>JBBGZY010001203.1:0-2400000 GCA_037952925.1 Lithobates clamitans | reverse complement strand
TCCTGCGGCCGGCCAGGTTGCGTGCTCGGATAAGGGTCTGGTATGGAATTTAGGGGGACCCCCACGTAATTTTTTTTCTTTTTATTTTGGTTCGGGGTTCCCCTGTGGGAACCCCGAACCAAATTTAAAAAAACCAATGAACTTTTATGTGTATTGTCGGACAATTGTCGGGCAATGCAATAGTCGCGAGTAGTTTTAAATGACTTTTTTTCTTTGAAATGTCATTTTGCTGTCAGACTGTTCTAAACACGGGAAACATGCGCCCCTTTACAGGCATACTATAGACACCCCCAGCTACGAAATTTAAAGGGATATTACACTTTTATTGTTTGAGTTTAAGCATTATTAAAATCACTGCTCCTGAAAAAACTGCCATTTTTAAAACTTCTTTTTGCATTGATCCATGTTCCCTGGGGCAGGACCCAGGTCCCCAAACACTTTTTATGACAATAACTTGCATATAAGCCTTTAAAATTAGCACTTTTGATTATTCATGTTCGTGTCCCATAGACTTTAGCGGTGTTCGCGTGTTCGAACGAACTTTTTTCCTGTTCGCATGTTCTGGTGCGAACTGAACAGGATGGTGTTCAGCTCATCCTTACTGGCTATCTGCTGTCTGTATCTTTAGGTGCACTAAGATGTAATTGATATTTGGGAAATCCACAATCCCTTTTCTTTTTCTGCATTTTCGGGTTTCCAAAGATGTTTGTTTTTTGTACCTTTTTTCTGTATATGCAAAATCCTAACAAAAGCGGATTATATAAGAAAAAGTAAACCAGAATTATGAGGTACTTTAGAATGATATTTGTCAAGTCTTTGCTGGCATTATTGAATGTAACAATAAGTTTTTTTTTTTTATTTCGATAAATGTTTATTATGTTTATTATATTTTAAAGAGTACAGCATATAAACAGATACGCGAAAGGACGAATAAACAGTAAGGTCACTTTAATGCATTGCAGGAGCAGTGCAATAGAAAACACAAATAAAATAATATAGAAGTAAAATAAGAGACTGTGATTAAATAAATAAGGAAAGAAAGTTGAAATGGAGCAAAGTATAACAATCACAGCCAACGAGGGAAGTAAAGTTCAGAAAACATAATAATATTAAAGTGTCAAATATTATATCAGTATTCGGAACCATATGCTCAAAATAGTTTTACAGGACTTATATCAAGCTGTCCATACTTTCCACATTTTAAAGACTTCTCGGAAGCGGTTGTTACGATGAGATTTTTCGTTTAAACTTTCATTTGAAAATCTTTGTCTAGCTTAAGAAGCCTAGTTTATCTGGATCAGCCCGCCAAATAGGATGGGTCGAAGAATTAACAATAAGTGGTGCTGCGCTGTTAAATGGGTGTAAAAATGAAATAAAAAAGATATGGTTATATATATGCACCAGTCAAAAATAATACAAATAATGGAACCAAATTGCAGCACAACCAAAAGTGCAAATAAGTGACTCTATTCCTTCAATACTGCAAGCTCCACACAGGGATGTGTGTGTGATTGAATTAGAACAATCTTCATAACCAAAAGAATATCCAGACATAGTATATAAGTAATCAATTAGTGCCCATAATAAATAATTTAATACATAGTGCCAAGGCTACTGAATTCATAACTTAGTGAAGCAAAGGTTATAACAGTGAAGACATAAAAAAAGATCCTGAAAGTCATTAACAAAGTCCTAAAGAATATCTGGTGTAAGGAATATATAAATGTGCTGAAATCTTTCACTGTGCAGGTATAAGAAATGTGTGACAGTTGTCTCTTCTTTCCATGCAGTGACACCTCTGTGCAATATGGCCTCTCACCTTACTGCTGTAAGGTAACAGCATGAGTGGAAAAGTAATTCCAATTTCCTCCTATGGATGGGCCGGCTGATGGTTTTTTAGATGTAAACAATCCCTGCTACCTCTAGGGGTCCTCCTCTCCTTAACCCAATGATTAGCACTCTGTGATGGATGGTTTCTCCTCTATGGTGGTCTGGGAATCCTCTCAACTCACCCATGTAGCGTGTAGGAGAATGAAGGGGAATGCCCAAATGGTGTAATAACGTTTGATGAATTTATTAGGTAAAAATCAACAGTTAAAACACGCACATTTAGCAAGATGGAACACAACATGTAATCATCGAGCGGCGAGCTCATATTCCCGTGTCACTTCTGGTGTGCCTGTCAATCAATCCCGATGTGTATTGTCATGATCACGTGACTTCATCAGGGGTAGCAGGTTAACACAGAAAGTGTCCTTAAATAGTTTAATGGTGACATTTGATGTGGAGGCCATTTTGTCTTAAAATATATAGTGGCGGCCATTTTCTGAAGGTCATCCTGGTGTAAATATTGCAATGGCCATTTTCTCAGAGTTTTCTATATACAGTGCCTTGCAAAAGTATTCACCCCCTTGGCATTTTTCGTGTTTTGTTGCTCACAACCTGGAATTAACATAGATTGTTTGAGGATTTGCATCATTTAATTTACAGAACATGCCCACAACTTTAAAGATGTTTTTTTTTTATTATTGTGAAGCACACAACAAATAGGACAAAATAACAGAAAAAGTCAATATGCATAACTATTCACCCCCCTACAGTCAATACTTTGTAGAGCCATCTTTTTGCGGCTTTGACAGCTCCATGTCGTTTTGGATAAGTCTCTATGAGCTTGCCACATCTTACCACTGAGATTTTCGCCCATTCCTCCTTGCAAAACTTCCTCAGGACCTTCAAGTTGGATGGTTTGCACTTGTGAACAGCAATCTTTAAGTCTTACCATAGATTTTCTATTGGTTTGAGGTCTGGGCTTTGACTAGGCCATTCCAACACATTTACATGTTTCTCCTTAAACCACTCAAGTGTTGCTTTAGCAGTGTGTTTGGGGTCATTGTCCTGCTGGAAGGTTAACCTCCGTCCTAGCCTCAAATCACACACATAGTGGTAAAGGTTTTGCTAAAGAATATCCCTGTATTTAGCACCATCCATCTTTCCCTCAACTCTGACCAGTTTCCCAGTCCCAACTGCTGAAAATCATCCCCACAGCATGATGCTGCCACCACGATGTTTTGCTGTGGGGATGGTGTTCTTTGGGTGATGTGATGTGTTGGGTTTGCGCCAGACATAGCATTTTCTTTGATGAGTTCAATTTTAGTCTCATCAGACCAGAGCACCTTCCTCCATACTTTTTGGGACCCTCCCACATGCCTTTTCGCAAACTCAAAACGTGCCGTTTTGTTTTTTGCTGAAAGTAATGGCTTTCTTCTGGCCACTCTGCCATAAAGCCCAATTCTATGTCACATATGGCTTATTGTCGTCCTATGTACAGATACTCCAGTCTCTGCTGTGGAACTCTGCAGCTCCTCTAGGGTTACCTTAGGTCTCTGTGCTGCCTCTCTGATTAATGCCCTCCTTGCCCAGTCCGTGAGTTTTGGTGTGCGGCCGTATCTTGGTAGGTTTGCTGTTGTGCCATGTTCTTTCCATTTGGTTATGATAGATTTGATGGTGCTCCTAGGGATCATCAAAGATTTCAATATTTTTTATAACCTAACCCTGATTTGTACTTCTCAACAACATTGTGCCTTACTTGTTTGAAGAGTTCCTTGGTCTTCATGGCCGTGTTTGGTTAGTAGTGCCTCTTGTTTAGGTGTTGCAGCCTCTGGGGCCTTTCAAAAAGGTGTGTATATGTAATGACAGATCATGTAACACTTAGATTGCACACAGGTGGACATCATTTCACGAATTATGTGACTTCTGAAGGTAATTGGTTGCACCAGAGCTTTTTACAGGCTTCACAACAAAGGGAGTGAATACATACGCACATGCCAATTATCAGTTTTTTATTTCTGAAAAATAGTTTTATGTATATATTTGTCTAATTTTACTTCACCAACTTAGACTATTGTGTTCTGATCCATCACATATAATTCAGATAAAAAAACATTAAACTACAGGCTGTAATGTACCAAAATTGGTAAAAAGCCAAAGGGGGGGGGGGGGTGAATACTTTTGCAAGGCACTGTAATTTACTCATACGGTGGCCATTTTCCCGAGTATGCCAGAACAGATAATACATTTAAAAGATAAATAAAAAATAAAAAACTATAATAAAAAGCAATTCATATATATGGCCGCTGCAGGGGGAGATGTGGCTAAAAAATATATATAAGGTAAGAACAATAAAAAAAAGTAACAAAAACCTTAATGACGACTGGGGACACCGAAAGTGATGCACGAATCCCAACAAAACGGCAAAGGGTAAATACAGTATATGCAAAAAATAAAATATTAAGGAAATATTGGATAAAGTGATCTCTACAAACCATAAGTGAAAATGTGGGATATGGGTTGGTGTATATCAAATGACCAAATGTGTAAAATAGCACGATTGGATGTGTCTCATGGATGTCTGCACAGTAGGTAATGGAAATAAGAAGTATAATGATGATCAATAATGAACAATCAATATGACAGCCCATATAAAGCCCAATATGGGCTTAGAGCCACAGTGTGCGGACAAAGAATGAGATGATAACGATGAAAATATGGTAAGAAGGGATCATTCAAAAATCAATATTAAAGCATGTACAAAGAATAGGCTGCGCTGCTAATAAATTAACGTGATCATGATTGATACAACCAACTTAGTGACAATCAAGCATAAGCAAAATATTAAAAAATATTCAATAACTAAAAAATAAATCACATGCATGATGGTGAGTAAGAATTCAGTGATCAAAACAATTAAAATGAGTCCATATAATCAAAAAATTAAAGTCCTTGTGGGTACAGAAACTTAATGGATAGAGGGAGAAAGACACCCTTTCTTCAAGTGATGTATAGCGTGCAAGAAAAAACTGTCTCCCTAAGGAGCGTGATATTGTAGGGAGTTCCTCCACCTCAAGTAAGTAAGCCCCCTACCAGATCCGAAGATCTCCTGTCACAGAGATCATACACGCAAGTGGCTGTGTCCCCCAGCCACTGGGTCTCTGTCAGGATGTGTGTCACAAGCGCCCTCTAGTGCTAGCTCTGTCTCTATACGGTTCTGGGTCATCCAAGCTTAGCAGCTCGGCGACCAGTAAGCAGCCAGAGTTGAATTTCAGTTTCAGGGGGACACAGTGATGAAAGAGGAAGCAGGGTGATGTGTGGTGATTGGGAGCGGAGACATCATCATTAGGCTGATTTCCCGGAGAGGTGGCTTGTGACACACATCCAGACAGAGACCCAGTGGCTGGGGGACACAGCCACTTGCGTGTATGATCTCTGTGACAGGAGATCTTCGGATCTGGTAAGGGGCTTACTTACTTGAGGTGGAGGAACTCCCTACAATATAACGCTCCTTAGGGAGACAGTTTTTTCTTGCACGCTATACATCACTTGAAGAAAGGGTGTCCTTCTCCCTCTATCCATTAAGTTTCTGTACCCACAAGGACTTTTTTTGATTATATGGACTCATTTTAATTGTTTTGATCACTGAATTCTTACTCACCATCATGTATGTGATTTATTTTTTAGTTATTGAATATTTTTTAATATTTTGCTTATGCTTGATTGTCACTAAGTTGGTTGTATCAATCATGATCACGTTCGATTATTTAGCAGCGCAGCCTATTATTTGTACAGTTAGTAAGGTGGAGGTTGTCTCACATTTAAGGTTGCAGCAGCATTTTGTTGTTATTTTTGGTCTTTTTTTGCTTTGTCCTTGCACTGAACACATGTGTGGAATATTTTCACTCAAGGGATAGCGCAGTATTTTTCTTTATGGTTTTACAATAATAAAGCAATTCAAATAAAACTCAATAATTAGTCCTTGAGGTGTGAAGGTGTCCATAAGGAAATTCCACTTGGATTTGAGCTGGCTAATGCCCCATACACACGGTCGGATTATCCGATGGAAAATGTGCGATCGGAGCATGTTGTCAGAAATTCCGACCGTGTGTGGGCTCCATCAGACTTTTTTCAATCAGAATTTCCGACACACAAAGTTTGAGAGCAGGATATAAAATTTTCTGACAACAAAATCCGATCGCGTCAATTCTGACCATGTGACGCCAATTCCGACGCACAAAGTGCCACGCATGCTCAGAATAAATTCCGAGACAGAACTGCTCGGTCTGGTAAAATTAGCGTTCGGAATGGATATAGCACTTTCGTCAAGCTGCAATGTTTTAAATTGTTTAATGCAGCGCACTCTCTTCTTTATAATGCTAGAAGAATGAAATTGTTTTGCTGCTCATATTCACACAGACTTCTCACAAACTTCTTTATTATTTTTCGTGATTTCATCAATATATTTTTATTTGTCACATCTACCGAAAAAAAAAAATGTTTTTGATGTTTTTAGAAAAAACATTTTTTTTTTAAAAATCCTGATCTTGTGTTTTTTTTTTTTTTTTTTTAACTCCAGAATAGTTTTGGTTGTGTTTTGTGTGTCAAGTTACCACAACACCATTATTATCTTGTATTATTTAATCTCAGCCTCCTCCTGGCTGAGGTTTTCCTGTGTATGAAAAAGGGACATAGTTTTAGTTTTTTGTTCATCAATCACACAGAACTTACATCTCATGACTGTTGCAAATTGAATGTTAACAAATATAACAGACTATCAAATATAACTTCCTGTCTGGAAGTCCCAGGTTGGACATCGGAAGCCTCAGCTTGGGTGGAAGATAGGGTGGAAGGAAGAGTGGAAGGAAGGGTTAAAAGGGATTCCCGGACTTCAGTCTGGTCTGACAGAAATTGCAGTCTCTCATAGTACCACAGCCTGGGGACATAAATGTCATCCGCTGCAGCTCCGGATCTTTGGGAGTCCTGGACCTTCTTGCGCTCCCTAAGATATGTGCTCCTGAGGCCACCAATTTTGGCTTTTAAATAGGGGATGGTTGCCGTGAGGACCACCGGCTTCACCAACTCCAGCAGTTTCTCCAGCGCTGCCTGCGTCTTTTGTTTATGATTATAATGCGGATGTTTCACCTGCCACAGACAGGGCAGCTCCCTGTACTTGTCTATGAACAGGGGGAGGAAGTTGTGGTCATTGAAGCCATCCATTTTATCTACAATACACAAGACAAACTCTAATGTCAGGCTAAAGTCTCCTAATCTTGTCCCATTATAGGCCTCAATCTCTAAGCAGTATAGGCCCAAGTTTAAATGTTACCTTTGTTATCACGATCGTCGCTTCCTATACTCCTTCCTGCACTCACAGATCGTACGTACTACGCACGCGTGTTACGCTTTATATACACTGCTCATGCGTGAAACTCCGCCCGCCCCTGACGTTCTTTCTAGTCTATTCCCCGTCCCTTTTCATTCAGCGCAGTGGGGAAGAGCACATGGCGGAGACACAACAGGTGCGTGCTAATTACAGCAACGAGGAGGAGGAAAGCCCGGAGCCAGAAATGTCACGATCCCGGAGGAGACGATTTAAGGCATCAAATATGGCCTTTGTTGAGATGGTGGAGATGGTCGACATACTGAAGAGGGCTGACTATGACGGGAAGTATGGACCTTAACCAACCCCAATGTCAGAAAGGCCAAGATCATGGCGAAAGTTGTGGAGAGTCTGCTCCGTAATTTTGGGGTACGGCGATCCAAGGTGGTGGTCAGACCTCAAATTAAGGGAGCACGATCAGTATAGAAGGATCAGGAGAGTGCTGCTAAAAAGTAAGTAGTTGTCCTGTGTTCCTATTCTTTATTTTTATTACGTTCGTGCTGCTCCATGTGCTATCCTTTACTGTTGTACAGTTTAAAATTGTAACTTTCATGTTCATGGACACATTATTCGTTCGTAGGAAACATTGTTCGTTCGCCAATAAAACACCATGTTTTGTCCAGATGCATTTCAATACATTTTTTCTGGCCTACTTCTCTTAAAATAAGTTTTTTGTCTAGATGGGTTTGTAACTAGATTGAAATGCAAACTAGATTCTGTGTAAGGAGAGGACACTCAGCACCTGTTTACACATCTAGACGCTGGAGCACTAGTGTGGGACTCCAGAACACCCTTTTTATTAGGGGGCCCACACAGGTGCTCCAGTGTATACTATAGGGGTGACTCCATCTGTGAAGCTTGTACAAAACAGGTAAGTATTTAAGCTTGACAAAGGAAAAAAATATTTCTTCATCTTGCAACTCTGCCAAAACAGACAATTGTACCCCACTTCCAGGCAATGTTTCATATTCCTATTTCTATCTGTGTGCTAAGTATACCTTTTTTTTACATAGGGGAGAAAAGACTCGGAGGACACCACTCATCAGAGGAGACCACAGACCCCCCACCTCAGGAAGAAGTGGAAATCCCACAAACACAACAGGAGGAGGAGGAGGGAGACATTGTGGAAATTGCCACCACAACAGGTGAGTGTCTGCGACCACAGGCTCAGGTAAACGATGGATGCTGGCATATTTATAATACATGGTGTTGTTTTTTATATATTTTTAGGTGATCGTGATGTTGTAGATGAAGGTAATTTCACCAGTGAAGTGCCCAGATCCTGATCGGGGAGATCGTGGGGTGTAATAGGGACTTGGAAAACAACAAGCAAAATTCAGCAATTTTTGTGCATCTTCAAAATTTGGCTTTTCCAGGGGTGACTTCACCCCATCTGCTGAACGCAATATCAAACACAGTTTATAAATACTCATGTCTGATATTGCCTTCTATTTCTAAAAAAGTTGAACTTTGTAAGTTCCAGATTTGTGTATTTCTTGTTGGTTTGAAACATGCCTGTTTTACCTTAAAAGGAAATCTTAACTTTTATTGTCACCTAAAAAAATTGTTATACAACAAACATGTTGGTTTGTTTTAAAAACCTTTTATAAATGCACATGTGATTGTGCTTGGATTAAAAAGATTGAGAATGTGTGGCTTCTTCTTTCAATGCTCAAAAGCATTTTTTTGTTGTAAAGTTGGTATTTTCAGTGGCAATGGGGGTTATTTACTAAAGGCAAATCCACTTTGCACTACAAGTGCAGTTTCAGTGCAGTCTCAAGTGCACTTGTAGTGCAAAGTGTATTTGCCTTTAGTAAATAACACCCAACAGTGCTTTCTAATTTTACACAATCACGTCATTTTCAGGACTCCCCAAATTTAAGTCAGGGTCAGCTAAAAGAAAGACAAGCAGTAAATCAAAGCAAATATTTGTTCAGTCTAAAATATTTTTTTATTTAAAAAACATTTCAGACATTGTCTGGCATATTGATGGCCCCCCTACCCGCAAAGTATTCCATGTATCTTATACGGACCTCGCGGGCACTCTGGGGGGGCAAGCCAGGACGGCCGGCTTCAAGCGCCATCAGGGTTGGTTCATTTAGAATAATTCCGGCTTCAGGCCCAACTGAGCCAGCATAGTTCACAGAATTTCTCCTTAAAAAGTTGTGGAGAACACAGCAAGCCAGGATGATGTGATTGAGTTTATATTCCGCCATGTGTATTGGTGTAAGAAATAGGCGGATCCGGCTGGCCATAATTAAAAACCCTCCGGGGTGAGGGTCCTCATAGGGAATGGCCACATAAGATGGTCCCCCAGTGCAAATGCTTCATCCGCAACGAAGACGAATGGGAGTCCTTCCGCATTGTCTTCTGGAGGTGGCAAGTCCAAGCTGCCATTCTGGAGACGCCTGTAGAACTCCATGTGGGCGATGACTCCACCATCTGACATCCGGCCATTCTTCCCCACATCCACATACAGGAACTCGTAAGTAGCCGAAACCACCGCCAACATCACAATACTATTGAACCCCTTGTAGTTGTAATAGTATGACCCCGAGTTGGGTGGTGGGATGATGTGGACGTGTTTCCCATCAATTGCCCCAATGCAGTTAGGAAAGTCCCACCGCTGGGCAAAGTGAGAGGCCACAGTCTGCCATTCCTGTGGGTCGGAAGGAAACTGTGGAGTCAAACAAGAAAAATAAATTAATCATTTTGCACATAAATATGGAAAGCAGATTAGACACAAACATTCTTGGACAACATCAGTATAACATTTATTTTAGGGAGTATTTAAAGACAAAGGTATAAGGTCCACCTATCAGATTCCTCCCCCCTCTTATGGGCCATTTTATAAATTTTAGGGGGGGGCATGTTTTGGCCAGGTAACCCTCTCCACTTCATTGAGAGATGAATGCCTAAATAATGTGTATTACTTTGGCCAGCCCCTCCTTACTTACACTATTGGCAACCCACTGGACAGGTAAGAAGTGTCATAATACAAAGAGATAAATACACACTGTACACATTTTAGCACATTTTTACATTCTGATATTACCTATCAAGATAATAATAGAATACAAGAACTTTGAACATCACCATTTTAAAGTATTCAGGCAGGCCCTTGCACTACATGCTTTGGGGAATTCATCCATAAATATGACCACAAAAGAGGTGGGTATAGTGTGTATGGGTTTGGCAAAGTCAGCAGATAGAGGATTGAGGATAGATAGAGGATTGGTATCAGCTGATTTAGCAGTTGGGGGGAGGGAGGGTTCCAAATGATTTTGGGACCCAAAAAAAACCTCTGTCACTCTGCCAGAATTTCAAGCACAAATCAAATTTTTACACATTTTAGGGGGTATTTAGGGTAAAGTACTACTATGAAGCTGACAAAATACATTGTTAAGCGACTACACGAGGTTAATATAGGCCCAGGAGAGCATGCTGGGGAGGTAAGTGAAGGCAAATATGTATGAAGGACCAAAAAAAATTCCAAAAAAATATAGCATGCATGTGGACAAAGGGAACATTCACAGCATATTACAATCATGATAATTAGGGATTGAGGAAAGAAATGCAATATATTAACAAACATTAAATACAATAACATGTGATGTTAAAGGATAAAAATCTTACCTTCATATACTTCTTCTGCAGGACCTGTATGATGGCAGAACAGGTCTCTGGGATAATGATCCCCAGAGCCTGGCGGGAGATGCCTGTCGAGAACTTAAGGTCCTGCAGGCTTCTCCCCGTCGCCAAGTACCGCAGGGTGGCGACTAGCCTTTGCTCTGGAGTGATGGCTTGCCTCATGCAGGTATCCTGCCTGCTAATATAAGGGGTCAGCAAAGCCAACAAATGGTGAAATACGGGGTCTGTCATCCGGAGAAAGTTCCTGAAATCATCAGGATTATTCTCACAGATCTCACAGAGCAAAGGCATGTGAAAGAATTGGTCATGCTGGAGCAACCAATTCCTGGTCCATGAACTCCTCCTTGCCCTGTTCATGGACTGGGCTTGTGTCAAAGTAAGAACCCCAACACCAAGCCCCCGCACAGCACGAACTCTACAATGAGTACGTACACCCAACATGGCTAGAAAATGATCAGCTCCTCAGAACGAAGTAACAGAATGCACTGAAGAACAGCAAGGCCTGTGAAGAGCAACCTGAAAATCAGTAACGAACGGACAAGAACACAATGATAAATCAATGGTACTCGCTGCACGCACTGAAGACCAGATACAAACCCACAAGCACAAACTGAACAGCAGAAATACAATCTTAAAACCACGAGTCTGAAAAAACGGGAATCGTCTCTCACCAAACTTTTACTAACACGGATTAGCAAAAGGAGCCCAAAGGGTGCCGCGCTTGGTACTGAACTGCCTTTTTATAGTCTCGTCGTACGTGGTGTACGTCACCGCATTATTGGCGTTCGGAAATTCCGACAACTTTGTGCGACCGTGTGTATGCAAGACATGTTTGAGCTAACATCCTTTGGAAAAAATCCATGGATTTTGTTGTCGGAATGTCCGATCAATGTCCAACCATGTCTACAGGGCATAAGTGTTCTTATTTTGTGGCTTCCACATCAATGTTTTATAAAGGGTTCAATACCCCAAAATTTCAAGTGGGAGGGATCTTTATTGTGAACTTTTACAAAATGCTTGGATACGCTATGTTTGTCGTATCCCTTTAAGATGTTTTGTACATGCTTTTTGATACGTATTCTTAGAAGTCTCCTGGTACGTCCTATATATTGCAATCCACAGCTGCATTCTAGGGCATAAACAACTTTCATAAATTAATTTATAAAAGAGCACCCACATCCTCGACAGAGTGGTGAGAAATGTACTTGATCCACCTAAAAGAGGCTTTACGTTCCTACAGGGAAAGGTTTCTACCCCTGCAAAAGATGCTGTGCATGTACACAAACCAAACGCCCCAATGAAAAGATATTGCATTTTAAATCTACAAGCACTGGTATTACTGCAAAAGTATTCACCCACCTTGGCATTTTTCGTGTTTTGTTGCTTCGCAACCTGGAATTAACATGGATTGTTTGAGGATTTGCATCATTTAATTTACAGAACATGCCCACAACTTTGAAGATTTTTTTTATTATTGTGAAGCAAACAACAAATAGGACAAAATAACAGAAAAAGTCAATGTGCATAACTATTCACCCCCCTAAAGTCAATACTTAGAGCCACCTTTTTGTGGCTTTGACAGCTCCATGTCGCTTTGGATAAGTCTCTATGAGCTTGCCACATTTTACCACTGGGATTTTTGCCCATTCCTCCTGGCAAAACTGCTCCAGCAACTTCAAGTTGGATGGTTTGCACTTGTGAACAGCAATCTTTAAGTCTTACCACAGATTTTCTATTGGATTGAGGTCTGGGCTTTGACTAGGCCATTCCAACACATGTTTCTCCTTAAACCACTCAAGTGTTGCTTTAGCAGTGGTTTGGGGTCATTGTCCTGCTGGAAGGTGAACCTCCGTCCTAGCCTCAAATCACACACAGAGTGGTACAGGTTTTGCTCAAGAATATCCCTGTATTTAGCACCATGCATCTTTCCCTCAACTCTGACCAGTTTCCCAGTCCCAACTGCTGAAAAACATCCCCACAGCATAATGCTGCCATCACCATGTTTCACTGTGGGGATGGTGTTCTTTGGGTGATGTGATGTGTTGGGTTTGCTCCAGACATAGCGTTTTCTTTGAAGGCCAAAAAGTTCAATTTTAGTCTCATCAGACCAGAGCACCTTCCTCCATACATTTTGAGAGTCTCCCACATGCCTTTTTGCAAAATCAAAATGTGCCATTTTGTTTTTTGCTGAAAGTAATGGCTTTCTTCTGGCCACTCTGCCACAAAGCCCAACTCTATCGAGCGTATGGCTTATTGTCGTCCTATGTACAGATACTCCAGTCTCTGCTGTGTAATTCTGCAGCTCCTCCAGAGTTACCTTAGGTCTTTGTGCTGCCCCTCTGATTAATGCCCTCCTTGCCCGGTCCGTGAGTTTTGGTGTGCGGCCGTCTCTTCGTAGGTTTGCTATTGTGCCATGTTCTTTCCATTTGGATATGATAGATTTGATGGTGCTCCTAAGGATCATCAAAGATTTGGATATTTTTTTATAACCTAATCCTGACTTGTACTTCTCATCAACATTGACCCTTACTTGTTTGGAGAGTTCCTTGGGCTTCATGACAGTGTTTGGTTAGTGGTGCCTCTTGCTTAGGTGATGCAGCCTCTGGGGCCTTTCAAAAAGGTGTGTATATGTAATGACAGATCATGTGATACTTAGATTGCACACAGGTGGACATCATTTCACTAACTATGTGACTTCTGAAGGTAATTGGTTGCACCAGAGCTTTTTACAGGCTTCATAAGAAAGGGAGTGAATACATATGCACATGCCAATTATCAGTTTTTTATTTCTGAAAAAAAGTTTTATGTATATATTTTTCTAATTTCACTTAACCAATCTAGACTATTGTGTTCTGATCCATCACATATAATTCAGATTAAAACAACATTGAACCAAAGGCTGTAATGTAACAAAATAGGTAAAAAGCCAAGGTGGGTGAATACTTTTGCAAGGCACTGTATGAGGTGAGAGACTTTATATACTGCAATACAGAGGGGGCGGTTTATACCCTAGAATGCAGCCATGGATTGCAATATAGAGGACGTACCAAAAGACTTCTAACAATACGTATCAAAGAGCATGTATAAAACATCTTAAAAGGATACGACAGACATAGCATATCCAAGCATTTTGCTAAAGATCACAATAAAGATCCCTCCCACTTGAAATTTTGGGGTACTGGATCCTATATAAAACATTGGCATGGAAGCCACAAAATAAGAATACTTAGCCAGCTCGAATCCAACTGGATTTTCCTTAAGGACAGCTTCACACCTCAAGGACTCAATATTGAGTTTGATTTGAATTGCTTTATTAATGATTTTTGGAATTATTCCTTCTTACCATATTTTCTTACCTAGAATGCAGCCATGGATTTCAATATAGAGGGTGTACCAAGAGACTTCTAATGGGGCATACACACGGTCGGATTTTTCGTCTACAAAAGTCCGACAGCCTGTCCGACAGACTTTCGGCGGACTTGCGGCGGACTTGTGGCAGACTTTCTAATGAACGGACTTGCCTACACACGACCACACAAAAATCCGACGGATTCGTACGTGATGACGTACACCGGACTAAAATAAGGAAGTCTATAGCCAGTAGCCAATAGCTGCCCTAGCGTGGGTTTTTGTCCGTCGGACTAGCATACAGACGAGCGGATTTCGGGGTCCGTCGTAGTTACGACGTAAAGATTTGAAGCTATTTGCGCGCTGAGAGAGTTTGTGTCTTTAGTGGTGAGGCATAGCTATGCTGGGTGCAATTTAGTGATAGGAGAGCACGGTGCTCAGATCTGTTGTTGCCCATCAGGTGTGCTCGGGTACTATGGGGGGTCAACAAGGGAGGGTTATAGGGGGGGGGGGAAGGATTAGTTAAGAGTAAAGAAAGTAGAATATATAAAAACGCATAATGTCAATGTTAGGTAACGCGGCCAATAGGCCCTGCGGTATAAGTTGCAGGTTACAAGTCCCGTAGCTCGGGACTATAGATATCAAATGCAAATTGTAGTATGTCATCTTATTTAAGGGGGGATAGGGGAGGGAAAAAAAAAAAAAAAGTGGAATAATTACGGAAGGCCACAATGATGTGACTAGATAAGAGACGTATATGAATACCAATCTGAAAGCAGTCTCTGGTTAAAGTTGACTGACGTGGCAAAAAAAAAAAAAAAAAAAGAAAAAAAAAAGATTTGAATCCGTCGGATTTGAGGCTGAAAAAGTCCACACACTGTGACCCTCAGCCCATATTGGGCTTTATATGGGCTGTCTTTATCCGTTCTTTACTAATTATCGTTATACTTCTTATGTCCATTACCCACTGGGCAGACATCCATGAGACACATCTAGTCGTGCTATTTTACACATTAGATATACACCAACCCATGTCCTGCATTTTCACTTATGGTTTGTAGAGTTTATATATGATCACTTTCATCCAATATTTCCTTATTATTTTATTTTTTATGCATATTTTTTGCATATATTTACCCTTTGCCGTTTGTTGGGATTTGTGCATCTCTTCTGGTGTCCCCCTGTGGTCAGTATGATTTTTTTACTTCTCGTTTTTATTGTTCTTATCTTATATTAATTTTTTGGGCAGATCTCCCCCTGCTGGGCCACATACAATATCTCACAAAAGCGACAACACCCCTCACATTTTTGTAAATATTTCTTCATGTGACAACACTAAAGAAATGACGCTTTGCTACAATGTAAAGTAGTGAGTGTACAGCTTTTATAACAGTGTAAATTTGCTGTCCCCTCAAAATAACTCAACACACAGCCATTAATGTCTAAACCACTGGCAACAAAAGTGAGTACACCCCTAAGTGAAAAGGTCCAAATTGGGACCAAAGAGTCAGTATTTTGTGTGGCCACCATTATTTTCCAGCACTGCCTTAACCCTCCTGGGCATGGAGTTCACCAGAACTTCACAAGTTGCCACTGGAGTCCTCTTTCACTCCTACATCACAGACCATTAGAGACCTTGCGCTCCTCCACCTTCCGTTTCAGGATTCCCCACAGATGCTCAATAGGGTTTAGGTCTGGAGACATGCTTGGTCAGTCCATCACCTTTACCTTCAGTTTCTTTAGCAAGGCAGTGGTTGTCTTAGAGGTGTGTTTGAGGTCGATATTATGTTGGAATACTGCCCTGCGGCCCAGTCTCTGAAGGGAGGCGATCATGCTCTGCTTCAGTATGTCACAGACAGTACATGTTGGTATTCATGGTTCCTTCAATGAACTGTAGCTCCCCAGTGCAGCACTCATGCAGCCCCAGTCCATGACACTCCCACCACCATGCTTGACTGTAGGCAAGACACATTTGTCTTTGTACTCCTCACCTGGTTTCCCCCACACACACTTGACACCATCTGAACCAAATAAGTTTATCTCGGTCTAATCAGACCTCAGGACATGGTTCCAGTAATCCATGTCCTTAGTCTGCTTGTCTTCAGCAAACTGTTTGCGGGCTTTCTTGTGCATCATCTTTAGAAGAGCCTTCTGGAATGACAGCAATGCAGACCAATTTGATGCAGTGTGAAGCATATGGTCTGAGCACTGACAGGCTAACCCCCCCACCCCTTCAACCTCTGCAGAAATGCTGGCAGCACTCATACATCAATTTCCCAAAGGCAACCTCTGAATATGATGCTGAGCACGTGCACTCAACTTCTTTGGTCGACCATGGCGAGGCCTGTCCTGAGTGAAACCTGTCCTGTTAAACCACTGTATGCAGGGCTGGACTGGCCATAGGGCACACCGGGCATCTGTCCGGTGGCCCAGGGCTGCCGTGCTCAACCACTTCGGGGGTCGTGGTCCAATGCCTGTTGATGACCGGGCCGCACAGCGGGAGGTAAGCGGTGACCACGGCCGTGCCTGTGTCTCCTCTCCAGGCTCTCCTGCCCTGCCGACAAGGTCATCTATCAGCAGAGGAGGGGTGGAAGGAGCCAGAGATCTGTACACTGAACAGCGTGAGTGCAGGGATACGTGGTTGCTAGGCAGCAGGTCGGATCCAATTAAAACAGCACTCGCTGTCCACGCACGCACGCTGCAGCTGGCGATAGGTAGGCAACGGGGGGCGCTGTCAGGGCTGGGGCCGCTTATGTCATGAAAACGTATGATGTCAGGAGACCCCGCCCACCTAGGCAGATTACGTCCATTCAAAAAACCAAGGGGAGTGAAGGAGACGTGAGGAGACGTCAGTAAACGTGAGAAGTGTAAGTGCATAGAGAGAAGTGAAGCCATCCGATTGGGAGTGCATAAAAGGAAAAGAGACACAGAAGGAAAATGGGTAAACGAGAAAAGGCAGACCAAGGAGAAATGGAGGACACAGGAAAGTGTAAATAGATAAAGATGAATGGTGGCAAAAAGGAGATAAGAAAGGGGGAAGAAAGGGGGAAGAAAAGGGAAAGAAGAGGGGAAGGAGGGAAGAAGAACGGATAGAAAAAAAAAAGAGAATATATATATATATATATATATATATATATATATATATAAAGAGAGAGAAAAAAAGAGAAAGAGCGAAAAAAGGAAAAAAGAAACATAAAAAAGAGACAAAGGAGAGGAAAATAAGAGAAAAATACGACTGAAAAATAAAAAAGGATAAAAATAGAGAATTGAGAATAGGAAAAAGGAAGAAATGAGTGGGATATGGAGACAAATTAAAAGGATAAGGTGCAACTGAGAAAAATATTGGAAAATAAACTGGAAAAAAAATAGTAAAGAAAATGACCTAAGTAAGAAAAAAATAAAATAAATAACGTGTGAAAAACTAAAAATGAATAAAAAATAAAAATAATAATACAGTAAATATGTAAAAAAAAATAATAATAATAAATAAAATAAAAATACATCTAAATAATAATAAAACTAAGAAGAAAACAAAAGAAAAAAAAGAGAAATAAAAAAGAATAATAAATAAAGGATAAAAATGAAAGAACATAAAGAATAAAAAAAACAGAAAGAGGGAAAAAAGAAAAACGGAAAATGGGAAAATCTAAAATATTATAGGTGAAAAAGGAAGAGAACAAAGCCTGGGTGCAGAAGGACTTAATCATTGGTAATACAGGTTCAATATATATATACAGGGGAAGGTAAAATTAGAATGATCACAGCATTTAAAGCCAACCCCATCATTATTTGTAATAAATCCATCATCAGGTGGTTCCCCTGGCAATAGCAAAAAAGGAAAAAGGAAAAAAAAGAGGGAAAAAGAAATAACTCCATGGTCAAAGTGGACTAGTTCGATTCAAGTAAAAAAATACAGATTAGTATCTTTCATTTTAGAAGCATGTAAATGACAAGTTAGCGTTGAGCCCTCCAGGGTGGACTGTGCCAAGGGTATGGATCCAGTAAGCTTCTTGTTGAAGCAACAGTCGGTCATGATCACCGCGTCTGATAGGTTGTTGGACATGTTCAATGACCATACCCCTCAGTTCCTGTATTTGGTGTTTGTACTTGACGAAATGCACTGCCACTGGTTTGTTCAGATCTGTCTGCGTGTCTTCCTCTGTTTTAGATAGGGCTAGTCTAATGTCACTCCTGTGCTTTTGAAACCTCCTTTTGAAGGGACCAGTTGTCTTGCCCACATAGGTGAGTGCGCATGGGCATTTAAGAATGTAAACACAGTGGTCAGTGTTACGCTAGAACCATACCCAACATTTGCCAGAATACAGGCTATCACAAATGCCACAATTGTAATGTGTGTAATTCCCTTATATGTGGTGAACACTTTACGCACCCACATATGGGTAATGGTAATCGCATTAAGGAGTACCTCAACTGTAACACTGATCACTGTGTTTACATTCTTAAATACCCATGCGCACCGTTTTTACTGATAATTACACACAGGCGGCTGGCCTGGCCACTGCTGAATGAGGAGCGGGAAGGGTCCAGACTGACACTCGGGAAGGAGCATTCAGAGGCCACACCACGCCCGGCCAGTTACTGTGGAGCAACTACACGTGACCGGCGGAGAGCCAGAACCTAGAGGTACAGTGAGAGCCCCAGGGCCGTGAGAGACATCTATTATACATAGAGAGTAAGATACTGTATATAGAGAGAAAAAGGGAGACACTATAGAGAGAGCAGGGAGAGTGCTGAGAGCTAACACAGAGAGATCTATTATACCGAGAGAGAGATGTATTGTACAGAAAGATATCCCATGAGAGTGAGAGATAGAAAGAAATCTACTATACAGAGAGAGAGAGGGATAAGTATACTATACAGAGAGATAGGAGAGAGAGAGAGATATCTACTACAGAGAAATAGAAGTCCTCATCCCAGAGTGAGAAGGAAATGGAGAGAGAGAGAAAGAAGTAGAAGAGAGATCTGTATACAGAGAGATCTACTATGCACAGAGATCCCATATACAGAGAGAGATTGGGAGAGATCTACTATATAGAGAGACACAAAACCAAATCACAGAGAGATCCCATAAACACAGGGAGAGGGTTTTATAGACAGAGAGATCCACTATTCAGAAATACAGTGATCTGATACATGGAGAGATCTTCTATACAGAGAAATCTACTATGCATAGAGAAAGAGCGAGTCAGATACATGGATGTTTCTACTATATAGGGAGAGAGAAAAATACTATACAGATGTCCCATATACAGTATACAGAAAAAGAGAGACAGGTGCAATACGTGGAGAGATTTGATATATATAGAGAGAGTGATCTACTTACATAGATCTGATAGACAGAGTGCTTGAGAGAGGGGGATGCTATGCGGCCATGCCTGTGTATCATCTACTGGCTCTCCCTCCCCCCCAACGATGTCATCCTATCAGCAGAGTAGGGGGCGGGAGGAGCTGGAGATCTGCACAGAGAGCGGGAGTCTTTTCATAACAACAAGCGGGTAATCACCCGTTTGTTAATATGATCCAGATCTACAGCTCCTCCTGCCCCCTACTCTGCTGATAGGATGACATCATTGGAGGGGTGGGAGAGCCAGTAGAGGACACACAGGCTGAATCCTGCCTCTGCCCTGCCAAATGTCGGACTGTGCAGGGGAGGCAGAGATTAAAAGAGGCCACTGTGATTACAGAGAAAAAGGAGGGAGCATGACTGCAAGGGGCACTGTAATGGGGGGATGTGATTGGTAGGGGCACTGTGATGAAAAGGGAACTGCACTGTAAAGGGGGACTGTAATCATTACAGTTTCCTTTACCGTGCACTCCCCTTTATATCACAGTGCCCCATTACATTACAGTGCGGAGGACCAACTCCCTGATTATCCCATCACCAACCGCCCTCGTGATTAGGCGCTTGCTGGAAAATTGGCTGCTCAGTCTAAAGTGCCCGGGCCTATTTTTTGTCCCAGTCCGGGCCTGGCTGTATGGTCTTAGCCACTGTGTTGCAGCTCAGTTTCAGAGTCCTGGCAATCTTCTTATAGCCTAGGCCATCTTTATGTAAAGCAACAATTTTCTTTTTAGATTCTTAGAGAGTTCTTTGCCATGAGGTGCCATGTTGAACTTCCAGTGACCAGTATGAGAGAGTGAGAGCGATAACACCAAATTTAACACACCTGCTCCCCATTCACACCTGAGACCTTGTAACACTAACAAGTCTCATGACGCCGGGGAGGGAAAATGGCTAATTTGTCCCAATTTGGACACTTTTTAACTTAGGGGGGTACTCACTTTTGTTGCCAGCAGTTTAGACATTAATGGATGTGTGTTGAGTTATTTTGAGGGGGCAGCAAATTTACACTGTTATACAAGCTGTACACTCACTATTTTACATTGTAGCAAAGTGTCATTTCTTCAGTGTTGTCACATGAAAATGTGAGGGGTGTACTCATGTTTGTGAGATACTGTATATGAATGGCTTTTTATTATACTGTAGTTTTTTATTTTTTATTAATCTTTTAAATGTATTATCTGTTCTGGCATCCTTGGGAAAATGGCCACCGTATGAGTAAATTATATAAACCCCTGAGAAAATGGCCATCGCAATATTTACACCAGGATGACCTTTAGAAAATGGCCGCCAATATATAATTTAAAGGGAGCCAAGACACAATGGCCGCCACACCACATGTCCCAACTAGACTATTTAAGGACACTTTCTGTGTTAGTCTGCATCCCCTGATGAAATCACGTGGTCGTTACGATAGACGTCGGGATTGATTGACAAGCACACTGGAAGTGACGTGGGAATACAAGCTCACTGCTCGTGGATTACATGTTGTGTTCCATCTTGCTAAATGTGAGTGTTTTAACTGTTAGTTTTTACTTAATAAATTCATCAAACATTATTACACCATTTGGGCATTCCCTTTCTTTCCTTTACACGCTACACAGGTGAGTTTGGGAGGATTCCCAGACCACCATAGAGGAGCCACCATCCATCACAGAGTGCTAATCATTGGGTTAAGGAGAGGAGGACCCCTAGAGGTAGCCGGGATTGTTTACATCTTGAAAACAATCAGCCGGCCCATCCATAGGAGGACTTACAGAGGAAACTGGAATTACTTTTCCACTCATGCTGTTAGAGAGGCCATTTTGCACAGAGGTGTCACTGCATGGAAAGAAGAGACACTTGTCACACATTTCTTATACTTGCACGGTGAAAGATTTCAGCACCTTTATATATTCCTTACAGCATATCTTCTTTAGGACTTTTTTTTAAGACTTAAAGGTAGACATGTGCATTCGTTTTCATCCGAATGTAATTTCGTCCGAATTTCAGGTATTTTTGTTATCGTTTTAACAAATGATAACGAAAGTGCAGAATCCGAAAAACGAAAGATTCGACATAAACAAATGCTTTATTTTCGTTTTCGTTGCTACAACAGTTCGATATAGATAGGAGATTCGACATGATGTTGACAATAACTATCTGTGTCCATCAAACCTGTGGTCGAATGTGCCTAACCTTAACTCTTGATTTGTTGTAGCCGTATTAGTGCAATTGTGACAGAGAAAATTGAGTACTGTCCGTGATACTTTTTTTATTTGCACTAACATACAATTTTTCAGGACAAGCTTTCGGGGTATGTCCCCTTCTTCAAGGACTGCTTGGACCTTGAAGAAGGGGACATACCCCGAAAGCTTGTCCTGAAAAATTGTATGTTAGTGCAAATAAAAAAAGTATCACGGACAGTACTCAATTTTCTCTAACCTTAACTCTATTAGTCCAAGATTATTCTACATACAGAGAAAAGATTCTACATAGAGAGAAAAGATTCGATGTAGGGGAGAAAAGATTTGACGTAGGGGAGAAAAGATAAATAAAAATAATGATGATGATGAATGTTATTGGCTGATTGTAACCAAAGAGGAGGAGCAGTAAAATAGCTAGAACTAAGTACACATGTACTTTGGCTTATGGTGTCGGTTGAAAGTTCTAAGAAGATTCGACGGAGCAGGTAAACTATACGGCGTCGTACAATTTAGCTGCTCTGTCGAATCTTCTTTGAACATTCGACAGACACCATAAGCCTTCAATGACAGATTCGACCTGAATGTGGATTTTCAGACGAATGCAATTTTTAACGATAAACTAAATAAATAAAAACGAATTTCGGGAGTAACTAAATAAATTTATTTTTTGGACGAAATTCTGAAACGAAATATTTCATTGTGCACATGTCTACTTAAAGGACCTTTTTTATGTCTTTACTATTATAACCTTTGCCTCACTAAGTTACGAATTCAGTAGCCATGGCATTATTTATTTAATTATATATTATGACCACTGAATGATTACTTGTATACTATGTTTGGATATTCTTTTGGTTATGAAGATTGTTCTAATTCAATCACATGAAAAGCTTGCAGTATTGAAGGAATAGAGTCAATTATTTGCATTTTTGGCTGTGCTGCATTTTGGTTTCATTATTTTTATTTTTTGTGACTGGTGTATATATACATCACAAAGGTGAGTACACTCCTCGCATTTTTGCAAATATTTTATTATATCTTTTCATGTGGCAACGCTGAAGAAATTACACTTTGCTACAATGTAAAGTAATGATTGTACAGCTTGTATAACAGTGTAAATTTACTGTCCCCTGAAAATAACTCAACACACAGCCATTAATGTCTAAAACACTGGCAACAAAAGTGAGTACACCCCTAAGTGAAAATGTCAAAATTGGTTCAAATTAGCCATTTTCCCTCCCTGTCATGTGACTCATTAGTGTTACAAGGTCTCAGGTGTAAATGGGGAGCAGGTGTGTTAAATTTGGTGTTATCGCTCTCACTTTCTCATACTGGTCACTGGAAATTCAACATGGCACCTCATGGCAAAGAATTCCCTGAGGATCTGAAAAAAGAATTGTTGCTCTACATAAAGATGGCCTAGGCTATAAGAAGATTGCCAAGACCCTGAAACTGAGCTGCAGCACGGTGGCCAAGACCATACAGCGGTTTAACAGGACAGGTTCCACTCAGAACAGGCCTCGCAGTGGTTGACCAAAGAAGTTAAAGCGGGGGTCCACCTATCTATCGTTTTTTTTTCTTTTAGTTCATTCACAAACTTTTCTTCTCAGCATTACATACTCACATATTGTGTGTAATATGTCCGCCTGTGTCAGATTTAGTCGGAAAGAATAACTTATATTATTCACTGCAGGCGGTTTCCATCTTCATTGTGGGCATTTGAAGCCCACAAGCATTTATTTCCTGGATGTGGTGAATGCTGTGCTCCCAGCATTCACTGCTCGTTCCCGCACATGCTCAGTGGCATCCTGGGAAGCCTGAGACTAGCTCCCAGGAGTCTGGGAGAGGCTAGAAACACACCTACTCCCACGGGAGGAGAACCAGGAAGTGCAAAGAAGAATCGAAAAATAAAAGGTAATTATGGCGATTTAAATTTTTTTAAATGGCATGTCAGCATCTAGGCAAGGAAGAGAATACATACAGATATTGTTCAAAATTTGGGTGGAACCCCGCTTTAAGTGCACATGCTCAGCGTCATATCCAGAGGTTGTCTTTGGGAAATAAATGTATGAGTGCTGCCAACATTGCTGCAGAGGTTGAATGGGTGGGGGGTCAGCCTGTCGGTGCTCAGCCCATACGCCGCACACTGCATCAAATCATCCTGCCAGAAGGAAGGCTCTTCTAAAGATGAAGAAAGCCTGCAAACAGTTTGCTGAAGACAAGCAGACTAAGGACATGCATTACTGGAACCATGTTCTGTGGTCTGATGAGACCAAGATAAACTTTGGTTCAGATGGTGTCAAGCGTGTGTGGCAGCAGCCAGGTAAGGAGTACAAAGACAAGTGTGTCTTGCCTACAGTCAAGCACGGTGGTGTCAAGGTCTGGGGCTGCATGAGTGCTGCTGGCACTGGGGAGCTACAGTTCATTGAAGGAACCATGAATACCAACATGTACTATCTGTGACATACTGAAGCAGAGCATGATCGCCTCCCTTCAGAGACTGGGCTGCAGGGCAGTATTCCAACATGATAACGACCCCAAAACACACCTCCAAGATGACCACTTTCTTTTTAAAGAAGCTGAGGGTAAAGGTGATGGACTGGCCAAGCATGTCTCCAGACCTAAACCCTATTGAGCATCTGTGGGGCATCCTCAAACGGAAGGTGGAGGAGCGCAAGGTCTCTAACTTCCACCAGCTCTGTGATGTTGTCATTGAGGAGTGGAAAAGGACTCCAGTGGCAACCTGTGAAGCTCCGGTGAACTCCATGCTGAAGAGGGTTAAGGCAGTGCTGGAAAATAATGGTGGCCACACAAAATATTGACACCTTGGGCCCAATTTGGACATTTTTACTTAGGGGTGTACTCACTTTTGTTGCCAGCGGTTTAGACATTACTGGCTGTGCATTGAGTTATTTTGAGGGGACAGCAAATTTACACTGTTATACAAGCTGTACACTCACTACTTTACATTGTAGCAAAGTATCATTTCTTCAGTGTTTTCACATGAAAAGGTATTATAAAATATTTCCAAAAATGTGAGAGGTGTACTCACTTTTGTGAGATACTGTATATACAGTATATATATATATATATATATATATATATATATATATATATATATATTTTTTTTTTTTTTTACATTTTACACCCATTTAACAGCGCAGCACCACTTATTATTACATCACTGGTCACAGATTTACCTATCGGTGTTTGCAGCAGTTCTTTGGTATATCATCATTTCCAGTGATAGCACGGGGGCATCCTTCCAGTAGTTTTGGAGGAATTATCACTACCAGCACAATAAGCAACATGAATTGAGGATTCAGTACTGCCAATTTCTATACTGAGGTAGCCACAGCACCTACGGCTGCCTGAATCTGATAGGATGCAGTCACTCTTTGGATGATAATTTTAAACCTTGTTCTGTCAATTTAGAAATTAAAGTGGTTGTAAAGGCATAAGGTTTTTTTTTATCTTAATGCATTCTATGCATTAAGATAAAAAGCCTTTTGTGTGCAGCAGCCCCCCTCAGGCCCTCTAATAATTACTTGAGCCCCATCTCTGTCCAGTGATGTCCATGAGTTCCTCAGCCATCCAGGACTTTCCCTCCTAATTGGCTGAAACACAGTAGTGGCGCCATTAGCACCTGCTGCTGTCTAGCTACAGTAAGTCAATTATCTAATCAGAAGGGAGAGGGGGCAGGGCCAAACTGCAGCTGCGTGTCTGAATGGACACATGGAGCTGCAGCTCGGCTCAGGTGCCCCCATAGCAAGCTGCCTGCTGTGGGGGCACTCAAGGGGGGGGGGCAGGAGCTCCTGCCAGGCACCCGAGAAGAGGAGGATCTGGGCTGCTCTGTGCAAAACCATTACACAGAGCAGGTAAGTATGACATGTTTGTTATTTAAAAAAAAAAAACTTTACAATCACTTTATGTTTTGCCAGCTGGCCATAGCACAGCTAAAGTTCCTAGGCAAAGGCAGATACCCAGTGGCCCTTGAGCCGGGCTGTAAGAGACGTCTCCCTCTACATGTCGGGCTCTGCTGTAAGGTATGTGACAGTAATTTATGTCCTTAGATATGATTATGACTCATGGGTATAAGTCTCAATTAAATTGACCCCATACCTCCCACCTTGTTTTCATAATATTACAGTGTCAAAATAGTTCCACTGAATATTCACAGGGGGACAAGAGACAAAGGAAATGCTTTACTCCTGCCTGCAGCTGACCATTGATATCATTATATATGCTCATCTAAGGCCCGAGACACTTGAGTACTTTGTAATTTTTGATGTTACTAATAAATCTGCTTTGAATAAAGCCTATATTACAGCTCAAAGGCAGAACACTGCCAGACCCTTTTTTTTTATCCCACAATTCAGACAGAAAATGTCGGTGCTATCAGTGGTGTAGCGTGGGTTGTCAGCACCCGGGGCAAGGCAAATAATTTGCGCCCCCTAACCTGCGGACTTTTAGCACTCTCCGAGTCCCTTCCAATACAATAGTACTGACCTACCTGATTCCTATACTGACCACTACACTAACCTACTTGATTTCAACACTGACCAACCTGATTCCTTTACTGACCATTACACACCACGCTGACCACTATACTATACTGTCCACTACACTGAGAACTACACTGACCACTATACTGTCCACTACACTACACTGACCACTACACTACACTGACCACTATACTATACTGTCCACGACACTATACTGTCCACTACACTACACTGACCACTATACTGTCCACTACACTACACTGACCACTACACTACACTGACCACTATACTATACTGTCCACTACACTACACTGACCACTATACTATACTGTCTACTACACTGACCACTATACTGTCCACTACACTATACTGTCCACTACACTACACTGACCACTATACTGTCCACTACACTGACCACTATACTGTCCACTACACTATACTGTCCACTACACTATATTGTCCACTACACTGACCACCATACTGTCCACTACACTATACTGTCCACTACACTTATATTGTCTACTACACTGGCCACTATACTGTCCACTACACTATACTGACCACTACACTGACCACTATACTGTTCACTACACTGACCACTATGCTGTCCACTACACTGACCACTATACTGTCCACTACACTGACCTCTATACTGTCCACTTCACTGTCCACTACACTGACCACTATACTGTCCACACCACTACACTATACTGTCCACTACACTGACCACTATACTGTCCATTACACTACACTATACTGACCACTACACTGACCACTGTACTGACCCCTAAACTGTCCACTGCACTACACTGACCACTATACTATACTGTCCACTACACTGAGAACTACACTGTCCACTACACTGTCCACTATACTTTACTGTCTACTACACTACACTGACCACTATACTGACCACTACACTGAAAACTATACTGTCCACTACACTACACTGACCACTACACTATTCTGCCTACAGTCTTCCTATACTGACACTACATATACGGTGCCCCCCCCCCACCCATCTCTCACCTTCTTGTCCTGCATCGGTCCACACTCCGGAGGAGGAGGAGGAGGAGGAGGAGGAGAAGACAGCGGCCCCAGAGGCTCACACTTTCCAGTGTTTGTCTCCCCCAAGCTCCGGCCGCCATGCTTAGTGTTTCCCAGCACACTGTGATTGGGCGTATGGGGGTCATGTGCGGAGGCGGGACTTCAGGAGCAACCGTGATCACGGACAGGCCAGCCCCACACCGCACATGACCCCCATACGCCCAATCACAGGGCGCCGGACACTGAACATGGTGGCCGGAGCGCGGGGGACACAGGAAATTTAAATTAGGAGGAGGCAGCCAGTAGTGACACTACTGGCATGAAGTTGCGCCCCCCTAAATTTCGCGCCCAAGGCTACGGCACCCCCCGAACCCCCCACGCTAAGCCACTGGGTGCTATAACTGGGGATTTACCCTAATTTCTACCCATATTAGACAGACATTAATTCCTTCATTATATTCAATGGATATATTTTCATGTGGTGCAGATGACCTCAATTAGTAGGTAAAATGACAGTAACATTGAGCAATTTCTGGTACCCACAGAACAGCCCTGTTAAGTGCTTGTGAGACAGTGAAGTTTATCTTTATTGTACTCTTTTATCTCTTAATGTTTATTAGATTATGCATGAACTCTGCAAATGCTGTATCTTTTCCATTGTTAATCATTGGTAATCATTTTATGTGTCATGGAACTGAACAGTGCTAGGACAGATGGGCAAATAATATTTAAATCTAAAAGCCTGGACATTGTCCATATGCCTGTGAAGCTTTTTATGCACTCTTTCTGTTCATACTAGGATTAAATAGCTAACTATGTTTTCTAGAATATGGTAGTGTAGGTTTTATTAGTATTTTTTCCTTATTTTTATTCCTAATTCGATATAAAAACCAAAAAGTGCTTAGTATACAGTTTATTATACATTTAAAGTAAATTTCACTTTTACCATAGCGATGATATAATGCAAACAATGTTGTATGATCAAAGCATTTTTAGCAGAAAAGTGATTAATATTAACATGATATTGGCAGTAGTGGTGTCAGTAGAGACAGGTGTGGGCAATATTTAAGTAATCGAAAGGGTTTGAGACCTTAATATATAAACTTCTATCACAGAGTAAAGAACTATTGATCACCTCCTGCCCGGCCACTGCATCCCCCACTTACTGTCTTGGTGGCAATGTGCTGTAAGTACAAGGCCACCAAGGCAATGGGCTGAATTTACTTAAGGATATTGCATGCGATATTTGGGTCATGTGACACATCTTACCCAAATATCACATGCAATATGGAAAAATCTCAATTCACTATAGGTTTGTGCAAAAATAAAAAAAGCTCTGTAAATACTACATAAACAAGTCTAAAAGTCAATTCACTAAAAAAAGTAAACAAATTCATTTGTTAGATAAGTTGTGGTCTAGCCCCGCGCTAAAGTGATTGTAAACCTTCCTGTTTTATTTTTTTAAAAATAACAAACATGTCATACTTACCTCCACTGTGCAGCTCGTTTGCACAGAGTGGCCCCGATCCTCGACTTCTGGGGTCCCTCGGAGGCTCTCGCGGCTCCTCCTCACATCAGATAACCTCCTAGGAGAAGCGCTCTCCCAGGGGGTGACCGTGCGGGCGCGCTCCCGAGTCCAGCATTTGCGTCCATAAACACGAATGCTGGACTCGGCCCCGCCCCCCTGATGCCTGCATCATTGGATTTGATTGACAGCAGTGGGAGTCAATGGCTGCGCTGCTATCAATCTATCCAATATATCGATCAGAGAGGAAGAGCGCGTCTCCGCTGAGGGAACGAACGGGCTCAGGTGAGTAAAACGGGGGGGCTGGGGGGGAGGTCACTGCCAGAAGTTTTTTCACCTTAATGCATAGGATGCATTAAGGTGAAAAAACACGAGGGTTTACAACCCCTATAAGGAATTTGATTACTAGATGAATGTTAAGGAGCTGGTACCCATGTCCTTAACAACCAGTGACCTGTCTGTTAGTCCCTGCTGACAGCACAATGTAAATAACAACTACAAAGAAAAGGAAAACAACAATACATAAGAAAAAAAAATGCCATGAGGTTCCCCCCAGTCCATACAAGGTCCTTTGGGTGTGGTATGGATTTTGGAGGGGACCTCATGCCAAAACAAAAGGTGTGAATCCCCTCCCAAAAAAAATCTATACCAGACCTTTATCTGAACATGCAGTCAGGCAGGCCTGGAAAGGGGGGGCGAGTTTTCAGCCTTGCCCTCCTGAACCATACCAGCCTATATGCCCTCAACAGAGGGGGTGCTTTGCCATGTTGATGAGGATAAAGACTTCTTCCCCACAGCCCTGGTCTGGTGATTGTAGGGGTGCAGTGGGTGACTTAGCAGAATCTGAGAGCCCCCTTTAAGAAGGGAGCCCCCAGATTCCAGTCCCCCAATGTGAATGAGTATGGGGTACATAGCACCCCTACCTATTTACCAAAAAAATGACAAGTGTAAAAAAAAAAAACACACAGTTTTTGACAAATTCTTTATTGGAAAAAAAAATTGAATGCCCCCTGATGTACATCCATCATCAATCATGATAAACCCTGCCCTCCGACCCACACAAAAATAAAAGACTGCTCCCAATGCTTGACTCCCACTGACTGTTTCACTTCTCCCTGCCACGTAAGAAAACAAAGGGGCAGAGTCAATGACATGTCCATATTTGATCAATGATGTCACCAGGTGACCCCACTTCCTTATTATGACATTGACTCCACCCCCTTGTTTACTTAAGCAGTGGGGAGAGGCAGAGTGGTCTGTCAGTGGGAGCCAAGCATCAGAAGCAGTTGGGATATTTGGGTCATTTTTTTTAAAGGACTTGGCAAAAACCTTGTGGTGTTTTTATGTACACATTTTTTGGTGAATGAGTAGGGGTACATGGTCCAGGATCAAGGGTTCCCCTTATTAAAGGGGACTTCCAAATTCTGATAAGTCACCCCATGTACCCTGACAATCACTGGGCCATGGTTGTGGGGAAGAGGTCCTTGTCCTCACCAACATGGGGGAGGCCCCCCAAAGCACACCCCATTTTGAGGGCTTGTGACCTGGTATGGTTCAGAAGAGGGGAACTGCACACTTTCCTCCTTCCCTTTCCTTTCCCCCATTTCTTGTAAAGATTTTGGGTGGACCTCACCCCATTGTTTTTTTTTATTATGTTTGGCATGAAGTCCTCACCAAGATCCCTACCAGACCTGGAGGGCCTGGTATGGATTTGAGGGAAAACCACATGACTTTTATTTTTTATTTTTTACTGTCAACTATTTGTTTACATGCTGCTGTCAGTGGGTAAATATTCTTTAGTGAATTGAGCCCAGTAAGTGGGGGATGTCCCCAGAGCAAGACGTGAGGATACATCTTCTGGGTACAAATGTTCTAGTGACAACTGCCTAAGATGGGAATTCCCCTCACTCCCTATTATATCTCCAGGAATGGGTGGAGGTAAATCTCTCCAGTGGGAAACAGACAGCAAATTATAACATAAGGATTTTAACCCTTTCCCTACTCTTTCCAAAACTAAAAAAAATGTTTATAAAGCAATACTAACAATAAATTCACTTCACTCTGTCCCCCTTTATAAAAAATGTACTGTATGTAAAAAACGTATTTAAAGTGTTTGTTAATAAATAAAATATATAGATCCTGGTCCCTTAAAGCGGATTAAAACAGCACAGTGCTTGTGCTGTGTAATCTGTCCCCCACAAAACTGTAAAAAAAACCTGGCTGATCCTGTCCTATTTGTATCCCCCTCTTTGCGCTGACCACAAAAATCAGGGCTGCACCGTGGTCAGCATATGTCCCTCTGTCATCTGCAGCCCTGCTCTCAGCTCTCCTCTCTCCCCCTCACTCCCTCCTCCCTGCCTGTCAGCTCTGTGTCTGTGTCTCTGTCTCTGTCTCTGCCCCCCGCCACTATTAGTAAAAGTAAAAAATTCTAAATGGTCCCTGCCAGCCCCTCCATTATAGATTGATATAGCACACTGTATTAGTCTTTTATGAAAACAAGGCTTGTGCATAACACGATTTATCGCGATCCTCAGGCCGGTCATGTGACTCTTAGCCGGTTTCCAGGGCTACTGCAGGAGGGGCTGAGTAGCCATGTGATCTCTCTGGCTGATGTCAGAGGGAGATCTTGGCCCCTCCTGCAGAAGCCATGTATCAGGGGTATACAGCGGCCACGAGTCACGTTAATTGCCCGAAGTTCGCTCTATCGGTATTTACAAGCCTTGTTTATAGAAAAGACCAATGCAAGACTTTGCCTGCTTATAATAGAGGGGCTGGTAGTGTTTGTTATGTATGGGTTAACAAACACTTTAATAGAAGGCCCGATATACCACAGATGAAGCAAAGTAACCACTGTGTTATTTTCTCATTAATAAATTGCTGAAAAAAGGGAACAGGGGAGATTTTGTTTAATTTCTTGTGCCTGTTGCTGTTAGCAGGCCTTGCTATCCAGTTGTGAAGTACACTAGCTGCTGATGACCTAGGAATCAGCCACACAATCAAGTTGCATAATTGCACTGCCTCAAAACAGGTACGATCCTTTGCCTGGGCACATTCTGCGTGACCTGTGACTATGCCATACTTAGAGGCTAACCTGACCTTAACTTCGGTAAGCATTACCAACCTAGAATTCAATGGAGTGATTCAAAGGGAAAATAGAAAGGTACCCCACTAGATAGTGGACATTCAAAAGCTTTAATAAAGGCCTCTGTGTGCTAAGTGTGACCTGACATGTGGGATACTGGCTGGCAAAATCCTGTTACTTGCAAACTTCTTTTATCTTCAGTTTTCAAGATTTTATTAATTTATACAGCTGTACATAGCCTGATTGAAGGGTCATTTCTGGTACTGAGTCTCACATATATAAATGGCATGTATGAATGAACAGTCTGTATTATTTATTATACCATTTTTTTTTCATTCAAAAATAAATTTTTAATTTTTTTCATAAAACGCACTAAAAATGTGAAAGCGAGAAATGACTTGAAATGGCCAAGAAAAGCAGTCTTGGTCACAAAGAGCTTGACACAAACTTAATCCCTAAACTCTCTGTTTTTGGGCTCATCTGCATTCTGAATGCTGTGTTCACGACATTATCAATTTTAAAGTTATTTTTCAGACACATTGGCATAGGCATTATAGCTGCAAATTGGAACATCTTCAGAGTCTAAGAATACAACAATGATTTCTGACAGCTCACCACTGCAAGGAAAAAACATAGGCGGAGGGTTAGAGAAGACTACATAGTAAAAAAGAAGAAAAGTGTTATTAGCACTGTATTCTAAATAACATACAAGTCTCTAAATCTGGAATTGAAAAAAAAAAAAAACAGTAGCAATGAAACTCTTTTTAAGTGTGTCCATAGACATTATAGGATTGTCGCCTAATCGATCTGATTATGGGAACGATAAGACATAAGTTACACTCTTGCTTGACCAATCACATCAGGAAATCAGATAGATTGAATTGTCTTGGCTGATTGATGATATTTTTATGTGATTAGGCTAGCACTACTGATGTGTGTTCAATGACTAAACCTGTGCTTGGAAAGTACCATCTGTCAGTTGGGTTTTGCATGAGCAGTCTAACCAATATTCTATGTATTTGTTCAGCTTAAAGAGACCCTGTCACTTTCCAAATACCACTTAACCCAGATGAACGCACAGTGATCCCCTGCCACTAATTCAATTGCGGCCTCTTCAAAATACCCTGTATGGGTTGAAGTTCTTTGGCCAATTATTAGGTCTGAAAACTGTCACATAATGGAAGAGTTGATGTCATAGATCTCTGTAAGCTCCAAAAAATAGTACAACCGGTTCTGGAAGTGGCTTTAAATAGACCCTGAATGGCAAAAGTGACAGGGTCTCGTTAAAACTGAACTCCAGGCAAATAACTAAACACACATTTAAAGTACACTCTATTAGATCTTTTTTGTATAGGTGCTGTGTGTTGTGGTGTGATAGGCAGGAAATACAACTTGAAATGAACATTGTATTGAAACAGTAGGTCACAGCACAAACAACTGTGCAGCAAACTTATAGCAGTCATAAGAATCAGGGATACTGACAGTGTCTACTCATTAGCAAAGTATTGCCTGGCTTGTTTTACCCAAATGGGAAGCTTCCTGAAGAGGTAGCCGTAGTCCCTGCTTTCTCTATACTCCACTGGAACCATTACCTATCGCAGCCACTGTAACTAACAGATGGTGAAACTGTCCCCAACCGATGGGGAAGCGGTCCCTAACATGTCCACTCACATAAAGCATGCCAAATTCAGAGGTCAGAGTCTTAAATAGACTCTGCCTGACCAAGGTCACATGGGGCATGTGCATCTATGTCCACCTTTAGGAGATCCCTGAAAACTCATTTATTCAGGGAAGCCTATCCCACACCCACTTAACAACTGTCCCTGAGTCACTCCCATCAAATCATGCTCTGCAGCTTTTACCTTTTGTACCACCACCCCCTCCCTTTTAGAATGTAAGCTCTTCAAGCAGGGCCCTCCTGTACCTTATGTATTGAACTGTACTGTAATTGTGTTGTCCCCCCTAAACATTATAAAGCGTTGCATAAACTGTTGGCGCTATATACAGTGGGGACGGAAAGTATTCAGACCCCCTTAAATTTTTCACTCTTTGTTATATTGCAGCCATTTGCTAAAATCATTTAAGTACATTTTTTTTCCTCATTAATGTACACACAGCAACCCATATTGACAGAAAAACACAGAATTGTTGACATTTTTGCAGATTTATTAAAAAAGAAAGATGCAACAAGTTTTTCACACCTGGATTTGGGTATCCTCTCCCATTCCTCCTTACAGACCCTCTCCAGTTCTGTCAGGTTGGATGGTAAACGTTGGTGGACAGCCATTTTTAGATCCCAGCAGAGATGCTCAATTGGGTTTAAGTCAGGGCTCTGGCTGGGCCATTCAAGAACAATCACAGAGTTGTTGTGAAGCCACTCCTTCGTTATTTTAGCTGTGTGCTTAGGGTCATTGTCTTGTTGGAAGGTAAACCTTCGGCCCAGTCTGAGGTCCTGAGCACTCTGGAGAAGGTTTTCACCCAGGATATCCCTGTACTTGGCCGCATTCATCTTTCCCTCGATTGCAACCAGTCATCCTGTCCCTGCAGCTGAAAAACACCCCCACAGCATGATGCTGCCACCACCATGCTTCACTGTTGGGACTGTATTGGACAGGTGATGAGCAGTGCCTGGTTTTCTCCACACATACCGCTTAGAATTAGGGCCAAAAAGTTCTATCTTGGTCTCATCAGACCAGAGAATCTTATTTCTCACCATCTTGGAGTCCTTCAGGTGTTTTTTTAGCAAACTCCATGTGGGCTTTCATGTGTCTTGCACTGAGGAGAGGCTTCCGTCGGGCCACTCTGCCATAAAGCCTCGACTGGTGGAGGGCTGCAGTGATGGTTGACTTTCTACAACTTTCTCCTATCTCCCAACTGCATCTCTGGAGCTCAGCCACAGTGATCTTTGGGTTATTTTTTACCTCTCTCACCAAGGCTCTTCTCCCCTGATAGCTCAGTTTGGCCAGATGGCCAGCTCTGGGAAGGGTTCTGGTCATCCCAAACATCTTCCATTTAAGGATTATGGAGGCCACTGTGCTCTTAGGAAACTTAAGTGTAGCAGAAATTTTTTGGTAACCTTGGCCAGATCTGTGCCTTGCCACAATTCTGTCTCTGAGCTCTTCAGGCAGTTCCTTTTGCCTCATGATTCTCATTTGCTCTGACATGCACTGTGAGCTGTAAGGTCTTATATAGACAGGTCTGTGGCTTTCCTAATCAAGTCCAATCAGTATAATAAAACAAAGCTGGACTCAAATGAAGGTGTAGAACCATCTCAAGGATGATCAGAAGAAATGGACAGCACCCGAGTTAAATATATGAGTGTCACAGCAAAGGGTCTGAATACTTAGGACCATGTGATATTTCAGTTTTTCCTTTTTAATAAATCTGCAAAAATGTCAACAATTCTGTGTTTTTTTATCAATATGGGATGCTGTGTGTACATTAATGAGGAAAAAAATGAACTTAAATGATTTTAACAAATGGCTGTAATATAACAAAGAGTAAAAAATTTAAGGAGGTCTGAATACTTTCCGTCCCCACTGTAAATCGTGAATAATAATAATAATAATGTAACTGGATCGCTGCCTGAGATCATAGAGAAACAGTTTCTCTTAACTTCCTTTTCATCTGCATTGCCGCTGCGGTCGAGTGCCACCCACAGTGGACAATATAGACTGCACCTGCCTGCACCCCCCCCCCCCTTGACAGATGCTTTCCTCGGCATTGAACAGAACAAAGAACAATGCAGCAAAAACAGTACGGTCATAACAGAAAAACTACAAACAACACAATCAGAATGGTTTGCAGGGATTTGTCCACAGTTAGAACATAAAGGACAGCAGACCCCACTATCCCCTGGGGAGTCACCATCAATTTTGAGCCATAATGACTTATTTGGGGTGTCAATATCCCCATTATTGACATAAGCTCACCCATGCTCTTTTGTATAAACGGAGCTAAAAAAGGTATTAAATAAATTTGCCTTCTCTTTGTCCACAGTCACCCACTCCAGATTATTTTGTAAAGTGCCTACATGGTCAGACCTGACTTTTTTACTATTAATATATTTGAAGAATTTCTTTGGATTTGGCTTACTCTCTTTTGCAATCTGTTGTTCGTTTTGAATTTTTGGGGCCTTGATTTCCTTTTTACATATTCTGGTTTATTCCTCGTAACATTTAAATGATGATAGTGTTCCTTCTTGTTTATATTTTTTAAAAAGCTTTAACTTTGGCCATGAGCCACATGGGTTTTATTTTTAGCCTTTTAAATTTGTTGCCCATGGGAATATATTTTGCAGTGTGTTGGCATACAGTCGTTTTGAAGCAATCCCATTTCTGTTCTGTGTTCATCGATGACAATATTCCCACCCAGTCTAAGTTTTGGAGAGCAGACCTCATTCTTGGAAAATTTGCTCTTCTAAAGTTTAGTGTTTTTAACTTCCCATTATGTGTTTGTTATTTACAGCTAACATTAAATGAAATCATGTTATTGATCGCTGCTACCCAGATGTTCTTTTATATGAACATTAGTTACAAGCTGTGCATGGTTTGAGATTACCAGGTCATTGAGAGGATCATTCCTAGTTGGGGCCTCTATGAACTGTACCATAAAATTGTCTTGTAATAGTTTTATAACATGTTTGCCCTTTAAATGTTCCTGCAGTGCCATTACTCTAATCAATTTCTGGGTAGTTAAAATCCCCCATTATTATCAGCATCCCAGCCCTTGCAGCCCTTTCTATCTTTGCAAGGAGCCAAGTCTCCACCTCCTCATTAACACTGGGTGGCCTATAACAAACTCCAATTATTAACATTGTAGTATGCATAACCTTGTGCAGTTCCACTCATTGCTTCAGCCCCATCACACTTTCCATCAACTAGGTCCTCTTTCATACTCGCTTTGAGATCACTTCTCACATAGAGACAGACACCACCACCTTTCTGTTTTACCCTGTCTTTCTGAAAAAGAGCATAGCCAGGAATATTACTAGCCCAATAAACTTGGTGAAATTGTTAAAGAAGACATAATGATAATGATAAGCATAATGATACCTTAAGGGGGAACTGGAGATCATCAGGAAGTCCATCATGACCAGCTCAAAGGGTTCTGAGGTAGTAATATTCATGGGAGTACTCAGGAGGAGCTTTATGCACGGACCAGGGTGCACATTTTTGGCAATCCCATTGCCCCCACTCTGCTAGCTAGGGCCTCGGTTTGGTCAGCTCCAAAGTGTCCACTCACGGTATGTAGCACTTAACAGACCCAAAGGATGTGTTACTGGGGAACCATGATTTGTAGTATGTCCCACTGTTCGGTAGAGGTGCAAGCCTGATGATAATGTACATTACCCTGTGAATTGAGCCAATCCCATTGTCTCAAGAGCACTCTCACTGTTTTGGACAGTGTTTGGCATTCTTGGTAGGACAGCTTGTGCTGTTGGGACAGAAAGTGTTGTACCTGCATGAGGTTGGGATCTGCTGGATCAGAGCCCACTCCTCCTGAATGTGAATTCCGGCAGCTCCTGCCTGGGGCACTACTGCCTGACTCTTGAGGGAACACGAGGAGGCATTTACAGGTAAAATATGGTCTACCTCCACATCTTCCTGACTCAAATCCATGTCCTCCCCTGGATGCTCTACCAGATAGCGGGGAAGAGCATCCACATGTCTGTTAAAATTTCCCAGCATGTAACATATCTTGTAGTAGAAACGAGCCAGTTGGGCGACCCACCTCTAATCCAAAGCACCCAATTTGGCCATTTCCAAGTAGGCAAGGTGGTTGTTATCCGTGAAAACCTTCCTTTCTGCCCCCATGAAGTACACCACAAACTTCCCTGTGATGGCCCACACCAGGGCCAGCAATTCCAATTCAAAGGAACTGTAATTATGGAGATTCCACTCAGTGGGCCTCAGGCTGTGGCTCACATAAGCAATCACTCACTTGCACCCTTCCTGATTCTGCTCCTAGGCCAGGGCAGCCCCCAGGTAATGTAAGCTTCCATCTGTATATACTCTGAAGGGTTTTGTGTAGTCCACATAGGCCAACAGAGGTGTTGATGTCAGGTTCCGTTTGAGGACTTTGAAGGCTCGTTGTTGGGGTTCTTGCTACTGGGACTGGATTTAGTGTGGATTGCGCTTTTATTCAATCCTATAAGGCTCTTCTGACTGGTCCGGTCCTCATTCCCACTACAAACAGGTCCCTCAGTACTTTGTCTGAGGCGGTTTCGTTGGCATAGCAGTGTACATCCTTCTTCTCTAGTCGTTTTTATGGATTTTGGAGGGCTACCACCTCTCTCCAACCTGTCCCCCCACTCAGACAAGGAGATATTGGACCTATTAAGCTTAGGCACCAGGGCCAAGGCCGCTCCTAATGGTAACATGTTGGTCTCCGCTCTTTCTTCTGCACCTGTAGAGAGGGCCATATCCTGTCGGCAACACCAAGTGATGGGTAGGTGCAGTGTGGTGTAATAGTCAGACTTGCAAAGACATTTTATTGAAACAGTAGGTCAATAGAACAAACAGGCCCGGAAGGAGGCTCACTGTCCGGGGTCATTTACAACCATGCAGAAAATTAACAGCAGTCAGAAGACTCAGGAATGCCAACAGCATCTGCCACGAGGAGTAAGGTGTGGCCTGGCCAGTCCGACCCAAATAGGAAGCTTCCTGAAGAGGTAGACATAGTCCCTGCTTTCTCCCTACTCCACTGGTACCTTTACCTATCACTGCCACTGCCCCTGACAGATGGGGAAGGTATCCCTAACCTGTCTACAAAGTGTGCCAAACCCAGGGGTAAGAGTCTTAAATAGACTCTGCATGACTTAAGATGACTGCCAGGGTCACATGGGGCATGTGCATCCAATTGGATCACTGCCCAAGTGACAGAGGAAATCATAGAGAAACACAGTTTCTCTTGGATTCCTCTCTCATCTGCATAGCCACTGCAGCCAAGCACCACCTGTAGTGGACAATATAGATTGCACCCTCCTACAGATCAAATTTAGCTTAGGTTAGGCACTGTGTATCAAAAACAATTGCCTTTTTTTTTTTTTTGCTTTTTTTTTTTTTTTTTAAATAAAATACTGTTTTCACCTTTTTTTTACATCCTTTGTTGCATCTTCCTGCTGATCGGCTTCAATTTCTTTCAGTCACTTCCTGTTGTAGGGATCTGTTACCCTCAACTGTTAGAAGCTAATATCACAGTGTTATGTATAACTATATATTAGCATTTCCTGTCTCTGGGAGGGGCTTTGAAAAACCCAGAAGGAGGAAGTGGAGAGAGAGAAAGTCTCAGCCACGTGTACTGTCCATGCTGCTAAATCCAGAGTAAATGTATGTTCCAATAGTTTAACTGCAATTGCCCATAGCTTCTTAAGTGTGTTTCTGAATCCTTGTGACAGACAACGTATATCTGTCCTATTCTTATATCTCACATGCACATTGCTAGATAGCTAGGTCTGTGCTATTGTATGTATGTAGTGGTCACCTTCCAGTATATTAGTAGGTGAACATGTTTATTGCAATATAGTTTTCAATGCAGCTCCTGTTATTTTAGTTAACCCTGTCCCTTCTGGTCTGGGATCTAGGACCAGTTTTAGCTTAGAGCTCAATAACCAGCATAGGCTAAAACCAGCTTAGGCATCAGATGGTTACTTCTAGTAGTTAGAGGTACAGGGGCCCCTGCCACTGGACTTTGCTGCAACATTCATCTATACGTTTATTAAGAACTATATATACCCAGGTATATGAACACCACTCCACCAGGACTCCTGTTGGGCCCTTTGTTGATAATAATTGTTAGCACAATGGATGCATGTATTATTATTCATTTTTTCTTACATAAAGCTTGTATTATTTCTATAATGGTGTGCATCTATACACTTATGGTAATGTTATTTGTGAGTTGAAGTAGTTCCTCTGCTCCCAATTACTTTTATTAGATAACTACAGTAGTTAATTTCCCAGGAAGGAAATCCTCTCTGATCAGAGAGGTATTGTCTTAGGTGGAGGCACTGCCAACTTTATTATCACTCTTCAACTTAACAAAGGTTCTGGTTCTCATATTTATACCAACAGGTTTAGTGCACTATCCTGTTTGAAGAGGGTCATTTTGCATAACCCCCCTGCCCAAAGTGGGTTACACTGTCTACTTGCCTGTACTCCAGCATTAGCTAAACAGCATTGATCTAGATTGGCCTCTGGATAATAATGGACTATGCTTGCACAATGTGGGTCACCATGACCGCATTTAATCTCCACCAGGGGTGCATGTGTCAGGCTGACAGCCCAGAAAGCACAATTATCACCCTATAACAGTAAGTGCCTAAACAAGGACCAGTCAGTATTTATTTATTGCATCTTAATGAAAATTGCATATATACTGTAAAAAGATTGAAAACAACTTCTTAAGTTATATTAATGTGTTAATATTTTAAAGCTTATATGTACTGTATATGCGTATTGCATTTTCTGTCTCTCTCCCTCCACTCCCTCTTCCTCTCTTAGTTTCTAATAGGAGTTTTTGTCATATTTCAGGGTTCTCAGTAAAAAATGCATTCTGCCAGTAGATTTTCCATGTTTTGTAAAAAATAATAAAAAATAAAATAATAAAAATAAAAAACTACTGACACTCTCTAGTGCCCTACTGATACCAACCTCTGCCCTATTGAGACCGTCCTTTTCGGAAACAGGTGGGGGGGCGCCAAACTGAGTCTAGCTTTGCCACTGAGTACTGTATATTTATTGCTGTTGTGCCCCTTTATGAAGATTTTGCATCCTGTCTTGGGGATGCAATAGGACGTGAGAGAAAATCCCTTCAAAGGGAAGGGAACTCTTCACTTAAGCAGTTGCCACTGGAGCATAGGTTCTTATTGGAAGATGTCCCCTCACCTCCTCTTTTGAGGACATCTGCAACATTTAGGATTTTTTCTTTACTTACTGTCCCAATGACAATGGTCACCAAGACAAAAAGAGAGAATAAATCTACCCAGTGGGGAAACACATAGTGATAAAAAATAAAAGGGGTTCTAAACCTTCCTCACTCTATCAGAAATGTAAAATACATTTTATCTTTATATACATTCATTTTAAAGTGTGCATACACTTTCTAGCCTGGCCAGGGCTAGTGCAGTATTCCATCCCACAGCCTCTCCCAGAATTAGTTAGGATGGAACTTAAAGTGGTTCTAAGGTCAGAGTATTTTTTACATTAATACATTATTTGCATTATGGTAACAAATATTCCACTTCTACCCCCCCCCCCCACCCCTTGTCCCATCCCTAAACACTTACCTGGCTCCTATCTCTGATCTAGCACTGTTCTATCTGTAGCACCAATCCACTGATTTTCTGATCCATGAGACACAGGCAGCAGTGGGAGCCAAAGGTAGATGATTCGTGTAGCATTTACTTCCTGGAATTCATCTGCCTCTAGCTCAGGCATGCAGGCTGAGTAGAGTGGTAGTGTGGTAGTGTGGTAGTGTGACAAATAACCGAATCTGCAACAGATGTATGTACGTGTCAGTAAAGTGTACATAAGTCTGTTACTTTTGGAGAAGCTGGGAGAGTAATGGAACAGTATCAAATATCAGTTCCAAAGGTATTAAAAGACACATTTATTTTGTCAAAGAATTGTGTCATGGATGTGACACAATAATTTACATGTGTGAAGCAATAAACGATTTACCCCAACATGGAAGGGGTCTTATTTACCTTCACTGTCCTTATCACCGTTATGGCAGTATTTCTTTATGAACTTGTTGTACAAAAGCACCAAGCTGTAAAACCGTTGCAGATAAGACCTACTTGAATTTATTGCTGATATCACAAGGGAAAATGAAAATATCTAAGAAAAATGAGCAGTGTACTCTAGACTTCAATTTCTGGTCATCTGTGATATAAAGTTCCACTGACCTTTCTTCAGGAGGGCACAGGTAATCCTGGATTTCCAGTTTAAGCTTATCTTTCAGTGTTTTGAAAATTATTTTGCAAAGTGAAAATTTACTTTAAAAAGTGAATGTTCTTCGATCCTTTAGTAAAGCAGACACTTTCTTTCTTTTTTTTTTTTTTTAATCAGAAACAGTAAAACAATTATACAGTTCTTGAAACTAACGTAATTAATAAAACTTGTTAGATGGCTTAGTTTGAAATGCCTTACTTTACCTTCCCATTTGGAAGACTAAAACATATCCTGTTTTTATTTCCTTCATTCTAAACAGTGAGTGAGTAAAGAGAACAATGATATTAGCTCAAACTGACCAGAAAATCTGAAAAAATCTAAAAATCTGAGCTATGTCCCCAAAACCAGAATGTAGCACTTTTCTTTACAAGAACACTGTTCTGGCATTATAAGAATAATTTTACAAGGAAGGCATACTATTTTCTAAAGGTGCAATAGAGTACATCAGAAGATAATTTTTGTTACATTTCCATTTTCTTTTCAATTCAAACAGTGCACGAGTAAAAAGATTCAGTCAAGCAGACTAGGAAAATACTAATCTTATCAGAGAAAAATACTGGAATGCCTTCCGAAATGCGATAGTGATTGTGTATAAAATATGGCTCTCTTTATTTACAAAATAAAGAGGTCCCTGATTTAATTTTCTCTTTGAGAATAACAAAGTTAACGTTGATACTTTCCGGTGGCAAAGAAAATGTATGGAAGAGTACCCAGTTTTTTTATGAAGCAGAATGAGTGACTTTTCTTGAATTTTCTACTTTTGTCTCTAAATGTATTTTGTCCGTGCTCTCAAACTTATCTGAGATACCCTTAAAGTGGGAAGGTATATATTCAAATTACTAATAATTTTACAATAAATATTTGATGACTTGTAAAAACTAATCTTTGCTTTTGCTTCTCTTTATGTTTAATGTGCACATATGCATTTTGGACATTTGAGTGTTGAAACCTGTGACCACGAGGATCGCTGCAAAGTCTTGAGATACTGAATCATAAAAGTAAAAAATAGGGTATTCAAAAATCCTGAAGTCCCATAAAGTCATCATCAAATGTCATCAACATCTGACCAATGACCAATTACTGCTTAATTTGTACCTTTTCCATTATAAATACTCATGGCAGTCATCCAATAAATTGAGAAAGCTTTCAGCATACATTTGGTGTCTGTTACTGATCTCATATACTCCAATATACTGTATGTCTCTGAATTAGGCCTCACTGGTTAATTGTGGACCGATAGCTCTACATGTATTTACAAAGAAGTCCACAACACCCCAGTACTCTACCTTGCTATCATCTGCCAACCTGTGAGCTCTCTACACAAAATTAAAAGAATACTGTGCAATTTATGAAAAGTTTGAAGAATGTGAAAATGATGATCGTCTACATGACAGAATGAACCCTACCTCAAGACTTCTCACCTACCATGCAATGGAGTGAGCAATGACACCCTCTTGTTGCTACTTCTAACACAACACATTGAAATAATTAAAGTTTCAGGACTAGCTCCCTTAAAAAAAAATTGATTTTAGTTTGACAACTATAGTTAAAAAAGCTGAAAAGTATCTACATTTTGGTGTTACATGATTTAAATCCCATTGTCTCAAAAAAGGAAAGGAGAGAGCAATTTTCTTTCAGGTTTATAATTGGCTTCTTGTAGCAACCCAGTTCTCAACTGCACCAATACATTGTTTTGTTATTCCCAACGTCTTAGGTAGTTTTTTTTAATTTGTTGAATTAAACTGCCTGGTACATCATCAGAAAGTGGTGAAGGAAGATAATCACAGTCCCAACACACCCAAATAAAAGATAGTAGAAGACAAAAGTAGCGGATTGGTAGCAACAGAAGTGTATTAATCAGATTCTAAACTGTCAAGTAGCCAACAGGAATTCATTCAAAAACAGATTTCAGGAAACAGGACAAAAGGCACTACAGAAATAAGCATTATATTACATATTGGAGTCACTGTTTAAATTGGTGTATTTAGTGCTATAAGTGTGCACTACATAAGATGTACATTTGCTAAGCTATATCATAACACTTGGTTGGCCCATTTCATTTGACTGCCTGAAAATTAAGCTTAATCTCCCTAATTTCTATTTATTTTGTTTCAGACTTTTAAGGCTGGCCATAGATGGAGCGAAAGAAAACCTCAAGCTTGACTGTGTTGATGCGGGAATCCCTCCTGTGGAGCCATTGTGTTCTCCCGGTAGATGGGGGGGGGGTATGTCAGAGGAAGCCATCCCCATTGGGAGAACCCAGTGATTATTGCTAGCAGCTATGACAGCCGCTGGCAATAATCACATGTAAAACCTGACAGGCTGGTTGATCGATCAAATTGGGTACATTCAGCCCTGCCCATACATAGTTCAAATCTCACACATGCCATGGGTATATGTGGAATTTCACCCCAAAAACACTGCTACTTCTCCTCAGTATGGAGATACCATTTGTATGAGACTTTTTGGGAGCCTGGCCATGTGCGGGACCCCAAAACTCACCCTGAATGACAAAAAAAAAAAATGACACTTTTTGAAAAATAGATACTCCAAGGTATTTGCTAAAAGGCATGTTGAGCCCATGGAAGATTTTATTTTTTGCCACAAGTTTTTGGAAAATGACAAAAAGTTGTCACTTTAATGAGATTTTTCACACATAACACATAATATGTGAAGTTCCACCCCAAAACACATTGTGCTACTTCTCCTGAGTATTACGTATACAAGTATATTTTTCAAAATTACCTTTGAAAAACTGCTGCGCAAACATTGTGTGACATGAAAAATTGTAACAACCACCATTTTATTTTATAGGGCCTCTGCTAAAAAAAAAATATATTGTTTGGATGTTCTAAGTAATTTTCTAGCAAACAAAATAGATTTTTGCATGTAGGAGAGAAGTGAAGAATAGGCCTTGTCTTAAACTGACAATTTTTTTGTCATTTTCCAAAAACTTATGGCAAAAAATAAATTCGTCCATGGACTCAACTTGCCTCTCAACAAATACTTTGGGGTGTCTACTTTCCAAAAGAGGGTCACTTGGGGGTTGTTTGAACTGTCCTGGCATTTTATGCCCAACACTAGAAGCTCCTCCCACACATCCAACCACTCTTTTAATGTTGGGCATACATGTAATGTCCATTTTTTTGTGCAGCCTTTCACCTGAGCGAAAAAAATGAACCTAACAGATTCCTCCATTCACATCGATTGATATTGCTGAAGAAACCTCTGCAAGAAAAAGTAAAGTGTATGGTATGTCCACCTTTAGACTCTCCGGCCACACATCCACCCACTTTTCTAATGTTCGTCATACATATAATGTTCTTGTTTTTGTCCAGCCTGTGGACTGAACGAAAAATAAAATACCTAAAAGATTTCTCCATTCACATAGATCAATGTGGATGAAGAAATCTCTGCCAGAAAAAAGGAAAAAATTATATGCCGCTTGCCGAAGTACAAGAGTGATCTGCCCAATGACCACCCCAGGCCCCTCATGCTTGGGCATGCGCATTCTTTTTTTTAACTGCAGATGAGAAATCTCCTCCTGAAGCACTGCAGGCACCGATGTATGTATTCTTAGAGCAGCACCTCGCTGCTCTCAGAATAATCACATCGGTGCAGCAGCTGATTGGCGTTCGTTCAAAGCAAACAGCAACAGTTAACAATAAGACACAGTAACATTAACTCAATAAAGCAACAACTTTTTTTTTTACTTATACTGACTTTCTAAAACTTTTTTTGGAACAACTTTTTAGAACATAACATTTCCAGCCTTTGATTTTAGGGTCTCTCAGTTTCCTGACTACTTAATCCATCTTTTGAGACCCTTCTTGTGCAGAATTGTATGCCCTAGACTGTGCCATGCTTTACCCCATACTGATACACCACTAGTGTGTGGTAGCGACAGATGCAGTCCTTGATGCACAGACCAGGTTGGCCAGGCAGAAGGGACAGAAAAAACAGGTGTCACATCTTATTCTGTGTCTACTACAGACACAAGATCTTCTTTGGGTTGGGGTGCCAGAGAGGACATCTGGAAAATGCCTCTCATGCAGCTGGCTAACTGCATCTGGATTTGGGGTTTGGGTATTGCTTTTGTATCCAAACATGGCAAGTCGAGTTAATGCCAAAAGAGCTCAATTTTGGTCTCATCTGGCCACAGCACTTTCTCCCAATCCTTCACTGAATCATCTAGATGTTCATTGGCATGACTCTTCATGTGCCTTCTTGAGGAGGGGGACTCGCCGTGTCTGGAGGAATAAAAATGCTGACTATGACCCTAAGAACACCATCCCTATAGTCAAGCACGGAGGTGGAAACATTTTGCTATGCATAAATTGACGGCGCTATATAAGTACCTGAAATAAATAAATAAATAAAATAATATATGCTTATTGCGATTTTTTTTATCAAAAGTATGTAGAAGAATACATATCGACCTAAACTGTAGAAGACATTTTTTTTATATATATTTTTTTAGGGGATGATTATTAAAGCAAAAAGTAAAAAATATTGCTTTTTTTTACAAAAATGGCGCTCTTTTTTTGTTTATAGTGCAAAAAATAAAAACCGCAGAGTGGTGATAAAATATCACCAAAAGAAAGCTCTATTTGTGGGGAAAAAAGGGCGTAAATTTTTTTTTTTTCACAGCGTTGCATGACCGCGCAATTGTCAGTTAAAGCGACGCAGTGCAGTATCACAAAAAATGGTCTGGTCATTAAAGGGGCAAATCCTTCCGGGGCTTATAGTTAGTAGTTTAGTAGTTAAAATACACCTGTGATAAAAACAATGAACCCTTCATTATTTTGTAAGTGGGCAAACTTACAAAATCTGCAGGGGGATCAAATAATTATTTTCCCCCACTGTATTGATCCATACAGACACTATATTAGCAATGGTGGTGATCAGTGACCTATAGTGTGAGTGCGATAGTGCACAGGCAATCACTAACTGACAATGGCTGGGAGGGACATTAACTGACCCTGATGCTATCTGACATTAGAAAAAAAAAAGTTCAGGAAGAAAAGAACCAGCAAAGTCCTGTACCTGTGTTTACACTGCAGCCGATCAGTGGACCCGGAAGAAAACATCAACGGTGTAGTGGGCGGCACAGTGATGTAGTGGGTAGCACTCTCACCTAGCAGCAATAGGATCGCTGGTTCAAATCCCAACCCACCATCCCACCATCTGCCTGGAGTTTGCATGTTCTCCCTGTGCCTGCGTGGATTTCCTCCCACTCTCCAAAGACATGCTGGTAGGTTAATTGGCTTCTGTCCAAAATTGGCCCTAGTATATGAATGTAAGTTGGGGACCTTGGATTGTGGGCTCCTTGAGGGTAGGGACCGATGTGACTGTGCGATGTATGTGTGGAGCGCTGTGTAAATTGACGGCACTATATGGGTACCTTATATAAAAATAGAGATAGTTTTAGACACGCACCTACACTCACTCAGGCTGAACTGGATGGACTGGTGTCTTTATTCAACCTTACTAACTATGTAACTATGTAACGTACAGGTACGTGACTGTCCCTGTACCGGCTATCCGCCCACAGTAGAATGCAGGTGGGTGGTGGGTAAAATAATAGGTACAATAAATGATGTTCCTTGCTCAGGCACTTCCTGTTATTGAGTGATAATGCTCTGTTCTGGTCCCCCAGTTCTGGCTCCTGCATTGTCATCATGTCTTTTGGACTTCTAATGGAAATTACTAGTTGGTGGTAAATGGTGAAAACAAGTATTTTACTCCAAAATCATGGTAATTGTTTATAAATCATATTCAGTTAGAGTTTACATATACTTAAGGAATATTATTTTATACTCTAATGCCCCATACACACGATCGGACATTCCGACAATAAAATCCATGGATTTTTTCTGACAGATGTTGGCTCAAACTTGTCTTGCATACACATGGTCACACAAATCTTGTCGGAAATTCCGAACGTCAAGAATGTGGTGACGTACAACATGTACGACGAGCCAAGAAAAATGAAGTTCAATAGCCAGTGCGGCTCTTCTGCTTGATTCCGAGCATGCGTGGAACTTTGTGCGTCAGAATTGTGTACACTTGATCGTAATTTACGACAACGGATTTTGTTGTCGGAAAATTTGAGATCCGGATCTCAAATTTTGTGTGACGGAAATTCCGATGGAAAATGCCTACAAACGGTCAGAATTTCCGACAACAGGCTCCCATCGAACATTTTCTGTCGGAAAATCCGACCGTGCGTATGGGGCATTACTGTTTATTCTATATAAAAGCCCCTATAAAAATGTGTGTCAAAAATAAAGTCAGTGAGACACCTAAAACATATATATCATAGGCATCTGGTAGTGGTCACTCTTGGGTTTAACCAAAAATGGCTTATGAACAATCTACACTTACTTTCAGTGGTAACAACAATCACCTTTCTGTAGCTAAGCTTTGTAGCTAAGTAAGCTGCTTGTAGCCAAGATACACTGCTTTTCATCCTGGCAATAAAGTTAGGTGAATGGTTCGGCCCGAGCATGAGTTTGAGCCAAACATTGGTTTTTTCGTTTGCTCTGCAAACACCTGAATTATTGGGGAGTTCAATCATTTGCTCAGCCCCCTGAATGACCACAATGCACTGCTCGTTACACAGTTGGAAGCCCTGATTGGCTGAAGCAATGAAAGCTTTGCCCAATCAGGGCACAGTGCACTGTCAGAGCCATGATTGGAGAAAGTAATGATGACTCTATCCAATCATGGCTCATTGCTCTTAGTCCCACCCACACTATAAAAATATTCTCCCCATAGCAGCAATTTGCAGTGCGATATTGGTGTGGAGAGGGATAGAATAGGGCTCTGTTCAGTGCTGCTAGCGAGTTAGTGTGCTATTGAGCTTCTATTGCCAGTGTAGAATATCAGTTTAGTGTGAATCTAGTGATAGTTCAGTGTGAGTTACTGTACGTTTAACGCAGTATATATCAGTGCATTCCTGTACGTTTAAAGCAGTATACATCAGTGCATTACTGTACGTTTGACACAGTATATATATATATATATATATATATATATATGTGCATTACTGCACGCTTAATGCAATATATATTAGTGCGTTACTGTATGTTTTACGCAGTATACTTCAGTGTGTTAGTGCACGCTTACCACAGTATATTGCAGTGCGTCAGTGCAGTTTTACTGCAGTATATTGTAGTGTGTCAGTGAAGTGTGTCTGTGTAGTGAATACTCAAGTTAAAGTGCACCAACCACCACTTTCCATTGATTAAAGTGCATCCAAGTACACATTTCCACATCTTTATTACATTTTGTTATTAAGCGCCCCCCCGCCCCCATCATGTCTTGGAGGCCAACAAGGAGAGGCAGACTTGTCCATGGCACTGTGAGGGGGCCAGCAGCATATGTGTCCATAGGCAAAGGTGGTCCATCCTCAGGCAGGGCATCATTTCCTCTGTTTAGTGATGTTGCCCTTGCCATCCAGCCACAGCATGCAGAGGAGGTGGTAATCTGACTTACAAAACCATCCTCCTCATCTTCTGTCACCCAATCAGAGACTAGTGCACAGTCTACTGCAGCTGGCAGAGTGGCTTTAACCTGCGTCCTTGTCTACTGCTACTCCTGCCATAGCCCTAGCATCCAGCATGGAGGAGTCGGCTGACTTATTTGAACACAGCCACTTGCTTCTTGAAGATGCACAGGCATTACTTAATTCAGATCTTGGTTCTGAGGTTGAGGAAGGTAGGAACATGAGCCTACAGAGAGGTGAAAACACTGGTAAACAGCAAATTGGCAGTCATGTTCCCCTGGCTGCAGCATATTGCCAAGTTGTCTCCAGTGATAATGAGGATGGAGGGGATGATGATGATGATGATGAGGTCACTGACGCGACTTGGGTGCCAGATAGAGCAGAGGAGAAAAGTGAGGGTGAAGCACAATCCCAAAGAGGAAGCCATTATGGAAGAGTAGAGAGCGGCCACCTTATTCCAGCAGATTGTGGAGCTGTTATCTCCGGGCCCACTTCCCACAGCTAAGCTTTTGGGCCTTTTTTAGCACATGTGCAGCCGATCGCACTGTTGCAATGCAAACTTTGCCTCAAGCACATCAAGTGTGGCAATAACACCAGCCATTTGGGTACCAAATGCTTGACAAGGCATTTAACCTCCCACAACTCAGTCTGTTGGTAAGAGCACCTGAAAGCCACACAAAAGGGATGCAATTCTGCGCCTCCACACTGCTCACCTTTCCGGTCTACCCCTGATATACCTCATGACCTTTCAGCAGGCTCCACTGACAGGGATGATGGTATAGTGCAGGGTGTCCCAGGTCCTTGCAGCATGTCTGCCAGTAGCACACCACCAGCTGTAGACTACAGCAGGCTAATTTTTCTGCCCCATCTGCTGCAGCGGGAAAAAAATACAGTCACTGCCACCCACATGCCCAGCATCTAAATTCAAGCTTGTCAAAGCTGCTGGCTTTACAACTTCTGCCTTTCTGTCGGGTGGATTCTGCCCCCTTCCGTGAATTAGCAGAATGTGTGGTACCACAATGGAAGATTCCCAGTCGCTATTTCTTTTCATGTGAGGCTATTCCAGCTCTCTACCATCACGTGGAAGGCAATGTTGTGGCATCATTGGGCAAGGCAGTCAGCCACAAGGTCCACGTTACTGCTGACACATGGTCCAGCAAGCATGGTCAGGGATGATTCATTTTGTTCGCAGCACACTGGGTAACTCTGCTTGCAACTCAGAAGGATGCAGGACAGGGCACAGTGCTGCAGCTTGTTGTGCTGCCATGTCTCCATACAGCTAGTGGTGATGATGCAGGATTTGTCAGCTCCACCTCCTCCTCTTCCATGCCCTAAGCATTCAAGAGGCTATTCAATAAGCCAGAAAGGATAAACTAAGTGCGCTTACAATCCAGTGATCATAGATGTGAATAGAATATAACTGAAAAAAACTACTATATAAATCAATATATGGTGAGCAAATTAGCTGTCAATAATTACATAATAAATACCAGGTTCAAGAAGTGCTAGCGAGTAGATTGTAAATTCAAATAATAAACAGGATATACATTAGGTGACCCAACATAAAAAAATGTATTTCATAAATTGTTAGATAAAAAATAGAAAAGTTCATAAATTGCTAGTGCATTGGAATAGTACAAGTAATGGTAGTAGAGATAAGTACAGACCATTCAAAGAAAGTTCCATGAAGGTGCACCAATCGCATGAAGGAGGTTCACATATCCACAGTTCATTATACACAGCCCATGTGAGTGGAAAAGGAGGAAGGGAATGTGAAGGAAAATCCAAGCAACCATCCAGGGAGCAATAAAGATGGACCCTTACCAGAAGCGGTGGACCTCCTTAATAGCAAGGTCTTATATGCATGCAGATATAGCCCTCTGCAGGGACAGATGGCTGGCAGCATCCGGATCAACCGATGTAGGTCGCGTTCCAACAGGAGGCAGTGCCAGCACGTCAGCCTAGAGGGAGGCACTCACTGGTCTCAAGAGCCGTGAGCACAAAGGAGGCAGAAAAAACTCAGATAGTGTAGTAAAATTAAAAGATTTATTGCTTCATAAAAGCGGAGAACACATCTTCCCCGATAAAATGCATAAAAATGTTTAAAAAAGCCGGCATACAGAATGAACACCTGTGTACAGCAAACATGGGGCGAACAGCGTGATGGCGTACAGTGTGTAGCCACGCCCTACATGATTTGTCATAGATGACGTCTTCAAAGGTGCCCCTAATTTGCTCACCATATATTGATTTATATAGTAATTTTTTTCAGTTATATTCTATTCACATCTCTGATCACTGGATTGTAAGCGCACTTAGTTTATCCTTTCTAGTTTATTACACTGATATTAGTGTTTTTTTGCTGCAGCTGCAGTCCAAGGTGTTTAATTGCTCTCTAGCGTGGTTTTTTTCTTTTTTCGTTACACCTATTCAATAAGCCAGGCTGAAAGGTGCCATGCAGTGCTTCAGCTGGTCTGTCTAGGGTACAGGAGCCACACTGGAGCAGAGATTCTGGCAGCTCTGCAGGGGCAGGTCCAGAGTTGGTTCACGCCAGCTGGAGCCAGGAATGGGGGTGTGCGATAATGGCACAAACCTCCTGTCCACCCTTAGACAGGGAACGTTAACACATGTCCTCAATTTCTTAGCATCGTTTTTTAAATAGGTATAGGTTGGCTGAAAATCAGCTGGAATGCCATCTGCCTTTAAACCGTCTGTTTTGTGACATGCCCACCAGGTGGAACTCAACTTTGGCAGTGCTTTAGCGGCTGCACATGGAGCAGAGAGCCACTTCTGCTTTCTGTCCCCACGCCAATGGCTGCTGATAAAGGATTCATGCACTGTGCTGTCACCATTTGAGGAGGCCACAAGGATGGCGAGCCATGACAATGCATGCATCAGTGACACAATCCCTGTTGTGGGATACTGAAGTAGCTCTACACCAGAGCAGGAGATGGTAGCAGAGTCAGTATGCAGGCAGTGACCAGCGGCAGCTGGGCAACAAGGGACCAAGTCAGCAGGCAGAGCAAGTCCAGGAAGCAGGCCAAGGTCCATAACAGCCAGGTAGCGCAGTACAGAATTAGCAGGCAAAGATCAGTTCAGTAAACAGGCCGCGGTCAGAGGGATCAGATGAACAAGGTTATTGCAGGAGCAAAGGCAAAGGCCATGACATATGTAGGACTTAAGCCCAGTCTCCTGATACCTTTTGTCCCCAACAACTTCCCCTCCCCTCCAAACCCTTCACAAATGACTTGACAAGGTTTTGGAGTAAATGGCCTTGACGGCCTATTTATTTACCAATTATAACATAAATTAAATAACATCTTCATAAATAACCATTGAACTTCAATATATACTTTTTAATGTCATAGCGGGAAACAACATAGATTGGTCACTGCGAACAACCTCTTTTAACTTTAGGCCTCCAGTCGGAAACCCCTGACTCGGAGGCAGTACCCAACCTTCGCAGTGACCTACCCTTTTTAACCCTTCCAGGTTACCCCCTCGTAACCTGAAAGTACCATAAACAACCCCCATCCTTTTCATGGATGGGTACCAACAACAACCCCCGTCCTTTCATGGATGGGTACCAGACACAACCCCCATCCTTGTATGGATGGGTACCAAAAACAACTCCCATCCTTTCATGGATGGGTACCAGAAACAACTCCCATCCTTTCATGGATGGGTACCAGAAACAACCCCCATCCTTTTATGGATGGGTACCAGAAACAACCCCCATCCTTTTATGGATGGGTACCAGAAACAACCCCCATCCTTTTATGGATGGGTACCAGAAACAACCCCCATCCTTTTATGGATGGGTACCAGAAACAACCCCCATCCTTTCATGGATGGGTACCAGAAACCACCCCCATCCCATGGATGGGTACAACATGTTCCATACATGTAACCTCTATCTTCTCCTTCTCCATCGACCCAACACTGCCGGTCATCCTGACTTGTCCTTTACTCCCTTTCCAACCAACTCCAGGGCGGGTGGGTGGGAATCGCTTCCTCCTCCGCTCTTACGATTGACGTCACTTCCCCCTCTCCTTTCCTTTCTCAAGCTCTGAGCGACGCCCTCACACAGCCCCCTCCCCTTTTCTAAAAGGGGAAACCTGATCTTAAGGTGGCCACTGTTCTGTCCAGCCATGTCATGCTGTCCCTATGCCTATTTCTCTCCTTTCTTTGGCTCCGGGACTCTCTTGACATATGTAGGACTTAAGCCCAGTCTCCTGATACCTTTTGTCCCCAACAACTTCCCCTCCCCTCCAAACCCTTCACAAATGACTTGACAAGGTTTTGGAGTAAATGGCCTTGACGGCCTATTTATTTACCAATTATAACATAAATTAAATAACATCTTCATAAATAACCATTGAACTTCAATATATACTTTTTAATGTCATAGCGGGAAACAACATAGATTGGTCACTGCGAACAACCTCTTTTAACTTTAGGCCTCCAGTCGGAAACCCCTGACTCGGAGGCAGTACCCAACCTTCGCAGTGACCTACCCTTTTTAACCCTTCCAGGTTACCCCCTCGTAACCTGAAAGTACCATAAACAACCCCCATCCTTTTCATGGATGGGTACCAACAACAACCCCCGTCCTTTCATGGATGGGTACCAGACACAACCCCCATCCTTGTATGGATGGGTACCAAAAACAACTCCCATCCTTTCATGGATGGGTACCAGAAACAACTCCCATCCTTTCATGGATGGGTACCAGAAACAACCCCCATCCTTTTATGGATGGGTACCAGAAACAACCCCCATCCTTTTATGGATGGGTACCAGAAACAACCCCCATCCTTTTATGGATGGGTACCAGAAACAACCCCCATCCTTTTATGGATGGGTACCAGAAACAACCCCCATCCTTTCATGGATGGGTACCAGAAACCACCCCCATCCCATGGATGGGTACAACATGTTCCATACATGTAACCTCTATCTTCTCCTTCTCCATCGACCCAACACTGCCACAGCACGAAAGGGGTAACACCTTACCCTTACGTGCGCCCCCACACCCTCAGCCCTCGCTGAATGCCTTCCTGAAGGTACATTGCCTATAAAACAAAAACCCACACCTTAAGATGTACCCCAACCCTACTCGGATACCTACATGTATCCAGCACCAGCTCACCGAGGCTTATGACCAACCCCCATCTTTTATGAAAGCCTGCTCACCTCCTTAAGCGGGCCCGGTCCACCTTCTTGCTAGGCAGGGCCCAATGCAATGACATCCAGCCCCACCATATTAAACCATATTATTACCCATACCCGGGTAAGCCGCTAATAAACGTAACACCATTGCATTATTACGTCACGAATGAGGTCCCTCATAAGTCTGACTCCCATACCGCTTACCCCACGCGTAACCGCAAACATACAGGGAAAAATACAAAAGGGAGGACCTGTGTACATCCCCCAAACCTGTCTCACCACCTGCCAGGGCCACGCTGCACCTGACCAAACTACAGCCAGAGGATACTGGACTGCCTGCCATTCAGCCGAACCTCAGCTCTACTGAACCACCCATAACATAGGAATGACAAGTCTACCAACTGGCCATCCTCGCGACCAGTGAACAATAATAAATGACAGCGCAAACCACATAAAAACAGCAATCACCAACGTCATATGCCAATAGCACACAGAAATGTGCAACATAATACCACATACAATGAGGGCGAATGTACCCCTTACATCTATCTGAGTCCCATGCTCCAATGCGCCAAGCTGCTTCCTACAGCAGACCCGCCCGTACTACTCTGTGGCTGCCCCATACAAAAAAGGGGGCGATAAAAAGAAAAACTCTTTTTTGGGTCATGCCCAGCTGCTGACCCCCTATTCCGACCGCTCCACGCTTGAACCTCGATAAGGACACATCTGTCCACATGTGTGCTAAAGGACTACAAGACCACAGGCCTAACGTCCCAACAAAAGCGTGCAATTGCAACTGCTGCCCCCCTTAAAGCCTTTGCATACAAAGAGCTGTAAACCTTTAGAAAACCCAATACAAGACCTATAATATCTCAAAGGCGTCCCTCTTCTACTCCCTGTGCCCATAACCGTTTGTTTTATACCTAACAAACCCTTTGGTGTGATACCGTAGCCCAAACCACTTAAGAGAAAGGACAAACCTGGCAACCTGCGGTACATGGCAGCTGCCTAGATCCCCTGCTAAACCATATAATACCATAGAAAACTGCATGTGCTGTGCAATGACCTGCTGGGGGCATGCCAATCCTGTTAAGCAAGCAAACCCGTCCTGTATAATGTTTAGGTAATCATAACAATTTGCCTTACCAATAGGCAGTCAGTCCTCCTTAATACATTCCCCAAGGCAGGCCCACTTATGGCAACAAACCCCAAAACCTATCCCACTGAAAAACGAGACAAGCACCCGAATAAGTGCACAGTGTAAATGAATGTAACCCTTATAAGCAGCACAGTACCCAATGGCACAACACGCCTGACCCCCGGCACGTATGCCGTGGTCAGCAGAGAAAACCACTTGTACCACCCCCCCGATAGTCCTCGTTACAAAAGACCTGTTGGCTGCAAAAGGAATGCCCCCAAATTTGTAAGGTCACTACAATTCGAACAATTCCACCCGAAACCAGGTTCTGCAAAACCCAGTCTCAAAACAAGCTGATGGCCACATCGCAGCGCTGCATAGTCCCCTGAAAAGGCTACAACCCCGTGGACCGAGCAGCCTACGCGACTAGTTCCCAAGTCACCATCGCTGATGGGACATGTCATCCAAAAACCCGCCCGCTGAGCCCGGCGGTCCTTTAGTAACCTTAGTAATGTTCCAAAGTGAGTGGAAGGCCCCTGATCCGTGGTAGCCGCGGCCGGTACAATAAAACCTTGCCCATGGGGGTAATGCTGTTGAAAACAACACCCCGTTTCCCCTAGCACCTATAGTAGCTGACGTAACTTGCACCTTGCGGACTCTAAAAAACACCCTGCACCTTGTCCTATAGCCTCTCTAGCTTGTCCCTAGGCCGGCCACATCACATACCCATAGACTCCTTTGCGAAATGAAATGTTTTGAGGGGACCTCTGTTATCCCCCCTATCTAACGAAACCCCGAAACATACCTCCAGCTGTTATACCGTCCCCCACAAGACGGCACAGATATTGGAACCCACCGGGCAAAACATACCAACTAATCTAGGTAAGGCATCGCTTAGATACCCGAAAGCTCCCGTACTGCCCTGTCTTAGAAAGAACTGAACATACCGAAAAAACGGCACCTAGCCGGAGCAGCCCGTCAGCGGTCAAAGATCCGCCTACTGTGCCCCTACCCTGTGTCCCCAACCAGCCGAAAGCTGACAGTATGTACCAGCAATATCCTAAAAGCCAATGAATTGACTGACTTGGCCACCTAAGACCCTTACCTATACCATCACACGCATGCCACCGCTGCATAAAAGAAGTGTACTTTTACCCTCCCCTTCCTCAGGGGCAATGGAATCACTGACGGACCCCCCTTTGTAACGGCCCGGTGTTGAATAAGCCAAACTTGTTGGGCTTTCTCTGGGGAAAAACACTTCCAGTGGAAAGACCACCCTGCCCGGAAGAGGCCTGCTAAAGGTGCCCTAGGGCCCCCTAGCAACCCCATTCCCAGTTTTTAAAATTGATTCTGTATGACCAAGGCGGCCTAGAAATTCACCGCCTGGGGTCGGACCCTCGCGAACGCCAAGGTATATCAACCGTTAGGACAAAAACCCGTCCCAAAACTTTTTACCGCTGCTCAGTCCGGGCGTGTACTAAAGGAAAGAAAACATCCTACTCCCATGCACTGGCGTAGGCCCACTTAATCCCTATGGCAAACGCTTGTAGCCACGCGGCTGGGTACGAGGACTCAACCGACATCCCCGTTGTTCAACTTGCTTTTTTCTGGCTGCAACCTCCCCTGTCTTACCCTGGCTATACTGAGCCTGTCTACTACCGGGAGACTACCTATGTCATCACTGTAACTCCTACACCCTGAGGGGGCCCCCTACCGTATGAGTGTCATGTGTTGGTGTCACATGTCTGCCCAGGACTACTTCATATGCCCAGCTAAAAGCGCTTCACCTACCACTTAACTCCCGCAATTACCCCTAAACCTGACAGCCCAGGTAGACTAACCCAACCCCAAACGACTAATCAGAAAATATAGAAATAAAGTAAGAATCATCCTCACCAGGCTGCCCAGGCAAGGGCCCGCCAGCCGTCACTCCTGGAACCACCGCTGCTGGATGTCTTTGACCATCGTGCTGCTGTCCTTACGTCCTACCGACCGTAGGCTGCATCCCTGCAGGACCGCTTCGTTTTCCGAGTGTTCGATGTCCCCCGTGACGGGCCCCTGCGCTTACTGCTTGGCTGGGTCCTCGACCCTGACCTCCGACGTCGCTCCCCAACAACACCGTGCTCCTCGAACCCTCAGCTGTGCAGAGTGAAACTGTGGGCCGGCTGGCTACCCAGATCTGCCTCCCGCAGCCCTGGCCACCCGCGCTGTGTGTCTGCGACGAGCCAGGGGGAGCAGCCATGTGCTGTACTGGGCTCCCCCCGCCGCGCCCTTGCCCCCTGGCCAGGTCCCGCTCCACCCCCGTACCTTGTCTTCTGGCACCATGGTGTGCGCTGGTTCGGGGGGTTTGCTCCCTGCTGTTTGTAGCTGCCACCTCCGATCTCCACTGTCGCCTGTGTCCTGGCTGAACTTCCGGCGGCCGTGACCGCCGCGCATGTGGTGCCGCCGCCCCCCGTCTATTGCCGCTCTGCCGACTGCCTCCCTGGTTGCCATAGGGGCTCACAGCCAGTCTGCACCTTATGCGGTGACCGCCGCTCAGCGCTGGGCTATCAGCCCTCCATCGTAGCGATGCAGCCCTGTGTGTGAGAGGATGATAGGAGAGGAGGATACAGAGCGGTGAGGGTGATGCGTCTAATCGCTTCCTCCTCCGCTCTTACGATTGACGTCACTTCCCCCTCTCCTTTCCTTTCTCAAGCTCTGAGCGACGCCCTCACACAGCCCCCTCCCCTTTTCTAAAAGGGGAAACCTGATCTTAAGGTGGCCACTGTTCTGTCCAGCCATGTCATGCTGTCCCTATGCCTATTTCTCTCCTTTCTTTGGCTCCGGGACTCTCTGGAGAAAACTGGATCATACACATTTAAGCAGGTTCAAAGAATCTGGTCTCAGGAATACAGGTGTAAGCTGAAGACCATTCAGCAACTGCTCATGGTGACAGACCAGTTTAAATAGGCCACTGGGCACTATGTACGCATGCTAATTTGTATGCACACATGTGTGTGTACAAGTGTGAGTGCACGCACGAATGCAAGCACGATGAACTGGAATTGTACTATTGCCTCTTTGTCTAGAAGTATTAGCATGTGAGCAATGCACACTCGCATGAATATGAGCATAAGGCTATACTGGTTTTCTGGTGCAAGGAAAGTTGCACAAAGTAAATTTTTCCCAGAGCTTAGTGAATGAGCTAAAATGTCACTTTGCAAAGAATACCCAATCATGTGCAAAGAAAAAAAAAAAAAACATTTTTGCATGTTCATGATTGGATGATGGAAATCAGCAGACCATACTCACTAAGCTCTGGGAAAAGTGCAAAGTAAAAGTTCCCTTGCGAAGTGCACAGCCTATTTGTCTTTAGTAAATCACCTTCATTGGGTATTTAATATTATTGTATTTTTTCAAATGGCTCAAAACTCAGACACAGGAGTTGTAGCTGCAAGTTTATTGTTACAAAATAACTGCAACAGCACTGCAAAGGTAAATAATATAAGACAACTCAACAGTTCAGAGTTTGTGTCCCTCATATTCTCATTCCCCCTTTGACAACTGACTGTAGTGCTTTTCAGAATACACACAAATCTTTTACTCTTGACAGTTATATCAATGGCTCCCAAGGCTGCAGGGATATCTGGCACAGTATCCACAAGGAGTTCCAATCTGCTGTGTTCCACTTGATAGATGAAGTATGAATAGCTGGACTTTCAACAAGCCTATATTGTAAGATTAATATATATATTCACTGTAATATTCAGCCTGCATGGTAATAGTCATTCCACATCTTTTCAAAGCCATGTGATTATCCTTGGTAACCAGTAAAATAAAACAAAAAAGTTAGCGGGGTCTGAAGAATGCAAATTGAAGTATTATGAAATAGTAGACAGAAAGGTAATTAAATATAGATAACAAAAATAAAGACAGACCAGCAAATATTTCAAAGGTAGGAAAGTGAAAAGGTGAACTTGAGAATTAAGTGACAGCTTACTCTGCAACCAAGATTTAGGTTTCCCTGCCGAAGTCTTGAAGGGAGAATGAAGATTCCTTGAGGACACCATAAAATAAACGGGAACCGCAATTATGCCATGTGTGCACAGGCGTATCAAGGAAAGAGAAGCAAAATGAGAGCAGGTCTGAGAATTGCAGGTGTGAGGGAATTTAATGTTTGTCATTGGCTTTGGTTGGCTGTATCACATGAAATAAGATTTCCCTGCGGCCTTACACCACTATTTCAGGTTTATCAGTTGAATTAATTAGGGAAATTAGGACACACAAGGTGCAACCCAGAGGGGGAACCTTCATTGCAAATGTGAAATACAGCATTTTATGTGCCTCCTGGGGGATTTGGCAGCCGGTTCAGTTTCTCCTGTGCATAAGGATAAGAGAGAACCAATCCGAATATGTAAATATCGTTAAAGAGAAGCACAATATCACAGCATTCCAATCAATGGAGTTATTTTAATTCCTTATTGTGGCATTTACTTTTTAGATATATATAATTGCATACAAGATTGGGATATTACTTTCATCATATATAGTATTTAATTTACAACTTTAATCAGATGCCTTCAGTCTGCAGTGTTTAAAATGTATTAGCTCTTTGCATATTGTGATGCTTCAGTTTATTAGGACCCAAACAGCTTATTCCCCAGACAGGACCATGAAAAATAAGCCTTACTGTAGTGAATATCTCAATTAATATCAAGAGATTTTTGTGTGTTGCATATTATATATAGCATTTTAATAATGAAACAAACCAAGCTATTTTATTGAACTTAAGGCACCATGCACATTGGATATGTAGCCTAGATGCATATGGCTCCAGTGTTTAGGTGCAAGTGGAAGGCACATGTGCATCATCCAGTCTTGCTGCCAGAATCTATCAGGGCTGAGAGCTGCTGTGGCTTGACAGGGCTGGACAGCGCACGTAAGTGCTACTAAGATTAAGGGAAGTATGTAACCAGAGATGAATTCCCAGAATGCAGACATCTTGCATTCTGGGAATTTATCCCTGGGAGCATACTGCCCTAAACACTAGTAGCACTCATGTTAATGTAAAGTGGGTGCTCTGGAAGAGAGGAGAGCAGAGTGAAGGGAGACCCAACTTGGATGACTTCTCTTGCTTCTCTTGGGAACTAAAAGGATACATTTCTCCACAGTGCCTTCAGCTGCGGAGATCTGTGTGGGCTTGTTTTCAAGCTCATCTACTGATTGTTAAGAATATCTATGTCTATAGCCTGGCCATAGGTTCACATTAAGACCCATGAAGCTTTCCTTTACAATCTAGAATATCACACAAATATTTCCTTTTGAAATAGTTCCGTTTTTGGCCTTACAAGAGCTTGTACTTCATAGTAACATGTTCCCATTCTATTCTCAAGCTTTACAGTGCATACAAATTCCCAACTATATTTTATTATTGCCTATGTAGAGTCACATATGGCGACCCATCACATTTGGCTACCCTTTAGAGTGCGCATGTGCAACGCCGCCATATGCGTTCCAACACTTTTACGACAAAACAGCACACTAAAACCAGCTCCACCCCTAAGTTCAGGTTCAAGCGCCACCATCCAAGTGGACAGAGAGTTAGATTATAATTATGCAGATCGAAGTGAGGCTGTTCCTGAAGCGTGGTGATTGAAGCGAGCCCGTGAGGGACCCTGTTGCAAAGTGGTGTCTTACAATGAATAATTATACAGAAGAGCTTGTCTTTAACGTCACTTCTGTGACATTATCTGATGGTTTAAAAGAAGAACTTAAGAAGAAGGACTTAGGGGTGGAGCTGGTTTTAATGTGCTGTTTTGTCATAAAAGTGTTGAAACGTATATGTCAGCATCGCGCATGCGCATTCGAGCAGGTAGCCAAATGTGATGGGCCGCCATATGTGACGCTACACCTACAACTGCTCTGTACCTAGAACACTTGGCAGGAGACTGCTTACATCCCTGGGATCTAAGATGTAATGGTGCCAAATATCATATACTCCTTTATATATTACTTTCCTTTAGGCTAGCTCTATGTCATATGCCAATAAATGCCACATCTTTGGTCATTCAGTTAGCAGTGAAAATCTGTTGGAAACTGTCCAGCAACCTACAACATTATAAACAAGTTATATAAAGTTTATCAAGCCTGTAATACTCTGACTCACAATCCCCAGCCAGACATCATCATTATTTATGGTCTGGTATGGATTTTGAGGAAAATCCCAAGCCTAAATTATAAAAAAAAAAAAAAAAGGCGTGCCCCCCCCCCCAAAATCCATACCAGACTTATCTGAGCATGCAGCCCAGCAGGTCAGGAAAGGGGGGGACGAGTGAGCGACCCCGCTCCTGAATCCTCCCAGGCCACATGCCCTCAACATGGGTGGTGCTTTGGGGCAGGGAGGCTCTTACCCCACAAAAAGCACCTTGTCCCCATGTTGATGTGTCCAAGGTTCTCTTCCCCACAACCCTGCCCGGTGGTTGTGGGGGTCTGTGGGCGGGGGGCTTATCGGAATCTGAAAGCTCTCTTTAACAAGGGGGCCCTCAGATCCCCCCCCATAATCATGTACTAAAAAAGTAAGTGTAGTGTAAAAAAAGGCAGTAGGCAGTTTTTGACAAGTCCTTTATTAAAAAAAATGTCCCCTTATGTAAATCCATCATCAATCACAATGCCCGCTGCCACCGCCAACTCAATAAGAAAAAAAACACTCCGCTCCTGATGATGGCTCCCACAATCTGCAAGCTCTGCTGCCTGACAGTTCCTAAATAACTAAGGGCTGGTGCCACCCGGTGACGTCACCGGGTGCAACTGACCCCTTGTGATATCACCGACCCAGCATGCCCCTGGTTGTTGATCTCACAAGGGGGCATTGGCACTCAATAAAGGAAAAGGGTGGCACTGCCCCTTAGTTATTTATTAACTATCAAACGATGGAGCTGACATATGGCAGCAGCTTTCGTCAGGAGCAGAGCGTTTATTTTGTTTTTTTTCGGTTTGGCGGTGGTGGTGGGCATTGTAATTGACGATGGATCTACATGGGGGGCAGTTTTTTAATTCTTGTTTTTTAAATAAAGGACTTGTCAAAATATGCTTACTGTCTTTTTTTACACTACACTTTTTTTTTTGGCAAATGAGTAGGAGTACTATGTACCCAATACTCATTTAACAAGGGGGGGTAGGATTTGGGGGTCCCCTTATTAAAAGGGGCTTCCAGATTCTGATAAGCACCCCTCCACAGACCCCCATAATCACTGGTCAGGGTTGTGGGGAAGAGGCCATTCTCCCCATCAACATAGGGTCAAGGTTCTTTGGAAGTGGGGAAGAGCCCAAAGTACCCCACCATGTTGAGGGCATGTGGCCTGGTATGGTGCAGGGGGAGGCACTCGCTTGCCACCCTCCATCTTGACCTGCTGGCCTGCATGCTCGGGTAAGAGTCTGGTTTATTCTTTGGGGGCACACCATTTTTTTTTAAATGCTGGTGTGGGGGTTGCACTCAAAATCCATACCAGACCCGAAGGGCCTGGTATGGATTAGAGGGACCCCACGCCGTAATTTGTTTTCTTAATTTTTCATTGTCCGCAATTTTTTCCTTACATCTAGCTGTCAGATGACAGTTCCTGGTTGTCAAGGATGCGGACGGTCACCCGCTCCTTAACAACCAGCTATTTATAACCTGTGTTAAGGATGCTGGCTACCGCCAGCAGTAAATTACCACAGGCTTTCACACCAAAAAACTGCATAACTTCCTAAAATAACTCTGCAGTATTTTAGTCGTGTTTTTTTAGTGAAAAAACATTTTGAAAAACGCATACTCGGATGCCTAAAATACCGCTTTGTGAATAGAGCCTAATATCCTCCCCTACATCAAATTAGTAAACAGGGATCCTAGATAGCCACAAAGAATTGGTAACATTTGGCCTTCATGGTGCAACTGACCCCAAGTGCATATTGTGCTTAATACAAGTCCTACAAAAGGTCTCATCTCTATAATCCAACTATCTCCTCATAGCAAAATTTTATTATAGCTATTATAGTTCCCTGTTTAATACGGCAGATATGGTGTTAAAAGTGTAGTCATCTCTCATGATCCAGATGATCTGTACTAATGTTAATTAAACTGTACCAAAGGATAAACCCATCTGCTCCTCAGTATAACAGCTGTATCTCTAGAATGATACAGTATTATGAATTTTACTATCCGCTGTCCTTCACACAACTAGGGCATTACAAAACATGAAGGAAATTATTAATTTACTCCAGTGTCTGAACAACCACATGTGACCCAGATAACCTTTACTGGTGAGAATATACTGGTATGTCTCTAGCAATATTAAAGTCGATGTCCAGCAAAAATGAAAAATGTTCTATCAACTATATGTAAAATATCTTTATCTTTGACATTATTCATTTTCTGTATAGCTGATTGTGTCGCTTAGAAGGTCTAATCAAAGCCAGACAATCAGCTTCTTCCTGTTCTTCAGGGACAACCTTACTTCCTTATTTCTGAATTCTGAATGGGGGCCTCTCACTTCCTGAAAACCTTGTCCTTCTCTGATACACGCCCCCACCCACACGTCCCCACTCCATCCCTCCTATCCTTTTTAGACATACATGCCAAGACCTACCCAGCCCCGCCCACCCCTCCTCTCCTTATCAGATCTCCTCCTGTCTTCACAGCTTTGTTTTGGATAGCAGTTTCTCCTGAGAGAGAGGGGGGGGGGGCAGGATTTGGAAGTATGTTCTGTTTGTTAAAAACTATGATAGATTACAATGCAACACGTTGCAGATTTTCTACAGAGTACAACCACATGGGCACTATGGTGGCACTGTGATGGGCAGTATGATGGGCACTGTGATGGGCACTATGATGGCACTGTGATGGGCACTGTGATGGCACTGTGATGGGCACTGTGATGGCACTGTGATGGGCACTATGATGGCACTGTGATAGGCAGTATGATGGGCACTGTGATGGGCACTATGATGGCACTGTGATGGGCACTATGATGGGCACTGTGATGGGCACTATGATAGCATTGTGATGGCACTGTGATGGGCACTGTGATGGGCACTTTGATGGCACTGTGCTGGCACTGTGATGGCATGGCGTGGCACACACCCAGCTGAGGTAGCTACATGAAAGTAATGAGTTTAAGGCTCAGTTTCCACTAGTGTGACTTGTTGTGCGACTTTCGACACATAAAAGTCACATGACAAGTTACAGACCATTGATTTCAATAAGAAACTTTCCCATCTATGAGACTTTGAAAAGGTGCCTGCACTGCTTTGATGCAACTTTGATCCAGTGTCTAAAGTTGGATCAAAGCTGCGCTCGAAGTCGCACTCTAAATCGCACAGCTTTGGAGTCCCACTAGTGGAAACGTAGCCTAAGGCTAGAGTGCGACTTTGTGCAGCTTTGATCCAACTTTACGCTCTCTGGATCAAAGTTTCATAAAAGCATTGCAGGTACCTTTTCAAAGTCGATGATTTTCAAAATCACATAAATGGGAACGGGTGCTATTGAAATCAATTAACTGTGACTTGTCATGCAATTTTATATGTCCAAAGTCGCATGACAAGTCATACTAGTGGAGCCTTGGTCTATGTTTTCAGGTGCCATTGAAATCAGGTTGAACTGGATGGACTGGTGTCTTTATTCAACCTTACTAACTATGTAACTATGTAACTATGTAATAAGTTGTGACTTGTCATGCAATTTTATGTGTCCAAAGTTGTATGACAATTCATACTAGTGGAGCCTTAGTCTACGTTTCCACTATTGCGACCACAAAGCTGCATGATTTAGAGTGTGACTTTGATGCAACTGTAAGTGCAGCTTTGGTCCAACTTTACACTCTCTGGATCAAAAGTTGCATCAAAGTAGTGCATTGATGGGAATGGGTGCCATTGAAGTAAATGGGCTGTGACTTTTAATACGACTTTATGTGTCCAAAGTCGCATGACAATTTGCACTAGTGGAATTAGAGCCTTAGTGTGGTTGCCTGTACTATGATCATTATAGACTGTGAGCTGAGACCCCAGAGCACTTCCAGCTACACTGAGAGCCCCCCCCCCCACCGTGTCCCGCTCCCTTCTCCTGTGCTCAGCAGTACTGTATATGTGCACCTCCCATCCCCCCTGTGTGGCTGGTGCTTTTTATCTCTTCATTTTCTCATGAATTAGGATGTACAATAAGAGAACACTGGGCAGGAACCTATGATATCAGCTCCTCCCATCCTGTATAGGCCCACTGGCTATACAGGAACAGTGTCCCTCCCAGGAAGTGATGTCACTAGCTTTCAGTAACCACACCCACTTGCTGATTTTAGTCTCAAAAGGAAGTCAAATTGAAGTCATGTGAAGGCACTGCATACTGCAAAATAAAGGTAGAAAACCTGGGATTTTTTCATTTTGAGACATAAGGCTGAACTTAGCTCACATTAATGATTGCTGGGGAAAATTTAAGTGTTAGGGTGGACTTACACTTTAATAAAATGAAAAGTTTATCTACTTTGTATGATAAGGAACATAGTGGAAACGACTCACTTATATGAAAAATAAAATCAAATGAATTGATTTGGCATCCCAACAGCTATGTGAAGAATAGAAAAAAAAATTGAGAATTGGCCTGATTTACTCTTGAAAAAAAAGTATGTGGCACAATTAAAGGGACCGTGACACTAACTTAAAACAATGCAGGTAAAATCACAGAAAAGTGTAGTATGTTAAATATTTTTCCTTTCCCTAAACAGTTTTTTTTCACTTGCAATGTGCCTCTGAACTTGCTAGGAAATCAACATTCCGCAAAGAGTAAATTCTGTAGCACAATCACCTAGTTTCTCGCACATCATAGTCCTCACCTTTTCTTTTCCAATCGTTTTTATTAAATGTTTCAAAAGAAATACGAAGACCATCATATGAATACATAACAGTGTTCCAGCTTCCATACAAAGCATTATTAGTGAGGAATGTGAAACAAATTCCAGTGAGTACAAGAATGTACGTAAAATAATGCAAAGGACAAATAAAATGAACAATATTATATAAACAGAAACATTGCATCCAAATGATAATGCCCAGCTGCAATCTCAAGCCTTTTGGATGTCTACACAAGGGAGGATTTTACACGTACTGTAAATTGTATGCATAAAATACATTTAATGCACATATCATTTTATGGGAACATTGTAGTTGAAATGATTAGCTTGGCATTGGGGTTTCTTTGAAGGCTGTATAAACCTTTCTACTTGCACCTTGTGTTTTTCACCTATATAAGATGTGCATTGATCATGTAGTTTCATGGTATAATTTGTTGCTCTCTATGTACATCTATAGTTGAGTACATTTTCACATTCCTGGGTCAGAAGTTCCTGTTTGTCTTCAAACACAAGGAATGTCTAGCATGGCACTGCACAGGTTGATGCATGACCTCTGTCTGTAGTCTAAGAACTGACATTTACTGTGAAGAAACAACATATTCCACAATAATGCACAGTTCAGCACTAGTGCAGGTGCTGTAATTACACCTGACACAGCCCAAAACAGGCAGAGCATTCACTGTACTAGAAGAGATGTGTTTTCATCATATTAACACTTCCACATTTGTGATGCAACACAGAAGAAATGACAAGGCATGGATTGAACACGGCATGACTTAGAACAAGACGTTGCCTGTCCTTTTAGTGCATAGGGACAAGATAGGTGAATGAATACATGGATATTAGAGATACAAAAAAGAGCAGCCACAACATTTAAGCCCATTATTACAAGGTAGGGCAAACAAGCAACACAGGAAATATAACTACACCAATACCAAGGTAAAACAAAAAAAAATTGCCTTTAACCACTTAACAACCGGTTCATAGCCGAATGACGGCTACAGGGCGGTTTCTTAACTCTGGGAGGGCGTACAGTGGCGTCCTCACAGAATTCCTGGGGCGCGCACCCGAGAACATCCGTGACCTGACCTGGTGCATCACGGATCCCAGTAAATGGACGCTAATCGCGACCGTTTACCATGTGATCACTCCGTCAAATGATGGAGCAATCACATGTAAACAAACCGACGTCATCTCATGACGCCGGTTTCTCTCCTCCCCTCTGTGTACCGATTGGTACACTGTGAGCAGAGAGGGGGAGGGATCGGATGGCAGCAGCGCTGTGGGCTGCATCTGTAGTGCCCACAGTGCTGCTCTGTGACAACTGTCATCCATCCATCCATGCTCAGCCATCCCTCAATGCTCTGCAATACCCTGCACTACTCTGCAATGCCCTGCAATACTGTGCAATATTCTGCAATACCCCACAATACTCTGCAATACTCTGCAAAACCTCACAATACTGTGCAATACTCTGCAATACCCTACAATACTGTGCAATACTCTGCGATACCCCGCAATACTCTGCAATACCCCACAATACTGTGCAATACTCTGCAATACCCTGCAATACTCTGCAATACCCTGCAATACTCTGCAATACCCTGCAATACCCCGCAATACTCTGCAATACCCCGCAATACTCTGCAATACTCTGCAATACCCCGCGATACTCTGCAATACCCTGCAATACTCTGCAATACCCCGCAATACTCTGCAATACCCCGCAATACTCTGCAATACCCTGAAATACCCTGCAATACTCTGCCATACCCCGCAATACTCTGCCATACCCCGCAATACTCTGCCATTCCCCTGCCATACCCTGCCATACCCAGCCATACCCAGCTATACTCTGCAATAATCGTTGATACCCAGCCATACTCTGCCATACCCAGCCATACCCAGTCATACTCGGCGATACCCTGCAATACCCTGCCATACTCAGCCATACCCAGCCATGCTCAGCCATACTCGGCGATACTCTGCCATACCCTGCCATACTCTGCAATACTCCGCCATACTCTGCAATACCCCGCAATACTCTGCCATACCCCACAATACTCTGCCATACCCTGCCATACCCAGCCATACTCTGCAATACCCAGCCATACTCTGCAATACTCGGTGATACCCAGCCATACTCTGCCATACCCAGCCATACTCAGTGATACCCTGCAATACCCGGCCATACCCAGCCATACCTGGCCATGCTCAGCCATACCCAGCCATACCCAGCCATGCTCAGCCATACTCGGCTGTACTCGGCCTCTGTATGTGGCTGTGGAAGTCTCACACATGTGGTATCGCCATACTCAGGAGGAGTGGGATAATCTATTTAGGGGTGTCATTTTTGGTATGTACATGCTATGTGTTAGAAATATTGTATAAATGGACAACTTTGTGTTAAAAAAAATGCGTTTTAACCACTTCCCGCCCGCCGACCGTCATACAACGTCCTTGACTTTGTGCGGGGATATCTGAATGATGGGTGCAGCTACAGGCATCATTCAGTTATCAGCTTTTTCAGCCAGCGATTCCCTACACCATAGGAATGATCACAGTGGCTGTTCCACTGCTTGATCGTTCTTACGGGAGGCGAGAGGGGATGACCCCCCCTACCGCCGTCCCTCCGGTGCTTCTACTGACTCACTGCTACGATCGAAGCCAGGATGTTTTTTTTTATTATTTCAGGCTTCCCAGCCTAGAGGGGAGATGTGGGGTCTTATTGACCCCATATCTCACTGTAAAGAGGACCTGTCATGCCATATTCCTATTACAAGGGATGTTTACATTCCTTGTAATAGGAATAAAAGTGATCAAAATTTTTTTTTTTTTTTGGAAAAAAGCATCAAACTAAAATAAATAAAGTAAAATGAACAATAAAAAAAAAAAAAATATTAAAGCGCCCCTGTCCCCGTGTGCTCACATGTAGAAGTGAACACATACGTAAGTCCCGCCCACATATGAAAACGGTGTTCAAACCACACATGTGAGGTATCGCTGCAATCGGTAGAGCGAGAGCAATCATTTTGGCCCTAGACCTCCTCTGTAACTCAAAACGTGTAACCAGTAAAAAATTTTAAAGCGTCGCCTATGGGGATTTTTAAGTAGCGAAGTTTGGTGCCATTCCACAAGCGTGTGCAATTTTGAAAGGTGACATGTTGGGTATCTATTTACTCGGCGTAACTTCATCTTTCACATTATGTAAAAACATTGGGCTAACTTTACTGTCTTGGTATTTTTTAAAGCACAAAACTGTTTTTTTTTTTTTAAAAACGCGTTCAAAAAATTGCTGCGCAAATACCGTGCGAGATAAAAAGTTGCAATAACCGCCATTGTATTCTCTAGGGTCTTTGCTAAAAAAACATATACAATGTTTTGGGGTTCTATGTAATTTTCTAGCAAATAAATGATGATTTTTACATGTAGGAGAGAAATGTCAGAATTGGCCTGGGTGCTCCAGAACACCTGAAGGTGCTCCGTGTATGTTGGGCCTCTGTATGTGGCCACGCTGTGTAAAAGTCTCACACATCTGGTATCGCCATACTCGGGAGTAATAGTAGAATGTGTTTTGGAGTGTAATTTTTGGTATGCATATGCTGTGTGTGAGACATAACCTGCTAATATGACAATTTTGTGAAAAAAAAAAAAGAAAAAAAAAACTTGATTTTGCAAAGAATTGTGGGAAAAAATGACAACTTTTGTGGGGTATTTGTACTTTTTCAGAGAGAATGTTTTATCAGTTCAAAACGACTAAGTAATAGAGGCTATCAGAAGTGGCACATTAACAGAGCCATCTCCATTTCCTCAGGGAAGGTCAGGAACAACTTAATACAGAATAGAAATCCACTGGGTCTCCAAAACATACCAATAAAAAGAACAGGGACAAGCATTCTACTACCTTTGTCACCACCTTTTCTAAAGAGTTTAATCAGATCAAACATATTATTAATAAACATCTTCCTATTCTCTATGGTGACAAGGACCTAATAGATGTGCTTTCTAATGGGTGCACATCTAGGTGAACCTAGGCTTAGTGTCATCTTTGAGGATCTTTGAGACTTGAGTACTTTCCAGTGCAAGTAGCTAGATTGTTGAGGTCTTGTTTTAAAGCTCTTTTATTACTTGTTAGGAATATGTAAGCATCCGTTGTCTGGGCACTGGTGAACTATAACTGACACAAATACAATAGACACAAACTTAAAGAGTAATTCCACTTTGGTTGAGAAAAAAATCCCTTCTAGGTGATCTATGTACATTGCAAGGATTTTAACAAGCTTTGCTGCAGATTTCTACCTTTTGTTATTTCCAATAATCCCTGTGTGTTTCTCTGTGCCCATGTGCTAAGTGAGTCTAATGGGAGTGGTTTCATAATTATCAACCAGCTGATGCATCATCAGGGCTCTAATAAGGAAAATTGCAGGGTCTGCATCCCTTTAGACATGATTTCCTTTTGGGAGTATCTCACAAAAAATGTAATTTTTGTTGCAGGGGATGCCAAAACTCTGACTTGTATCTTAGTGCAGACTTCTGGGAAAATCAGTGGGCCAATCACACAAGCAGGAACGGTTGCTGGGGGGAGCTCTGTACACATCTTATGTACAGAACACCTCTGGGTACCATTTTGCATTGCATTTTACATAAAATTACAGAGCTGCACATTGAAAAACAAAGGTCATTTTTAATAACATTCAATTACAATATGACATTTGTCGCAATTGTATACCCTATATTATTTTTTTTATCTGCTATTTTTTTTCAGGAAAGTGGAGTTACCCGTTAAGTAATATCTTGGAACTAATAATTATAACAACATATAATAGATAGTATTATGTTTTGATATAAAACGTATAATGACCTGCAGTTTCCTTAATAAAAAATATTAACAGCAATATGAATGACAAGCAAAAAGGGTGCTCAGAAAATATCGGTAGACATTATAATGTACGCACATCATGGACAACTTAATTAAAAGCTGGTTAAAAGAGCTGTGTATTAATTAAAGGCCTGCACCACTCAACACCCTTTCTCCATATTCACTGTCTGTGTAATCCATAGAACTGCTGAATATACAGACTTAAAAGGAGGTTACAGAAAGGTCAGTCAAATCAAGGCTTGTATTTCAGTTATGGGTCAGCGCTGGGAAGTAGTGATCAACGGAGTTATCCAAATTCATTGTGTCTGCTAAATAAAGGTGGATTTAGCAGTTTACTTCTACGCAGGGCTTTTTTTCAGCTTAAATGCGGCGGAACACTGTTTCAGCACCTCCAGTACTGACTGTATGTAATGGCAAGGGGTGCTAGGGTGTGCTGCAGAGTCTATTGATGTTGGTTGCTGGGGGTCTATTCTAGCTGCAAGGAATCTATTTTTGCTGGGGGGACTATTGTTGCTGGGGGGGTCAGTTATTGCTGGGAGAGATCTACTGTTGAGGGAGGGGTCTATTGTTGCTGGCTGCTTGAGAGTCTATTGATGCTGGCTGTGGGGAGATCTGTTGTTGCTGCTGGGGGTCTATTGTTGCTGCCAAGGGGGATTTTGTTTGGGTGGTCCATTGTTGTTCAGGGGGATCTATTGTTACTGGCTACAGGGGACCTGTTTTACTGCTTTTCTTGTTATCATTAAATTCCATACAAATTACCGTATTTATCGGCATATAACACGCACCCCAATTTAAGAGGGAAGTTTCAGGAAAAAATACTTATTTTTAAAGTAAACCACTTTAAAGCAAAATAATGGTCAGTGAGCATCAATGCAGCCTGATTAGTGCCCATCTGCAGCTTCAGTGCAGCCTGATCTGTGCCCATCTGCAGCCTGATCTGTGCCCATATGCAGTCTAATCAGTGCCCATATGCAGTCTAATCAGTGCCCGTCTGCAGCCTAATCAGTGGCCACCTGCAGTCTAATCAGTGCCCATCTGCAGTTTAATCAGTGCCCCATCTGCAGTCTAATCAGTGCCCATCTGCAGCCTAATCAATGCCCATCTGCAGTCTAATCAGTGCCCATCTGCAGCCTAATGAGTGCCCACCTGAAGTCTAATCAGTGCCCATCTGCAGCCTAATCAGTGCCCACCTGCAGTCTAATCAGTGCCCATCTGCAGTCTAATCAGTGTCCACCTGCAGCATTGTTCAGTGTCCATCTGCAGCCTTGCCGTTATATATGCTGCCATCGAGGGATAGGTGGAGATGAGTGCTGCCGAAATAGAGCTGGATCTCCTGTGTACTCGGCTCAGCGTTACGTAAGTGACCCTGCCCCCTCTGACCCTGCCCCCTCTGAAAGCCATAGGGATGTCCCCGTGCATCAGAGGGGGCGGACCGAGTGGCCCCGCCCCCTTTGATGCTACGGGGAAGCCATAGGGATGTCCCGTGCATCAGAGGGGGGTAAGGTGGGGTCAGGGGTCACCCACCCTCAGTTATAAAAGAGCTGTCACCTGAGAGGCCGGTCATTACGGCGGGGGCCTCCCATGGAGGCAGATCGTAGGCGGCGTGCGGCTTTTTTTTTTTTCTTTTTCAGTCTGTCGGAGCAAGAGAAGAAGAAGAAGACTTCGTGCAACAGTTTTATTTTTTTATTTTTTAATAAAGGACTTGTCCCAAGGCATGTATTGTCTTTTTTTTACCATTTTCACACATTTTTTGTGAAATGGTAGGGGAACGTTTGTACCCCGTTACCATTTCAAACCGGGGGGGGGCCAGGATCTGGGGGTCCCCTTGTTAAAGGGGGCTTCCAGATTCTAATAAGCCCCCCGGCCGCAGACCCCCACAACCACAGGCCAAGGGTTGTGGGGATGAGGCCCTTCTCCCCCATCAACATGGGGACAAGGTACTTTGAGGGGGCTACCCCAAAGCACCTTCCCCATGTTGAGGTCATGTGGCCTGGTACGGTTCAGGAGTAGGGGCGCTCTCTCATCCCCCCTCTTTTCCTACGGTCTGCCAGGTTGCGTGCTCAGATAAGGGCCTGGTATGGATTTTTGGGAGGACCCCACGCCATTTTTTAAAAAAATTTTGGTGCGGGGTTCCCCTTAAAATCCATACCAGACCTGAAGCGTCTGGTATGGATTTTGAGGGGGACCCCCATGCCAATTTTTTTAAATTTTGGCGCGGGGTTCCCCTTAATATCCATACCAGACCTTAAGGGCCTGGTATGGAATTTGGGGGGACCCCCACTCATTTTTTTTTTTTTAATTTTGGTTCGGGGTCTGGTAATGGACTGTGGGGGAACCCCATACTGTTTTTATCAATGAACTTTTATGTGTATTGCCAGGACTGACAATTCATTATAGCCACAAGTACTTTTAAATGACTTTTTTTCCTTTAGAAATGTCATTTTGCTCTCGGACTATTCTAAACACGGGAAACATGTGCCACTTTACAGGCATACTATAGACACCCCCCAGGTATGAAATTAAAAGGAATTTTTATTGTTTCACTTTAAGCATTATTAAAATCACTGCTCTCGAAAAAACGGCCGTTTTTAAAACTTTTCTTGCATTGATACATGTCCCCTGGGGCAGGACCCGGGTCTCCAAACACTTTTTATGACAAAAACTTGCATATAAGCCTTTAAAATAAGCACTTTTGATTTTTCATGTTCGTGTCCCATAGACTTTAACGGTGTTCGTGTGTTCGAACTAATTTCTTGCCTGTTTGCATGTTCTGCTGCGAACCGAACCGGGGGGTGTTCGGCTCATCCCTACTCTTTAACACACCTCCCAACTTTCTTAAATGATAAAGAAGAATACCTTTAGCCAAGGCCAGTGCTACTATAGGGCAGCTTAGGCAGCCACCTTATGGCGCCAGGATGGGGGGGGCTGGAAAATCCGGCTCCCATCACACTCAGCACTGACTGCGTATGGTAAACAGACAATACAAACATGCAGCGGCACAGTGGGCACAGTCTGACAGCTGGCCACACTGACACTCCTGCTCCCGGCTGTCTTTTTTCATTATGCATAATGCAACACCACTGCGATCCTCTCCTACCTCTGTAAACAAGAAGAGGGTGGGTGATGTCTGGACTCCTCCCTTCCTTCATAGAAAGAGAGCTGGCGCCTATCCAATGAAAGAGAGAGGATGGGTCACCAAGGGCAAGGGGCTGGACAGAATCAGTACGTGTGTTTCTATGTGAGGCAGCTGTGGAAGTGTCCCTGGAAGCAGAACCAAGTACTGAGGGGAGCAACTGGAACAAGTTCTGCAATCAGCTTAGTGTAGTATGTACAGTACAGTGTCAGCAGGGTGCAGACCAGTCTTCTACACAAGCACTGTACATTATATACAGACTGGTCTGTACCCTGACACCATACTGGTACAAACTAGTCTGTATATAATGTACGGCAAAGTGTCAGGGTAAAAGCCCTGTCTGTACCCTGCTGACATGGTACCGTACATTATATACAGACCAGTGTGTGTATGAATATATACATATATCTCAAACAGTATGGTGTTAGTGTACAGACTGGTCTGTATATATTTTATATACAGACCAGTCTGAACACTGTCACCGTTCTGTATGGTTCAGAACCATCAATCATTCCTTTTTCAACCTACCATAGGTTGAAAAAGGAATGATTGACAGTTCCGAAACGTGTCCCTTCTTTATGACGTCACATCCCCCCTCTGGCTGTGTGTTTGCGGTCCAGGCTGGTTACAGAGTCTCTCAGTGGATGACATCACTTCCGGGTCCGTCTCTTCTCCTCGCCGACGATGCCGGCTCCACAGCGGCTTCCAGTGTTCCATCTCGCTGTAGGCAGTGACGAATTCAACTAGCCATACATCCATCTTCCTAAAAGGTTTCCTCCACCGTGACCCCTTCCAATGCAGCCGTTTACCATGTTTATGATGTGCCTGATTGTTTCCTCCATCCTGTAAGTGTTTTAACCCAGTTGGGGCATAAAAAAAAGCTTTTCTTCTACACTTAGAGGCGCCTTTTGTTTTGCTTATATAATGTACAGTACAGTGTCAGCAAGGTACAAACTAGTCTGTATATAATGAACGGCACAGTGTCAGGGTATAAGACCAGTCTGTACCCTGCTGACACTCTACCATACATTATATACAGACCAGTGTGTGTGTGTGTATATATATATATATATATATATATCATACAGTACAGTGTCAGTGTACAGACTGGTCAGTATATATTTTATATGCAGACCAGTCTGTACACTGTCACCATTCTGAATGATTGAGATATATATATATATATATATCTATATATATATCTATATATATATATATATATATATATATATATATATATATATATATATATATACACAGTGGGGACAGAAAGTATTCAGACCCCCTTCAATTTTTCACTCTTTATGGGGTACACACAGCACCCCATATTGACAGAAAAACACAGAATTGTTGATATTTTTGTAGATTTATTAAAAAAGAAAAACTGAAATATCACATGGTCCTAAGTATTTAGGCCCTTTGCTGTGACACTCATATATTAAACTCAGGTGCTGTCCAATTTCTTCTGATCATCCTTGAGATGGTTCTACACCTTCATTTGAGTACAGCTGTGTTTGATTATACTGATTGGACTTGATTAGGAAAGCCACACACCTGTCTATATAAGACCTCACAGCTCACAGTGCATGTCAGAGCAAATGAGAATCATGAGGTCAAAGGAACTGCTTGAAGAGCTCAGAGACAGAATTGTGGCAAGGCACAGATCTGGCCAAGGTTACAAAAAAATTCTGCTGCACTTAAGGTTCCTAAGAGCACAGTGGCCTCCATAATCCTTAAATGGAAGACGTTTGGGACGACCAGAACCCTTCCTAGAGCTGGCCGTCCGGCCAAACTGAGCTATTGGGGGAGAAGAGCCTTGGTGAGAGAGTTAAAAAAGAACCCAGAGATCACTGTGACTGAGCTCCAGAGATGCAGTCGGGAGATGGGAGAAAGTTGTAGAAAGTTAACCATCACTGCAGCTCTCCACCAGTCAGGGCTTTATGGCAGAGTGGCCCGACGGAAGCCTCTCCTCAGTGCAAGACACATGAAAGCCCGCATGGTGTTTGCTAAAAAAACATCTGAAGGACTCCAAGATGGTGAGAAATAAGATTCTCTGATCTGATGAGACCAAGATAGAACTTTTTGGCCTTAATTCTAAGCAGTATGTGTAGAGAAAACCAGGCACTGCTCATCACCTGTCCAATACAGTCCCAACAGTGAAGCATAGTGGTGACAGCATCATTCTGTGGGCGTGTTTTTCAGCTGCAGGGACAGAACAACTGGTTGCAATCGAGGGGAAGATGAATGCGGCCAAGTACAGGGATATCCTGGACGAAAACCTTCTCCAGAGTACTCAGGACCTCAGACTAGGCCGAAGGTTTACCTTCCAACAAAACAATGACCCTAAGCACACAGCTAAAATAACGAAGGAGTGGCTTCACAACAACTCTGTGACTGTTCTTGAATGGCCCAGCCAGAGCCCTGACTTAAACCAAATTGAGCATCTCTGGAGAGACCTAAAAATGGCTGTCCACCAACGTTTACCATCCAATCTGACAGAACTGGAGGGGATCTGCAAGGAGGAATGGCAGAGGATCCCCAAATCCAGGTGTAAAAAACTTGTTGCATTTTTCCCAAAAAGACTCATGGCTGTATTAGATCAAAAGGGTGCTTCTACTAAATACTGAGCGAAGGGTTTGAATACTTAGGACCATGTGATCTTTCAGTTTTTCTTTTTTAATAAATCTGCAAAAATGTCAACAATTCACAAACGTTAGTACACCCCACACATTTTGTACATTATTTATTATATCTTTTCATGTGACAACACTGAAGAAATGACACTTTGCTACAATGTAAAGTGGTGAGTGTACAGCTTGTATAACAGTGTAAATTTGCTGTCCCCTCAAAATAACTCAACACACAGCCATTAATGTCTAAACCGCTGGCAAGAAAAGTGAGTTCACCCCTAAGTGAAAATGTCCAAATTGGGCCTAAAGTTACAATATTTTGTGTGGCCACCATTATTTACCAGCACTGCCTTAACCCTCTTGGGCATGGAGTTCACTAGAGATTCACAGGTTGCCACTGGAGTCTTCTTACACTCCTCCATGACGACATCATGAAGCTGGTGGATGTTAGAGACCTTGCGCTCCTCTACCTTCTGAGGATGCCCCACAGATGCCCAATAGGGTTTAGGTCTAGAGATATGCTTGGCCAGTCCATCACCTTTAACCTCAGCTTTTTTAGCAAGGCAGTGGTCGTCTTGGAGGTGTGTTTGGGGTCATTATCATGTTGGAATACTGCCCTGCGGCCCAGTCTCCAAAGGGAGGGGATCATGCTCTGCTTCAGTATGCCACAGTGCATGTTGGCATTCATGGTTACCTCAATGAACTGTAGCTCCCCAGTTCCGGCAGCACTCATGCAGCACCAGACCATGACACTCCCACCACCATGCTTGACTGTAGGCAGGACACACTTGTCTTTGTACTCCTCACCTGGTTGCCGCCACACATGCTTGACACCATCTGATCCAAAGTTTATCTTGGTCTCATCAGACCACAGGACATGGTTCCAGTAATCCATGTCCTTAGTCTGCTTGTCTTCAGCAAACTGTTTATGGGCTTTCTTGTGCATCATCTTTAGAAGGAGCTTCTTTCTGGGACAAAAGCCATGCAGATCAATTTGATGCAGTGTACGGTGTATGGTCTGAGCACTGACAGGCTGACTCTCTACCCATTCAACCTCTGCAGCAATGCTGGCAGCAATCATACGTCTATTTGCCAAAGACAACCTCTGGATATGAGGCTGAGCATGTGTATTCAACTTTTTTGGTTGACCATGGCGAGGCCTGTTCTGAGTGGAACCTGTCCTGGTAAACCGCTGTATGGTCTTGGCCAATGTGCTGCAGCTCAGTTTCAGGGTCTTGGCAATCTTCTTATAGCTTAGGTCATCTTTATGTAGAGCAACAATTATTTTTTTCAGATCCTCAGAGAGTTCTTTGCCATGAGGTGCCATGTTGACCTTACAGTGACCAGTATGAGAGAGTGAGAGCGATAACACCAAATTTAACACACCTGCTCCCCATTCACACATGAGTCCTTTTAACACTACCGATTCACATGACACCGGGGATGGAAAATGGCTAATTGGGCCCAATTTGGACATTTTCTCTTAGGAGTGTACTCACTTTTGTTGTCACCGGTTTTGACATTAATGGCTGTGTGTTGAGTTATTTTCCCAGTTGGGAAAGGAGAGCCCGAGAAGACCATGGAAGACCGTGGGGGGCGTTCCCTCCCACTGCTTGTAAAAGCAGTCTAGAGGCTAATTAGCTGCTAAGATTTCTTTTACATGAAAGCTAACCACTGGCTGAAAAGAATGATACCAAGATGATACCTAAACCTGCAGGCATCATTCTGGTATTACCACTCAAAGTCCAGCAACATACCAGTACGTTGCTGGTCCTTGTTGGGCATATATTGTAATGTAATCGCTCCTCCACCCTTTCCCCCATGCTTCCGCATATATGCTCTTTTTTTAACTGTGGTGGTGAAATCACCTCCTATAACGCTGGAGTCACGGCTTTATGTGTTGTGGGAGCAAACGCTGTTGCTGTCAGAATAAATAAACCTGCGCTGCAGCTGAATGGCGTACCTGTTAAGCAAATGATGGTTAACAATAAAACAAAGTAACATTACAGTATAACACTAAGACATGCCATTGTATCTGCAAAGCAAATACAATGAAACATAGTAAAAATAAAACATTACTATTCTAAAATACAGTAACAATAGAGAGAGAACAATAGATATAAAACAACGCTTGTGTAATAATTGTCCACATACAAGTGGTACCCCATTCCGAATAAGGGTAACACCAAGTCCCACACAATCTTACCACCGCTCCCTATGTAGTCTAGGCAGTTCTTAGGGCGAGCACCACCGGCAGCCTGGGTGGAATGGGAGTCCTTCTCCCAGAGATCACGGATGGGAGAGAGAGAGAGCATCCCTGGAGTTCAGAGGGCAGGGAACACAGCGATAACAGCTTTAATTTCAATTGCCGTGTTCCCCGCCGCTCGCTGTCAGATACAACCCCGCCCCCTGGTCCCAGGACTTTGATAGACAGATCACACGTCCAATCCCGGGACGGGTTATCTGTCAATCAAAGTTCCCCGGCCAGGGGGCGGGGCTGTACATGACGTTGAGCGGCGGGAACACGGCAATTGAAATGAAAGCTGTTATCACTGTGTTCCCTGCGCTGCGCTCTGAACATCTGGGCCGCTCTCCTGTTCCTCTCCTCCCCTGCACAGGTAAGCTGCATGGCGGGCACAGGGTGGATGGTGGACATAGGCTGCATGGTGGATGGTGGGCACAGGCTGCATGGTGGACACAGGCTGCATGGTAGACACAGGCTGCATGGTGCATGGTGGACACAGGGTGCATGGTGGACACAGGCTGCCTGGTGAACACAGGCTGCATGGTGGACACAGGCTGCATGGTGCATGGTGGACACAGGCTGCATGGTGCATGGTGGACACAGTCTGCATAGTGCACGGTGGACACAGGCTGCATGGTGGATGGTGGACACAGGCTGCATGGTGGATGGTGGGCACATGCTGTATGGTGGGCACAGGCTGCATGATGGGCACAGGCTGCATGGTGGATGGCAGGCACAGGCTGCATGGTGGGCACAGGCTGCATGGTGGACACAGGCTGCATGGTGGGCACAGGCTGCATTTGTGGGCACAGGCTGCATTAGTGGGCACAGACAGGCTGCATTGGTGGGCACAGGTAGCTTGCATTGGTGGGCACAGACAGGCTGCATTGTTGGGCACAGGCAGGCTGCATTGGTGGGCACAGGCAGCTTGCATTGGTGGGCACAGGCAGACTGCAGTGGTGGGCACAGGCAGCTTACATTGGTGAGCACGGATAAAGTTATTGTTGTTAACCACTTCCCGCCTGGCCTATAGCAGAATGACGGCCGGGCAGTGGTTCAGTTATCCTTACTGGGCGTAATATGGCATCCAGCAGGATAATAGCCGATGCGGGGGCGCACATCGCGGCAATTGGTGGTGCGGTGTGTCAGTCAGACACACAGCTACACCGATCTCGGTAAAAAGCCATGTCCAATCACGGCTGATCATGATGTAAACAGGAAAAGCTGTTGATCGGCTTTTCCTCACTCGCGTCTGACAGACGCGAGTAGAGGAGAGCCTATCGGCGACTCTCCTGACAGGGGGGGGTTTGCGCTGATTGTTTAACAGCTCAGCCCCCCCTCGGATGCCCACACTGGACCACCAGGGAAGCCTCCAGGACCACTAGGGAAGCCCCTAACATGTGGATGGCCAGGTACATCCCCCATGGCCATCCACATATGCCAATTTATGCCCAACATATGCCAATCAGTGCCCACAAATGGGCACTGACTGGCACCATTATAGAACTAATAAAATCAGTGATGCCCAGCAATGCCACCCACCAGTGTAATCAGCGCCACCCATAAGTGTCCCTCATTGCCACCTATCAGGGCCCACCTATCAGTGACCATCAGTGCCCATCTGTGCCACCTATTAGTGCCACCCATGAGTACCCATCAGTGCCACCCATAAGTACCCATCAGTGCCGCCTATGAGTGCCCATCAGTGCCGCCTATGAGTGCCCATCAGTGCCACATACCAGTGCCACCTATCAGTGCCCATCAGTGCTGCCTATCAGTGCCACCTATCAGAGCCCATCATCAGTGCCCATCAGTGCCACCTCATTGGTGCCACCTCATTGGTGCCACCTCATCAGTGCCCATGGGTGCCGCCTTATCAGTGCCCGTCAGTGTAGCCATATCAGTGCCTGTCATTGAAGAAGAAAACATACTTATTTACAAAAAATTTTAAGAGAAACAAAGAAAAACGTTTTTTTTTTCAAAATTTTCGGTCTTTTTTTATTTATTGCGCAAAAAATAAAAATCGCAGATGTGATCAAATACCACCAAAAGAAAGCTCTATTTGTGAGAACAAAATGATAAAAAAATGTGTTTGCGAACAGTGTAGCATGACCGCACAATTGTCATTCAAATTGCGACAGCGCTGAAAGCTGAAAATTGGCTTGGGCAGGAAGGTGTATAAGTGCCTGGTATTGAAGTGGTTAATATTTATTTTTATAACTTAATTCTGCATAAAACATTTAGGTGTCATTTAATGAGATAATTTATGAGGGCGTGTTTAGGGACGGAGCGGGTGTGTTTAGGGGTGGGATGGGGCATGTTGTGGGGCGGGGTTGGGTGGGGCAACTGGTGGCGAGTAACCCTTGAGGCCTGGCTAGTAGCTCAGGACTGCCCTAAATAATAATAATTAATGCAATGTGTTCCTTGTGCTGCTGTCTCCTGGTTTAGTAGAATCCCCCCCACCCCCACAGCTGTAATCTTCCAATGTACCAGGGGAAGCTGTGACAAGCATTCATCAAAAGTAGCCAACTATGCCTGCCCTATCTACCCAGCTCCTCCTCCATTCATAGAGGCTGCACTATAGCTTATATGAATGAAAAGCTTTGATAGCAACAGCAAGAACATAGAGAACAGGCAAATTATTGAAAAGTCCAAAATCTCCATTCATAGATTGTGTTTCATGCATTGAAACTGAAATACAGTTTATATAAATGAAGGATTGGGGAAGAAAGGTTCGGCATAGTTAGCATTCTTGATTATATGGTGGTGGCGGCGATAAGGAAGAGGATGATTTCTACAAAACCAGGAGATAGTAGTACAAGGGACATAACACACGGATAGTAAGTAATGCTCCTTGAGCTGTTTATTTATTTACTAAAATTGGGCTTTAAGTGGATTAATTGCCCAATATCAGTCCTAGTTCAGGTGAACTGATCTTTAGCAGACTTTGAAATCACTCGCTGGCTTGTTAAATCATTTGGGGACTTCAGTCTTCTGTATAGGGTTCCTGGCTAAGTAGGGACAATAGAGTCTTAATGGACTTCCTTCAGTATAAAGATATTGGATGCTGGTGGAATATTCAAACAAAAAAAACCCCAAAACATAAATATCAATCATATTCAAGTGGGTGGGTTTGTAATATTAGATAAAAGTTGGAGTTGAGAAGAAGAATGACAAATAGGTAAATTTATTGTAAGGAGACCTCTCTGTTGATTCTTAAAACCCCTCATGCTGTGTCAGTGTGATCTCCATAGAATGGTGCACATAAGAGTCTCTATACAGGTAAATGCTTGAAAAGCTCAAGTTGTCATGCTCATCCTTTACTGGATCTGTTACATTTATTTTAGAGTATAATACATCACTCTCAATCAGTCATACCAGAGTTAAACCCTGTAGCTTGGACAAAATACTTGTTTCAAAAAACTCCATCATTAAAGAAGAAATACAAATTGTAGGTTGCAAAATAAGCTTTTGTGAAGCAGAGTTGTTATATTCCTCTCAGTGCTGTCTACATTATCCTCACTGTACAAAATAGGGCGCATTACTGTTATTATTAGACACTTGGCTAAGTGTTCCACTGCTAATGCTTTCCACTGGGACATAAGGTAAAGGGTGACCATGATTTTGCTGGTTACTTGCACACTCCTGCTGTGCTAGGCAACAGTAAAAATGTAAGACCTGAGAGCTTTGGAGCATGACTATGAAACTGAACAAGGGAAAAATATCAGACAGATAACCACAAGAGAATATATTGAAACAAGTGTGATCAATTCCACCAGCACAGCATACTTCAAGGATCAGTGAAGCAGGAAGGTCACTTACACAATAGTTAATACAATGAATAAGCAAATATATATATATACATGTTTCATATAACATATATATGATATATTAAAAATTAGCAATAGTATTCAAAGTAGGTGAATGTTACCCTAATGTTGATAAGAAAGCATGCTTGTTTACATGTAATATAATTTGAACTTTGTTCACACTATGAGATCATTAAATAATGAATTAGCTGATTGACTAGTAATCTGAATATTGGATTGTTCTCAGCGACTAATTTAAAGCTCGTAAGTGTTAGACTTAATTTCTCATTAGAAAACCTGCTAAGGTGCTGTGTAAGATTCTGGTGCATTTGATAGCAAACAGTTCAGATACTATTAACATCATTGTGAGTTAGGAGGATATGGATAAGCAATTGCTTATCCATTTTTTTGTGTAGAATGAAATATCATTTTTAAAAAGCAAAACGTTTTTTTTTTAAGTTAACATTTCTGATGTAACTACAGTGATGAAGTGCAAATACTTTGTGGTGTCTGTGTTAATCTTTAAATCATACCCTGTGAAACTACGATGCTGCATATGTCCATGCTATATATAGAAACATGAATACATGAATCCTGATCTTTTCCTGAAAATCAAGATTAGACCTTGTCCTTCCTATAACTTGCCGCCATCCGTTTTCATTTAGTTGCAATTAACAGAAATTAAGTGGGCAGGATATCTGCATTTAAGCATTTTTTTCTTCTATAGGAATAATCAATCTATAGTCAGCAACCTAGTTGATCAATATGCCACAATAGATAAGGTGGTAACTTATAATAGTAACTTATAACTGTAAGTTATCAAATGCATCTCTGTTTACACTATGTATTTTCATAATCAAATTGATCTAAATACAATTGTAATAATGAACAAAGTATATTGGTGCTGCCATTCAATGAAGTTTGATCAAATCTGATCAAAATTGAGTCTAAATCAATCGAAATGGTAGCAATGGCTATTGGATTGTTTCTGGATTGGATCATTTTGCATGAATCACACAATAATCAAATATGGCCACAATTAGAATGGCAACTACAGGGCTGAATCTTCAACTAGCTTTATATGTTGTTTTTTAACACTACTGTAATAATAAGGAATATGGAGGAAAAATAATGTAGTATGCTTTTTTGCTCCCTTTTCTCTTTTTCTTTCTCTCTCTAGACTCCTTAAAACCTAGCTCTGGGAATTAGTTTTATAGCCCCCACCATGAGTTTGAAAGAAAAAAGCAGCTCTGACTGCAATACTCACCTCCGGGCCCAGTTAGTATTTCCAATTTTCAACTAGATGTCCTCAGTGTGGGCATCATTCAACCCAGAAGACTGGAGACATACTGTAAGTGCAGGACTTCATAGAGCATAAATACACACTAGCAGCCAGCATTATATTGTTGATAACAATATAAAATAAATACAAAGAGTTCATATGCAGCACTGAAGAGGTATGAATGAAAAGGTAGAGTCCAGGGGAGATGGTGGATAGAAGAGACAAGACCCTTGTACCAACTTCAGCGTGTGTATCATCACACCACACCACAGTTTATACAAATGATGCTCTTACCAGATGGCAGATCAAAACCAGCATGTAAGCATAAATGCTAAATATGTCTCCAAATTCCATCATGAACTGCTCTCCCACACTGCAGACACTGCAACTGCTCTCCTTCTCCATGGTTCAAAAACTGATCTCTGTGCGAGATCCAGCTGTCACAAAGTACTCCATATGATCATCCAATAAGGGAAATGCACCCAAAAAATGAATATAAAAAAGCACATAGTGAAGCACGTTTTAAAATTTGGTGAAATTTATTGAAAAAGTACTCACAACAAAATAGAGAAAAAACAAGCATTTAAAAAGTTTGATAGCAGCAGCTTGCAGTGTGCTTGTGTCCTCAAGGCATCACATGGTGCATTTCAACCAATGGGTCTTCTTCAGAGATGTGACTAGTGGACACATGCACGCAGTTCTAAACACACAGCTGGAACTTTCTTTACTGGAAGTGTGTCGAAAACAGCGGCAGACAAAACTGCTAAATGAATGCGTTCCAATGGCCGGAAACGTTAAGAGCGACACATCCGATGAGGAAAAAGTCTGCACACATTACTCAAAAACAATGATCATATTAATAAATGCAAATTCAAATTTAAACAAAGAGCATATATTGAAAAATGCACAATTAAATGATCTATATAAGTGCATATGAGGAATAAATGATAAAATATGTGAACTGAACCGGCAGGTATGTACAGCTCCACATACTAAACAATAAACAAATAACAAATCTTAAAACTATATTGTTCAAAATAAGACTTCATTTATAGAAGTCTTATACATATAATAAAAGCAACCATAATAATAAATACAGCAAAGTATCATGAATAAAAATACAAATACAGAAATAAAAAGGACTGACCATGCAGAGATTAGATCTTTAGTTGTTATTTATTAAACAATTAACGTCCCAATCAACGTTAAGTCCGAATGGAACATAACATTTAATTTTATATATCCAGCGAGTTTCCATTTTGGATATCTCCTATCTCACAAAACTTCCCCTCCAATGTGGGGTAAATCTGTCTATAGCAGTGAACGTGGTACCCGCTGGGTTTTTTTATGACATTCCAGATAATGCCTAGAAGCACTGTGTTTTCGGAAACCTTGCCTAATGTTAGCCACATGTTTGTTGATTCAAACATTCATGGCCCTAGTGGTGAGACCTACATATTGCAGGTCACAAGGACAAATAAGTAGATACACTACATTAGTGGAGGTACAGGTAATAAAAGTATCTATTTCATAATATCTGGAAGTTGCTGTTGACTAGCATTGGCTTATCCGCTTACCTTGATTTTTATTAAGATGACAAACACTGCATCTCCTGCAGGGAAAAAAAACCTTTGAGTCTTTGGAAAAAAGAAACCCTATTCGTTTTTAGGTACTTTCCAATGTCTGGACATCATTTCTTTAATGTCTAGATATTGTCGAGAAAACATAGCGATTAAGGCAAATTTGAAATCCTTATCCACCTTCTTCTTCTCAGTGCTCCCACCAAGAAGAAAAGCTCTATCTGCACTGCCTACCTCGCTGATAATTCTTTCAAGCTCATTAGCTACATAACCCTTATTAATAAATCTAGATTTTAAGACCATAGCTTGTTTAATATAGTCCTCATAGACATTGCAATTCCACCTTAAGCGAATAAATTGGCTTTTAGGGACACCCCTCAGCCAGAATGGATGATGACAGCTTTCCTTGCCAATATAGCTATTGAGGTCAGTTGACTTAAAATTCCAAATTATCACTCTTTTTTGTTTATAGCTCAAAAAATAAAAAACGCAGAGATGATCAAATACCACCAAAAGAAAGCTCTATTTGTGGGAAAAAAAGGAAGCAAATTTTGTTTGGGTACAGCATTGCATGACCGCGCAATTGTCAGTTAAAGCAACGCAGTGCCAAATTGTAAAAAGTGCTCTGGTCAGGAAAGGGGTAAAATTATCAGGGGCTGAAGTGGTTGAATGTGCTTCACTATGCGCTTCCTTATATTCATTTTTTGGGTGCATTTCCCTTATGGGATGATAGTATGGAGTACTTTGTGACTGCTGGGTCTCGCACAGAGATCAGTTTTTGAACCTTGGAGAAGGAGAGCGGTTGCAGTGTCTGCAGTGTGGGAGAGTAGTTCATTATGGAATTTGGAGACATCTTTAGCATTTATGCTTACATGCTGGTTTTGATCTGCCATCTGGTAAGAGCATCATTTGTATATATTGTGGTGTGGTGTGGTGTGATGATACATACACTGAAGTTGGTACAAGGGTCTTTTCTCTTCTATCCACCATCTCCCCTGGACTCTGCATTTTCATTCATACCTCTTCAGCGCGGCATATGAACTCCTTGAATGTTAATGATGACCATAAATGGAACATAGAGTAGGTAGTGCAAAAATGTTACATTGTCATGGCAATGAATCAAACAGTCCTTATGTCAGTGCTTGAGACATGCACATTCACCATAGCATTTCCACATGAATTGAAATATAATGGTGGGGGAATGGTCCCAAGCAAGGGAACAGTTAGGCCTATTAAACCTGATTAAAATTGTCCTACTGATGGTCAATTTTACACTGCTGTATCCCCTGCAGTATCTTAATTTCAACAGTTAGCACTAACACATGATCTTTGTCTCTTGTGAATTTGGGCCTAGCCTGGCTTTTTAAAGCTGTCCAGCTGCTGGTTAATTTTTACATTGCTCTGTCATTTGCAGTCTCTTGTAGTAAAACACCTGCATGTACTCTTTTTCTGTAATACATCCCAATCAGTTATTGTATCATTCAGTATTTGTATCATTCATACAGTCTGTATCATCTATAGTCTCTTAATTCTTAATGAAAGCGTGATAGAAATGGGACAGAAAAAGGATAGTTTTGTATCAGGAATAACAAAGACAGCCCCAGCGAATACTGGCTAATTTCTGGCTAATCTTTTACTGTTTTATGATTAGGCATGTGTTGTTGCTAAAGCTACCTGAAAAAACATTTGTTTTCAAAATAATCAAATTCGAGAGCTGGTACTGTATATAAGCCAAGCTACAAAAAATACAAAAAATCATCCCCATAGCCAAATATGCGCTGCCAGTCTACGATGTCGCTATGACTGTCCATGGCACCACAACTTTGAAGCATCCTCTAAGCATGGTTTTTAAACAATTCGTGTATTTTCAGTGTTGCCCTCAAAGCCAGATGAAAAGACCCTCTCCTTGCTGTAAAGTTTTTTTTCTGTATATATATATATATATATATATATATATATATATACACAGATACCTTGACAGTGCCCAGCGTGCTGTGCCTTTTGTGGCAGTAGTTTGCCTATTAGCCCTAAAAATGGGCTGGCAATAGGATTCCCCCTATTGACTTCAGTGGGATTTGTCACTAAGTTCAGGTTCAAACAGGGCTGGACTGGGACAAAAATTTGGCCCTGGACTTCCTCATGACTGGCCCACTTTAATTTTGAGTGTCCCCAACAGCGCCCCCCTTACATCAGTGTCCCCAACAGCATCCCCCTTACATCAGTGTCCCCAACAGCATCCCTCTTACATCAGAGTGTCCCCAACAGCGTCCCCCTTACATCAGAGTGTCCCCAACAGCGTCCCCCTTACATCAGAGTGTCCCTAACAGCATCCCCCTTACATCAGAGTGTCCCCAACAGCGTCCCCCTTACATCAGAGTGTCCCCAACAGCGCCCCCCTTACATCAGTGTCCCCAACAGCACCCTCCTTACATCAGAGTGTCCCCAACAGCACCCTCCTTACATCAGAGTGTCCCCAACAGTGCCCTCCTTACATCAGAGTGTCCCCAACAGCGTCCCCCTTACATCAGAGTGTCCCCAACAGCATCCCCCTTACATCAGAGTGTCCCCAACAGTGCCCTCCTTACATCAGAGTGTCCCCAACAGCGTCCCCCTTACATCAGAGTGTCCCCAACAGCGTCCCCCTTACATTAAAGTGTCCTCAACAGCGTCCCCCTTACATCAGAGTGTCCCCAACAGCGTCCCCCTTACATCAAAGTGTCCTCAACAGCGCCCCCCTTACATCAGAGTGTCCCCAACAGCGTCCCCCTTACATCAAAGTGTCCTCAACAGCGTCCCCCTTACATCAGAGTGTCCCCAACAGCGTCCCCCTTACATCAAAGTGTCCCCAACAGCGTCCCCCTTACATCAAAGTGTCCCCAACAGCGTCCCTCTTACATCAGAGTGTCCCCAACAGTGCCCTCCTTACATCAGAGTGTCCCCAACAGTGCCCTCCTTACATCAGAGTGTCCCCAACAGCGTCCCCCTTACATCAGAGTGTCCCCAACAGCGTCCCCCTTACATTAAAGTGTCCTCAACAGCGTCCCCCTTACATCAGAGTGTCCCCAACAGCGTCCCCCTTACATCAAAGTGTCCTCAACAGCGCCCCCCTTACATCAGAGTGTCCCCAACAGCGTCCCCCTTACATCAAAGTGTCCTCAACAGCGTCCCCCTTACATCAAAGTGTCCTCAACAGCGTCCCCCTTACATCAAAGTGTCCTCAACAGCGTCCCCCTTACATCAAAGTGTCCTCAACAGAGTCCCCTTACATCAGAGTGTCCCCAACAGCGTCCCCCTTACATCAGAGTGTCCCCAACAGCGTCCCCCTTACATCAGAGTGTCCCCAACAGAGTCCCCCTTACATCAGAATGTCCCCAACAGCGCCCCCCTTACATCAGAGTGTCCCCAACAGAGTCCCCCTTACATCAGAGTGCCCCAATCAGCAGCTCCCTTCACAGTGAGTCCCCACCAGCAGCTCCCTTCACATCAGAGTCCCCACCAGAGAGCCCCCATCAGCAGCCCTTCACATCAGTGTCCTCCCTCTCCTCCCCCTCCCACATGTACTCACCGTTTTGAAGGCAGCTTCTCGTTCCTCTCTCCAGTCATGTGATAACAAGTAATAGGGGAGAGAGGAAGGAATGTCTGCCGTTGGTCTATCTCCCCCTGCAGGCTGGAGGGAGCATAACGCCTAAGGGGAGGAAGCTTCTCCTCCTGACAGGAGTGAAATTGTGATCACTCACTGTCAGAGAGGAGCGGCTCCAGGACTGCACCTGACTGGCCCACTGAGACATCAGCCCACCGGGAATCTCCCTGTAGTCCCTATGGCCAGTACAAGCCTGGGTTCAAAGAATCTCAAACAAGTGAGATTGCAAATTGAACCTAGGCAGATTCCCCAACCACTGCTCCTCAAACCATTTCAAATTCTGTTTTGCCACTGCCCTAAATCTTTTTTTAACAACTGAGAGAACAGCAAAAGTGTGAGAATCAAAAATGTATGTTAAGAAAAGAATACAGTTTGGCAGGCAATTCAAAGAAGACAACAGTCTTGTTTGTCGGTTTGTAAAAATGCAATAGTGAAAGTAAATACAGTACAGCCGGTAATATTAGTATTGAACATGTCACCATTTATTTAGGTAAATATATTTCTAAAGGCGCTATTGACATGAAATTTTCACCATGTCGGTATGAACCCATGCAATCCATACATACAAAGAAACCAAAACAAATAAGTTCAGAAATTAAGTTATGTGTAATAAAATGGAATAACATAGGGAAAGGGTATTGAACACGTCAACTGAAATGTATTTAATACTTTTGAACAAAATCCTTTGTTGATTATGACAGCTTCAAGATGCCTCCTGTATGGAGAAACTAGTTGCATGCATTGCTCAGGTGTGATTTTGGCCCATTCTTCCACACAATCAGTCTTCAAATCTTGAATGTTCCATGGGCCTCTTCTATGAACTCTGATCTTTAGTTCTTTCCATAGATTTTCTATTGGATTCAAGTCAGGTGATTGGCTGGACCATTCTAGCAGCTTTATTTTCTTTCTTTGAAACCAATTAAGAGTTTACTTGGCTTTGTGTTTGGGATCATCGTCTTGCTGAAATGTGTTCTGTCATTTCATCTTTATCATCCTGGTAGATGGCAGCAGATTTTTTTCAATACTGTTTTGGTACATTTTTCCATTCATCCTTCCTTCAATGATATGAAGTTTGTCAGTACCAAATATTAAAAAACAGCCCCACACCATGATGTTCCCACCTCCAAACTTCACTGTTTGTATGGTGTTTATGGAGTGATGTTCAGTGCCATTTGACCTCCAACATGGTGTGTATTATGGCAGCCAAAGAGTTCAATTTTGGTCTCATCTGACCAGACTATATTCTCCCAGTATTTCACAAGCTTGTCTAAATGTTGTGCAGCAAACTTTGAACAAGCTTCTACATGCTTTTTCTTCAGCAATGGAGTCTTGTGTGGTGAGCGTGCTTACAGGCCATAGTGGCTGAGTACATTACTTATTGTTTTCTTTGAAACAATTGTACCTGCTAATTCCAGGTCTTTCTGAAGCTCTCCACAAGTGGTCCTCTTTTGATAATTCTTTTTACTTCTCTGTCAGTAATCTTGCAAGGAGCACTTGGTTGTGGCCGGTTTATGGTGAAATGATGTTCTTTCCATTTATAGATTATGGCCCCATCAGTGCTCACTGGAACATTCAGAAGTTTAGAAATCCTTATGTAACCAATGCAATCAGTATATTTTGCAACAATAAGGTTGTGAATGTTTTGAGAGAGCTCTTCGCTTTTACCCATCATGAGATGTTTTTTGTGTGACACCTTGGTAATGAGACACCTTTTTTATAGGCCATCAGTTGAGACTGAACCAGCTGATATCAATTTGCACCGACAAGGTGCAGGATTGCTTTCTAATTATTGATAGATTTCTGTCGATGTCTTGGCTTTCCATGCCTTTTTGCACCTCCCTTTCTTCATGTGTTCAATACTCTTTCCCTGTGTCATTCCATTTTATTACAAAAACTTATTTGTTTTGGTTTCTTTGTATGTATGGATTGCATGGGTTGTTGCCGACACGTGTTGAAAGTTTCATGTCAATAGCATATACAGTGCCTTGCAAAAGTATTCACCCCCCTTGGCATTTTTAGTGTTTTGTTGCCTCACAACCTGGAATTAACACGGATTGTTTGAGGATTTGCATCATTTAATTTACAGAACATGCCCACAACTTTGAAGATTTTTTTTATTGTGAAGCAAACAACAAATAGGACAAAATAACAGAAAAAGTCAATGTGCATAATTATTCACCCCCCTAAAGTCAATACTTTGTAGAGACACCTTTTGCGGCTATCAGAGCTCCAAGTCACTTTGGATAAGTCTCTATGAGCTTGCCACATCTTACCACTGGGATTTTTGTCCTTTCCACCTTGCAAAACTGCTCCTGCTCCTTCAAGTTGGATGGTTTGCACTTGTGAACAGCAATCTTTAAGTCTGACCACAGATTTTTTATTGGATTGAGGTCTGGGCTTTGACTAGGCCATTCCAACACATTTACATGTTTCCCGTTAAACCACTTAAGTGTTGCTTTAGCAGTGTGTTTGGGGCCATTGTCCTGCTGGAAGGTGAACCTCCATCCTAGTCTCAAATCTCACACAGAGTGGTACAGGTTTTGCTCAAGAATATCCCTGTATTTAGCACCATCCATCTTTCCCTCAACTCTGACCAGTTTCCCAGTCCTGACTGCTGAAAAGCATCTCCACAGCATGATGCTGCATAAATAGTTTTATGTATATATTTTTCTAATTTTACTTCACCAACTTAGACTATTGTGTTCTGATCCATCACATATAATTCAGATTAAAAAACATTGGACTAAATAAATGCTGTAATGTAACAAAATAGGTAAAAAGCCAAGGGGGTGAATACTTTTGCAAGGCACTGTGATTACCTAGAAAAATGGTAGTGTGTTCAATACTTATTTTACCCACTGTATATAGATATCTATGATACCTATAGAAGATATTACTTGTTACAATGTTTTACTACTTAAAGTGAATCTTTCACAAAACTGGGTAACTCAAACTTAGCATATGATGATTGCAGTGGTTAATGTCCATTAAAACTTCTTGGCAAACTGATCAGCAGTTACAGATTTATTGGCTGGTAAGTTTAGATGTGAATTACTAGTGCTCCTGTTCAGGTCACACAGGGCCTTTTATGTGTCACCACTGGCCGTGAGGCCAAACGACGTTACATTAACATACAAATATGGAGGCTTAGAAAGCTGAGACATATTGACTTGTAAGCTGAGATTTACATATAACTTAAGCTGCCTACGTTTCTGGATTTACTAATTGTTTTGACATGTGATTTCCACCAGCGTTGTTGACCTCTGATTATGGATTTATCACCATCTGTATAGATTGAATTGTCTAATTTTGTAACAGGTTTACTACAAGAATTGCACCACCTCATGTGTTACAGTACTAGATATACCCAGCAAAGACTGGGCAGAGAGCCCATTTTCTAATGTAACAGCTATTTAAATGTACTGTGATTAAACAAAGAGTCCTTTGGTTTAATCAATTGGCCAAGAAGAAAACTCCTTACAGAGAAGAGATACTAATATCCATTTTATAAAGCTCTTCTTTTGAGCACCCTGTTGTTAACAGCCATATTAGGTTAAAAAAGGCTTGCCTGTGATATCATTCAACATTATTACTGGGGGGGGGACTCCATAATATAGTATTGATAGATGCAGGGGTGGAATCCATAATTTTTCAATTTCCAAGAATTCATTAAAGGAAGGCAATGATGACCACAATTCAGGGTGTCAGATAGGGGCTGAAAAATAGTATCAAGTAATATGGGGGACACCTAGGCCTCCTGATCTGGAAAGTTGATGTCAACTAAAAGACCAAAGTATTTCAAAAGGTCTCTTTGTACTGAAGTTCTAATATATGTGTTGGAACAGGTGTTTTAAAATCAAATTCCCTGAATCATCACTTTCATTTTTCAGAAAACCTGAAGAGGAAAACTTTCATGACTCACTTACAAAGGGCTGCAAAGGAAGTGAATAGTGAAAGACTTCCTTTGATGGCTCTTATAACAAGAGAGACTTAAAAAAGTCAGTGCGCTGTTCTTATCAGAAGATCCTGGTCTGGCAGAGGTCTGCTCACAAGGTGCTGAATAGAAGGCTCATAGAAACAACATCTTTCAGTGTCCCCACTTTGCCATAATGCAATGCAGCTCCGATTGGGAAAAACTCTCCACTTTGCCCGAATTCCAGGCAGTTCTGATTGGATAATACTTCCTTGTAATACTGCAGCCTACTTACTCCCTCCCACTTCTCATATATTCCTTTTGACCCATAGCTATAAATGTGTGGAAGGGGAGGAACAAGAAAGCTTCAGCACTATCATGAAGTGCCAAATAAGAGCAGCCCAGCATTAGAACAGAGTAAGAGTAGTGAAATCCGCTGTAGATACTGAAAGCTGCTTTAGTCATACAGTATAATAAATACTAGGGATGAGCTCAAAATTTAGTTCAAGCACAAGTTTGCTGTTTTGTGCATTCTTCTGAACTCCAGTCTTTTTAGTTGTTTGCTGGGAGCCTACTATACATGACAGTTACCTTGCTGTTAATGGTTGCTAAAGAAGCAAGGGTACATCCATACCAGACCCTCATCAAGGAAAAGGATCTGATATTTATTTTTGGGGGAATCCAACACATTTGTTGTCGGCCGAGGACTACCTTAAAGTGTTACTAAACCCAGAAGAGTAAAATCAGTCTGTATATGCAGTAAAACATGCTTGTTATACTCACTATGGAACCTAAGAGGTTAATCCTCTGCATTGTGTAAAAAGGCTGTTTGATCCTGTCTTCTCTAAATCCTCCCCTTCTTTCATAGTCCCCAAACCATCACCTTATAGGATAGAGCCTTGGGGGCAAGCTGCGCATGCTCAGTTGTGTATTGTTTATTTTTTCTTGGGAGAGTGCATGTGATCAGCACTGTCCAGATAGAGGGTCAGGGGTCCTGCAGGCTTATAGGACAATCAGGGAAGAATGAGAACTTCCCCTACAATCTTTATCAAGACACTGATAGAAGTCACAAGACTGCTTTAACTGCTGATGAGAAAAGTTATTTAACAGTTTATATTTACTTTAACTATTACATTTCCATGTTCTGTGTACTATGGGAGCCCAGATATAGTAAATGCAGGGTCCTGGGTTTAGTAACACTTTAATAACATCTCTACCAGACCCTCACCTATGATAAGGGTCTGGTATAAATGAAGGAATCTCCATCTTTTGTTTACAGACAGAAGTAAAATGGCCAAAGCTGTCATTTGCTTTTTTTTGTAGAAAAAGAGTATGGCCTCTATGGTGGGTACCAAAATAGGAGCTGTCATTTGCTTTTTTTTGTAGAAAAAGAGTATGGCCTCTATGGTGGTTACCAAAATAGGGATTGATAGGGACTTGTACCATCATCCAGGAATAATTGAATAGCAAAATAGGCAGCCTAGTCCCCAACTAGGCTTCCACAAAAACATATGGGCAGGTGGACTATCATGGTACAGTAAGGCAATACAATTTTGAATAATATAACAGAATATAAAAATTACAGAGGATTTTATTGATGCTAAAATACAAATCATCATTACTGCACAGATCTGGAAGAAATACACAAACTACAGAAGCAAATACTCTTGCGCACAGGTGTATAGGCTAGATGATCTCAAGGTTTCAAAAAGGACAGTGAATTTCAGCCTTGCTGCTCTCCAGGATGGGATTATCCTAGTAATAAACAATAAGAAAGAAAAATAGAGCGCACCGGCCTAGTGCATTATCCTTGGAAAAATGATTAAAAACAAGATTAAAATCTACTCACAAAGGTAGAAAGAAATAATCGCACTGTAAGCAGTCACTAGGTGATAAATCTGCTGGTAGCAGTCTCCAGGTCCCAGGAGGAGGACGCACGAACCACCGCTGGCTAACGCGTTTCGAAGGTGTCCCTTCTTCTTCAGAAACGCGTGTTCCTTCTTCTTCAGAAACGCGTTAGCCAGCGGCGGTTAGTGCGTCCTCCTCCTGGGACCTGGAGACTGCTACCAGCGGATTTATCACCTAGTGACTGCTTACAGTGCGATTATTTCTTTCTATCTTTGTGAGTAGATTTTAATCTTGTTTTTAATAAATCATTTTTCCAAGGATAATGCACTAGGCCGGTGCACTCTCTTTTTCTTTCTTATTGTAAGAAATTCACAAAGCATAGCACAATTTAAAGAAGAATACACCAGCCTCTTGTTTTTAGACAATATTTGTCTATACTGGAATTTAGCTTTATGCATTCTAAAGTAAGTTTAATGACATACAGGTATAAATTGCAAGTACGGATGCACTGATACTGGTATCAGTACCAATACCAAGCATTTGCACGATTATCAGTACTCACGCAAATGCTCCTGATACTGAAACCAATGCTTTGCGGTGCGATTTGTGTCAATACAAAATGAATATGCGCAAATCAGACTGCAAAGAATAACATGCGATTTGAGCAGGAATGCCGTGTGATTCCTGTTGGAATCACCTATCATTTCCGCTCTTGTGTGTGTATAGAAAGGGAAAAGCACCCTCTAGTGGGCAGTTTTTTAAAAATGTTAGGACTCACAATACATATCTGGACAAATGCAAAATCTTCATAGGTGTCCCAGTCCCGCCGATGCTAGAAAATCATGACCGCTGGAGGTGCTCACAGAGCTGGAGGAGATGTAAAGGCGGTCCGCCCCCAAGCTGACATCACTTTAGCCCTATACCCACAGGGTCCTGGAACTTCCCCTCCAACCCTCCAGCAGCTGTAATTTGCTATCATCGGCGGGATCGGGACACTTATGAAGATTTTACATTTGGGCAGATATGGAGGGGCGTACCAATGGGGGATGGGGGGGCAGTGGCGTCGCTATGGGTGTGTGCTCTGCACCAGGGTCGGATGACACCTGCCAGAGGTGACACCATCCCAAGGGCGGCGAGAGCTCTTGCTGCTCCCTTTGGCAGTTTTCTTTTAGCCAGAGCACCCCTGTCATCATGGCCACGCTATCCTGGCCTGGTCTGTGTTTTCCGACTCGCTCCTCCCACCACTGCAGTGCTGCACAGTCTGGCCTGTCACTATTCTCCACCTGGGCGGCGCGGCTGCTGCTGTGTCCTCCGGAGTCTGGATCTCCCTAGCTGCCACCGTGTTTATCTGAGGCTAAGCCAACCATCCGCCCTGGGGGGGAGGAGGATGCAAATTGTGATAAGGGTGTGGGTTGGCATTGTGTCTGCCACACCGTCACTTTAGTCACCCTGAGCTGCTGTGAAAAGATGGAGGGGTGTTTGTGTCTGCCACCCTGAGCTGGTCTGCTGAGGCTGCACTGATGGGCACTGATTGTCACTGGTGAGCCTGCACTGGTAAGCATTGATTGGCACTGGTGAGCCTGCACTGATTGGCACTGGTGAGCCTGCACTGGTGAGCACTGATTGTCACTGGTGAGTCTGCACTGATTGTCACTGGTGAGCCTGCGCTGATTGGCACTGGTGAGCCTGCACTGATGGGCACTGATTGACACTGGTGAGGCTGCACTGATGGGCACTAGTGAGGCTGCACTGATTTTGAACTGATGAATTTGTGCAATACAAAACTTTGTGGGTGTTTTTACATTTTAAAGTTGGTGGGGGGGTGCCAGATATAGGATCCGCCCCGGGTGCCGAATGCTCTAGGTATGCCCCTGCAGATATGTACTGTGAGTTCTAACATTTTTAATAAACTGCCCACTTTTCCCTTTCAATACACACAGAGGAGCAGTGGGAGAAATCTCATGTGATTTTAACAGGAATCACACTGCATTCCTGTTCAAATCGCATGCGATTCTTTGCAGTGTGATTTGCACCATTTTTTTGTATTGACGCAATTCGCACCACAAAGTATCGTACAAGTACTTGACCGAAAGTATCGATACTCGTATTCGCCGATAAAAAAAACAGTATCGGTGCAACCCTAATTGCAAGCATAACATTTGATATGACTTTTTTCCCATAATGTAACTTAGGGATTCTGACGGCTTCTCTCTAACAACATAGCATGTGTTTATTTAGGCACACCAGTGGGAAGACAGTGGAAGATTAGGATATGGAAGCTTCACTTGCTGATCTCTGCACAAGGACATGACTTCTAGCAGGAGGAAAGTTCAAAACTAATCTTGGAACATATTATTTTACCAAAAGAGTAGTTGATGTTTAGATTAGACTTACAGCAGAGGTAGTGACAATAGGTGGATTCGAACATGCAGACAAACATAGATCTATACTCTGACAATAAATGTTGAACAAGAAAAAAAAAATGTGTATACATACAGCATACATAATACAGTATAGATCTAGGTTTGTACGGAGCATGTTTAAATCCACTTACTGTCACTACCTCTGCTGGAAATCTATTCTAAGCATCAACTACTCTTTTAGTAAAATAAAACATTCTACGTTTTGAACTTTATATTTATACATACAGTATATATATAATAAAAAAAAAAAACGGGGCACACTTTTTTTTTTTGCTGTCGCTCTTCTATCCCTTTGAAAATGCTAGCTGCCACTCATGCTCATGTTTTGGCTTCAGTAGTAAATCTCTGGCCTGGAGCAGGCACAGAGATTTGTAGGCATGAGTTTTTATTTACTGAATGTTTGATCTAGGCCTGTGACTTAGAAATACTCAAATTAGAAATTGCCAAACAACTAGCATTTATTGAAAGGAGTGCATATTTAGGTTTTAGGCCAAATAGATTTTAAAATGCATAGCAATCTCCTAATTCTGGTTAAAACAAGATTCAATTTCCAGTTAGTGGTAAATCCTTTGTTAGATTAGTTTTGACCAGATAAATGTGAATGTGGAAGAATCTGTTGCCTTTACGTTCTCCCTGTGTTTCTTTATCCTAGAAAGTGCATGACCTAAGAGGCTAATAGAAGAAACAATAGGTAAAAAGACAGCATATGGATTGGGATCAGAGGAAGAGGCTCAGGTGTAGGACCCTTAATACAAGGTTTAGCCATAATCAGACTTTAATAGGCAAGAGAAGGTCTCACACTCTTGCTGACATGACGGGAATGAAGATTGGCAAGAAGATTATAATGATGTAGGGGGAGTGATCGCTTTAGACATATATGCAATTACTTTGCTGCTTTTTTTGTTAGTTGATTCTCGGGTAGTAAGGAGTAGTATTTTGCCAGTTAAAAAAAGATTCTGGTTGGTTTAAAGAAAGATAGATAGATTTGTTGGGAATCTATGCAAAACATGTTATAAACAGCTTTACAGCCTTCAAACCAAAAGCCAATGCAATGTTGCGTTTCTATCATCAGGCCCAGCTCTGAGCAAGGGAGTGCGCCCTGAAACGCGTTAGCTGTACCCCGTGTTCTGTGCATGTCCATGCACTGTGTTTATGGCCTTTTGTCATTTGCGTTTTGTGAGTACCCACTTTTATACAGAAATGTCTTATTATTAAATTATCTCTGGTAATGCACTAGGTGTGCACACCTTCCATTTCTGTTTTTCTTGAAGCCTAAGAACATGGTCCCTCCCCCAGAATCACCCCTTTAACATATTTCATCAGAGGGGCTTAAACTCTATTATAAATTTACCTTTTTATTCTGTACTAAAATACTCTGATTGCATTGCACACTGTAAGCTTCTCACCGTGTGCATTAGAAGCTGCAGCATGTCAGACAGAGCTTCATTATCTGGCTGGAGAACATCTAGCACAGTCTTGCCCTTTCTTCCGCAGCCTGACTGTTCTAGGCCCATCCTATTCATTAATTGGATTTGAGTTCTTTCAATTATAGAAGTTCTGTAACACATTTGTTGGTTTGCTTGCAAATTCAGTCTGCCTGGTAACACCCACTGCTTCAGACTGACACTTTCACAAGACATTTTGATATTTGTATAGTATTACACCTTCCAAGAGTCAGCCCATTGCCTGCATCAGGGCTGGGAGCTTATAATAAGTATCCTGAGTAAGGCCCCTTTCACACAGGCTTTCAGTTTTTCAGGTGGACCTGATTGGACACTCCATTCACCTTTATGGAGGGGCGGATGTCAGTGGTGACATGTCTGCTGACATCCATGATATCCGATCCTATATGGTGACCCTATTTTCCATCTGTCTAGCAGTCATACGCCTGCTCAGTGGGGATCAGCAGATTGATCCCTCGCTGAGCAAAGGGTCCTGTAATGTTTTCAGGAAGCTATTGTATGTACAGCCTATATTGAGTATAAAATAAGGTATGAAATTAAAATGGGAAGGTTTAATTTTAAATTTAATTTAGTGTGCTTTGGGGGGGGGGGGGTTGGGGTTAAGGGATCGAAGGTCAACTTTATAAATAGATTTATAGTGGTTGTAAAACTCTAAAATGAAAAATGAACAAAGCAGAGCTCTTTATAATGTTTACTTGCCACTATCCAAAGCACTGGAATGTGGTTTCTATCTCCTGTCCCATTCCTTTGCTATCCTTTGCTAACTTCTATGCCAGCGATAGCGAACCTTGGCACCCCAGATGTTTTGGAACTACATTTCCCATGATGCCCAACTACACTGCAGAGTGCATGAGCATCATGGGAAATGTAGTTGCAAAATATCTGGGGTGCCAAGGTTCGCCATCACTGGTCTATGCTGATACCAGACAATCCCAGTGGATGGCCCAGCCCCCCCTCCAGCACATATAGGGTGATTTACAGTCTCAGCTGTGTAAGTCTCCATATGAGACTGTGTAGAGTAGTGGTGTGCCCATTCCCTCCACTCAGGTCTCAGATTACACTCAGCTCTGTGCTCTATTCTGTACAGTGTGCGACATCAGATCCCTGCTCCCTCCCTTCTGGAGCTTACAAATGCTGTCTTAGGCTGGATTCACACTTATGCATTTCTAGTGCTTTTTGCATTTTGAAGATTTGCACTACAGTTCATTTAACATGGTTTCCTATGGAACATGTTCTGTAGTGCAAATCTGCAAAATGCAAAAAGCACTAAAAATGCATAGGTGTCAATCCAGCCTTAGGCCTGATTCACACCTATGCATTTTTAGTGCTTTTTGCATTTTACAGATTTTCACTACAGAACATGTTCCATAGAAAACCATGTTGAATGGACTGTAGTGCAACTGCACAATGTAAAAAGCACAAACAATGCATTGGTGTGAATCAGGCCTAAATTCTGTATCTTGAATTGGTGTAGAGAAGAGAAGGCTGCAGATAAACAGGTACAATTTATGTAGGAGGATTTGTTGATTTGCCTAATTTCTGTGTATCCCCTGAGGCTAGTCACTTCACTGGCTATACAGTATGTTTTCAACCAACTTAATGATTTTTTTTTCTAAAATAAACATATAAAGAAAAGGAAAATGTTAGCAGGACTGGTTGCCATGTGGAAAAGAAATATAATTCTGGGTATTTTTAAATGTTAACCTCTTTTAAAATAAGCAAATGTTCATGATAGCTGATGAACAAATGCTATATCTTGTGGCCCCCAGCATTTCTAGATATGACAGGCTACATCTTGTTACCTGAGATTGATGTCTATTTCACAGACAAGAATACTGGTGACATATGTATAACTATAAAAACCCTTTTCAAAAAAGGATCATCCATCATTTTGATAATCAGAAGTGGGGAGGGCTCTGATCACTAAAATGCCAGTAAGATCATTTGCCTTTTTTCAGTAAAATAAACTAGTAGAAATAGATTAACAATCTGTAATGCAGAAAATAATCCTTTTAATCAGCCAATTTAAATAATTGTGCGGTGAATAAATGCTGCACAAAAATAAATAAATAGACATGTGAGAAAAATGATTCAGTGGAATGTGGTGAACAGAAGACCATAAAGTCATTTTCTAATTAAATGATGGTTCGTACATGGAGGCACTGGAAACTGAATGGATGCCCTTGACTAAGCAGTTCCAAATTCTTAATTAATTAGGGTTTCTGAAAAGGAAGATCAAGTTTCTCCATTTCTGATTAGCTTTCCTTTCACTCACCAACCATCAAATAATACAAAATGTAAATCAAAAACTGCCCTGCCAAAACAAACTCATTAGCTTTGCATTTCTGTTGTCTTTCCTTTCCAGTTTTTATATTATCCTAACAAGCCTTTAAGGACAAAAGGTTAGAGTAAGCATGGTGAGGAAAGCGATCAGGTTCACCTGAACATTAAATAGCAGATGGCAATTTTTTTGCAAAATGCGCATCACTTAAATCATATATGTTCATGTTATAGAATCCTTGATTGGACCTATGCAGTGTTTTGACCATAGGTATATTGATTATAAAAAATATTCTTAAATAAAGCTATTTTAAAAAAGTGTCTTGTATTTCCAGTTTGTACAAGCATTAACCGATTTTCTATTTCTTAATACATTATTTTTTATCCTGGACAATTACATTATAAAACTAAAGGCACCACAAATGCCACTGCAGCCTAAACCACTGTGAAAATGGTGGACCATGCCTGCACAAGTTTATCAGTCTGACTGCTTGTAGTCTTTAGCAGAGCTGCATGTTACAGTGACAATGCAGGTGCAGGTGTGCAACTGGGAGACAATTGGCACCCTATAACAGGCAGTGCCTGAACATGGACCTTCGTGGTAGTATCACCAGTTATTCTTTACCCGCTTGACCTCCAGAAGAATTACCCCCCTTCATGACCAGACTATTTTTTGCGATAGGGCACTGTGTTCATTTAACAGACGCTGTACTCAAATGAAATGTATGTCATTTTTTCCCCCACAAATAGAGCTTTCTTTTGGTGGTATTTGATCATCACTGTGTTTTTTATCTTTTGCGCTATAAACAAAAAAAAAACGACAATTTTGAAAAAAAAAAAAAAGTTTTACTTTCTGCTATAAAATGCATCCAATAAAAAAAAAAATCTAATTTCTGCATAGATTTAGGCCAATATGCATTCTGCTACATATTTTTGGTAAAAAAAATCCAAATAAGCGTATATTGATTGGTTTACGTGAACGTTATAACGTCTACAAACTATGGGTTATATTTATGGAATTACATTTTTTTTATCCTAGTAATGACGGTGATCAGCGACTTATAGCGGCACTGTGATATTGCGGAGGACGTTCTTACACTTTTGACACTTTGTGGGACAGTGATTAGTGCTAAAAATATGCACTGTCACTGTACTAATGACACTGGCTGGGAAGAGGTTAAACATCTAGGGCGATCAATGGGGTTAAATGTGTGCCTAGCCAGTGTTTGTGTTTACTATGTGTGCTGCTTTTGCTAATGCAAGAGATGTATTCTGGTCCCCGCTTTGCCGGAACACAGAATCCATCCCTACCCCCTGTCAGAACAGGGATCTGCCTTGTCTACATAAGCAGATCCCCGTTCTGTGTACTCTACCAACAATCGGCGGGTGCTGGAAGACATTACCCGCTGATTGGCATCTGCTGTGAATTATCACAGCAGAAGCAGTGTGTGCGCCCACTGCAGGCAGAAGTCTGGAATCACATGTGTACAGTATATACTGTATTTGTACAGAGTCAGAGTGCGATACCCTAACTACCATGACCTGAGGTGTGCCTTGGCCTAGCTGGTCAGTATGCCTTAAAGAGAGCATACCCTGAATGTATGAAAATAAAAAGTGTATGATGTGTATATGTAAATATGAAGGAATGGGGTAACGGGTGGGTGGGAACCATAAAGACTAGGGATGGGCGAACGGTTCGGCCCAAGCATAAGTTTGTTTGTTCACCCCCCCCCCCAACCAAGCACAATGCATTGCAGCGCTGAACAGTGCATTGCAGGCCCTGATTGGCTGAAGCAGTGAAAGCTTCAGCCAATCAGGGCACAGAGCACTGTCAGAGTCATGATTGGACACTGTCATCATGACTTTATCCAATCATGGCTCATTCCCGCCCCACGGTATAAAAGTATTCTTTCAATGGCAGCCATTTTCAGTGTGATTTCAGCATGGAGAGAGATAGAACAGGGCTCTGTTCAGTGCTATTAGTTAGTGTGCTATACTGTGCTATTTTGCTTCAATTGTCGGTGTAGAATATTAGTTTAGTGTTAGTCTAGGGATAGTGTGAGTGTAGTGAGGAGGACCATCATTCATCTTTGCATAGTGTGCAGCTAGAGTAGGGACAGCTCAGATAGTTTTACTGTAGTGTAGTGAGACCGTGTCATTCATACATACATTAGTGTAGAGTAGGGACAGCTCATATAGTTTGAATGTAGTGTAGTGAGACCGTGTCAGTAATCTTTACGTTAGTGTATAGCTAGATTAGAGATAGTTCAGATAGTGTCAGTGTAGTGACGGTTGAACACCGTTCATTTGATTGTGTTACTGCCAGTGTAACGCCATTTACTTCTGTGTGTGTTACTGCCAGTTTAATGCCATATAGTTTTGCGCGCGTTACTGCCAGTTTAACGTCATATAGTTCTATGTGTGTGTTACTGCCAGTTCAATATGAAACTGTATATATACATATGACAGTATACTGTGTGCCTACACCTAGAAGGGTCTTAGTTTGTAATGGGGACTTCCACCCAAGAATACCTTTTCCCAAGTAAGTATCACTTAAATTCTATTGAATCTACCTAGGAATGCAGGTCCAGACATGAGTGCAATTTTAAATGCTTTATTTGAATTTGGTACATAGGTAGCTCCACCTAGAAGAAGGGCCTTCATTTTTCTCCCAAGAATACCTTGTCTCAATGGTATATCACTTACATTCTCTTTTTATATATTGCAGTTTCGCATTTCTTAGATGTGGTGGCTTCATTAGATTCCTTTTTTCAGACTTTTTTTCCTTTATTTTAATTTGGTAATTCTGCCAGTTACACGCCTCCTGCCATAGGGTGTCAACTCCCACCCACCTTACTGTACCTGTGGAGTAGTAGTGTTGTCAACCTAGAACAAAAATTTTGCTAGTACTTTAGCCCCCCTTTTTCTTATCTCCACAAATTAGGTGGAGGTGTTCAGTAGTCCACAGATATATATTTTTTTACTTATCAAACAGATATACTAAAGTGATTACGATTATTTATTTAACAGACTACAAGGGGGCAAAAGAGTTCATTATTAAGGTTTACACATATGGTAATGTTTAATAATTATTGTAGATATGTATTACTTTATGGACGACTTTTACGCTTTATTCTTCCTTCTTCTTTTCTAACTTTAATCATGCAATATAAACTCTTCCCTGTGAATCTACCGTATATATATTATTATAGAAACATTGTGAAGCTATGTGAAAATTGGCTTTTACTTTTTTGATTTATACCACTTTTGCTAAGAACTTGAGAGCTGAAAATCAGCAGTTTTGCCTTCTATTTAACTGTTCAACATCATAGTGAAAAGCCGCAAAGAGTGAAGGGCTTGAGACACATTTCTCTGTCTAGATATTAGAGATCATTACTCAAAATTGAAACACTCAAACTAAGTTTACCATTAAATTATAAAATGCACAAAAATATAACAAACCATTCTGGCCTCTTTTTCTTTTGATTTATTGATCAAATCAAATGAGACCAATATGTACAAAATTCTGATTTGTCATGTAGCAGAAAGGAAAAGGGTGGTAAATAAAGTGCTCAACAATTGTCACATGGTTGTGTCACAATGATCCATGATTGATTCAGCTACGCATCACAGTAGCTACATATATTCATTTGTTGTAAAAATAAACATTTTAATTTTTTCCCTCCTAGATTATAAGCTCTAACGAGCAGGACCCTCTGATTTCTCTGTATTAAATTGTATTGTAACTGTACTGTCTGCCGCCATGTTGTAAGGCGCTGAAATTGTAGGTGCTATATAAATTCTGTATAATAATATATCTTGTATAATAAATCCTGTATAATAATATTTTTTTTTATTTTATATTTCCAAAGCTTGTTTCTCCCTGGGAAAACTCTGAGCTTTATCTGCTGTTTGGGAAAAATGGTGAGGCAGCCAATTTTAGCCAGATACTATTTAAGCTACTTGCATATCTTTGGAATGTGTGAGGAAACTGGCAAAGCCGTACTAAACCCACACAATCACAGGGAATGCATGTAAACTCCATGCAGACTTTTTCCTGACTGGAACCCATGTTGTAAAGCAGAAGTGCTACCCACTTAGCCATTGTGCTGAACCTTTTAGAACATGACAAAGGATTCCCAGAGTACTATGGGTTAGCTAAAGACACAGCAAAAAAAACAAAGCTTGTTTTGCAACTCCCTTTGTTTGATTAAAGGATTAAAACCTAATAATGAACTATATAATAAGTCACTGCTTTGTTATCTTATTTTAATTCAGTAAACTACGAGCTTCTTTCAGTACAGGTGAAAACTGAAACTGCTGAAATGTGATGAGACCAGAGCTCTTTCCTAAGTAGATGAAAGTGCATAATATTAATATGTACTATTTTATGTTGATCTGACTAAAAGAAAACATATTTACTGTATCACGTGATTGACACCATAAAGTCTTCAATAAAGTGACACTAAACAATATCCTTATTCTCCTAAGCCTTCTAAGTTAGCTCCTAAAGCCTAGTACACACTACTAGTTTTTTTCGTTCAAAAAACTGACAGCTCAGGTCAGAGCTGGTAAACTAAAGCCCCGTACACACTATCGGATTTTCCGACGGGAAATGTGTGAGGACAGGCTGTTGGCGGAAAAATCCTACCACGTGTACGCTCCATTGGACTATTGTTGTCGGACTTTCCGCGGACAAATGTTGGATAGAAGGTTTTTACATTTTCCGCAGACAAATGTCTGTTGTCAGATTTTCCAAGCGTGTGTACACAAGTCCGTCGGACAAAAGTCCAAAGTACAAACACGCATGCTCGGAAGCAAGGACGAGCCAGAAGCGGTCGGTCTTGTAAACTAAGGTTCGTAATGGAGAATTAACATTTGTGATGTGGCAAATCTCTTATGAAATCTTGAAATGTAGCGCACATTCTCTTCTTCTTTAATGGGATAATAATGAAGCTGCTTTGCTTAATGCTTTATTTTCTAGTGATTATTATTATGCTTTTTTTTTTTTTTTTTGGGCAAGTTACCACAACACCATTTGCCCCTAGTTTTTAAGATCAAAGATACAACTATGTTGGCATCCCTTGTCAATTTTACAATTGTATTTTTTTAAATGTAACTGCCAACTCGCAAAATGTCATTTGAAGTAAAACACATAGTCAAGTGTTATTCTACACCATTTTTTTTATTGTGCATTAAAAAAAGAAAACAAAAATATAGAAAATATACCAAATCATTATTCAACCAAAAAAATAATGTCAAAGCAATAACTCCAAGGCCAATAATGAACAACACGTTATCTCCTCCGATTCCGCAACATGTCTGGTTGATGAATTCAGGAACGAACTGAAAAGCACGAAATGAAAAGCGCAAACTGAAAAGTGCTAAATGAAAAGCGTGAACTGAAAAGTGCTAAATGAAAAGCGCAAAAAGAAAAGCGCGAATCGTCACTCACAAAACTTCTATTTTTTTTTTTTTTTTATAAATTCTTTATTTTTTGAATATCATGTATTACATGCCACATGAAACATTTCATTTAATCTTCGTGTCCACTCATATAACTCCTTTTTATCGTAATATAACAACATAACACATTTCCTTACAAAATGATTCTAAATCTCCTCTATTCCAAAGGCATGTATATTTTCCCTTTTCTTTTCCCGTACCCCTTGTACCCCCACCCTCAAACCCCCCCCCCCAAAAAAAAGGAGCACTGTCAAGGGGTACCCCCTCCTCATTTCCATTCGATCCTACATAATCTACCTCTCCTGTTCTCTAATTCTATAATCCACTAGAGGGGACCATATCCTCCGATATTTCTCGTCTTGTTCTTTCAGCATCATAGTCAAGTTTTCCATTTGTTGAATTTCTATAATTCTGGCCCACCACTGGATTTTGGTCGGAGGGACTGTACTCTTCCACAGAGCTGGTATACAGGCCTTTGCAGCCGTGAGAAGATGTTTGAGCAGGGAGTTCTTATATTTTTCCACCGATAAGGGGACATCATTTAGTAAGAATTCCCAAGAGACACACCTGTGATATCCTTAATCGTTTCCTCGACCATTTCCCAGAAACTGTTAATTTTCTCACAGTCCCAAAATATGTGTAGCATCGTGCCCTCCACTCTCTTACAACGCCAGCACCTATCTGAAGCCTGTGGGAAAATTTTTTGAAGAACTAATGGTGTTCTGTACCATCTAGTAAGGATTTTATATCCTCCCTCTTGGTATCTACTAGCAATCGATGTCTTATGTATAGATTTTAACATTTTAACCTTCTGTTTTTGAGAAAACGTTACCCCTAACTCTCTCTCCCATGCTTGCATGAAATTGAGCTCCTGTGGGGCTTCCAGGCTCGTTAATATTTCATAAAAGTGTGATAGAGAGTGTCTCATACTTTCACCGCTTAAGCATTTCCGCTCGAAACAGGATAACTCCCGTATCACTGGGTATGTTTTAATTTTTGAATGGATAAACGCTCCTAACTGCATGGCCCTGAAATAATCCAGGTCCGATGCCACTTCTCCCTCTATCTCACCTCGTGTCATCAAACGGCTATCCCTAGAAAAGTCTATGAGCCTGCTTCTCCCCTTGTGTTTTAATACCTCATAACTCCGATCTGATAAGCCTGGTTAAAAAATCTGGGGAGCCCAATACAGGGGTCATAGGGCTCGGATAAGGTGAAAGGTTTGTTTTTTTGAAGATCATATTAATGGAGCGAATGGTTGTGCCTGTTAGCGGATGTTTTTTCACTATTGTAGGTAATTTTGATTTTGCTATCCATGCTATTCCCTCCAGTGGAATTTTAACCGTCGCTTGTTCTAACTGTACATGTGGTTTCCTTACGGAAGCACACCATTCCACCACTCTAGCTAACTGTAGGGCTTCCTGGTATTTCACTGGGTCTGGAAAGCCAATACCTCCTTTTTCTTTTGGTAGCACTAGAATGTTTCTCCTTACTCTTGCTGGCTTCCCTGCCCAGATGAACCTCAGGAACCTTGATCTAAGGTCCTTTAGGAAGTTCGAAGGGATCTTTATTGGCAAGGTTTGCAATAAGTAAAGGAGTCTAGGCATCACGTTCATCTTTATAATATTTGTCCTTCCAAACCAAGTGAAGGTTTCCCTATCCCATCTCCTAAAATCCTGTTTAATTTGTCTTAGCATCGGGGCATAGTTTAGTTCAAACACTCTACTAAGCTTCTTTGGAATTTTGGTCCCCAGGTAACTTATATGAGAGTCTGACCATCTAACGTTAAATTGTGACTTTATCTGTTGTGTTTCAGTTACCTTCATTTCCAACCACATAGCTTCGGACTTAGTATAGTTTACTTTATAGTTTGCTAGGTCCCCAAAATTATTTATCTCCCTTAGAAGAGATGGAAGGGATATAATTGGGGAGGATATAAAGAAGATCAAGTCGTCGGCATATGCTGCCAACTTATGCTACAAAACTTCTATTAACATGAAATTAGCAGAAGGAGCCCAAAGGGTGGTGCTAAAGAGGTGAAAAACCATGTAGTACGTCACTACGTTCGTGATTGTTGGCCAACAATTGTGTGCCGTGTGTATGCAAGACAAGTTTGGGCCAACGCCCTTCGGACAAAATTCTATGTTTTTGTTGTCCAACAATCCGATCATGTGCACGAGGCTTAACAAACCAATGTTAGGACAGTGAACTCCCCTGCTGTGCTATTGTGTTCTGACAGGGTGACCGCGCTACGCTAAAACACTCCGGTCAGCGTGCTCAGTCATTTACCTTTTTTTTTTTTTTTTTTTTTTTTAAAGATATTTTATTGAGTTTTCACAAGATTACAACAGAAGTTACAGAGGTATATGTCATAAGAAAACAAAAAATGAATATAACAAGTAAATCCTATGGGATAAAGCAGTACCTTATGGAACATAGTATCAACAATTGTAGCTACACTTTTCGCTGGTTAGTATCTGAAGGGAGAGAAGACCAGTTTATACGTCATGAGTGCGAATGTTAGCTCCAACCCTGTGGCATACGATGATAATACTGGTGTAATCTAAGAGGAGAGTCATTGGTACCTATAACAGTAAGGTTTTCTCTGTATATATGTATGGTTGGATTTTGCGATTGATGATTTGTAATAGATAAGTATTAATTTTTAATGTTTAATGTTGACCGACCATATGAGCTCTACTCCCTCTCCCGGGCACCCCTATAGGGAACTATCTGTGCCCAGCAGGGGGAGTGTAAGAGTAACTATTTCTGAAACATGTCGGTTCTATCCGAATAAGTTCTTTATAGTTCTGAAGAGACTCCTAATGCAAGGAGCGTTTGCAGATAAATCTTGAGGGTTGTGGGGAGTGTAGAGTAGGGGTAAGGGGGGGGGGGGGAGGGGAAGGTGAGACGGAGGTTTTGTCAGCCTGTTACATGTTTATTGGTGTATATATTCAGGTGTTTACGTGTTCGTTTGTCCCTCGGGCTTCGGGGGAAGGCCACCAACTGAGGTGTTCTCGGCATGGGCTGATTTAAAATGAAACCAACACGCCCATATGTTTTTGTATTTGGACGGAGTGTCGGATGATTGATGGATAAGGTTTTCCATTTCAGCCAATCCGTCTACCTTCCGGATCCAGTCTTGGACAGTGGGGGGAGAGGTGCTTCTCCAAAGTACTCGGATACATAAATTTGCCGCATTAATGAGGTGTAGAACCAGGGATTTTTTATAAGTTCGTTGTGGGAGTGAGGTGTGATGAAGTAAGTATTGAGCAGGAGTGAAGTCAGGGGAGTATGTCGTTATCTGAGCGATCAGGCGGTGTATTTCAGCCCAGTAATTTTGGATGAGTGGGCATTCCCACCATATATGCAGTAGTGTACCTGTGGTTGCGTTACAATGCCAACAGAGTGGAGGAATAGTAGGCTTGAATTTGTGAATTTTATCAGGGGTCCTGTACCACTTCGCAAAGATTTTATACCTGTTTTCCTGGGTGGAGGTGTTGAGGGAACCTTTATGCATATGATAGTGGATATGTGTCCACTCCTCAGCGGTGAGATCTATATTTAGGTCTTGTTCCCATTGTCTAACTAAGTTGTCTTGTTTAAGTTCATGATTGGAAAATAGCAGTGCGTATATGGATGAGATGAGATGTCTTTGGGGTTCTTGAGCAGTGCACAAGAGTTCAAAAGGTGTAAGTTCCCTGTGTATGTCTGCGGCGGGTTCGAGGCTATGAATAAAGTGACGTATCTGCAGGTATTTGTAGAATGGTATGTGGTAGTCTGGGAATGTGGTGGTCAGGGCCTGAAACGTCATGAGGGATTTTTGATGGAACATTTGTTGTATTTTGAGTCTGGGTCTATATGGGTCTGATGTGGTGAAGCGGGGATGAACTCCGGGTTCAAAGTCTGGATTATTTTCCAAGGGTGTCATGGGACCAGGAATGGGTTTCAATCGGAGCAGTGTGCTAGCCGCCATGAAGTTTCTCAGCGTGGAGTTTATGAGTGGGTGTAGTGAGGCTTCCTTTGGTATTTTTTTTTTATCAATCCACGGTAAGAGTCTTAACGGTATTGGGGAGAATGTGTTTTCAATAGATATCCAATCTTTATTTGTGTTGTTGACGTGCCAGTCGACAATTCTGGAAAGGTGGCAGACCCAGTAATATTTTTGTATGTCCGGTATTTGTAGTCCCCCCAGAGATTTGGGAGTCGTCAATCTATTCCAGTTTAGTCTAGGTTGTTTGGAAGACCAAATAAAATTCCTACATAACTTTTTGAGTGTGGAAAAGAAGGATATAGGAATGTGTACGTGGATGGTTTAGAATAGGTAAAGTAGTCTAGGTAGCACGTTCATTTTTAAGACAGCTGCCCTACCAAACCAAGAAAAAGGTCTTGTACTCCATTTTTGTAGGTCATTTTGGAGGGTTTGTAGGATAGGTAAGAAATTTATTCTAAAGATATCTTTCAGTTTGGAGGGTATTTTAATGCCTAGGTATGTGATTTCTGTGGGTTCCCAGCTAAACGGAAAGTTTTGTTTGCATTGTGTGACGATGTCGTTCGGTAAGGAAATGTTAAGGGCTTTTGATTTAGAGAAGTTTATTTGTAGGTTTGTGAGGGATTTGAAGGTCTCAAAGTCTTTTAGGAGATTGGGGATGGTCGTAATTGGGTCTGTGAGGAATAGTAGGATATCGTCCGCATAGGCCGCTACCTTAAATTGTTTGTGATTAATCTCCACTCCTTTAATGTCTGGGTTTTCTCTAAGTTTGCGTAGTAGAGGTTCCATAGTAAGAATAAAAATCAAAGGGGACAGGGGGCATCCCTGTCTAGTACCATTGGATATGGAGAAGGCGTCCGACAGGTGACCATTCACTCTCACTTTAGCTGTGGGTGATGTGTAGAGAGCCATTATCATTCGGATTAAATGCGTTGGAAGGCCTATAGAATTCAAGGTTGCCTCCATAAAGTCCCAAGCTACCCTGTCAAACGCCTTCTCCGCATCCAGGGACAGGAAGAAGCCGCATGAGTTTGTTGTGGTTAGCCAATGGTGGATGTTTAATGCTTTGGTGGTGTTGTCTCGGGCTTCCCTTCCGAGAACAAAACCGACCTTTTCTGTAGAGACTAATTTAGGGAGTAGTGGTAAGAGTCGGTTGGCAATAGCTTTGGCATACACTTTAACATCTACATTTAGTAGGGAGATTGGGCGGTAGTTGGGGACCAAGGTCGTGTCTTTACCCGGTTTAGGGATGAGGGTGATGTGAGCTTCTAAGACGTCCTTAGAGGCTATACTGGAAGGAGCGAAACTATTAAATGCCTTGACAAGTGGCGGGATTAATATGTTAGAAAAAGATCTGTAGTACCCTACCGTGAGTCCGTCCGGACCGGGACTTTTACCCGGTTTCATTTGTTTCAATGCTAGTATGAGTTCGTCTGACGTCAGTGGGGAGTCTAGTGATGTGGATTCCTCCGTTGTGAGGGATTTAGGGGCATATTGGGAAAGGAACTTGCTAATTGCCTCCTTTCTGTCAGTTTTGGCAGCGGTCGTTTGTGGGGAGCGTAGGTTGTATAAATCTGTATAGTAGTGTACAAATTGTTTAGCTATAGCATCCGGTGAGGCAAAGGTCTTACCAGTTGAGTCTTTAATCGAGTGTATAGTATGAGCAGCTTTCTTAGTCTGTAGGGCTCTGGCTAGAAGTTTCCCGGACTTATTACCAAACTCATAGAAGCATTTTCGTTGCAATGTGTATTTACGTTTAACAATTTTGTGTAATTCTTCCAGAAGCTCATTCCTGGCTTGAGTCAGTTCTGTGAGTGCTTCCGATGCTAAGGATTTTTTGTGTTTTTGTTCCAACTTAGTGATGCGGTTAGTCAGTTCGTCTAGTTTAGCTTTTCTGAGTTTGTGTCGTTGTTCAGCCATAGAGATGAATGTGCCTCTTATGACGCACTTATGTGCAGCCCAGACTACTTCAGGTGAGGTGTCGCCTACTCCATTTTCAGTGAAGTAGTTAGTAAGCTGTTGGGAGATCGTGCTGGCGAGTGCTGTATCTGTGAGTAGGGAGTTGTCCAGTCTCCATATTTGGGGACGTGTCCTCGCATTGGGCAGGTGTAGGGTTAAAGTTACAGGGTTGTGGTCTGATTGGACCATTGGTTCAATAGTAGTCGTCTTAAGCATGGGGAGGTCATTTTGGGAGAGAAAGAAATAATCTATACGGGTATATTTAGAATGTGGTGGAGAATAAAAGGTGAAATCCTTACCATCAGGATGCAGTGTGCGCCAGGTATCGTGCACTAACAGGTCTTTGAATAGTGTTTTGATGGCGCGAAGAGCTCTGTAAGTAAGAGAGGAGTGACCATTGGACGTATCAAGAGAAGGATTTAAAGGAACGTTAAAATCACCTCCGATTATAAGTGTGCCGGAGCTGAAAGTCATAAGTAATTGAAGTGTGGTGCGAAAAAAGGGGACTTGTCGTTCATTGGGTGCGTACAGGTTAGCAATAGTGATTTGTTTTCCGTGTAGGGTACCTTTTATGAATATGAATCGTCCGCACGGGTCAGTTTGGATGGTAGAGACTTTGAGAGGGCAGTTTTTAGATATGAGGATGCAAACCCCTTTGGACTTAGCCTCGTCATTAGTCGCGTGATACACTGTCGGGAACTGTTTGTCCTGTAATTTGGGGATTGCGTCAGATCTAAAGTGGGTTTCCTGAATAAGTGCAATATGGGTTTTGGATTTATGCAATGAGGAAAGTAGGAGAGATCTTTTTTCAGGTGTGTTTAGACCACGTATGTTGATAGATTTGAGATTGAGTGACGTGAGTGTGTGCGTTTCGGCTGTTGGTGCGTGGTGGGTGGCCATGTCCTCCGTCAGGGTTGGGAGGACCAGGTTAGAGGGAGTAGGAATGGGTGATAGGTGCTCTATGTTTGATAAGGGCAGTCTGTATTGTGATATATAGAGCGCCACGGAGTAACCGATGAGGTAACAGGGATGATTCACTATCCCGTTTTCTCAAATCAAAAAAAAAATAATAATTGATCGGTGGTGTACAGGCAGGTGCACTGCACCTTCACTGTGTGGGGGTTGGTGTAGACCAGACACGAGAGAGCTGGTGGTTGTGTGAGATATGCGAATCTCCTGCTATCTCTCGACCTTGGAAATGTATGAAAGGAGGAGTGTATGTGACTGTTTTTTCCTTTTTGTTTGTGTTTTTTTTTTTTTTTTTTTTTATCATTTTTCTTTTTTTTCTTCCCCCCCCCCCCCCCTCCCACAACCTTTTTACGTTATGTGCGGTGTGTAAGTGTTGCTATTCCTTCAGTCGTGGAAACATGTGTTGAAGACCTGCACATCTTGTGTGGGAGGCGAGGTTGGGCGGGTAAGAAAATGGGTATGGATATGCAGGAATGATACATAACTACAACAACAGTAATTGCTCACTTCAATGTGGGCATCTGAAGCGAAAGTCATATTAACAAGCTTCGTGCATGTTAGATTCGCACCCCTGAGGTCCCCGCCATGTTCATATAAGGCCCTGGCGGGAACCACAGGACGCGAATGCCAAGGCGCCCCGCAAATCGGTCAGTGATCACTAAGGCTGTATATCTCATGCCTCGATCATTCAAACTTAATATAAGAAACATATCAGGAACAATTAGTAAATTATACTCAATTGAGCAGAACAACAGTAAGATAAGTGTGCATAATGAGGCACAAACTGGGAAGTACCTGTATAATGAGAACTGTTGCAAGATATTGCACAGGGTTAATGACAGTGAAAAAGGTGAAAAAGTTCACCCCTTTGAGCGTTGTTGTCCCCGTCCACTGGCAGATCTATCTTCAGAGTGGCAAATTAAGACGTACCGTAGTGGTGTATGAAATCATAGAGTACGTGTGGGATGACAGCTTCTAACCACCGACATCTGCGTGTAATAGCAAATACCTTGAGGGGTATGTGCCCGTGCCGATGTCCAACTCCGGGGTTACCAGCAGTTCAGGGTTCCATTGTGGGATGATCTTCTGAACGTCTGCCGTGTGTACCTTCGGTGAGGAGCAGGTATGCCTGGAGGGCCTGTGTCAGGATAGTAGGGGTGTCCTGTAGGCAGCGGATGGTTATCCCTTGTAGGTCTAGCCCTGGAGTTGCGGATCATCGTGGCGTGATGGAGTTGACAGGGTTAAGTTACCATAGCGAACCGGGACAGTAGTCGAAGTGGGTCCGTGCAATCACCTATGTCCCTTGATCTTGATCGATGGGTGTGTTCTCAGGCGTCGGGAACGAAGGCTGGGCAGCGTTGTTGCCAGTGGTGGGCGTACCGCTTCTAGCTGATGGGTCGGAAGTTTCTACAGCGATGGACTGTAGAGTGTAGGGCTTCCGCTTCGTATACAAGAGTGGGCGTGCATATCCGGAGTGCGCGAGTGAGGCATCTTGGGGATTGTAGTTTGTCTCACAGGTGTTCAGAGTCCGATGGCAGTAGCGGGGTAGCCAAGAATCGATCCCTATTTTTTTTTCCCAGTGTCATTAAACGAAGTGCAAACAGTTCATGTTGTCCCCTGTCAGAAAGTTAGGTACTGGCAACGAAGGGGGAGATCAGGACGGGGGAACTGCAAAAGGCAACAGAAAAGTTAGAACTTGGCAGCATTATCAGGCTACTGTAAAATCCTCCCAGGGAGTCAGCGATCCCGTCTGGCTCTTCTTGAGGTGGGGGAGTCGGTTGCACTAAAGTTGCGATGATGGGTGCGTTGTGTGCCGTGGTGCGCTGAGGCAGACGGTGACCTTCTCCTCCGGTCTCCTGAGCTTACAGCCTCCATAGGTTCAGCAGGGAGGTGGTCTCTGCGTATTGCTGAGCGGCGAAAGTCCGCATACCAATTAGGTACTTCCACCAGTGGGATGTTGAGCGCCTCACAAAAGTAGGGAAGATCCTCAGGTACTTTGAGGAATGCATTTCGACCCTGTGAGGTAGCTGCCAAACAGAAAGGAAACTTCCATTTGTATGTGATTCCTTTGGAGCGGAGCGTGTCCAGTAGGGGTTTTAAATCTCTGCGGTGCTGGAGAGTTATGCCTGATAAATCTTGAAATATTTGGACAGACTTCCCTTCATGTACTATTTGTGGGATGCTTCTGGCCTGTCTAAGGATATCTTCTTTAATCTTGTAGTCAGTCAGGCAGCAGATTATATCCCTGGGTGGGTCTGTGTCCCTTCCTTTGGGTCTCAGTGCGCGGTGGATCCTCTCAAAATCGACTGGTGTCTGGAGAGGTCTGCGTAGGATACCATTAAACAGGCTGGTCACAGAGGGCGTCAGATGTTCGCCCTCAATTGATTCAGGGAGCCCCCTGATCCGTAGATTACGTCTTCTACCCCTATTATCGAGGTCCTCGATATGCCTCTGCATGTCTCTCATCTGAAGAGTATGGGTATCGACATGGCGGGTAGTTTTGCGCAGTTGTAAGTCCTGTTGTTCGGCCGTTTGTTCTGTTGCCGCGACTCTGTCAGATAAGGCGCGAAGGTCAAGGCGTAGTTCCGAGATGGCGGCAGCAAGGGTGTCCTTTATATCCGCTGCAATCATCCGCAGGTCGTTATTGTTTAAATGAGGGAGGTGAGGTTGTTCCTCCACGGCATTCTTGTTCGTCAGGTTAACAGGGAGAGTGAGAGACGGCGCTCCCAGTTGTGAGGATGTTGCGGCCTGTGAGCTCCTTGGGCGGGAGGACGCCATGTTTCCCCTGTTCGTTCTGAACATTTCAGGGATATTATGTCCAGTGTTGTCCGCTGGCTCCCTCGGGGAGCGGGAACGCGAGGCAAAGGTGTTCCGTGAAGCAGTCCCCATATTTTGGCTCGGTGTTAGGTCGTTTGATCCTCCGTTAGGCAGAGTTCAGGTCGTGTGAGAGCAGGAGCTGAAGAACTAAGCAGCCATCTTCATGCCAGGTCAGGCCACGCCCCCCATTTACCTTTTTTAGTCATGACCCTTTGATAGAAGCCAGCCGAATGACCAGCTTCTGTTGGACCGGCTGCCATAAACATGGGTCGAATGCCACCCGACATTCAACCCATGTGTATTTGGCTTAACAAGAAATTGAAAAAAAAAAGGAATTTTGGAAATACAGACGAGAATGTTGAATTAAAAAACATAAAAACAAATTAATTTAGAAAAAAAAATCTGTTTTTAAACTTAGTATATGCAAATTGGAACCTTAAAGTTATTTGTTATCCCAATACTTCATATTCCTGATATGTACCTGCTGTACCACATACTTGCATGAGAAAGTATCCTGTTCTCTTTGTATTGCTTCCTTTATGTGAAATCCCTGGTGTATCTGCCAGTCCCCTTGCTTTCCTATTAAAAACTGACCACATTAAGCAGGAAAGCACACCGTGGTCAGTCCTCTAGCTATTCCGGGAACTTAGCCTTCTCTCCTCTAATGATCAGACTTGTCCTGACATGCCCCCACTGCACAGCCATTCATTGGGAAGCTCAGTGTGTTGTTGTTTCTGCTCCCCCCAGCTCTTATGCAGCTGAGAACAGAGGGAATGTGATCACTTATAAAAAAGGGAAAAAAGGTATTTATGATATTTTTTATATCTATACAAAAATGTTTTGCGTTTCATTTTTATTTTAAAATGAATGGGTTGTTTTACAAGGTGATTGTTTACAATCATTTTAAATAGTGTAAGCAAATTTATCTACATGCTATCAATTATACTTTTGACTGTTAAACCAGGTATTTTTGATATAAGAAATGAGATGAAGCTCTGCTGACTTGCATTATCAAATCGCGTGCAAGCAAAAATACAGTTTTTTTTTTTTTTTCTTTGTACGTGATTGGGTATTCTTTGCAAAGTGAAATTTCTAAGCTCTTCACTAAGCTCTGGGGATAATTTCCTTGCAAAGTGCATCTTACCTTGCAACATAAACAGCTTACTTGTCTTTAGTAAATCAACCCATATGTGTTTCTGTGATTACTTTAGCTGTCTGTTGTTTACTCAAAGATTGCAGTAATTTAAATCTATATAAAATGTTTTTGAAACATTTGAATTAATAAAAAATGTGTTGGGATGTCAGAATATCTTGCATTTCTGTATCTCGCTCTATAAGGCTGGATTCACATCTATGCATTTTTAGTGCTTTTTGCATTTTGCAGATTTGCACTACAGAACGTGTTCCATAGCAAACCATGTTCAGCCCATTCAGTTCAATGGGCAGGAGCGGTGAAGCAGCGGTGTAAACACGACTGCTTCACCGCTCCAAAGATGCTGCTTGCAGGAGTTTTTTAACCTCCGGCTTTCACACTGTAGAGACAGGAGCGGCTGTTTTACAGGCGCTATGCAGGCGCTATTTTTAGTGCCTGTAAAGCGCCTCAGTGTGAAAGGGCTCTAAGTATAGCTGTCTCTCTCCCCAGGCCTTGGGGCCTAGGGGTGGAAACGAAAGCACAGATCTCCCCTCCTGTGTTTTATTCCTAAAGATGTTGGCTGCTGGAGCCAAAAGTCTCTGGCCTAAAGGAAACAAGCTGTGAACAACCCTTACAATGGAAATGTGATCAGTGACTGGAGTGGGAAATATACACAAGAACCTCCTCATGTTGCCCTGAGCATAAAATCAAGATACCACTTAAACCTCAATGTCCATGGAGTCCAATCAACATAGCCTGTGTTAAGAATGTACAAAGGAGTACTCAAGTCACATAAAGAGCATAATTTACTGACTAAAACTACCGTAATAGTATTGTTGAAATATTTTTTATTACTTTGAAAGTGTTTGCATATCCTTAGCCTCTGAAGATGAAGAGGAAGTTTCTTTCTCCAATAACGCGTTCCCAGAGTGCCTTGCGAGTTGACAGGAGTAAGAGTGGCCTATTATTATCTCTCAGCACTGGTGTCTGATCCTTATACCACAATTTCTAGCGTTCTGCAGTGCGATCCATCTTCCTGTTCATAGTGCTGGCTGCACAGGCTGTATACTGGACATATCACAGGACTCTGTGGCTGAGCTTTTTTATATGTACGTCATCTGTATCCACACTTGTGAGTGCAAAATTTACCATCTGTTTTTTTGTGTACTATTTTAATAAAGGTATTACTACACTATGCAGCTTTATTGCTCCTCTGTTTATTCTCCTCTGTTACAGAACAAACGTCCTTTGGATTTCCAGTCAAACCTCAAGTGTTGCATTTGCAGGTTTTTAAATAGATTTTTCACTGATTGTTTATTTCACAGCTGAAGGAAGTGGTTTATAACCAAGCGCCTTGGGTTATAGTTTTTTTCCCATAATGAAAAGCCTGTAAAGTCTTTATTTTCGCTTTATAGAAAGATGAAAGTTGATTCAGGTGTAAATATGATCTGAACAACTCATGTTAACAAAAATACATCATAAAATACTTACTGTGTTTCTTTTTTTTTTCGAGGTAACAGGGAAGGAGGAAGACCCCAAGGGTAGTAGCAACTTCCAAAACTTGAAAAAACTCCAAAGTAGGTGTACAAAGTCAGGGGATGCTTCAACCCAGCAATAACTCCTTTGCATGGACCCATCACAACCGCATGGGGAGTTTTATAAATGAAAATTATTTTCCTTATTTGATTTAGTTTTTATTTTACAGTGGATTATTTATTTTTCTACTTTTCAAAAAATGTTTTTTCATTGAGGGGGAATAAAAGAAAAAACTAGAGCAAATAGCGTCTAGCTTCCAGTTTTAATAAAATTCCACACTATGTTTTATGTAATTGGAAGTGTTCTGACAGAGGAACTTAACTTTGAAAGCCATGCCAAAAAAAGATAGGAGACAAGTCCCTATTATTGCCTGTGGTCTCTCTATTCTCCATTACCAGTTTTCCATATTTTGTTCAACACTGTGTCTGTGTGAAGGTGGCCATGTTGGTAGAGGCCATGCTTCCTCTGTCAGAGTTGTCCCTCTAATGACTGCTGATCTGATGATTGGTGAGGGAATATTCAAAAATCTGGAGGAGAGGTTCTAAAAGTTCAGATCAACAGGATGGATGAAGCAGAAGCAGGGTGATGTCTGTCTGTATGTTCTTAGGAACATTCCTCTCCTCTCCATTAATCCCTCAGGAGAACAGGGAGTAGCACAGCAGTGACATTAAAACATTTGACTCCAAATCTTGTGAGAGTAGCAGAAAAGGTATCAGTACATCCCACAAAACAGATATACAGGTATGAGGATGTAGACACAGAAGTGCCTAAGCATAGGAAGTACTGTACGCTGTACATTGTAGAGGAATTCCAGACTACAGATGAGCTTGGATCTATTCAAATGCACTTCCAAACCATGTGGTGAAGGATACTGCTAGATACTATCGTAACCAGACATCCTTGGTTTGCTGGGTCAGTCCCCACTTTCTGGAGGCTGTTCCTGGATAAATTGTCCCCATTTGTGTCCCTGTGGTTTAGCCGTAGCATGGGTACAGTATACTGTACCCACAGTTTTTGTACAGGTTACCTGCCGTTTCCCATGTAATAGAAATCTATTGGAAACCGCGGGTACACTGCGGCCAAACTGCATTTTGAGTCCAGGGCATACAGGAGTTGATCTACTAAAGGCAAACATACTTTACACTTTGCAAGGGAATTCACCTCAGAGCTTAGAGTGAATGGGGTGAGTGAAGTATCATTTTCAGGGTGGATATAAATCAATGATTTTTATTTATTTTAATAGTTTTTTTTTATCAAATGTATTTTAATAAAATGCTTTTTAAGTAAAAAAAGATAGTTTTCTATTTAAGATACATTAATAATTTAGTTTATTCAGCCTGAAATGGAGCTTAGTTATGTAGCATGAGGCTGTATATTCTGCAATATTTACATTTTTGGTAAACTCATTTAATGAATCCAAGCTCTGCAAGCTGAGATAACATGCACTGCATTGATGCATTCACACAATTTCACAATAGCCATGACTTAAACCAAAGTTCAGGAATATTCCTTTATCCCATTGTTTTGCAAATCTATGTACAATATAAACTGTATGATTGCATCGATTCTGATATCGCTGTTTTACTAACCTGACAGCTTATTATTCTAATTAGGAAACCTTCATTTTGTTCGCAAATATTAAATAACTACCAGCAAGAATGAGTCCTTACATTTAAAGAGCACCTGTCATTTCAGATCCATCATGGCAGCGCCTGTTAGCGGGCGTCCACTCACCTGCTGCTGCCACATCCCTCACCTTGTTGTGTCCTGCCACATCACAAGCCGTCCCATTAAAGTGAACGGGACTTTTGGTGAGTCAACAGCGGGTCAGAGGAGGAGCCACTGCAGGTCAGAGATGACAGTTGCTCTTTAAAAACTATGATTTAAATCAAGTTGATTTAAATCAAGCCTTTTAACTAGTGATTTAAATCCTGACTTGATTTAAATCAAATCCACCCTGATCATTTTGCAAGGAAATAAAAACTTATTATTTTTTTTTAACTTTAATATTTTTTATTTTATTGAAAAAGTACATAAGCGGTACAAAAACATGTGCTGATCTGTTTTGGGCATAGCCCAAAGATACAAAAAGTCATAAAAGGACAGTTATAGAATGTAAACTAAAAGAAGAGCATAACATTTTTAAAAGCTGGTGGGTACAAACGTGCCAAGTCTGTCAGTTATTTCAGGTAAAAAGAGATAAGTGAAGATATTCTGTAAACCTCTTCAGGATACCTAAGAAGTGCGGGAGTTAATAGTGCTGTCTAGGACAGTGTTTCTCAACTCCAGTCCTCAAGGCGCACCAACAGGTCATGTTTTCAGGATTTCCACTATTTTGCACAGGTGATTTGATCAGTTTCACTGTCTTAGTAATTACCACAGCTGTTTCATCTGAGGGAAATCCTGAAAACATGACCTGTTGGTGCGCCTTGAGGACTGGAGTTGAGAAACACTGGTCTAGGATGAGTAACAGTGATTAAATGCTTGTGAATTCCAGGTGGGAAAGCCAGGGCTGTCATTGCTTTCAGAATTCCACCCTTTTGCCATTTTTGATTGCAAAAAATCAGCTCAAACTGGGTTTGCGTGTAAAAATGTTGGATTCAACCCAACCCTCATTCTGGAGGGTTGGGTTGTTTCCAAGCAGAGGCTATTGCTCTTCTGGTTGCTATGATCCTATGCAATATAAAAGGGGAATGTGAGGATTTTCAAGATTACAAAACTTATTTTTGCTTGCACATAATTGGGTGATGGAAGTCAGCAGATCTTTACCTCATTCACTAAGCTCTGAGGCTAATTTTCTTGCAAAGTGAACAGCCTATTTGCCTTTAGTAAATCAACCCCACAGAGGTGATTACAAGGTGTGGGTCACAGGGGGCACAGGCTGAGTGACATTCACCTGTGGCCAATCACAAATATACATAGAGCCAAAGGAGGAGGGAGAAGTTACTCTAATGGCTCGTTCACATGTAGAAGCTATTGTCGACCTCATGGCATAGTTGTGGCATGCCTCCTGAACACTTGTTTTGTTTTTTTTGTTTTTTATATACTTTTATTTTTAAATGGCTGAACTTTACTTTGTTGGACTGCATTACAACAGCAAGCTGAACATTTGACATTATGGCCTCATTAAATTCAATGGGTAACATTAACAGGCCATGCCACCTATCAAACTCTGCACCACAAGTAGAAAATGCAGCAGCCACAGCATGTGTACAGCCCTGTCCATCTGTATTGTTGCAGTTTCAGTGGTTGGTCAGGGGGCCATTAAATTGTGGCAAATCTGCCTGTTTTTAGTTGCCCCCCTCCCTGGCAGACCTTTGTATAAAATGAATTTGAGCCATAGCCATGGACAGGCATTCACAGGACTTCTTACTTAATCCAACATAGACATACAGGAAACCATAGATGCTAAAAATACATAGCTATACCAGATTAATAAAGAAGTGAACATATTTACAATGCTTCCCCTACTGGATGGAGAGCAGTGTAACACACTAATACATAACACTCCTTCCCCCTAGACCTCCAAGTCTTTGAGATAACTAGGAGGGTGAATATTTCTCCTTGGACGCCTAAGGACCACTGTTTGAGACCGTTCCCTAGGACCCTCAGTTGGGTGCAATTCTTCTTCTTGTGCTGTGTCAGAGGACTGAGAGAAACTGGCTCTATAACAGCATTTCCTGGAGGAATAGCACCTATATCAACCAATGGTTCACCATGATCTGGCATCACTGTAATTCCAGTACCACTAGAACCAGCAGCAGATACAATTTCACTTCTTTCTCGGATCTGATCAACGTTCCTTCGTAATATTCTACCATCATTAATTTGTATTTTGTATGGCAAAGGTCCTGTAGCCTCAAGCACCTTTGCCAGTATCCAACGGGGCCCAGCAGCATAGTTTCTGACATAAACAGCACTATCAGGCTCAAACACTCTCACAGAAACATTAGCATCCTTTTTTAAATGCAGTTCTTGCTTTTCTTGTAACTCTGATGTCAGATCAGGGTGTAAACGACCAAACATGTTTTTAGCCGACGGTTCATTAGGAGCTCTGCTGGGCTACAACCAGTGCTTAAGCATGGTGTTACATGTTGTTGCAGTAGGAAATTTGCAAGTCTCTGATTCCAGTCTCCTTGAACAATTCTCTTCAATGAGTCATTGGTGGTCTGAACAATACGTTCAGCTTGACCATTTGATGATGGGTGAAATGGTGCAATCATAACATGTCGAATAAGAGTGCTTCCCATAAAGGTTTTGAATTCTGAGGAGGAAAATTGCATTCCATTTTCAGACACAATTGTATCTGGCAATGTGTAGCAAACAGCCTCCTTAAAACTCTTATGACAGTGGCAGAGGTGGGAGATGTAACTGATACAACTTCCATCTATTTTGAGAAGGAATCGACAATTAAACATCTGTCCTTGAAAAGGCCCCACAAAATCTACATGCAACCGTGACCAAGGTGACCTAATCCCTTCCCAGGGATGTACTGAGGTTTTAGGTGGAGCATGACGGGTGGATTGACATGGTACACAATTCTGTACCCACTTCTCAATAACTTCCTTCATTTTAGGTCACCAAACTTAACTTCTGGCTAACGCTTTCATGCAGACTATTCCAGGATGTCCTTCGTGGAGAGCATGCAGTACTTGAGCTTGTCCTGCCTTTGGAATTACCACTCTATTTCCCCATAATAGGCAGCCTTTATAGGCATACAGTTCATGTTAGCGCACTAAAAATGGTTTGAACTTCTCTTCAACTTTTGATTTTGACCATCCCCTCCTCACCCAGTTGAGCACATGGGCCAGCACAGTATCTTCAGCAGTCATACCAGCAATGTCTCTAGCATGTAATGGAGGGTTTATAATGGATTCCAACATGAGAACCTCAGGCACAGGTGGGACAAGGAAATCAGGAGAAAACTAATGCAACCAGCTCAACCCATCAGCATGAGTGATATTCTTGCCAGGACGGTATTCAAAATCACAGTCATGAGCATTCAGCATGAGTGACCATCTGAGCATTCGTGGGGAAAGAATTTGAGGAGTGGGAGTACATCTGGTAAACAGACCCAGCAAAGGCTTATGGTCTGTTACAATGGTAAACCTCCGCCCATACAAATAGCCATAAAAAAATTTTTACCCTGGACACAATAGCTAAAGCCTCCTTTTCAATTTGAGCTTAATTTCTCTCTGTTGTAGACAAAGTCCTTGAATAAAATCCAATAAGAGCCTCAACACCAGTTTCCAAAACATGACTCAAAACAGCTCCAATGCCATATGGAGAAGCATCACAGGTAAGAGTGAGTGGTTTTTGTAAATCATAGTGTACAAGTACACTGTCAGAAGATAACAGCTTTTTTGCAGGATTGAAAGCTGTAGAATGAACGTCAGTCCACTTCCATAGAACATCTTTATCTAGTAAACAATCCAGGGGTTTCAGCAACAGTGGCTTTAAACGAATGGTAAAAATTAAGTAACCCTAGGAAAAGCTTGCAGCTCTTCCTAGAGCTTCCTAGAGCTTGTTTGTTGGGACTGGATAGCTTCAACCTTCGAATCAGTTGGATGAATTCCGTGTTCATCAATTCTGTATCTAAGGAAATCCATGCTGTTTACCCCAAAAATACACTTTTCTTTTTTAAGTTTGAGACCAGCATCGAGAAAACATTTAAAAATAATTTGTAGTTGTGAAGCCAAAGATTGAATGCTATCCGCTACAATAAGAACATCATCAAAATAAGGTACTGTCAGGGCTGGGCTCAGCCCTTCCTTCTCTGAGCTGGCCGCTCAGCTGTCAGCTAATTGCCAGCTCTTATCTCTCCACAGTGACTCACCTGTTGATGATATCCTGCTCATCAGTCCTGCTTACTTAAGCCGTCTAGCCCAGATGATCTCTGCCTTCGCCTTGGTCAACATCACAGAGACTTTCTCCTGTTAAAGACTTGCTTGGCTGACATTCCTTCTGGCTCCAGATCCTGCTTGCTGTTAAACTACACTGATTCCTGGATTCCTGACTTTCTGGCTTGTCTGACTATCTGTTCTGGTTACCGAACTTTGGCTGTTTTGTCTATGTTTGTTCTATTAACTTTTATTATTAAACAAGTGTGATTTAACTGTACTTCTGTCTCATGGTTTCTGACAGGTACTACAACTGGAAGTCCAGATAAGAGGTCCTCTACTGATTTCTGGAATATGCTGGGAGCAGTGGAAACGCCAAACTGCAAACGTTTTGCTCGGAAAGCTCCTTTGTGTGTTATTATTGTTTGTGCATCCGCAGTATCATCATCCACAGGTAAGTGTTGGTAAGCTTGTGACATATCCAGTTTGGCAAATACCTTCTCTTTTGCTAATGTAGTCAGAATTTCATGTACAGCTGGAATTTGATAGGGATGTTCCTGCAGTGCTTTGTTGATTGTATATTTATAGTCAGCACAAATTCTAACGTCACCATTTGGCTTCAATACTGGAACTATTGGGGTACACCACCTAGGGAGACAGGTTCAAGTATACCTTTCTCCACATAACATGCAATCTCAGCATTAATTTTTGGTCTGAGAGCCAATGCAACTTTGCGCTGTTTCATACAAATTGGGGTTACTGTAGGGTCTAATTTGAAAGAAACAGGAGGGCTTTTATACATGCCAAGGCCTTCTTCAAAAACTGCACTAAAGTCCTCTATCACCTTCTGTAGAGTAACGGGAGATACATTATGACCTTCCGATAATGAAATTCCAAGGGGTTCAAACCACTCTCTACCCAGGAAACTTGCTCTTTGTCCCTTAGTAATTATTAAGCGTAAGCATCATCTGAAATTTCCATATTTCACTGGGACAAAGCAAGCGCCCTTAATTTACACAACTTGTTTGTTGTAATCTACCAACTGGATATCACAGGGTGTTATTGAAGGAGCATTGTGAGGCCATAATGTGGTAAACGTTTCTTCTGAAATCAGGGAATATGCACACGCTGAATGTACTTCCATTTTGCATGGAACATCTTTTAACACAATCTCAGTGTAAATCTTCAGTCCTGATGAAGAGTTTTCCACTTTATACACATAGTCATTTGTATTAACACCTGTAGATGTTTCATCATTCGAAACAACAATTGGCGCAATAATGGAGTGTGCTGCCATTGGAATTGTATTCACATTTGTAGACTGATCTTTAGTCTGACAGACTATCTGTATGTGACCTCTAGGTTTGCACGTGTGACAAGCTGCATTTCTAAAAGGACATGTATTACGCCTGTGTTTCCCACCACAGCTGTAACACTTCCCTGTAAATGGAACTGCGACATCAGTGTGTGGTGGAAAGTCCTTTGATTTAACATTTGCCTTTGCAACTTGATTTATATTCGGTGAATTATCTTTGCTGGAGGAAGATTAAATTTCTTTTGAATGAAGGTATGCAGCCTCATATGCAAGCACTTCCTCTTCCTTTTGTGCAGTAATAAAAGTTGTTCTGTTTGGCTAGAAGTCTCCTCTGCAGTGCTTCATCTTGTACTCCACACACTAGCCTGTCCCTTAGCAATGATTCTAAATTGACACCTAAATTGCAATTTTTAGATAACTTGCACAGTTCTGCAATATAGGCTGCAATGCTCTCACCCAGTTGTTGGTTTTGTCTGTTGAAATGGAAACGCCTCACTGTTTCAGATGCAGTGGGTGAAAAATTATTTTTTAACAGTACCAGTTTTTGCTCATATGGGCAGTTATTTGGTTTAGCAGGAGATATCAGTGAGCGGACAATATCAAAAGTCTTAGATCCAATAACACAAAAGACTCTAACCTGTCATCATAAGAGTCTCATAAGGATGGATTAACCACATCAAATTCCTCCATGTGTCCCAGAGAAACCATGCTGGAGATATATATAGATGTGTTTCTAAAACACAAGTTCCAATTCTTCACTCAAGCTGATTTCATGTGTTTCTGCAGTGTCCATTCACTGAAATCCCATCTTCGTCGCCAGTTTTGTGTATTTAAAATGAATTTGAGCCATAGACATGGATAGGCATTCACAGGACTTTACATAATCCAACACAGACATACAAACCAGAACAATAAAGAAGTGAACATATTTTCAATGCTTCCCCCTACTGGATGGAGAGCAGTATAACACACTAATACATAACACAGACCATCTAAAAGAGCCATTTTATGGATGATTTATTCACCTGACCACACAGCCTCCCATACTATCCCTCTTTTGAGTGCAGGTGGTTTATCTTTATTGGTAGAGGGTGGGCTTCCTAATGACCGACACATGTTTGTATGCTGCTTTACAGAAATTTTTTCCTGCTGTCAATCAAGAGCAGGACTGGATGGGAGGGGACGGGCTACAGGTGGCTGTAAAGCTGACTACAGGAGTACAGGCAAGGCATGTGTTGACACAGGGTACTATAGATCCAAACAGCAAGATGAAGCACTTAAACTGACTTCGCCAGCATGGATCTGATTCAGTGTTTGGAATGATCAGAATTGCACTGTATGACAGGGGTACTGACAGGATCATCAGGTATTTGCTAGTAAATGGGACTACTGAAACATAAGTAACAGAATGTCACAAACACTTGTGTAATAACCACATGTATTCATGCAAAACAGAATTTTTATAAATATTAATTCTTTTTAGCTTTACATATACTTATTATATTAATTATAAGTGAATTATATAGGCACAAAGAAAATGTGTCACACGTAAAAAGCAGTGGCAGCTGGTGGATTTTTTTTTTTTTGGGGGGGGCGACAACTGACCACCCCACCCCATGTAGGTTCCGGGCGAGCAGCACTCCTACAGGCTTCCACCATGCGTCTTCTCCCTCCTCCTCCTAGGCATCCAATAGGATTGCCTGTCCTTTTAGCCAATCTGATTGGCCGAGAGGAGGATCAGTGGGAAAATAGCGAATATTCATTTGCTATTCCCTCACAACTGGGTGGGCGCTGAGTGCAGTGCTCTGCACCCCGAGCCCACCCTTTTTTGAAGCCTGTTAGAGCCTCTGGCTCTAATCACGTGTTTAAACCCCCCCCCCCCCCATTGAAATCTATGCGTCCAAGGCCCTGCATGTAGATTAGGGAGCTGGATGCATGGATAGGGGGGCGGCACTCATGCACCCCTAATGGACGGGCCGCCACTGGTAAAAAGGTAAACCTTCAACTTCTTCCTCCCCTTCAATTAAAACTATAGGCAATTTTTTTTTCATTTTGGATAACCAAGACAAGAAGTGAGAGGAAATACCTTGAAAATGAGGTAATCCCTGTGTCAACAGAACTAGTGTCCCCAGTAGGAAGTTTTCCTGTCTATTCTGGTGGCAACCCAAAATTTGTGATTTTCTTTAAGTTTCACTTTCAGCGATTATGGGAATGAGTAAAAATATCAGGGCAATCTTCCTAAAGTTCACATCAGGGGTGGGGGTGGCTCACAGCAGGGGTTCGGCGCATCCCTGTTCTCTGTTTCAGTTGCAAATTAGGTCAGGATTTTTTACTGTATTCTGACCTGAAACAGAGCCAAAGATGCTCAGGACCCTTTTCCAGTGCGCCCCGCGGCTGCCCCCCGGAGTTGTGTGAACCGGCTCCATTGATAGCTGATCTCTGTCTCCTGTCATGCAAATTGGATGCAGGGAAACCCACATCTAATTTGCATAAGTGTGAACCCAGCCTAACAGGTGCAGCGACAGCAATAAGAATCTGACAGGTATTCTAGTCCAAAACTAAAAAAAAAGCTGACTTTAGATATACCTTAACCACTTACAGACCGAAAGATTTTCCCCCTTAACCACCCTGGCGGTATGATTATGTCTGAGTTTTGATGCTGAAAGCGGTACAATTATTTTGCACAGAAATTTGGTGTTTTTATTTGGTAGGCCTGTAATTCTTAGGAATAATTCACTTAAATCTGTCCAAACAAGAGTCTAGTAGAAATCCCGGGTATGATAAAGTTTGAAGCAAAAAATCATAAATTATAATATAATAACTATAAATAATTATAACAAATAATAATATAATAATAATAAAATGTATTCAATAATGTAATCAAATCAAAAACACTGAAATCTTCTCAGTTGCAGAATTGTCGCTTTCGTTACTTTCAGTGTTTGATGACGGATTTCCCCACAAATCACTATCGCTCAATTCTGCAAGTGATTCTAATTTACTATCGCTGTTTTCTAGCTGGTCTAAAACCGCTTTTGACATAAAGGGACACTTTTTGGTTGCCATGGACAATCTCAAGTTTCCAGGCAGAAAGAACAGTATATGTAATATAAAACTGCATGCAGGGCACTGGATAAAGCACTGGGGACAAAAGGAAGGTTGATTTGATACAGTAATGTAATCTGTAAGATTACAGTGTACTCTATGCATTATGCTTTTTGCACTTTTTGAATTTGGCACCGGGCTCTGTCCACCTGCGTTGCAACGCTCGCAGGGAACGAAGCTCGGCACTGTGATAGATCGAGCAGAGGACACAGCCCGCACACACAGCGGGGGGAATCACAGGATCCTGGGGACAAGGTAAATAACTTTTCCTGCGATGCAATCCTGAGTGTGCCTTGGGGTTACTGCTTTTGGTAATGAAAATTCACCCCGAGTCACACTCAGGATCACTGTTAGGGAGGTTAATGACCAGGCTATTTTTTGTGATACGGCACTGCGTCACTTTAACTGATTGCGTGGTCATGCAACACTGTACCCAAACAAAAATGTCCTTTTTTCCCCACAAATAGAGCTTTCTTTTTGTGGTATTTGATCACCTCTGTGGTTTTTATTTTTTGATTATAAACAAAAAAAGAGCGACAATTTTGAAAAAAATTGCGGTGGACAGATTGGACACTTTTGACACTTTTTTGGGACCATTGACATTTATACAGCGATCAGCACTATAAAAATGCACTGATTACTGTGTAAATGTCACTGGCAGGGAAGGGGTTAACACTAGGGGGCGATCAAGGGGTTAAATGTCTTCCCTGGGAGGTGTTTCTAACTGTGGGGGGATGGGACTGACTGGAGGAGGAGAGAGATTGCTGTTCCTAATCACTAGGAACAGCAGATCTCTCTCTCCTCCCCTGTCAGAACAGAGATCTGTCTGTTTACATTGACAGATCCCCGTTCTGGCTCTCTTTCCCATGATTGCGGGTGGCCAGTGGACATTGCGGCTGCCGGCCACACGTATCGGGTCTCCTGCCGGTGGCGCGTGCGTGCCTACGGTGATTTGCAAGAATGAGCCGACCTGCCGCAGTATAATGAAGGCGGCTGGTCGGTAAAGTGGTTAAGTTTGAACTCCCAAACTTTCAATACTGTATAGATTTCTCAATAGCCACTTTGTGTGCACCGCAGCAGAAAAGCCTTTGCAAGCTTAGATATTACCATACAAAAGTAACAGTGACATCATCACTGTGCCACAAGTAACTAACCACAGAGAGCAAAGCTGTGGGAGGAACCTAGCAGGCCACCTACTACAGGAAGAGGATGGATACAAGACCAGTCACTTTACACAAGGAGAGTGAGCAGCAGTGATTGCCCATTATTACAAGAAGCTCCTACACAGAGGCAGTTTCACACTGAGCTACTGCACAGATCTAGAAGAAATATGTAAAGCACCAATATTCACACAATATCAGTGGGAATGTGTTCCCTAGGCAGTAAGTTGATCACCACCTGTGTAATGCCTAAGGCCAGCACTAGAATTCATAGTAGTATATTGTAAAGTATTAAACCCAGAAGCAAACATTCATTGATTTAGAGCTTACCAACTCTTAGATGTGATGGCTGCATTAGTTTCCTTTTTTATTCTTTCTTTCCTTTATTTTCACCTGCTGATCTGGCCAGTAAGTCTGTTGTTTTTCAAAAGAACATGCTGACCAGCTGCAGATGTAGCAGTTTATATGTAGAGTTGAGACAAACCATTTAACACTGCTTACAATGATTAACTTTTATACACCCTTTGTCAAACCTTAATCCCCCCCCCCAAAAAAAAAACAGTTTGCTGTAACAGCGTATAAAGTGTGTGCGGCTTCAGTTTGTTAGTGTATCTAAATCTGCTAGTACATCTAACACCCCCCCCCCCCCCAAGATTAACAGTGCTTCTGTCCAAGGGTGTCTCTGTGCTCCTTCATCCAGAGTGGAGGCCCTTTATAACATTTAACCACATTTTTGGTTTTGGGTTTGATACCGCTTTAAATATACAAAAATTGTTTTGACTGCAGAACATTAAAAGAAAATATATTTATAAATTATTTACTTGGCAATTCACATAGTGAATAATTATTTGAGATTTGACAGAATTTCCCCTGCATTCAGCACTGTTGTGCACCCTATTTAAATTAGGATAAATATGCACTGGGTGAATACAACTGCCTTCAAACGTCTATGGAATCACGCATGTACAGTATAGTAAAGATTCAAATAACCTGTATGTGAATGTGCCCCATAGCAGTGGAGCTGCGGACGTTCAGTCCCCCTGCTATGCTGCTACCAGCCCAAATGCCCTTCAGTACTGAGAGAGTGCTTTTTCACCCCAAAAAACCAGGGTCCCATTCCCAAAGCAACGCCCTGTCCTGTCAGGCAGTGGGTTGTTCAGCACCTGAAATGCCTCACTTCAATAGATGACTGGATGACCATTAGTTACCTCAAACTCAACGGGTCAAAAACAGAACTTCTCTACCTACACGCTAACCAAAATCCCAAAACCAAGACCCCATGGACACCCCCCGCCATTTTTGGACAGACCACCTCTCCGAGCACCAAAGCCAAACGTCTTGGAGTTATCTTTGACTCAGAAATGACAATGGATGCACAAATAGGATCAGTAGTTAGTGGATCTCACCATCTCCTCCTCCTGCTACACAGACTCATCCCCTTCATCCCAGAAGAGGACAAAGCAGCAGTAGTCGGAACAATCATCAATTCCCGTCTTGACTACGCAAACTCACTCTACATAGGATTACCCCAATATCAGCTTACGCGCCTACAGGCCATTCAAAACGCGGCAGCAAGATTACTAACAGGAAAAAAAACCTGGGAGTCCATCTCCCCATCCCTGAGGAGCCTACATTGGCTAACAGTAAAGAATCGGGTCACCTTCAAGACCCTGTGCCTCACCCACAAATGCATACAAGGTAACGCCCCTCAATACCTCAGAGAGAAAATAGAACACTACACACCGAATCGCAATCTGCGATCATCTAGCCAAAACCTCCTCCTCGTTCTCAAATACCGCTACAAAGCAAGGGGAGAACGAAGATTTGCAGTCCAAGGACCTCGGCTATGAGACTCTCCTCCGACTCACATCCGCATGGAAGAAAACCATCTGGCATTCAGGAAAAAACTCAAGACTTACCTCTTCTAATGAAGCTGACAACACAACGCATCAGTGCCTTGAGGCGATTCAGTTCGCATTTGCAGCGCTTTACAAATCATTCATTCATTCATTCATTCATTATGAACCAATTACCTACCATTGGGGGCAAGTATGTGATCTCAGCTTCCCTGAGGAACTGGTTTTAGGGTCTAGATGAATTGATATTTTCCTCTCAGAGTTCCCAACCTATGGAGGTGGATTATTTAGGTAGTGACATTATTCACCATATTTTGATTTAGTCTGAAGAGCCTGATGCTTGTCAGCATTAGGTTTGGGTGCTTTTTTGGGAGTGGGGGGTCCTGGTTGTTTGGGAAAATGCCTCTCAATAGTAGGTGAGGTTGAAAAAAGACACAAGTCCATCAAGTCCAACCTATGTGTGTGATTATATGTTAGTATTACATTGTATATCCCTGTATGTTGCAGTAGTTCAGATGCTTATCTAATAGTTTTTTTTAAACTATCGATGCCCCCAGCTGAAACCACCGCCTGTGGAAGGGAATTCCAAATCCTTGCCACTCTTACAGTAAAGAACCCTCTAGGTAGTTTAAGGTTAAACCTTTTTTCTTCTAATTTTAATGAGTGGCCACATGTCTTGTTAACCACTTACGGACCGCCCGCCCGCCGTCGTTATACGCCAGTATTTTGAAGAGGCATATGGTTGTTATGGCAGCAGCTAGATACCATAGGCCTGGTATCCTCTTCTCCAGCGGTCGGTCTGCTTTCAGATAAAAGTGGTCTCTGCGGTGGATTCGCCGCAATATCACTTTTATCGGTAGCTGGAGAGGGCCCCTCCTGCCGCACTCTGGTGTCCTCTGCCGCTTAGTGGAGCCGGCGGAGGTGATCGGGTCCTTTCTCCTGTTAGGTATGGAGACAAGTGAGGGGAATATGGCCCACACCCAAAACATGTCAAAAATTTTGCTTTAAGAGCTTTGGGTGGAAGTGACGTCAAAACGTTGCTCTTAAAGCAACATTTTTATTTTTTTAGAAGCTGTATTGATCGGCCGAGAGTGTAGTCCTGGAAACCTTCCCGAAAGTGTCATATATATAAACCAAGGATTGTGAAGATACCACCACCCAAGTGAATGGAGGCTTACCGGAAGGTTGGGACCCAAAACAGCATATGCTGTATGGGTCAGACAAGCTTATATTGCCCACCGGCAATAGAGGGGCAGCCTTGGTAGCCAACAGGGGATGAGGTCCTAGGGGTCTTCACAGAGGTATCTTCTCCATACAGGTGTTTGATGTCCCCTAACATAACCCATACAGAATAAAGAAGGGGCCATATAGTGTAATTCCGTAAACAACGTAAATTTTAATAAAAGAGAAACACTTACAATTTTGAAGTGTGACATGTTTGGTATCAAATTACGCGTAACATTATCTTTCACAATATAAAAAAAAAATGGGCTAACTTTACTGTTGTCTTATTTTTTAATTCAAAAAAGTGTATTGTTTTCAAAAAAGTGCGCTTGTAAGACCGCTGCGCAAATACGTTGTGACAGACAGTAACGACCTCCATTTTATTCTCTAGGGTACTAGAAATATATATATATAATATTTGGGGTTCTAAGTAATTTTCTAGAAAAAAAAAACTGTTTTTAACTTGTAAACACCAAATCTCAGGAGGCTCGGGGCTTAAGTGGTTAAACTCCCTTCCGCTGCAGCGGCCATTATTTTCGATGGGAAGTGGAGCTTTAGTAGCGGTAAACACACCGCTCCTACAGCGATCCAAAGATGCGGCTTGCAGGACTTTTTAGACAGCCCTGCAAGCGCACCGCTCCAGTGTGAAAGTCCTCGGGGGCTTTCAGGGCGGCTATTTCAGGGCGCTTTGCAGGCGCTATTTTTAGCACTTTAGCGCCTGCAAAGTGCCTCAGTGTGAAAGGAGCCTTATTGGCATTATAACACATGCTTTGTGGTCCAGTGGGCCTTAGGGCTCTGGTGAGTGTGCATTTGTATCATTGGTGGTGGAGCACATTTACCCTGAAATTAGGTGTAAAATTTCTGCACTAAAGAGACACAATGGATGAGAGGCATTTAATAGAGCGCAAGCTAAAGATTTGGATGTGATCACAGTTCAACAAGGACTCTATATCTGTACAATTTTTCTTTTTATAGCACAAGTTGATTTGATTATTTGTTCACAAATTCATCAGGAATAGGACATTAATATATGAATTGCATGATTTTGTTGATTTAATTTCTACAGGTTTTGCTTTTTGGAATAATTCAATTTGTTGCACAGTATTGATAATTGTAGTGTCTAATGTATAAATCACTTAGTACATATAAGTTAAGGATTTATATAGTCAAATAGCACCTATTTATTTCTTTAGTTCAGGAAAAATAAAACGCCAAACTCTCCTAGGAACTGAAAAAACATCCAATGTGCATAGGGCCTAAAAATAACAGTTCCACTGATGGAATCAACAGGTAATAAAATTGTGTTACAGAGGGACTTAGAAAAACTAAAATTTCTGTGTTAATGCTAGTGACAGACTGCATTCATATATACCATATATTATTTTACCCATACTAATACATTAAAGAAGTTAAACAAAATGATTTTAACTTAACTAGGTTATAACCTCTTTATCTTGATATTGCACATTTTTAAAAGGTTACACAGCAACAAAACGGCAAGCCATGGCCGGCTGCCTACACTTCTCAACGTGTGATTACTACAGAGGATACAGGATGGCAATTCCTTATTGCCCTTCTCATTCATTTCAGAATGAGAAGTAGGATAGTTCGCAATGAGTCACAGGTGAAGGTAATTACATTAGGCAATTGGATGCACCTGAGAGACTTCGACACAGCAAGGGGAGCGTGTTTAAAATTGGATCTTTCAGATAATATAAAAATACAAAGGGAATAATAGTGTCAGAGCTGTGGCAGATATTTAGAAAGCTGCCCTTTATTTAACTCAGAATACAAGCCAACCATTGCAGTTGATCACAGTAAAGGGTTTTTGTTTTTTGTTTTTTTAATTGTCCATCTGCATGGAGCTCCCTTGAAAGAAACTCATCTTTGTGATCACTTTTGCATTCAATTAAATTTCTAATTTTTGTGCAATTATAACACAGCTTTGTGAATGATTTGTTTTCAAGCAAAGCTCCTATTCTCAGGAATCACTGGTGGCTATTAGTTTGTATCAAACCAGGGGTTCCCCAGAGAAAGTCATTCTTCCTAAGTAAATCCCCATGACAACTGAGGACCAGGAGACCAGAAGCTACAGTTGTATAATTTATTATAACCTTATGGGAATGAAATAAATGGACTGTTCACAGGCTATGCTATATGTTGTAATTAAAAACATATTATTTCTCCTTGTTTAGAATAATTTGAAGCTTGTTTGCGGTAAAATTTCAAAAAAGCAAAAGAGAAACGTATGCTGATTGAATTGTATGCATAGCAAAAAACTTTTTATTAGGTTTTGTTAAAGCAGGAAAGAATTAAAACACCTGTCCTTTTGAGGATTTTTCCCTTCACTTCTTGTCCTAGAGACACAGCAGGAAGTGAGAGGAAATGTCTACAAAATGGGAGGAGTTACCCTCATAAACACTAGAGTAGTTGATCCAATTGAAAGATTTACCCTTGTTCTGGTAACAACTGTAAAATTTTGAATTTCCTGTCAATTTCTGCCTGTGACATATGTGACAATGATTACCATTCCAAGTAGAGAGGAAGGCCATCTCCACTGGTAGAAGACCATGATTGTTGCTAGTGGATATAGCAGCCGCTAGCGGTAATTGCAAGAAAATCCAGCAGGCTGGTTGTACCCAAGTTGATTGCTCTATAGGTACATTCAGCCTGTCCATTAACGGTTCAAATCTCTGCTAGTTCCTGCTGAAACGGCCAAGGTTCGAACCGTGTATGGCCGGCCTTAAAGTGGTTGTAAAGCCACTGTGATATTACTACAATCCTCTCTGTTACATTAAATTATGTGTCCAGTGTCTTTATTTATTTTTTTAAAATGAGCCACTGTATACCTTATTTCATTGCGCCGCTCTGCACTCACCTGACTGCTCCCCGCTCTGATCCCCCGGTCTGATAACTATAGAGGGGCTAAAGTCAGCCAGGAGGAAGAGAGGAGGAGAGCGGCAGGCAATTACATGAGCGCCAAGTGGAGCTATGAAAAAGGTATACAGCGACTTATTTTTTTAAAAACACACACACTGGGCACATCATTTAATGTAACAGAGAGGCTTGTAGAAATAAGACTCAGTTATAATAGCAGCAGGAGGGGAGCAGATCAGAGCTGACAGGCAGGGAGGGGGGAGAGAGGACAGAGGAGAGACAGTAGATGACGGCGGCATGTAAACTGACCACGGTTTCAGGGCTCAGCAGCCATGATAAAATGTGGTCAGTTTACAGAGGGGAGGGCAGAACCAGGCAGGATCAGCTAGGTATTTTAGATGATACAAAGGGCCAAATTGCACAGCACAAGCACTGTGCTGTTATTCATGCTTTAAATGAATTGGATCAATTTTCTTTTTCTTTTAGGGTTCCAAGCACTTTAATTCACCTAGTAGTCCTCCATTGTCGTAAATTCCAATCGTGTGTACACAATTCCCATGCACAAAGTTCCACGCATGCTCGGAATCAAGCAGAAGAGCCGCACTGGCTATTGAACTTCATTTTTCTCGGCTGGTCGTACGTCACGTGTTGTACGGCACCGCGTTCTTGACGTTCGGAATTTCCGACAACATTTGTGTGACATTTGTAGACAAGTTTGAGCCAACATCCGTCGGAAATAAATCCAGGATTTTGTTGTCGGAAAATCCTATCGTGTGTATAGGGCATTAGTGCAAATGCCCCAAACAGTGTTTTTTAAAGTGGTCTACAGCTCCTGTGATTTATGACTTGACCTGCATTCAGATAACAAATGTTTGGACTTGTCTTCTGAGTCTGCTCTCATCATCTCCTGTTGCTGACCATGGCTCATATCTTGACTACACCTTTTGGCTGAGGTTTTTGTATCTCTGCTGCCTGCTTGTTATTAACCTTGGCCTGGACTTTGACCTTGCTCCTGTTTCTGTCTTTGTGCCCTTGCTACCCAACTCTTACTGGCTATAGATTTTCTCTTTGCACCTGCAATAGCTCTGATCTTCTGCATCCAGACCAATTGCAGGCCCCTGTGCCACTTCTCGTTCTGCTATAAGCTATCACCTTCAGGGTGTACTGGGCAGAAGGAAAACCGAATGTTTCAATGTTAACCTGGCCTCAACCAACTACGTGACAATAAGGTATAGGAAGCCATTAATGGAGAAGGATCAACTGCAGGGAGACCACAGTTAATACTGGTGACTAGTCCTATGTCCTCTGCCTCCTTTTTTTATGGACACAGCTCCCAGAGTTCAGTTCCTCTTTAAAGCAGAACTTCCCCTAACCTCTAAGCCCCCCCCTCCCCCCTCAATGTCTCCCCCTTTACATCCCCATACTTTTTTCGTGTAGGCCTCTAGCTTGTATGGTCATGTCAAGGGTCCTTCCTCTTCTTTCTTCCTGGCAGCAGGTAGGCCTCCTGGAGTACATTCAGCCCAGGCTGCATGATGTCAGGGGGTGTCAACAAGAAATGGGTAGAACGATGCATAGAGTGGATGTGTAGAGGAGGAAGGTGGTAGGGGGAAGGCCAAAAATATATTTTTTCTAATGGGATTTGCTTTAAATCTATCATTTATGGTATGGGTATCAGACCATTGGAATACATGATTTGAGCTGAGCCTTGTTATTATGAGTTAGCCTATGTTTATAAGGCTCAGGCTTCCAATACAAAGTATCTTTTTATTCATACTCATGAGTGTAGTTTACATAATAATCATCCTTACAGTTGTAACTATAGTTGGTTTATTTCAAGCTTTTCTTAGTCAATAAATGTACTGATTTTTGTTTTAAAAGCAATAAAGAGTAATATGACAGCAGGCCATATGCTTATCTGTTCTGCAGTTACATGATCTATATCTCCTTTACATCTTTTGTACACCCACAAAGAAAACTGTAACATACATATTACATAAAAAAGAGGTCTTTCATACATAGTAAGGCATATGAGTACAAACAAGCTGTAATCCAATTATTTTTCTTTGATCCGTTCTTGAATGCTCACTTCTTAAACAAATATTAATTACAGACATCAGTATAACATCTCATTAAGGGTTGTTTTTGTTTTCCAATCTAAGACAAAAAACAAATATAAATTAATTGCATAATTATGCCCAATGTTGAAAAAAAATCATATAAATGTATAGCATTTTATACGCACAAAGCAGTGTACCTCAGACAGTTTTTTTTGTTTTTTTAATCCTTTTTTTTTGTGTAACCCATACTAGTCATGTTTTCCTGGGGTTTGCTCTCTAAAGAAGCCCCACTAAGTAGACTTGATGGGTTAGTCTTCATCAGAATTTCAACTTAATAATTTATCATTTATGAAGGAAAATGTACTAAACAATTATACTTTTCTCACTAGGAAAAGTGAAAACGTGCCCACTTTGAACATCCTAGTGTGTGCTGAGTGATTTAAAACAGGAATTTCCTTTGCACCTGATTGACTGATTGAACTGAACACAGCTTCATGAGCTAAGTGGGTAAATAATTTCATTAATAAATCAAAACCCATGGCAATTTGTACATTTCCATATGTGTCTAATTTATAAACTGATATATACAGTGCCTTATAAAAGTATTAATAGCCCTTGACATTTTTCACATTTTGTCATGTTACAACCAAAAATGTAAATATATTTTATTGGGATTTTATGTGGTAGACCAAAACAAAGTGGCACATAATTGTGAAGTGGAAGGAAAATGATAAATGGTTTTCATTTTTTTTACAAATAAATATGTGAAAAGTGTGGTGTGCATTTGTATTTAGCCTCCTTTTCTCTGATACCCCTAACTAAAATCAAGTGGAACCAATTGCCTTCAGAAGTCACCTAATTAGCAAATAGAGTTCATCTGTGTGTAATTTATTCTCTGTATAAATACAGGTGTTCTGTGAAGCCCACAAAGTTTATTAGAGAATCCTGAAGGCCAAGGTACACACCAGACAGAACAGGGCTAAAGTTGTGGAGAAGTTTAAAGCAGGGTTAGGTTACAAAAAAATATCCCAAGCTTTGAACATCTCATGGAGCACTGTTCAATCCATCATCTGAAAATGGAAAGATAATGGCACAACTGCAAACCTATTAAGAAATGGCCGTCCACCTAAACTGACAGGCCAGGCAAGGAGAACTTTAATCAGAGAAGCAGCCAAGAGGCCCATGGTAACTCTGGAGGAGCTGCAGAGATCCACAGCTCAGGCCAAATCTGGCCTTTATGGAAGAGTGACAAGAAGAAAGCCATTGTTGAAAAAAAGCCATGAGAAGTCCCATTTGCAGTTTGCGAAAAGCCATGTGGGGTACACAGCAAACATGTGAAAGAAGGTGCTCTGGTCACATGAGACCAAAATTTGAACTTTTTGGCCTAAAAGCAAAATGCCTTGTGTGGCGAAAAACTAACACTGCACATCAACCTAAACATACCATCCCCACCATGAAACATGGTGGTGGCAGCATCCTGTTGTGGGAATGCTTTTCTTCAGCAGGGATAGGGAAGCTGGTCAGAGTTGATGGGAAGATGGATGGAGCCAAATACAGGGTAATCTTAGAAGAAAACCTGTTAGAGTTTGCAAAAGACTTGAGACTTGGGCGGAGGTTCACCTTCCAGCAGGGCAACAACCCTAAGGTTGAGTTCATACTGTCATGTGGCTCACGGCAGGGGTCCAGTGCTTTCCTGTTCTCCGTTTCAGGAGGGAATCAGGCCTGAATCTTTTGCCTTAATTCGGACCGGAAACAGAGTCAAAGACGCACAGGACCCCTGTGAAATCCACTCCGCGATTGACACGGAGATGTGTGAACCGGCTCCATTGAGAGCCAGTCACAATCTCCTGTCATGCAAATTGGTTGCGGGGAAACCTGCATCCAATTTCGCACTAGTGTGAACCCAGTCTCAACATACAGCCAGAGCTATAATGGAATAGTTTAGATCAAAGCATATTCATGTGTTAGAATGGCCCGGTCAAAGTCCAGACATAAATCCAATTGAGAATCTGTGGCAAGACTTGAAAATTGCTGCTCACATATACTCTCCATCCGATCTGACAGAGCTTGAGCTATTTTGCAAAGAAGAATGGGCAAAAATGTCACTCTCTAGATGTGCAAAGCTGGTAGAGATACCCAAAAAGACTTGCAGCTGTAATTGCAGCGAAAGGTGGTTCTACAAAGTATTGACGGAATACAAATGCACGCCACACTTTTCAGATATTTATTTGTAAAAAATTTTGAAAACCATTTATCATTTTCCTTCCACTTATCAATTATGTACCACTTTGTGTTGGTCTATCACATAAAATCCCAATAAAATACATTTATGTTTTTGGTTGTAACATGACAAAATGTGGAAAATTTCAAGGGGTATGAATACTTTTTCAAGGCACTGTATGTATGCAGATTTCTAAAACTCAACCTTCCCAAAACTGAGCTCATAATGTATAAATGTTGCCCCCCTCTCCTGAACTCTCCACTGGCTTCCGCTCTTCTAATGAATACAATTTAAAATACAATATAAAAACAAAAACAATATACAAAGCCATTCACAACTCTGCTTCAAGCTACCAATCTTATCTGAAAATATCATCTAAACTGTCCTCTTTGCTCCTCCCAAGACCTCTTACTTTCCAGCTCCCTCATCCTCTCCAGGACTTCTACAGAGGCCTCTCCCATCCTCTGGAACTCCCTATCCCAAACTCTTCAACTATCTCCTATAGGCGATCCCTGAAATCACATTTAGGGAAGCCTATACTGACTGTATGTAAAAAGTAAATATTTAAATTCTCCATCAGCTCATTGATTATCCTTTGTATCCCCTGTCCTTCCCTTTTGGCTTGTCAGCTTGTCACAAGCGGGGGCCCTCCTAAAATCTTGTCTGAAATTGTAATTTAACTGCACTACCTTTTTTTTTGTAAAGCGCATTCCTCAACTGCTGACTCTGTATAAATCTTGTATGAAAATAATACAACGTACCTAATTTAAGGGTGCTTTAATCTGTACATAAGATTTACCCAGAGGCCGTCTTCAGGGGAGAGGAGAGATCACCGACAACAGCTGCAGAGCCTGGGTGGTGACGTCATCCTTAGACTTATTATGGGGTATCCATTGTCGACTGTTTCTCCTCTATCCTGAAGCCAGCTCTGGGAGCCGATCATGTGACCGGACCAGAGCGCACTTAGATTATTATTATACAGGGTTTATATAGTGTTTATAACCGTTTGCGCAGCACTTTACAAAATAAAGGAAGACAATACAGCAACAATACAATTCAATGCAAGAGGGTAAGGAGAGCCCTGGTCCTGCTATCTTACAATCTAATAGGGAGGGGCTGTTGAAACAAAAGTTATTAACTGTGAGGGATGAACTGATGGGAGAAGTAGAAGATTCGGTTGTTAGCTGAAGGCAGGATAGGCCTCCCTGAGATGAGTTTTCAGGGGTCACCTAAAAGTGATCAAAGTAGGAGATAGCTGGACAGATTGGGGTAGTGATTTCCAGAGGATGGAGAGGCTCTGGAGAAGTCCTGGAGACGAGCATGGGAGGAGGAGACAAGGGAGCTATAGAGCACGAGGTCCTGGGAGCAGTGGAGAGAACCAGGGACGGACTGACCATTCGGGCACTTGACCAGTGCCTGAGGGTCCGGGGCCACTAGGAGGCCCCATCAGGATGGCCAGCCTCAATAAAACCAGGGACAGTATGTAAAAATCTGTGTATTTTTACATCTGTCCCTGATATGTCTCTTATCGACATAATTTTGCTGTGAAAATCCAGAGGCTATAGCTGGCCTGCCTCTCCATTGCCCCCTTTAGCCAATGGGAACACAGTGTACACTCCCCCTTCCCCACCACGGTTTATTTCATTTCAGAGCAGGAGATGCCGACAGCTGGAGGAGAGGAGAGGTAGGAGGGGACACAGCCTGCAGTATGGGAAGGGCTGCAGTCTGCTGGAAGGTAAGTTTGCTGAGCTGAACTGAGTGTATTTTTGTCAGTGCTTACCCAGGTGAGCAGGAAAGAGGTTGTGTTTTTGCTCTAGCAGGGCTCCTCCTGTCTCTGAAGTTGTTAGATTGATTTTCTGTGTGAGAAGTGTACTGCTTCTGGAAGAAGGACATGTTCTGAACTTCTCCCCCAATCTCTGCTACCCTGCCTACTCATTACCTGCCCACCAGTACACAGGCACAGACCCCACCTCTCCTGCATTACCGCCTAATGTGTCTGTGAGCTACTGGGGCACTACAAGTCTCAGCATCCCAGGAGATGGGGGCAACAGTGTGTTCCATCAGGCTGATTTTTGGGTGAAAAGTGCTGGTGTGTGTGTGACTGTGTGTATGTATACTGTGTGTATATATACTGTGTATATGTGTAACTGTGTGTGTGTATACTGTGTAACTGTGTGTATATATGTATACTATGTTTATACTGTGTGTCTATGTGTATGTGTATATATGTATACTGTGTGTGTGTCTGTACATGTATAGTGTGTGTGTGTTTATATACTATATGTTCCATGTGTGCCTATTGCTATCAACAGAAGCCAATCTAACAATCCCATGCCTGTGAAAAATCCACTTGTTGCTATTCAGAGGCAGCGGAATGGTGCACTACTGAGCTCGACCTCGGATCAGGCAGCAGGGCAGGTCTGGATGCTTGGCTGTGCTGTGATATCATGGCACACATCAAGCACAGCTTTTATTCACATGCCCCACTGCCCGATCTGAGGCCAACCACAGCAGTTCACTATTCCGCTGGCTTTAATACTCACTTGGGCAGTTCAGAGCCTGCAACAAGTGGATTTTTTTTTTTCTAATTTAAAGCCTTTTTCTGCCAGCTGCCTGCCACACCAGGCACTAAGGTGCAAAGGTGTGTGTAAGGGGACACTGATAGAAGGTGACATACTGGGGGGCTCTGCCATAGGGTGGTATACTGAGGGGGCTCTGCCATAGGGTGGCACACTGGGGGTCTCTGCGGACTGTGATGTATAGGGAGAATGTTGGGACTTTGGTGTAAGGCAGGACTCTATGTGAGTGTGGCACTCATATTGACTGCTGTACTCTATATGTTGTTGTGGCCTGGGGGCCCCATGGGTTGTCAGTCTGCCCCTGGAGAGGACAGTTTGGGGGAGTTAGATAAGGTAAGTATATGGATCGTTCCTATGCAGAGCAGTTAGTATAGGGTTTAGAATTGGGATGTGAGCTTAAGTAGGTTTTGACTGGACTTCTACTTTAATGATGCTTCCCTAAAGATGTAAACCTCTATTCCAACCAGTATATGGTGCCTTGCGTATTGTAAGCAAAACATCTGTTGCACTAATATACCAACCACCATTGAATTGTTGTTTTATCCAATTTGCTGAAGGGGTCATTTGCATATTAAAGATCTCAGCATAAAATTTCTTGCTACAATATCTTTATTTACAGCATAATTGAATCTCAACTGCCATTTTCTTCCTTTTAGGTTTGAATAAAGTGGAGAAGGGTTTAAGCCCATTTCTATCAGAGGAGATCCCCCCTTTTTTCTGTCCTAATAGGTGGGTTGTAAGGCCTCTTTCACATGAACGACCATTCAGGTCCGCCTGTCAGTTTTGTCAGCGGACCTGAACGGGCGCTCCATGTAAGGCTATGGAGCGACGGATGTCAGTGGTAACATGTCCGCTGACATCCGACCCGGTCCGATCCGCCAAAATCAGACGGATGGCCCTATGTTCACATCCGTCCCTGGCGGATCGGATCGGGTAAGATCTGACGAAAACGGACATGCTGTCCGTTTTCGTCCGATCTCTCCATAGCGACCAGCGGCGCTCGACAAGCCCCTCCCCACTCAGTGAGCAGAGAGGGACCTGTCATCCGCCGGCTCAGCGGAGATCAACGGAGAGATCTCCCGCTAAGCTGGGGGCTTAAAAAGGAAGTGATAGAAAATCTCTTCAACAAAGATAGGGACAGCAGTAAAAATACTTACTATGTAGTGTAGGAGACGCTAGAACCACTGTGAGATTTATATTGCTGCTTGTATTTTCCTGTCTAGATGGCCTCATTTCTCACTTCCTATCTAGAATCCATATGGATGAAAATGAAGGGACATCTTGCCCTATACACCCTCTTTCAAATCTTTTTATGCTCACATTTAGTATGTGAAATGCAAAAGTGTGTTTTAAAGGAAGCATCCTTCACCCTTGCATAACAGAATAGTAGGAGATCTATTGCCAGAATCCCTGTTATTCATGTGGCAGTGTGATGTGATACAACCTATTGAAGTTTGTATTTCTCAGGCGTTAGCAGAGTTTCTAAGGTGTAGGGCCATTTTCAAGGGAATAAAACCACAAAATCAATATTTGGATTGGGTTATTATCTCCGTATATGTTTTTGAGCTGTGAACCCCCATTGTTCTATTCATGTAGAGAACAGTATTCAAAATATACCTAAAGCAATATTAAAGTTTTAAGAACACTATGTATGCTTTTGGCAAGAATATGATCAATCCATGCCCACTTCAGAAGTGAACTGATTCAAAAGATTGAGAATGATTTAATGTAAGAATGCTAAGCCTCTGCTTTCCTGGAACAGCAACAGCCTTCACACAGCTTGTAGGCTGATTTATGTTGTACACACTGATTTAAACCATTGTTCCTGCGTATCTTCTCTAGATTACATTCCTTGTGGATATTTTTTCAAACAATCTGTTCTTTTTTTGTAAGGACAAAAATAAAATGCTACTGTTAAAACCCCATTCCAGATTTTACAATAAACACAAATTGGTTTCATGTTGGATTTTTAGATAACGACACTCAAGAGAAACATGCATTGAGAACTGCAACTAACTTTTAGAAGTAATATGGCAGAGACTTGTACGATTTTAGAGCTCACAGATCAGACTCAGGGGCATGTTTATAGATGCTGGCACGGGAACAATACAGAGTCATAGTGGTGAAATTATATAATAAGATGGATTTTGTCATGTTCCTGCAAGACACAGACTTTATCCAAAAGGTCATTGCTATATATGAGCCTGTTCCAAATTCAATTTCAAATAAAGTTACATGGGCAAACTTTTATCTATCTATCTACACTATATTGTCGAAAGTATTGGGATGCCTGCCTTTACACATACATGAACTTTAACGGTATTCTGAGTCTTATGCCGCGTACACACGAGCGGAATGTCCGACAGAAAAAGTCCGATGGAAGCTTTTCATCATCTATCCCGAACGTATGTATGCCTCATCAGACTTTTTTTTAATTCTGACGGACCTAGAAATGGAACATGTTCTAAATATTTCTGACAGAACCAATTCCTATCGGAAAACCGCTCGTCTGTATGCTGTTCCGACGTACCAAAAATGACGCATGCTCTGAAGCAAGTACAAGACGGAAGCTGTTGGCTACTGGCTATTGCATTTCCTCTTTCTAGTCCCGTCATACGTGTTGTACGTCACCACGTTCTGGACGATTGGACTTTGGTGTGACCGTGTGTAGGCAAGACCGCTTGAGCAGAATTCCGCCGGTGTTCCGTCGGAGAAGGTCTGTATTGTTCAATATTGAGTTGGCCCACCCTTTGCAGCTATAACAGCTTCAACTCTTCTGGGAAGGCTGTCCACAAGGTTTAGGAGTGTGTCTATGGGATTGTTTGATCATTCTTCCAGAAGCACATTTGTGAGGTCAGGCACTGATGTGAACGATAAGGCCTGGGTCGCAGTCTCTAAGTCAACCCAAAGGTGTTCTATCAGGTTGAGGTCATCCCTTTGTGCAGGCCATACACGTTACTCCACCCCAAACTCGCTCATCCATGTCTTTATGGTCAAATATTCCCATAGGCACACTCAAATTTTGTGGACATCTATCTATCTATCTATCTATCTATCTATCTATCTATCTATCTATCTATCTATCTATCTATCTATCTATCTATCTATCTATCTATCTATCTATCTATCTATCTATCTATCTATCTATCCATCTATCTATCACATCCTGTGCACAGGGGCCTTTGAGGTCTTGGGGCCTAATGCAAGTAAGCGTGTTTGATTCTTTTTTTTTTTTTTTTCCCAATAAAATTTTTTATGGAAATACCACAAAATTGTAGCAAAACATACAAAAACAGTTTTAACGTTTAACATACAATACGCCAAACATGTGCAATGTCATAAATTGCTCCCGGACAACAAGTAGCATCTGTGTAAGCGTACATCCAATATAACGATAGAGAACAAGTGGAAAAATATTGTATGTTATTAACAGAAATAATTTTCAGCTCAGATATTTTCTTTCAAGAGCATTTTTGAGGCAGTAACACTATACAGAGGGGGTAAGAAAAACTAAAGACACAAAAGGAAAGAGGAGAAAAGTAGTGGGGAGGGGGGGGGGGTGTTTGATTCTATTTCAGGGCAATATTTTCTTGTGACCATTTATATAATTTGCTATATTGGCATGATACAGTATTATGTGCTGTTGCAGTGCAGTGTGGTTCTACAGTGACTTATTAGGCTAAGTTACTTACATAGAAAAGTTATTTCAACTCCATTCATTGTTCTACCTCGTCATTTTTTTTTTTAAATGTTCAACTCCCAAATATATAAGCACTTTAGTTGGTATTTTTTTCTTGAAAATATCATTTTCACAAAGATCATTATTTTATTTCAATTCAGTGAGCTATTATGCATGCTTCATTTCCCATTAAATTATCAATTTTTCTGCGAGGCTTTCTATCTGGCCCACACTTAGGACCTGGCAGTTCTGACCTTTGCAACAAGGGCTACCAGATCAATATTAGTATTGTGGGATAAATGCTTGTAACTGTCTCAGACTGAATAAGTCATATGTTTTTAAAATAGAAAAATTCACTGCAACCTGTAACTATTGACTGGCTAATCTGCCTGTGTTTAATTTGCAGGAGTTCAGCGAATCTTGTTTGAAATTCTTCATAACTGAAATCTCACTGAAATCTATGAGGGTGGGGCAATCTTATTGTTAAACTATGGCAATTGTTAGGGCTAAAAAGTAAAATACTGTTACAAAAAGCATGGGAATCTGGACACTACAATGGGAACATGCACAAGTTGAAAAAACAAAACAAAACAAACAGCACAGCAAAAAAAAAAAAAAAAGGGGGGCTCTTTTTTGAGTTTGAGGACAACATTTAAAATACACAAATCCTTTAGGTAACACGCTTTGGCAATGCCTTTAAGCTATACTGTTACAGAACAGTATGATTTTCATGGATAGTCACAGCGACAGCACATGTTTGGCTGTGCAATTGATTTATTTTTGTTTTTGTTTATAGATAGCTTGAATCACAGCTGCAGCACCCCAATCTGGTTTATTTGGGGTTGATAAAAGTCCTTGTTTAGGTAGTTTTAGCAATGATGCATGCTTTTTCATCAAATGTTAAAAGACTCGCTTTGATAGGCAAAAACCAATTGGCCAGCAGTGTGCTATGACTGTCCCTGTTTTTTCTGATGCAAAACTATTCTACAGCTGTCCAGTCAGTATACAACAATGTAAAATTGGCCAACAGCAGGACATTTTTAATGAGGCTGAATTAGCCAAAATGCACCAGAGATAAACAATATAGGCAGGTGTTTTACGACAATGATTAAAAGATCACAGACAGGGCTGGATTTCCCATTAGGCAATGTAGGCATGTGCCTACAGCTGCACTTCCTAGAGGGACGCCCATCTGTACATGGCCTGATCTAGGGGGGTGCTGGAGTGGGCTGCGCCCCCCAGATTTCAGTTGTGACCCCCAGCCTGACCCCCCCCCCCCATGAACATTATACCCACGCCCCCTGCAAGTCCAGACAGGAGACTTGTCAGCAAGAAGAAAGCTGGGAGGTGGGGTGGGCTTTCCGTGCTCTGCCAGCTGCTGTCAGTGGAGTGCTCCTCCATACAGCAGATTACACAGGATCCTCTTGGATTGTGCGGTAAACGGCTTGATTACCTGCCCCTACTCACATTTCCAGGTGGGTGAGCAGTCCTTGGAAGAGGTAGGGGATGGACTATTAGGCCGTGTACTGTCTGATTAAAGAGGATCCTGTGCTATCTGCTGTATGAAGGAGCGCTGTTATCCCAGCTATCTCCTTGCTGACACTTCTCCTGTCCAGACTTGCAGCGGCCGTGGGTACAATGTTCATGGGGGGCCGGCCTGGAGGGGCACAGAGAGCCCGCACCTCCTCACTACTCCTGTAAGATTGTAGGGGGGGGGCTGTTTGTGTTGGGAAAGAAAGGATAATGAGGGGGATTTGTGCTAGAAGGAGGAATGGGGTGGAAACATATGTGTTGGGGGCAGAATTTGGGAATTTGTGCTAGAAGTGGAGGGGGGCAGGGATTTGTGCTGGAAATGGTAATTTGGAGGGGGTTGTGCTAAGAAGATGGATTTGAAGGGATTTGTTCCAGGAGGGGGGATTTGGGAGGGGGGTTTGTATTAGGAACATGATTTGGGGGCAGAGGATTTGTGCTGGGAAGGGAGATTTAGAGGAGATGATTTTTACTAGGAGGGGGAATTTGGGGGGAAAACTTACACTAGGAGTGGGGATTTGGGGAAGAGGATTTGTACTAGGAGGGGGGATTGGGGGAGAGGATTTGTATTAGGAGGGGGCATTGGGGGGAACCTAAACTAGGAGGGGGATTTGGGGGGGGGATTTATGCTAGGAGTGGAGATTTGGGGGCAGGATTTAAGCTAGAAGGGGGTATTTGGGGGAGAGGATTTTTGCTAGGAGTAGGGATTTATGGGAGTGTATTTGTGCTAGGAAGGTGGATTTGGAAGGAAAGAGGAATTGTGCTAGGAGGGGTGCTTTGTGGGGAATTGGGTGGGGATTTGGGCTGGAAGGTGGGATTGGGGGGCAAAGATATGTGATGGGAGAGGGATTTGGACTGTGAGGATGGGGAATTTTAGAATTTTTTGTTTTGGGAGAATTTTAGAAGGAATTTTTGCTTAGGGGTGAGTGTCTTAATTAGTGCTGCTTTTTTTTTTGGGGGGGGGGGGGGGGGGGTTGGCGGCGCTTCAGAATTCTCTGCCTATAGGCTCCTGAGATGTAAATCCAGCCCTGATCACAGGTAACAGAGTGGTATAAAATTGGCCAGCAGTAGGACAATTTTAAATACCAAGGCAAATCCCAAATTTACTAGATATTACAAGCACAGGTTGTGGCTTTACTACAATTAAGATAAGGATACAGAACAGAAAAATTGGCCAGCAGCAGGACAGTTTTAAACAGGAATAATAGGCCAAAACTTTCTAGAAACAAGGCACTTTTCTGGCGGTAGTTACCTTAAGAATTGCTTGCACCTTATTCAGACAAGCATTTGCACCAGTGTCAGTAACATTGTACGCATGTGCGAAAAATTCAGGTTGTTCTTACTACTGCAACTTTAAGAATCTGTCGCTATAGCAGTGGCAAAGAATTACTGACAGTTCTCAGGTTAAGAAGCTGGCAATAATTAGGAGCAACTCTGAGCTGGCGTAGAGAGGTATGCTAGTGCTCAGAATGGGCCATGCCAATGCTGGGAAGTTGTAATGTATGTGACAGCTTCCTATACAGTGCTGTATCCCTGGCCCCATTCTGCTGTGGTCTGGGAGATTTCCTGGCCGAAAGCTAAATATAAAGAGGATACAGGTGTCATTACCCAAACATGGACAATGAAAGGCTGGTTCCCCATCAGGTTCGCTTTACTTTTGTATGAAAGCAGCTATTGAACTGTAGTGGCAATTTAAAAGTGAAGTGGCCTGTAACACGTTTAGTGCTATGCCTCTTACCTAATTCTAGAGTGTGTACAACACTCTTTATGAATTCCTGCAAAAGGGTAAAGGCAGGTGTTCTACCACAAGAATTATGAAACTGTAGATGATACAGTAATTGTAAAATTGGCTAGCAGCAGGGACATTTTATTAAGTGAGGCAAATTTACTAGAGACAAAGAGCACAGGCTGGGATTTTTTTACAAGAATTAAGTTACTGCAGAGGATACAACAGTGTAAAATGGGCCAGCAGCGGGGCACTTTTAATCAGGGATAATAGGCCTACCTAGTGTATTCCAAACTTTTATTTTATGAATGGGAATCGGGGTGGATATCAGTTATTTATTGCAAGGTGATTAAATGCACACTGTTCTTGTATTTACAACGATGCAATGGTGTGTTGCAGACAAAAAAGCAGCTCCAAGAACAGATGGTCAGTGAATGCTTTGTTTTGAGCACTTCAAACTGGAATTCATTAAAAATATAATCAAAATTTTTTAAAAAAACACCACTGAAGCAAAAGCCCACTTTTTTGTAGCAAAACAAAAAAAAAAGAAGTTTAACCTAATATTAAGGCCTTACCAACATATAATAAAAAAAAAACATATAGCCTCAAAGTAAATGAAACCATCAAAATACTACAATTGAAACATAATATTATATATTTTTTAAAGGGAAGCCTGGCATAAAAAAATTGATGGGACAGCAGCTAAAAGTGACCACTGACCTTAAATAAAAGACAAAAAAGCCCACAGTAATAAAAAAAAAAAGGAGGTCAGCAAAAGTGATTGATTGCTCAATGAAATATTAAGTATAGTTTTCTATACACCAAGGAGCTATGTCACCAGTCACAATTATACAATATTACTACCACTCCATTCGGCGGAAGCACTCCTCTGGTACATAGAATTGTGGAACAATCCACGTGAACTTGGCATTCTGTTATAAGTGTTCTATTGTGCCTCTCTCATCAGTGCATTACTATTACTGTGTATTATCCTTTTCAACTAATACAGATAAATGTACTGTTTGTGTGACTTTTTGGTGGTTGGATACACATTTTTCTAAGCCCTGACTACACACAATTATACATTCTGCATTTCCTCTGGAATGCCTCTGGAATGCTCTACCCCAATCCGTCCATTTTTCTCCTACTTTATCCACTTTCAAACAATCCCTGAAAACTCATCTCTTCAGAGAAGCCTATCTGGCCCCCACCTAACAACTGTACATTTATCTTCTCAATCAGCACATCACCCACAGTTATTACCTCTTGTATCTCTTGACCTTCCCTCTTAGATTGTAAGCTCTAAGGAGCAGGGCCCTCTGAATACATTCCTACTGTATTGTATTTGTACTGTCTACCCTCAAGTTGTAAAGCGCTACGTAAACTGTTGGCGCTATATAAATCCTGTATAATAATAATAATAATTTTGCCACCCAGTACTGTAATGAAAGGTATTTAGCATCAATACATCAGACACCTAAGCAAGTGTTGAAATATGTGTGCAAACTGTATAGATACACTGCTTCTATCTATCTATTTATTTTATTTATTTCAGGTACTTATATAGCGTTGTCAATTTACGTAGCGCTTTACATATACATTGTATATTCACACCAGTCCCTACCCTCAAGGAGCTTACAATTTAAGGTCCCTAACTCATATTCATACATATACATGCTAGGGCCAATTTAGACAGGATCCAATTAACCGACCAGCATGTCTTTGGAGTGTGGGAGGAAAACAGAGTACCTGGAGGAAACACACATAGGCACAGGGAGAACACACAAACTCCAGGCAGGTAGTGTCGTGGTTGGGATATCTATCTATCTATCTATCTATCTATCTATCTATCTATCTATCTATCTATCTATCTATCTATCTATCTATCTATCTATCTATCTATCTATCTATCTATCTATCTATCTATCTATCTATCCACAATAAGTATGTATTTGGTAAAGGGGTATATAGTTCTTGCACAGGGGTCTTTGACTATGTTTTTAGTTACATAGTAGGTAAGGTTGAAAAAAGACACAAGTCCATCATCTCACATTCATCATCTAAGAACAATTGCCTTTGTTGCAGCAGAGGTATTTCTTGCAAAGACACCCACTTCATTTATTATCTCACATGCACCAATCAGATTTAAACCTGCTTTGGAAGGCTGAATGTAACTGATGAATTAAAGATTACAGAGAGGCAGACTTTACATAGCCAACTTTTCTGAAAGTACATTCCCAGTGACCCAGTGAAAAATTGTGTATGTGCTGTGGCTGCAGTAGATAACAGAATGCTGACATAAGGTAGATTGAATGAGCATTACAGACAAAGCCCTACCTGTCCATGCTGACAAAGCTTTAACTGTTTTATCATTCCTTTTTTTCTGCTTTAGTGCAGCATGCTAAACACTAAACCCTGGGAAAATATAAAAAACATTAATAATTGTATAAAAAAAAAAAATCTTATGTGTATTTTAAGCAACTGGTATAATCCCTGACTTTGGCTTGGTATCAGTCTCCTGTAATTACATGTACAAAAGACTAGGCGAGGGAAGGGCAATACAAGAGTCCAATCAGGAGTGTTGAATGCATATGTGCTGACAAGGAACATGCTGAAAGAAGTCTAAATTAGAATGAGTCTGCTGCTCTTGTATCACTTTCAAATCCAAACTGTATTACTTAATCGCAAGTAGAAAAGGTCAACTTACCAACCTTGCTGGGTTGTCTTGGTGGGCTGTGTAAATTTCAGTACTGGATGGAGACAAAAAAAAAAACATTTGGCAGGTAAAACAGCTGTGTCATATATATATTTCATCATTATGTTTAGCTGTTTACCTGGCATCCAGGTTTATTGTGCCATTTAAATGTAGCACCCTCCTAGGTAACGATCAGGTGAATTTAGTTTTCTTTTTTTGCTCCTCTGGAGTCAGTGGAGCAGTGTGTGAATATTTTGGGTTGTTCTATTCTTCACTGACTGCAGGCTTAACTAAGTGAAGCTGCATGTATGAATTGGGCAAAAATCCTAAACTGTTTAGGCTATGTTCTCTTTTGAACAAATGTTCTTGTACTATTTGCAGTATGGCCACTAGATGGAGTTGAGAAGCATAGGAAATACATATACAGTGGAACCTCGGATTACGAGCATAATCTGTTCCAGGAGTATGCTCGTAATCCAAAGTACTCGCATATCAAAGCGAGTTTCCCGCATTGACTTCAATGGGATGCAATACCGCATACGGCCAGAGGCAGGAGAGCCTCGGAAACGGCTGAAAAGGCCAGAGGACACTTTGGCTGACCTCTGCAAACCTCGGAAAGACTTCCTACCTGAGATTTGCCAAGTTCAGTCGTGCTGTACTTGGGCCTTTCCATGCATTTCCGAAAGTGACGTTCGGCTCTGCTCAGCTCCGCCGCCCCCTCACCTCAGGCCAAAAGCAGTACTGCACACCGCTTTGGCCTGAATCGTGCTCGTTTTGTGAGACAACACTCCCAAACCGAGTTACAATTTTTAAAAATACAGTGCTCGTATTGCGAAACGCTTGTTAACCGTGTTACTCGCAATCCGAGGTTTCACTGTAGTTATGAATACCAATGGTTACATTTATTTGCAAATTCCATCTAGCCTTTTCCAAAATTGTTGCATCGGGGGTTATTTACGAAAGGCAAATCCACTTTGCACAGAAAGTGCACTTGGAAGTGCAGTCGCTGTAAATCTAAGGGGTAGATCTGAAATGAGGGGAAGCTCTGCTGATTATATCTTCCAATCATGTGCAAGCTAAAATGCTGTTTTTTATTTTCCTTGCATGTCTCCCTCGGATCTACAGCGACTTTACTTCCAAGTGCACTTGCAGTGCAAAGTGGATCTTCCTTTAGTAAATAACCCCCATTGCATCTCTTGTTACAAAAACATATGTACTTTCTATGCTTATACTACTGGAAATAGTAAAAGAAGATTTGTTCAGGAGAGAAAAGAGACGAAAGAACATGCGTTTTGACCAATTCGCACAGAACGAATGTATACGCAGATTCTTTGGACAAATAACTATGCTATTTTTTTTTTTTTTTTTTTTTTAATGACTAAACCCCTTTAGGATTATTATTCCAGGTTGAAGGGCACACAAGTATAAGAAGTACATCTTGTGACGAGAAGAGGTACAGTGGGAGACAGTTCTACCGTAAAAATGAGTATTGGGTATTTTGGAACTGATACGCAGCCCGTAGCTGAATTTTAGGAAAGATTGTTATTTGTTTGATAGGTAAGGTAACAGTATGACTTTCTAATATGCATATCATGAGGGATGATTATTCATTTTTAGTATTGTATTTATGTGACAAGACTGCTAATTAATTAACTAACGAGTATATAAAAATTTCCTACTGCTACAAATGTAATATATACCATTTATGTAATTTCCTGTGCAGCAGATGGCAGATATTTTCCTGTGATATGAAGTCACACAAGGCTTGTTCTGTACCTCTCAGTAATACCCTGTCCTGATTGTATATATATTCATTTCTTCTTTTCAATGTTTGAAACTCTGGCCCCTTTATCCTTGAATCATGTTAAAAGCTCTTTACAAAAAACAGAATGTGGCAATGTAAATAGCAATGATACGCAGTAATCGTAAGCGAGAAATCAAATTTTTACCTTTCCTTTGGCTCGAGAACTCAGAACAATGTATCATGACTGCTGTGGTTTATTAATGTTTCACCTTTGCCTTTATAAACAGACCAAATATTTTTGTATTTACTCTTTCGTTATATAAAGGTCAAAAACAATGTGTTTTTAAATGCACAAAAGTTTATCTGCTGCAAACTATCAGGAAATCCTGACAGTCCGTCTTTCTGTTACTGATATTGACTTATGAGCATGTGATATGCTTCAGTTTGATAAATGGGGTCATACATAGGTGAATCATAATGAAGAGTTTTATTTGATGTGATGGTCACAAAAGCATTCATGAAAATAAAATGTGTTTAATGTTTTTAGCCCGTTATTATGTTCTATTGATGTTCATTTCATTTCTGTAACAGATAATTAGATTAATAATCAATATGCTATTTCCATTCACCGTTTTACGTCCGATTTCAGCCCAAATTTTTCGCTGAATTCAGACCTGAAACGGACCAAGAGACTCACAGGACCCCTATGCAATTCACACCGGAGCCACTGCGGAGATGGGTGAAGCGACTCCATAGAGAGCCGGTCACAATCTCCTGCTATGTGAATTGGATGCGGGGAAAACCTGCATCCAATTCACAATAGTGTGAACCCAGCCTTAAAGTATAAAGTAAAACTCTGCCCTTCCATTTCCTGACCAGCCAAGATAAGGGCCTGGTATTGAATTTGAGGGGACCCCACAACATTTTTTTTTGCATAAGGTCTTAAAAATACAGGTTTTATTTGGATTTTGGGGTATCCCATGTCATTCATTTGCATGGTCTCCCCCTCAAAATACACAACAGACCCTTATGCAGGCAAGCATCCTGGGTGGCAAGGAAATTAACCACTTAAGGCCTTCCCCATGAACATTTACTGCGACAGGGCGGCCCTTAGGCGGAAGATCACGGACCTGTACGTGATTCTCCTGCGTGGCTCTGGGGCGCAAGAGCGTTGCCAAACCTGTGATTGGAGCCAATCAGTGGGTCCGCCACCAGCAATTGCTCACTGGAGAAACAGAAGGATGGTCTGTCTATGCAAACAAGGCAGATCAGACAGGAAGAGAGACATCTGTGATTCCTGCTAATCAGTAACACAGATGTCTCTCTTCCTCGAGTGCATCAGTCCCCCCCACACAGTAAGAAAACACTCATAGGGAACACAGTTAACCCTTTGATTGCCCCTTCCCTGCCAGTGTTATTTATACAGTGTCTGCATTTTTTTTAGCACTGATCACTATATTGGTGTCACTGGTCCCTAAAAAGAGTCACTAAGTGTCAGATTTGTCAGCCGCAATGTCACGGTCCCGCTAAAAATCACTGATCGCCGCCATTACTAGTAAAAACATTTTTAAGTCCCTAAATCTATCCCATAGTTTGTAGACTTTTGTGCAAACCAATAAATATATATGCTTTTTGGTATTTTTTTTTACCAAAAATATATAGCAGAATATAAATTGGTCTAAAATGATGAAGAAATTTACATTTTTTTTTTTTATTCAGAATGCTTTACAGCAGAAAGTAAAAAATATTGTTTTATTTTTCAAAATAGTTGGTCTTCTCTTGTTTATAGCAAAAAGAAAACAAAACGCAGAGGTGATCAAATACCACCAAAAAAAAGCTCTATTTGTGGGAAAGAAAGGTCATCAACCGCGCAATTGTCAGTTAAAGCAATGCAGTGCCGTATCGCAAAAAATGGCCTGGTCAGGAAGTGGGTAAAACCTTCCTGAGCTGAAGTGGTTAAGGGGCAGCAAGCATGCATCTCCTCATGTCACTGTCAAGGGTCAGGCTTGGGGACCAGTAAATATAGCAGAAGAGTGTTACCCACTGACTAGCTAGATAAGTGCAGCAAGAGGTTACCCTGGCAGATGGCAAGAGTTCACCCGCGGTGTGGAGTATAAGCACTAACTATTGTTCACCAGAGCTCCTGATGGTGGGGATGTGTACCAGGTCGCATCCTCAGGATCACACCACCAGGAGGTGAGCCAGCCAGGGTCCAGTAGCAGATATAGCATGTAGGCATCAAGCAGAAGTGTAGTCAGTAAACAAGCCAAGGATCAGTAATAAGTGGTCACCGGTTGGGATCAAGCAGAAGGGTAGTTGATGTACGAAGCCAAAGGTCAGTAATGAGTGTTAGCGGTGTTCTGCCGAGAAAGTTCCGCTCGGCGGATTAGTTCCCCCCTCTACTGCGCATGCGCAGTAGAAGCCGGCGGAAATAGCCGAAGCGGAACAGCTGAAAATCAGCTGTACACGGCGCCTGTAAGAGGGCCCCTCGCGGGCTCGCTTCGCTCACCACGCTTCGGGCACGGCCACGCTGTGCTCGGCACTTTTAGATTCCCCCTCTAGGTCCACTTGGATAGTGGGGAAGGAATCTGGACCCAGAGCGCAGGCGCCGTGTACAGCTGATCGAAGCGTTTGAGCTTCGGCTATCTCCGGCGGCCAACAGTAGTACGTACTGCGCAGGCGCTGCGCCTGCGCAGTACAGGGGGGAACCTATCCGCCGAAGGAACTTATTCGGCAAGACAGCGGAAAAACTGATGGCAGCAGAAGTGACAAGAGCTATTGGCTGGATTGAGCTCAATAATCTGCTGAACAAGAAACAGAAAGTTAATGGGAGGAGCAAAAGGTTTAAGGTTCAAGATAAACAAGGTTCAGGGCAAGATCACTCAAAAATTTGTCCAGCATTCCAAGTGGCTCAGCAAGAAGAGACACAGTAGAGGGCACAGGTTCAGACCTACATACTGACACCCCTCTTGAATCATTCAAGGCCAAATGTTCTGCAGGAAAAAAACAATGGTGAGGAGGCCTCCAAAATCTACACCAGTCCCTTATCCTGGATAGGTGGCTGGAATGGATTTCTAAGGGGGCCCCAATGCAAATATACAAAAACAAAAAAGGGCATGGGAACAATCTCTAGAGTTACTGATTTGCTGAAACATTGGGTTGTGCTCTGTTACAACCTGCTCTCCTTCAGCGATTTGAAGTAAAGCATAGCGATTGCTGCAACATTTCATAGAAAGGCGGTAAGAGCAACTTTCACTAGCCACTTTGCTGCGAAACGCAGAGCAGCAAATCACTTTTAAACTATAGCCATCCCATAGAAAACATAGAAAAGATATTCTTAGTGACAAATCACTATAGCAAAACAGGAAAAGGGGGAAATAATCACTGAGAAAAGATTGCCTATGTCATCAGATTTACTGTAAAAGTTATACAAACAAACAAGCAGCACAAGTTTCTTTTCATCTAAGTAAAATAACATTTTTAGACAAAGAGAACCATTTTTAGTGCTTTGTGGCACAGAAATGCAGAACTAAGTAGTAATAGAATTTGGAGCCCAGCAACAATTTCAGCAGCCACAACAGAACTCATTGAAGGCAGTAACAGAACCCAGATCTGCCACTGCCAACAGTTTAATGTATCTGTAACTGCTGCATGTGTTCCAAAACTATTGCATTATATAGAGAAATCTGAACACATCAGAGCACACCAAAAACTAAAACAAGAACAAGAACAAAATACTGTCATGTAATAATTTTGCAAAGAACTGCAGAAGGGTAGATATAAAATAATGAAAAATTAATATTTTTTTTTTAATTATGAAACGAGCCCCATTCAGTATTTTTTAGATGTTGCCCTACACTTAACAACAACAACCATTCTAATTGTCACCCCATGCTCTATGCCCCACACTCAAAAATGCATGTGAGCTTTTTTTGAGTGCATCCAGAGGTTTTGCCCCCAGAGCTCGCATTCACATCTTAGCAGAGTGTATTACTAATGATTTTGAAGCATTCATTTTAGGCAGTGTATAGGCTTGTCACAAGTGTCTTTGCACAAGCAGCCAGCTTCAAGCATTTGTTTCCTGGACTAGGCAAGAGGAGGAGAGCAGTTCTACAGGAGGAAAGGAGATTTTCAGGCTTAAAAAGCATGCAAATGCATGTGTTATGTGATTACAGGTATATGCACTGAAGTCTATGGGGAAAAGCAAACAACTGAATATGCTTAAAAAAAGAGTCATGTGTGTTCTTCCTTGAGTTCCGGTTCACACTGATGCGGTGCAAATTTGCAGCGAATTCTGTGCGGATCCCAAACTGCATCCAAATCGCACCCTGTTCATGCGAACCACTGCGGGTGTTTATGTTAAGTTAACAAAACCCCGAAATCAACACAAGCAACACACAGTGCAGTTCACACCCATGCAATTCAATTCTGGTACTGCCAAAAAAGGGTCCTGAACATTTTTGGATTGAGTGCGATTTGAGCCATACAAAATAATGGCTCAAATTGCACTGTTGAAGAATCGCATGTGAATTTGCAAAGGAATGGGGTGCGATTTCTGTTCAAAATCACAGGCGGTTCCCGCACCACATGTGAACCGGCACTGAATCTTTGTGTGTTTTGTGTATTTCATCCAGGTCTGTGCAGTGATTCAGTGTTAGGTTAAGTTCACACCTATGTATGTGCGGTAGATGCATTTTTTCAGCGAGTTTTGTGGCGCATTTTGCATTTTTATGCATGTTTTTGGTGCATTTTTCATTCGTTTTGTGTTTTTGGGAAGTGTTTGGGAAGTTGATGTTGCTAGGACCAGGTTTAGTCATGCAGAAAAAACACGCCAAAAACACATATACAGTATCTCACAAAAGTGAGTAAACCCCTGACATTTTTGTAAATATTTTATTATCTTTTCATGTGAAAACACTGAAGGAATGACACTTTGCTACAATGTAAAGTAGTGAGTGTACAGCTTGTATAACAGTGTAAATTTTCTGTCCCATCAAAATAACTAAATACACAGCCAATAATGTCTAAACCACTGGCAACAAAAGTAAGTACACCCCTAAGTGAAGATGTCCAAATTGGGCCCAAAATGTCAATATTTTGTGTGGCCACCATTATTTTCCAGCACTGCCTTAACCCTCGTGGGCATGGAGTTCATCAGAGTTTCACAGGTTGCCACTGGAGTCCTCTTCCACTCCTCCATAATGACATCACGGAGCTGGTGGATTTTAGAGACCTTGCGCTCCTCCACCTTCTGTTAGAGGATGCCTCACAGATGCTCAATAGGGTTTAGGTCTGGAGACAATCTTGGCCAGTCCATCACCTTTACCCTCAGCTTCTTTAGCAAGGCAGCGGTCATCTTGGAGGTGTGTTTGGGGTCGTTATAATATTGGAATACTGGCCTGTGTCCCAGTCTCTGAAGGGAGGGAATCATGCTCTGCTTCAGTATGTCACAATACATGTTGGCATTCATGGTTCCCTCAATGAACTGTAGCTCCCCAGTGCCGGGAGCACTCATGCAGCCCCAGACCATGACACTCCAAATCCATGCCTTTGTACTCCTCACCTGGTTGCCACTACACACGCTTGACACCATCTGAACCAAATAAGTTTATCTTAGTCTCATCAGACCACAGGACATGGTTCCAGTAATCCATGTCCTTAGTTTGCTTGTATTCAGCAAACTGTTTGTGGGCTTTCTTCTACATCATCTTTAGAAGAGGCTTCCTTCTGGGACAACAGCCAAGCAGACCAATTTGATGAAGTGTGCGGCATATGATCTGAGCACTGACAGGTTGACCCTCCTCCCCTTCAACCTCTGCAGCAATGCTGGCAGCACTCATACGTCCATTTCCCAAAGACAACCTCTGGATATGATGCTGAGCATGTGCACTCAATTTCTTTAGTCGACCGTGGCGCAACCGCTGTATGGTCTTGGCCACCGTGCTGCGGCTCAGTTTCAGGGTCTTGGCAATCTTCTTATAGCCTAGGCCATCTTTATGTAGAGCAACAATTCTTTTTTTCAGATCCTCAGAGAGTTCTTTGCCATGAGGTGCCATGTTGAACTTCCAGTGACCATTATGAGAAAGTGAGAGCGATAACACCATATTTACCACACCTGCTCCCCATTCACACCTGAGACCTTGTAACACTAACGAGTTACATGACACTGGGGAGGGAAAATGGCTAATTGGGCCCAATTTGGACATTTTCTCTTAGAGGTGTACCCACTTCTGTTGCCAGCGGTTTAGACAATAATGGCTGTGAGTTGAGTTATTTTGAGGGGACAGCAAATATACACTGTTATACAAGCTGTACACTCACTACTTTACATTGTAGCAAAGTGTCATTTCTTCAGTGTTGTCATATGAAAATATATAATAAAATATTTACAAAAATGTGAGGGGTGTACTCACTTTTGTGAGATACTGTACATGTGTTTTTCATGCATTTTTGATGCAATTCCAAAGTCTATTGAGCCAAAAACGCACTATGCTGCATGTAAAAAAGTCCCTGCACCTTTCCAAAAAACGCATTGTAGGAAACTACATAGATGTGAATGAGACCTATAGGAAATAATGTTAAATGGGTTGTAGTTTTGTTTCTTTGGATCTGCAAATGCACTAAAAACACACACAGACGTGAGCCTAGCCTTAAACTTTGCCCCTGTGCAGGAGACCAGTCACTGCTGCTCGCTCACCTTGTGCAGGGTGACTGGCCTTGTATCCACCCCTCCTGTAGTTCCCTGCTGTCAGTTTTAGTGGGTGGAGTCTACTGGGTCCCTCCTATAGCTCTTCTCTCTGCACAGACTATGTATAGCACAGTGATGATGACACTCATAGGTGTGCACAGCCTATTACATTAGGGTGTGCACCCCAAAGCTCAAACACACAAGACTTTCTCTGCAGCCTCAGTTGCACTGGGCAGTGAATGAATGGGAAGTGCTCTGAACGGCTTGCTGTTCATCCACAAACACAGTTTAGTATCCTTCAAGCGTAACTCCACTTTTGTTGAAAAAAAACATTCCCCTCTGGGTGATAAATGTACATTACAAGGATTATAAAAACCTTTGTTGCAAATTCATACCTTTTGTTATTCTGAAAAAATCCCTGTGTGTTTGTCTGTGCCTCTGGGCTGAGTGGGTCTAATGGGAGTGGTTTCATAATTATCAGTCAGCTGTGGAAGCTGCAGAACACTAATGAGGGAATCTGCAGGGTCTGCATCCCTTTAGACGTGTTCCTATTGGGAGTATCTCACCAAAAATTACATTTTGTTGAAATGGATACCTGAAATCTGACTTGTATCTAAGTGTAGACTTCTAGGAAAATCAGTTAGCCAATCATACAAGCAGGAAATTATGTTTCTGGAGAGTGGTCAGTACACATTCTGTGTATAGAACACCTCCAGGTAGCCAGGCCAGGAAGCCTTGTCAGGAGGGGGAGTCAACACCACACATAGTTACATAGTAGGTGAGGTTGAAAAAAGACACAAGTCCATCAAGTCCAACCTATGTGTGTGATTTATATGTCAGTATTACATTGTATATCCCTGTATATTGCGGTCATTCAGGTGCTTATCTAATAGTTTCTTGAAACTATTGATGCCCCCCGCTGAGACCACCGCCTGTGGAAGGGAATTCTACATCCTTGCCGCTCTTACAGTAAAGAACCCTCTACGTAGTTTAAGGTTAAACCTCTTTTCTTCTAATTTTAATGAGTGGCCACGAGTCTTGTTAAACTCCCTTCTGCAAAAAAGTTTTATCCCTATTGTGGGGACACCGGTATGGTATTTGTAAATTGAAATCATATCCCCTCTCAAGCATTTCTTCTCCAGAGAGAATAAGTTCAGTGCTCGCAACCTTTCCTCATAACTAATATCCTCCAGACCCTTTATTAGCTTTGTTGCCCTTCTTTGTACTCACTCCATTTCCAGTACATCCTTCCTGAGGACTGGTGCCTAGAACTGGAGAGCATGCTTTGTTAGCAGCAGCTTGGCATTGCATGCCATTGTAAGCCTATCATCTACTGGGACCCCCAGGTCCTTTTCCATCCTAGATTCCAGAGGTTCTCCCCCCTCAGCGTATAGATTGCATTCATATTTTTGCCACCCAAATGCATTATTTTACTACATTTTCTACATTGAACCTCATTTGCCATGTAGTTGCCCACCCTATTAATTTGTTCAGATCTTTTTGCAAGGTTTCCCTGTATTGCCCTGCTTAGCTTAGTATCGTCCACAAATGCAGAGATTGAACTGTTTACCCCATCCTCCAGGTCGTTTATGAACAAATTAAACAGGAATGGTCCCAGCACAGAACCCTGGGGAACCCCACTACCCACCCCTGACCATTCCGAGTACTCCTAATTTATTACCACCCTCTGAACTCGCCCTTGTAGCCAGTTTTAAATCCATGTACTCACCCTATGGTCCATGCCAACGGAACTTATTATGTACAGTAAACGTTTATGGGGAACTGTGTCAAATGCTTTTGCAAAATCCAGATACAAAACGTCTAAGGGCCTTCCTTTATCTACATGGCAGCTCACCTCCTCATAGAAGGTTAATAGATTGGTTTGGCAAGAACTATTCTTTATGAACCCATGCTGATTACTGCTAATGATACCGTTCTCATTACTAAAATCTTGTATATAGTCCCTGTGACAGACTCACCCAGGACAGAGGCTTTTGGAGGGGACTGAATGCCAGCCTCTTGCCTACCGATTGTGGGCCCTGGCATTTGGGGGGAACAGTGCGCTTTGTGAGCTGCATGCCTAGGGACCCTTGAGGTGTTGTTACTTTGGATACGGGTCCTTGTCCCCCAGGACACACAGACTCTGGAAACCCTGTTTATGCCATATTGGAAACGGTGACTGGGAGGGTATGTCTTGGATTGCTTAAAATGGGACAGTAATATTTATCCACAATATCTCCCAGGATATATGTAAAAATCTATTCTTGGTTTGTTTGATTCTGAACTCCACATGTTAGTTGAGAGAGCTGATCACATTGGCCTCTAGAACTGGGTGGGAGTCGGACAGTCTACTCATATTATAGTTTGTTGCCTACTAGGCTCAGGAGGGGGGGAGATCACTGTTTGTATTGTTAATTGTAATTAGCTCCTGCTATTGTGTTTATAATCTGTGTGAAGCTCGGTGACCACAAGTCTGCCCAAAGGTCATGTCTCTGAGTCACCTAGTCTGGGTAAATGATTTAGTAAACTAGCTCATGTTAATTAGGTTAATTAGGTTACAGTTGTATTGTTAGAGTAATATGAGCAGGAGGGGGAACCTCCTCTTTAACTGTATATAAAGACTTGTAATTTTAGTTTTAATAAATGAGTCCATGTTAACAGTTAAGCAAGTCTCGTCTTGTTTTGTGCTTGTGAGCGGTTGGAATATCTGATATCTAGATTCAGACTGGGGGGGGTGGTATACTGACAGAAGCACTCAAGCGAAGTGTGGGGGACGTTCCGTTACAATCCCCTCTAAGAGTTTACATACTATTGATGTTAGGCTAATTGGTCTGTAATTCCCAGGGATGTATTTTGGGCCCTTTTTAAATATTGGTTCTACATTGGCTTTTCTCCAATCACCTGGTACCATTCCAGTCAGTAGACTGTCAGTAAAAATGAGGAACAATGGTCTGGCAAATACTTAAACGAGTTCCGTAAGTACCCTCGGGTGCAAGCCATCTGGTCCTGGTGATTTATTAATGTTAAGTTTCCCAAGTCTAATTCTAATTCTGTCCATGAGGGTGCTTCCTGTGATGTATCATGAGGATAAACACCACAGTTTTGGTTACTTAAGCCCCCCGATTCCCTCGTGAAGACTGAGGAGAAGAATAAATTCAATACCTTCGCCATCTCCCCATCCTTTGTAACCAGATGTCCTTCCTCATTCTTTATGGGGCCAATATGGTCTGTCCCTTTTTTACTGTTTACATACTTGTAATTGCAATTGCTCTCCTCCACTATGTGTCTTTCGTGTTCTTTCTTAGCCATCCTTATTGCACCCTTACATTTCTTGTTGCATTCTTTATAAAGTCTGAATGCTGATGATGATCCCTCCCTTTTGAAGGCCTTCTCTTTGCTTTTATATGCATTTTTACATTGGAGTTAAGCCATCCAGGAATTTTGTTCGCTCTTTTAAATTTATTAACAAATGGGATGCATTGGCTAATGCCCTTATTTAATATGCTCTTAAAGCATACCCATCTCTCCTCCGCGTTCTTTGTTCCTAAAATTGTATCACAATTTATGCCTTCTAGCAAGGTATGTAGTTTAGAGAAGTTGGCTCCTTTGAAATTCAGTGTCTTTGTATTCCCCTTATGTTTCCTATTTGTGCTATTTATACTGAATCCAATCGACCTGTGATCGCTGTTACCTAAATTGCCCCGTATTTCTACATCTGTGATCAGGTCTGTATTGTTGGTAATCAGTAGATCCAGTAATGCTTTATTTCTAGTTGGTGCGTCTACCATCTGACCCATAAAATTGCCATGCAAGACATTTAGGACCTGGCGAGCCTTAGATGAATGGGTGGTTCCCTCCGACCAGTCTATGTCTGGATAATTAAAATCCCCCATTATGATAACAATTCCCATCCTTGCTGCTAATCCAAATTGTGATAGGAAATCTGTCTCCCCCTCCTCCCTCAGGTTAGGGGGCCTATAGCATACTCCCAGTATTATTTTCACCTTAGCTTCATCCCTCTGGAGCTCTACCCATAAGGATTCCACCTCCTCCCTAGCTCCCTTAGTGATGTCATCTCTCACATTCACTTGTACATTATTCTTGATATATAGGCATACCCCTCCTGGTGATTAGGGTGTGCCCAGGCACACCTGGCACACCAACCTGCGCATGCCTATGATGACAATACTACTTTTACAAGGTAATAACTGGGTTTGCTAAGGCATTTGGCACTCACAAAGAGAATTTATATTGATTGTGACTATAGAGGAATGTATTTAAATGAAATTTTTTTGTGCCTGGAATTCAGCTTCAGGCTCCATGCACACTAGTGTTTTTTAAGCTCCTAGAAGCTGTTATTAGCATTTATTTTTCTTCTACTCCTAGAAGATAAATAGGGTAATCCTATGTGTCCATGCTCACTACTTTAGGCTATTAGCATTTTTTTGAGCTTCAGCATCTAGGAGCAGAGTAGTAGAGTTTCTTGGAACATTTTTCCAGCAGAAAAAAAGAGGAATGCTCCTAACTGCTTCTGAATACTACTAAAATGCTACTGACAGCTTTTTTTCTTCATGTACTGCAAAAACCCTAATACAATGCTAATGCACCTAAACGCTACTTAAATGTTACTAGAAGCTGGCACAACAGCATTTTTCATCCAGCATTTTGTTTCTAGCTTTTCTTGAGCTTAAAGCGGACCTTCAGTAATTTTTTAATCTTTCTATCTATTAAATCTTCTGCGCTTGTTGTTTTAACTTTGGATAGTAAAACATTTTTTTTCTGCCAGTATATACATTATACAGCCCACTTCCTGTTTCTTGTCTGGTCATTAGCCTAGGCTTATGACATCACGCACAGCTCTCTTTCTCACTCTCGTGAGAGTTTGCCAGGAAGGGAGGGGAAGATGAGTCATAAGAGGGCTAATCAGAGCTGCAGGGCTGCAGAGCTGGAGGTGTGCTTCTGTGTGTCTGTGTAAATCCAGGAAGTGAACAGGCAGCAGCTTCAGCTGCCCACAGTTAAAATGGATGCAGCCAGACTCAGTGGAGGGGGATTTCTGCAGCATATTTGGCAAGTACAGAATCACAGTATATATAAAATAATATGCAAAGTGGTTGGAGGGAAGCTTCAGAATGGCAAAGATGTTTTTATTACAAATTATGTGAGCAGACTGCAGTTCCTCTTTAACCACTTCAATACCAGGCATTTACCCCCCTTCCTGCCCAAGCCAATTTTCAGCTTTCAGCGCTGTCACTGTTTAACCACTTCAGCCCCGGAAGATTTTACCCCCTTCCTGACCAGAGCACTTTTTGCGAATCGGCACTGCGTCGCTTTAACTGACAATTGCGCGGTCGTGCGACGTTGCACCCAAACAAAATTTTTGTTTCCCACAAATAGAGCTTTCTTTTGGTGGTATTTGATTGCCTCTGCGTTTTTTTTTTTTGCACTATAAACAAAAATGAGCAACTATTTTGAAAAAAAAGCATTATTTTTTACTTTTTGCTATAATAAATATCCCCCAAAAATACATAAAAAAACATTTTTTTCCTCAGTTTAGGCCGATACGTATTCTTTTACATATTTTTGGTAAAAAAATTGCTATAAGCGTATATACATTGGTTTGCGCAAAAGTTATGGAGATTTTATGGCTTTTTTATTATTAATTTTTTTTTGTACTAGTAATGGCGGCAATTTGCGTTTTTTTATCAGGACTGCGACATTATGGCAATTTTGACACATTTTGGGACCATTGGCATTTTTATAGCGATCAGTGCTATAAAATTGCATTGATTACTGTAAAAATGTCACTGGCAGTGAAGGGGTTAACCACCACTAGGGAGCAGTGAAGGGGTTAGGTGTGTCCTAGTGTGTGTTCTAACTGAAGGGGGGATGGGACTGTGCAGGGAAACTAACAGATCGCCTGTTCATACTCTGTATGAACAGACAATCTGTCTGTTCTCCCCTCAGAGAACTGGAAACTGTGTGTTTACACACACAGATCCCAGTTCTCAGTGTGTCCCGAACGATCACGGGAGCTGGTGATCAGGACCGCCGGGCACTCGCATCTGCTCCGTGGGCGAGCAGGGGACACGCGTGCGCCCCTTCAGCAGCATGCCCATGCCCCCTAGTGGCTGTCTATGGTACCGACATAACATGACGGCTATTTGCGCAGCCGAGCCATGTTGCTGCAGTGCAACTGCGGCAGCTGGTCGGCATGCAATTAAATGACAATTGAGTGGTCATGCTACACTGTACCCAAACCAAGTGTTTATCTTTTTGTTCCCACAAATTGAGCTTTCTTTTGGTGGTGTTTGACCACCTCTGCTGTTTTTATTTTTTGCTCAACAAATAAAAAAAGACCGAAACTTTGAAAAAAAAAGTTCTTCTTTTGTTTCTGTTATAAAATTTTGTAAATAAGTTTTCTCCTTCTCTGATGGCGACTGATAAGGCGGCACTGATGGGCACTGATAAGGCAGCACCGATCAGATGGCACCAATCAGGTGACACTGACGGGCACTGATGATGGGCACTGCTGGGCACTGATGAGCACTGATAGGCGGCACTGATAGGCAGCACTGCTGGGCACTGATATGCGGCACTGATAGATGGCACTGACAGGCATAACTGATGGCACTGGCATGCATTGCTGATGGGCACTGATTGCCACCTGCCGGGGCACTGATTGTCATCTACCTGGTGGACCAGGGTGGCATACCTTTTGGGTTACCTTTGTGGGCATCCCTGGTGGTCTGTTGGCATCCCTGGTGGTCCTGGGTGGGCATCTGCAGGGGAAGGGGCTGCGCTGATAAACAATCAGCACAGGCCCCCCCCCATCAGGAGAGCCGCCGATCGGCTCTCCTCTACTCGCATTTGTCAGACGCGAGTGAGGAAAAGCCGATCAACGGCTTCTACTGTTTACATTGTGATCAGTCGTGATTGGACATGGCTGATGACGTGGTTAAGAGCCTCTGTCAGAGGCTCTTTACCGAGATTGATGTAGCGGTGTGTCAGCCTAACACGCCACACCACCAATCGCCACGATGCACGCCCCCACGGGAGCCTTAAAGTGATAGTAAACCTTGGATGTTTAAAAAAAAAACACCTGTAAGGCAATTGCATAATGTGCTATGCATACCAGCACATTATGAAATACTGATCTTGGAATGAAGCCTTCCAGTGGCACGCTGTAACTGCTAAGGGTTCTGAAATATTCCCCCGGTCTTTCTTCTGGGTTCCAGTGCTCCGGCTATGTGATTGCCCGGAGCCATAATTACGTCACTCCTGTACGCAGGAACCCTCGGTTTCAGCACAAAGCTCTGACGGTCCGGCAAGGTATGAGTTATGTGTAGGCACAAATTGTCCATGTGAAACGCGTCAACAACAGTGTTCCTGTTTGTTGTCTGGCACGGTGACAATAAAGAGTTTTAAAAGCTTTGATTCCATTGTGGTGTGGGGCCATCCTTTTTCCTTCATCTGCATATTCACGGTGGCGATCCGGGGCGAGCAACTATAGTGTTCACATTATGTCTGGACCTTCAGAGGGCATGTGCCGGTGACGTAACTGGCTGCATCCAGGGTGAATATTTCCTAAATGGTGGACGTTTAGGTAGGGTTACCACCTCATCCCTTTAAAACTGAACACCTGATTACACAGGTTCTGTGGCTGATTAAGGTGGTAAGTAAACTCACTTGGTGCCTTATTTGCAGTAAATTAGCCTCAGAACCTGTATAATTCATATGTGTTCAGGTTTAAAGGGATGAGGTGGCAACCCTACGTTTAGGAGATATTCATTTTACCAACAGGTAAGCCTTATTGTAGGTAAAAATCACCAAGCGTGCTTTACATCCGCTTTAAGTTGGTGGGGGGTATATACTCAAAATTCTACCCCTGTGAATGAGATCGTGCTGCAACCACATGTATTGCACACGGTTTTGCGCAGGGTTAAAAAAGACTTGGAGGAGGCGTCTCTTCTCTGCCTGTCAAATGCCTCTAGAAAGCAGTCCTTCCGTGGAAAGTCTGCCGCACATCCAAACTTAGCCATAAACCTGCTCTTCTCCCTTCGCCAAGGAAACAAACGTCTGAAGCTTGATACATGTGCAAAAAAGCGTCGTAAAACGCCTGCAAAAAAAAAAAATTGCTTTAAAAATCACTAGGAACACGTTCTGCTCAGGTGTGCATACAGGCACATTTTTTCTTATGCACATGCTTGTATGTTATGCTCCATCATTATTTGGGCTATGTAATGAACACAGATTTCAGCTGCATCAGAAAAACGAATGTTTCCTCCTGGGGATGTGATGAATATATAAGGAGAGACACAGGCTGTGGCAGCAGAGTCTCCAGATCAAATGGCAGTTAATGAGTTAAGCAGTAGGCAGTGCTGTGGGCCTTTGAATAATAGTGCAGCTGAGTGGAGCTGCAGCAAGGAGAGAGATCTGGATAGAGATGTTAACTAAAGGAGATCACAGAGCCTTCCAGCACTGCTAGAGCACATCACTGCCTACTATTCCACACACTGAGGGAGACCTATCTCTACCTGATTTAAGGATGCTGTCAGTTTAGGGGGACTTGTCTTTTTTTTCTTTCTTTTTTTCAGCACTGCAGGACTGGATAGCTATTCCCTGAAAGCCAAAAGCTGGTGATTTCTAGGAGGGCTTACTGCTTTTCCACATCCTTCTGTGAGATTGCACTTACTCTGAGACACAAAGTGCTGAAGCTGCTGTATACAGTACATCGCAGACACCAAGAAGCAGCTGGCACAGGCTCTGGATACCAACTGCCATTCACCTCCGATCTAATGCAGCAATTGTCGGGATAAAGGTCGGAGGATGCCTCTGGGGGGTGCCAACTGCTAGCTGGGCAGCTGGCAACGTGCAAGTTGACCATCAGATCAGCAGACAGGTAAGGGCAAAGATAATGTTACTTTACAAGCCTTGCTAATTAAAGCTGTTAATGATTTATCAACATATTGTAGCAATCAGAAATGTTACCTGCAAGTGCTAACAGCTAAAGCCCGAACTGTACATTCCAGTATGAGTAACTTTGCTAGTTAGGCTTGCTGGATAAACTTTATCACCCGGATGGTTAAAGGTAAAGCTGGATGTCAGTGTTGGGGCTTTTACCCTGGTATTGGTTTAAATGATGGGGGGACAAGGATGCTGTGTGCTTTCCATTCATAGCCATAAGGCTGTATTATATTAATATCTAGTGGATCTAGAGAATGACAATGTACCTGTCAAAGGATGCTGTGCTGTGAAAGCATCTTTACAACTTTAGGGCTATCTAGAAATAACAGCAAACTGGTCTTCATCTAAGAGGGTCATTCCCTGAAATCAGGAGATCCTTGTCCATTGTGCACTAGGTGTTGTGTTATTTGTAGGGATTTGGAGTGGCAAGTTTCAGGTTAGTTAGCTCCATGGCAAGTGATGCAGTGTCACAGAGAGAGGCAGATGTCTGGACGACAGGTGAGCAGAGCAGCCAGTGAGACCAGTTAAATCCTTACAAGCTAGAGTTTGTCTTGTACACTCCAGCACACATCAATGTGCAGATTGCTGCTTAATGCACCAGTGCTTTCCATAAATCTGTGCTTCTAGCTGATCTTTGCTAGAAACTGTGCTTTAAGCAAGAACAGTTTTATGTATTCCTGCAGTCTGAACATTTCATTCCCACTGACAATTTTTCTTCCACCTTTCTTTTTTTTTTTTTTTTTTTTTTTTAGCTTCGGCAAGTCATTTCAGCAGTCGTACATAATGAACTGAACTCACTTGTATGCCCTATCCATAAAGGCTTCCATTAAAATGACATTTCTGCACTTTTCAGTTTTTTTTTTCCACAGTAATAAAATACAAATCACAATTTGTCTCCAACACAATTCATTATTTTGCACATAGTACAATTCATAAGGATTATCTGCTTCTATAGATTGTGGTAGCATCTGCCATAATACAGACATGTTTAAATATTAAGATGGGGTCTTTTGAGTGCTTGTTAGACCTTAGCCTAGGTAAGGCAATTTTATACAGAATACATAAGGTAAGACTGGCAGCTTATTCAGACAACAGATCTGTACTAAGACTTTGTGTCTCTCATGCTATTCCTAATGAAATGTGAAAAGCAAGCACTGTGATAGCCTCTGCTGTGTAGCCAAACTTCTCTACAGACTCACTAATCGGTCAAAGAAGGCATCACTTTCTCTACAGTAAACCACAGCATGCTTGCAAGAGTTAATTGGTTCCATGGGTGTCTTCTCTGGGAATAAAAGGCTTACCGTACCCTGAATTTTAGCTATAGTTGTATTCTGGCACTAAGTGGATTATTGGTATATTATAGCATGGATTACTTGTGATATGCCATAATATGATAGGGTTTAGCCAGTGGTGCATGCTCGTCATCAATAATGATTGCATTTGTGGTGGTAGTCCCCTTCATTACATATGGAAGTAAATCTATCCTGGCACTTTTAATCCTTATATACTGCCTTATAAATCCTTTTCATTCCACACAATAACTCTGTACGTCAGTAAGTTGAATTATTTACAGTCCTTTATTCCTAATGACGGATATATACCCATTTTGGTACAAGCATTGCAGAATTTTAATACATGTATGTTTTGTCTATGTAATGGTTAAAGGAGCAATATTTAAGTCATACTATTTCTAATTGGCTTCAAAATTCTACAGCCTGTTCCTCTGCTGGTGGGTTAACAGCACTACTGTTTTTGATTAGACACTACACTGTCTGAACAGGAACATTCTCATCACAGATCAAACCCAAATCATTAAAAGGCACTTGTAACTGACAGCTGTCACAATGTCATATTTGTAGAGCTTTACTTGGCATTCATTACCATCTCTCATTACTTTATCTCATGACAATATTGCAGATTGGTCTACACACTACAGTCGATATTACTGGAAATTGATGAAGATTGCTTAGTTTTTGAGCATTTTGAAGCATGGATGAGTGTATGGAAAGGTGATGACAGGGTTGAGCATAATGATCTCTTCAGATTTAAATTTACTCATGATTGCCCCAGTCCTCACTGGAAGCAGTTCTGATTGGATCTGTTTAAAGATATGATGGCCACTATTGTATATTTTAATGGTTGGAAATAGGCAATGCGAACTGCACAATATCTACTTAAATGGCATTGCCTTTTATCATAAATTAGAGTTTTAGAGTTTCTTCCAATGTATATTAAGGGACTAAGGGATTTGATTAGGGTGCTAAAGATTCCTGCTGACACTGTTGGCTGTAATATACCGATTGCAGTTCAGTATCTTCTTAGGTGTTTTCACCTGCAGCCATTTACCGTATACTACACAAACTTCAACTAATGGAAAAATCCTCATTCTATTCATTACACCCGCTTATCTCCATGAAAAAAATCAGACTGTCAGATTAGTATTGATGGAACCCAAAAAATGCTCAGTGTCATACATAGTGCTTGCTTAATGATGACTTGAAGTTGCAGGAACAGAAACTTCCCTCAACCTTTGCAAAGTGATGCATATCCCTAACTTGACAATACTTAAAGTGTTACTAAACCCAGAACCCTGCATTTACTATATCAGATCTTCCACAGTACACAGAACATGGAAATGCAATTATTTTTGTAAATATAAACTGCTAGTGCTAAATAGCTTTTCTCATTAGCTGTACATAACAGTCTTGTGACTTCTATCAGTGTCCTGGCGAGCACTGGTTAAAGCATGTAGGAGGAGTTTTCATTCTCTTCTGACTGTCCTTTGAGGCTGCATGAACCCCGACCCTCTGTCTGGACAGTGCTCATTGAGCCTGTGCTGATCACATGCACCTTCCCAAAAAAAAAAGCTCTCTAGCAATACACACCAAACTGAGCATGTGCAGAGTGCCTCCTAGGGCTCTGTTCTATCAGCACAGCGATTGTAAAAGAAGGGGAGGGTCAGAGAAGACAGGATCAAACAGCCTTTTTACACAGTGTGGAGGATTAACCCCTTAGATTTCACATGAGTATAATGAGCATGCTTTACCGCATATACAGACAGATTTTACTGTTGTGGGTTTAGTAACAGTATGTCTAAAGTCTTTTTTTCTGTTTGAGTAGGAAAAGGCAATAAAAAAAGCCCTGTTAGTTTGTTTTCTTTTTTTGCCATCTACCAATCTTTTGCTTCCTTTCCCATAAAACATCAGAAATAAGAACAAATCTCTTTATACTGAGGGGATATCCCCCCTTATTCAGTTGTCACCAGAACAAAGTCCTTATTGGAAGTGTCCTTTCTATTCTTGTTCTGTTGACTGTTTTCTCTCACTTTCAGTCTTGAAGAAAGTGGTCCCAGGACTTATTTCCTTATCACTTTTATAAAAAACAAATGACTTTAAATACAATTTTATGTCTGACCTTCACTTTTGAAAATAACAGTTTCCTTGCGATTATGCCAATACCAAGGCTTCATCCGAATTTAGGGGTTGTGACTTTCTTTTGACTTCATTAGCTTTATGTAAGTTCTTGGCCAGTGAAAACTCTGAGGACCAAGTCTGGTCAGGTCAGGGATGGCAGTGCCTGAAAGTTGCTTCACATTCCCCGTTTGGTTTTTCTAATTACAAATTTATTTTGTTTACTCGGTCTACTATCTGCAAAGCAAAACCGTGTTAATACTGAATATGAAGGAGTTATCATCTTAAATTTTTTTTTAAGGATGGACTGTGCACATACTTAGTTTGTCACATGTCATTTGTGCACATACTTAGTTTGTACAAAAGGACAGGATAAATCTTTAACCATTCCTAGAGGTCAGGTTTAGCTAGCCAGTATTTATGATGGCAATGATTGCATTCAGCATCTACCTGAACAAATGAACATCATAAATGCATTTACTTATGGTTTACGATAGTGAGCCTGTATGAGATCCAGGGCAATTTTTAGGAAAATACTTTCTGCCCACAGTCTTATAGGCCATAACGAGAGAGAAGGGGATGCATGAGTGGAATCATGAGGTAGACAAGAAGAAAGGCTTACATTTATGTTTATAGTGAGGGCTGTGTAGTGTAATTTCAAAGCTAAAGGATTATCTATGCACTTGAGAGTTGTGCATGGTAACATACAACAGGTGGTACTTCAGCTCTGCATATATTGTGATGACGGTACACCACTGATCAAAGTTTGGGAAGCACCATGCCCAGATAATAATTCTGGTTGCTGGCTGTAAACTGAAACAAAATACCTGATTCACTAACCACTTTGAATAGTTTTGCATGATATGGAACATCTCATTGGAACTCTATTTACCAAATAAATATTAAGACTCACCAAATCATATGGTAAAAACCAGACACGTCAAAATGTTGTTTGAGCATGCCCCAGGCCCATTGCTTGTTTATAAGTTTTGAATGCTAGATGCAATTCCTGTTATTTATAAAACCCACAGGGATCGAAAGACCTATACATAATTTTAGCGAGATCATACAACTGTACAGATGTCTGTAGGCAATAAATTAGGAATGAAAAAACAGGCGGTAGATTTAGTGCAAAACAGGGACTTAATATTCCTAAAAAAAGACAGATCATTTTGCAGCATTTGTATTCTGGTAAACATGCAAAGTTTTAAGATTTAGTAACCACAATATATTACATGCAAGGCTAAAAATGATATTTTCATGCCAAACACGTATTGGGGTTGATTTACTAAAACTGGAGAGAGCAAAATCTGGAGCATCTGAGCATGTTAGCCAATCAGCTTCTAACTTCAGCTTGTTCAATTAACCTTTGACAGTAAGGCTCAGTTCACATCTATGTGTTTTAGGGTGTTTTTCTGCTCTAAGCCTCAGCTCTAAAAACGCCCAACAAGACAAATCTCAATCATTTCAATGGTCCCTGTTCACATCTAAGCATTCTGTCGCCTTAAGCAAAATAACCGTCGCTCAAAAAAGTACATGAGCTTCTTTTCGGCAGGTTTGCAGGCGTTTCTACTGCTTTTCATTGGTGACTTGTCATCTTTAAAATGCCTGTACAAAAACTCTACAAGAACGCCTGTAAAATAGCAACGCCTAGATGTGAACTGAGCCTAAAAACTGGAAGCTGATTGGTTTCTATGAAGAGCTGCAGCAGATTTTGCACTCTCCGGTTTTAGTAAATCAACCCCTATTTTTTCTTGACCAACCACAATAACAATGCATCATTCATCACATGCAAAACAGAGCATATAGAAAGATGAATCTTTTTGATGACAAAGTACACAGTCACTTACATAACACACATTGAGCACCTCTGGTCTGTCCACATGAGTACCTAAAGTGCACCTATTACAAAAGAATTATGTGGGATTCATTTTGACAATGTCAGTTCCCTGGTTGTCATGCTGATGGATTAAAGAGTTACTAAACCCACTAAAATGAAAATAGTTCATCTGCCAACCCACAGTGCCCACAGCACATCTTCTTTTTACATTAAAATACTGTCACTATATACCTTTTTGGCTGATCTGTATACCACGGTCAGTGATAAACTGCACAGTTTCTCCAGTGCTGAGAGTTCAGGTAGGAGGAGATTTCCACTACAGCCTGTATACACTCCCACATGTGTGATGTCAATATCATGTGACTTGTCTATCTCACACAACTGAGCATGTGCAGATCGGCTACCCTGCCTCTGTTAGCTGGACTTCCTCAGATAGACAGTGCAGGAGGGGGAGGATCTGTGCATACAGGATAAAACAGCCTTTTTACACAATGCAGAGGATTAACCCCTTAAGTTCCACAGTGAGTAGAACAAGCATGCTATGCTGCATATACAGACCGATTTTACTTTTGGGTTTAATAATACTTTAACTTCTGTGCTTTGTGTTATACTGACCCAGGTCAAGCATAGGGATAAGGAATTCTGACACTAATTCACAGCATCCTTGTTCAGAGTCTGTTACCCAGAGCTTTTATAGCCATACACATCTAGGCATTAAGCATTTTCAGAAGGAGGCCAGAAATAGAGGCTTCTGTACTATTTACAATGGCTTTCAGTAAACAAATGTGAGGCATTTTTAAATTTTATTGACTTATGAAACCTGAAATCAAAGGTGCATCCAAAACTAAGGGTTGTAATTAGAAAAGGAATCAAGGGGAAGTTTTCATAATGGAGCACTTGTTCTGGTGATAGCTTGATCACTTTTGGGGTGCACGCATAGAGGCGCAAAATACACTGCGTTCAAATTCATAATGTGTTTTTACTGATCCGAATGCAGCTACATATTATGGTATGGGCCCATGTACACAGGTGAGCACAGCCCCGTAATGTGGAGCTACATTCAGCTGTGCAATAAAAAAAAAAAAAGACCATATCCAGCATGCTACACATGTAAATGTTTGTGCTAACATTTACATAGGACCAGCATTCAGCATAAATGATAAATGTACACTACTAGCCCTGAATACCAAGGTTGCCAGCAGACAGGACACGCTCAGCAGCCTAAGATACTAGGCCTCAGGAGCCACCTGCGCCCCAGCAACCTAGGACTTGAGGTGACAGGAGCTGCCTGCATCCTAGCAATTTAGGAGTCTAGACGCTGCATCCTCATTTGCGCTGTATGCAAGAAAACCAATATTTTAATAAAAACGCTCCATGGAAAACCTCTAAATAACAAGCTGGTAGTGCCACAATGAAACAATTTAATTTATAATAAATAACTTAAAAAAAAGTCCTGTGCCCTGCTATAAAAAAAATGAACAAATTGCTAAATGATTGATACGCACCCTCAAGTGCTCCAGAGATATAGACATCTAGATGGTATCACTAGACAAGAATGGGAATGCTGCTACCCACCTCAGAGTAAACCTCCTTAAAAAGGGAGGGTATGGGCGGAGAGTGGTTACATCTCAGTTCATATAAAATGAGGAAGGGGACGCTTCCCTCGAAACACGTAAGCCTTTACCGAGGGACCAATCGGGCTGTGCTATGCGGTCCCCGGTGCTGGAGAGTAATACGATGTGATTCAATGCCTGTTTTCTAAGCACACTTGTAAGTATGTTTTTTGTGTGCAATTTGTGACCAATAAAGGTTCATGGCAATGCACTTTCATGTATACAAATACTTAAAACATAGGGGTTGATTTACTAAAACTGGATCAGCTTCTAACGTTGACTTGCTCAGTTAAGCTTTGACAAAAAAACTGGAAGCTGATTGCTTTCTATGCAGAGCTGCACCAGATTTTGCACTCTCCAGTTTTAGTAAATCAACCCCATAGTTTAAAAATGTATACAAAATGATATACATTACATACATAATTAAAACAAATGATACATAATTTATAACAAGTAAATTATACAATCCATTTATGTGATATGAATATATCAAAATTTCCTTGTCAAAAGAAGTTTATTGAGTATACAATGTTATAAAGATACATAAAGTAAGTTTACAAGGATCTATAAAGTAAGCTCATTGTTTTACAGTAGGGTTTATATAGGTAAATATCATGAAATTTCAAATATTAAACATTGGGTTCACGTAAACCTAAATTAAAGATATATATCATTTCCTTAGTTACTTTTGTAGGTATTTAAATGATTTATACCTACTATACATATTGTTTACAAGTAGAGTGTATATAGGTCAAATAAATTCTGATAATGAGCTTTAATCGTAAGGTGGAGAAAAGGAAAGAGAAAGAAGAAAAAGGGTAGAAAGGCAGAGGTATGGTCCACAAGGTTGTCCCGCTCGTCAGTTTATTATTCTTTTTAGTTCTCTTTGAAGCCTTAGAATGGGTATCTCTGTAAGTCATTTAATCTGTTACCATGGCAACAGGACAGAGTCATTGAAATTTGACAGGAACTGTTGTTTTATCGAATATATCAAAATTTCACCCAATAGACTGTGCATCCACAGGCTTGCTCTAAATGGCTGAGGTGGGTGGATGACATCACAATCTCCACCTCAGCCATTCAGAAGAAGCCTAATATTCATTAATAAATATACTAGGCTTCCTGTGAATGGCTGATCCGAACTCAGTCTGGTTCAGTTTTGTTCCGGGAACAGGTTGGGTTTTCTTTGTGCCACTGTCAGAACACCGTGCAGTATACAGTATGTAACTGATGCTATACACAGTTCATACAATGCTGACAGCATCCTTATGTAGTAGCAAAAAAAAATTGTTTATCGGGGCCAGCTTAGCCAGAATGAATTATTTAAAATGATGATAAAACAAAGCTGAAGTTAGGTTTTAATATTTAAGGTCTTATATAGGACCTTTTCCTTTATTCTAGGGGACAGAACTGCGGCCAGTATCTATCTCTGCTGGAAGCCTTCTGACATCTTGTACACAATATTGGTGTTCTGTATAGTGTTATTAGTGTAGAGTTTTATTCAGTTTTTAATATGATTTTTTATTGAACTGAGCACTGTGCAGTCTTTTATTTTTATTCCATTGAGCACTCCTAGAAAAGTTTGTTAAGGGAAACTAAATGTTACAACCTCTGTGTTATATTAAGGGACACTGTTCAGGGTGAGAATGTGTCCACCGGTGGCTGCACTGAATCCTTTCTACACTATTTCATGCACTTTAATTGATGAAGATTACAGATAAGAATGGATGCACATTATAATTGATGAGCTTTTGATATATTCACATCACTTATACAGAATGTTTTGTATAATTTGTTATAATTATGTATGTAATTTTGTATGATTTTTTTTTTTATGCATAACATTACATTATATTACGTAAAGTTCTGACATGTCACAATATACAGACACAATTTATTTAACAAAAAAAGACCTTTTGTCAGAAAAACAGTTCTTTAGCTCAGTTCCAATGACTCTCAAGGTCTGGCTGACGGGAAGGATGTCCTCAGTCTGCTGCTACGAGGAGGAAGCATTTCTTTAGTTTTATTTACTCAAGCCATCACTCGTGTTGTACAAAGTAGCTTTGCAGTTAATAAGGTGAGAGGCAGCAACCAGTGGAGGCAGTACCATGTGTCGTGGTCCACTGCACTGCTAAAAACAAGGGTCATTTTTTTTTTTTATCCTTTTTGGTACATAGGCAGCTCATTCAAAAAGAATGGGCTGCCTAACTGCAATTCACATTACCTTGCAAAGTGGCGCACCTTAACATACATTCATTAACACGCTCTCCTCTATGTCTGTGAAGGCTCTCATTTATCCAGGTTATAGTATAACTAGTAGTAGTTAGTCAAATTCAACTGGACTTATTCGGTAATGTTGAAGATGTTTCATATCTTACAAAGCCCCCTGAAGATGTAGATTGTTAAGTTACAAAACATCTTCAACATTATAGAACAAGTCCAGTTTAATGTGACCAACTACTACTAGTTAATGCTCCTACAGTTTTTTTTTTATACTTTATTTTATCAAAGGCTCTAAGAGGATGCATAGTATAGATCAGACTTTCTCAACCTTTGAAATAGTCTTTCGGTCTCAGGGAACCCCTGTTAAAAATGGCTATATCTGCAACTCATAATACATTGGTGTGATGGTCAGTGGAAGAATATTCCTTACATCTGTGGTCTTGGGGAAGAATTTCCACCCAACAGATAGCTAAAAAGATCATTGGTGTCAGTGGGAACTTATCTTAGAGGCAAAAATTGGTCATTGCTCAAGGAACCCCTAGCAACTATTGGAGGAACCCTAGGGTTCAACGGAACCCTGGTTGAGAAACCCTGGTATAGATCATAATGTCTTACATGACAGCATTGTAAAGTTAAATGTACAGTAAGCTTTATGCCAAGGAAAAATAAAGCATTCAGTTTGTCTCTTCTGTACATTGTGTGTGAGACAAAGGGTTGTACCCTATCTATAGACTTATGGGAAGTCCACTCTCCGAGTCCTTAATTTTCCCATTTTGTATTGGGAAAGGAGGGAAAAGAGAAGATCTGATTGGGAGCATCGACATTTAATGTGGGGAGGGACTTGGCGGAAGGAGACCAATGAATAGGGTAAGGATAGGTATGGTAGGGAGAGGGGATCGGGGGGGGGTGGATAGGGGAAGTCATGGGAGAGAGCAGCTTCTATTAGAGGAAAAGAGAAGGGAATGAAGGGAGCTCCCTTACAAATCTGAAACTGATTCCCTAAGTCAGAGTGTATAAAATTGATGCAAGAAAACCAAGTATTCCTGTAAACTTCAAATTCGTTTTTTGGAGTGAGTGACATCTTCCATTTGTCAGATTTCTTCTACTTTATGTATCCTCATGGGAATGGCAGTAGGGGACATGTATCTCCACCACAAGGTGCAAGAATTGGCTGGGCTAAGGAAATGTTTCAGAGTGATTTCTAGTTATGTTTAGTGGAGATAAATCTATTATATTTAACCTCCTCCCGCCCACGCTATAGCCGAATGACGGCTACAGCGCGGGCCTTAATTGCCGGGAGGGCATCAATAGACGTCCTCCCGTGCATGAGCTGCCTGGGCACCCCCTGTGGGGTGTGCGCAGCGCGCTCTGCGATCACCGAGTTAATGAGACTCGGCTGATCACAGATCAGAGTAAGGGGCCAATCCTGGCCACTTACCATGTGATCAGCTGTCAGCCAAGGACAGCTGATCACATCATGTAAACAAAAGATCGGTAATCAGCTTTTTTTTCCCCTCATGCTAACAGCTTGAGGGGGGAAAAAAAGCCAATCACTGACTTCTGACAGAGGGACACCGGTCTCGAACAGGGAGAGGCACTGCTGCTATGCAATGCCCTCCAGTGCCACCTGCCAGTGCCAACTACAGATGCAATTGAGTGCAGCCCATCAGTGCCCATCAGTGCTGCCTCATCAGCGCACATCAATAAAGGAGAAAAATTACCTGTTTTCAAAATTATATAACAGACTATGAAACTATTTGTTTTTTTTCCCACATTTTCGGTCTTTTTTCGTTTTTTTTAGCAAAAATAAGAAACCCAGCAGTGATTAAATATGACCAAAAGAAAGCTCTATTTGTGGGGAAAAAATGATAAAAATGTAATTTGGGTACAGTGTTGCATGACCACGCAATTGTCATTCAAAGAGTGACAGCGCTAAAAGCTGAAAATTGGTCTGGGCAGGAGGGGGGTTGAAGTGCCCAGTAGGCAAGTGGTTACCATACTCAATTATTTTGTTAAGGCAACTTAGAGGATAATTTGCTCAGAAGTTCCATTGGGGCATTAGTATTTCATTCAGCTGTAAGACTGAGCTTGTGTTATTCCATAATCCCAGACCTTATTTCAACAGCTTCACTAGCAAGACATATGATCATTATAAATAGTAAAGTGCAAAAAAAAATCTGAAAAAAATTTGATTCAATTTTATAAGTTATATACCCAACAGTTTTTTTTTGTTTTTTTTTAACAAAAACTTCCCTTGACAGCATTTTTAAAGGATTTTTTATTAAAATTAAGTATTTTTTTTTTGTTTTTGTTTTTTTTTTTTTTTCAATTTGTACCAGCAAGCCTGTGCCTGTTTCTTGACCTGGTAATTTGGAAAGGTGGCATTAATGGATAGGGTAAGTCTCCTGCTCATGCACAGGAGAAATCAAGGCGAGCTTGTGCATAGGCAGTAGAAACAACATACAGTATATCACAGTTGCTGTGATTTCTATATGGCACTTCTAGGTGTAATTGGTGTCAGCTCACTAAGCAGGAAGATATAGTGGTCTATGTACTTTTAAGCTATTAAGTACCTTTATTTTAGACGTGTACTTTTCTTTCTGGTTCTAGACAAGTGTAAGCAATTATTTATGATAGACGCATTTTACAGACCACTAAGTTATACCTGTAGATAATGAAGTTGGCAATGCAAAGGTTAGTTGGCAATGCAGAGCCATTTTTAATAACAAATCATTGTATAGTGCTGGGAGATGTACCATATTTCTGCAGTTGCGGGACAAAGTCGTCAGGAGCCATGGGTGTCCGCAGGTAGGGGCAAGGGGGGTCAAGTGCCCCCCCTGGAAGGGCTGGTGTTACCTATAGGCAAGTCAGGGGCGCGGCCGCTGCTTGTCCCAGGGGCGGGAGTCACATACACAACATGGAGTGTCAAGGGAGCAATGTTATTGCCCAACTATGGTCAAATGGCCATATTTAGTCATTACTAGCCTATCACTGCTTCCCTAGCAACCAATGACAGCCAGAAACTGTGACATTCGTCCACGCCTTGTGTCCTAAATGTTTGGCGTTTATTCGAATGTCTGAACAGACAGTATTCGGTCTGAACTTACGTTTTCACCAAACATTGAGCTCATCCTTACTTGTTATACACTCACCTGACACTTTATTAGGTACACCTTGCTAGCGTCGGATCCCTTTTTGCCTTCAGAACTGCCTTAATTCTTTGTGGCATAGATTCAACAAGGTGTTGGAAAAATTCATCAGATTTTGGTCCATATTGACATGATCGCATCACGCAGTTAGCATATTTTTCGGCCGTACATCCATGATGCGAATCTCCCATTCCACCACATCCCAAACGTGCTCTAGTGAATTGAGATCTGGTGACTGTGGAGGTCATTGGAGTACATTGAACTCATTGTCATGCTTAAGAACCCAGTGGTGAGATGATTTGACTTTGTGACCTGGTGCATTATCCTGCTGGAAGTAGCCATCAGAAGATGGGTGCACTGTGGTTATAAAGGGATGGACATGGTCAGCAACAATACTCAGGTAGGCTGTGGTGTTTAAACAATGCTCAATTGATACTAAGGGGCCCAAAGTGTTCAAAGAAAATGTCACCCACACTGTTACACTACCATCACCAGCCTGAACCATTGATAGAAGGCAGGATGGATCCATACTTTTATGTTGTTTACACCAAATTCTGACCCTACCACCTAAATGTCGCAGATGAGATCGAGACTCATCAGACCAAGCAATGTTTTTCCAATCTTCTATTGTCCAATTTTGGTGAACCTGTGTGAATTGTAACCTCAGTTTCCTTTTCTTAGCTGACAGGCATGGCACCCGGTGCGGTCTTCTGCTGCTTCAAGGTTCCATGTGTTGTGCATTCAGAGATGGCATTCTGCATACTTTGGTTGTAACCAGTGGCTATTTGAGTTACTGTTGCCTTTCTATCACCTCAAACCAGTCTGCCCATTCTCCTCTGACTTCTGACATCAACAAGGCATTTTCATCCACACAACTGCCACTCACTGGATATTTTCTCTTTTTTCTGACCATTTTCTGTAAACCCTGGAGATGGTTGTGTGTGAAATTCCCAATAGATCAGCAGTTTTTGAAATACTCAGACCAGCCTGTCTGGCACCAACAACTATGCCACGTTCAAAGTCACTTAAATCCCCTTTCTTTCCTATTCTGATGCTCACTTTGAACTTCAGCAAGTTGTCTTCACCACTTCTAGATTCCTAAATGCATTGAATTGCTGCCATGTGATTGGCTGATTAACAATTTGTGTTACCAAGCAATTGAACAGGTGTACCTAACAAAATGGCCAGTGAGTGTATACATCTTTTTATTTTGTCAATTTTTGTCAATTTATCTTTGTATCCATGCAGTAAACTTCAATTTACGCATTACTGTTTGTGTGATCATTTGGCTGATACCTCTACATAACAGATGTAGAATTTGTTGTACATATAGACATGTTCTGTTCGGATAAAAGTGATTGTAAAGGGATTTTTTTTATTGATATACATGTTATACTTGCATGCTCTGTGCAATTGTTTTGCACAGAGCAGCCCCGATCCCCAAGCTGCTTGTTTTGGGGGTGCTCATACTGGCTCTATACCAAGCTGTGCTCTGTGTGTCCATTGCCACACACAGCATGGCTCACCCACCCTTCCGCCCCCTGCTCTTTTTCAGGTAAGTTTATGGTGGGGCTGGGGGGGTTCATTTAATGTAGAGAACAAAGATAGAAAATCACAATATTTTTAACCCAGAATGTGTGGTTATCCTGTGGGCGGGTAGTCACAGATGTGTGTTCCATAGGGAGAGTGAAGGTCCTGTACACCTGTAGTACCCTAGTGTCAGTGTCTTATAGTGAGGCATGAGAAGTGACACCCACTCAGTTTTAAATAACATAAAAAGGATACAATCACTCATTTAATATAGCAAAACAGATGGCAAGGACATTCCATTCTTGTACTGTATTTTTAAGCTGAACTCCAAGCAAACAAAAAACAATGAAATTATGCAACATTGTATCTTTTATATGCAATTAATATAAGGGACTGAATTTATCTTGATATCAGCCTCCTGTATATTACCCATACAACAGAACTCACATCAGGAAAGGGGACGCACTAGTAGCCAACTGGACTTTGCTGCATGCACATGTGCTAACAGTAAGCATGCTAATGAGTGGGGCCTAAGGCACCTGAGTGGGGACACTGTGAAACAGCGCTTGCTAATGCCTGTATTACAGGCCGGAGCCATGATCATAAGAATTCAGCATTAGGCAACACTCCAGACTTAGAAGCGAGCCAGACACACTTGCACAGTTAACACTTTGGCTATACTTTTTACACTATTGACACCACTACACTCGAGACCACCTCTCCCAAGGAGTGCAGCAGTTCTGAGCAGGTACCAGTTTCCACCAACTCCTGTCCTGTCATCCCACTCCCAGTGACATGTCACTAATGGATGCAGAAACACTTCTTCATAACTCCTTGCATGTTCTCCTCCTGGGGCCCCTTCTCTCCCTCTCTCTCTGCCTCTCCCTCTCTCCAATTTCCTGGTTGGTTGCATTAGCAATCGACAAACACAGTAGTTCTTAGCAACAGCAATATAGCCTATTTAGGACAGCTTCTCTGCTTGTTAGAGCCATGTACTGTATCTTCGATAACTTCTCTCCTGTTGTAAGCCCTGTTCTTATGCTATACCTTACCTTGCACCTCTTTAAAAGCTAGGCAATTTAGATGAACAATTAGGATATTTTACTGTGGTAGTCCTTTCGATTGCAAGAGTCCATAACTCTCAGTAAATCCATATAATGTAGTAATAAATCATGCAAGTCCAAAGGCTTCTTAACCCATTGGGAACCCGATGGAGCTCCCCCCAAGTGGCGGTGCAATTCGACAGAGTAACAACTACATTTTGACAGACTTTCCCCTAACCAACTTCTTAAGGGCACTAATGAGTCCCTACTTATATGAAATGACCTGTGGGGGGTGGTAACCTTTTTAAAAAGAGTAGGAAAACCTGGCCAGCAGCATTAAACCTTACTTTTCGGGAACCACCAACTCACAGGTCAACCAAGGACACCGTGTAATAAACTTACATTGTATCAAATGGCCTTTATACACAAATACAGTTGAAATAAGCATATAACCAAACAGAGGAAAAACCTCCAAAAGCCAGGTCATTTTGGAAGCACCTGCTTACTTGCTGACTGGAGGAGAGATACTTGACTGGGCTCTGCTGCTGCTGCAGTGTAGATCGAGGCTATATAGACAGGCAGGGGTACTTCATCGACTAAGAATTGTAATTATATAAATTGTATATATATATATATATAAAAATCTTGAGCAGTTACAACTTTAAAAATGATGCATATGCACTATAGTAACTAATAAGAGTGGTGAATAGAAAACCTTTACTTGAAACTTATCTTATTGCTGAAATCGCACATTGACTTCCCAGTTTCCATTTGACTAGGAACTGCTTGGTGTGCAATTGTCTGTAAATACATATTTTTATGTACATATAATTCAGACCAGAGTAGCTTTCATTTAAACTCAGCCTATCAATATTTGGTCAGGTCATAAACTGGTAACTCCAAACTCCAGATGTGGCACTTATGAAACAGCTGCTATGGTTCCTGTGTCAGGTATTGTCAGTGACTTTTCTAGAATCATTTGCAATATTCTCTGACAACTTAATTTCAAACCCATTGCAACAGATGTAGTCATAAAGTCTAAATGTGTACACTACAGCTGGTGAAAAAACTCATGAGTCATTGTTGTGTGCGCCATACTGGATCTTTTTTTTTTTTTTTTTGAAAGGTGTTTATTTTGGTTTTACAAAAAATACAACAGAAACGGGCTTACATTACAGGCGTGTAAGGTGCTTATGACTATACCAAGTCATATACTAATTAGTGTACACCGAGCTGGTAGCCCGTGAAGGAACAGAAAGACCCCCAACAGCATTCATACATACACACATTCAAACCCGCACCTCATACGAACCCATACCAACAGCAGATTTTCAAGGTCCCCCTATGTAGCGGAAAATGCCACACAGAAGAATCCCTGGTTATTTGTAGGCAACCTTCAGATCACTGTTCCTGAGTTACATTAGTGGAAGATTCACTGAGTGAGTTGTGAGGAAAGGACATCCCCCCCCCCAGAAATCCTCCGGGACATCCAGCTATGGTTGCCATATTTTGGTGAATTAGAGCATGCCCTACTTTCATATATCAATTTAAATTTGGGTAGAACCCCATGAATGAAGAAGGCATTGGCCGAAAGTGGGCCCATATCCTTCCACTCCAATATGATAGTTTTACGTGCATAAAATAACAGCATAAGTAACAAAGTCCTGGCATGTGTACAAGGAATATGGTCATTAAGAATTCCTAAGTCCAACCTCTGGGGTATGAGGTATCGGTAAATGAAGCTTGTGGTCAAAAAAAGCAAATAGATCCTTCCAAAAGGTCGAGAGTCCAGAACAGCTCCAAAACATATGAAAAAATTCAGCAGCAATCATATCACCTCTAGCACATGTAATATCCCGACCCAATCCCATCCAAACCAGCCTGGCTGGTGTGTAATGCAGGTCATGTATGAACTTAAATTGGATCAGTAGGTTAGCAGTGCTGATTATATCCTGAAAACATATCTCGGTTGCCTCTTTCTAGTCCTCTTCAGAAAGCTCAGGCATTGACAGCAGACATCTGTGCCATAGCCCCCATAGGAAGGACCAACTCACAGTGTCAAAGGCTTTCAACACGTCTAAGGATAGAACCATTCCACCACATTTAGCATGTGATGCACTATGGACATGCAAGAATAGCATACAAATGTTATCAAAGGTGCTCCTGCCAGGCATAAAATCGGATTGGTCCAGTGGTATGAGAGGTAGAATAAGTCTAAGAGCAAGAATCTTTGCTAGTATTTTTGCATCATTGTTTAGTAGAGATATTGTACAATAGGACCCACATTACAGCCTTTCCTTACTTGGTTTGGGTAGGACAAGGAGTGCTTTATTCATAGAGTCAGGAAGTTTCCCCTGCTTAAGAGAGTCCTGGAATGTCTTAAGGAGCCTGGGAGCCAGGTCCTCTGTGTGCCTGATACATTCTGAGGGGAGGCCATCTAGGACCGGAGTTTTAATGGTTGGTAATAGGTGTATAGCCATAGTTACTTCCTCAAGCATGATAGGTTTATCTAAGAGGAGTTGATGGGGGGTACCAAGTGCTGGAAAGTCAAGTGATTCAAAGAAACCCATAAAGGCTTGCTTTGAAGGCACAGTCATATCTTCATAGAGCTTGCTATAGAATTCTGTAAAGGTTGGGTTGATAGTCAATGCGTCAGAGGCAGTTGACCCGTCTGGTAGTTGAATTTCGGCAATCGAACTGTCCTGAAAAGCCGTGTGGGCGAGATACACAAGAAGCCTACCGTTTTCCCCCCCATGCTTATGAATACGAGCAGAGAGGTACAATTGTTGCTTCCTTATCAAATCCACCATATGAAGCTGCAGCGCCTGATGAGCGTCAGCATACCACGTCTCCGAGGAAGCGCTACCCATATGACAGGAGTGTGCCTCATCCAGTACTTTTTGGAGAACCTCTTGCGTGGCCCCCCCAAACACATCTGTAACGTTTAATATGTGAGATTTAGGGACTACCACCTTAAAGGCATCCCAGACAGGGCCCCCAGCTTCAGAGTCAGAATTGGAGGACCAGTAATTGGCCATGTCAGTCGGAATGGACTCTAGTATTTCCGGCATGGAGATCCAGAGAGGGCTAAGTCTCCAAGCCTGAAATGAGGGTCTGTGGCCCAAAGTCAAACCCACTTGTATTATGGAATGATCAGACACCATCTGGGACAGATATGGTATGGACTCGGCACAGGGTAAAAGGTCACCCGTGGCCAGTGCATAGTCTATTCTGGAGAGGGCAGCATAAGACCTGGACTGGCAGGAGAACACTCTGTCTCTGGGATATTTTCAGTGCCATAGATCCACATAGCCATAGGTATTGCACTACACATGAAACAATTTAGATTCAGATTGTAGAGGTTTCAACCTATCTAGTTCAGGCTGCAACAAAGTGAGTGAGCATGGGACAACTAGAAAATGAGGCAAAATGCACTAAATGCATTAAGTTCAGAGAACACTGCAGCCGTGACCGGAGGGGGGAGGTAAACCGTGACCAACAGGAGGGGAATTCCATACATAGTCACATGTAAAATAATATACTGCCCTTTAGGGTCCTGGAGATGCGTTTCCTGGAGACACAGGACATATGGTTTATGTTGCTTCAGGGCCTCGAAGACAGATGCTCTTTTAAATTTAGAGTTCAGTCAGCAGACATTCCACGAACAAATATTTACCGTGGAGCAGTGGCGGCTGGTGAAGTTTTAGGATGGAGGGGCGCTGGACCCCGCCCTTCCTTTTTGACCCCTCCCACTTGGTGAAAATGGGCGTGGTTTCAGCGAAGTAGTGGGCGTGGCTCTAAGGTGGTGTAGTTAGCGTCTGAGATGAACGAGGGATGGAGGGAGTGGGAGAGAGGAATGAAGGGACAGCAGGCCCAGATCCTACACAACAATAGAAATGTATATTCTAGAAAGTTTAACAATCAGCAGATAAAGATACTCCAAACACCTGGTGTTAGCACTTCAATCATCCCCGCACCATGGTTGTTATGGTGTCAGGATGATTGAAGTGCATTATTACTATTATTACATTGTAATAAAAAAAGAAATCATTCAACTCACCAAAATGCAGAATCAATGGGAGCCCCGAGCGTGTCACTAGCCATGTCGCCTGCAACCAGATGCCATCAGGTGTCCCCAGCGGAGTCGCTCCTTACATGCAGCCTGTGTCACACAAAAAGCAACCAGCTGTGTGTAGAACATCTTATGTAGGACATGCCATGAATTACATGTTGTACATAGCATGTTCTTCTACACATAACATGACATACACATGACATGCCCTCCACATGACATGTCCTCCACATGACATGTCCTCCACATGACATACACATGACATGTCCTCCACATGCCCTCCACATGACATGTCCTCCACATGACATACACATGACATGTCCTCCACATGACATACACATGACATACACATAACATGTCCTCCACATGACATACACATAACATGTCCTCCACATGACATACACATAACATGTCCTTCACATGACATACACATGACATACACATAACATGTCCTCCACATGACATACACATGACATACACATAACATGTCCTCCACATGACATACACATGACATGCCCTCCACATGACATGCCCTCCACATGACATGTCCTCCACATGACATACACATGACATGTCCTCCACATGACATACACATGACATACACATAACATGTCCTCCACATGACATACACATAACATGTCCTCCACATGACATACACATGACATACACATAACATGTCCTCCACATGACATACACATGACATACACATAACATGTCCTCCACATGACATACACATGACATACACATGACATGCCCTCCACATGACATACACATGACATGCCCTCCACATGACATACACATGACATGCCCTCCACATGACATACACATGACATGCCCTCCACATGACATACACATGACATGCCCTCCACATGACATGCCCTCCACATGACATACACATGACATGCCCTCCACATGACATACACATGACATGCCCTCCACATGACATACACATAACATGTCCTCCACATGACATACACATAACATGTCCTCCACATGACATACACATGACATACACATAACATGTCCTCCACATGACATACACATAACATGTCCTCCACATGACATACACATAACATGACATACACATGACATACACATAACATGACATACACATGACATGTCCTCCACATGACATACACATGACATACACATGACATACACTTAAAGTAGCCCAAACATATGTGTAGTCATGTGTAGGACATCATGCTGCAGACACCCACTCCTGGCCAGAGACAACAGCTCGGATTGTAAGCACTTGTTGCTGTCATTATGGGATGGGATGGATTCTCACTAGGTGATCAGTCACTGAATGGAGGCTTTAATTTGAGTGGGGTGGGTGAGGGAGGGAAGGAGGTCATTAGAGCAGCTGAAAAAACCTTCTTACCTTCCCCGGCCGGCCATCCTCATCATTCTCTGTGTCCTCTCCTCTGTCATGCTGTTGGTGTGGATGGAGGGATCACCAGCCAGATTCCAGTGTCCGGAGAGTCAATCTGCAGTCCTCATACTTCCTGTTTCCTCTGTCTCTTGGGCGCAATGAGACAGAGCAAACAGGAAGTGACATCAAACAGAGATGTCAATCAAACCGCCCGGCCGTAGTACAAGCGCCGGGCGGATGCTACTTGGCGATTCGGGAAGCGCCCCAAGGCGGGCTAAACGTCCGCAAATGCAGCGCCACGTCTGCAATCTCGTGATTGCACAGACGTGGCGCTTCCCATAAGTGCACTGTGTCCGGCGTCGCACTGTATCCGGCGTCCGAACACAGTGCACTTTAGGACTTTTTCTTTGTCATTTTTTTATATTTAAAGGGCCAGTATTAACATTTTTTTTTTTTTTACTTTTTTTTTTTTTTGACTGCCTGGAGGGGGGGGGGGGGGCGGCGCCCAGGCGCCCCCTATGGACGGGCTGCCACTGCCGTGGAGATAGGGTAGACATTAAAACCTCTAGGGCAGGAGGGAAGGGGGGCTCACATAGGGCCCCCCTTCTCCGGTCACAGCTACAGAAGGTCATGGGGGTCGCAGTTGCGCACAATCATGCATACACACAACAGCAAAACTATGTACAATAGCATAATCATTACCCAGTAAGGGTCACAATACCCCTGCCCAGCTCCAAAAAAGGGGAGTGGGCTTATACCCCGAACTTGTACCATGCGTGGGGCACATGGCCAGCAACAGAAAGAAAAAAGTTTCAGAAAAACAAAATAGTCAGTGTTCAACAAAATATCGGGGGGGTTGAGTAACTCACCCCAAGGCAGCTCGGGCCGTCTCAGTAACTGACAGCCAGTTCCTGGCTTCCCCAAAATGGAATCACGATCTCTGTAATTAAGAAGGCGAATCACCATTGTACAAGGAGGGTGTCCCTCAGAGAGGGGATCCCCAGGGACTCGGTGGGCCCTCTCAATCACGAAGCAGGGGGAGAGTTGATTGCGGCCAAATTCTTGTTCAAGCCAGCTTTCCAGGAAGGCTACAGAGTCAGATCCCTGCACCCGCTCCGGGAGACCAACCAGACGAAGGTTGTTCCTGCGGAGACGGTTCTCAAGGTCATCCACCTTATCTTCTAGGGTTGCAATCTTCCCCCCATGGGTATTAAGATTGGGCAGAATGGGGTTAATGGTGTCCTCTAGGTCACTAATATATTACTCAATCTCAGTAACCCAGCCATGTATTTTTTGCATGTCCTGCCGCATGATCGCTAAGTCGACCTTTAGGCCGTCCACCTTCCTATAAGGTCTGTGTGGTTTACCTTAATGATAGCGAGGATCTCCGACAGTGTAGGCCCCTTGCCGTCATCTGTGACATCCTCACCCGGGGTCGTTTGCAGGGACACGGCTGTGGGGTCCGGGATCTCTGGAAAAGGTGGGGGGGAGGCGTCCTGGCTGTCTCCAAAAAAACAGGACTGGAGGCTGGTGATGCGGTAAGCCCATGGACAGTGTTGCAGTGGCCATCTTGGCAGGAGCGGGTGGTGATGCTCATCATGGCCGGAGGTTGCTTCTTCTCCCCGCCGCTTTCCCATCCACCAAAACGCTTCCCTAGGATGCAGAAAACGTTCCTGGTAGACGTGAATTAGAGTCGATTTTCACCTATGGTCGATCAGAGTGGTGCAGGATGGTAGAAGGAGAGACCAGAGCTGCACAGGAACACATCTAACACATCCCACGCTAGGCCATGCCCATACTGGATCATTAATGTAATGTCAAAAGCACCTGCCACATGGACATAGTGATCAGCATTTTCTGGACCAAAGCAAAGATTTCTGAGAGTCTTCAAAATATAAAATAATATATTTGTGGCATAACCTAAACCAGTCATATTTAATGGACACCAGTCCTAAAGTACATTCTCAGTGGATGTCTTTTGTGGCTATAGTTAAGCTGTTATCATGGTTGAACTTTTCTAATTTTTTTATTTTATTTATTTATTCATATTTTTATTGTTTCAAGTTATGCTGCATTGTTCAAAATGTGTAAATTGGATGCACATCTGGACAATTCATACATATCTATTGAAGTAGGCTATCTGTAGGATCTGTGGGTATCTAGAGGATATGGGGAGGAAATGCCCTCTTTCACTGGTGATCGGGGAGAAAATCCCTCTTACATTGGTGGTCAGGGGCAAGATTCTCTCTTACAGGGTTAGGGGAGAAATGCCCCCTTACATTAGTGGTCAGAGGAGAAATGCCCTATTACATGGTTGTTGGTGGAGACACGCCCTATTACATTGATGTTGAGTGGAGAGATGCCCCTTTTACATTTGATGGTCATTGGGGGTCAAGAGAGAAGTGCCAAGTTACCTTGATGGTCAGTGGAGAAGTGCCCCATTACATTGGTGGTCAATAGAGAAATGACCCGTTATTTTGTTAGTCAGTGGAGAAATTCCCCCCTACATTGGTTATCAGTAAATAAATGTCTTTCTACATTAGTAGGAAGTGCAGAAGTACTCCTTGCATTGGGGAAAAATAGAAAGATTTCCTTACAATCAAGTCTACAGGTCATTGGTATCAGTGATTTGCTGCCTCAGAGACAAAATGGGGGAGGATCCATTGGCTCCACAGGGTCTGTATCATGTTGCTAAATTTCAGTAACAGATTTCCATGTATAATAGGAGAGTTATAGTGGTTCTAAAGCCTAAACATTTTTTACTTTAATGCATGCATTCCTTGAATTAAAGCGGAATACTGCAGCTGCTGACTTTTAAAATATGGACACTTACCTGTCCAGGGCACCCGCGATGTCCTCACCCGAAGCCGATCTGTCCCTCGGCTCTCGGGTGGAGGCACCGCTATCTTCGGTAGGGGAATCAGGAAGTGAAGCCTTGCGGCGTCACAGCCTGGTTCCCTACTGCGCATGCGCGAGTCGCGCTGCGCGTCCTCACGGGTCCCTGCTGTCTTCTGGAACCTGTGTGTCTCCCAGAAAACAGGGGGGGGGGGTGGAGGAGGGTCCAGACATGGCGTAGATCGCCGCAGAACCTGCGGTGATCTATGCCCGGTAGTGTGAGCAAATACCTGGATTATACAGGTATCTGCTCCCCCCTGAAAGGTGCCAACTGTGACACCGGAGGGGGGTAGGAATCCGATCACCAGAAGTTCCATTTTGGGTGGAACTCCGCTTTAAGGTAAAAAATGTTTAGGTGTCAGCCCATAACTATGATGAACTGTCTAACTGGGCAACATAAATGTGTGGAAGATGGAAGGGAATGGGTAAGCATTTCCACTACCAGGAACTGCTGAAGCTTTGCCTGATCAGGACAGCCTGGGATTTGGATAGAGCGAGGGGATGTTTAGATGCCTACACTTTATATACCTGTAAACCGTTTTAGCAATAATCTCTTTATCCCACCCATCCTCCTGCGTATGAGAGGTTACAGGTTGCTATTCATTTTCTGATTTTATTGTTTAATTCACCACAAAGTAAGATTACAATGGAATGCAACCAGTATTTATTATATTGTGGATAAGCTGGGATAGTAATACATACTGATACATATTACACTGGCTGCATTTTACACTGACTCTTACTAATCCTATGGATAGGGATGAGCCGAACACCCCCCGGTTCGGTTCGCACCAGAACCCGCGAACGGACCGCAAGTTCGCACGAACGTTAGAACCCCATTGACGTCTATGGGACTCGAACGTTCGAAATCAAAAGTGCTCATTTTAAAGGCTAATTTGCATGGTATTGTCCTAAAAAGGGTTTGGGGACCCGGGTCCTACCCCAGGGGACATGTATCAATGCAAAAAAAACTTTTAAAAACGGCCGTTTTTTCGGGAGCAGTGATTTTAATGATGCTTAAAGTAAAAAAAAAAAAGTGAAATATTCCTTTAAATATCGTACCTGGGGGGTGTCTATAGTATGCCTGTAAAGTGACGCGTGTTTCCCATGTTTAGAACAGTCCCTGCACCAAATGTCATTTTTAAAGGAAAAAATCTCATTTAAAACTGCTTGCGGGTTTAATGTCATGTCGGGTCATGGCAATATGGATGAAAATCAGTGAGACAAACGGCATGGGTACCCCCCAGTCCATTACCAGGCCCTTTGGGTCTTGTATGGATATTAAGGGGAACCCCGCACCCAAATTAAAATAAGGAAAGGTCCCTATATACTCTGAACAGCAGTATACAGGCGGTGCAAACAAGACAGGGACTGTAGGTTTGTTGTTAAGTAGAATCTGTTTGTAATTTTGAACATTTTTAATGTGTTTAGCTCCAGCCAAAAAATCTTTTCTAAGCTTTTTGGAAAACATAGGGAAGGGTTATCACCCCTGTGACATTTGTTTTGCGTCTTTCCTCCTCTTCAGAAGATTTCACCTCACTTTTTTGTCCCAATGAAAAATGTTTTTTGAAAATTTGGGTTTTTTTGTGGAACAAGGATTGGAAAGCATCAGTGGAAAGGAAAAATTGTTTTCCCATATTAACTCTTACAGGAGAGAATTTCCCTTCCTTAGGGGTAGATTTCATCTCACTTCCTGTTGTCTCCTTCCGTTTGCAAGTAGGAGTCGTTTGTAAGTTAGATGTTTGAAAGTAGGGTCCTGCCCTATATACTCAGCAGAAATTTGGGCCTTAGGTGTTGCTGTGGCCAAAACACTGTAAGCCCTCACAGGGCCCTGCTGTGAAATATTAGATCAAGAATTGTAATTACATGCCCCTGTTGAACAGGAGCTGAAAAATTAGGCCTTAGGCACTGGTGCTGGTGCCACAACACTGCAACCCCTCACAGACACTCTAGTTGAAACGCAGGAACAAGCCCAGCTGCAAAGTATTGCATCAAAAATTGTAATTACACGCCCCTGTTAGACAGGGGCTGAAAAATTGGGTCTTAGGCACTGGTGCTGGTGCCACAACACTGCAACCCCTCACAGACACTCTAGTTGAAACGCAGGAACAAGCCCTGCTGCAAAGTATTGCATCAAAAATTGTAATTACACGCCCCTGTTAGACAGGGGCTGAAAAATTGGGTCTTAGGCACTGGTGCTGGTGCCACAACACTGCAACCCCTCACAGACACTCTAGTTGGAATGCAGGAACAAGCCCTGCTGCAAAGTATTGCATCAAAAATTGTAATTACACGCCCCTGTTAGACAGGGGCAGAAAAATTGGGTCTTAGGCACTGGTGCTGGTGCCACAACACTGCAACCCCTCACAGACACTCTAGTTGGAATGCAGGAACGAGCCCTGCTGCAAAGTATTACATCAAAAATTGTAATTACACGCCCCTGTTAAACAGGGGCTGAAAAATTGTGCCTTAGGCACTGGTGGTGGCGCCCAGAACCAAAAATGTTCTTACAAGCTATCAGCGTGATGATTGAGGAGGAAGAGGATAATTACTCAGGGATAGTCACTCAGCATCAGCATAGGCAGTCTTTGAAGGGATCTGAGATTTCAAAAAAAATTATTCGGTTACATCTGCATCAGGTGCTTGGTAGCTGGTGGTGATCCAAGACTGATTCATTTTTATGAAGGTCAGCCGATCGACCGAGTCGGTGGACAGACGCACCCTGTGATCGGTTACCACGCCTCCAGCAGCACTGAATGTGCGTTCCGAAAGAACGCTGGATGCAGGACAGGCCAGTAGCTCAATTGCATACTGTGCAAGCTCTGGCCAGTGATCCATCCTCAAGACCCAGTAACCCAGAGGATTTTCGGTGGGAAAGGTGTCCAAGTCTGATCTTGCCCCTAGGTATTCCTGCACCATGTAAAACAGACGCTGGCGATGGTTGCTGGAACCGATCATACCTTGGGGCTGCGGACCAAAAAATTGTCTGAACGCATCGGTCAGACGGCCACCTTCTCCACCGCTCCTTCTTTGACTGACCGAAGCCTCAGCAACACGTTGTCCAGAAACAGGAGTTTGTAACCTCCCAGTCTCTGGGAACGCGTTGCACAGACCTTTCTGCAAGGCCTCCCGAAGATGTTTCATCCTCTGCTCCCTCTGCGATGGCAAGATAAGGTCCGCAACCTTACCCTTGTAACGTGGATCAAGGAGGGTTGCCAGCCAGTATTGGTCCTTCTCCTTGATACCACGAATACGAGGATCCTTACGCAGGCTTTGCAGGATCAGGGAGGCCATGCAGCGTAGGTTTGCTGAGGCATTCGGTCCGGAGTCCTCTGGGTCACTAAGGACAACAACGTCCGCAGCCACCTCCTCCCAGCCACGTACAAGTCCATGTGTTCCTTGGGACTGATCCCTTAAAGACTGCTGATGCTGAGTGCCAGGCTCCACCTCCATACTGACACAATCTTCCTCCTCCTCCTCCTCCTCCTCCTCGTCCTCTTCCTGTGTGATCGGCGGGCACGCAGGAACACTGTCTGGATAAAGGGGGCCTTGAGAGCTAAGGAAGTCCTCCTCTTCCTGCCTCTGTTCTGCCTCAAGTGCCCTGTCCATTATCCCACGCAGCGTGTGCTCCAACAGGTGGACAAGGGGGACAGTGTCACTGATGCATGCACTGTCAGTGCTCACCATCCTCGTGGCCTCCTCGAATGGTGACAGGACAGTGCATGCATCCCTGATCATGGCCCACTGGCGTGGGGAAAAAAAACCAAGGTCCCCTGACCCTGTCCTGGTGCCATAGTCGCACAGGTACTCATTGATGGCCCTCTGCTGCGTGTGCAGCCGCTGCAGCATGGCCAACGTCGAGTTCCACCTGGTGGGCATGTCACAGATTAGGCGGTTCTTGGGCAGGTTAAACTCCTTTTGGAGGTCCGTCAGCCGAGCACTGGCATTATATGACCGGCGGAAATGCACACAGACTTTCCTGGCCTGCCTCAGGACATCCTGTAAGCCCGGGTACCTGCCCAAGAACCGCTGCACCACCAAGTTAAGGACGTGAGCCAAACAGGGCACATGGGTCAGTTGTCCCTGTCGGAGGGCAGAGAGGAGGTTGGTGCCATTGTCGCAAACCACCATTCCTGCCTTAAGTTGGCGTGGCGTCAACCACCTCTGAACCTGCCCCTGCAGAGCTGACAGAACCTCTGCCCCAGTGTGGCTCCTGTCCCCCAAGCACACCAGCTCAAGCACCGCATGGCATCTTTTGGCCTGCGTACTTGCGTAGCCCCTTGAACGCCTACGGAGCACCGCTGGTTCCGAGGAAGAGGCCATGGAGGAAGAAGAAGAGGAGGGGGTGGAGGAGAGAGGTGTGTCACAATCAGCATTTTGGAGGCGTGGTGGCGGAACAACCTCCAACACTACTGCACCTTGTCCTGCATCCTTCCCAGCTGCCAGCAGAGTCACCCAATGCGCCGTGAAACTTAAGTAACGTCCCTGTCCATGCCTGCTGGACCATGAGTCAGCGGTAATATGCACCTTACCGCTGACCGCCCTGTCCAGCGAGGCATGGACATTGCCTTCCACATGCCGGTAGAGAGCCGGAATCGCCTTCCGTGAGAAAAAGTGGCGTTTGGGTACCTGCCACTGAGGAACCGCACATTCCACAAACTCACGGAAGGGGGCAGAGTCTACCAACTGAAAAGGCAGCAGTTGAAGTGCTAGCAATTTTGCCAAGCTAGCATTCAACCGCTGGGCATGTGGATGGCTGGGAGCAAACTTCTTTCGGCGGTGCAGCAGCTGGGGCAGGGAAATTTGCCTGGTACAATCTGACGTCGGTGTACCAAAAGCAGATTGCCCATAAGTACTTGGCTGTGACACACCTAATTCTACACCTTCATTCCTCTCACTGCAGGTCGCAGAGAGGACTGAAGGTCTAGTGGGGTTGGAAATCTCAGCTGATGAGGAGCAAGGAGAGATCGTCTTTGTTCTTTGGTGTGGGTCTTTTAGATACGCTTGCCAACGAACTGCATGGCAGGTCAACATATGTCTGGTCAAGCATGTGGTACCCAAGCGGGAGATGTTTTGGCCACGCGAGATACGCTTGAGACATATATTGCAAATAGCAGCGGTGCGATCTGATGCACTCGTCTCAAAAAAGGCCCACACCAAAGAACTTTTTGAATAACGCGCAGAGACTGCAGCGCCCTGCACATGTGGAGCTTTGGGGTGTGATGCAGTCAATGTGCTGCCCTTAGGCTGGCCCCTGGAGGGCATCCTGCCTAGTTGGTGATGTGCCACCTCCTCCTCCTCCTCCTCCTCCTCCTCCTCCTCCTCCTCTCTCCTATCAGGCACCCACGTTGAGTCAGTGACCTCATCATCCCCTCCCTCCTCATCACTGGAGCAAACCTGGCAGTATGCTGCAGCAGGGGGAGCATGACTGCCAGATTGCTGTCCTTCTTGGGCACCCCCTCTGTCCGTGCTCATGTTACTGCCTTCATTGAGCTCAGTATCATCATCAGAGCCTTCCAAACGCTGGGCATCCTCCTGGAGCATGTACCCAACACTGTGGTCAAACAGTTCGAGGGAATCCTCAGGAGGACATGGTGGGGCTAGGGAAGGAGTCACTGATGACATTGAGCTGAGGGAAGAGGCCGCTGCTTTGCCAGACAAAGCACCCTGGGCATGGGTGAGAGAGGATGAGGAGGATGAGGACGGCTTGGTCATCCACTCGACCAAGTCTTCCGCATGTTGCGGCTCAACACGGCCAGCTGCCGAAAAAAAGGCCAAGCGTGTCCCATGGCCACGTGCTGATGAGGATGCACCGTCTCCACGACCAGCACTAGACACAGAGCCTGCTTGCCCTCTCTTATTGGCTTGTGACTGTCTGCCTCTCCTTCTTGGCCTTCCAGACATACTAATGGCCTGTAGCTGCACTAAGCTGGGATAGAACACCTGTAATTTTCTTCAGGTAGCTTTATATACTGTAACCAGACAAGCCTGCCTGTCAGTAGGAAGATAACAGGAACGGATCTAGCTGAACACTGTGAGCAGGACGTACTGCACTAAATGTATATAGCAGGAACGGATCTAGCTGAACACTGTGAGCAGCACGCACTGCACTGAATGTAAATAGCAGGAACGGATCTAGCTGAACACTGTGAGCAGGACGCACTGTACTGAATGTAAATAGCAGGAACGGATCTAGCTGAACACTGTGAGCAGGACACACTGCACTGAATGTAAATAACAGGAACGGATCTAGCTGAACACTGTGAGCAGGACACACTGTACTAAATGTAAATAGTCTAGCTGCCTGACCGTGGTACTAATAGGATCAAAAAGAACACCTGTAATTTTCTTCAGGTAGCTTTATATACTGTAACCAGACAAGCCTGCCTGTCAGTAGGAAGATAACAGGAACGGATCTAGCTGAACACTGTGAGCAGGACGTACTGCACTAAATGTATATAGCAGGAACGGATCTAGCTGAACACTGTGAGCAGCACGCACTGTACTGAATGTAAATAGCAGGAACGGATCTAGCTGAACACTGTGAGCAGGACACACTGCACTGAATGTAAATAACAGGAACGGATCTAGCTGAACACTGTGAGCAGGACACACTGTACTAAATGTAAATAGTCTAGCTGCCTGACCGTGGTACTAATAGGATCAAAAAGAACACCTGTAATTTTCTTCAGGTAGCTTTATATACTGTAACCAGACAAGCCTGCCTGTCAGTAGGAAGATAACAGGAACGGATCTAGCTGAACACTGTGAGCAGGACGCACTGCACTGAATGTAAATAGCAGGAACGGATCTAGCTGAACACTGTGAGCAGCACGCACTGCACTGAATGTAAATAGCAGGAACGGATCTAGCTGAACACTGTGAGCAGGACGCACTGCACTGAATGTAAATAGCAGGAACGGATCTAGCTGAACACTGTGAGCAGGACGCACTGCACTGAATGTAAATAGCAGGAACGGATCTAGCTGAACACTGTGAGCAGCACGCACTGCACTGAATGTAAATAGCAGGAACGGATCTAGCTGAACACTGTGAGCAGCACGCACTGCACTGAATGTAAATAGCAGGAACGGATCTAGCTGAACACTGTGAGCAGGAAGCACTGTACTGAATGTAAATAGCAGGAACGGATCTAGCTGAACACTGTGAGCAGGACACACTGCACTGAATGTAAATAGTCTAGATAGAAGATAACAGGAACGGATCTAGCTAAACTGAATACAGTGTATATATATATATGCAACACCTGGGATGCATATATATACACAATACACTGTAAGTGCAGCTAACTGACTGACTGTTCTGCCTAATCTATCTAACTCAAATCAAACACTGTCTCTCTGTCTATCTCTTTCAACGCCGGAACACACACTACACAGGGCCGCCGTGCAGGCGGCCTTATATAGTGTGGGGCGTGTACTAAATCCCCTGAGCCATAATTGGCCAAAGCCTCCTTGGCTTTGGCCAATTACGGCTCTCTGTTCAGGCGGCGCTGTGATTGGCCAAGCATGCGGGTCATAGTGCATGCTTGGCCAATCATCAGCCAGCAATGCACTGCGATGCCGCAGTGAATTATGGGCCGTGACGCGCCACACGAATTTGGCGCGAACGGCCCATATCGTTCGCAATTCGACGGACGGTCGAACAGCCGATGTTCGAGTCGAACATGGGTTCGACTCGAACACGAAGCTCATCCCTACCTATGGATAACAATACATGAGATACACGCTCACAAGACAATATACCATTAGCAACATCTAATTTTCTTTAAAGCCATTAAAATATAAAAATGCCTATTCTGCATCATCAGAAATGAGCAAATGTATCCTAGGAAAAAAAAATCTTTCTGCAGACAATTTGTGGCAAGAACAGATATATCACACACACACAAGGAAAAAAAATCAATTCTAGAAATAAATGAAAATCTGCTCACTGGAAATAGAAAGACAGAATACATACAGATAATTTAAGCCGTCCAGACAGAGAATATATTCTGAAAGTAAAAATACAGCTGGAAGGCAACAGACAGAAAGCATATGGTGGAGTAAGTTTAGAGAGAATAATCTTAAAGTTCAATAATACTCTGTATATGAAGGAGGAATCCGTTCTAGAATGGCACTGACAAAATAAAAGAATAATCAGTATTTTAGGTTTGAAGAGAGATATAAACCTTTCACGAATAACGCTGCTATTCTGCAGATAAAAGAATACAATTGATTTTCAACAAGTCAAATGTGTCTTTCACCCAGAACAGAGGATGTCTTCATTCCCATACATTTATCCCTGTGTTTTCTTGGAAATGGAAGCACAATAGATGTTCATGGCATCACTATGTCCTAGTTTTGGGCCGTGTAACCATCCCTGCTGTATTGTGACTTTTTCCAAGGCTGATCCTAGGGTCACAGGCGCCTGGATGCCCCCGCATGGGCGTGGTCATCGTACTAACTCCTCCCCGCTTCGGCGGCGATGCCCATTGATTTCAATGGCAGAGGCACTTTAGGAGCGATGTATACACTGCTCCTCAGTGGCGATGGGTGCACAAGGGGGGGGAACGGGCACCGCCCCCTCTCTCCAGCCACCCCCCACTGTATATAATGGATAGATTCATGCATTGCATGAATCTATTCATGGCCGCTGTAGCCAAACCCTATTCAGGCGTCCGGCTCCTTTTCGGACGCCGGGTGTCTGAATTCCAGCGGCGGTGGGGTGTTTTTGAAGCACTTGATTAGAGCCATAGGCTCTAATAGGCTTCAAAAAACACACCCAGGTGTGTTAGAAAAGCGAATGAATATTCATTTTCCTAACACTGAACCGCTCCTCAGCCAATCAGGTGCGTGGGTCTGTTACCTGTCACCTGATTGGCTGAGATGACAGGCGCTACGATTGGACACCGATCGGGTGGAGGGAAGGAGACGTACGGGGGACAGAGGAGCCGCTGTCTGGTCCTACCGCTCACTGCTGTCACCCGCCGCCACCGAGTAAGTGCCAGGCAAACGACGAGTGGGTGGGAGGGTCACAGTGGCACTATTTGCTGGGCACAGTGTCAGCATTTAATGGGCACAGTGGCAGCATTTGATGGGCACAGTGGCTGCGTTTGATGGGCACAGTGGCTGCGTTTGATGGCACAGTGGCTGCATTTGATGGTCACGGTGGCTGCGTTTGATGGGCGCAGTGGCTGCGTTTGATGGGTATAGTGGCTGCGTTTGGGCACAGTGGCTGCGTTTGATGGGCACAATGGCTGCATTGATGGCACAACTTACCCTACAGGGTGAGGCCGAGCCTCCAGAACAGACACATTGTGAGGCAGCGGCAGCCGGCTGGTGCTATGCTAGCACAGCTGCTCAGCTCAGTCACTCACAGTCACAGGTAGGCTCAGGCAGCTCTCTTCCGATGTGCTCTGCTCCCCGTCCTCTGGCTCTGAGCTACGCTGTCTGAAGAACATGGAAGAGGTGGGTGGAGCTAGTTTACTAGGTGCCGAGGCGGCGCTCTCAATACTGGGGTGGCCACGGCCTCTGACGTTACTGGTTGCTAGACACTGGGCGGCAGGTGATTCTAGCAACCAGTGCAGCGTGCAGCAGAGGCGGCCAGCCAAGGCAGGCATTGGAGTGTCAGTGTGGACAGGACGACTGGGTCTCGGGACAGAGCCGCCGCCGCTGCTAAGTCAAGTGAGTGCCACAGCTTCGGTGCCCCAATTCTGCAGCAGCTTGCAGCGCCGGGGCGCAGTGCACCCCGTGCACCCGCCCAGGATCAGCCCTGACTTTTTCCTCAATTATAGGAACCTTCTTTAACCGCTTGCCGACCTGCTCACGGCGATATGCATCGGCAGAAGGGCACATACAGGCATATTAATGTACCTGTACGTTGCCCTTTAAGAAGCGGCTTGCGGGCATGCGCGCCCGCCGCGAGAACTGTGAGTGTGATCGCGGGTCCCACGAACTCGATGTCCGCGGGAATCCCGCGATCGTCTCACGAAGAGAAAGAACGGGGAAATGCTGATGTAAACAAGCATTTCCCTGTTCTGCCTAGTGACACTGATCACAGCTCTCTGTAATCCAGAGCGATGATCAGTGTCGTGTCACACATAACCCATCCACCCCACAGTTAGAATCACTCCCTAGGACACACTTAACCCCTACAGCGCCCCCTAATGGTTAACTCCTTCACTGCCAGTCACATACACAATAATCAATGCATTTTTAATCGCACTGATCGCTGTATAAATGTGAATGGTCCCAAAATAGCGCCAAAAGTGTCCGATCTGTCTGCCATAATGTCGCAGTCACGATAAAAATCACTGATCGCCGCCATTACTAGTAAAAAAAAATTATTAATAAAAATGCCATAAAATTATCCCCTATTTTGTAGACACTATAACTTTTGCGCAAACCAATCAATAAACGCTTATTGCAATATATTTTTTTTTTTTACCAAAAATATGTAGAAGGATACGTATCGGCCTAAACTGAGGAAAAAAAAGTTTTTTATATATAATGTTTTTTAAAGTGTATGTAAGTCTCAAATCTGCTAGAACCCAACTCTGGGCAAATAAAAAATATGCCTTGCAGCAGGGCTGTGGCCACACTGCAAAGGTTAAAGTGGTTATAAAGCTTCATTATGTTTGATATTTTTATTTAAAAAATAATAATAATTTTTACGTACCTGCTCTGTGCGATGGTTTTGCACAGAGCAGCCACCATTCTCTTCTTCTGGGGTTCCCCACTGCCGCTCCAGGCCCCTCCTCTTCATCGGGTGCCCCCAGGCAAAGCCATAGAGCCCACTGTTCTCTATGGGTCGGTCGGATGAAGACGAACCGCCTGTCTGTTTCCACCCGACTGTCATTCAATCCACTGGCTGGATGAGGAACGGATTCCCATCCATCTGTTTTTAATGGGCCAGATCAGATCGGGTGACGGCGGGTGTCCACTGACATCCGCCGCTCCATAGAGAAAAAGGAAGGTTCCGATGGGGTCCAGCTGAAAAACTGACAGGAACGTCCGTGTGAAAGGGGCCTAATACTGTCTCTCTAACGGAGTCACAGACAGCATCAATAGCATGAACAAAGCATTAAAGGAGAAGTATGGGTTTGGCTTTTTTTTGGCTATTTATACTTACTTAGGTGGATGTAGCATCAGACCGATGCTGCAGCTGTCCCCCGGCGTCTCTACACTGAGAACCGAGCCATCGATCACCGCCGGACTTCAGACCGCTCTCTGCTGAAAACGGGTCACAGGAGTGCAAAACGATCTGCACTCCTGTGACCCAGAGGAGAAGCCCAGCCTAAAAAGCTCAGGCTGGACTTCTCTAACTCTTTTCATCAACAAGAAAAAAAAAATGAAATTGCTAGAGTTAAAGTGTTACTAAACCCAGGACCTTGCATTCAAATATAAACTGCTAAATACGTTTTATCATCAGTATATATCAGTCCTGGGACTTCTATCAGTGTCCAGCCGAGTACTGGTTAAAGCTTGTAGAGGTTTTCATTCTGCTCTGGCTGTCCTATGAGACTGCATGACCCCTGACTTTGTCTGGCCCTGTGCTGATCACATGCCCCCCCCCTCAAAAAAAAAACCTCTTTAGCAATATACACCAAACTGAGCATATGCCTCTAATGCCATGTACACACGAGTGGACTTTACGGCAGTCTTTGCCCGGCGGACTTTTCGACGGACTTTACGACGGACTTTCTGAATGAACGAACTTGCCTACACACAATCCACCAAAGTCCGCCGAATTCGTACGTGATGACGTACGACCGGACTAAAACAAGGAAGTTCATAGCCAATAGCCAATAGCTGCCCTAGCGTGGCTTTTTGTCCGTCGAACTAGCATACAGACGAGCGGACTTTTCGACCGGACTCGAGTCCATTGAATAGATTTGAAACATGTTTCAAATCTAAGTCCCTCCAACTTTTGAGAAAACAAAGTCTGCTGGAGCCCACACACGATCGAATTGTCCGACGAAATCCCGTCCGCCGGGCAAAGTCTGCCGTAAAGTCCGCTCGTGTGTTCGCGGCATAAGGCTCTGTTTTATTAGCAGATGGATTAGGGATAGTGGAAAAAGGGGAGGATCAGAGAAGATAGGATCAAACAGACATTTTAAACAATGCAGAGGATTAATCCCTTAGGTTCCACAGTGAGTATAAGAAGCATGCTTTACTGCATATACAGACTGATTCTACTCTTGTTTGTTTAGTAACATTTTAAGCTTTAAACAAAACAGTTTTGTTTAAACATGGATATATCTGAACATGGGCTTTTAATTTTTCAAAATGAGCTTCAAAGAGGTTAGTTGTTTTCTAGGTTGGTATAGTTTACTTCTGCTATGACTTGCAATGTCTGTTGAGTTAGATAATCATTTTACCGCAATTCTATATGTATAGCTCTTTACTGCACCTCCTAATGCCAGTTTATATAAAAAAAATATGCTTAAAAATATAGTGTCCTATTTTTAAAGGTCAACATTGTTAGTTCAACTTTTCAATGGGAAATATTGTTTCTGACACTTCTGCTTATTTAATTGTGTCATATTTCTAGGAAATGTGTATCCACTCCTTAGTTGCATGATTTGGAATGGTGGCATTAAATTGGTTTGGATGTAGATTTGAATTTTCAAGGCTGGAGCTTAGCAGCTGTGGTAAAAAGAATTGGCAACACGTGTTGCATGTAATTGTACATCTACTGCGTGTAGAGAAAAAAATATAATGAAGTTGCATGTAATATTGATGGGATGAAACATTTTTGTTAGAGTCGAGCGGATTTTAAAGCTGGTCACACTTGTTCCAATTAGGTCTCGTTTATGTGCGAAGCGCTCTCTGAAGAGCGATCCATTATATGTCACCTCCGCACCGCCTGATTTAACCCTATAAATGCTGCACTGCCCCGCCGCACTGCACACATTTGTTGGGTGGTTGTGGTGCTGCCCTATAGACTTGCATTGGTCAACATGTTGTTTAGTTTTTGCTGTTGCTGCAAAGTACAACATAGCCACAGCATGCATATAGCCGAGTGGTAACGTGGTTCTAAAGGCTCAAGGATTTTTACCTTCATGCATTCAATGCATGAAGGTAAAAAATGTCTATGTGCTGCAGGTCCCCCGACTAGTTACCTAAACCCTCTTGCGATCCAGCGATGTGCAAAAAAGTCTTGGCTCTCCGGGGACTCCCTCCCCCCATTGGCTCCCGCTGCTATCAGTCACAGCCAGTGAACCAATAAGAAGAGAGAGGGGGCAGGCCCAAGCATCGGCTCCATGTCTGAATAGACAGGCAGTGCTGTGGCTCAGGAGCTAGCCTGCTCAGTTGCTCCCACAGGAAGTTGTTTGCTGTGGATGCACTTGGCAGGTGGGTGAAGCCAGAAGCACCAGCGGGGGACCCGAGAAGAGGAGGATCTGGCCTGCTCTGTGTAAAACCACTGCACAGAGCAGGTAAGTAACATGTTTGAAAAAAAATTAAGTAAAAAAAAACCTTGAGTTTAATATCACTTTAAGGCAAATGGTTGGGAGTGGTGGTAAAACCAGGCAGTTGAGCTGTGGTTTTACTGCCCCCCCCCCCACCAACTGCCCTCCTGAACAGTGACATAGGGTTAAATCAGGCGCTGAGTGGCTCCTTGCGTAAATTAGATCTTACTGTTGCTCAAATAACTTCTGTGTTTGTTTTAATGCTCCCACACTTCAGCTGAAGAGGCAGCAAATTGGCAACACCAAACCCAAATCTGAACACCAAGTCAGTTGTGTTAAATTTCTGGTATATTGTGCATGCCACACTCTTTACTAAATGATAGATTTCCAGTTGCAATAATGCCACCAAGAATTTTAGGTGATGTCATTAACCAAATTCAGTCAATGCTGTCATCTGGAATTCCTGGTGGTGGAAGTGCAGCATGTACTGATCGACAGGGGATGGGTCGTCATAATTGTTGTGCACCATGAATTATGTTATTTACCCTTCTTAATGTCATTAATGTCATTATGGACACTGGATTTACTTCTGGGGACAAATATTATTTTTTTAAGACCAAGTATGTTTTTTTTTTTTTGTTTGTTTTTTTAAGTTTGGTGTGTGTGCGTTTTTTTTTTTTTTTACTTTAACTCCCTGGGATGGGACAGGTATTTGGTCACCTCCTGCTCTAACGAGCAGGGCCCTCTGATTCCTCATTTATTGAATTGCATTGTAACTGTTCTGTCTGTCCTTATGTTGTAAAGTGCTGCACAAACTGTTGGCGCTATATAAATCCTTATAATAATAATAATAATACTAATGATGATGATAATTATAAAAGGGCTTCCCTTCATTTTACTATGACCTCCTTTTTTGGGCACACAGAAGTGGGGCAGAGAGTCTTGTTCCTCAGCATTGTAAAAAGAGTACTTTTCAAAAGGTAGTGGGGTTTCCTGTCACCCCTTACAAAGTATCTCCAATGTTGAAAGGCATGTGAAATGAATCATTTTTTGCAATGGAATGGGTGGCACCATGACTACCTACTTGTTTAACAAGCTATATTTGATGTAGAGGAACAACATCTTCCCGTGCACTGTCGATTACCCACATTTTGCTCTAACGTAGGGCTTATTTGTAGAAGTGAATAAAGCTTGTTGGATAAGTAGGTAGCAGTGGTGTGGTACATATCTATCTATGGATTGAAGATTTCATTATGTTAGGCCGGCGGTACATGGTTTGAATTTCGTCAGGAACCGACCGAGATTCAAACCGTTAATGGGCAGGCTGAATTTACCAAGTTGATCGCTCAACTTGGGCACAACCTGCTTGCCTGGATTCTCTTGCTATGGCAGCCGCTAGCGAAAATCACTGTCTTTTCCTGGTGGGCATGGCTTCCACCGCCCACGCCCGACCCCACAGGGTTGAAGACATTAGCCCAGCAGGAGGGATTCCTGCATCACCCAATAAATTGTATTGCTCAAGCAGACTATGGTCCAACTGTGCCCAGGCCCTTTCTCCTAGCACCTTTTGTCTGAGGACTTTCTCAAAGGATTTAAATATGCAGTTGTATATGGTGCAGATTGTAGCACCAGTATACTGTATGTGAGTGCATATTTTTAAAGTTTAAATTCAGTAGTTGTAAAAATTTCACGCTTTGTGGATATTTTCTTATGTTTGAATGATTGCTTGAGATATAACAAAAAGGAAAATGCATTGAAGAGAGGAGAACAGGGACACGAGGGAAGTCCTGCTGAAAAATGCTGTGTTTGATGTGTTTAACCTGAAAATCTAGTGAAGGACTGAAGCTGACAGATGTGGGGAGAGCACTCTGGTGTTTTTTTTTTTTTTTCACAGAGCTATTACTAAAAAGATATTTTTGCTTTAAGAAGTTTTATCATTTATGTTGCAGTTGGGCATGTTTATACACTGTTTTCAACCAATTTGTTTGGAAAAGACCATTACATTAATAATTGTTTGAATTTTTGTATAGTTTATGTTAAAGCGGTAGTAAAGTCTCTCATACTTGCACATTATAATAGATTTACCTGTAAAGTGGATTCCTCCAGCGGCACGCTATCACCGCTTCCATCTTTACCCAGTCTGTCTTCTGGTTTCGTGTGGTCCTGCCATTTGAATGGCCGGTGTGTGATGACATCACTTCTCTACATGCGCACGGGAGTCTTGATCGTGGCACAGCGCTCTGAATGTGACGTCTATTTAGAGCAAAGTGCGCATGCGTCAGTGACGCCACCAGCCACTACAAATGTGAATATCTCCAAAACAGTGCACATGTAGGAGATATACACTGAACTTAAAGGCAAGCCTTATTATAGGCTTATCGGTAAGTGCAAGTGAAAAAGCAGACTTTACTACCACTTAAATTAATTATTTAATTACATTTTGGTAATATTTTATTTATGAAAATTTGGGTGGTGTAATGCCGCGTACACACGGCCGGACTTGCCAATGGGCTAAGCTCCATCGGCATTTCCGATGAAAAGATTTAGAATATGTTCTATATCTGAGTCCGTCGGAAATGCCAACAGAAAAAGTCAGATGGGGCATACACACGGTCGGAATGTCCGACCAAAAGCTCCCATCAGACTTTTTCTGTCGGGAAGTCCGGTCGTGTGTACGCGGCATTACACTCTTCCAAAGCAGCACCAAAAAGGTAGGAAAATGGAAAAGGATATTGTGAATACAAATTAAATTGGATGTAAACCCTCACATATACCCAGTGAAGTGAACAGCCTCAGATGATACACAGGGATGAAACAAATCCTCCTACAAGTTTTATATGTATATCTGCTGTCTTCATCTTTATATACTGTTTAGAAAGTGCACATTGTGTTAGGATATTTTTCTCTTCCTGGTTAGCACTGCAGTGAAGCCTGGGCATACAGCCAAGACAGCTGATTAAAGGAAAGGCACACACCCTCTCTCCTCATAGGTAAAGACATTCTACTCTGTCCGTTGTATAGTTCAGGGCTCTGCTAATCTATTTATAGCAACCTCCCCAACACAAAACTCTGACTGCTTTTATCTTATGTGACAGAGAACTTGTCAGGAGTTATCAGGCTGATAACAGAAGAACAGAGCAGGAGAAAGTGCTTTGAGGAGAGAGAAGAGAGATAACCAAACACTGCAGATATATGTGCCCAGCTCAAAGTTCATGATTCGGGTTTACATCCACTTTAAAAGGTGATGCTGCTCTGCCCCAGCTCCTCTCCCATAAACAAATAACATACGCTATATTGTCAAAGGTATTGGGACACTAGCCTTTACACTCACATGAACTTTAATGGCTTCCCAGTCTTATGCCCCGTACACACGGTCGGATTTTCCGACGGAAAATGTGTGATAGGACCTTGTTGTCAGAAATTCCGACCATGTGTAGGCTCCATCACACATTTTCCATCGGATTTTCCAACCCACAAAGTTTGAGAGCAGGATATAAAATTTTCCGACAACAAAATCCGTTGTCGGAAATTCCGATCGTGTGTACACAAATCCGACGGACAAAGTGCCACGCATGCTCAGAATAAATAAAGGGATGAAAGCTATTGGCCACTGCCCCGTTTATAGTCCCGACGTACGTGTTTTACGTCACCGCGTTTAGAACGATCAGATTTTCCGACAACTTTGTGTGACCGTGTGTATGCAAGACAAGTTTGAGCCAACATCCGTCTGAAAAAATATTAGGATTTTGTTGTCGGAATGTCCAAACAAAGTCCGACCGTGTGTACGGGGCATAAGTCTGTAGGGTTCAATATTGGGTTGGCCCACCCTTTGCAGTTATAACAGCTTTAACTTATCTGGGAAGGATGTTCACAAGATTTAGGAGTGTGTCTATGGGGATGTTTGACCATTCTTCCAGAAGCGCATTTGTGAGGAAAGGCACTGATGTTGGATGAGAAGGCCTGGCTCGCAGTCTCCGCTCTAATTCATCCCAAAGGCGTTCTATTGGGTTGAGGTCAGGACTCTGTGAAAGACAGTCAAGTTCCTCCAGCTAAAACTCGCTCATCCATATCTTTATGAACCTTGATTTGTGTGCTGGTCTAAATCATTTGGTGGAAGCTGGATTATGGTGTGGGGTTGTTTTTCAGGGTTGTTCCAGTGAAGAGAACTCTTATGCCCCGTACACACGGTCGGATTTTCCGACGGAAAATGTGCGATAGGACATTGTTGTTGGAAATTCCGACCATGTGTAGGCTCCATCACACATTTTCCATCGGATTTTCTGACACACAAAGTTTGAGAGCAGGCTATAAAATTTTCCGACAACAAAATCCGTTGTCGGAAATTCCGATCGTGTGTACACAAATCCGACGGACAAAGTGCCACGCATGCTCAGAATAAATAAAGAGATGAAAGCTATTGGCCACTGTCCCATTTATAGTCCCGACGTACGTGTTTTACGTCACCACGTTCAGAATGATCGGATTTTCCGACAACTTTGTGTGACCATGTGTATGCAAGACAAGTTTGAGCCAACATCCGTCGGAAAAAATCCTAGGATTTTGTTGTCGGAATGTCCGATCAATGTCCGACCGTGTGTACGGGGCATTAAGGTGTCAGCATACCAAAACATTTTGGACAATTTAATTCTCCCAACTTTGTGGGAACAGTTTGGGTTTGGCCCTTCCTGTTCCAACATGACTACGCACCAGTGCACAAACCAAGGTCCATAAAAACATGGATGAGGGAGTTTGGGGTGGACGAACTTGACTGGCCTGTACAGAGTTGGTTTTAGGTGTTACTCTAACAAGGACGAAGGTATTCATTCACAGATCATGTTCATTTTGGAAGCTACAAGAGATACCGTTTAACTCCGTTTTAATTTGTATATACTTATGTAAGGTCACCATTAGTGTGAAGTTATAACTATGCTTGCATATGTTTAGAGCTGTATATTATTTATGATCATTTGATTCAATATTCTAATAATATTGTGGCACCCCCCCTAGTATAGGTGCTAGGATGTAAATAGGTTAGTGTAATTTGCTCCTCTGCCTAACGGGGGGAGCTAGAGGCAAATTTATCTCTAGCATTCTGCAGAGTGCTGTAGTTTACTAGTCAGGACTTCTCATGTTCTGGTGCTATTACGTCTGCCTGAGCTCCTCCTGCCTTCTGGAAACTTGTAGAGCTTTCCAGAACATAGGTGGGAGCTAGGCAAATGGGCAGCATGAATATGTATGCAGCTCTGGCCAATTACATGGGAGGGAGCCCCTGAGCATATTGAGGCTAGCATATATATTCTGGGAATACATGGGCTCTGGGTCTTTCCCATAGTGGATTTCACCAGCTAGGGTTGAGGCAGGCTTGCCTCCCCTGGCACTTGCTACCATGTGGCCTCAGGTGGGTGACCTGAGGGCCTGAAACTGGAATGGAAGAATGGCCCTGGTTCTTCTAAAGCTGATTGAGGGGGAAGTTTGCTGAGGATTCATCTGGTATCACTGAGAGAGGCTGCCAGTTGCTCTACAAAGGCCTGTGAGTACAGACATCTGTGGGATCCCAGGGACTAGTGCTGTTAACCCCCCTCTGCTGTTCTGTAGTCAGCTAAGGGCCTAGCTAAAGGGAACACTGGCTAGTTATCTGAAGAGCTTTGTCTACCTGCTACTTCCTGCAAGGGACTTTGTTCAGACTTCTTTACTTCTACACTGCTAAATCAGGAGATGTCTGCCATCTGCTCCCAGCAAGGAACATCACCTAAGGCTCCATCTTAGAACAGCTGGAGCCCTCAAGTTGTGCATAGTTTTGTTTCGGAGTATCTTACTACAAACCCCTTACCATATCCAAGATCCTCTAAAATAAAAATACAAAACACCCTTAGACTGGTTTTCAACTCCAACGAGCTGAAGTGTGTGTGCGCCTGAATGCAGAAATACCTTCTGCCTGGCTGTCAGTACAGAAGTGGGGAATACCTGAACAATACTCTAGCAGCTCCTACAGGGGTAGTGCTACAATATTGTACTACATTTCACACACATCTTTAATACTTCATATTCACATATGTTATTATTTATGGAAGAGGAGCTGGGGCAGCGCAGCATCACCTTTTTTTATAGTATTTTGGATTTTGATTTGTGGGCACACAATTGGATGCTACCAGCAGTCACATCCCTTAACACTACACTACAATTAGGATTGGTAACCCAGGAGTCACATTTTTTTCTTGATATTGTGAATATCTGATTTCTTCAATTAACCAAATTTCTAACATTTTGGCTGGAAGATATGCTCAATAAACCTGGCCTTAGCAGAATATGAAGATTGTAGTGTGTGCAACCAGCCTTATCTGCATGTTGAAGTTGAGTGTGTCAGTCTCCTGAGCTCTTTAGTAAATGTGTGTACAATATCCAGTAAATAAACGTGTACATTTTGTACAATCAGAACATATGGCCAACATCAAATATTTCACATGCCTCTAAAGGCGAGATCAAGCCCCAAACGGTACAATCACAAGTGCTGGCTCAATCGATCTCCACTAAAGCTATTCATTGTACCATCAACAAGAATGCCACACACCAAGATGCAAAACAGCCAGCAGGAACGGGCACCACTCTGACTTGCCTCGTACCAGGAACAGCTCCCTCTCAGAGCATGCACTTACGTTTTGTACAATCAGATTGTAATACATGGAGCCAACATACTGTTGGACGCACTCTCTATCTTTTCCTTAAAAAATTTCCTTATGATACTTTAACTTTTAAACCATTCAAACTACACCTAGTAATCTGTAAAATTAGGATTGAATATATATGCTCAGTTTAGCACACACAAGGATGATAATGCAGATTTCAGTTCTGCTCTTCTTTTTAAGATGCACAGAGAATGAGTCTGCAGCATGCACATACTGTTATAGTAGAAGACCAGTGAGAGGGTGCAGAAACACAGGAAAGAACAGGGAAGGGCATAAGCAACAATTTTTACAAGTATAAAATCTAGCAGAGGGACACTACCAAACAATTAGAGGATCCTAGCCATCAATCTATAGTGATTCATAAAGAGAAATAAGCCTGAGGGATAGGATTTGTTGCTGTGAACACATTGATTTTTGCTGTTGGAGTTCTGTGGAGCTCTGTGGTACCTCCATAGTTTGCTAGGGTTTTCTTGAACAGTGAGCACTGGATGGTGGTCAGGGTAAAGGATGAGGGCCTAATATTCCAGAGGGCTCAAACCATAGGGAGCACCAGCCCGATAAATAGTAAAAGAACAAAAAATAGCAAGTGAAGAATGTCACATGAATGCATATGATTTTTTTTAAGGATATATAAAAAGATTTTTATTAATACATACAATATATCATATCAAAAAGTAAGGGCAACTATAAGCCCACATATATTTAAAAGCACATATACGTGTATCAGACATGGGGTAATAAGTGTCACATGGAAACTGCCAACATGTTTCGCGGCACAGGTCACTTCTTCAGGGCTTCAATATCCATGTCAGACTAAAAATTCAGACATATACATAAACAAAACAAAATTAGCAATTGTACTATTTACCACACATTCATTCATTTATATATATATATATATATATATATATATATATATATATATATATATATATATAAATATATATAATATTGTGTGTGTATTCAATACCCTGGCAGGGACGGCCAATTTTTTCCACTGACCACCAATTTAAGGGGGCCCCATAAATCATGATCCAGCCGGCGAGATCAAATTTGGTAAAGGAGCCTGCAGGTGGAAGATCGGAGAAGTTTAGAGCAGGAGGGCCTAGTTTACACTTTCAGTTGGGAGACAGTAAAAATAGGCAGTTGTTCCACATTTTTATTACTACCTCCTAAGATTCAGGGATACATTCAATGGCTATGAAACTTTGAAATGCAAAAATTATCCCTCCTGTGTTGTGGTGTGGGCTCTTAGGGGTTAAAACGGGTAGTCAGGAGGCAACATAACACCTCCTTTCTATCTGCCAAATTCCTTCTGAAAGGATCACTCTTTTGAGGGCTACCACAAAGCCTAGAAAAGCCCAGAGAGAGCAGTGTGCTCAGTAGTTCTTGGTGACACTTTGCAGTTAAAGTTGTATAGGACACTGGAAAGTTGGGAAGAGATTGAGTGGTGGATATAGACAACATAATAGAGTAATGAGGTGGAAAAGATATATATATGCACCCATATTTCTGGTATGAAGTGGAAGAGTTTTGACCACAATTGAAAGGTTGTTTGGTATTATTATTTGATCTGCATGCCACACTGCTAGCCAAGTTGAGGACAGCCTTTTGTGCATTTATTAGCCGGATGGCCGGGTAACATAGGCACTATTCGTTGTGGCAGCACTAAATCTACAGTGCAGTTACAATGGTGGATCTATCAGGGGCTGTGTGATCAATCTGCTGACTGTTAGGTCAAACAGCCCTGACGGTGCTAATGGGTCCACCACAATTTTGAGTGCTCATATTTAGAATGTTGAATGACAGTACTGATCTCCAGAGTGCCCCTGTTACACAGGTTTCTTACCTTGTAGTGATATTTATTCTTTCAGGAATCTATGCCTGCTCATGCATAGTCAGTGTGGAAAAACAAATAGAAGACAATCTGTAAAAGAGATACAATGTATTAAACTGCCTCCAAAAGAGTTTAAAAACAGTTTCTTTGCATACTGAACTCTAGGCATGTGTAAAATGTTAGCTATGACCACAAGCTAGGGAGGAAGCTAAATCGAACATTACAAATACAAGCACTCACAGTATATAATGCTTTCTTGATTGACAGTTCTGTTAATTGATGTTCTTTTCCATCATAGACCTATTCTTAAGGGATCACAAGTGACAGAAATGCACCATAAAATGCTGAAATAGTCTGTTTTTCTATTTGATTGAAGGTAATGGTGCCAGTGCTAGAAAATGGAAAGCTTGTCCAGCTACAAGAATAAAAATGTTAAGCAGAATCTGTTTTTATCAATCTAGGATAATCATATAAGAGAGAAATAATATTTTTTTTTGAAACATACAGTATGACAGTACAGTTTAGTCATATAACATTTTCCGATATTTAGTATGTTTAGGTATTAAAGATCCAGTTTATACCTTGGGATATAACTTTCTCAGTTTAAGGCCCCTTTCACATGGGTCCAATCAGGTCCGCTTAAAAAACTGACCTGATTGGACCCTCCAGTCTCCTCTACAGAGCCTCCATCCGATCCTGTCCACCGAAAACAGAGGGATGGTGGTCCTATTTTCCATCCGGCGGATCGGATCGAATGGAAATGGACAGGCGGCCCCGCTTCCATCCATTTTCAGCATAGGGAAGAGCAGGACTGTGCACAGCGGAGTGGACACTGACCTGTCATCCGCCTGCTCAGTGGGGGATCAGCAGAGCGTTCCCCCGCTGAGCAAAAGGATTCTGTTAAGCAAAGGGGCCTTAGGAACATAGAAAAGTGAAAAAAGACTGACTAGCCCATTGAGTCTGCCAGTTTTTTTTTGTTAACTTTTTTGTCTGAGTGCGAATTGCACAGAGGTCCTGTGTGTCTTCTGGTCCATTTCAGGTCCGAATTTGGCCAAAAATTTGGACTGAAATCGGCCCTGAAACAGTGAACAGGGACGCACCTGAACCCTGCTGTGAGCCACTTTGTGGTGCAGTGTGAACCCAGCCTAAAGGTTTCAATCTCGTCTCCCCTTTTCCCTTACTCCCTTGCTCAACAAACCAACAATAAACACACATGAATTTCTCAGAGCCACCAGTTTCGAATTGCCCATTGGTCCCATATTATATGGAACTTTACCTGGTTGCCCATTAGATATGCCATATTTTTCTTGCATGTAAACGAATCTTCAACATATCTTATTACATCTGATAAGTTTGGGGATGTTGTGTTACTTTTCTACTTTTTGACTAGAGTCAATCTGGCAGCAAATAGAATATGTACAATAGGTTGAGATAACTCTTATTTTGAGTGAATGTTTAATAAATGGTATGCCATTTTTAAGTACATTTTGCATATATTGATTGGTTTGTGCAAAAATTATAGCGTCTACAAACTATGGGAAAGATTCATGGCATTTGTATTATTATTATTATTATTTTACTAGTAATGGCGGTGATCTGTGATTTTTAGCAGTAGTGCGACATTACGACAGACAGATTGGACACTTTTGACACATTTTTGGGACCATTGACATTTATACAGCGATCAGTGCTATAAATATGCACTGCTTACTGTGTAAATGTCACTGGTAGGGAAGGTTAAAACTAGGGGGTGATCAAGGGGTTAAAGGTGTGTTCCCTAGATGTGTTCTAACTGTGAGGGGATAGGACTGACTGGGGGAGGAGACGTATCGTTGTTCCTACTTAGTAGGAACAAACAATATGTTTCCTCTCTCCTGACAGAACAGAGATTTGTGTGTTTACACACACAAATCCCTGTGCTGGCTCTTATGCAGCGGGCGCTGCACGCCAGGGGACCCGATGCCCGCGCGCCCTTTGGCGGTTCTTAAATGGCAGCAGTGCCATTGTGTATTTGTGCCACAGTATAGGTACCGGAGCCAGTCGGGAACTGGTTTATAATACAAATTTTTTATTATTCGTTACGTTCCATTAATTTAGATGTGGCATTCGTTATTTCTGGTAATTCGTAACTTCTGAAAAATTCGTATCCATGACGTTCACTATCAGCCAAATTTGAAAGGAAATTCCAATACCTATAATTTAATAGTAAGTTCGGATTTTCGAATTTTCAAATTTTCGTTCTTTTGGATTTTCATTCTGATTTCTGAATTTTCGGATTTCTGAATTTTTCAATTTTGAATTTTTCACAATTATTGAAATAACGAATACCACATCTAAACTAATCGAACATAATGGATTCTAATTTTTCAGATTTTACAAATTTTTTCAAAATAACGAATTTCGATCATAATGAATGACCCGATGTCTACCTTTTATCTCTCTGCAGCACACAGTGGAGGTGTTTTAGCCTGTAATATTTCATGTAATTTGGCTTGTCACATAGTTGCCAACATTTAAAAATTTCCACCCTTTTTTGCCGTGTGTCAAGCAAGCCAATTTTATTTAGAGGTGGGACATTCATTAAAAATAGACGTGGTTTCTTAAAGAAGCATATTGATAGCCTTGTGTACGTTTTAATTATATGTGCAATATTTTTATTGAAGTTTTAGGAGTAGAGCAGGCCATAGCAGATGCGCTTTTTATTTCCTGCAACCATGGTTCTTTCCTGCAACCATCACTCGATTCTCCCATCAACATAGTCAGTATTGATGGGCGAATGCCTCTCACGAGCTATTGTGTTCTCCCAGCTGTATGTATGTATATATAGGAAGATTTATCATAATAAAGGCAGAAACCCACTCAAAAGGGCATTGTACATTAGTAAAATAATTTATGCATTTGCTTAGTTAGCTACAATTATGCCCCGTACACACGGTCGGACTTTGTTCGGACATTCCGACAACAAAATCCTAGGATTTTTTCCGACGGATGTTGGCTCAAACTTGTCTTGCATACACACGGTCACACAAAGTTGTCGGAAAATTCGATCGTTCTGAACGCGGTGACGTAAAACACGTACGTCGGGACTATAAACGGGGCAGTGGCCAATAGCTTTCATCTCTTTATTTATTCTGAGCATGTGTGGCACTTTGTCCGTCGGCTTTGTGTACACACGATCGGAATTTCTGACAATGGATTTTGTTGTCGGAAAATTTTATCTCCTGCTCTCCAACTTTGTGTGTCGGAAAATCCGATGGAAAATGTCCGATGGAGCCCACACACGGTCGGAATTTCCGACAACACGCTCCGATCGGACATTTTCCATCGGAAAATCCGTCCGTGTGTACGGGGCATAAGTCTGTACAATCTATATAGAGTGCAGCAACCCAACAGCTCTGGCAGAGAATACAGTGATACACATTTATCACACTAAAACACGTTTGCCATGAAATATATATATATATATATATGTTATATATATATATAACATATATATATATATATATGTTATATATATTATGTTATATATATATAACATAATTTGGCACTGTTTATGACCCCCAATGACTTCAGATTTGATGAAATGCGTAGGGAGGAGTTAACGCATGTGATGTCACCACGCTCCTCTGTACCAGGAAATGTTTGGATTGATTCCCCCCTTAATCCATGCACCCAGCCTGTAATCTACATGCAGGGCACTGGGCGCATTGGACTTCCTGGGGTCCTTTTTTTTAAGCACGTGATTAAAGCTGGAGGCTCAAAAAGGCGTGGGCTAGGGGCGTAGAGCACTGTGCCCTGAACCCACCCAGTTGTGTGACATATTCGCTAATGTCTTCCTGCTTCTCTCCCCGACCAATCACGTCCTGAGACCGGATTGGCTGGGAGTCTTAGGACTATTACTGGAATTTAGAAAGGAGAAAAAAAAAAAGTAAACGTATCCTTTAAAAAAAAAAACTGGCTATAGGCTGCAAAACATGCTAAAGTAGCTGAGAGCTGCACATGCTTTACAGGTAAGCCGCTATAAAATATAATTTTTTATATTTACATAAAATAAAAAGAAATAAAAAAAAAGATAATGGCGCCTATAGAAATTCTTGGCCAGCTTGGCATTGCACGACTCCAGTAACATTTAACATTGGCGTCTATGGAAATCTTGGTCAGCTTGGCATGGCTGTGCCATGCCAAGCTGACAAAAATTGCACATGCACGAGATCAGTAGGTGCATGCTGGATAGCCAGCATGCATGGAATCCAGGAAGAAGGACTCTGTGGCTTCAGATGCCCACACTGGAGATGGCCGCGCTGTGCAGAAACTTCACAAAGTAAGAAAACAATGGTGCACAGATAGAAAACAGGGCATAGTTTACATCATACCTTTGTTACATTGCACAAGGCATGAATATTATAGAGGTATTTTTATCTTAGAAGTCATATTTCGGCCGGAACTCCGCTTTAAAAAGTGTGTGAGTGTATAGATCTATATCACTACACACTCCCTTTAATAAGCTGATGGAGTAGCAGCTATACCTTTTCGTGCAGAGGTTCCCCTTTCCTCTTTTCATATCATATACAATAAATACACTCTGTCAGGCTAAACATCCACGATTGTGAACTCGCTGGCTAAGATGGCCAGGAAGGTAATTAGAGTGCCTACACGCCTGACTGCCCTCATGTGTCTATGGTTAGTCTAAGCATATATCTGTTTGTTCAATATGGAGCACTTGTATAACTAATTCTCTTATTATCTATATTTGACTAGTGCTTAAAATTGTATAGTTCAAGAGATCAGTAACCAATAAACAGTGGTTCTTCAGACACGTTTGGTACTTGATATTGTACTGCTAGTGCTGCACTATGGGTGCCAGAAGTACTTCTCTGCAGCAGAAGTTCAACTAACCAATTTTGCTTTGGCAGGACAGACTGTACACCGACAGATTTCTAAGCATACCTTTGCTGTCACAGATGATATGTAAAGGTACTGTCTAATCAACATAGAAAATTACATCTTGCAATACAAACCTAAAGCCTACTTGTACAGAGGACTTAAGGGCTCTGCTGGGACCCGAAGGTTGGGGACATTTGTACATTTGACAGTGACAAAGGTGTTGGGGGGGGGGGGGTGAGCCAAAGCTATACATATTCTTTAAAGGGTAACTTCACTTTAGTGGGGAAAAAAATATGGCAATTAAAAAAAAAAAATGTAGCATAGCTATGTTGTCATTTAATGTTACTGATTTTCAAGAATTTTGCAAAAGATTCAAGACAAATTTGAATCATTATTATTATTATCATACAGGATTTATATAGCGTCAACAGTTTACGGAGCGCTTTAATCAACCTCTGCAACCAACATTTCATTTTTGGTAAGATGCTACTAAAGGGTTAATTCTAGAATTAGGCAGACCTTGCAGCTTTCCCTGCTAAAGCACTGCACATGCATCAGCTGGTCAATAATGAAGAAGTCACTATGAGCTATGAGTAAGCACTCTCCGTAGTGTGAAACGCGTCAGTCCTGTCTGCATCGCTTTGCTGTGGCTTGTACAGTGTGATCCCGATTTTTCAATAAAGGCAAAAGAAATTTTCTTTGGAGTGTGGCTGTCCAGAGTTTTCCGATCATCTTCAAAGCATTACACATGCATCAGCTGGTCAATAATGAAGAAGTCACTCCCATTCAGAATCATTATCCAAAAGACATTGAAGAACAAGCAGCTTTTTCATCAGAGCAGAAACGGGTAGCAATATGCAACAGTTTGTTAATACCCTTGCAATGTACACAGATCACCCAGAGGGGATTTTTTTCACAACCAAAGTGGAATTACTCTTCAGGTTAACTGAGTAAACTTTCTGACCTTATCACAATTGCATTATTTGCAGGGTGGCTTACAGGTCACTCATTGGTTTCTTTGTTGCCTAGAATCCCTTTTCAATGCTATTCCATGCATTGTAACCATGCCTGAGTAAGAGGTCCACTAGAGAATACTCTTATAAATTAAAAGTATTGGTATTTGTGTAGTCAAAGCTTTTCTTGTATAGAACATTTTGGCACCAGACAGCTCCATCACCCAGAGAACTTTCTGCATTTTGTTTCCAAGAGAATATAACTGACATTTTCTTAATTAAAAAAGCAGTAACTGGTATGGAAACCTAAATATGAAACCGTAATATGCTTTCCCTTCCGCAAACAGTAGCAGCAGATAGGTAACAGTGCGTGTTCACAGCATAGCAGGTTTCTGCAAAAGTGTCTTTGTTTACTAGAAAAAAACAATTATTTCAGGTTAATAGGTGTCCATGCTGCTTTCACCACGCTGTTTGGGTAGCTAAAAAAAATACTTGAGGGAATGTAATGACTGTATAAAATATGTATACCCATACCATGGGGAGACAAACTACTGACATCAAAACTGAGTTGGGAAAATAAAGGGCATAAATTGTGTATGTCCAAGTCTGTCTATCTTTTTGATGTACAATTGAAGCACCCCAAGAAAAAAAAAAAATATATTTTGACCAGAATTGATCTGTTTTTATGGCTGTGCTTTGTGTAGTTTTAGTTTATTGATCTTACTTTAACCGCTTCAGCCCGGGAAGACTTTACCCCCTTCCTGACTAGAGCACTTTTTGTGATTCGGCACTGCGTCGCTTTAACTGACAATTGCGCAGTCGTGCGACATTACACCAAAACAAAATTTAAGTCCTTTTTTTTCCCCACAAATAGAGCTTTCTTTTGGTGATATTTGATCACCTCTGCAGTTTTTATTTTTTGCGCTATAAGCAAAAAAGAGCGACAATTTTGAGAAAAAAAGCAATATTTTTTACATTTTGCTATAATAAATATCCCGAAAAAATATATAAAAAAACAAATTTTTTCCTCAGTTTAGACTGATATGTATTCTTCTACATATTTTTTGTAAAAAAAAATGCAATAAGCGTATATTGATTGGTTTCCTTAAAAGTTAAAAACAGTGTCTACAAAATAGGAGATAGATTTATGGCAATTTTATTATTAATTTTCTTTTTATTAATAATGGCGGCGATCTGCAATTTTTATCGTGACTGCGACATTATGGCGGACACATCGGACACTATTTTGGGACCATTGTCATTTATACAGCGATTAGTACTATAAAAATTCACTGATTAACAGGGCTTTTTTTCAGAAAATAGGTGCAGGAACTCCCTCCTCCTGAGTCACCCTTCATCTCTGCCCCCTACCCACCTCTGAGCATTGTCTCTTGTCTCCAACCCTTACCCACTTCCCAAAATCGTCCCTTTTAGAGAATACAAAACCAAGTATCATTTTGTGCTTCTAAGTAATTTGTATGGAATTTGATAGACCCCACCCCAGCAATAGTAGACCCTCCAGCAACAATAGACCCCCCACACAACAACAGACCTTCCCCCTGCAACAAAATACCACCACAACAACAATAGACCCCACCTGCAACAACAGATCCTCCAGCAGCCAGCAACAGTAGACCTCTCCCCTCAATAGTAGATCTTTACCAGCAACAATAGACCTGCGCAATAACAATAGACCCCCCACACAAAAATAGACTCCCAACAATGGCAACAGATCCCCAGCAGCCAGCATCAATAGACCCTCCAGCACACCCCAGCAATCCTTGCCAAAAAATACATTCAGTTGTGGAGGTGCCGCAAGTGCGTTCCCTCACGTTCCCGCTGAAAAAAAGCCCTGCTGATTACTATGTAAATGAAACAAGAGAAACTAATTAACTAAGTGGGACTTTAATTGAGGACATTTCTAAAATGTACCTCCATCCCCAAAATGCATATATAAAGAAAAACACAGAAAGCTAAGGGGGTTTGTGGGACTTTAAATGAGACAGGCCTGGGAAGATAACACAACATGGTAATAATAAGAATATCTGTTGATTGTACCATAAATGCGACCACATCGTGTTGCATAGTAATAATTACATAAACGGTAAGTTATAATAAATACAGGGGCTTTTATTCCATAATAAGGTATATATTGTAGAAACATCATAAGACAACATAATAGCATAGCAGCCTATTATGGTCAGTATGGTACCATAATAGAAATTCATCAGACTGATATTTGCATGTGACTGCATCATAGTATCAATAATGTCTGGTGAATGGACCACATTGATGACCACATAGCTTGCATGGATACAGAGTAAAGGAGTATGACATATGAAATCATTGTTCCCCGAGTATGAACCAACATAACAAGGTGACCCATCAACATAGCAGCATGATGTGGAACGCAACGGTGAGGTAACAATAATTCAATTATGCAGTTGTGTGTCTTTACAATAATACAGTAATATAGCAATTGGTGGCATCCAAACGGCGTAATCTGGTAAAAATGTAGAAGGGCTGTTCATGTGAATGGCATCTAAGAGCTCTACGCGTTTCATGGATCTTTCCAATCTTCAGGAGCAGATGCAATATGTAATGTCTATAAAAAGATGTAGGAGAAATATTCAGGGGCTAATCACAGGGCAGGTCGGAAAAACTGTTATAGCATGATCCCAAGGTAGTAATAATAGTCGAAAAACCATGAGAGATTACTTACAAGGAGCCTGTGTAGGTGGGTGGAAGGTCCCAAGGGTGTGAGCCTGTCAGGGATGAAGGTCAGGCAATCCCGGGAGCTGAGGTGGTACCTGGAGGGCGACTTTATAGGGACATGTTGAAAGTGAGAGTCGCATCTTAGTGTCTTTTAAAAAGATAAGAAAATATAAAAGTGACTATAGAAGGGAAATAATAGAGAGTAAGAGTATTTGAGGCTGAGAAAGTGTGTGTGAGTGCCGGACCAAACCATGAGGTATAACGGTTACAGTAGTGAAGGAAAAAATAGAGGGAACAGTGAAAATTATACCAATAAGTGATCATGTGGTAGCCGAGACAGGAGAGTATAAACAGAAGGGTTAGAATTATATGTATGTGCCTGTGCCATAGGAAAGAGTGTAAAAACAATAGTGAAGACCAAAAAGGGGTCATAGTATTACCTGAGCTTCCCAGAACACTAAATTGCCAACAAAGTGGCCACCGGTAGGGGGTGTGTTAGCAAGGAATGTGTATACAATAAAGGGGAAGAGATACAAATTGGAAACGCCGCCGGTAGGTAACGACCAACGCCACGTGGGCGGCTAAAGTAAAGAAGAGTAACAGCTATCGGAGCCGAGCCAAGCCAGCCCGCAGCCGGCGCTTCTTATAGACGCTTGGATGGACGGCGCACAGTGTCGACGTGATGGCGTCATAACGACGTCACACGCACGACGCTGGGAGCGTGGCGTCGATGCGTGATGGGAAGTCCGCCCCAACCCCCACGTAACAGGGGAGGGGGAGGGCTCCCAGCACGCATCGCAGCTCCCGGGATTGCGATCCCTGGCAAGAAAACCCACCCAGAGGCCAACCATACTCCCCACACACAGGGTGATGTCTAAGGGGAATTAGAAACAGTTTAAAGTATAGGATGGTAATCTAGGTATTAAATAGGTACCTGTCTCTGAGGAGAAGCCTCAAAAGGGTGGGAGAAGGGGATTGTAGCGAAAAATATTTAAGTTATACAAATAGTAATGATGAAAAATACCGAAATAATGAGCGGTAAAATAACACTTACGATCCTATCTACAGAAAAAATAAATAAAAACCTCACTGAAAAAGTAAAAACCTAAATAGCACTTACACTGAATGCCACCAAAACAAAGTAAAATTTATAGAAGGTAACAAGCATGTCTCCATCCCTGATATTTTGAAACAAGAGAAACTAATTAACTAAGTGGGACTTTAATTGAGGACATTTCTAAAATGTACCTCCATCCCCAAAATGCATATATAAAGAAAAACACAGAAAGCTAAGGGGGTTTGTGGGACTTTAAATGAGACAGGCCTGGGAAGATAACACAACATGGTAATAATAAGAATATCTGTTGATTGTACCATAAATGCGACCACATCGTGTTGCATAGTAATAATTACATAAACGGTAAGTTATAATAAATACAGGGGCTTTTATTCCATAATAAGGTATATATTGTAGAAACATCATAAGACAACATAATAGCATAGCAGCCTATTATGGTCAGTATGGTACCATAATAGAAATTCATCAGACTGATATTTGCATGTGACTGCATCATAGTATCAATAATGTCTGGTGAATGGACCACATTGATGACCACATAGCTTGCATGGATACAGAGTAAAGGAGTATGACATATGAAATCATTGTTCCCCGAGTATGAACCAACATAACAAGGTGACCCATCAACATAGCAGCATGATGTGGAACGCAACGGTGAGGTAACAATAATTCAATTATGCAGTTGTGTGTCTTTACAATAATACAGTAATATAGCAATTGGTGGCATCCAAACGGCGTAATCTGGTAAAAATGTAGAAGGGCTGTTCATGTGAATGGCATCTAAGAGCTCTACGCGTTTCATGGATCTTTCCAATCTTCAGGAGCAGATGCAATATGTAATGTCTATAAAAAGATGTAGGAGAAATATTCAGGGGCTAATCACAGGGCAGGTCGGAAAAACTGTTATAGCATGATCCCAAGGTAGTAATAATAGTCGAAAAACCATGAGAGATTACTTACAAGGAGCCTGTGTAGGTGGGTGGAAGGTCCCAAGGGTGTGAGCCTGTCAGGGATGAAGGTCAGGCAATCCCGGGAGCTGAGGTGGTACCTGGAGGGCGACTTTATAGGGACATGTTGAAAGTGAGAGTCGCATCTTAGTGTCTTTTAAAAAGATAAGAAAATATAAAAGTGACTATAGAAGGGAAATAATAGAGAGTAAGAGTATTTGAGGCTGAGAAAGTGTGTGTGAGTGCCGGACCAAACCATGAGGTATAACGGTTACAGTAGTGAAGGAAAAAATAGAGGGAACAGTGAAAATTATACCAATAAGTGATCATGTGGTAGCCGAGACAGGAGAGTATAAACAGAAGGGTTAGAATTATATGTATGTGCCTGTGCCATAGGAAAGAGTGTAAAAACAATAGTGAAGACCAAAAAGGGGTCATAGTATTACCTGAGCTTCCCAGAACACTAAATTGCCAACAAAGTGGCCACCGGTAGGGGGTGTGTTAGCAAGGAATGTGTATACAATAAAGGGGAAGAGATACAAAATGGAAACGCCGCCGGTAGGTAACGACCAACGCCACGTGGGCGGCTAAAGTAAAGAAGAGTAACAGCTATCGGAGCCGAGCCAAGCCAGCCCGCAGCCGGCGCTTCTTATAGACGCTTGGATGGACGGCGCACAGTGTCGACGTGATGGCGTCATAACGACGTCACACGCACGACGCTGGGAGCGTGGCGTCGATGCGTGATGGGAAGTCCGCCCCAACCCCCACGTAACAGGGGAGGGGGAGGGCTCCCAGCACGCATCGCAGCTCCCGGGATTGCGATCCCTGGCAAGAAAACCCACCCAGAGGCCAACCATACTCCCCACACACAGGGTGATGTCTAAGGGGAATTAGAAACAGTTTAAAGTATAGGATGGTAATCTAGATATTAAATAGGTACCTGTCTCTGAGGAGAAGCCTCAAAAGGGTGGGAGAAGGGGATTGTAGCGAAAAATATTTAAGTTATACAAATAGTAATGATGAAAAATACCGAAATAATGAGCGGTAAAATAACACTTACGATCCTATCTACAGAAAAAATAAATAAAAACCTCACTGAAAAAGTAAAAACCTAAATAGCACTTACACTGAATGCCACCAAAACAAAGTAAAATTTATAGAAGGTAACAAGCATGTCTCCATCCCTGATATTTTGAAACAAGAGAAACTAATTAACTAAGTGGGACTTTAATTGAGGACATTTCTAAAATGTACCTCCATCCCCAAAATGCATATATAAAGAAAAACACAGAAAGCTAAGGGGGTTTGTGGGACTTTAAATGAGACAGGCCTGGGAAGATAACACAACATGGTAATAATAAGAATATCTGTTGATTGTACCATAAATGCGACCACATCGTGTTGCATAGTAATAATTACATAAACGGTAAGTTATAATAAATACAGGGGCTTTTATTCCATAATAAGGTATATATTGTAGAAACATCATAAGACAACATAATAGCATAGCAGCCTATTATGGTCAGTATGGTACCATAATAGAAATTCATCAGACTGATATTTGCATGTGACTGCATCATAGTATCAATAATGTCTGGTGAATGGACCACATTGATGACCACATAGCTTGCATGGATACAGAGTAAAGGAGTATGACATATGAAATCATTGTTCCCCGAGTATGAACCAACATAACAAGGTGACCCATCAACATAGCAGCATGATGTGGAACGCAACGGTGAGGTAACAATAATTCAATTATGCAGTTGTGTGTCTTTACAATAATACAGTAATATAGCAATTGGTGGCATCCAAACGGCGTAATCTGGTAAAAATGTAGAAGGGCTGTTCATGTGAATGGCATCTAAGAGCTCTACGCGTTTCATGGATCTTTCCAATCTTCAGGAGCAGATGCAATATGTAATGTCTATAAAAAGATGTAGGAGAAATATTCAGGGGCTAATCACAGGGCAGGTCGGAAAAACTGTTATAGCATGATCCCAAGGTAGTAATAATAGTCGAAAAACCATGAGAGATTACTTACAAGGAGCCTGTGTAGGTGGGTGGAAGGTCCCAAGGGTGTGAGCCTGTCAGGGATGAAGGTCAGGCAATCCCGGGAGCTGAGGTGGTACCTGGAGGGCGACTTTATAGGGACATGTTGAAAGTGAGAGTCGCATCTTAATGTCTTTTAAAAAGATAAGAAAATATAAAAGTGACTATAGAAGGGAAATAATAGAGAGTAAGAGTATTTGAGGCTGAGAAAGTGTGTGTGAGTGCCGGACCAAACCATGAGGTATAACGGTTACAGTAGTGAAGGAAAAAATAGAGGGAACAGTGAAAATTATACCAATAAGTGATCATGTGGTAGCCGAGACAGGAGAGTATAAACAGAAGGGTTAGAATTATATGTATGTGCCTGTGCCATAGGAAAGAGTGTAAAAACAATAGTGAAGACCAAAAAGGGGTCATAGTATTACCTGAGCTTCCCAGAACACTAAATTGCCAACAAAGTGGCCACCGGTAGGGGGTGTGTTAGCAAGGAATGTGTATACAATAAAGGGGAAGAGATACAAATTGGAAACGCCGCCGGTAGGTAACGACCAACGCCACGTGGGCGGCTAAAGTAAAGAAGAGTAACAGCTATCGGAGCCGAGCCAAGCCAGCCCGCAGCCGGCGCTTCTTATAGACGCTTGGATGGACGGCGCACAGTGTCGACGTGATGGCGTCATAACGACGTCACACGCACGACGCTGGGAGCGTGGCGTCGATGCGTGATGGGAAGTCCGCCCCAACCCCCACGTAACAGGGGAGGGGGAGGGCTCCCAGCACGCATCGCAGCTCCCGGGATTGCGATCCCTGGCAAGAAAACCCACCCAGAGGCCAACCATACTCCCCACACACAGGGTGATGTCTAAGGGGAATTAGAAACAGTTTAAAGTATAGGATGGTAATCTAGATATTAAATAGGTACCTGTCTCTGAGGAGAAGCCTCAAAAGGGTGGGAGAAGGGGATTGTAGCGAAAAATATTTAAGTTATACAAATAGTAATGATGAAAAATACCGAAATAATGAGCGGTAAAATAACACTTACGATCCTATCTACAGAAAAAATAAATAAAAACCTCACTGAAAAAGTAAAAACCTAAATAGCACTTACACTGAATGCCACCAAAACAAAGTAAAATTTATAGAAGGTAACAAGCATGTCTCCATCCCTGATATTTTGAAACAAGAGAAACTAATTAACTAAGTGGGACTTTAATTGAGGACATTTCTAAAATGTACCTCCATCCCCAAAATGCATATATAAAGAAAAACACAGAAAGCTAAGGGGGTTTGTGGGACTTTAAATGAGACAGGCCTGGGAAGATAACACAACATGGTAATAATAAGAATATCTGTTGATTGTACCATAAATGCGACCACATCGTGTTGCATAGTAATAATTACATAAACGGTAAGTTATAATAAATACAGGGGCTTTTATTCCATAATAAGGTATATATTGTAGAAACATCATAAGACAACATAATAGCATAGCAGCCTATTATGGTCAGTATGGTACCATAATAGAAATTCATCAGACTGATATTTGCATGTGACTGCATCATAGTATCAATAATGTCTGGTGAATGGACCACATTGATGACCACATAGCTTGCATGGATACAGAGTAAAGGAGTATGACATATGAAATCATTGTTCCCCGAGTATGAACCAACATAACAAGGTGACCCATCAACATAGCAGCATGATGTGGAACGCAACGGTGAGGTAACAATAATTCAATTATGCAGTTGTGTGTCTTTACAATAATACAGTAATATAGCAATTGGTGGCATCCAAACGGCGTAATCTGGTAAAAATGTAGAAGGGCTGTTCATGTGAATGGCATCTAAGAGCTCTACGCGTTTCATGGATCTTTCCAATCTTCAGGAGCAGATGCAATATGTAATGTCTATAAAAAGATGTAGGAGAAATATTCAGGGGCTAATCACAGGGCAGGTCGGAAAAACTGTTATAGCATGATCCCAAGGTAGTAATAATAGTCGAAAAACCATGAGAGATTACTTACAAGGAGCCTGTGTAGGTGGGTGGAAGGTCCCAAGGGTGTGAGCCTGTCAGGGATGAAGGTCAGGCAATCCCGGGAGCTGAGGTGGTACCTGGAGGGCGACTTTATAGGGACATGTTGAAAGTGAGAGTCGCATCTTAGTGTCTTTTAAAAAGATAAGAAAATATAAAAGTGACTATAGAAGGGAAATAATAGAGAGTAAGAGTATTTGAGGCTGAGAAAGTGTGTGTGAGTGCCGGACCAAACCATGAGGTATAACGGTTACAGTAGTGAAGGAAAAAATAGAGGGAACAGTGAAAATTATACCAATAAGTGATCATGTGGTAGCCGAGACAGGAGAGTATAAACAGAAGGGTTAGAATTATATGTATGTGCCTGTGCCATAGGAAAGAGTGTAAAAACAATAGTGAAGACCAAAAAGGGGTCATAGTATTACCTGAGCTTCCCAGAACACTAAATTGCCAACAAAGTGGCCACCGGTAGGGGGTGTGTTAGCAAGGAATGTGTATACAATAAAGGGGAAGAGATACAAATTGGAAACGCCGCCGGTAGGTAACGACCAACGCCACGTGGGCGGCTAAAGTAAAGAAGAGTAACAGCTATCGGAGCCGAGCCAAGCCAGCCCGCAGCCGGCGCTTCTTATAGACGCTTGGATGGACGGCGCACAGTGTCGACGTGATGGCGTCATAACGACGTCACACGCACGACGCTGGGAGCGTGGCGTCGATGCGTGATGGGAAGTCCGCCCCAACCCCCACGTAACAGGGGAGGGGGAGGGCTCCCAGCACGCATCGCAGCTCCCGGGATTGCGATCCCTGGCAAGAAAACCCACCCAGAGGCCAACCATACTCCCCACACACAGGGTGATGTCTAAGGGGAATTAGAAACAGTTTAAAGTATAGGATGGTAATCTAGATATTAAATAGGTACCTGTCTCTGAGGAGAAGCCTCAAAAGGGTGGGAGAAGGGGATTGTAGCGAAAAATATTTAAGTTATACAAATAGTAATGATGAAAAATACCGAAATAATGAGCGGTAAAATAACACTTACGATCCTATCTACAGAAAAAATAAATAAAAACCTCACTGAAAAAGTAAAAACCTAAATAGCACTTACACTGAATGCCACCAAAACAAAGTAAAATTTATAGAAGGTAACAAGCATGTCTCCATCCCTGATATTTTGAAACAAGAGAAACTAATTAACTAAGTGGGACTTTAATTGAGGACATTTCTAAAATGTACCTCCATCCCCAAAATGCATATATAAAGAAAAACACAGAAAGCTAAGGGGGTTTGTGGGACTTTAAATGAGACAGGCCTGGGAAGATAACACAACATGGTAATAATAAGAATATCTGTTGATTGTACCATAAATGCGACCACATCGTGTTGCATAGTAATAATTACATAAACGGTAAGTTATAATAAATACAGGGGCTTTTATTCCATAATAAGGTATATATTGTAGAAACATCATAAGACAACATAATAGCATAGCAGCCTATTATGGTCAGTATGGTACCATAATAGAAATTCATCAGACTGATATTTGCATGTGACTGCATCATAGTATCAATAATGTCTGGTGAATGGACCACATTGATGACCACATAGCTTGCATGGATACAGAGTAAAGGAGTATGACATATGAAATCATTGTTCCCCGAGTATGAACCAACATAACAAGGTGACCCATCAACATAGCAGCATGATGTGGAACGCAACGGTGAGGTAACAATAATTCAATTATGCAGTTGTGTGTCTTTACAATAATACAGTAATATAGCAATTGGTGGCATCCAAACGGCGTAATCTGGTAAAAATGTAGAAGGGCTGTTCATGTGAATGGCATCTAAGAGCTCTACGCGTTTCATGGATCTTTCCAATCTTCAGGAGCAGATGCAATATGTAATGTCTATAAAAAGATGTAGGAGAAATATTCAGGGGCTAATCACAGGGCAGGTCGGAAAAACTGTTATAGCATGATCCCAAGGTAGTAATAATAGTCGAAAAACCATGAGAGATTACTTACAAGGAGCCTGTGTAGGTGGGTGGAAGGTCCCAAGGGTGTGAGCCTGTCAGGGATGAAGGTCAGGCAATCCCGGGAGCTGAGGTGGTACCTGGAGGGCGACTTTATAGGGACATGTTGAAAGTGAGAGTCGCATCTTAGTGTCTTTTAAAAAGATAAGAAAATATAAAAGTGACTATAGAAGGGAAATAATAGAGAGTAAGAGTATTTGAGGCTGAGAAAGTGTGTGTGAGTGCCGGACCAAACCATGAGGTATAACGGTTACAGTAGTGAAGGAAAAAATAGAGGGAACAGTGAAAATTATACCAATAAGTGATCATGTGGTAGCCGAGACAGGAGAGTATAAACAGAAGGGTTAGAATTATATGTATGTGCCTGTGCCATAGGAAAGAGTGTAAAAACAATAGTGAAGACCAAAAAGGGGTCATAGTATTACCTGAGCTTCCCAGAACACTAAATTGCCAACAAAGTGGCCACCGGTAGGGGGTGTGTTAGCAAGGAATGTGTATACAATAAAGGGGAAGAGATACAAATTGGAAACGCCGCCGGTAGGTAACGACCAACGCCACGTGGGCGGCTAAAGTAAAGAAGAGTAACAGCTATCGGAGCCGAGCCAAGCCAGCCCGCAGCCGGCGCTTCTTATAGACGCTTGGATGGACGGCGCACAGTGTCGACGTGATGGCGTCATAACGACGTCACACGCACGACGCTGGGAGCGTGGCGTCGATGCGTGATGGGAAGTCCGCCCCAACCCCCACGTAACAGGGGAGGGGGAGGGCTCCCAGCACGCATCGCAGCTCCCGGGATTGCGATCCCTGGCAAGAAAACCCACCCAGAGGCCAACCATACTCCCCACACACAGGGTGATGTCTAAGGGGAATTAGAAACAGTTTAAAGTATAGGATGGTAATCTAGATATTAAATAGGTACCTGTCTCTGAGGAGAAGCCTCAAAAGGGTGGGAGAAGGGGATTGTAGCGAAAAATATTTAAGTTATACAAATAGTAATGATGAAAAATACCGAAATAATGAGCGGTAAAATAACACTTACGATCCTATCTACAGAAAAAATAAATAAAAACCTCACTGAAAAAGTAAAAACCTAAATAGCACTTACACTGAATGCCACCAAAACAAAGTAAAATTTATAGAAGGTAACAAGCATGTCTCCATCCCTGATATTTGGAAACAAGAGAAACTAATTAACTAAGTGGGACTTTAATTGAGGACATTTCTAAAATGTACCTCCATCCCCAAAATGCATATATAAAGAAAAACACAGAAAGCTAAGGGGGTTTGTGGGACTTTAAATGAGACAGGCCTGGGAAGATAACACAACATGGTAATAATAAGAATATCTGTTGATTGTACCATAAATGCGACCACATCGTGTTGCATAGTAATAATTACATAAACGGTAAGTTATAATAAATACAGGGGCTTTTATTCCATAATAAGGTATATATTGTAGAAACATCATAAGACAACATAATAGCATAGCAGCCTATTATGGTCAGTATGGTACCATAATAGAAATTCATCAGACTGATATTTGCATGTGACTGCATCATAGTATCAATAATGTCTGGTGAATGGACCACATTGATGACCACATAGCTTGCATGGATACAGAGTAAAGGAGTATGACATATGAAATCATTGTTCCCCGAGTATGAACCAACATAACAAGGTGACCCATCAACATAGCAGCATGATGTGGAACGCAACGGTGAGGTAACAATAATTCAATTATGCAGTTGTGTGTCTTTACAATAATACAGTAATATAGCAATTGGTGGCATCCAAACGGCGTAATCTGGTAAAAATGTAGAAGGGCTGTTCATGTGAATGGCATCTAAGAGCTCTACGCGTTTCATGGATCTTTCCAATCTTCAGGAGCAGATGCAATATGTAATGTCTATAAAAAGATGTAGGAGAAATATTCAGGGGCTAATCACAGGGCAGGTCGGAAAAACTGTTATAGCATGATCCCAAGGTAGTAATAATAGTCGAAAAACCATGAGAGATTACTTACAAGGAGCCTGTGTAGGTGGGTGGAAGGTCCCAAGGGTGTGAGCCTGTCAGGGATGAAGGTCAGGCAATCCCGGGAGCTGAGGTGGTACCTGGAGGGCGACTTTATAGGGACATGTTGAAAGTGAGAGTCGCATCTTAGTGTCTTTTAAAAAGATAAGAAAATATAAAAGTGACTATAGAAGGGAAATAATAGAGAGTAAGAGTATTTGAGGCTGAGAAAGTGTGTGTGAGTGCCGGACCAAACCATGAGGTATAACGGTTACAGTAGTGAAGGAAAAAATAGAGGGAACAGTGAAAATTATACCAATAAGTGATCATGTGGTAGCCGAGACAGGAGAGTATAAACAGAAGGGTTAGAATTATATGTATGTGCCTGTGCCATAGGAAAGAGTGTAAAAACAATAGTGAAGACCAAAAAGGGGTCATAGTATTACCTGAGCTTCCCAGAACACTAAATTGCCAACAAAGTGGCCACCGGTAGGGGGTGTGTTAGCAAGGAATGTGTATACAATAAAGGGGAAGAGATACAAATTGGAAACGCCGCCGGTAGGTAACGACCAACGCCACGTGGGCGGCTAAAGTAAAGAAGAGTAACAGCTATCGGAGCCGAGCCAAGCCAGCCCGCAGCCGGCGCTTCTTATAGACGCTTGGATGGACGGCGCACAGTGTCGACGTGATGGCGTCATAACGACGTCACACGCACGACGCTGGGAGCGTGGCGTCGATGCGTGATGGGAAGTCCGCCCCAACCCCCACGTAACAGGGGAGGGGGAGGGCTCCCAGCACGCATCGCAGCTCCCGGGATTGCGATCCCTGGCAAGAAAACCCACCCAGAGGCCAACCATACTCCCCACACACAGGGTGATGTCTAAGGGGAATTAGAAACAGTTTAAAGTATAGGATGGTAATCTAGATATTAAATAGGTACCTGTCTCTGAGGAGAAGCCTCAAAAGGGTGGGAGAAGGGGATTGTAGCGAAAAATATTTAAGTTATAGAAATAGTAATGATGAAAAATACCGAAATAATGAGCGGTAAAATAACACTTACGATCCTATCTACAGAAAAAATAAATAAAAACCTCATCTCTTCCCCTTTATTGTATACACATTCCTTGCTAACACACCCCCTACCGGTGGCCACTTTGTTGGCAATTTAGTGTTCTGGGAAGCTCAGGTAATACTATGACCCCTTTTTGGTCTTCACTATTGTTTTTACACTCTTTCCTATGGCACAGGCACATACATATAATTCTAACCCTTCTGTTTATACTCTCCTGTCTCGGCTACCACATGATCACTTATTGGTATAATTTTCACTGTTCCCTCTATTTTTTCCTTCACTACTGTAACCGTTATACCTCATGGTTTGGTCCGGCACTCACACACACTTTCTCAGCCTCAAATACTCTTACTCTCTATTATTTCCCTTCTATAGTCACTTTTATATTTTCTTATCTTTTTAAAAGACACTAAGATGCGACTCTCACTTTCAACATGTCCCTATAAAGTCGCCCTCCAGGTACCACCTCAGCTCCCGGGATTGCCTGACCTTCATCCCTGACAGGCTCACACCCTTGGGACCTTCCACCCACCTACACAGGCTCCTTGTAAGTAATCTCTCATGGTTTTTCGACTATTATTACTACCTTGGGATCATGCTATAACAGTTTTTCCGACCTGCCCTGTGATTAGCCCCTGAATATTTCTCCTACATCTTTTTATAGACATTACATATTGCATCTGCTCCTGAAGATTGGAAAGATCCATGAAACGCGTAGAGCTCTTAGATGCCATTCACATGAACAGCCCTTCTACATTTTTACCAGATTACGCCGTTTGGATGCCACCAATTGCTATATTACTGTATTATTGTAAAGACACACAACTGCATAATTGAATTATTGTTACCTCACCGTTGCGTTCCACATCATGCTGCTATGTTGATGGGTCACCTTGTTATGTTGGTTCATACTCGGGGAACAATGATTTCATATGTCATACTCCTTTACTCTGTATCCATGCAAGCTATGTGGTCATCAATGTGGTCCATTCACCAGACATTATTGATACTATGATGCAGTCACATGCAAATATCAGTCTGATGAATTTCTATTATGGTACCATACTGACCATAATAGGCTGCTATGCTATTATGTTGTCTTATGATGTTTCTACAATATATACCTTATTATGGAATAAAAGCCCCTGTATTTATTATAACTTACCGTTTATGTAATTATTACTATGCAACACGATGTGGTCGCATTTATGGTACAATCAACAGATATTCTTATTATTACCATGTTGTGTTATCTTCCCAGGCCTGTCTCATTTAAAGTCCCACAAACCCCCTTAGCTTTCTGTGTTTTTCTTTATATATGCATTTTGGGGATGGAGGTACATTTTAGAAATGTCCTCAATTAAAGTCCCACTTAGTTAATTAGTTTCTCTTGTTTCAAAATATCAGGGATGGAGACATGCTTGTTACCTTCTATAAATTTTACTTTGTTTTGGTGGCATTCAGTGTAAGTGCTATTTAGGTTTTTACTTTTTCAGTGAGGTTTTTATTTATTTTTTCTGTAGATAGGATCGTAAGTGTTATTTTACCGCTCATTATTTCGGTATTTTTCATCATTACTATTTGTATAACTTAAATATTTTTCGCTACAATCCCCTTCTCCCACCCTTTTGAGGCTTCTCCTCAGAGACAGGTACCTATTTAATATCTAGATTACCATCCTATACTTTAAACTGTTTCTAATTCCCCTTAGACATCACCCTGTGTGTGGGGAGTATGGTTGGCCTCTGGGTGGGTTTTCTTGCCAGGGATCGCAATCCCGGGAGCTGCGATGCGTGCTGGGAGCCCTCCCCCTCCCCTGTTACGTGGGGGTTGGGGCGGACTTCCCATCACGCATCGACGCCACGCTCCCAGCGTCGTGCGTGTGACGTCGTTATGACGCCATCACGTCGACACTGTGCGCCGTCCATCCAAGCGTCTATAAGAAGCGCCGGCTGCGGGCTGGCTTGGCTCGGCTCCGATAGCTGTTACTCTTCTTTACTTTAGCCGCCCACGTGGCGTTGGTCGTTACCTACCGGCGGCGTTTCCAATTTGTATCTCTTCCCCTTTATTGTATACACATTCCTTGCTAACACACCCCCTACCGGTGGCCACTTTGTTGGCAATTTAGTGTTCTGGGAAGCTCAGGTAATACTATGACCCCTTTTTGGTCTTCACTATTGTTTTTACACTCTTTCCTATGGCACAGGCACATACATATAATTCTAACCCTTCTGTTTATACTCTCCTGTCTCGGCTACCACATGATCACTTATTGGTATAATTTTCACTGTTCCCTCTATTTTTTCCTTCACTACTGTAACCGTTATACCTCATGGTTTGGTCCGGCACTCACACACACTTTCTCAGCCTCAAATACTCTTACTCTCTATTATTTCCCTTCTATAGTCACTTTTATATTTTCTTATCTTTTTAAAAGACACTAAGATGCGACTCTCACTTTCAACATGTCCCTATAAAGTCGCCCTCCAGGTACCACCTCAGCTCCCGGGATTGCCTGACCTTCATCCCTGACAGGCTCACACCCTTGGGACCTTCCACCCACCTACACAGGCTCCTTGTAAGTAATCTCTCATGGTTTTTCGACTATTATTACTACCTTGGGATCATGCTATAACAGTTTTTCCGACCTGCCCTGTGATTAGCCCCTGAATATTTCTCCTACATCTTTTTATAGACATTACATATTGCATCTGCTCCTGAAGATTGGAAAGATCCATGAAACGCGTAGAGCTCTTAGATGCCATTCACATGAACAGCCCTTCTACATTTTTACCAGATTACGCCGTTTGGATGCCACCAATTGCTATATTACTGTATTATTGTAAAGACACACAACTGCATAATTGAATTATTGTTACCTCACCGTTGCGTTCCACATCATGCTGCTATGTTGATGGGTCACCTTGTTATGTTGGTTCATACTCGGGGAACAATGATTTCATATGTCATACTCCTTTACTCTGTATCCATGCAAGCTATGTGGTCATCAATGTGGTCCATTCACCAGACATTATTGATACTATGATGCAGTCACATGCAAATATCAGTCTGATGAATTTCTATTATGGTACCATACTGACCATAATAGGCTGCTATGCTATTATGTTGTCTTATGATGTTTCTACAATATATACCTTATTATGGAATAAAAGCCCCTGTATTTATTATAACTTACCGTTTATGTAATTATTACTATGCAACACGATGTGGTCGCATTTATGGTACAATCAACAGATATTCTTATTATTACCATGTTGTGTTATCTTCCCAGGCCTGTCTCATTTAAAGTCCCACAAACCCCCTTAGCTTTCTGTGTTTTTCTTTATATATACTATGTAAATGACACTGGCAGGGAAGGGGTTAAACACTATGGGGCGATCAAGGGGTTAAGTGTGTCCTAGGGAGTGATTCTAACTATGGGGGTATGGGCTACCACTGGCAAGACAGTGATCACTGCTCCCGATGACAGGGAGCAGTAGCTCCCTGTCATATCACTAGGCAGAACGGGACATCGAGTCCACGGGCATGGTCATGCTGTACGCGGCGGGCGCATGCTCCCACTAGCCCCACCGATTGAAGGGAACGTACAGGTACGCCTATTTGCCCACCGCTGAAATTGTGTCGATGTATATCGGCATGCAGTGGTCGGCAAGTGATTAAAGGATAAGTTTACCTTTTTTAACATGTTACATATTACACCCATATTCAGGGTGTAATATGTTACAAATGCATCCGCTCCCCTGGTCCCTCCGCTTCCCTGTTTTGACAGCTAGCAGGGATCTTCTCTTTTGTGAATGGGAAAAACAACAAGGTCCAACAGCCTTTGCGGCTGTCCGCTTGTAGTTCTCAATGAACTACCCTGGCACTGTTGAGCTCTGTGGTAATTCATTAAAGGGGTTGTAAAGGTTCACATTTTTTCACCTTAATGCATCTTATGCATTAAGGTGAAAAAACATCTGACAATACCGGCCCCCTCAGCCACCCCATTTTACTTACCTGAGCCCGTTCACCTGCTGCGCTCGCCCCCCATTTCCTCTTCTCCGCTCAGCCTGGCTGTTGATTGGCTAGAGTGGATGGATTGAAAGCAGCACAGCCATTGGCTCGTGCTGCTGTCAATCACATCCAATGACGCGGCACGCCGGGGGGCGGGGCCGAGTGATACAGTCGGCGTCTATAGCCACCAGCTGTATCACGGGAGCGCGCCCGCAAGAACTAAACACCATGCGAGAGAGCTCACATGAAGGTATTTAGTTCTTGCGGGGAGGAGCTGAGACAGCCGCCGAGGGACCCCAAAAGCAAAGGCGGCTCTTTAATTAGGCAAATTAGGCGGTCGCCTTAGACCTCGCCTCAGAAGGGCCTCGTGCTCGCGGCCGCCTAATTTGACTCAAGAGTGGAAGGAAATATTGGAGAGTGTGCCCAACCAAGCCGGCGGGGTGAATGAACGGTGGGCGCTGCACACAGATTGACGCCGCAGCCGCTTGTCTGAGCTGAAACACCGGGTCCGCGGACGAGGGAGAAGAATAGCACACATGACATCATCTCGGTTGCCGCTGTGTCCAATAGTAGGCTCCACCGCCGCGGTGCCGTTCTCCTAGCCTTTCCCCCAAAGTCGGCGACCCCAGTGCATGGCGGGAGTTGTAGTTCTCCACAGCACAGACACACAGACTTCAACTTGGCCCTCTGGTGCCTGTGGTCTGCAGAGACTACAACTCCCAGATTACACTGCAGGGCATTCATAGAGAACATCACGTGCTTCTCTTGCTGTCTTTAGTAGGGAACGAAGGCACGTAGCAGGTAGGTACATCTTAATACATGCTGTCTGTACCCTGTCTGTCTATGGTCTCATCATGGGGCACAGTGGCAGCATTTGATGGGGCACAGCGGCAGAATTTGTTGGGGCACAGTGGTGGCATTTTATGGGACACAGTGGCAGAACTTGATGGGCACAGTGGTGGCATTTGATGGGGCACAGTGGTGGCATTTGATGGGGCACAGTGGTGGCATTTTATGGGACACAGTGGCAGCATTTGATGGGCACAGTGGTGTCATTTGATGGTGCACAGTGGCAGAATTTGTTGGGGCACAGTGGTGACGTTTGATAGGGCAGAGAGGCAGCATTTGATGGGCACAGTGGTGGCATTTGGGGCACAGTGGCAGAATTTGATGGGCACAGTGGCAGACTTTGATGGGGCACAGTGGCGGCATTTGATGGGTACAGTGGCTGCGTTTGATGGGGCACAGTGGCAGTATTTGATGGACACAGTGGCTGCGTTTGATGGGCACAGTGGCTACGTTTGGGCACATTGGCTGTGTTTGATGGGCACAGTGGTGGCATTTGATGGGGCACAATGACAGAATTTGTTGGGGCACAGTGGTGGCATTTTAGGGGACACAGTGGCAGCATTTGATGGGCACAGTGGTGTCATTTGATGGTGCACAGTGGCAGAATTTGTTGGGGCATAGTGGTGACGTTTGATGGGGCAGAGTGGAAGCATTTGATGGGCACAGTGGTGGCATTTGATGGGGCACAGTGGCAGAATTTGATGGGCACAGTGGCAGACTTTGATGGGGCACAGTGGCGGCATTAGATGGGTACAGTGGCTGCGTTTGATGGGGCACAGTGGCAGTATTTGATAGACACAGTGGCTGCGTTTGATGGGCACAGTGGCTGCGTTTGGGCACATTGGCTGTGTTTGATGGGCACAGTGGTGGCATTTGATGGGGCACAATGACAGAATTTGTTGGGGCACAGTGGTGGCATTTTAGGGGACACAGTGGCTGCGTTTGATGGGGCACAGTGGCAGTATTTGATGGGCACAGTGGCTGCGTTTGATGGGCACAGTGGCTGCGTTTGATGTGCACAGTGGTGGCATTTGATGGGGAACAGTGGCAGAATTTGATGGGGCACAATGGCGGCATTTGATGGGGCACAGTAGCTGCGTTTGATGGGGCACAGTGGCAGTATTTGATGGGCACAGTGGCTGCGTTTGATGGGCACAGTGGGTGCCTTTGGGCACACTGGCTGCGTTTGATGTGCACAGTGGTGGCATTTGATGGGGCACAGTGGCAGAATTTGATGGGGCGCAATGGTGGCATTTAATGGGGCACAGTGGTGGCATTTGATGGGGCACAGTGGCAGAATTTGGGGCACAGAGGCTGCATTTGACAGGGCACTGTGGCAGAATTTGATGGGGCACAGTGGATGCGTTTAATGGCACAGTGGTTGCGTTTGATGGCACAGTGGATGCGTTTGATGGGCACAGTGGCTGCATTTGATGGGCACACTGAGGCTGCAATTGATGTTTTTTTTCCTGAATTTTTCAGTTTGTTTGCGCCTCCACAAAAATTTTGAGCACCAGCCGCCACTGGATGGGATTATCATTGTGCCGCTTCTCCTTACTTGTTGAATGACAGGCTGAGGGCATGTACACTCCAGTGTGGGCTTTGAGGAAGGCCGTTGAATTAGGCTGGCTGTCGTTCAAACTGGAGCGCTTATTTTATTTTTAATGGGCTTTTTTTATTTATCTTACTGCAGTTCTGCTTTCAAAATGAATGTCAGGCAAACAGCTATTCACACACATATGTGAAATGTTTCATCTACCAAAAGATTTATAATTCTGTGCTGTGATTTTTGTGATTCATATTCCTCTGCCAGACAGTACAGCCAGAATGGTGCACCACCTTCTCTATTACAGTTAAGTAATACAGCAGTGTTATTTACATTCTCCTTAAACCTGCTGATAATGAAGAAGCATTTCACTGATAAGTTATCAATTATGTTCATTCTGTTGTTATCATGGCCGTGCAGTCTCTGACCATCACCTATATCATTGTCCCCACACAGTCTCTGACCATCTCCTGTATCATTGTCTGCACAGTCTCTGACCTTTTCCTGTATCATTGTCCTCACAGTCTCTGACCTTTTCCTGTATCATTGTCCGCACAGTCTCTGACCATATCCTTTATCATTGTCTGCACAGTCTTTGACCATCTCCTGTATCATTGTCCCCACACAGTCTCTGACCATCTCCTGTATCATTGTCCGCACAGTCTCTGACTGTCTCCTGTATCATTGTCCGCACAGTCTCTGATCGTCTCCTGTATCATTGTCTGCACAGTCTCTGACCATCTCCTGTATCATTGACTGCACAGTCTCTGATCGCCTCCTGTATCATTGTCTGCACAGTCTCTGACCATCTCCTGTATAATTGTCCGCACAGTCTCTGATCGTCTCCTGTATCATTGTCCCCACAGTCTCTGACCATCTCCTGTATCATTGTCCGCACAGTCTCTGACCGTCTCCTGTATCATTGTCCGCACAGTCTCTGACTGTCTCCTGTATCATTGTCCGCACAGTCTCTGACCGTCTCCTGTATTTTTGTCCGCACAGTCTCTGAACGTCTCCTGTATCATAGTCCGCACAGTCTCTGATTGTCTCCTGTATCATTGTCCACACAGTCTCTGACTGTCTCCTGTATTTTTGTCCGCACAGTCTCTGACCGTCTCCTGTATCATTGTCCGCACAGCCTCTGACTGTCTCCTGTATCATTGTCCGCACATTCTCTGACCGTCTCCTGTATTTTTGTCCGCACAGTCTCTGATCGTGTCCTGTATCATTGTCCGTACAGTCTCTGATCGTCTCTTGTATCATTGTCCGCACGGTCTCTGATCGTCTCCTCTATCATTGTCTGCACAGTCTCTGACCGTCTCCTGTATCATTGTCTGCACAGTCTCTGATCGTCTCCTGTATCATTGTCTGCACAGTCTCTGACCGTCTCCTGTATCATTGTCCGCACAGTCTCTGACCTTTTCCTGTATCATTGTCCTCACAGTCTCTGACCTTTTCCTGTATCATTGTCCGCACAGTCTCTGACCATATCCTTTATCATTGTCTGCACAGTCTTTGACCATCTCCTGTATCATTGTCCCCACACAGTCTCTGACCATCTCCTGTATCATTGTCCGCACAGTCTCTGACTGTCTCCTGTATCATTGTCCGCACAGTCTCTGATCGTCTCCTGTATCATTGTCTGCACAGTCTCTGACCATCTCCTGTATCATTGACTGCACAGTCTCTGATCGCCTCCTGTATCATTGTCTGCACAGTCTCTGACCATCTCCTGTATAATTGTCCGCACAGTCTCTGATCGTCTCCTGTATCATTGTCCCCACAGTCTCTGACCATCTCCTGTATCATTGTCCGCACAGTCTCTGACCGTCTCCTGTATCATTGTCCGCACAGTCTCTGACTGTCTCCTGTATCATTGTCCGCACAGTCTCTGACCGTCTCCTGTATTTTTGTCCGCACAGTCTCTGAACGTCTCCTGTATCATAGTCCGCACAGTCTCTGATCGTCTCCTGTATCATTGTCCACACAGTCTCTGACTGTCTCCTGTATTTTTGTCCGCACAGTCTCTGACCGTCTCCTGTATCATTTTCCGCACAGCCTCTGACTGTCTCCTGTATCATTGTCCGCACATTCTCTGACCGTCTCCTGTATTTTTGTCCGCACAGTCTCTGATCGTGTCCTGTATCATTGTCCGTACAGTCTCTGACCGTCTCTTGTATCATTGTCCGCACGGTCTCTGATCGTCTCCTCTATCATTGTCTGCACAGTCTCTGACCGTCTCCTGTATCATTGTCTGCACAGTCTCTGATCGTCTCCTATATCATTGTCTGCACAGTCTCTGACCGTCTCCTATATCATTGTCCGCACAGTCTCTGAACGTCTCCTGTATCACTGTCCGCACAGTCTCTGACCGTCTCCTGTATCATTGTCCGCATAGTCTCTGATCATCTCCTGTATCATTGTCTGCACAGTTTCTGACTGTCTCCTGTATCATGGTCCGCACAGTCTCTGACCGTCTCCTGCATCTTTGTGGCGTGAGTGGGGCCTCATGTCTAAGTTTTGGCTAAGGCCTCACAAAGTCTAGAGCCGCCTCTGCCCAGAAGACCAGGCTCGGGATCACTCTGTGCAAAACGAGCTGCACAGTGGAGGTAAGTATAACATGTTTGTTATTTAAAAGAAAAAAAAATACCTTTACAACCCCTTTAAGTCTTCCTGTGACAGTGTAACTGCCTGGCTGTATCGGAGGTACGGCCAGACAGATACAGACAGTCTGCAGGACCGTTGCATTACACTGATTGCTGATTGTAGGTGCAATGCTTTACAGGTCCATTACAAAAAAATAATGCATATTTCTTTGCCTGCAAAAAATGTGCATTTATTTTTTTATTTTTTTTATAAAAGTGGGCTTGTCTTCTTCTTTTTTTTTTGGTTAATAATTCTTGCCTGATCTGATTTCTTTGTCAACTATATCTGTTTTGTGATTGATTCTTACTAAACCTGATGATTTGCAGGTCAGCTATATGACTCTTGAATGAAAAGCAGCCATGTTCAGTTGACTGCATATAGCTTCAGCTTCATTGAGACCCATGGGAGCCGTAAAGTGGTTGTAAATGCAGAAGTTTTTTTTTTTTTTTAACCTTAATGCATTCTCCACATTAAAACCTTCTATGTGTAGCTCCCCTTCAACCTCCCCTCATACTTACCTGAGCCCGATCCCGATCTAGCACTGTGCCCAAGAGCAGTGGCACTATCTCTCAATCTCTCTATTGTAAGTGACGGTAGCAGCGAGAGCCATTGATTTCTGCTGCTGTCAATCACAGCCAGTGAGCAGAGAGCAAGGACAGGGCCGAGCTGTGCTTTGTGTTTCTATGGACGTGATTGAGCCTGCATGAGTGTCCCCATAGCAAGTGGCTTGCTATGGGGCACTCGGCAGAGGGGAAGAGCAGGTAAGTATGACATGTTTATTTACAACAAAAAAAATACATTTACAACCACTTTAAAACCCTGGGGGATGCTTTACTAGGCACATAGTAACTAGGCAACACTTTAATGTCTTCTCTGGCATCTCAATATAAGCCCACCACTGTGAAGGTCAGCCTTCATGACTGACTTGGTAGAATGCCACAGTCTTAGCCAAGGTTGTTATTCATATCATAGAACACTACATATCAGAGCTCTCAGGCACTCGTGCTGAAAGATGTATGCAGATGCCTCAGATGTTGCATCCTACTGGTTGATCACTGTAAAGAATACTCTGTGAAAAGCACTCTTAAAGCTCCAGACAGATCTTGGTCAAATGATCTACAAATTTTACTGTGCTGTGAGTTATAGCTAAAGTCTGCTAAGGAGCGTCATCCTGCATCCATCTGTATATATTTAATAATTGTTCTGAAGAATTCACTAAAGGAATGATCTCAAGACAAACCTGTAATCAGGTGCTACAGTATCTGGTGAAGTACATCATTTGATGTCCCAAAATGGTATGCGTAAAAGGCCATACGCCATTGCATATGGTGTGGATGCACTACACTTTGGGATTTTTCTTGCAGTGCCTAAAATACAATAACCCATAGTAATACATTTTTCACTGATGACTAGGATGGGCAAATCTGCACCAAACTTATTTATGTGGTTTCATTGAATCCTGTTTAAAATCCATGAAACCTGAACTTGGACTTCAATGGGATTAACTGCTATGACGGGGCTGGCTGGCAACAAGGGTTTGGAGAGCTGGGAACTGCCATGGGACACATTTAACAATGCAAAAAAATGTTTAAAAAATACTGGCGTACTTCTATTGGCACTTCAAATGTGACAAAGAAAAAAAAATGCTCTAAATTACATACTTGGGAGATGCTTTTAAGCCATATGTAATGTTACATAACAGTGTGATTTTCATAGATGGCATCAGAGACATCATATTTTGGCATCACATATTTTGTATGTATAATGGATTTTTTTTAAAGTGCTTCTAAAGTCTTAAGGTTTCTACCTTTTTATTTAGTCTCTGCATTAAGGTAAAAACCTTCTGTATCCAGGACTCCCCAGCCCCCTTATAATTACCTGAGCTCAATCTCGATTGAGCGCTGTGCCCAAGAGCAGCGGGTCTCTCTGCTCTTTCTGCTCTCTCCCTTCTCATAGGGCAGATTGATAGCAGCGGGAGCCATTTGCCACTGCTGCTGTCAATCAAATCCTGTGATGAGGGAGCAGGGGTGATCTGAGCTATGTTGTCTGTGTTTATGGATGCACACAGCACAGCTCAGGGTTCGAGCCTGCACAAATGCATTTGAGGGCACTTGCCAAAGAGGTGGAGCCAGCCTTTGCACTATTCTATGAAATAAGCCCAATTTTTGAGCATAATGTATTCATATTGAATAGGAAAAGCCAACTGTCAAAAAAAAAAAAAAAGAGTGCAGCACAGATATTGCATTGTTTTCAGCCTTTTACTGCCCTACCATAATAGTTATGGCAATGGCAATAAAAGAGTTACATTAAGACACCATTTAGACATACCAATTTGAATTAATCAATGTGATTATTCTAAGTCCATAGAAAAGTATTGTTCCTCGGCTTGTAATGCCTGCCATACAGTTAGACTATACCCACACAGCCCAGAGACAAAAGACAGCAAGTAGTAGAATCTTAATGCGTTTAACCTGCTTCTAAAGCCACCACTGAGGCACTTCAGAAAACCATTTCAGTGAACATTAGTATTACTCAGGCGCTGAAACAAGCACGGCTTCTTGTCCGCTATGCTTTTTTCTTTTTATACAATAAAAAGCTTCTGTCATATTTTTATCTACCATAATAATACAATTATGTAAGAAAATAACTGTCCTCTGTAATATTTAATAGACTGCTGAAAGGCTGCATTCATTTTCATGGGCCCTGTATTTTAACTTGATTGTTAACAATTCAAAGGAGACTCTGTAAGGAACATTAATAGGATAGCTAAGTACAATGTGATCTGCTCCTGAGTCTTCTAGGTTCACTGTCTTGTACACATGATAGTTGGGCTAATGTTCCCCCAAATGTCCAAAACCTTTATAAAGTAAAAAAAGAACAAAAAAACCTTTTGACAGATTTCCTTAAGTAGTGAAAAATAATATTTCCAAGAAAGCTGTTTTGTCCCCTGGGCACTAGCGGAGAAACATTTGTACGCCATTAAACTATATCGCCACCTTCTACCTGCAGTGGTAATAACACACACTGCATTTTGAGTATTCCCAGAGAATATTTGAGGGTGAATCGGGTTGAATAGCAGCCAAACTAAGCAGCTGTCTAGCGCAAATCCAGCTGTATTTACCTCGCTAAGGTTTAAAATACTTTTGTGTCCATTTGCAGCCCCTGCACGTGCAATCCTGTGAAGCCAATTGTGTCAGCTTTGCAAACTTCTGTGAAGTGTATCATTATGTTTGAGACAGGTATTCATTTGAAGCAGACGCCTTAGAAGCGGTCAGGAGTATGCTTTATATTGTAGTAGTCCTGCTTTTGAGCAGTGGAGAGGAGAATGTATTAATCAAACTATACTTTTATAGTAAAAGTTTGTCATAAAATGTGTCACTTTGCCTGTTTTGAACTAAAGCTGCAGAGGTTTGTACGGGAGTTGTAAAATTTCCTTATTAAGCTCATAGTGGCCACGAGGACTGCTATGGTGGTGATTATGCCAATATCGTACAAGTAGTTCCAGAACTTCTGTAGAGAAACACTTAAACCAAAGGCATAAAGACCATAGTTTTCAGAGTCATTGAATGGATCATGACCCTCCATGGGTACACCCACACCGCTTACTGGCCCACCACAGTAGCAAGGTTGCTGCTGTGGTCAGGGAGATTTTGGTAGGTCTGCGGTGGTGCTTAAAAAGTGTGTATTATAAAGGACTGTTGCTTGTAAATGTGTGGCTAGCATCCCATGACTGGAAAGATTTGGGCAAGTAGACTCCACCAATCCAATACCTTATAGAAATCCAACCGAGAGGATCCTAAGCGAACCGGCTTTTATGTAGCGTTTTACCTGGATACTTTGAGGGCAACCTACATCCCATATATGTTTCCTAAATAGTATATACCATCCTAAATTCATCAACTATGACCGTGAATTTAATGTGCATTGCAATACTGACCTTTATTTCAAATATCTAGCACTAAATGCTGCTTCTATGATAATGCTGCCTATGTTCTCTGGACAGCTGTATATTCCAAAGCCTTGTATTTATGAAACAAATTTGCTATTTTTTAGGATTTCTGTTCACTCTTTAGGCACTGGTCAACACCATTAATGCACAGCAGTACTGCCTGGGCCTGTGCTGTGGGTATAATAATGGTATATCCGTCTATGTTTCTTTGATTTTCACCAATCCTTCCAATAAGTACGAATATCTCTTCAGGTCTCTTACTCACCCAGACCTCTCTGCAGCAATTTAGCCTGCTTCCATCTTCGGCTACATACTAGGTGGTAGTCCTTTTTGCATATCTTTTACTTGACTGGTATGTTTGTTTTTACATGACTTCAGCGATACTCATTTCTCTGACCCCGATGCTGATTTTGATGTGTGACTTTGTCTCATTATAGAACATCAATATAACAGCACTACTTCGCATGAAATGCCCCTGAAGAAAGGACTCTACATAGGTCCAGAAATGCGTTAAGCTTAACATTAAAGGATTTGGCATTTATATATGATATATGACTCTGTTCTTGTCTGTTTATGCAATTGTTAATGGTGATGTATGCACCACATATTTTATATTAATACATTTATATTTTCTAAAAATTTGCTGATCAGTTTCCCCTAAAGTCCCTTAGTATTTCCTTGGGGGTACTCCATATATAATACCAATCCAATACCAGTCAAACACCAATCCTTATGCCTTTTAGCACTTAGCTTAAAGTGATTGTAAAGTCTCTTTTTTTTTTTAGTTAAAAATAACAAACCTGTTATACTTACCTGCCCTGTACAATGGTTTTGCACAGACCAGCCCAGATCCTCCTCCTTCTCGGATCCCTATCTGTTGCTCCTGGCCCCTCCCTCCAGTTGAGTGTCTCCACATCAAGCAGCTTGCTATGGGGGCACCCAAGCCGAGTCACAGCTCCCTGTGTCCATTCAGACATGGAGACGTGGCCCAGCCCAGCCTCCTTTTTTTCCTCATTGGCTGGCTGACTGACTTTCACAGCAGCTGGGAATCAATGGCGCAGCGCTGCTGTCTCAGCCAATGAAGAGGCGAGTCCCGGGCAGCCGAGACAATCCTGCAACATCGCTGGATCTAGAGGGAGCTCAGGTACAGTAAGTATTAAGGGGGCTGCTGCACACAGAAGGCAAAGAATGCATTAAGATAAAAAGCCTTCTGCCTTTACAGCCCCTTTAATTCAAAGGAGGGGGACCTGGTTGTAAATAGCCCTGGACTTTCACATCTCTGTAACACAACAAGCAGGGTACATAATGTGGGAATTTATTTTCAGTTGTTTATGTAGTACCCTGTTTCCCCGAAAATAAGACCTAGCGTGATTGTCAGTGATGGCTACAATATAAGCCCTACCCCCCAAATAAGCCCTACCCTGTTTCCCCGAAAATCAGCCCTACCCTGAAAATAAGACCTACAAGGACTTTAACTAGGGCTTATTTAGGGGGTAGGGCTTATATTGCAGCCATCACTGACGATCACGCTAGGTCTTATTTTCGGGGAAACAGGGTACCTTGATGGAAGCAGGTAAGTTGTTACCCTCGTCCCTGGAGAACTGACAAAAATTGTTTGGTCTTCTTACTATTTATATTTTCTATTTTACTATTACATAGAAAAGTAAAATGAAACACACAAACAGGGTTATACATACATCTAAATTATATTCCATAAAACACCAGTTGATGGTAGCAGAGATTTATTTTTTTTATTTATATAAATCAGACCTGCTTGGCTTTTACATACTGAGAATGACTGGCCACACAAACAGTATAATAGGTTCTATATTCTTTTTATTCCTTCATAGGTGTATGAATGTTGGAGGTATATGAATCCTTTTTTTTATCCTCATATTGGAGTTTATGGAGCTATTATGGGGTTGGCTTCTGTCTTGAGTGTGAAAAAAGTACTCACGTCACCTTTATTGTACATTTTCCAGACAGTTTCTTGTTGAGAGACATTTTGTTCCTTTTAAGATAAGCTAACATTAAAGCCAATTTACAGTCACAGCAGAACTGGAAATCCCTGAGCCTGGGTGTACTTGCCATTTGACAAATTGACTAATGTGTATACTAAGAGAACTGCATTGATGTTCAATTGTATATTTTATTAACACTCTTCAAGAAGACAAGATTTTAATGAGTCCAACCATTGCACACCCAATTCATGGTAATATCTATCTATTATATAGGTAACATTATACATGTTTTGTTGTTCGGTATCTGTTAAAGATAAAAATACACTTTCTTCATACTACCTATTATAATTTTAGAGCTCATGTAGATGTTTCTAGGTGTCTACAATCCTCGGAATTTAAAGAGGAACTGCAGTCTGCTCACATAATTTATAATAAAAACATCTTTGCCATTCTGAAGCTTCCCTCCAACCACTTTGCATATTATTTTATATATACTGTGATTCTGTACTTGCCAAATATGCTGCAGAAATCTCCCTCCACTGAGTCTGGCTGCAACCATTTTAACTGTGTGGCAGCTGAAGCTGCTGCCTGTTCACTTCCAGGATTTACACAGACACACAGAGGCACACCTCCAGCTCTGCAGCCCTGCAGCTCTCATTAGCCCTCTTATGACTCATCCCAGCCTCGCTTCCTGGCAAACTCTCACAAGAGTGAAAGAAAGAGCAGTGCATGATGTCATAAGCCTAGGCTGTATAAGGTATTTACTGGCAGAAAAAAAAAAACTATCCAAAGTTAAAACAACAGGGGCAGAAGATTTAAGAGATGGAAAGTTGAAAACAACAGAGGCAGAAGATTTAAGAGATGGAAAGTTGAAAACAACAGGGGCAGAAGATTTAAGAGATGGAAAGTTGAAAAAATGACCGAAGGTCCGCTTTAAAAATAGGTGCTGATTTGCTTTGCACTAGAGTTCTTTTAGTATTGTACTTTCACAAAGCATGGCTTTGTGGTTATGTACAAAATGTGTAAGACCACCAAGTCTGTTGAATAAACCTTTAAGTACTGATCCACTATCTATTTCTCTTTTAAACAGATAATCCTGTGCTTGTTCTCATAAAGAACAGAGCATAATCTTCTCCACAAAACTCTTTTGACATGTAGTTGCTATTTGTTCCATTATTTACCTGTATTCTCCCCCTCTGTGGGTGACATTTATGTTCTGAATGTTGACTGCGAGTCCCTGAAGAGGCTGCCTTTATAATGGTTTACTTAGGGAGCTGGACTGAGCTCAGTCCCTTATAACTTGGATAAAACATTCATTCTTCTATCTCTCAGCAATAATAGACAGACAGGTAGAACAGTAGATGGTATTTTACTGCAGAGTTATTGTGACTAGAAAAACTTGCAGGTGGATCTCCAACATCTCCAACATGCATACATGGTATTTATTAACACATCAACGGTTCTGTGCCAAGGACATTTACAAATGAAAAATCTATAAAAAACTATCCTATTGTACCTGTTATTATGGATTTACCAATAAATTCCTAACCTCAACCTAACCACCAATCAAATTAACCTCTGAATATGACCCTTACTCTTAAACTAGACTTCTAATATAACTTCTTTATACTGCTCCTATATACTCTCTTTTTTTTTTTTGGTCTGTAAAGGGAGAAAGTTTATCTGTTTATTTATTTTTTTAACCTTACTTCATTCTCTGCATTAAGGTAAAAAGCATTATTTTGCTGTTTAGCACTGCACTACTTTATCTGGCAATTGAGTGGTCATGCATCACTGTATGCAAATTACATTTTTATCATTTTTTTTTTCAGCAAAAATAGAGCTTTTTTTTGTGGTATTTGATCACAACTGGGTTTTTTTTATTTCCTGAGATGTAAATGAAAAAAGACTAAACATTTTGAAAAAAAAAAAAAGATATTTTCTACTTTCTGTTATAAAACGTATCCAATAAAACATTTCTTCATAAATTTAGGCAAAAATGCGTTCTGCTCCATGTCTTTAGTAAAAACAAAATCCCAATAAGTGTATATTAATTGCTTTGTGTGAAATTTATAGTGTTTACAAACTATGGTAAATATTAGGGATGAGCTCGATGTTCGCCTGTCCGCCGAACAGCGAACAATATGCGGTGTTCACGGCAAAGTCGAAAGCTGCCGGAACACCGTTAAAGTCTATGGGACACTAACATGAAAACTCAAAAGTGCTAATTTTAAAGGCTTATATGCCAATTATTGTCATAAAAAATGTTTGAGGACCCGGGTCCTGTCCCAGGGGACATGTATTAATGCAAATTTTTTAAAAAAAACTACCGTTTTTTCGGGAGCAGTGATTTTTTTAATGCTTAAAGTGAAAGAATAAAAATGAAATATTCCTTTAACCACTTGACGACCGCCTCACGCCGATGTACGTCGGCAAAGTGGCACGGACAGGCAAAATCACGTACAGGGTACGTGATTTGCCTTCCGCGGGTGGGGGGTCCGATCGGACCCCCCCCCGGTGCCCGAGGCGGTCGTCCTATGTCCAGCGGCGATCGGTGATGAGGGGGAGACCATCCGTTCGTGGCCCCCCCCTCGCGATCGCCGCCGGCCAATGAAAACGCTCCTTTGCTGCTGTATGCTAAACAGCAGCAAAGGAAGTGATGTCATCTCCCCTCGGGTCGGTATTTTCCGTTCCGGCCCGAGGAGAGACGACAAGTATGTGAGTGCACAACACTACACACACACAGTAGAACATGCCAGGCACACAAATCACCCCGATCCCCCCCCCGATCGCCCCCCGATCCCCCCCCAATCACCCCCCCCCCCCCTGTCACAAACTGACACCAGCAGTTTTTTTTTTTTTTTTTTTTTTTTTTTCCTGATAACTGCTAGCTGTCAGTTTGTGACAGTTACTGTGTTAGCACAGTTACTGTTACCCCCCTTTAGGTCTAGGGTACCCCCCTAACCCCCCCTAATAAAGTTTTAACCCCTTGATCACCCCTCCTCACCAGTGTCGCTAAGCGATCATTTTTCTGATCGCTGTATTAGTGTCGCTGGTGACGCTAGTTAGTGAGGTAAATATTTAGGTTCGCCGTCAGCGTTTTATAGCGTCAGGGACCCCCATATACTACCTAATAAATGTTTTAACCCCTTGATTGCCCCCTAGTTAACCCTTTCACCACTGATCACCGTATAACCGTTACGGTTGACGCTGGTTAGTTCGTTTATTTTTTATAGTGTCAGGGCACCCGCCGTTTATTACCGAATAAAGGTTTAGCCCCCCGATCGCCCGGCGGTGATATGCGTCGCCCCAGGCAGCGTCAGATTAGCGCCAGTACCGCGAACACCCACGCACGCAGCATATGCCTCCCTTAGTGGTATAGTATCTGATCGGATCAATATCTGATCCGATCAGATCTATACTAGCGTCCCCAGCAGTTTAGGGTTCCCAAAAACGCAGTGTTAGCGGGATCAGCCCAGATACCTGCTAGCACCTGCGTTTTGTGCCTCCGCCCGGCCCAGCCCAGCCCACCCAAGTGCAGTATCGATCGATCACTGTCACTTACAAGGCACTAAACGCATAACTGCAGCGTTCGCAGAGTCAGGCCTGATCCCTGCGATTGCTAACAGTTTTTTTGGTAGCATTTTGGTGAACTGGCAAGCACCAGCCCCAGGCGTCAGGTTAGCGCCAGTACCGCTAACACCCACGCACGCACCATACGCCTCCCTTAGTGGTATAGTATCTGTACGGATCAATATCTGATCCGATCATATCTATACTAGCGTCACCAGCAGTTTAGGGTTCCCAAAAACGCAGTGTTAGCGGAATCAGCCCAGATACCTGCTAGCACCTGCGTTTTGCCCCTCCGCCCGGCCCACCCAAGTGCAGTATCGATCGATCACTGTCACTTACAAAACACTAAACGCATAACTGCAGCGTTCACAGAGTCAGGCCTGATCCCTGCGATCGCTAACAGTTTTTTTGGTAGTATTTTGGTGAACTGGCAAGCACCAGCCCCAGGCAGCGTCAGATTAGCGCCAGTACCGCTAACACCCACGCACGCACCATACACCTCCCTTAGTGGTATAGTATCTGATCGCATCAATATCTGATCCGATCAGATCTATACTAGCGTCACCAGCAGTTTAGGGTTCCCAAAAATGCAGTGTTAGCGGGATCAGCCCAGATACCTGCTAGCACCTGCGTTTTGCCCCTCCGCCCGGCCCGGCCCAGCCCACCCAAGTGCAGTATCAATCGATCACTGTCACTTACAAGGCACTAAACGCATAACTGCAGCGTTCGCAGAGTCAGGCCTGATCCCTGCGATCGCTAACAGTTTTTTGGTAGCGTTTTGGTGAACTGGCAAGCGCCAGCGGCCTAGTACACCCCGGTCGTAGTCAAACCAGCACTGCAGTAACACGTGGTGACGTGGCGAGTCCCATAAGTGCAGTTCAAGCTGGTGAGGTGGCAAGCACAAGTAGTGTCCCGCTGCCACCAAAAAGACAAACACAGGCCCGTCGTGCCCATAATGCCCTTCCTGCTGCATTCGCCAATCCTAATTGGGAACCCACCGCTTCTGCAGCGCCCGTACTTCCCCCATTCACATCCCCAACCAAATGCAGTCGGCTGCATGAGAGGCATTTTTATGTCCTCCCGAGTACCCCTACCCAGCGAACCCCCCAAAAAAGATGTCGTGTCTGCAGCAAGCGCGGATATAGGCGTGACACCCGCTATTATTGTCCCTCCTGTCCTGACAATCCTGGTCTTTGCATTGGTGAATGTTTTGAACGCTACCATTCACTAGTTGAGTATTAGCGTAGGGTACAGCATTGCACAGACTAGGCACACTTTCACAGGGTCTCCCAAGATGCCATCGCATTTTGAGAGACCCGAACCTGGAACCGGTTACCGTTATAAAAGTTAGTTACAAAAAAAGTGTAAAAAAAAAAAAAAAATATGAAATAAAAAAAATAGTTGTTGTTTTATTGTTCTCTCTCTCTCTATTCTCTCTCTCTATTGTTCTGCTCTTTTTTACTGTATTCTATTCTGCAATGTTTTATTGTTATTGTTATTGTTATTGATTGTTATTGTTATTGTTATTGTTATTGATTGTTATTGTTATTGTTATTGTTATTATGTTTTATCATGTTTGTTTTTCAGGTGTGTAATTATTTACACTTTACTGTGCTTTATTGTTAACCATTGTTAACCATTTTTTTGTCTTCAGGTACGCCATTCACGACTTTGAGTGGTTATACCAGAATGATGCCTGCAGGTTTAGGTGTCATCTTGGTATCATTCTTTTCAGCCAGCGGTCGGCTTTCATGTAAAAGCAATCCTAGTGGCTAATTAGCCTCTAGACTGCTTTTACAAGCCGTGGGAGGGAATGCCCCCCCCCCCCCCACCGTCTTCCGTGTTTTTCTCTGGATCTCCTGTCTCAACAGGGAACCTGAGAATGCAGCCGGTGATTCAGCCAGCTGACCATAGAGCTGATCAGAGACCAGAGTGGCTCCAAACATCTCTATGGCCTAAGAAACCGGAAGCTACGAGTATTTCATGACTTAGATTTCGCCGGATGTAAATAGCGCCATTGGGAAATTGGGGAAGCATTTTATCACACCGATCTTGGTGTGGTCAGATGCTTTGAGGGCAGAGGAGAGATCTAGGGTCTAATAGACCACAATTTTTTCAAAAAAGAGTACCTGTCACTACCTATTGCTATCATAGGGGATATTTACATTCCCCGAGATAACAATAAAAATGATTAAAAAAAAAAATATGAAAGGAACAGTTTAAAAGTAAGATTAAAAAAGCAAAAAAATAATAAAGAAAAAAAAACAAAAAAAAAAAAACACCCCTGTCGCCCCCTGCTCTCGCGCTAAGGCGAACGCAAGCGGCGGTCTGTCGTCAAACGTAAACAGCAATTGCACCATGCATGTGAGGTATCACCGCGAAGGCCAGATCGAGTGCAGTAATTTTTCCAGTAGACCTCCTCTGTAAATCTAAAGTGGTAACCTGTAAAGGCTTTTGAAGGCTTTTAAACATGTATTTATTTTGTTGCCACTGCACGTTTGTGCGCAATTTTAAAGCATGTCATGTTTGGTATCCATGTACTCGGCCTAAGATCATCTTTTTTATTTCATCAAACATTTGGGCAATATAGCGTGTTTTAGTGCATTAAAATTAAAAAAAGTGTGTTTTTTCCCCAAAAAATGCGTTTGAAAAATCGCTGCGCAATTACTGTGTGAAAAAAAAAAATGAAACACCCACCATTTTAATCTGTAGGGCATTTGCTTTAAAAAAATATATAATGTTTGGGGGTTCAAAGTAATTTTTTTGCAAAAAAAAAAAAACTTTTTCATGTAAACAATAAGTGTCAGAAAGGGCTTTGTCTTCAAGTGGTTAGAAGAGTGGGTGATGTGTGACATAAGCTTCTAAATGTTGTGCATAAAATGCCAGGACAGTTCAAAACCCCCCCAAATGACCCCATTTTGGAAAGTAGACACCCCAAGCTATTTGCTGAGAGGCATGTCGAGTCCATGGAATATTTTATATTGCGACACAAGTTGCGGGAAAGAGACAAATTTTTTTTTTTTTTTTTTTTTTTTTGCACAAAGTTGTCACTAAATGATATATTGCTCAAACATGCCATGGAAATATGTGAAATTACACCCCAAAATACATTCTGCTGCTTCTCCTGAGTACGGGGATACCACATGTGTGAGACTTTTTGGGAGCCTAGCCGCGTACGGGACCCCGAAAACCAAGCACCGCCTTCAGGCTTTCTAAGGGCGTGAATTTTTGATTTCACTCTTCACTGCCTATCACAGTTTCGGAGGCCATGGAATGCCCAGGTGGCACAAAACCCCCCCAAATGACCCCATTTTGGAAAGTAGACACCCCAAGCTATTTGCTGAGAGGTATAGTGAGTATTTTGCAGACCTCACTTTTTGTCACAAAGTTTTGAAAATTGAAAAAAGAAAAAAAAAAATTTTTTTTCTTGTCTTTCTTCATTTTCAAAAACAAATGAGAGCTGCAAAATACTCACCATGCCTCTCAGCAAATAGCTTGGGGTGTCTACTTTCCAAAATGGGGTCATTTGGGGGGGTTTTGTGCCACCTGGGCATTCCATGGCCTCCGAAACTGTGATAGGCAGTAAAGAGTGAAATCAAAAATTTTCACCCTTAGAAATCCTGAAGGCAGTGATTGGTTTTCGGGGTCCCGTACGCAGCTAGGCTCCCAAAAAGTCCCACACATGTGGTATCCCCATACTCAGGAGAAGCAGCTAAATGTATTTTGGGGTGCAATTCCACATATGCCCATGGCCTGTGTGAGCAATATATCATTTAGTGACAACTTTATGAAAAAAAAAAAAAAAAAAAAATAAAAAGTGTCACTTTCCCGCAACTTGTGTCAAAATATAAAATATTCCATGGACTCAATATGCCTCTCAGCAAATAGCTTGGGGTGTCTACTTTCCAAAATGGGGTCATTTTGGGGGGTTTTGTGCCACCTGGGCATTCCATGGCCTCCGAAACTGTGATAGGCAGTGAAGAGTGAAAGCAAAAATTTACACCCTTAGAAATCCTGAAGGCGGTGCTTGGTTTTCGGGGCCCCGTACGCGGCTAGGCTCCCAAAAAGTCCCACACATGTGGTATCCCCGTACTCAGGAGAAGCAGCTAAATGTATTTTGGGGTGCAATTCCACATAGGCCCATGGCCTGTGTGAGCAATATATCATTTAGTGACGACTTTTTGTAAATATTTTTTTTTTTTTTTTTTTTTGTCATTTTTCAATCACTTGGGACAAAAAAAATAAATATTCAATGGGTTCAACATGCCTCTCAGCAATTTCCTTGGGGTGTCTACTTTCCAAAATGGGGTCATTTGGGGGGGTTTTGTACTGCCCTGCCATTTTAGCACCTCAAGAAATGACATAGGCAGTCATAAACTAAAAGCTGTGTAAATTCCAGAAAATGTACCCTAGTTTGTAGACGCTATAACTTTTGCGCAAACCAATAAATATACGCTTATTGACATTTTTTGTACCAAAGACATGTGGCCGAATACATTTTGGCCTAAATGTATGACTAAAATTTAGTTTATTGGATTTTTTTTATAACAAAAAGTAGAAAATATCATTTTTTTTCAAAATTTTCGGTCTTTTTCCGTTTATAGCGCAAAAAATAAAAACCGCAGAGGTGATCAAATACCATCAAAAGAAAGCTCTATTTGTGGGAAGAAAAGGACGCAAATTTCGTTTGGGTACAGCATTGCATGACCGCGCAATTAGCAGTTAAAGCGACGCAGTGCCAAATTGGAAAAAGACCTCTGGTCCTTAGGCAGCATAATGGTCCGGGGCTCAAGTGGTTAAATATCGTGCCTGGGGGGTGTCTATAGTATGCCTGTAAAGTGACACATTTTCCCCATGTTTAGAACAGTATCACAACAAAATGACATTTCTAACGGACAAATTGTTATTTAAAACTGATTGTGCTGTAATGAATTGTCGGGTCTCGGCAATATAGATAAAACTCTGTTATGAATATTAAGGGGAACCCCGAACCAAAAAAAATTGCGTGGGGGTCCCCCTAAAATCCATACCAGGCCCTTCGGGTCTGGTATGGATTTTAAGGGGAACCCTGCATCAAAATAAAAAAAATGGCATAGGCCCCCCCCAAATCCATACAAGACCCTTATCTGAGCACGCAACCTGGCAGGCCGCAGGAAAAGAGGGGGGGATGAGAGAGTGACCCCCCTCCCCCTCCTGAACCATACCAGGCCTCATGCCCTCAACATGGAGAGGGTGCTTTAGGGTAGCCCCCCAAAGCACCTTGTCCCCATGTTGATGAGGACAAGGGCCTCATCCCCACAACCCTTGCACGGTGGTTGTGGGGGTCTGCGGGGGGGTTATCGGAATCTGGAAGCCCCTTTAACAAGGGGACCCCAGATACCAGCCTCCCCCCTGTGTGAAATGGTAACGGGGTACAAATGTACCCCTACCATTTCACAAAAAAGTGTCAAAATGTTAAAAAAGACATGACACAGCTTGGGACAAGTCCTTTATTCAAAAATAAAAAAATAAAAATGTCCCACGATGTCCATTCATCTTCTTCTATCACGCTGCCCAACGGACCAAAAAAGAAAAAAAAATCTGTGACCGATCCGCCTTCATGGGAGTCTCCCGCCGTGTGACGCTTCTTCGCCTTTGACAGTTCTTATATAACGTACCCGGGTGACCCCGCCCCCTCTGACACCACAGGGACTTCTCCGTGATGTCAGAGGGGGGCAGGGCTACCCAGTTACGTAAACGGGTTAGTATATTGTATGTTGTCACTTTACTAATGACACTGGCTGGGAAGGGGTTAACATCTAGGGACAATTAAAGGGTTAATTGGTGCCTAAAAATGTGTAATATGTTCTGCTTTTACTTTACGGTCTGTTTTTTTTTTTTTTTGTTCTCCCTGGTTTGGAGGGGGAATAATCAGACAGATCGCTGGTCCCTGTAAACTAAGAACTGTGAATGATTGGTCACAGCCAATTGGCTGACTTTAGCCAAAGTCATTGGGTCAGATCATCTGCCAAACTAGTAGTACTGTGTAGTTAGTACTAGTACTAACTACTGTGGGCAGGTGGCAAGCGGTTAAACAAATCCCTAAATATATCTCTAAATCTAAATACTAAATCTAACCTTTAAAGCAACCCTTTTAGAGATTAAGGTTTAAACTTAGAGGTAGGTTGAGGTTATGGATTTTTATGGACTAGATGGAGGTAACTCTGTTGGGAGCTTATAATAATCTGAATCACAATATCTTGTAAATCGGGTTTATACTAGCCTGTCTGGCAATCAGTTTCCTGAAATGTTGCCCTCTTGTAGAGATCCATGCACTGATACTCTCTGACACATAGATGGCCAATCCCTGATGATTTTGTTTAGTGGTATGGTCTGGAGAGCCTAGGAACTGAGGACCCTGAATACCATGGTACTTGCTGAAGTTTATGCCTGACGAAAACTAGGCACTGAACACACATACTCTTGCTTGAAGATATTTACAGAGGAGTTTGGCAATAACTGCACTGTGGACCTTAGAAGAGAGATCTTTGCCCATGGACTACAGAAAATCAGAATCAAAATTTTCAGGAGCAAGCAAACTATGATAATGCTCTGAGTCACACATTTATCTGCCTGTCTGTCTGTCAGCATCTACTGTATTTTTAGAGGTCACTCTCATAGAACCTACTGCTGATTCATTAAATCTGTCCTTCTATTAACTGCTTTTTGGGTATCATTAACCCCTAAACCCTCTCCTGTTTGAAGACCACAGTAAATGGTAAATAGTCCCTAGTAACTAAAGCCTAATTATCGTCAGAGGTTTACTGGTGATCTGTTTGGATCCAGATACAGGAAAGGTAGTCACAGGATAGATAGGAGAACCAAATTATTTCCGGTTCCCTAGGAAGTCCTAGCTCACTTACTGTAAATACATAATTTGATGTCTTCTGATATTAACCCACTCTCCAACCTTTCCACACTGTACAACTATATTGATACCCCTGAGAGTTTCTTTTATTTCTCTCACAAAGGCAGAGAAAACTTAACCAGTAGCAGGCTAAAAAATATGTTTCCAAATTAAGCTTAAAGTGGTTCTAAAGGCAGAAGTTTTTTATCCTAATGCATTCTATGCATTCATATAAAAAAACGTGTGTGCGGTCCTAATGCTAACCTGTGATCCAGAGATGTTTTGCACGAGACCTCCTGTTTGGGTGGGACAATCAGTCAATAAGCCAATGAGGAGAGAAAGGGGGCGTGGCTGAGCTGCAGCTCCATGTTCGAAAGGACACACAGAGCAGCGGTTCGACTCAGGTGCCCCCATAGCAAGCTGCTTGCGGTGGGGGTACTCGGCAGGAGGGAGGGGCCAGGAGCGTCGGTGAGGGACCTGAGAAGAGGAGGGTCTGTTCTCCTCTGTACAAAACCACTGCACAAAGCAGGTAAGTATAACTTGTTTGTTATTAAAAAAAAACTTTAATATCACTTTAAGTGATGTAAAGTCATATTTTTTTAAAATACCAAACATGTCATACGTACCTGCTCTGTGCAATGGAATTGCACAGAGTGGCCCACAACCTCCTCTTCTGGCGTCCCCCCTGGCGCTTCTCACTGCCCCTCTCTTCAGAGTGCCCCCATAGCATGCCCCTTGCAGACTCATGCAGGCTCGATCCTGAGCACTACTACCTGCATCCCATAGAAAAAGCGAGTGCGGCTCTGCCTAGCCCCCAGCTCCCTCTTCAAAGGATTTGACTGACAACAGCGGGAGCCATTGACTCCTGCTGCCTCTGCAAACCCTGTGAGAGTGGAAAGAAAAGACAGAGCTGCTACAGACATGCACAGCGCTGGATCCTGAGAGAACTCAGGTAAGTATAAGGTTGGGTAAGGAGGCATTACTGCTACCTAAACATTTTTTTTTACCTTAAAGCAGGGAATGCATTGTGATGAAACATGTTTAGTCTTTAGAACCATTTTAATGCATAAAGTTGTAGGTTTTCTGTGATGGACTATCAAAACATTCATAAATAATGAAAGTATCACTTGGGTAATCCAGATGCTTTGCAGGAACCTCTAGTATATGAAGTAGTCTGGCACTATTTGCGACATTATGTTATTTCTAATGCCAGTGCCAGTTTTTGCAGTTATGAATCATGAGCTAATTTCAAGGATTGATGAAAGTATTTCATGGAAGCAAACATTAAAGAACTTACCCACAAAGTAATATTTATGCAGTAGGATTGATGGGACCGTCTGTAGTAAAAATCCAAATTTAGATTTTTCATATGTGCTGCTGATCAGATTGTGAGAAAAGGGACGTTCATCAATGAAGCAGAATGTAAGGAAGATGATGCATCATTCAGACATTACTACATTGGAAATGACAAAATGTCGAACATATAAGGAAGGGGAGAAATGATCAGTACAGAGAGAATATGTATTACAAGGGGAAAAAAATCGATATTCTACCAGAGATATTGAAGGCAAGACTTTAAGTGGATTTAGTAATAACCTTGTTCGATACATAGAAAAGGAGTATTGACTGAGCTGTATTCACTATTGTTGCTCATTGTAGATAATTAACGAATTTTACCATATTGATCTACATGTTATATTCTCCTAATATATGGCCATGCACCAGAAATTGTTGGATCACTTAGATGTTTTATTTTTATTTTATTTTAGGTAAACCTGCCCTGCCATAAAAAGTTTTTAGGCTTCAAATTGATCCCTTTACCTCTTTAAACTGGCTTTGAGTCCTAGCCCAGGCTGTACAGAGGCTATTTAAAGTTAAAATAAAGCGTCTTTAAAGCCATAGCAGCTTGTGTGTTTTTTTTTACATATTGGGTATAGTATGGCAGGTGTAAAATCCATACATATATTTTTTTGCCATCTGTTTCATTGGGGCTTGTTTACCTTCACTTCCTGCATCTCTAGACACAGCAGGAAGTAAGGGATGACTTCCTTGTCCTCAGTTGTTGTCAGAATAACAGTCCATATTAACCACTTGACCCCCCTTCGTGATTAGGCCATTTTTTGGACTGACAGTTGCGGGGTCATGCAACACTATACCCAAATAAAGTTTATGCCATCTTTTTCCCCACAATTGGAGCTTTCTTTTTGTGGTATTTGATCACCACAGTGTTTTTTATTTTTTGTGCTCTTAATAAAAAAGCCAGACAATTTTGAGAACAAAACAATATTTTTTTACTTTCTGCTCTAAAACTTGTTCAATAAAAAAAATGTTAAAAAGCAAATTTCTTCATAAATTCAGGCCAATATGTATTCTGCTACAGGTTTTTGGTAAAAAAAAATCCCAATAAGCACATGCTAATTGGGTTACACAAACGTTATAGCTTCTCCAAACGTTGTAATGGCGGGGATCAGTGATATTGAAGCAGACCATCAGACAATAACTGGCACTTTTGACATTAATTTGGGAACCAGTTGCAATAATGCAGTGATCTTTGCTAAAAAATATGCACCGTCTCTGTACTATTGAAACTGGCTGGGAAGGGGTTAAACATCTAGGGTGATCAAAGGGTTAACTGTGTGCCTAGTCAGTGTTTGTGTACCATGTTAGGTGTTTTTACTAAGAGAAGAGATGGATTTTGTTCCCTGCTTTGCATAATCCATCCATTCCCCCAGTCAGAATGGAAATCTGCCTTGTTTACATAAGCAAATCTCAGTTCTGTGGGTTTTAATGATGATTGCCAGGTGTCGGAGGACATCCAGTGCCTGGCACCCACAGATAGGCTTCTGCTCACCAGAAGCACGCGTGCGCCCCTACAGAATCATGTGTGTATATATATATATATATACGTGATTTTGCACAGGAGAGCCGCCCTGTAGTAGTAAAACTGCTATGAGGTGGTTTTTAGGTGGTTAAGATTTCTTCTCTATTGCTGTTTTGGTGACAACTCAAAATTTTGGCTTTTTCCTCAGGTTGAATTCACATGTACAGCCTGAACCTAGGATCCAAGGTGGTCTAAAGGAACACAGGGACGGTTTTAACAAATAAAACAGGTTGCTTGCACATCAACACTGTTACCTTAGAAACATTTTAGGTCAGGTCAGGTTTACTCAAAGGAAGGAATTTGCAAATAGCTCCATATAACAATTAAACACATCAGCCAGCATTTGATGTAGTGCACTTTAAGCTTGGATTAAAGCAGTTTAACCTTTATGCTTTGATTCTACTGCACTGTGCTTTGATCTCCATAGGCAGTCCTATCCCCCTTAAAGTGGATGTAAACCCGATTCATGAAATTTGACATAGCCACATACAGTATCTCACAAAAGTACACCCCTCACATTTTTGTAAATATTTTATTATATCTTTTCATGTGACAACACTGAAGAAATGACACTTTGCTACAATGTAAAGTAGTGAGTGTACAGCTTGTATAACAGTGTCCCCTCAAAATGTTTAAACCGCTGGCAACAAACGTGAGTACATCCCAAAGTGAAAATGTCCAAATTGGGCCCAAAGTGTCAATATTTTGTGTGGCCATCATTATTTTCCAGCACTGCCTTAACCCTCGTGTGCATGGAGTTCACCAGAGCTTCACAGGTTGCCACTGGAGTCCTCTTCTATTCCTCCATAATGATATCACGGAGCTGGTGGATGTTAGAGACCTTGCGCTCCTCCACCTTCCATTTGAGGATGCCCCACAGATGCTCAATAGGGTTTAGGTCTGAAGACATGCTTGGCCAGTCCTTCACCTTTACCCTCAGCTTCTTTAGCAAGGCAGTGGTTGTCTTGGAGTTTGCGGTAGTTATCATGTTGGAATACTGCCCTGTGGCCCAGGGATCATGTCCTGCTTCAGTATGTCACAGTACATGTTGGCATTCATGGTTCCCTCAATAAACTGTAGCTCCCCAGTGCCGGGAGCACTCATGCAGCCCCAGACCATGACACTCCGACAACCATGCTTGACTGTAGGCAAGACACACTTGTCTTTGTACTCCTCACCTGGTAGCCACCACACACGCTTGACACTATCTGAACCAAATAAATTTATCTTGGTCTCATCAGACCACAGGACATGGTTCCAGTAATCCATGTCCTTAGTCTGCTTATCTTCAGCAAAAAATGTTTGCTGGTTTTCTTGTGCATTATCTTTTGAAGAGGCTTCCTTTTGGGTTGACAGCCATGCAGACCAATTTGATGCAGTGTGCGGCGTATGGTCTGAGCACTGACAGGCTGACCCCCCAACCCTTTAACATCTGCAGCAATGCTGACAGCACTCATACGTCTGTTTCCCAAAGACAACCTCTGGATATGACGCTGAGCATGTGCACTCAACTTCTTTGGTCGAACATGGAAGGTCCTGTTCTGAGTGGAACCTGTCCTGTTAAACCTCTGTATGGTCTTGGCCACCGTGCTACAGCTCAGTTTCAGGGTCTTGGCATTCTTCTTATAGCCTAGGCCATCTTTATGTAGAGCAACAATTCTTTTTTTCATATCCTCAGAGGGTTCTTTGCCATGAGGTGCCATGATGAACTTCCAGTGACCATTATGAGAGAGTGAGAGCAATAACACCACATTTAACACACCTGCTACCCACTCACACCTGAGACCTTGTAACATTAACGAGTCACATGACACCGGGGAGGGAAAATGGCTAATTGGGCCCAATTTGGGCAGTTTCACTTAGGGGTGTACTCACTTTTGTTGCCAGCAATTTAGACATTAATGGCTGTGTGTTGAGTTATTTTGAGGGGACAGCAAATTTACACTGTTATACAAGCTGTGCACTCACTACTTTACATTGTAGCAAAGTGTCATTTCTTCAGTGTTGTCACATGAAAAGACTTTTGTGAGATACTGTATATCTGAAGTGTTTACCTATCTCTCTCCAAAGCCCTGAGTCCCATGTCTTTCTGCTATTGTTCCTCTGTTATCAGCATAACTTCTGACAAGTTCTCAGAGATGGGAGATAAAACCAGCCTGAGATTTGTGTCGGGGTGGGTGCTATAAATTGGTAGAGATCTTGTCTTGTCACAGCACAGCTCTGAAAGTATCTTCCTTCCTCTGCCTATGTGGAGGGGGTGGGGGTGCCTTTCCTCAATCAGCTGTCACACAGTGTAAGCCCAGACAATATTCCTACTGCAGAATGGGGAAGTAAAAATTTGAACACAATGTAAGAGTTCTAAAGAATATATAAAGATGAACACAGCAGATATACATGTAAAACTTATGTAAAAAAAAGGGAGCGGTCCAGGTACTGTCTCTTAATATGACACAACTCCATCCCTGTAAAACATATAGTACAAAAAAAGGAGAGGTTCGCCCGTGGGACTTTAAATGAGTTGGTCATAGAGGTCATAACAAACAATATAGAGTTTAATGAATTTCCAAACACATAGTAAAAAGATGAACATAAAAACATCATAAGACATCGTTTGACCATTGAAATGTTAAATACGATGGTATGTTACATAGTATACATATACAACTTTGTACTCGACGCGTTTCGCGAGCTCCGCTCGCTTCCTCAGGAGTTAGTGTATATGTGAAATATCTAAAAGATAATAGGTATCAATAAATAATGACATTCAATGGTAGTTATGGTCAAAGAGGAAGTATGTGGCTTCTTAGAAGTCTTACATACTTACATATGGTCAAATGGTCCATGGGACTGGATAGCAAGGGCAGCAGCGGAGAATCCCCCACACGGGAGCTGAAGAGGCGTAGCCCGCAGCAACCAGAGCAGGGGCCCAGCAGAGGGCGGACATGGCAAGGAAAAAGATAGGGGTATGGTGTATCCTGAGATGTCCAACTAGCCACCTGGGTCATATTAGCTGTAATCAGATTATATATGTATCTATGTCAAAATATAGTTCTAAAATGACTGGGAGTATAAATAGTGTGACATTACTAATATGTGGAGAGGACCTCTAAAAAGGTGGGCATGGATAGAAGTTAGGTGAGAGAAAGAAGAAATGAGAGAAATACTGTACTGTAAAACTTATGTAGGGAGATTTGCTTCATCCCTGTGTGTCATCTGAAGCAGTTCACTTCACTGGGTATAGGAGAGGGTTTACATCCACTTTAATCTTTCAGGGCCAAAGACCAGACTTGAACTGTTAGTCTAGCAGTTTTTGTAACTGTCTGAAGTACATTTCCAGCTTAAGATCCATAGTGCAACTGAGCTGACTGTGGTGACAAAAACAGCAGAAAAACGATTCCACCAATAATTAATACAAGTTCTGTTTTTTTCACTTGGACTCTTAGTAGTTGATTTACTAAGAGCCCTTCCACCCCGGGCCGCCTTCAGCGTCAGCGGTAAAACACCGCTATTTTTAGTGGCGTTTTACCGTTGGATTAGCGGCGTATTTCGGCCGCTAGCGGGGCGTTTTTACCCCCGCTGGCGGCCGAGAAAGGGTTAAAACCGCCCGCAATGTGCCGCAATAGCGGCGTTTTGCCGGCAGTATCCCAGCGCTGCCCCATTGATTTTAATGGGGAGCAGCGGTGGACCGCTCCTTCACCGCTCGAAAGAAGCTGCTGGCAGTACTACTTTTCCCGTCCTGCCAGCGCAGCGCTCCGGTGTGAAAGCCCTCGGGCTTTCACAGTGCAGACAATGGAGCAGCTGTTTGAGGGCGGATTGCAGGCACTATTTTTAACGCCATAGCGCCTGCAATATGCCTTTGGTGTGAAAGGGGTCTTAAAGGGGAGAGTGCAAAATCTAACTTCAACTTGTTTAATTAAGCTTAGACAAAAAAATTGAAGTTGTTTGGTTCCTATGCAGTACTGCACCAGATTTTGCATTCTCCAATTTTAGTAAATCCACCCCTGAGTGTTTACTGCCACTGCACCATGCTGCACCTCCCCACATGAAGGACTTTTGAGCCCCTATAGGCAAAGAGAGCTTTGACTGATGGGGGTATGGCCAGGTGCCGGACAAGGTGGTTAATGGTCACCAAGGATTGATGGAAATATGGGGGATGGGCTGGGCTTGAGCTCAGAAAATTATTGCCCCCCAGGGAATTCTGGGTCTTTTGAAGAAGTGGATGGAAGAGCTGCCCACCCTCCCACCCCTTTTTTCCTTTACGGTATATCACAGCTTGCTGCTGTTTCTTAACCTTGCCAGCATTTAAAGTTGCTGTAATGGGCTATGCCCTTGATGGAAAATTGGAGGTAGGCTGTCTGTCCAGCACTTATGGTAAGGACAGGTCTTTGGAATTGCGTGCTCACAGTACAACTGTGACTGGCACTGGTTTAAAGTGTTCACATGTTATGTGTTGGAATTTAAATAAAGCTGTGGCCTTGCCCTTTCCCACCTAATGGTTGTGTGTTTATTTAATGGGGTGGGGGGCAAGGGTGGTGGGTTTTTATCCCATTATGTTACATTTGATTTGTACCTAGGCCCATTGCACCTCAGCAGTTTAGTATACCAGTGTTAAAGGAAATACATGCTACCATTACCGAACTGCTTATGAAAATGCTGGTTGCTTGGCTGCCTCTAGCCTCTGACCTAGAAGAAGCAGCCAGCAACAGAATATCATTGAAATGTCAATCCGTCATCTCTATACTCATTTCACGTGATTGTTTTAAAAAAAGTAATGAAACTATTGGGTCAGTATGACAGATAGGTAGCTATAATTTTTCAGAGGAACTTGGTATTGGCAACATAATTATTTCTGACTTTTAATACCTCATGTAAACTTGAAATAAATAGATACATTTTGCCAATCCTCTTACCTTGAGATATACAGTGATATTCCTTTTGTCTTTTATGACATGCAAATGAGTTAGTTTGGTATGCCAGGGAGGTACTGCCCCTTAGCGCAACTACTATCCTCTACTTGATTTATAGCCTTAATCACAACAGCCTTCTCCATATCTAAATCAGTGTCTGTATATATTCCTGTCACAGTGGTATCCGTCTACGGGCAGCTGTTCCTGATTTGTCACAGCTCTTTGTATCTGTTCTGCAAATTAGACTGCATCTCTAATTGAATTATTTATATTCTTAGTTTTCTGCAACTGCTTGTATATGTATACATACATACAGAACGCAGATGTTTGTGTACAGTGAGAGGGAAAATATGCCATTAACATACAGCTGACACATATACATTGCTGCTTTCATTGTAATGTGTCTGCATTCTGAATGTTGTTTTTGTGATACAGCAATAGAGATTTAAAAACACATGACAATACAAGTCTCTGTTTCCAGTACTGTACAAATAGTTCTATTATTAGAATCAAGTATGCATTGAAATTGTGTTCTTGTAATGTGGAACAATATCCTACATATTAGCGTGCAGAACATTTTTTGAATACTAATTTAACCCGTTTTTCGATGTGACTGACTTGTGTGTGTACTGTATATTTTTATATAATAATAGACACTTCCACAAAACCAGATACTATCATTTACTGGTGTTAAAAACAAGCAGTGATGGGATGTGGATCAAGTGTGTAGGTTCTCATAGACCAAGGATGGTGACTACTTTCTCTATAGGGAACATTGGGGGCATTTTCTTGTATTCAAATATGTGTGAACGCTCACAATTTGCTTGAAGAATAACCCACCCAGAGCATGAAATCTGTAAGGTTGGAGAGCTTGGTAAGAAAGCTTTTCCACATTCCAACATATAGTTACATAGTAGGTGAGGTTGAAAAAAGACACACGTCCATCAAGTCCAACCTATGTGTGTGATTATGTGTCAGTATTACATTACATGTCCCTGTATGTTGCGGTCATTCAGGTGATTATCTAATAGTTTCTTGAAGCTATCAATGCTCCCCGCTGAGACCACTGCCTGTGGAAGGGAATTCCACATCCTTGCCGCTCTTACAGTAAAGAACCCTCTACGTAGTTTAAGGTTAAACCTCTTTTCTTCTAATTGTAATGAGTGGCCCCGAGTCTTACTAAACTCTCTTCTGCGAAAAAGTTTTATCCCTATTGTGGGGTCACCAGTATAGTATTTGTAAATTGAAATCATATCCCCTCTCAAGCGTCTCTTCTCCAGAGAGAATAAGTTCAGCGCTCGCAACCTTTCCTCATAACTAAGATCCTCCAGACCCTTTTACATATTCACAAAAGGCAGTGAGATAGACAAAGAAATTGGGTTGCTTATGGAACTTACCTGTTTATCATTACATTGAGTACAATGTTTAAGGTGACTACAAGCTTTATTGTATTCTGTATAGGAATATTTAAAGAAAATTGATTTCAGGAATAAGCTGGGGTCACGGTCTGTCGAAGCACTAGGTTGGAGGTAGATCTCAGCATTACTCTTTAAACCGCAGTGAAGACGAGGTTGGTGATCAAGCATCACCCCATTTATTATTACTTTTAAGGGTTCTGAGCATTTCAGTGACAGAAAAAAAGACTCTGCCCTATGCTCATAACCAAGACTCTGCTCCGGGGCTGTCTTATTGTATGAGTACCCCTGGGCACTGCCCAGGAGCCCCAGGTGCATGGGGACCCATAATAATCGTGCTTTAGCCACTCTGGTTTTTAATTTTTTTTTTCCTATTCCTTTGGCTGACCCATTGTTATTGCTTTTTGGATACCACTCTTTCAAAAACAACTGACGCATACCAAAAAAATCAAGACAGAGCAAATGGCATCTGTTTGGTTCATGGCGGCAAGACGTGCTCCTGCGAATTAAGAAAAAATGATCTATGAAGGGCTCTATGAACCACTATAAATAAGGACAACAGACTGATGAGCCTTGCATTTGAGGCATAATGACAAACCCCTCCTCCTACCAGCATTTAGTATTGCAAGATGAAAGCCTTTTTTGGCCATTGAGGGCTCTTGCATTGGACAGTTAGATGGTGGAACTTGGCTCTGGGGGATTACCTTTAAGTTTGGGCAGAAGTTAAGACCTTCTGTATAGTGTATCCCCAGATTCTGGAGCTTTCCAGATGCAGAGGATGCAGTTTTAAGATTAACTCTTTTAGATTTAAGATTAGACTCTTTTAAAGCATTGCTGGTTTTAAAATCATTATGACTTTCAGGTTTTCTTGCAAGGATAAGTGGAATTTCAAGTTTTACTTACTAATTTTGAAGACCTCAATTATGCAATGCTCTGTTTTTAGATTCTTTAGCAGCGCTATCTCTTTTTAGTGCCTTATTTCATCATCTTCCAGCATCTTGACTGTTGATGCATCTGTTTAATACAATATTTTTACACTGGTTTTTAAGGCATGACCTTGACTATATTGATAACCCCGATTCCTCTTTTGTAATATGCCAGTTATATTATTAGTCTTTTTTGAATTTTTTTTTTAATCTATATTCTCTAAAAATAGAAACATGGCAGATATGTGTCAAGTCCGCTTTCAGTGTGTTTTGTTACTTAGTAATCTCGACAGATGGTCTGTTATATGTTAAACTCAGAGATTCACCTTCTTTAAATCATGGTCAGCCACTGGTGAACAAAGATCACCGCCGGACAGTTTTCAGAATGTCATTTAGATTATGCAGACCACATATCACTTTCTGAAAGAGTTCAATCTTGCAGGCTCACATTTCTATTTTTAAGAGCTAAATATGAGGAAGTAAGCCAGAAATGTGTGAAATAGCCTCTTGGATTTCCTCGGCATCTTCTAAAACACAAGCACCCCAGGGGAATTCTTCATCTTGCAGTTCTGATTCAATTTGTAATGCATACTCATGTCACAAGTATATATTCCAAGCTGTGTTGAAGTCTACTTCTCTGGGATTATATGACACTGTTTTATGAGATTTACAGCAGACGGATAGTACAGATAATGGAGGACATTGGAATTTAATATACATTTACCGTGGATGCCATTTGGACAGGCTCATTCAATGTCGAGATCAAGGTCCACAATGCTTTAGTGACTTAAAACTTTCTTTGTAACTATGCATAATTTAAGCAAAGGCAGAGGGTATGCTTTGATCTGACTGGTTAACATTTTTAGGATAAGTACAGCAGGAAAGATGCAGACATTTCAGCCTGCAGTATACATTACTAGAAAACTGTTTAAACCACTTTCATTTATAAAGGAATAGATAGCATACTGTATTTGAATGACCTTATAACATTGTGTTTATTATAGAAGGTCTCCAGTTGGAAGCAATCGTTTTACAATAATATTAATGTCTTATGTAAAATACCTAGGTATAAAATACTTCTACATTTTATCTAAAATATTTAAACCAAACTTCAGTCATACATATAAACTAAACCATAGTAAAGCACTGTACACACGGGCCTAATATTGGGCACTATTGGCCAGTTCAATAGAAACCGGCCAACATTCAGCCTGTGTGTATGGCAGCTGGTCCGACAGAAGACAGACAAACGTGCAGCTTCTGTCAAAGGGGCATGACCGAAAAAGGTCTGCCAATCGGCATCTGATCAGTGTTCTTAGCCAATGGCTAAGAGCACTGGCTGGTGTGTTCTGGCAGGGGGGCCGTCCCCCTGTCAGAACACAATAGCTCAGCGGGGAGATTGCTATATTATTGTACTATCGTTAGTATAGGATCTCCTCCTAAGCTCTTCAGTTTTTTGTTGTTTTTTTTTGTTCAGGCCGCTGGGTTGAACAAAAGAAACTGATAGTGTGTACCAGGCTTTAAACATACATATTGTAATCTCATTATGACTGAAGATAAAACAAACCTTAGCACATGAACCCAGTTTTGCAGGTTAATTAGATATATTTTCTCAGGATAAATACTAATCTTAGAAAAATGTTGTACATTTTTTGTTTTGGTTTTTTAATTCTGTTTTAAACACAGTGACATTGGCACTAATAATTTGTTTAATCCCATCTACAACACACTGACTCTGACTTTGACCCAGTCTACTCTAATGTAGATCAGGCCTTGTTCTAGATATTTTATCTTTAGTTTACCTTATATTTTTACACAGACTTTTTTGTTTGTTTGTTTTTTTCTCCTCACTTGAGGACAAGAATATCAAGTATCTTTTTTTCACCAATTTAGAGGAGAAAAAAGGCAGGGGCAAGTTTTACGGCTTGCGATCACCGTGTCAGCCAATCCAGTTCTCTCAGCTCCTGGTAATAATTAGGAGATCAGGAGTTGTTCTTCATAGCTCAGTCTCTGTAATGGGGGAGTGCTATGGAGGACACAGGTGTGCATATATGTGGCACCAGAGCTACTTGACACCACATTATTATTATTATTATTATTTTTATTATACAGGATTTATATAGCACCAACAGTTTACGCAGCACTTTACAATAAAAAAGGGAGACAATACAGTTATAATACAATAAAATGCAAGAGGATTAAGAGGGCCCTGCTCAGAAGAGCTCACAATCTAATAGGTTTGGGGCAGGTGGTACAAAAGGTTGTAACTGTGGGGAATGAGCTGATGGAAGTGGTAAAAGATTAGTTGGAGATGTGATAGGCTTTCCTGAAGAGATGAGTTTTCAGGGATTGCCTGAAGGTAGCAAGAGTAGGTGATAGCCAGACAGGTGGAGGTAGCGAGTTCTAGAGGATTGGAGAGGCTCTGGAGAAATCCTGGAGACAAGCATGGGAGGAGGAGATGAGAGAGCTTGAGAGTAGGAGGTCTTGAGAAGAGCGGAGAGGACGATTTGGGTGATATTTGGAGACAAGATTGGTGATGTAGCTCAGGGCAGAGTTGTGAATGGCTTGTAATGTATGTTAGTATTTTGAATTTAATTCGCTGGGTGATTGGGAGCCAGTGTAGGGATTGGAGGAGAGGGTTGGCAGACACTGAGTGGTTGGTAAGGTGTATAAGTCTTTTACATATACTGTATGAGTTAATGATCAGCCCTGAATCTTTGCTGTCTGCTGGTCGTTATTTAGCATGGCTGCTTAGGTCTCTCCTGTGCACACCTGAGCTCATTAGAAGACTTAAAAACAAGGCCAGAACTTCAACCCCATGCCTGATCAACAGGCTTGTTTGTTTCCTTATGCCCTGATAATGGTCTATGTTTGCATGATGTCTGACTATAAATGTCTTAGATTATTTCCTGTGACTTGTATTGACTGTGTTTGTACTCTGCTTGCCTATGAATATCCTAATCATTGGCCTATTACTTTGAATATTGTGCTCCTTTGCTTCATTTACTTGTCTGGAATGTCGCTTGTATGTCTGTGTTTTTCTGGCCATTAACCTGTTGACTCTACAATTATCATGTTCTCTGCCCACTTGCCTGAAGATATATACCACTCCAATATCTGTCTTATTTTGGCTGTTGCACTTGGAAATACGGTGCATCTACTGAACTCATTAAGTGTTTTACTTATCAAAATTTAGTTAAGCTATTTTGATATACAGTATATACTCAGTAGTCAGAAGTAGGTAAGTAGACCGAAGTCTTGTTTGCGTTCCACTCAAGCTGCTTAAGCATGTACACACAGTTCAATAATGATGCCCTTTCATACAGGCTCTATCTTCATATGTCCATGCTTATGTATTATGATAATTCCCCTATGCTTAAAGATATGTTGTTTTATTGGATTTTGCCAGTACGGTGCACACGTTGGGATTCTATAGAGAAAGTGGTTATGTATTAACTGATTTTGTTATTTCCCCTTGCAAGCTCCAAAATTCACTTTACTCTACTTTACTTTTGAATCTACTGATGGGTATTGAAGAGGGAAAATGGAAAAAGTACATTATATAGTTGTCCTCTTTCTCCTGCCTCCCTTTGCTCTATACACACAGTTGGAACTCCTCGGAATCCTTGCTCATTTAGCTGATAGCAATATTAAACTTACTATAGAAAACAAAAGATGGTGCCGCATTCCATTTGGATTGAAATGGTTAATTTATTGATTGCTTATATTACTTCTGGAAGCTGTTAGTTGCTTGCACACCTGCACACATGTACTGTATACTGTATATGTAGTGTTGAAGCTTTACTTCATACCTTCCAAAAGCCCTATAGGTTGCTTTGTGGCTACTTTTATCTAGTTATAACCTGGCACTGAGCCATTTATTTAGCTACAGTAAACATGTGAAAATGAGTCTAGGTCTTCTTGTACATGGGAGTACAAAAACGGCACATTTTTTTCTGACCTGACTATAGATGCATTGTTATCTATGGAACAGTGCACACAGCTAAGTAAAGATCAGTAATACAGCAATGAGCACAGAGCCATAAAACAAAAAGGCTTCATATACAACTGTAGGAAAAATACTTTAGCCTTTTTGTATTTACAGATCTTAACACAGCTGCATAGACATGCACTGTATTCAGATCCGTAACCCAAAATCAAAAAATTTGCATTTGAAGACATCCCAGATAGCAAAGGAAAACTTGCCACAAATTTGTGGCAGTGTTGAATTGTAAGTTTGTTAACTTGCTGCACATTTTCACTGGCAAATTGACACTTGCAGAACACTTGAAGCACAAGTTCTAGTTGACACTTTTCCAATTTGTATAAAATTTGCGTGGAAAGTCTCTACCAAGAGCAAAGTTGCAGTGGTGAATCTACAGCAAGAGCTCTCTAAGTCAGTGACCCCTGTGGTGGGATGACTATTGCACAAAATAACTGAACCAGAACTTGCAGGAGAGTTGCAGAATGTTTGCAAAGAAAGTTAATCTGGAGTCATGCAATGCGGACTTGCTGCAATTGTGCAAAAAACTTGTGAAGCCTGGCAAGTATAGCGATAGCTTAGGAAGTCATTTTCAAACTTACAGCAAAATTGCTTGCTATTTGGGATATGTATTCACCTATGCCAGATGCAACTATTGGAGAAAAAAAAACACAACAATTGTATACTAGCAATAACTGATCTATATGCAGGAATTTCTGTGCTAGAATAATCATTTTTAATCCAGTAAAATTTTTACACCCAAGTGAATATAGCCATATAGAAATATGTATGATCACTTCAACCTGAGGACGCATGGGTACATCCTAAGAGCATGAAATGGTTAACATATATTTTCTTTAACTGATATGTTCAGGACTTAATATTATGACCTATTATTATTTTTCTATTTTTGAGAGACAAAAATAAATCAAATTCATATATTATGTAGTCTATTCTATCCAGCCAACAGATGAGCATTAGACCAGTTGCACACAAGCCTAATATTTTACTGATGCCTATACTCAGGATCTTGTCAACCGAAAGATTCTGAGTAAATGCACGGAAATGTTTGTATGCATATACCTGCGTAAAATTATTCTTCATTACCAGCGCTGTAATATACATGCATTCATGCAGGTATGCGTGATGTCCCAGTAAAGAGGACCCGCCACTGTCCATGCCATCTCAAGCAATATTGTTCATGCTTTGTGATAGCAATAAAGTTGATAAAAAAAAACAAAAAAAGGGACAGTGTGAAAAAATGTAAATAAATACATTTAAAAAACATTTTTTAAAGTGTCCTCATCCCCTCAAGCTTACTTGCAAATGCAAATGTGTACCTAGGCCCTGCATGCATATGTAAAGGGTAATCGTACCACACATGTGGGGTATAGTTGTGAACATTAGAGTAAGAGCAACAATTTTAGTGCCAGACCCCCGTTTACCTCTAAACTGGTAACCTATAAAGGCTTTTAAGGCATTGACTATGAATAATTTAATGTACTGTAGTTTGGTGTAACATTGTCTTTTATATTTTACCAAAAATTGGGTATTATATTGCGTTTTGTGTGCACTAAAATTCCTGAAAGTGTATTTTTTCCTGAAAACATGTGAAAACATTTTCTAGCAAAAAATTGTTTTTATTTTTAACATGTATGAGAAAGATGACAGAATTTACTTAGGTGCCAAGTGGTTATAGTAAAGAAAATATATACAAAACCAATATACGGTACATGTTTTTAAATTGCTGTGCTAACTGTAAATTAGCTCTTTGTTTTGACTGCAGTCTTTATTCTTTATCTCCAGTTTCACACCATCCTGTTACTCTTCTACAAATTATCTGGACTTCTGTGCAGTTCTATTTATTGATCAATAGGAGGAAGGTAAGATATCTGTCAAATAACACACATACACATTGGTGAAGGCGTAACAAGAGATGCATAATAAGGACAGAACAGTTTTGGAAAAATGACAACAAAGATGAAGTTCACCCTTTTATATCACTGTAGTTTTGATACCGAAGCAATATGTTTGTTATAATATTCATGCTTTTTCCCAAAGGAGCATCTCACTATAGTCTGGAGAAGTATTTCCAGAATATGTAGATTAGATATGAATAGGCAGTTTGGAAGATGGTTTCTTTATGATAGGCTTTGTATAAGACAAAGATGGACAGCATACAACATGGATATCTCTCAGCAGACTCCATTATTATAACAACATTGCAACTACGCACCATGTGGCCTAATGGCACCTGTCCTGATGACACAATACAATGTCCCCATGATAAAACAGTTAGAAGTCCAATTAAAGGCATAACTTATAATATGTAAACCACTATTCACATCCGTATCATGCTACTACTTAGCACAGTATTTCTGCCATACATACACCCTTATTACATATACATTTATGTGAACAAAAATATTCTGTGAAAAAAATGCACAAATAAAATGTCCCAATACATGTCTCAATAATTCCAAAGAATATTTCTTGTAAAGTGTCTTGTGCCTAAAGTGCTCCAAGATATAACTTCATAAGATGCTCCAATAAAAATTAGGAGTTGGTGCCAAGGGACTGGAGGAGATTGCTGGTGGAATGGTGAAGGAGACCCGGGAGGGGTATATCCACAAGCCTGGGAGACTTTGATGCCGAGAGGCACAAAGTCAAAAGCATCTGGTGAGTGACACTGGGTACAGAGCAATGCATACAGCACTGTGAAGCAAAAGTTGGAGCACAGAAGCACTTTTTTATTGGAGCACCTTTTAAAGTTATATCTTGGAGCACTTTAAGCACAATACACTTTGCAAGAAATATTCTTTTGGAATTTTTAGAGACATTTATTGGGATATTTTATTTGTGCATTTTTTCACTGATTATTTTTGTTCATATAAATGTATATGTAATAAGGGTGTATGTATGGCAGAAATACTGTACTAAATGGTAGCATGGTGCGGACAGCGATGTGAATAGTGGTTTACAGTTTAAACAACTGCCTATAGGTTTTTGCTTGGGTATTTAATGAACAGCTAGCAGTCCCAGGGTAACATTCACCCCCTTAAAGTGATAGTGATATATTTGCTGGGATACTTTCTAAAAAACTTCAGGAATGCAGATGATGCATGGTTGAGGTTGCCTGCATTCTGATGAATGAGGTAGATCCTCCCATTTAACAGTTGGTTAGAGAAAAGGCATGGTAAGGCAAACATCAATTTCTTCAGAACAGGGAGAGCCTGCTCACTTAAGTTTGCTAAAATCCTTGCAATGCATATAGTTTACCTTGAGAAGTTTTTTCCAACCAAACAGGGTTGCTGTGACAGCACACTATAGTACATTAAGTAGTCAAGTATACAATGCCCATGAGTAGGAGTCCTTTAATATTTCATACGCTATTTGTTAAGAAACATTTTGCTTTTACATGAGTCTGTATTACTACAATGATGTAAATTGCATCTCATTTCTATTATTCCTGAAGTTTTCTGTCATTAGACATTATGACATGATAAATCATAAAAAAAATATTTTTTTTTCTGGACTAGTAATTTGTGTAGATAAAAAGCTCACATTTTGCTCTTTGACTCTGACTAACACTTACATGGAAATAGCTCATTTAGCTATGGTTCCATCATTTTCTGTTGTATCTGGTCTATAAGCATCATGATATCATTATGCAAGAGCAAGTTGTATGACTGTGTGTAGCATTATACAGCTATTTTGCCCGATATTTCCAGCTGTAAATGTTAAAGTGAAGTTAATCACGATTTTTCATTTATTAAAAGTCAGCAGCTACAAAAAGTGTAGCTGCTGACTATTAATAAACAGACAATTACTTGTCCCATGGTCCAGCGATGAAGGCGCCCGGAGCCTCGCTCCTCTCCCCCTCCTCTCCGCTGACGCCGTCATAGCAACTGTAGGCACCCGGCTGTGACAGCTCTCGGCTTCATGGTCGGGCGCGCACTGAGCATGCACGAGTCGCGCTGTGCTCTGCTAGTGGCCAGGCAATCTTCTGGGACCTGTGACGTGTCCCAGAAGATTTCTGAGAGGGAAGGGCCGCCTAGGGGGAGTGGAGGAGTCGCCTAGGCGGCTAAGAGCAGGAAGGAGGAAGTAGGACAGGAAGTCCCACTCTAAACAAGGTACCCCCCCAAAAAAATGACATGCCAAATGTGGCATGTCAGGGAGCGAGGAGTACTTAAAGCGAAAGTTCCACTTTTGGGTGGAACTCCGCTTTAAGACTGTTATTGGCGAGGCAGAAATCGAGATAAATTGAGATAATTTTACTTTTTGTCTTATAACCAGTTTGATTCCCATGTACAAACATTCTCTCCCAATTCTGGCATCTTCAGTTTATGTATAAGGCTTTTATGAAGAACAATATTTGAACACTTTAGTGGAATCCAAATGTATTGGCTCTTTTGTTCAACTGAACTTCTATATTCTTACTCTCTCTCTCTCTCCCATGTGATCATTTCATATTTAGTTGTTAGCTAAAATGGAACCACATGGGAGTAAATCAGCAACCTATTTTGTAAGGTATGTTTTTTGGCACCTAAAAAAAACCCCATACATCTAGTAAAAGGATGTTTTCTAATATTTGATTCATATAGGGATGTGGTGGCCAATGGCCATCATCTGCACCATTAAATTTCAATGAAACATAATTGTTGATTCAGCTAGATAAGAGCTGAGAGAATTATGATTCCTGAGTCCAGCGAGGTCTGGTAAGTGTTCACTTCACAGGGAGCGGGATTCGCACACAGAGTGAGAGCGAATGCCTGAGAATCTATTGTAAAGCGGAGCACCATCCTTTTGATCTTCCTTTTGAACTATTTTTGTTTGTACAATACCAGCACTGTATTCCTTTGCAATTTACATTCATTAATGGTTGATGTAGGAGTGCTGATTTTTGGTTGTTTTATAATATACATCAATTACCACCAAATACACTTCTAGTCACTATGGATGTAGAATTTCTGTACAGTAACATCCCTCACACATGTCAACTTCCTAGACACTACAGTATACAGTATCAGGGATGACAAGCTTCACACTTCGATATACAGAAAACCGACTTACCGATGCAGCTATCTCCATAGTTCCAGTTTTCACCCCCAACACACTAAATGGGCCATCATACACAGCCAGGCCATCAGATACGAAAAATAATACACGGGGGAAGAAGGACCCCCTGAAAAAGAAGTCATAGGCGGACCAAGCTGCTTATATCAGGGAAACTATTTATTGCACAATGAAAAAATAATACAAAGCTAAACCAAAACTAGGCACCCACCACCAACACCTAGACTATATTAAAATAAGGACAACGTTGTCTGAGTAAAAGCAGCTGCTTCACGCATACAGCAAGCATATATCATATACCCAAATCAATCGCAATATAAAGTGCTAGAAGTGACGGTTAGGGTTAGGGTTTCTGACATCAGATGGGGAGAAACAACAGAAGTGTCTGTCTAGTGCACCTGATGTGACTGGACGGCGATGGGGGTAACCCCCTTCCACTGCCTGTAAAAGTGATCAAGCCACTTTATAGACACTCACATCAATTTTACAAGAAAGATCATCACCAGTAGAAAGTAGCTAGCTGTAGCTGCGGCCATGATCCTGGTATAACCACCTTGATAAGAGGCTGTATATGTACAGTGGGGACGGAAAGTATTCAGACCCCCTACATTTTTCTCTTTGTTATATTGCAGCCATTTGCTAAAATCATTTAAGTTAATTTTTTTTCCTCATTAATGTACATACAGCACCCCATATTAACAGAAAAACACAGAATTCTTGACATTTTTGCAAATCTATTAAAAAAGAAAAACTGAATTATCACATGGTCCTAAGTATTGAGACCCTTTTCTGTGACACTCATATATTTAACTTAGGTGCTGTCATTTCTTCTGATCATCCTTGAGATGGTTCTACACCTTCATTTGAGTCCAGCTGTGTTTGATTATACTGATTGGACTTGATTAGCAAAGCCACACACCTGTCTATATAAGACCTTACAGCTCACAGTGCATGTCAGAGTAAATGAGAATCATGAGGTCAAAGGAACTGCCTGAAGAGCTCAGAGACAGAATTGTGGCAGGGCAAAGATCTGGCCAAGGTTACAAAAAAATTTCTGCTGCACTTAAGGTTCCTAAGAGCACAGTGGCCTCCATAATCCTTAAATGGAAGACATTTGGGATAACCAGAACCCTTCCTAGAGCTGGCCGTCCGGCAAAAATGAACTATCGGGGGACAAGAGCCTTGGTGAGAGAGGTAAAGAAGAACCCAAAGATCACTGTGGCTGAGCTCCAGAGATGCAGTCGGGAGATGGGAGAAAGTTGAAGAAAGTCAACCATCACTGCAGCCCTCCACCAGTCGGGGCTTTATGGCAGAGTTGCCCAACGGAAGCCTCTCCTCAGTGCAAGACACATGAAAGCCTGCATGGAGTTTGCTAAAAAAAACACCTGAAGGACTCCAAGATGGTAAGAAATAAGATTCTCTGGTCTGATGAGACCAAGATAGAACTTTTTGGCCTTAATTCTAAGCGGTATGTGTGGAGAAAACCAGGCACTGCTCATCACCTGTCCAATACAGTCCCAACAGTGAAGCATGGTGGTGGCAGCATCATGCTGTGGGGGTGTTTTTCAGCTGCAGAGACAGGACGACTGGTTGCAATCGAGAGAAAGATGAATGCGGCCAAGTACAGGGATATCCTGGACGAAAACCTTCTCCAGGAGTGCTCAGGACCTCAGACTGGGCCAAAGGTTTACCTTCCAACAAGACAATGACCCTAAGCACACAGCTAAAATAACAAAGGAGTGGCTTCACAGCAACTTTGTGACTGTTCTTGAATGGCCCAGCCAGAGCCCTGACTTAAACCCAATTGAGCATCTCTGGAGAGACCTAAAAATGGCTGTCCACCAACCTTTACCATCCAACCTGACAGAACTGGAGAGGATCTGCAAGGAGGAATGGCAGAGGATCTCCAAATCCAGGTGTGAAAAACTTGTTGCATCTTTCCCAAGAAGACTCATGGCTGTATTAGATCAAAAAGGTGCTTCTACTAAATACTGAGAAAAGGGTCTGAATACTTAGGATCATGTGATATTTCAGTTTTTCTTTTTTAATAAATCTGCAAAAATGTCAACAATTCTGTGTTTTTCTGTCAATATGGGGTGCTGTGTGTACATTAATCAGGAAAAAAAAGAACTTAAATGATTTTAGCAAATGGCTGCTATATAACATAGAGTGAAAAATTTAAGGGGGTCTGAATACTTTCCGTCCCCACTGTATGTCTACGGTTTTGAGGTGTTGAATATCTCACTTACTTTTTAACTAGCATCAAGCTGACCTGAGTATGTGAGTATTTTTATTTCCCTCTCACCATCACTCTGACCCTTCTATACTAGTAGAATTTTCATTGATTTACTGTCTATATTTATTCTCATGTTTTCTCTTCAAGTCTTGAAACCACAATTCAGACCTAGAATGGCTGCAACAAGCAGGCTGTTGTAACTAGTACAGAGAAATCCTGTTAAACAAAATAACGTGTAAAAAATAGAAAAAGTGAAAATGAATGTGTTCTTGTGAGGATTCATTTTCTAAACTACAGATTGTAATGATATTTCAAGAAGATATTTCAATAAGATCATTTGGGAAGAAATAACAGCATTTCATTGAAAAAATTATTTTAAAACCATTTTTAATCAACACATTTTCAATATTTTGAGTTTAAATAGCAATCAAGAGTGTGAGGTTTTCTAATTTGGGTTATTTCGTATTTATACTGTGTAACTTTAAAATAGCCATAAAGACGGACCTTATCTTGAGGCTTTCTTTCTAATTCCTTAAGTACCATTGATTTAGTTGTCCCAGGCAAACATCTAGCTCCCAGTCTTGAAAATGGTCATAATAGGATTCTCAAAAAAAAAGTGACATCTGCCTGCAAGACATTCTCTGAATTAATATCAGAGTTAAGGGTTAAACTCAGCAGCAAGCAAAATATACCAAACTTAATTAAAGATCACCTATAACCTATATGTACCTTCAACCCCATTACTGAAATCCAAATATTTACATCTAACCTAGTATGCAGTAATTTAAAAATGTAATAAGCCCAAATAGGGTCAAATCTATTTTTAAACATCAAATATGAAACATGAGATAGAAAAAATGTACCAAATGAAAAATAAAATAAAGCAATTATCTGTGGTTTTCCAACTTTTAAAAAGAAAAAAAAAAATATTAAATTAGACACCAGGCAGTTTAATTTGATTTCATAACTGAAGCTATGGATAAGGAGTACATTAATAGTGCAAGTATGAGGGTAAATGGCACTACCTATATAATGAAAGGTGACAGACCCTGTTCACTTATTAGGTGCTATGTGCCTCTATAGTGACTATTGAATGTGCATATACCAATAGTGCATTCCTAATAAATTACCAATGTGCTAATGTTGCAAACCTCACTAGGTTGCCAAATAAACTAGATATAAATAAATGTTTAGAAGTGATATGCCCTGTACACACGATCGGACATTGATCGGACATTCCGACAACAAAATCCATGGATTTTTTCCAACGGATGTTGGCTCAAACTTGTCTTGCATACACACGGTCACACAAAGTTGTCGGAAAATCCGATCGTTCTGAACGCGGTGACGTAAAACACGTGCGTCGGGACTATAAACGGGGCAGCAGCCAAAAGCTTTCATCTCTTAATTTATTCTGAGCATGCATGGCACTTTGTGTGTCGGATTTGTGTACACACGATTGGAATTTAACCGATTGGATTTTGTTGTCAAAAAATTTTATAGCCTGCTCTCAAACTTGTCGGAAATTCCAAACAAAAAACGTGATACTACAATAACAAAAATACAGGTAAATGAAAATAAATAAATCAAATAAAAATCAAATGAAAATAATAAATAGTCCCAAAAGTGTAGAACAAACATAAAATATTAAAAAATAGTTGAAATTATATGAAAGGACCCCAAAAAATCAACGTGCCAAGTCCAAAAAATACATAAAAAATCAATCCAACCAAAGTCTTATGTGATACTTAAGTGCTTGGTGACGATACACAGGAACAAAACCCAGGTGACTTTTAAGTGCTCCCCCTCTAGGGTCCCCACTCACCAGCTCCAGTAACCTCTACAGGGGTATCTCGCATAGCATATATGCTCGCTGCATGGATCACGCAGCCAGGCTCCAACTTTACCAACCAGTATCCAGCTCCCATGGACCTTCCAAGGATATCCCGCAGCTGGATCGAATTGTGTCTGCAAAGGATCCTTCTCCAAGCCCAAATCAACCAACTTGTACTCCTCTCCTAATGTTCTCTCCAATATCCAGTATAGGTAAGGTTTTCATGCAAGAAATGATATATGGGCTCCCATAGTGTAGTATTTAAATAAGGAAATGTTTTTATTCCAAAGTTAAAACAGTAGAAAAAGGAAGACAAAAAAGTAAAAATAAAACAAATAAAAAATAAAAACAAATGTTCCATACTATGGAAACTCCTCACAAAGTCCTACAGCTACAGGAGGAATGACAGCTCCATACCTGTGGTGTGTCTCACTTGCAGAGTGTGCTCTAGCTGCGTTCCACAGGCTCACTGACCGCTATCACACCCGGAAATGATGTCAGTGCGTGACTCCGCCTTACGCACGTTTCGTTATGAAACGTCTTCTGAGGCAGTCTGGCTGCCTTTAGGCGATCCCTGAAAACTCATCTCTTCAGGGAAGCCTATCATGCCTCAAACTACACTTTTATCACTTCCATCAGCTCATCCCCCAGTCACAGTACCTGCCCACGAGAATGTGTTTCCAGCGCTATCCCATCGCACTGGTTCTCGGCGACAGGGTACTGTGCATCTCACACTCCCTGCAATAGGAAAAACACATTTTCCTATTGCAGCGAGCGTGAGAAAGAAGCTACAATGTCCCCCTCTAATAAAAAAACAGCATGGGTTCCCCTTCAGGAGCATACCAGGCCCTTAGGTCTGGTATGGATTCTAAGGGAAACCCCCTACGCCGAAAAAATGGCATGGGGGTCCCCCCAAAATCTTTACCAGACCCTTATCCGAGCACGCAGCCTGGCCAGTCAGGAAAGGGGGTGGGGACGAGCGAGCGCCCCCCCTGAACCGTACCAGGCCACATACCCTCAACATTGGGGGTGCGTGCTTTGGGGCAGGGGGGCGCCCTGCGGCCCCCCCCACCCCAAAACACCTTGTCCCCATGTTGATGAGAGCAAGGGCCTCTTCCTGACAACCCTGGCCCTTGGTTGTTGGGGTCTGTGGGCGGGGGGCTTATCAGAATCCGGGAGCCCCCTTTAATAAGGGGGCACCAAGATCCCGGCCCCCCACCCTATATGAATGAGTATGGGGTACACCTATCCATTCACCTGGGGGAAAAAAGTGTCAACAAAAAACACACTAGACAGGTTTTTAAATAATTTATTAGGCAGCTCCGGGGGTCTCTTCTGACTTCGGGGGTCTCTTCCGACTCCTCCACTCTCTCTGGCCTCTCCTCCCGCTCTCCGGCCTCTTCTCCCGGTCTCTGGTTCTTCTCCCGCTCTCCGGTTCTTCAGCCGGGCTCCTCTGCTATCTTCTGCTCTTTTGCCCGCTCTTTTGCTAGTGGTGGCCCAGTCTTCTCCGTCATCTTCTTCCCTATTCTCTTCTTCCGATGTTGAGACGCCGTTCTCTCCCGCTGTAATGACTTATATAGGCATGGGGTGTGGTCACCGGGTGATGTCACCTGGTGACCCCGCCCCTTATGATGTCACAGTCCCATCATGCCCCGGTCACCATGCCCCATGCCTATATAAGTCGTTGCGCACCGCGGACATGGCATTACAGCGGGAAAGAGCGTCATGTCAACATTGGAAGAAGAGAATAGGGAAGAAGACGATGGAGAAGACCGGGCTAGCAAAAGAGCGGGCAAAAGAGCAGAAGATAGCGGAGGAGCCCGGCAGAAGAGCTGGAGACCGGGAGAAGAGGCCGGAGAGTGGGAGGAGAGGCTGGAGAGAGCAGAGGAGTAGGAAGAGACCCCCAAAGTCAGGAGAGACCCCCGGAGCTGCCTAATACATTACTTTAAATTACTTTAAAAACGGCCAGGTTTGTCAGGAAGAGGCCCTTGTCCTCATCAACATGGGGACAAGGTGCTTTGGGGTGGGGGGGGCCGCAAGGCTCCCCCCTGCCCCAAAGCGCCCAACCTCCATGTTGAGGGCATGTGGCCTGGTACGGTTCGGGGGGGGCGCTTGCTCGTCCCCACCCCTTTTCCTGACTGGCCGGGCTGCATGCTCGCATAAGGGTCTGGTATGGATTTTGGAGGGACCCCCACGCCGTTTTTTCGATGTAGGGGGTTCCCTTTAAAATCCATACCAAACCTAAGGGCCTGGTATGCTCTTGGAGGGGAACCCATGCCGGTTTTTTATTTAAAATTTGGCGTGGAGTTCCCCCTCATGATTCATACCAAACACAGTGCCTCAATGTCAGCAATGCTTGTCACTCATTGGGAAAGGAAAAAACACATTTTTACTTTCCCAATGAGCGAGCCAGCTTGGCGCTGGCTCCCGCGGCGAGGCTCGCAGGTGTCAATCTCGCTGAAAACAGTGGCGAGATTGGCACAATATCGCGGTCACCTACTGTACAACCTTTTGTACGATTTGCTCCATATATATAAATCCTGTATAATAATGATGATAATAATAATAATAATAAAGCTCTAGCACATGGGAGAATATTAAATTCCCTAGAAGAGAAAGCAGTTAAGCCCAATAGTGCCTTCCTGGAATTATCCATCTGAGTGCCATTCAGCCCACATACCATGGCTAGAAATTATAAATTCAAGATTATCGTATTTATCGGCGTATAACACACGCCGGCGTATAACACGCACCCCAAGTTTAGGAGGAAATTTTAAGGAAAAAAACTTTTAGGAGTAAAGTTTAAGGAAGAAAAACTTACATTAAAATGCCCATCAATGTAGCGTTATCGGTGTCCATCTGCAGCCTTGTCAGTGTCAGTGCAGCCTTGCCCCAGTGTCCATTGCAGCCTTGTCAGTGCAGCTTTGCCCCAGTGCAGAATTGTCAGTGCAGCCTTGTCAGAGAGACACACACACACTGAATCATTTCAGAAGACAGTCAATCTTAGCTGGTCCGTTTGTCAGGGAACCTTATTTTGTTGCCCCCTCTTGCACTGTGTCCAGACCAGTTATGGCGCCAAGTCCCTGCAGTCTCGGCGCCATATTTGAATTTACACACGGCTGTGTATGTCGGCGGTGATCGCGGCAATAGCCGCGATCGCTCCGATCACACTAAATTGGCAGGGATCAGCCTATAACACGCACTTTCAGGGGAAAAAAGTGCGTGTTATATGCCGATAAATACGGTAAATTCACTCTCAGCTGCCATTGTTTCCAGTTATAGGTTCTCTTCTTTGGTTACAGCCCAAAAGCCATCAACTCCAAAAAAAAACCTCTTAATTTATAAACTGTAATGTTCTAGTGTATCTGCATATAAATCAGACAGAATTATAACTTATTTAAATTTTCTCCATACTAATAATGGCTGGCGACAATGCGCTTCCTTAATTATCCATTTCAATTCAGTGAAGTATGACAAGCTTAATTATTAAAGTAAGTATGTATAAAAACTTTATAAATTGAGAACAGAAGTAAACTTTAGGACTCTAGCAGTAACTTGGGTTGCTTTCCAGAGGAAACCTACGACATTGTTATAAAAGTAGTATCCTCAACTGTAAAGTCTGTACTTTGCATCATCCCTAAACCCTTCCCAAGCCTAACTTTTGGTTTATTGGTATGAAGAGCAGCTTCACTGGCCTATAATGAGGGTTGGACAGTACTAATGGTAGGATCAGAGCTTTGATTGTGTAGCAGAATTCTCATTTTCCTCAAAATACATGGTAGACAAACATAGGTCACTCAGCAATGTTGATAGTAAATGTAGAGACATTGGGGTGATTTACTAAAGACAAATAGGATGTTCACCTTGCAGGGGAATTTTCACTTTGCAAGGGAGTTTTCCCTCAGCTTAGTGAATGTGGTGGAAATGCTCATTGGAAAGAATACCCAATCCAATACGGAGAAAAAACATTATTTTTTCTTACGTATGATTGGATATTGGTAGTCAGCAGAGCTTTGCCTCATTTACTAAGCTAAGGGAAAGTTCATTTGCAATGTGAACAGCCTATTTGCCTCTAATAAATCAGTCCCATTATCTGCATGGAAATTATTTATTTTATATTGCAAAATTATCAGGATGGATATAGATGCAGTGGCGGAACTACCGCCATAGCGACACACGCGGTCGCTATGGGGCCCGCAGCAGAGTTGGGGCCCGATGAGTGCCGTTGCTAGGCGGGTGCGGGCCGCACCGGGTGACACCCACCAGAGGGGTGACACCCTTGAGTAGCGGCTGCCGCACCACTAACCCTCAGCGGCGCGGACCGAAGCCGCCTCCCCTCCTCTCTGTTTACATCCAGAGGGGAGGAGGAGGAGGAGCCTGCGCTCGAGCCGAGGGACACACACCGCTGTGTATCTGAAGACTGTCAGCGCTGTTCTAAGGTATGTAAGGGGGGGGGCGCATCTGTACTGCTGGAGGGTCCTGCACTGAGGGGGGTGTCTGCAATGCTGGGGGGGTGTCTGTACTGAGGGGGATGGTCTGCACTAGTGGGGGTCCTGCACTGAGGGGGGGTGTCAGTACAGCTGGTGGGTCCTGCACTGAGGAGGGGTGTCTGTACTGGGGGGGTCCTGCACTGAGGAGGGGTGTCTGTACTGGGGGGTCCTGCACTGAGGAGGGGTGTCTGTATTGGGGGGTCCTGCACTGAGCAGGGGTGTCTGTACTGGGGGGTCCTGCACTGAGGAGGGGTGTCTGTATTGGGGGGTCCTGCACTAAGGAGGGGTGTCTGTATTGGGGGGTCCTGCACTGAGGAGGGGTGTCTGTACTGGAGGGTCCTGCACTGAGGAGGGGTGTCTGTACTGGGGGGTGTCTGCACTGAGATGGGTCTCTGTACTGCTAGGGGGGTCTGCACTGAGGTGGGGGTGTCTGTACTGCTGGGGGGGGTCTGCACTGAGGTGGGGGTGTCTGTACTGCTGGGGGGGTCTGCACTCAGGTGGGGGGTGTCTGTACTGCTGGGGGGGTCTGCACTCAGGTGGGGGGTGACTGCACTGAGGCGGGGTCTGTACTGATGGGGGGTCTGCACTGGGGGGGTGTCTGTACTGATGGGGGGTCTGCACTGAGTAGGGTCTGTACTAAGGGGGGTGTCTGCACTGCTGGGGGGGTCTGTACTACTGAGGGGGGTCTGCACTGAGGGAGGGTCTGCATTGCTGGGGGTGTCTGCACTGGGAGGTGTCTGTACTGAGGGGGGTGGTATGTACTGAGGGGGGTGGTCTGCACTGGGGGGATGTCTGTACTGCTGGGGGGCTGGGGCCTGCACTGAGGGGGGTGTGTAATGCTGGGGGGTCTGCACTAGAGGGGGTGTCTATACTAACGGGAGTGTCTGTACTGAAGGGTGTCTGTACTGATGGGGGTATGCATGTGTGTCTTTCAGGGGCTGCATACTAGGGCTGGGGAAAAAAAATCGATTTGAATCTTGAATCGAGTTGAGAGGTCAAATCGATTCAAATTTTCAGCAAATCGATTTTTTAGATATTGTTTTTTTTCGCCAGGACCGGCGCTGACACCGCGCCGGTCCTGAGGAGCTGCGGGTAGGAGTTTTTAGGCAAGGCCGTGGCTTCGGCTTAGTCCACGAGGCCGGACGCCTTGCCTAAAAACTCCTACCCGCAGCTCCTCAGGACCGGCGCGGTGTCCATGCAAAAAAATAATAAAAACTCGATTAGAATCGTGAATCGAGTTTTTTTTTTTTTGAAGAAAATCGCCCAGCTCTACTGCATACAGTATACTGCATACTTTGTTGTTCGAAATTAATATAAGCTGTTGCCTGGGTACTGTGCCACATGGGTGTGGTAATCTGTTGTTCAATGGCATAGTTTTTTTTTTTTTTGTGGGGGGCCCCATACAACATTTTGCTATGGGGCCTTGTGATTGCTAGTTACGCCCCTGTATAGATGAATATATACACATAAAGAGAGAAATACATTTAGCTAATAAATGAAAGAAAAATATATTTTTCAGTTATAACTGGAACCCTGAATTTCATGTAAGAATGCTGATTTAATAAAACAGAGCTGTAATGTTAAGCTTTTGTTTATAATCAGCAATTAATACACTCTTATCAGGATGGAACATCAAGGCATCTTATTGGACTAAGACTTTGCATGGTAATTTGGCTTACTCAATTTGTTCTTTATTTCTAATGTTAATTGTTTCGACATGGTTAGAAAAGCACAAGTACAACAGATTGCATTTAATTTTTAAATGAGTGATCACATTCTGTAGCCCAGATAATGTAATCAGATTCTATAAAATAAAGTTGAAAGATCCATCGTTCTTTAATCAGATTAATATTTAATTTGTAGAAATATCCTGGGGCATTCAGCAAAAGTGTTTGTGCAGATTTTAAAAGTTTCTTGCAAATTATAAACACACTCTGAGTTTTGCTTTCTCCAAAAATACCTCTCAAGCAGCCATATAATCATATTTAGCCATAATAGACTATACGACTCCTATTAGAAACCACGGGGGTGTCAGGTCAGTGCTGTAAGGCTACACAATAAAAGGGCATCAATAATACAATATTGAGGTACTGCTTGGACATTGAAAAGGGGGGGGGGGGGGGTACACCTGAAAGTTGTCCTTAAAATTTGGATGCTAGTGCAAATAAAAACCGTATCACAGTACTCAGTTGTTGCATATGCAGTGCCTTGAAAATGTATTCATACCCCTTGAAATTTTACAGATTTTGTCATGTTACTACCAAAAACGTGAATGTGTTTTTTTGTGATTTTATGTGATATACCAACACAAAATGGCACATAATTGTGAAGTGGCTGGAAAATGTTAAATGGTTTTCAATTTTTTTTTTATAAATAAATATGTGAAAAGTGTGGGGTGCATTTGTATTCAGCCCCCCTGAGTCAATACTTTGTATAACCACCTTTTTGCTGCAATTACAGCTGCAAGTCTTTTTGCGTATGTCTCTACCAGCTTTGCACATCTAGAGAATGTATTTTTTGCCCATTCTTTGCAAAATAGCTCAAGCTCTGTCAGATTGGATGGAGAGTGTCTGTGAACAGCAATTTTCAAGTCTTGCCATAGATTCTGAATTGGATTTAGGTCTGGACTTTGACTGGACCATTCCAACAAATGAATATGCTTTGATCTAAACGATTCCATTGTAGCTCTGGCTGTATGTTTAGGGTTGTTGTCCTGCTGGAAGGTTAACCTTCACCCCAGTCTCAAATCTTTTGCAGACTCTAACAGGTTTTCTTCTAAGATTGCCCTGTATTTGGCTCCATCCATCATCCTATCAATTCTGACCAGATTCCCTGTCCATGCTTAAGAAAAGTGTTCAGGGTGATGTGCATTATTAGTTTTTCACCACACATAGCATTTTGCTATTAGACCAAAAAGTTAAATTTTGGTCTCATCGTACCAGAGAACCTTCTTCCACATTATTATTTTACAGGATTTATATAGCGCCAACAGTTTGCGCAGCGCTTTACAACACGAGGGCAGACAGTACACTTACAATACAAATCAATACAGGAGGGATCAGAGGGCCCTGCTCGTTAGAGCTTACACATATTTGCAGTTTGTGAGAAGCCATATGGGGGGCACAGCAAACTGGACTTCTTATGGCTTTCTTTCAACAATGGCTTTCTTCTTGCCATTTTTCCATAAAGGCCAGATTTGTGGAGTTCACGACTAATAGTTGTCCTGTTGACAGATTCTCCCACCTGAGCTGTGGACCTCTGCAGCTCCTCCATAGTTAGCATGGGCCTCTTGGCTGCTTCTCTGATTAATGCTCTTTACCTGGCTTGTCGGTTTAGGTAGACGGCCATGTCTTGGTAGGGTTGCAGTTGTGCCATACTCTTTCCATATTCGGATGATGGATTGAACTGTGCTCTGTGGGATGTTCAAAGCTTGGAATATTTTTTATAACTTAACCCTGCTTTAAATGTCTCCACAACTTTATCCCTGACCTGTCCTTGGCCTTCATGATGCTGTTTGTTCATTAAGGTTCTCTAACAAATCTCTGGGGGCTTCACAGAATAGCTGTATTTATGCTGAGACTCTATTTACTAATTAGGTGACTTCTGAAAGCAATTGGTTCCACTAGATTTTAGTTAGGGTATTATCTGTAAAAAATGTTGAAAACCGTTTATCATTTTCTTTCCACTTCACAATTATGTGCCACTTTGTGTTAGTCTATCACATAAAATCCCAATTAAATATATTTAAGTTTTGGTTTTAACGTGACAGAATGTGGAAAATTTCAGGGGGTATGAATATAAAATAAAATTGTATTTATACAGTGCCTTGAAAAAGTCAACACCAGAGGGCACCATATGAAGTGCAGCATATACAGTACAAAAGTACAAGTGCACAAAAGATTAGGCAAGTAACATAGGGTGGAAAGAATTAGTGCTGTCATACAGGATCCAGTCTGTGTTCTGCATGGGAGAGGGAACAGTCACTAAAAATTCAGCTTCCAAAATGGTCTAGATTTGTTAAGCAGGGACCTGCCAAGATGCAGGAAGTGAGTGGTGAGCTCTGTGAAGCAATGTGTTTCGAGGCCGCCCAGACTTTTTCTCCAGCTAGGCCCCTTGTGGAACCACCAGTCTTATTTATACTTATGTGGGACTACAAAGCGTAACATAAGTATAAATACTGTAGATTGGTGGTTCCACAAGACCCATGGCTTGAGAAAGAAGCTGGGTGGCCCTCAAAATGCATTGCTCTGCCCCCTGACTCCACTCCACGGTGCCCACCATTCGCTTCCTGCATCTTGGCTGCTCCTTGTTTAACAAATCTGAACCGTTACAGCAGCTTGCTTTTGAGTGACTGCTGTTCCCTCTACTTTGTGGAAGGATAACACAGACTGGACCCTGCATGAAAGTGACAATTCTTTCCACACTATGTGAGTTGCCAAATCTGTTTTGCACCTGTACCATTGTATATTGTATATTGTTTTGTATATGCTATGCCTAGTATAGCATCCTCTGGTGTTTCCTCAGTCCCACAGGTATTCCAGCAGTCAGCCTTGTGATGTTCTACACTGGATTCTGGCTCCCCTTGGCTTCCTGATGCACCAAAAACTACACCCCAGATGCCCTATTACCTTGATGATGACTATTCTGATGAGCATACTTTTAACCCTTTGCATGTGAGTTGCCAATTATCTTGCTCCACAATAAATATGTTAATGTACAACACAAATATTGCACTCAATTTTGTCCTTGTCTGATAATAGTAGGGGTGAGCCAAACACATCCAGTGTCAATTTGGGGCAGGTTTGGCAAACTCTGCTGAAGTTTGGGTGCTGAATTCCAACCTCACTGAAGTCAGTGGGAGGTGAATGGTAAAAACCAGTAATGGCCATTTTCAAGGCTATTAGGAAAGAGATTGTCGAACAAATGGCATGGGGTGCTGGACCCTGCCCTGGGGAACATGTACCAAAGAAATAAAAATAAAAAATTCAGTTTGGTGGGGAGCAGTGATTTTAACAATGCTTAAAGTAAACCTTACATTTTTTAAATTCCTTTTAAAACATGCTTGGGGGTTCTTTTATCCTGCCTGTAAAGTGGTTCATCTGTAAATGTATACAACATACTACAGCAAAACTGATATTAACAGAGAAAAAAAATGCTGTTTAAATTGCTGGTAAATGACAGATCCTAGCCAAATCTGTTGTAAACAAAGAGCCTGGTGATTCCCCTATACCAGACCCTTCTTGCTGATAAAATTAATCACTCCTTTGAAGGGCCTTAGCAGGCAATGCTTGCTCTGCTGTCACAAAGCTGGACTCAAGGAAGTACACGCACCCTGATTTACTGTTGGGGTACATGATATAGCCACTGACTGATTTTATTACTCACAGTATCAATCAATTAGGGTAAATCTCCTTTGTAAGGAACTGTTGCAGATAGGCTTGTAATACGAGTTTTTTTTACCAGCACTGGTCTTGAGTCAAGAGTGTATTTCTAGAGAATAGCATAAACTGTACTGGCCATGCCAAAAACATATTCAGCATTACACTACAAATTTAATATGTGAGCCAAGCAGTTAACCTGTATAAATGTACTCAATTACAATCCAGAGAAAATAAGTGCAATAAAATCTCTCCACCAATAGCCTTTTGGAAGGGTGTTGAATAATGGTCATCTGTTGTGACAGAGCTGGAAGAAGTGTTATTGGGACTGATTGTTTTCCTCCACGTAAAATAGATTGATGTGAGTTGGACACTATTTGAAGTGGTAGGTTTTTCATATGGAAGGATTATTGTGCACTGTTTATTACTATGTATGCATTTTATTTAAGGTTTAATAATGTTATAGTTTAAAGTGTGATCAAGTTTTGATATTTTAATAAAGTTTACAGAGTGAATGGGGTTTATATGATCTAAGATGTTTAATAGCTTTGCATAAAAATTTATAACACTTCTGAGATGGTTTTACTATCTATTTGTAGTGTAGCTGCAAGGAATTCACAAGGTTTGGAGCATGCAAATGTTGATATTTGTCACTGCTTAAATTCAGGGTGAATTTGATTTAAATCACTAGTGAAAAGGTTTGATTTAAATCAGCTCAATTTAAATCATAATTTTTAAAGAACAACTGTCATCTCTGTCCTGCAGCAGCTCCTCCTCTGACTCGCTGTTGACTCACCGACAGTCCTATTCACTTTAATGGAATGGCTGGTGACGCGGCAGTGACACAACAAGGTGAGGGGCGCAGCGGCAGCAGGTGAGTGGATGACCGCTAACAGGCGCTGCAATGATGGATCTGATATGACAGGTGCTCTTCAAATGTAAGGACTTATTCTTGCTGGTAGTTAGAATCTTTAATATTTCCAAACAAAATAAGGGTTTCCTATTTAGAATAATAAGCTGTCAGGTTAGTAAAACAGCAATATCAGAATTGGTTCAATCATACAGTTTGTAGTGTACATAGATTTGCAAAACAATGTGATAAAGGAATATTCCTGAACTTTGTTTTATCTCATGGTTACGGTGGAATTGTGTGAATGCATAAATGCAGTGCATGTTATCTCAGCTTGCAGAGTCATTGAATGAGTTTACCAAAAATGTAAATATTGCAGAATATACAGCCTCATAAGCTACATTTCATGCTGAATAAATGTGTCTTAAATAGAAAACTATCTTTAGATAGATAGATTTTTACTCCAAAAGCATTTTATTAAAATAAATTTGATAAAAAAAAAAAAAAAAACGGTTTTAAATCAAAAAAAATTTGATTTGTTTTGATTTTTTTTTTTAAATCATTGATTTATATCCATCCTGCTTAAGATAACCAAGTAATACCGGTAAATATATCTTTTTTAGGACATGCAAGCTTTTATGGTGATAGTGGGCTCCATGCACAGAACTAGGCCGCTTGCGGTATTTAGGTGTTTTCCCTAATACCGCATGCGTTCCTGAATGTTAGTTCACTATTGCTTTATACAGTATTATTCGCATAAAGCAAAAATGCTCTGTAAATACCGCATAAAACAGGATGCAGTAATTTAGTGGTCCCGGCATGTGATATTTAAGGAACCGGCAGCCCCCAGCTTCCTTAACAACCAGTAAACAACCTGGTTGTTAAAGAGCGGGTGGCCATCGCATCATTAACAACTGATGAGTCATCAGCTGACAGCTGAAAGTTAAAAAGAAATCACTGTAAAATTTGAAAAAAGAACATGGCGTGGGATCCCCCCAAATCCATACCAGGTCCTTTAGGTCCGGTATGGTTTTTTCGAAGGGAACCCCCACACCAAATTTTAAAAAAAGTGTTGGGCCCCCCCAATCTATACCAGACCCTTATCCGAGCATGCAGTTTAGCGGGTCAGAAAAGGGAGGGGACCAGCGAGCGCCCCCCAAACCATACCAGGCCATATGCCCTCGCACGTGTGGGCCCCCAAAGCACCTTGTCACCATATTGATAGGGGAACAGGGCCTTTTTCCCACAACCCTGGTTCATTCACCAAAAAAAAAAAAAAGTGGTGTAAAAAGACAGACAGTTTTTGACAAGTCTTTTAATTTAAAAAATAAAAGTAAAAAAAAATGTCCCCCCTGGTGTAGATCCATCGTCAATCCCGATGCTTGCGGCCACCACCGACCGGGAAAAAGTAATCAACCAAAAAAGGTTCGCTCATGCCGAAGGCTCCTGCCGTCTGACAGTTCTTAAATAACTAAGGGGCAAGGTCACCTGGTGACGTCACCAGGTGATCCCCGCCCCCTTGTGATGTCATCAGTAATGTGCATGATGGGAAACCCGCTGAGAGCTGATGACAAGGATGCAGCGGCCGCCCCGCTACTTTACAACCAACTAGTGAATGCCTGTGGTAAGGACGTCGGCTACCACTGGCAGCAAAATTATCGTAGGCTTTCAATACTAAAATACCTCATATCATAAAATAACTAATGTGGTAATTTAGTAGCATTTTTAGTGAATACTAAAAAACTTTTTGGAAACTGCTATGCAGTATCTTGCCACATACTCGGATGCAATAAAATATCGCTTTGTGAATGGAGCCCATTGTCTTGCAAAAAAAATGCTTTTTTTTTGCAATCCATAGACAAAAAATTTAAGAAAACCATGACATACATTTTTTTTTTTAACTTTTTTTACTTTGATACAATTATGATTCCGGTAAAAAGCATAGCAACATTATTTACAAATATAATACAGGCTTGTTTTTCAATGTTGTATTTTTTAACGCAACACTAAAAACACACAAGTATGATACCCTTGGCTATGATCAACTACTCCATCCTAGCTGATCACCGCCATGGGTGTCATACTTGTTTTGAGAAGTATGTGGCAGTGCACAGCTACTTAGCATTTCACCTTTCAAAAGTGCATTCTAGTTTTTTACCAGTAGATGTCATTGGTCAGGGACTAGCTATATAGGTTTACTAGGAGTTTCGGATATATCAAATAAATTCACTACTCTTTTTAATTCCAATTTTATTTTTTTAACGTTTTTTGTTTTTTTTTTGATGATTTGTTGTTTCTTGATGGTTTTTTATTTTATTTTATTTTTTATTTGAGGATTGTCACACCATCTCCAATGGTTAATGTAATCACTTGACATAAAGTGGGGTATTATGGTTAATCCAGCCTGGGGAAAAAAAGGAACAAGAAATATGGGGTCCCCCTGACTTTCTGCAGACGCTCTGCAAGGGGTGAAACAACATGTTGAGGCAGGGTTACGGACATCTCTGTCACATCTGGTGACGTCACTTCCTGGCTTTGGAATGGAACAGCAGCGGCCCATGTATATCTCAATCACTGGCTGGGGCATCTTTAAATCTAAGTGCATAAACTAGTCATTTTATGGGGAATTCTATATTTTTTTTTTATAAAATTTGGTGCAATTATATTCTTTCTGCGGCTTTCTTGTACTCTGCATCTGAGTTATTAGTGACAGAAGAGGTTGGAGTGGTGGATCTTAAAGGTGGCCTGATGTAGTGGCGGTGGTCCATGGTTTGAATACACAAAAGCCCAATTTTACCCATTTCTGTATAGGGTCAAATTTTCTGGTGAGTTTTTATTTCTTACGTTGTAATTGGCACCGCACATGAATTGCTTTTGTTGGCACATTGGAGCACAGGTATATGCAGGGCTGGACTGGGACAAAAATTTGTCCCTGGACTTCATCCAGACCGGTCCACTTTAATTTTACAAACACACACAAAAACAGTATATAAACTATACGTAATTGCGCAAAAAAAAATAGGTAAAAACATTCCACTGTAAGTATAAATGGCTTGTTTTAAAAAAAAAAAAAAAACTCTTCATTTAGAGAAAAAGATGCATTTCAATATTACAGACGCCTTTAGAATGACATGTGTAGGTTGTATAAAAAGTATTGGGCATAGGACAGAACATATAGCAGTCCTCCAAGTCTTACAACATTTATTTTTCTGTATGAAAATGTGTTACTTGAAAATATACTCTAACTCCATCCTCACTCACCTCTTTTATTATTTCACTTATTCTCCTCTATATTTTTTTCCTCCTTCCTTCTCACATCACTACGTGAAGTGGGGGGCTAACGTCATGCAGGAACATTGCAAGAACAAATAAGTTTAAAATAACTTTTATATAAAGACTGCTTGTGGTGTATGTGTGTGTGTGTGTGTGTGTGTATGTGTATATATATATATATATATATATATATATATATATACAGTATCTCACAAAAGTGAGTACACCCCTCCCATTTTTGCGGACTTTCTTGCACTGACAGAATAGCTGAGCTGTGGGATAAATTGTTGTTTTATCTGTGGCACTGATCACATTGGTAAACACATATGCAGATCAAAGCTTATCCCTCTGAATTACAGATATATGGAACAGAGTAAATATAAAAGAAAAAAGTGACTGCATTTATTTCACATTTGAAAAGTGTTCCTTGGTACATCGGTGAGAAAAAACAGATGGTAATTCTATGGTGGATACATGCCAGCAATTTGCCCAGTATGTCTCCCAGATTTATAAGGCATAAAATGGCATGGAAACCTTTATATCTTAGATAATGATAGCGAGAATAACAAAAATATGATTGAGTATGCATATTTGCTGGGGACAGACCCTTTTAAGGGGTCTGTACCCAGGAAACAAATCTGGCATTCCCCGACAACCATCATTTAGAGTGCGGGTTATCAAACCACTGATTGCAATCTACCCATCGATCACTGGGAGGTGATGGGTAGAACGCATTTGACCCGCCACCTGGTGACTGGCACCAAGGCCTGAGGTGTGCAAGTGGGATTGTCAGGGACTGGATCAGTATTGTAGGAGGAAGTCATAGAGGATCTGTAAGAGATGTTTTACAACAGGTACGGTAGGGCAGCAAGTACGTGGATTTTTTTGAGACTGGTCTAATTTTTTTGAGAGGGATATTTATATGAACTGCTGCAATACAGTTAGTCTAAGTGAGATTATTTGTAAATTAATTGCGAGCTGCTGTACTGGCAATTTTATTCTGTTGGACACTTGTTCAGGTATTATCCAGGCAGTGCACTCAGTGCTTTAAATTTTTTGTTCTCAATACCTTTAGGGCATCTCTGCTTACTATGCATGCACATTTTTTTGGCTCTTGTTCCAAAAGGCTGTGATCAATTGTTTGAGGGCGTGTTAAAAATGGGGATTTGATTTTGTGGGTGTGGCTACAAATGAGGGAATTATTTTTATGGCTTTGGTGGGTATGGTCAGGACACCCTGGATTTCATTTTGAGAATCTGGTACTGTAGACTAGTAGCAGCTACTTGCTATTCAGTATAGGGGGTAAAATACATTATTCTTAAAAAAAAAAATAGTGAGAGTCCAGCACAAGTATAGCAAGAAAATGGTTTTCCTTGTCAAATTTGTTTATTGGTTTTGAACAGATAAAATGTTAACAAGCAACAACCAACAGATATATTGGTACAGAATTAGTTGGAAAAGCATCCAGTTACAGTAACTTATCTCAAAAGTCAACGCTGGAATAGCTATAAGTATTGAAATGCAGTTATAAACCAGTAAAACAGATGCAGATTGAGTAGAGAGAAAACAAAAACTGTATAAATACAGAGAATGGTATAAGATGTGAGGGTAAAAAAAATGGGGAGAGGAAAATGAAGAAAAAAAAAAAAAAGGAAACAACATAGAATAGAAAGGGAGATGAATGGGGGGACATGGAAGTAGCCCAGAAGAAAGAGAGGAGTGAGAAAAAGGTGTAGATTGAAGCGAGAGTGGAGAGCTTATTCCAAAAAGGTAGTGCGACTCCAGAAGTCGGAATACCAAGAGGCAGGGAATGATAAAAGGGGTTACCAAGGCGTTAACAAAGATTCATTGAAATCTCGAGGCAAGCAATGCTTTACCCAAGGTTGCCAGATTTTCTCAAATTTACAAAGCTTGTCATTTTCAATGGCTTCCATTTTAGTGTGGATTAAGGCCCTATGCATCCTGTGTCCAGGGGCAGGGATTTTCAGGCTTTAGTGATGGTTTGTTTTGCGGCTGCTAAGAGCTGTAAGAGGAGATGAAACTAACTCAGTGTAACCACATCCGGTTTTAAATTTAAGAGATCTGGCTGTATTGTGATCTTGAGTACTTTCAAAGCTGTTTCAACAATGGCCTACTAGAAACTTTGGGCTACTGGGCAGTCCCACCACACATGATGGTGTGTGCCAGGGTCCGAACAGCCGCAAAAGCATACTGAAGAGTAATTTAGGAAAATGTTTTGCAATTCTAGCTGGGACAAGAAAATGATTTTCATGCTGATAGACTTCTTCTTTGTGTACACAGGTGACAAAGAAAAGTCTTTCTAAGAGGACAAGAGTGGGATCCACAAATAACAAGCTTACCTTTCAGTATGAAGTTTACAGTCCTTTTTTTCTTCAGGGGGTGTTGTGGCATGCTTGGTTCAGAATCTTAGTATATAAAATACCGTATTTATCAGCGTATAACACGCACTTTTTTCCCCTTAAAATCAGGGGAAAGTCGCAGGTGCGTGTTATACGCCGATCCCCTGCGATCCCGAGCTGTCAAAATCGCCGACCGCGATTTGAAAATGGCGCCGCCGGCGCCGAAATACAGAGCCGGTCCTCGGCTCTTTCCGGCGGCTCTAGTTTACTTTCGGCTCCACTCGTAGTCCCGAGCGGAGCTATCCGAACCTACTCGGATAGCTCCGCTCGGGACTACGAGTGGAGCCGAAAGTGAACGAGAGCCGCCGGAAAGAGCCGAGGACCGGCTCTGTGTATTTCGGCGCCGGCGGTACCATTTTCAAATCGCGGTCGGCGATTTTGAAGCCCAGGAAGCAGGGACAGGGGATCGAAGGCTGCACTGGGGCAAGGCTGCACTGGGGCAAGGCTGCACTGACATGGCTGCACTGATGGGCATTTAAATGTAAGTTTTTTTTTTTCCCTTCAACTTCCCTCCTAAAAGTTTTTTTTTCCTTAAAATTCCCTCCTAAATTGGGGTGCGTGTTATACGCCGGTGCGTGTTATACGCCGATAAATACGGTATATACACTTACTGCTTAACTGAGATAAACATATTGGCTAATTTTGCCTCTCACCTTTGGAAAATACTAGTTGCTTAGTTATTGTAATTCACTGGCTCCAGTACGTTAAGTTGCAAAGCCAGATGCTCAGTATGTCGGCTAACTAGGAGAGTTTAGCAATAGCTTCCCCCATGCATCAGAGGCGGCTCTATAATTAGGCAAATTAGGTGGTCGCCTAAGGCCACAAACTCACAGGGGCCCAGCGGCCACCTAATTTGCCTGTGATCAATCACCGATTATGGCGCCAGTGGCTCACCCTACCCTCGCTGGAACTCTGTGGCCCAGGAACTCACTGACCATTCGGGTACTAAAAAATAGCTGCCTCGCCATAGAGCATCTGGTCCAGTGGCAGCAGGTGTGGGGTGCAGGACAGCAAAGGCCTCTAGGTGGCGGCAGTGTCCAAATGACGGCACCCAGCTCCCCATCTACGTGCGGGCAGCATGTCCATGTGGGGCCCTAAGGCAGCTGGGGCTGCTCCTTCAGCTCGCGCTGCTCCACACCTGCCCGGCCGCCTATTGGAGTCAGCAGTCCCCATGACTGTAAAGAGGAAGGACGGAGCTTCAATCTCTTAAAGCTGCCTGGCTGACCCCCGTGATTGTAGAGAAAGTAAGTGCCCATGCAGCCCCCTTGTGTGCCTGGATAGGAGGAGCAGCTGCATATGGAGGAATTGAGCTTTCTATATTCCTCCATGCAGCCGCTGAATGCTTGCAGGAGAGAGAGGAGGAGAATCAAGCATTCAGCGGTTGCATGGAGGAATATGGAAAGCTCAATTCCTCCATATGCAGCTGCCCCTGCTTCTGTTCCTATCCAACTTTTGCTGGCCGCTCCCAGTTCTCCCTGTGCTCCCTGGGTCCCCCCTCCAGTGCTCTCCTCCCCCCACCATGCTGTCTAGCCCCCCCGACAGTTCTCTCCAACCCTGTTCTTTCTGCCCCCCCCTCTCTCCAGCCCTCCCCATCATTCCCCAGCCACCATCCCTGTGCTCCCACCTTGCTCTTTGCCCCCCCCAAAGCTCTCCAACCCCCTGTGCTGTCCACCCCTGTTCTTTCTTGCTCTCCCAATGCTCTCTGCTCCCCCCTTCTCTTTGCCCCCCCAGTGCTCTCCAACCTCCCCCGTGCTCTCCACCCCTGTTCTTTCTGCTCCCCAGTGCTCTCCAGCTCTCCCCATAACTCTCCAGCCACCCATCTCTCAAGCTCCACTCCAGCCCAACAAGTGTTCTCCACTCCCCTCCGTACTCTCCACCCCTGTTCTTTTTGGCTTCCCCCCACTCTTCTTCCCCTGTGGATGTAGAATGACCTAGTGACACCCCTCCTCATTCTCCCAAGGCACGGCGAAAATTCCTAGAGGGGTTGTCACCTTGCTGGGTTCCAGATGTTTTATTGGCTGCATATGTTTGATGGATGAGGAGGGTGCCCTGGAAGTGGTGCTGATGAACTGTGTGGTAGAACTGTGCATCGTTCTGCAGCCATTTTTATTGCTTGAATTTGTTTTCCCATTAAGGGCGTGAGTAGGGCCTCATGTCTGAGTTTTGCCTAAGGCCTCACAAAGCCTAGAGCCACCTCTTCCATGCATCTATGTATTCCTTTACACATTTTTAACCTCTAAAAGTCCTCTCCTCAACATTTTTTGATTTATTATTTTCTGAAACTGGTCTCATAATTTCATTCAGTGCTGTAAAGGACAACACAACAGTCATAAAGTTTTGTTTAGACAGCTATTCACTATATTGCAGGTTTCTATTGAACTCTTTATATTCCACCATTACCATCAACCTCACAACTGTCAAAATACATTGGTCTATTTGACTTCTGCTAAAAGATTTATGCACTATTTTAATGATTTTCAGTTTAATTTATGCACTGTATATAATGGGTATGGGACCTTGAAATGAAATGCTAATTTTCATTCAGCACTGGAAAGAGATTAAAATATACTACATCTCATTGTTGTGGTATTTTATGAAGCAATTATCCCAATCAGTTACTCTGAAAAATAGGACAAGCATTTGACCTTTCCCCGGCAGCAGGACAGAAATGAAACCTGAACCCTGAGCGTTTTAATTAATGTTCTGTTTCAAAAGGAAGTCCTGTACCTTTCCTTGTTTGTGTGTTGTTTTTTTTTTCTCAGGTCAAGATTTGTCACCTTGGAAAAAACTAGTCACCTTACCTAGAATGTCAGTAGCTGATTGGCATGGCATTTGTGGTTTCCTAGACTGTGCGGAATGTTCATCCAAGAACCTATTGACATTTGTTCATGAGCTCATTTTTCTGTTCATTGATATAATAAGACTGATGACATTTCAGGCAAGAAATGTTTGCTTAATAGATGAACAAGATGGATGGTGTATGGGCAAACAGATCTGTCTGGTTGGAGCAAAGGCTTTTACTTTTAATAACTCATAAGCATTTGCAGAAAGTTAAAAAGTAAACCAAGCTTAAAGTGATTTTAAAGTCTTGTTTTTTTTTTTTCTTCTATAAAAATAACAAACCTGTTAAAATTACCTGCCCTGTGCAGTGGATTTGCAGAGCAGCCCAGATTCTCCTCTTCTCTGGTCCCTCTTCTGTGCTCCTGGACCCTCCCTCCTGTTCAGTGCCCCCACAGAAAGCAGCTTGCTATGGGGGCAACCAAGCCGAGTCACAGCTCCCTGTGTCCATTCAGACACGAAGCTCAGGCCCCGCCCTCTCTCTCTCTTGATTGGCTAACTGAATTTGATCGACAGCAGCGGGAGTCAATAGCACCACTACTGTGTCTCAGCCAATCAGGATAAAGAGTCTCGTACGGCCGAGACACTCGTGGACATCACTGGACAGAGATGAGGCTCAGGTAAGTATTAGGGGGGCTGCTACACACAGAAGGCTTTTTATCTTAAACCATAGAATGCATTAAGATAGAAAACTTTCTGACTTTGCAACACCTTTAAAACAAAAGTATTCTGTGTTTATACTCAATATGAGTATTATCAAGTGAGTAGGATTAAAAGGGGATGCTGGTTGGGAAATGTTAGGCAGTAAAAGAATATACTGTTACAGAATTTACCATTAATATTTATTTTGTTTGTATTATGACCTCCAAATCTGAACATCAGTTAAGAAATTATTTCTAAATGGGTGTGCAGTGAGGTGCTTAAAATATATGTAAATCCTATGGCTGAACTTCTTGTATTTGTTCCATTCTGTTTTTTTTTTTTTTTCAAAAATAACAAACATGTTATGCTTATCTGCTCTGTGCAGGGGTTTTGCACAGAGCAGTCCCGATCCTCCTGTTGTCGGGTCTCTCGTCGGCGTTCCTGGCTCCTCCCTCTTGCCCCCACAACAAGCAACGGCTTGGTCCCACTTCCTCGCTCTTCATTGGTTCAATTACTTTGATTGACACAGCCAAGGAGGAGGGAGAGTCCCAGACAGTCAAGGCTCCCATGCAACATCACTGAATCGAGACGGGGCTCAGGTAAGTATGAGGGGGCTGTTGCACACAGAATGTTTTTTATCTTAATGCATAGAATGAATTAAGATAAAAAAAAACCTTCTGCCTTTAGAACCGCTTTAAATAAACCAAGAAATGTGTTTTGTTACAGCTGCTTGCTAAGCGCAAAAATGAACTTTAGATCCTGCCAGAATTCTTGTGAGCCGATAACTTCCTGTGTTGCAGTCTTATCAGTTCAAGTAATATTCCAGGATAACCAAATTTAGAACTGCTCCCCCCCCACCTCCTATACTAAATAATCTGTGAAATAAATACCTGTCTTATTACCTATTTTCACCCTGCTCCAGTCTGGTAACGTAATCTGCTCCCCTGTATCAGCTTGCGATGGCTTCAGGGGAGAGGAGGGAGCGCCAGCAACAGATGGGCCATAGAAAGCCTGGATCAGGCATTCCAGCCATTGTTGTGCGCTCTCTCCTCTCCCCCTGCAGCCACTGCTGGCAGACACAGGGGAGAGCACATGACTGGAGTGGCCTAATAATAGGGAAGTATACAAATCTTATTTACACAGGTTAGTTACCAAAGATGTTAGGAGGGGGGCGGAGCAGTTTTAAGATTAGTTAGATATAGCCAAGATTTCTTCTTTAAAGTAAAAGTTCACCATAATACTAAAATCTGTAAATCTACAGGCATGCACAATCTAAGACTAACCTATCTAGCCCTGTAAAGAAGAAACCGCTAGACATACCTTTTTTGGAAGCTGCTCCAGTGTGGTCCCACGCTAAGCTGTCAGCGGCGGGTTCTCTGTGAACACGGGTGCAAAAGAGGCAGCCGACAATGGAAGCCCCATAGTAATTCTATGGGTGATGTCACTTCCCTTTCATCTCCCAGCTGTTGTTGGCTGTCTCCTCTGCAGAGCTTCCGCCGCTGGAGACCGCAGTGGCTTCAAAAAAGGTATGTATAGCGATTTCTTCGTTACAGGGCTAGATAGGTTAGTCTCATGCCCTGTACACACGATCGGACATTCCGACAACAAAATCCATGGATTTTTTTCTGACGGATGTTGGCTCAAACTTGTCTTGCATACACACAGTCACACAAATCTTGTCGTAAATTCCGAACGTCAAGAACGCGGTGACGTACAACATGTACGACGAGCCGAGAAAAATGAAGTTCAATAGCCAGTGCCTTTTGCTTGATTCCGAGCATGCAGGGAACTTTGTGCGTCAGAATTGTGTACACACGATCGGAATTTACGACATCGGATTTTGTTGTCGGAAAATTTGAGATCCAGATTGACGGAAATTCAGATGGAAAATGTTTGATGGAGCCTACACACGGTCGGAATTTCCAACAACAAGCTCCCATCGAACATTTTCTGTCAGAAAATCCGACCGTGTGTGCGGGGCATTGGATTGTGGATGCCTGTAGATTTAGCGATTTTAGTGTTGGGGTGAACTTCTACTTTAACTATAAATCACCTCCCTTCTAAGTTATAGTAACAATACCCACAAATTGTCATAATTTGCTGTCTGTGATTTAATTTAAATGCCTATTGCCGAGGCATTGTAACTATTGTTGCCTGCATGTTGTATATGATTGCCCATTTGTGGCCTATGCATTGTCAGGCTTGCTATTTATTGTCAACGTCTTGTCAAGTCACTGCTGTGTACAAGGCTATATTATAATTTAGTTCCCTGCAGGCCTGTCATTATCACAATATTCTGCTAATATGCCGCTAAAGTTTATTTATTTTTTACAAGCATGATTCTACAGTATATATAATGCGCAGGTAAACAAAACCTTCACTGTTTTTTTTTGTTTTTTTGTTTTTTTTTCAGCCTCTTATCGGCATTCATTTAATTTCATGACTATTACTGGAAAAATAATTATTAGATAGGGGTGGGTGAAAGTTTGAGCCAGTACATTTAAATCAGATCATCACTTGTGCGCTTGTGACTATGGGCAATCACCAGCTGCATCAGAGATCTAATATAGTTACATATTTGAGATATACTAATAAATATAATTATAGTGATTTTACCTTAATGGAGAGGCTATTGCTGCTACATCCTCATCTATTTGGGTCTCTGAGGACGGGTGTAGAAAACCGCAGTTTCTAATTTGTTCTTCATGTTAATTTCTCCAACTTCTTAAATTGAAAATAATTGTGTCTAAGATGTCTCTGTCCTTTTTTTATGATTGCCTATTAAAATCATTCAACTAATACTCCTCTCAGTAGCCCAAGTTCACTAATCATTAAGTTTAAATGTTAAGATCTTTCTTTTCTTGAGAAAATGTTGTGTGGGTGTTCATTAGCACAGTTGTTCTGTGTAGTTCCTTTCTCCGAACAGGTATTTTAGTAGCATTTTAAATAGATTTATTGCATTATAGATCAGGAAAGTGTCCTTTTCACTAGCCCTAGTAAAACACTTGGCACAATTCTGTTTCTCAAACTTGAACACAATGAGGCTAATTTACTTTAGGAATATTGTCCTCATTCACACTACCCAAGTAGTGGTAGCATGCAATGTATGTGTTATTGCACTGCTGTGCCATCAATATATTTTTTTTCTTTTCAATTGTTTTTATTGAATTTTGCACAGGAAAATACAGAGTACAATTTAAGTATTGTACGTTGTGCAACAACCTTGTTGAACACCTAGTAGGAACATTAGGAACTCATTAACAACTAATGCAGTGTACACATGATCGAAATTTCTGCCCGCAAAAGACCGATGAGAGTTTTTCGTCGGAAAATGCGACCGTGTGTATGCTCCATGGGACTTTTGCTGGCCGAATTCCAGCCAGCAAAAGATTGAGAGCATGTTCTCAATTTTTCTGGTTCCCATCCGAAAATGCGATCGTCTGTGGCAATTCCGACACGCAAAATCCCTACGCATGCTCGCAAACAATTCGACGCATGCTCGGAAGCATTGAACTTCATTTTCTCGGCTCGTCGTGGTGTTGTACATCACCGCGTTCTTGACGGTCGTAAGTTCAGCAAACTTTTGCGTGACCGTGTGTATGCAAGGCAAACTTGAGCGGAATCCCGTCGGAAAAGCCGTCATATCTTTTCCCGACGAGAAATCCGCTCGTGTGTACGCGGCATAACAGTTTGCATGTATGTCAAACAGAAGGTAGATACTGGTATAACCGATGGGAGCACTTTTGTGCCACAGGAGGAGAGAGGACCTGTGCCATCAATATTAAATGCACCCTAATGAACATACAAAACACACTTGCATTGCAGTGCACCACAATGCATGATTTGACAGTTGGAAGTTATACTATAGCATAGGTGTGAAAGAGATGTTATGCTATTTTGACCATTTTTATTAAAAAAGGTTTAATGTTTGTATACATATTCCTCTTTATTGTATACTGTCCATCGGGAAAGGATGACATATGTATACTCTCCGGCCACTTTATAAGGTATGCCTTGCTAGTATTCCCGGGTTGAACCCCCTTTAGCATTTAGAACTGCCTTAATTATTCGTGGCATAGATTCAACAAGGTGTTGGAAACATTCCTCCGAGATTTTGGTCCATATTGACATGATAGCATGATGCAGATTTCTCCATGATCTGAATTTCTGGTTCCACCACATCCCAAAGGTGCTCTATTGGATTGAGATCTTGTGACTGTGGAGGCCATTGGAGTACAGTGAACTAATTGCCATGTTCACAAAACCAGTTGTGAGAATATTTTGAGCTTTGTGACATGGTGCATTATCTTGTTGGAAGTATCCATTAGAAGATGAGTACACTGTAGTCATAAAGGGATGGACATGGTCAGCAGCAATACTCAGGTAGGCTGTGGTGTTTAAACGATGCTCAATTGCTACTAATGGGCTCAAAGTCTGCCAAGAAAATATCCCCCACACCATTACACCACCACCACCAGCCTGAATCGTTGTTAGACAGCAGGATGGATCCATGCTTTTATGTTGTTTACACCAAATTCTGACCTACCATCTGAATGTCGCAGCTGAAATCGAGACTCATCAGAACAGGCAACGTTTTTCCAATCTTCCAATCTTGTCCACTTTTGGTGAACCTGTGTGAATTGTAGCCTCAGTTTCCTGTATGAAGCTGACAGGAGTGGCACCCGGTGTGGTCTTCTGCCGCTGTAGTCCATCTCCTTCAAGCTTCAATGTGTTCTGCATTCAGAGATGGTATTCTGCATATCTTGGTTGTAACAAGTGAATATTTGAGTTACTGTGGCCTTTCTATCATCTCAAACCAGTCTGCTCATTCTCCTCTGACATTAACAAAGCATTTTTGTCCACACAACTGCCGCTCACTGGATATTTTCTTTCTCTGACCGTTCTCTGTAAACACGAGAGATGATTGTGTGTGAAAATCCCAGTAGATCAGCAGTTTTTGAAATACTCAGACTAGCCCGTCTGGCACCAATAACCATGCCATGTTTAAAGTAACTTAAATCCCCTTTCTTCCCCATTCTGATCCTCAGCTTGAACTTCAGCAAGTCGTCTTCAACACCTCTAGATGCCTAAATGCATTGAGTTGCTGCCATATGATTGGCTGACTAGAGATTTGTGTTACCAAGCAATTGAACAGGTGTACCTAATAAAGTGGCTGAACAAACATGTTATACTTACCTACTCTGTGCAGTGGTTCTGCACAGGGCAGCCCTGATCCTTCTCTTCTCAGGTCCCCTGCTGGCACTCTTGCCAAGTGCCCCCACAGCAAGCAGCTTGCTATGGGGGCCCTCAAGCAGATTCGCTTCTGAGCCTCTGCTCTGCGTGTCCATTCACACACAGAGCCGTGGCTTGGTCCCATCCCTTCTCTCTCCTTATTGGCTCACTGTCTGTCTCAGCCAATGAGCAGGGAGAGTCCCTGGAGAGGCTCTTGTGCACATTGCTGGATCCCTATGGGGCTGAGGTAAGTATTGGTGGGGGGGGGAGGCTGCTGCACACAGGTTTTTTACCTCCACACATAGAATACATAAAGGTAAAAAACCTTGAGCCTTTTAGAACCACTTTAAGATTAATGCATTTCACAGTGTTTGTTAGGTCATTACATTTTTTTTTCGCTTTTTTCTATTTGAAATTCTTTCCCACTGCTCCGTTACCTTTCCAAATTCTATTTTTTTTTTATATTTACGCAGTGCTGACATATTAAATGTTTACCTTGAACACTTAACCCTCTAGAGAGTTCTTGTCCCTGAAAGGAGCTCCCTGTTTAGTATCCCTACTCATGCTCATGTAAGAATGCATAACAGTTTGGTCTAATGGCTTATAATATGTTTTTTAGATTGTAAGAGATATTAGAGAGAACATACAAACTCCATGCAGGCAGTGTCCTTGGTGGGAATATAGGACTCCCATAGCCATAAGGAAAGATGGCTTACTACTTAGAAATGGATATATATCTGCTTAACCGACACTTAAATCAATTTATAACTGGCAGGGGAATTATACTTGCAGGCAATTTAAAAGGTACAAAAAAAAAAAAATGCCAGCGGGCCAGCACAGGCAAACTAATTAATTATAAACTGTTTCTAACATTTGCATTTAAAACACTCTATCTATTGCATGCAGAGCAAAACCACCTTAAAGTGTAACTTCACTCTCCCAATCAACATTGATTATTTTTAATCCTTATGCTGCTAGAATTAGTAAATAGATAGCAAAGTATATCATATATTCTTGTTTTTTTATTTATTTAGTTACTTCCCGGTTTCTTGCCTAGGCAAATGATGTAATACATCCCAGAAGATTTCAGGAGAGGAGGAGTGTTTTTCTCAGCTAAGCACACTCTCCTGCATTCATGCTTAAGCTAAGGGCAGATGCATTCCAGGAAGTAATTGCTGCATTATTTGCCCTTACTCAAGATGGCCATGGCCAAAAATGCTAGGGGGCTGTTTTTCAAAGTAGATAAGACATGGATGTATGGGGGAGTTTGCTTTGAATATTAAAAATGAATCAAAATAGTGCAGGGGAAGGCAATCTCGGCTCTCCAGCTGTTTTGAAACTACAAGTCCCATGAGACATTGCAAGACCCTGACAATCACAGGCATAACTCCTAGAGGCAGAGGCATGATAGAATTTGTAGTTTCACCACAGCTGGAAGGTTGAGGTTGCCTACCCCTGCAATAGTGTTTATGGCTCTTGGCGCTCAAATTCAGTGAAAATCTGCTTTAACAAGGCTCCTCTGTGAAGCACCCTTGTCTTATCTACTGTATGTGAGCATCCAAAATGGGACATGTACAGTATGAAGAAATGGGCACATTTGAGCCTTTACCAAACAAAAAAAAAAAAAAAAGCACCACTCTAAAGTTTATTGGAATAACAGTTGGTAATAATATAGCATTGAAACCCCACACATGCACGCTGTGCTGGGATGATCTTTTTGTGAAGGAGGGTCAGTACATGTTTACATTTACACAAATATGCAAAAAATTACCTAAAGTTTAAGGGTAGGTAGATTAGCTGGTGAATATGTAACTCTTTGCAGATATTTACAACCTTCCAATTTGGTTGTCTGACCAGCCTCAGACCTCAAACCTGGCAGAAAGATTTGCTCATCTATATTCATTAGGAATACTTTTGTTAGATAACAAAAGAATAAAAACCTGGCATTACTGACAGTTGAACGACATTATTGTCTCATATAATAGGGTGGAGGTATAAGGGTAATAATTTAGTATTGTGTTTTAGTTATCGGATTCGGAATAATAGGTTAGTTGCGTGTCAAAAAACAAAACACTTAAGCTGCTTATTACCCTGCCATCTCTTACCCACACAATTCAGCATTCTCAGTACAATCAAGAAATAAGAAATTATGTGTTGTATAGAGTCACTATGAACACTGACAGAGCAGTCCTGTGCAGGGATGCCTGGTGCTAGATGAAAACCTTCAGCAACTGTTTGAGGCTTCTGGAATTATTAGCAAGGGTGCACTTTATTCTGCTACCAAAGTCAGTAAAGGGACAGTTTACCCAAAAATAATTTTAGCTAGTGAAGTATATTGCCACCATATGGATTCTGTTTTCATCTTTTGAGTTTAGGCTCTGTTGTGAACACCTTTAGAGTTTCAAATGTTCCTGTCCAACTATAACAATAAAATATGGAGAGCAGATTCCCTTCTTAAAGCGGTAGTAAAACACTGCATCACATACTAGCATGTTATGTGAAACTTACCCTAGAACGAAGCCCTTCAGTGGCACGTTGTCACCGCTGAAGGCGCTTACATCTTCACCCATTCTTCCTTCCGGGTTTACAGACTTGCAGCTGTGTGAGTGGCCAGAGCCATGATGACATCACTCACTGATTTCACTGGCTGCATCTAAAGTAAATATCTCCTAAACTGTGCATTTTTAGGAGATATTTACAGTACCTATAGGTAAGCCTTATTATAGGCTTACCTATAAGTAAAAATCATGCATGGGAGTTTACTTCCACTTTAAGAGCCACAGTAGGAGTAGGTGTGCAAAGACTTCTACTCACCCGAAAGTGATACTGACGAAAGTGATAAAAAAAAAAAAAAACAATTTGGTTGATTAACAATGGCTTAGTCTTGCTTTTTAAGGGGTACTTGTTCCTTAATAATTATACATCGTGCCCCTCGTTATCAGCTGCATTCGCCCTGATTCGGGAGTTTGGGAATTATTCTGGGTTTCCTTATTGATGTGGTCTTGACGGTACAGGGGGACTGCCCCATCCCACTGACCAGCTCTTTTTGGTATTTGGGGATTCAAATTCAGCTTCCAATCTCTAAATTTATGAATATCAATTTGTCCCCAATCATAGGGGCGTTTTGGGAGAATTTTCACAAAAGTCAGGCATTACCACTCACCTTGATGGGGCGCATAAATTTATTCAAAATGATAGATCTCCCTAAATTCCTGTAAGTCTTTTTCAATTCTCTGTATATGTACTGAAAAAGTTTTTAAGGGTATAGACTCTATTATCATTGGTCTGCTATGGGATCGTGTACTCCCAGGCTTTCATTGACGGTTTTTCCCCCAGAGCCCAAATGAGACCACTGCATTGGAGGGGGCGGTTGCCACATCCTTTGAGGCTTTACCTAATATGCTCTATAGGGGTGGAGTACCAGGTAGAGAAGTGGGCTCAGTGTTGGCTCTTCCTGGGAAGATTTTGCGTATCTGCTCCCGAATTGTTGGTGACAGCTCCTTGGCTATGTCTCCTAATAATCCTGTATGGTTTAATGTGTCCCTAGGAGAATTTTGTAAGCTTCAGGATGGTTTTATGTGGGCCCATTATGGAATTAAATACATACATCACATATTTCAAGAGAATAAATTATGTACTTTTGAGCAGCTGTGAGGGTGTACCTGGGACTTGGCACTTTAAGGACGCACTGCTCTGACATGCTGCGCTAGCGCAGTTTGGGGGCAGAGCGGTGCAGCTTACCAATTCTTTCTTTGAAACTGTCTTGTTGGATCTTGACCATGCCAAGAGGATTTCCAGGTAGTATATGGCTTTGGGACCTGGGGGTCCCATATTGGCTGACTGAGCTAGGGCTCGATGGCTGGCTGTTGCACCGGAGTTGTCAGAGGAGATGTGGAAGGAGGTGCTTGATACTTATCTCACCACTGTCATCTTCCATGGATAGGATGATTCAGTTGAGGTTTCTACATCAGATGTACTATACACCTGTACGCTTGTTCCGTATGCGTAAACGAGATGCTGCAACTTGTAATAAATGTCTACTAGCCGAAGGAACTTTTCTACACATGGTGTGGGGGTGTTCTAGGAGAAGGCTTTTATGGTCTATGGTGACGGAATTCATAGCGGATAAGTTTGGTCTTCCTAATGTATGGTCCCCCTTGCTGTGTCTGCTGGGAATTATTGAGGATGAGGAAATGGATGTGGCTACAAGACTGTTGCTCTGAATCCTTTTATTTTGTGTCCGTAAGCTCAAAGCAAGGAGGTGGCTATATACTGAAAGGCTGACGGGGGGTGTAGATCAAAGTTGTAAATTAAGACATTCCACTATTTCATAGAGCAAAAAAAATCCCAAGAAATTCTTTAAGTATGTAAACAGTAAAACGGGAGGACAGACCATATTGGCCCCATAAAGAATGAGGAAGGACATCTGGTTACAAAGGATGGGGAGATGGCGAAGGTATTGAATTTATTCTTCTCCTCAGTCTTCACGAGCGAATCAGGGGGCTTCAGTAACCAAAACTACAGTGTTTATCCTCATGACACAACACAGGAAGCACCTCCATGGTTAACAGAGGACAGAATTAAAATTAGAGAAACTTAACATTAATAAATCACCGGGACCAGATGGCTTGCATCCGAGGGTACTTAGGGAACTCAGACAAGTGATTGCCAGACCGTTATTCCTAATTTTTACAGACAGTCTATTGACTGGAATGGTACCAGCTGATTGGAGAAAAGCCAATGTAGCACCAATATTTAAAAAGGGCCCAAAATACATCCCTGGGAATTACAGACCAGTTAGCCTAACATCAATAGTATGTAAACTCTTGGAGGGGATGATAAGGGACTATATACAAAATTTTAGTAATAAGAACAATATCATTAGCAGTAATCAGCATGGATTCATGAAGAATCGTTCTTGCCAAACCAATCTATTAACCTTCTATGAGGAGGTGAGTTGCCATCTAGATAAAGGAAGGCCCGTAGACGTGGTGTATCTGGATTTTGCAAAAGCATTTGACACAGTTCCCCATAAACGTTTACTGTACAAAATAAGGTCCGTTGGCATGGACCATAGGGTGAGTACATGGATTGAAAACTGGCTACAAGGGCGAGTTCAGAGGGTGGTGATAAATGGGGAGTACTCAGAATGGTCAGGGGTGGGTAGTGGGGTTCCCCAGGGTTCTGTGCTGGGACCAATCCTATTTAATTTGTTTATAAACGACCTGGAGGATGGGATAAACAGTTCAATCTCTGTATTTGCAGACGATACTAAGCTAAGCAGGGCAATAACTTCTCCGCAGGATGTGGAAACCTTGCAAAAAGACCTGAACAAATTAATGGGGTGGGCGACTACATGGCAAATGAGGTTCAATGTAGAAAAATGTAAAATAATGCACTTGGGTGGCAAAAATATGAATGCAATCTATACACTGGGGGGAGAACCTCTGGGGGGAATCTAGGATGGAAAAGGACCTGGGGGTCCTAGTAGATGATAGGCTCAGCAATGGCATGCAATGCCAAGCTGCTGCTAATAAAGCAAACAGAATATTGGCATGCATTAAAATGGGGATCAACTCCAGAGATAAAACGATAATTCTCCCACTCTACAAAGCTCTGGTCCGGCCGCACCAGGAGTATGCTGTCCAATTCTGGGCACCAGTCCTCAGGAAGGATGTACTGGAAATGGAGCGAGTACAAAGAAGGGCAACAAAGCTAATAAAGGTTCTGGAGGATCTTAGTTATGAGGAAAGGTTGCAAGCACTGAACTTATTCTCTCTGGAGAAGAGACGCTTGAGAGGGGATATGATTTCAATTTACAAATACTGTACTGGTGACCCCACAATAGGGATAAAACTTTTTCGCAGAAGAGAGCTTAATAAGCTAATAAATATGGATTATTCCTGCGCTACCATGTACAAACCGTAATGTTAATAACGGAAAATCAGCTTGCACCGAATAGGGTCCAGCCTGACCCTAAAGGCAGAAAGATGTAGCAGATAAGGGTGGTGCTGCGCTAATCCTAATGTTCCCCACACTTTCTAAGTATGAATAAATAATGGCGGTCAGTGGCTTAGGCAAACAAGCTAATAACAGTGTAATACTGAGCCTACTCATCACAAGATGGCCGTAATGGCTAAAGTGCTGTATAGATTTAAACGTGAATATGTGAGAATAAAAGTTGGTGATGTGTAAAACAAAGGTGTCTAGTCACTCTAAAACCATGAATATATAAATAATAACCCAAAATTTAGTGGGGTCAGGAAAAGGTTCTCAAAGCGTAATAAAAAAAATGGTGTGTGTTGAAAATACAAAGTTACACTGAATGTCCGTGGAGATCTACAGTTGCTGCAATAAAATATCTCATACCTACAGTGGGTACTTCAAAACGCAATGTTCAAATTCATCAAAAAGTGACTTATAAAGCAGCAACAACTGTATTATAATTCAAGAAAGTGACTTGTGCAATATAAACAACTCCAATATTATTTCAAACGTGACATAAAATAAAAATGAATAAATACACCATGATTGTAGAAACACTAAAAATAAATTCAAAATGAACGTGCAATATTACAATGAATGTCCATAGAGATCCATAGAGGATGTGATGTAGTATTCAATGCCAACAATAAGTGCAAAAACACAGGTTAAAAGTTCCTAAAAGAAAGTGACTTGTGCAACGATAAAGTGTTAAAAAATCCAAAGGGCGATCTGTGCAATCTCAAGCAGCACCAAATGCTTCTAAAACATGCCAAACGGTGAGGAGATATGAATTGGATTGTTTCATATAGCAATTAGCTGAAGTAGAGATGTGAAGTGTATACAGGTGCTCTCCATGCAGATGCTCCTACACTGTAAGATAATGGCCCCTTACCTCATTAACCTGAGGTTACAGCATGTAATCAGTCAGGCACCGCTGGTGTCTCCTGTGGGGGTGGGTCCTGCGCACAGCGCTGTCTCTCACTTAGCCTCAGATCCTCCACAGATATAGTAACCAAAGGGGAAACAAGGATGCCGTATAGTGTAGTAATTTTTCCAAAACGCTTCATTAATAATGTAAAAAAGGTACTCACACAAGAAAAAAACAGATTGTGCAGTGTATCCGGACGAGCGGCGAGCTCGTACACTGCTGACAGTGGAAGGTTGTGCCTATCCCTACGAGTGGCATCGTGGGTCACGTGGCTTCATCAGGGGATCAGTTTAATAAGACTCGTGGCCACTCATTACAATTAGAAGAAAAGAGGTTTAACCTTAAACTACATAGAGGGTTCTTTACTGTAAGAGCGGCAAGGATGTGGAATTCCCTTCCACAGGCGGTGGTCTCAGCGGGGAGCATCGATAGCTTCAAGAAACTATTAGATAATCACCTGAATGACCGCTACATACAGGGATATATAATGTAATACTGACACATAATCACACACATAGGTTGGACTTGATGGACTTGTGTCTTTTTTCAACCTCACCTACTATGTAACTATGTAACTATGTAACTATGTATGACATATGAGTCTGGTTTTGATGCGTGGACTCCACTGATACATTAGAAGGAGAGGTGGCTATTTGAGATATACATACATGGACCCGAGACATGGTATGTTTGTTTTGAGTGGTCCTTATTGGGAATATGGTATTACACTCTTGCTAGAATTAAGGGGATAGAGTATAATTTCCCAAGTTTAAAATTTTCTGGGGGTTGTTCCGTTTTCCTTTTGTTTTGTTTATTGTTATATGTATGGGGCTTGTTGCCCTTCTTCGGGATCAAGCTAAAATGGGGAGGGGGGAAATAAGAAGGAATTAAAAGAATGAGGGGGGGGGGGGGGGCGGAGTGCATTTTTCCGACTCCGAGAGATGGTGTCTAATGGTATACTAGGGGATAAATGTTTGTGACGATCATTTCTTAAATCTTTGATGTTGTTTTCCACCACTTGTCTACTGTATGTCCATTGCCATTCCAGTTGTGGCGATATGTTTTTTGACACTGTTGTTTGACTCTATATGTTTTTTTGTGACTATTTTGTTGCTTAATAAACCTTTTTTCAAAAAATAAAAAATGTAATTATACATCACGTTATGATGATACATAATAGCTAATTGTTGCAAAGTACAGTATTTTAAAGTTCACATTAAAAAAAATAAATAAATAAATGCCCTATTTTTGCAGAAAAAAATTTGTATTTATTATTTTTTCCTGCAGGAGCCTGGAAAGCATTGCACGTGTGATCAGTGGATTAGGGGTGCAATGTCAGGTTTCTACAGACAAGCCCTGCAGCTTTCAGCCTGCACCTCCATACATGCTGTCAGTTTGAAAGCTGCAGGGCTTGTGAATGAACTACATTGGTGCCCTCTCAGTTCATTCAGAACTACAAACCGTCTTCTGCAGAGGATGATGGTAGCTGTAGTTCATTCCCAGGAAAGTGTGAATGAATGATGCAGTTGTGTGGGTGGAGCCCCGCATGACCAGGCTTTTTTAGAATTGTGATAGTGGGTGCAGGGAGAAGATCCCTGCCCACTGTCACACTGGGAGAGGTTTGGGGGGGGGGGGGGTTCATGTTTCACCCTAAATACAGGTGGAAAATTTAACCTGTTCCAAAAGGTGAACATGTCCTTTAAATGGTGCTGGTAAGTGACTGTCCTTGTCTAAGCACTGAATTCCGGCATTAGATACTTACTACTGACATACAGCACAATTGATTTCTTAAAACGCAACTCTGTGTTTTTAATTCACCACCCAGCATTTAAAAAAAATACAAATAGTACCTATTTGGTGCAGTCTCCTTGCTGGTTTGTTTCTCTGGTGGTGACATGTGAGCACCATGCTATTCAGGAGCACTGTGAGCCCAGACTATCATGAGGATTCCTCATGGGGTATGTTCATGAGAGCCTTGGCTTATAGCAAGTGAATTGGATGACACTTAGCATTATTTAACCTAAAAGAGGAGGAGGACAGACAGTGGATCAGGAAGCTGTGATTCTGCCAGAAATTTGTATAACAGTCCATTGTTTAAAATGCTGTTTTATGCATTGAAATCATTCCATAGACCAGTCTGTCCACACAGTATGGTCACCTGCTGACTTGACACCATCCACAGGCTGCTTAATTCTTCAAGAAAACACAGAAGTTGAATCTGACACAATTTTACGTACATCAGATACTGAAAGGGCAGAAAAGTAGATGGTTTTTCCAATTTTTTGAAGTAGAAGAAGACATTGAATTTCTTCCACGCTCCCATAGTCAGTGTTCGTTCTTTGCAGGGATGGGGATTAGGGAACAGGGATTATCTAGCTAGAACTGAACTAACTAGCAGGAAGGGAGGACAGAGGGAGATACCACATCACATAGGTAAACAATGTGTAGTAGGTTTCCAGCAAGGATCACATCTGTTGATTGTGGTAGTTCTGGTGTTTGGTAAAATTTAAATATTTGAATATGGGTAACTTGTCAATAACACTTAAGAGCCATGTGCTGTGTTTTCCTTCATGCACAATAATGTGAGGAAAATGTCTATGAAGAGGGAATAAAGTACAGAGTGTTATAGAGAACATAAAAGCAAATATGTTGAAATTAAAAACTGCTAAGCCACACTGGAAAGATATGAAATCCCTTTATCAATATATTCATAATCAAGTAACAACAAAAAAAAACGTTGGATTAAGGATCCGATGATGCTTTTGATATACGGTATATAGTATCTTTTGATAAGTTTGTGACAAAGGCATTATTTACTGTGTGTATATATATATATATATATATATATATATATATATATATATATATATATATATATATATATATATAATTTTTTTTTTTTTTGCAACAATTACTCAATCCCCACTTCACTTCCATTTTTGTTAATTTTTAGTCTAGCAGCATCTGCTAATTGAAAGTTTGCAACAAGATGGTTTTTCCCACTTTGCATCACTTGGTTATAGAGGAGCCATGGTTTAGGACACCCTCCCTTACATAACCTTACCAATTATGACAAACAGTATCTCTATCTCACCCAAAATGTGAAGAATCAAAGTTTAGACATATCCACTTATTGGCCTGCTCTGCTTGAGCGTCAGCCCTTCAAACCTTTTTTTTTTCTGAGATAGTTGGCCTTTAACTAGTATTCAGTTTGAAAATAGTTTTAAGGATATGTCTTTCTGTTAACTCCAGAACTTTGTGGACTCTTTAATAAATCACTATAACATAAAAAAAGCAAAACCTAGCATGGATAATCTGCCTATTTAGACCTTGGCTATTAAGTTTTTTTAAATGCTATGCCTTGAGTTATTATTTTTAGCAGCTAATTGGCCAAATGAATCTTGGGTTGAACATAGCTTGCAAGATATCTCACTGAGAATGGCAGAAGTTGGACGTCTGCCCTTCCTCAGCTGCATCACTGCCCCCCCCCCAAAAAAAAACTGAAACATCCACAACCTAGGCAAGACTAAGGCCTCATCCTGATGGTTGTTCAAGGGGCCTTTTACCTTAATGTTTCTGTAGGAAACAGGGGAAAAGTGCAGTTGGTCAAAACTATGCACCTACTTGTCACTTCATAAGGTAGAATGCACTTGTAGGCAGTTGGTGTATGATGGGGTGGGCCATGCCAGCACAGACAATGGAACTGGGGCTGCTTATCATTGCTTAAAGTATCAGTTCACTTTTTGCAACATGTTCTACCCATATTCAGGGTGTAACATGTTCCAGATACATCGGCCACATCATTCATTCAAAGTGTTCTGTGAATGTGAAAACTACAAGTACCGACAGCCTTTGCAGCTGTCTGCTTGTAGTTCTCAATGAACTACCAGGGTGCTGTTGAGTGCTCTAGTAGTTCATCAAGTCTTCCTGTCAGAGTGTAACTGTCTGCCCGTATTACACAGACAGTCTGCAGGACCGTGCGTTGCATTACAGTCTGCAGGGCCGTGGCATTGCACCCACGATTCTGATTGTGGGTGTATTGCTTTACAAAAAAATAATAAATGCATATTTTTTACCTGCAAAAAAATGTGCATTTATTTTTTTTTTGTAAAGGTGAACTTATCCTTAAAAGCAATCCTTATCAATGTCAATCAAAAGCATGGGGTGGCAAAGTTTCAACCTTACCTAAGGCCCCATTCTGTCTTAATCCATATTTCAGAATTCATACTTTGCTATTTCACTTGATACTGAATGTCTTGATGAAGCTTCTGACTAGATAAATGGTGATTGTAGAGCAGTGTGATTACATGTGCCATCATGGTATGGAATCCAACCGTATGCAAAAAAACTGCACAATAGTTACATAGCAAATTTTAAAAGAAGCCCATTTTGTTCCTTTCTACCCATGGGATTACATGTATTGTTGATTTTCTCTCCTCAGTTCCTTCCTTAAAATACCAGTTCATACCTTTATACTGTACTCTCGTTCATTGTACTGCTCCGTAGAACAAATTTTAGTTAGAGTCTACTGTTACACTGAATCCAAAGAGAATATGTGATACCTTTTGTCAAAGCTTGGGCTTTTGACAAGGAGCTTGAGAAGAGAAACTGACACTATGTTTAGCTGCAGATTGCTATGACAGAGGCTTAGCCTCTGAATCTTAAACATTTAAAGATGAATTAAGACTTGGAGAATTTTCTTTTATAATATATACTTTGTTAGCAGGGTGAATAGGTGGGGAGCATTATGTGCTGTCTGTTATGTGTGGGTCAAATATATTGCAATGCATTATGCATGAACAGATGTTCATTTAAAATTCCTAGCAAAGTTTTGGTGGTAAATAATCTATTATGCAATGACTAAGCTGCTTTTCAGGGTAATCATTTTGTTTGCCTATTCTATACTGGGTGTATTAACGGCATCAGCCTGACTACTGCTCCAAACAACAATTATTCTCTCTATTGCTCGATGAAGCTCGTTGAATTTAAGGAAGGCCACGTATGTCTGGTCATAGGGAAAACGAGGAGACAAGCTGTCTTTGTTTCATTCTCTAAGCACATGATGGTCTACCAAAAAACATTAAGAAGTTTATTGTTGCTGTCACAGAACATTGTTAAAGTGCAACTCAGCACTGCACTGCAGAGACCTTCACAGATTATGTGGGTTATCTATAGGATTGTCCAGTGATCCCAGACCAGTGTGATGACACATCCCCAATGGGTGGATCAAGAACAATGTGGGCTCACAGGTTGTGGGTTGAATGATACCAGGTTTAATTCTACCTGGCTGATGAGAGATGCTGGATATCTGGGAGGAGTTTCTGTGAGCGACAATGCCAGAGAAGAAGTGATTATTGCAGTGAGAAGTGTTTTATATATATATATATATATATATATATATATATATATATATATAGATATATATATATATATATATATCTATATATATTTATTATTATTATACACGATTTATATAGCGCCAACAGTTTACGCAATGTTTTACAATGTAGAGGGGAGACAGCACAATTACAGTACAGTTCAGTACAGAAGGGACAAGAGGGCCCCACTCGTAGAGCTTACACTCCAAAGGGAGGGGGGAGGTGGTACAAAAGGTAATAGATGCAGGGAATGATCTGATGGGGGTGACTTGGGGACAGTCGTTAGGTGGGTGTGGGATAGGTTTCCCTGAGTAAGTGAGTTTTCAGGGATCTCCTAAAAGTGGACAGGAAAGGGGCTGATCAGACACATCGGGGCAGGGAGTTCCAGAGGATGGGAGAGGCCCTAGAGAAGTCCCGAAGGCAAGCATGAGAGGAGGTAACAAGGGAGCTAGAGAGCAGGAGGTCCTGGGAGGTGCGGAGGGGATGATTAAGGCGATATCTGCAGATGAGGTTGGTGATGTAGCTGGGGGCGATGTTGTGGATGGCCTTGTATGTTGTGGTTAGAATTTTGAATTTTGTACGGTGGGGTAGGGGAAGCCAGTGAAGTGATTGTCAGAGAGGGGCAGCAGTCACAGATCAGTTAGTGAGGTGTATTAGTCTAGCAGCAGCATTCATAATAGACTGAAGGGGGGATAGCCTGCGTAAGGGTAGTCCATTAAGGAGAGAGTTGCAGTAGTGAAGGCGGGAAATAATCAAGGAGTGAATAAGTTGCTTTGTGGTGTCATTAGTCAGGAAGGGTCGAATTCTGGAGATGTTGCGGTGGTTAAGGCAGCAGGATTTAGCCAGTGATTTGATGTGGGGGCTGAAGTTGAGGTCAGAGTCAAGGATTACACGCAGCACCCTGACATGTGTGGAGGGACCAATGGTTGTGCTGTTGATCTTAATGGTAAAGTCATGGGGGGGGGACCGGGAAGCAGGAAATATAACAAGCTCAGTTTTTGAAAGATTGAGATTGAGAAAGTGATGTGACATCCATACTGATATGTCATTCAGTAAGTTTGAGATCCGTGAGGAGATCGAGGTGGTGAGTTGAGGAGTGGAGAGATAGATCTGGGTGTCATCGTCGTAGAGGTGGTATTGAAAGCCATGGGAGGTTATCATCTGGCCCAGGGAAGAGGTATAGAGCGAGAATAGGAGGGGCCCAAGGACAGAGCCTTGGGGTACCCTAACAGAGAGAGGAAGAGGAGTAGAGGAGATGGAGTTGTAAGTGACAGTGAAAGTGCACTGAGATAGGTAGGAGGAGAACCAGGATAAAGCAGAATCACAGAGGCCAAGGGAGTGTAGTTTGCTGAGGAGGAGCAGGTGGACAACTGTGTCTAAGGCAGCAGAGAGGTCTAAGAGTATGAGTATGGAGTAATGGCTATTAGTTTTAGCCTTTAGTACGTCATTGGTGAGTTTTAGTAGGGCAGTTTCAGTGGAATGTTATGGATGGAAGCCGGACAGTAGGGGGTCGAGAAGGTTGTTGTCCACGAGGTAGCGACTCATTCGGTCATGGACAAGGCGTTCAATGAGCTTGGAGGCAAATGGGAGCAGGGAGATGGGTCTTAAGTTATTCAAACAGGAGGGGTCTAGTGGGTTTTTTTTTAAGTATGGGGGTAACCAGTGCATGTTTGAGCGGGGAAGGAAAGATGCCGGAGTGGGAGAGGTTGAAGATGTGGGTTAGGGAGTTTAGGATAGAGTGGGAAGGTGGTCGCAGTAATTGTGAGGGGACAGGGTCCAGGGGACAGATGGTGAGGTGGGCCATGGAGAGGAGTTTATCAACTTCATCTGTGGTAACTGGGCAGAAGGAGGAGACTATTGAGTGTGGTGTTGGACCTGATGTGTTGGGTAGGGGAAGAAGTTGAATGCTGGATATCTCCTTGCGAATTGTGTCAATTTTGCTTTTGAAATGTTTGGCAATCTGTTGACTGGTAAGCAAGTTGGTGGGTGGGGGCAGTGAGGGGTGAAGTAAGGAATTAAGAGTAGAAAAGTGTTGATGAGGTTTGGATGAGAGGGTTTTGTTGAGAGTGTTGTAGTAGGTTTGTTTGGCAGTGTGGAGGCAGGAGTTGTATTTGAGAAGGGCAGATTTGTAGAGGGTAAAGTCTTACAGGGATTTAGACTTACGCCATGTTCGCTCAACAGCACGGCTGCGTCTCTTGAGACTTCTGGTGTCATCTGTTTGCCAAGGCTGTGGCAGATGGGGCCTGGTTCTGTGTGTAGAAAGAGGAGCAAGGGAGGATGACAGCATGGTATTGTAGATGGAAGTGGTTAGGTCTGGGCAGGACAGGGGAGTGATTTTTGTCGTAAAGGCCATCAGTAGCAGAATGAAAAAGGGAAGGGTTGAGGTTGTGAAGGTTTCTGCGGGTAGTGGTTTGTGGGTTGGCAGCATGGGGGGTAGGAGACAAGGAGATTGTGAAATGGATAAGGTTGTGATCAGAGAAAGGAAAGGGGGTGTTAGAGAGATTGCAGGGAGTGCAGTGATGGGAGAATACAAGGTTGAGAGTATTGCCGTTGGAGTGAGTGGTGGTTTGTGTCCATTGTGTTAGGATAAAAGAGGAGGTTAGGTTGAGTAGATGAGAAGTGGTTGCAGTATTAACATTGATTGGAGTGTTAAAGTCACCTGGGATGATGGCAGATACTTCAGAGGAGAGAAAGTAGGGTAGACATGCAGAGGAGTCATCCAGAAAGCGTGACACTGGTCCAGGAGGCCGATAAATGACTGTGACCCTCAGACAAGCTGGAGAGAAAACACAAATGCAGTGCACTTAAAAAAAGCAGGGGGAAAGAGAGAGAGGTGTGGGAAGAACCTGGAAGGTGCATTGTGGGGAGAGGAGAAGTCCGACGCCACCTCCTTTTCGTCCACTGGGTCTGGTGGAGTGAGTTCAGAGGAGGCTACTGTGGGACAGGGCAGCTGGAGAGGTTGTGTCAAATTCCTGGAGCCAGGTTTCGGTAATAGCAAATAGATTAAGGGATTTGGAGAGGAAAAGGTCATTGACAGAAGCTAGTTTGTTGAAGATTGAGCGGGCATTCCAGAGGGCACATGAAAGAGGGGGGCTGACTTGTGGAATCAGGGGAATTGAGATGATAAGGTGGGAGTTGCGACTACTGTTGGAGGAGGTTTTGGGGGAACTGTAATACTGTAACATAATAATACTATATAATAATAATAATTATATATAATATATATAATAATGTAGTATGTAATACTGTAATATAATACTGTATATATATTCAATGGTGGTTATTTAAACATTTAACTTAACTATTTTTAATAAGCTGGAGTTTATGTAACCCCATACTGTCCAGTAGGCATCTACAACTGCTTACATGCTCAAAATAGTGCACAGGAGAAGCCAATATCCTATACCAGCCTTTCTCAACTGGTGTGCCATGGCACATTGGGGTGCATAGTTGCCAACAGTCCCAATTTTCCCGGGACAATCCTGATCTTGGGACCCTCATCACGATTTAAGCTTGTCCCGATTATTTTCCTGAGATTTTGCTTTTGTCCCAGGAAAATTGGGAATGTTTTTGGCTAAAAACAGCAGTGGCTACACAAAAATGGGCGCCGCCACGAGTGTTGTTTCTCCTTGTGTTCAGTGCAGAGGGGTGGCTTCTCTCTTCAGTGTACAAATAGAAAATTCTATTGTACACTGAAGCCTATTGGCTGAAGGGATTGGCAACCCCTTCCCACTCTCCACTGAACACAAGGAAGTGATCAGCCTCCACCCGCCGTCGCTGCCAAACCTCCGCTCCTGTGTGTCCGACGAGCAGGGACACTGATGGAAGGACCGGGGCTCCGCTGGTTGGGGACACTGATGGTCCTGGCTCCCCCTTTCATAAGGCTCCGTTTGGAAGACTCCTCGGACCCCCAGCTTGGCATAGGTCAGCCCCAAATCCTCACGTACCACAGGTACCATCTTCTGGACACAGCTCTGCTCGGTATTGTAGTGTAGTGTAGTGGGCTGTGTAGTGGATAGTGTAGTGTAGTAAACAGAGTAGTGTAGTGGTCAATGTAGTGGACAGGTAGGTCAATGTACTGGTCAGTATAGGAATCAGGTAGGTCAGTGCAGAGGACAGGTAGGTAAGTGTAATGGTCAGTCTAGGAATCATGTAGGTCAGTGTAGTGGATAGGTAGGTCAGTGTAGTGGTCAGTGTAGGAATCAGGCTGGTAAGTAGGAAGGGAAGGGACTCGTGGAGTACTAAGAGTCCATAGGTTAGGGGGCGCAAATTTCTTGCCTTGCACCTGGGCAATGACAACCCACGCTACGCCACTGCTGCTGGGGGCACCTGAAGCTAGGACAGACTCTGCTGGGAGCCCCTGATGCAAGGACGGACTCTGCTGGGGGCACATTATGCAAGGACGGACTCTGCTGGGGAGACACTTGATCTAAGGACGGACTCTGCTGGGGGGGGCACTTGATGCATGGATGGACTCTGCTGGGGAGGCACCTGATGTAAGAACAGACTCTGCTGGGGAGGCACCTGATGCAAGGACGGACTCTCCTGGGGGCACCTGATGGCATCTGGTGGCAGGCAACGTGGCAAGTGACACGCTCTTTCCATTTTTTTCTTTCTTTCTTTCTTTCTTTCTTTCTTTCTTTCTTTCTTTCTTTCTTTCTTTCTTTCTTTCTTTCTTTCTTTCTTTCTTTCTTTCTTTCTTCCTCCATCTCAGACTCTAACCACATCCCTTTTGAGCCACGCCCATTTAAGCCACGCCCACTATCACACGTAAAACACGCCCATTCTTTACCGAGGCGCGCTTTGCACGCTGCATTTTACTATTTTGCTATGTCACGCCTATAAACAAATGTCCCACCCCCTAATTATAGCAAGGCTCCGCCTACATGCAAAAAAGTGTCTCTCAAATTTTATTACAATGTTGGCAACTATGGGGGTGCCGTCAGAGGTTCTCAGGTGTGCCGTGGGATCATGGGAGAGAAACTGTACATCGACACTGTGAGGGAGCACCGTCAGGCTCAGCAAAGTGAAAGTAAAGGGAGGGGGAGTGTGTTGTGCTCTCTGCTTCCCCCTACAGTGCAATAACTGACTGAATGAGTAAAGGTACTGTTTTAAAGGGTTTTATACATGTGTGTGTATGTATGTCTGTACATTGTCCTGTCAAACCGCTGTATGGTCTTGGCCACCGTGCTGCAGCTCAGTTTCAGGGTCTTAGCAATCTTCTTATAGCCTAGGCCATCTTTATTTAGAGCAACAATTCTTTTTTTCAGATCTTTAGAGAGTTCTTTGCCATGAGGTACCATGTTGAACTTCCAGTGACCAGTATGAGAGAGTGAGAGCGATAACACCAAACTTAACACACCTGCTCCCATTCACACCTGAGACCTTGTAACACTAACTAGTCACATGACACCGGGGAGGGAAAATGGCGAATTGGGCCCAGTTTGGACAGTTTCACTTAGGGGTGTACTCACTTTCATTGCCAGCGGTTTAGACATTAATGTCTGTGTGTTGAGTTATTTTGAAGGGACACCAAACTTACACTGTTATACAAGCTGTACACTCAATACTTTACATTGTAGCAAAATGTCATTTCTTCAGTGTTGTCACATGAAAAGATAGAATAAAATATTTACAATAATGTGAGTGGTGTACTCACTTTTGTGAGATACTGTACGTGTGTATGTGTGTGTGTACATGTGTTTGTGTGTGTGTGTGTGTGTATACATGTGTCTGTGTGTGCATGTATGTGTCTGTGTATGTGTGTGTGTGTATATGTTACCTTTAATCGTGACCCCCCCCCCATTCCTGTATCATGAGAACTGCTTTTGTAGGGCTTGTTTGTGACAGCAGCAAGGACTGCTGCTCCTCTGAAAGGCAACCCTTGCTCACATCGCTTTTCAGATGCATTTGGCAGGCGGTAAAGGGGCAATATGTTGCCTCTTCACCACCTGTTTTTAGCCTGTAAATGCAGCATCACCACACTGCAACCCTGCAATGCACACAATGGCGGGGTAGTTGCAGTGCAGCCCCATTCACCCTGGGTACACCCCCAGCTGCTGTCTCTGCAGCAAAAGGGGGAGAAGTTGGGGGATGGTAAAAACAGCTCAACCATGTGGTTTTATCGCCCCTCCAACCTGACATGTGAACAAGCCCTTGGTTCACATCTGTGTGGATGCCTGCTGCATCAATGGGCTTCCCTAACCACAGAAATGCTAGAAAAGTAGTCCCAGACCCTTTTTAAATTGCGCAGCACCAAAAGCACCCCATGTTTGCCAATGTGCGAGGTACCATTAAAAGAGAAGTATGTTTTTTGTTTTGTTTTTTAAAGATTCATACTTACCTAGGTGGATGCAGCTTCAGTCCAATGCTGCATCTGTCCTCCGGTGCCTCTACACTGAGAACTGAGCGATCTAACATCGCTCGGTTCTGCAGCTCTCTGCTCTGCTCCCTCCTCCTTCACTGGAGCAATGGGCTGTGGAGGGGGCAGGGGTGGCCGGCTCAGGCTCTCTGCGGCTCGCTGAGAGCCTGAGCACCTAGCGGATCCAGACTCCATTGTCGTGATGATGTGGAGCCTGGATCAACTTCTGGGACGTCAGCAGAGAGCGGATTTCAGCCCGCTCTCTGCTGAAAACGGGTCTCAGGAGTGCAAAATGAACTGCACTCCTGTGATCCATACAAGCCCAGCCAAATGAGCTTTGGCTGTACTTCTTTTTTAAGAATTAATGGAGCCCCTAAAGAACAGAGCATTTGTCTGTGTGTCAGTAACATGAACCAAGCCTTGGACAGGGGTGCCTGAAGTATGGTTGCCACCTCATCCCTTTAAGCCCAAACACATATTAATTACATAGGTTCTGTGGTTGATTAAGGTGGTAATTAAACTCACTTGGTGCCTTATCTGTATTTAATTAGCCTCAAAATCTGTGTCATTAAAAGGTGTCCAGGTTTAAACGGATGAAGTGGCAACTCTAGCCTCAAGACTGAAAATACTTTTCAAGGGCACCCCAACTGGAAAAAGGTTGAGAAACACTGTCCTATACTATCCCTAGCAGCACAATGCCCCCTGAGCAGGTTAAACATGTCATCCAAAAAAACAGCACTCAAGGAAATGTCCCAATATTCAAAGTAATTCAATTGAGTATAAAGTAAATGTTTTCTCATGGGATCCTCACCAGATGGATAGACCCAGGGCTTTTTTTCAGCAGGAACGTGGGGGAACGCAGTCCCAACACCTCCAAAACTGAATAGCAAGGGGTGCTGCCCTCCAGAATTCTATTGTTGCTGGAGGAGATCTATTTTTGTGGAGGAAAGGGGTCTATTGTTGCTGGGGGGGACTATTGTTGCTGAGGGGGTCTTCTGTTGCTCGTAGGGGATCTATTGTTGCTGGGATTGGGTCTTATGTTGTTGGACGGTCAATTTTTGCTGGCAGGGATCTACTGTTGAGGGAGGGGGTCTTTGTTGCTGGCTGCTGGAGGGTCTATTGATGCTGGCTGCTCGGGAATCTATTGTTGCTGGATGGGATCTATTTTTGCAGGGGGTATATTGTTGCTGGGAGGTCTATTGTTGCTGAGGTGGGTCTTATGTTACAGGGGGTCAATCATTGCTGGGAGGGATCTACTGTGGAGTGAAGGGTCTAATCTATCTGGCTGCTGAAGGGTCTATTGATGCTGGCTGTTGGGAACCCATTGTTGCTGGGGTGGATCTATTGTCACTGGGGTGTATTGTTGATAAAGCTATTTTATTGCCTTTCCTGTTATCATTAACAAATTCCAAAATAATTAGCACCACAAAATGATACTTGGTTCTGTATTCTCTAAAAGGGGTGGTACTGGGTAAGGGGTGGACCTAAGGAATGGTGCTCAGAGGTGGGTAGAAGGCGGAGTCAAGGGGTGACTCGGAAGGAAGGAGTTCCTGCACCTATTCTTTGAGAAAAAAAGCACTGGATAGACCCTTCCTAAAACTGGGTCCAATAAAGCTTTCAATATCAAACGTGGCAAGGTGTTTAGTTTTTATTTTTATTTTTTTTTGCATTCAAGTTTGTATGCATGAGTTTCTAATTGATTTCCAGAATTATCATTTATTCATTATCATTTATACAATTATTCATTTGCAAGCACTGAACTTATTTTCTCTGGAGAAGAGACACTTGAGAGGGGATATGATTTCAATATACAAATACCATACTGGTGACCCCACAATAGGGATACAACTTTTTTGCAGAAGGGAGTTTAACAAGACTCATGGCCACTCATTAAAATTAGAAGAAAAAAGGTTTAACCTTAAACTACGTAGAGGATTCTTTACTGTAAGTGCAGCAAGGATGTGGAATTCCCTTCCACAGGTGGTGGTCTCAGCGGGGGGGCATTGATAGTTTCAACAAACTATTAGATAAGCACCTGAACGACCGCAACATACAGGGATATACAATGTAATACTGACATATAATCACACACATGGGTTGGACTTGATGGACTTGTGTCTTTTTTCAACCTCACCTACTATGTAACTATATATCATGAAGATCCAAAACTCGGGCAGCCTACTATGTAAATCCCGGCCATTTTTTTATGCTAAAGACTTCCTTATGTGCCAGTGAGGCTTCCCATCATACTCTTATGCCGCGTACACACGAGCGGACTTTTCGACCGGACTGGTCCGACGGACCGAATCCGGCAGACAATCTGACCATGTGTGTCAGCCGAAAATCCGACGGATTTTAGATTTGAAACATGTTTCAAATCTTTCCGCCGGAACTGCGCTGGACCCAGTTCCTATCGGGAAGCCCGTTCGTCTGTATGCTGGTCCGACGGACCAAATACGACACTAGGGTAGCTACAGGACCTGCCCGCGAGAACGTTTCCAGCGCGATACCCTCGGCGACAGGGTACTGTACATCTCGCGCTCGCTGCAATAGGAAAAACACATTTTCCTATTGCAGCGAGCGTGGGAGGGAGGCAACAATGTCCCTTAGGTCTGGTATGGATTTTAAGAGGAACCCCTTATGCAGAAAAAACAGCATGGGGGTCCCCCCAAAATCCATACCAGACCCTTATCCAAGCACGCAGCCCGGCTGGTGATGAAAGGGGGTGGGGACGAGCAAGCCCCCCCCTCCTGAATTGTACCAGGCCACATGCCCATAACATGGGGGGTGGGTGCTTTGGGGGAGGGGGGCGCCCTGCAGCCACCCCACCCCAAAGCACCTTGTCTCCATGTTGATGAGGACAAGGGCCTCTTCCCGACAACCCTGGCCGTTGGTTGTCGGGGTCTGCGGGCGGGGTGCTTATCAGAATCCGGGAGCCCCCTTTAATAAGGGGGCACCAAGATCCTGGCCCCCCACCCTATGTGAATGAGTATGGGGTACATCGTACCCCTACCCATTCACCTGGGGAAAAAAGTGTCAATAAAAAAACACACTAGACAGGTTTTTAAAGTAATTTATTAGGCAACTCCGGGGGTCTTCTTCCGACTTCAGGGGTCTCTTCCGACTTCCATGCTCTCTCCGGTTCTTCTCCCGATCACCGGCCTCTTCTCCCGCTCTCTGATTCTTCTCCCGTTCTCCGGTTCTTCTGCCGGGCTCCTCCGCTATCTTCTGCTCTTTTGCTGCTCTTTTGCTAGTGGTGGCCTGGTCTTCTCCTTCGTCTTCTTCCCTCTTCTCTTCCGATGTTGACACGACGCTCTCTCCCGCTGTAATGCTATGTGAGCGGTGCGCAATGACATATATAGGCATGGGGCGTGGTCACCGGGTGATGTCATCCGGTGACCCCACCCCTTATGATGGCACAGTCCCATCATGCCCCAGGACTGTGACGCCAAAAAGGGTGGGGTCACCGGATGACATCACCCAGTGACCACGCCCCATGCCTATATAAGTCATTGCGCACCACTCACACAGCATTACAGCGGGAGAGATCGTCGTGTCAACATCGGAGGAAGAGAAGAGGGAAGAAGATGAAGGAGAAGACCGGGCCACCGCTAGCAAAAGAGCGGCAAAAGAGCAGAAGATAGTGGAGGAGCCCGGCAGAAGAACCGGAGAGTGGGAGAAGAGGCCGGAGAGCGGGAGAAGAGGCCGGAGAGTGGGAGAAGAACCGGGGAGAGAGCGGAGAAGTTGGAAGAGATCCCCGAAGTCAGAAGAAGTCCCCCGGAGCTGCCTAATAAATTACTTTAAAAACCTGTCTAGTGTGTTTTTTTATTGACACTTTTTTCCCCAGGTGAATGGGTAGGGGTATGACGTACCCCATACTCATTCACATAGGGTGGGGGGCCGGGATCTGGGGGCCCCCTTATTAAAGGGGCTCCCGGATTCCGATAAGCACCCCGCCCATAGACCCCGACAACCAACGGCCAGTCATCAGATTATACCCTGCAGCCATTACTTTTTGTACCAGCTCCCCCTCCCTTTACATTGTAAGCTCCACAAGCAAGGCCCTTTTTATTCATCCTGTATTAAACTGTATTGTAATTGTACTGTCCCCTTTTTTATAGTAAAGAGCTGCGTAAACTGTTGGCGCTATATAAATCCTGTATAATAATATTAATAATAATTTCACATGTAGTACTGAATTCCCACGACTGAAGTTCTTTATGGCATCCAAACCTATACCCCCTGATAGTATCATGTCTTTTACACGCAATCGTTTGTTACTTTACTGGTGCTAAAATGTTTTCTTTTTCTTTTAATCTTTGTATTACAGTACGTATGATGGGGGGAAATAGGTTTTTTTTACCAAAGACTACTGTATAATGCCCACTATGGACATAAGCCTTCTTTGGCCTCAATGCAGAAATTGAAACAGAGCTGTTATTAATAGCAATTCCAACATATACAATCAAAGCCTTTTCTAGCTGTAAAGTAAGATGGACCAACATTTGTAATGAGAGGAAAAGATGCAAGTGCAACTGAACGTCTGTCAGGGGTGGACTAAGTTGCTAGCAACCCGGCCCCCCCCGCCCCATGTCCATATTTGCAACTTTACCACTATTTTAGCATGATGAATTCTGTGTAAACATTAAAAAATGATTGTCCCTGGGAATACAGTAAATGGAAACTCTTAATACTTTGTAAAGAAAGGTGTGAGCACTGAACTACTTGCTGTTTTTAATTAGGTGTGCACTGTACACTGATTTGAGCCTAACCCACATTTGATGCTCTTCTCCAGGTTCGGTTATAGAGAAGTTCTGGGTACTTTATTCAAATACTTTGTGCTGGTAACGAAATGGTCAAGCGCAGTGCTTTATTTTCCTTGCCACAAGCAAATATGTCATATTAAGGAATCATGATAGATTCAACTCCACTACATCCATTTATACTTTAGAATCAATGTATTACTCTGTCATCATTTATATTACAGCAAATTGCATAATCTACTCTTTTTTTTAAATTGAACATTTTTATGTATGTATGGTACCTATACTACTTAACTGCTAATAATATAACTTATACATTTCCAGTATGCATAAATATTTTTCTTGGAATGAGAGACATAAATGGAAATTCTGACTACGTAATGATATATATTGTAAGATAAGCTGCATCCAGTTCCATTTACTTTACATTAACGATATGACAAATGGTGATTGAATGCTTCCCAACTGTACTACTTAATAAGTGCAGAGTAATTTGAACATAAGGCTCCTAAATGATTTATGAGGGTTTCAGTCCTTGAGGCCACACAGAATAATTCTATAGGAAAATATATCTACAACATAAAGAGAATTATATAGATTTGTAAGATTCCGTGCTTAGGTATAGGCTGGGCTGCTGCCTCCCCTGGGGGGCTCCAGAAATGGAGCACCAAAGGTATGTTAAAAATTAATAAAAGGGTAAGTGTCGCTGCCTGTCACCTGAAGAGTGAACCACCAAGGGTGAATCACACTTCCCATGTGAAAGTGCTAACTTAGTGTTTGTATGACAGAGAGTGGAGTGTGCCAATAAAAAACTCATATAAATAAGGTGTTCCCAACCTTTATATCATTATACTTTGCCAGTGCAGCTAAAATGTATAGTACTCTAGTACGTGTTTTTAGTGTTCAATCCCTAGGGTGTGTATATTTTCCAAACATGCAATACCGTGGAGATAAAGAATGTGAATATATATATATATCAAACAAAACACCAGAATCAAGAAAAATCATCAAAAAAATCCAACAAAAAGATTCCTCAAAAAATCCATTACATGAATAAAAAAAAGAAAAAATTAAACAAATATATAATTGAGTCCAGTCTTTGGTGCAATTAATAAATTCCCAAGTGACTTGTGCTGGTATCCAAAGTGACTTGTGCGTACAGTTAACCACGAATCATGTGCAGAAAGTGAAGTGACATTCGTGCTCCCATTTGGTTCCACACTCACCAGACCCTTACACCGATGCAGGGATAAAGCGCATGTAGTGAGTATAGTTACAATATCCAGAACAGTCAGCTCTTGCGTGGCACATCAAACTGTGAGGTCTCCAGATCCCTATACCCCCTTCAAGGATAAAGCACATGCAGTAGGTATAGTTGCAGTATTCAGAACGTTCACCTCCTCCATGACACATCAAATCATGGGATATCCTCATATATAGAACAGACGGGCACTCATAGCCTAAATCCGAATGGGTTGAATTTATTTTGGTAATACATTAAAAACAAGGCTTAGCATAGCCAAATTGCATAAAAATAGCAGTCCAAGAGATACAAACCGGCGTGCGTCCCACAGGTCGGAACACCACAAACCGGAAGTGATGTGGGTGTGTACAAAGCTCCAGCTTACGCGTTTTGTCATAGGACATCGTCTGGCGGTGGTGGTGCCATCTTGGTACACCTCATGTCTAAATATAGTGAGCGGCGGTGCAGGGTCCGCCCCCTGTAATTAGGTGTATGAGGCTAATGGGCCGGGAGATCTAATTGTTATGCGTATTCCGTGTATACCATACAAGTCCCAAGGGTGTACACAATTCCTGCAGTACAATTCAATGTGACAGGTTTTTTGCCGCAAGGGATGCTGCTTATTCCATGTCATGCGCCCCCGGTGGGGGGGCGCATGCAATTAAGCTATTACCTAGTAAAACTAAAATATCAATGCTCTAAATCAGTTGAACTATAATACTCAGAGGGAAAAAGTTTGTAACACATGTTCAATGAAGCTATGTTAATATATATATATCTATATATATCTATATCTATGTATATATATATATATATATATGTGTGTGTGTGTGTGTGTGTGTGTGTGTTTGTGTGTGTGTGTGTCAATTCTAACAACCTTTAGGAAATTCAAGAATTTAGGAAATAAATATTATTAAAATTTAGTAAACTATACATATACATATATACATGGGAAAAACATGCACATATGTTTCACCTTCAGATTCCATCTACACTAGTATAGAAAAATGTATTTGAGGTAAGTCCTGTGAAATATGGTGCACTAAATTTGAGGGTTGCCAAGATTCAAGTTCAAAAATTGGATATAAAACAGCTGAGGTCAATGTCGAGGTTAAGACCTCCAGGCAATAAATACCCCAATCTGTATATCCACCTTGTCTTATTCTGTGATATTTGAACTTTTTTATTTCCACCCTTCCAGTGGTCCTTAGTTTGATCAATTCCATAAAATATTTTTATGCAAAGTGGCATCCCTGTGATGTACTTCTTTAAAGTATCTTGAGAGTCTATGTTTCAGGAACCCTTTTCTTTTATTATTAATGTGCTATCTGATCCTCACAAATAAAGGTCAAGTAGTTCTCCCTACATATTGGAGGTGACACGGGCACTCAATGACATAGGTGACATGAGTGCTGTTACATGTAATTAGCTCTCTTAATGGGTATTTTCTATTGTTGACCCTAGACTTAAAGGACTCTTTTCCGCAGCTGTTTCTTGCTCACTCTGCAGGGTAGGTATTTTTGACACTTATAAAATCCTTTCTTTTCTGAAAATAGTTTGACGGTTTTTGGGGGATCAATAACATTGTGAACTAATTGGTTCCTGAGAGTGGGGGCTCTTTGGTACACAAATCTGTTTTTTTTTGGTAGGATCTTAGGACCCTGTCTTCTTTTAGAATGGGCCAATACTACCGGTCTTCTTGGTGGTTTCTCTATCCTATCTAGAGAATTGTTTTATATAATTCTTTAAACAAAATATGAGTTCACTACCTTGGTGTCCCCTAAACTTTGTATTTCTTCTGTCCTAACAACCATTTTTGTAAAATTCTGCATACAAACTATATACTGCTAGGGAATAGTACATCCTGGAGGATGTGCAGAGCTATGTGACTAGTGTGAATTATACATCCAAGATGTGGAGTGTCGTTCCTCAGGCTCTGCAAGACTGGCACCTGAATTTGTTTTAAAGGAAATTTTATACAAATGTAACATAGCTACATAGTTGGGTAAAAAAAAACAAAAAACATGTCTATCAAATTTAATGAATAGTAAACTATTAATATGTGACAAAAATAGGGCACACTAAGGACAAATGTCTATTATGTATACTTGCAGTTAACCACAACTCCCTTTTCCTACTCACCCCCCCCCCCCCCCCACCTTTTTTTTTCAATATATACTCATCTGATGTTCCGTATTACAATTGTAACACAACTGAAGCTTTAATAAAAAGAGACTAAAAAAATAAAAATAGGACGCACTGATTTTCTGCAAGAAAACATCTTCTGCAGTATAATTAAAGAAGGGGGATCTCATAAATTAAAACATTCTAGGGCTGTAGGCAGCAGCAAATATAAGGTGGAGGGTTTTATTAAATTTATTGTGGATTTTTTTTTAACTGTTTTACATACCCCGCCATCCTGCCTTCTATACATCTCATTTCAAACCTGTCTCTGTAATTCCTGTATATTAACACATTCACCTCACTAATTCTGCACATTAACCCCCTCATCTTCATTGCAGCAAAAATGCAATCACACTGTATTATCTATGTTTTAAAAAGGGGTCATTCTCACACTGTTTGTACTGTCCTGATATTTTATTTATAATTATTTTATAATTGAAGGTAAGGGAAACAGATTTCTTTTTTAAATGTTTGTTTTTTTTTAATTTGCTATAGTAAAAAATAAATAAATGCGTGACAGAGATCTTGTCAGTCAAATTATCACAGCACTGAAAATGGATAGGTAATGAAAGGGGTTTATACAGGCTAATATTTAACTGGTTAGTGTTGATATATTCTGAACAAGAAGTGAAAGCACTTTAAAATATGTCCTCACTGTTACAACTACACTCTTGGAACCCACCCTGTGCAGAGATTTTCAAGCTCCCGAACAACAGTTCAAGCAAAAGTAGATTGAGAGTGATCATCACTGGAGCAGGTTAATGGAACAGTTAACTCTTTACACAGACACACGCACATACACAGTAGCTGCCACCACATGTTTAATGGAAACATACACTGTATACAGCATCTGCTGTTGCATTTCTGACCTTGCGGCCCCTTTCACACTGGTGCGCTTTTTCCATGCTTTACCAGAGCAGCATGAAAACTATTCCCCAATAAACCCTATGTAACTTTTTTACACTACAGCTGACCTGCGCTTTGAAAGGTCCTGTATGCTGCATCTTTGGTGTAATTTTGTAAAGGGGAACAAAAATAACCTTGAAAACCTTCAATTGTAAGTCACTAGGAATGCAATAAATGCTTATCAAAAACAGTGTGAAAGGGCACTTATCAAAAACAGACTATATAAAATTGTAAAGTAAATGGAATTAAAAGTGAAAAATACTTAGCAAACCTTGCCTGGTATTTGGTTCCGGGAATCCCAAAGCCCCAAAGCTAAAATTTGAATTGGGCTATTATCACTTGTTTGTGGTCTAAAATGCATCTTGTGTTGCACCTTCTTCATTTTTGGACACTGGCCTATGATGCAATAGAGCTCCTATTAATTTCTCTTATATTGATGGCCACTGTAATTAAATACCTATGAACAGGGATGTATTCTTACGTAGCCAACATAGGCAATGGCCTAGGGCAGCAGGGCTGCCAGGCTCCCACATATTAGACTTTTGGCTGCCAGTAACACAATCTTGTGTATAATGTAATGTTTCAGGCTCCTACTTTGCCCAACCACAGATATGAGTTTTAAATCTGACCTATTTTATTACCAACTTTGGAGAATGAGGGTGCCACTGTGTTAAATACATTGTCCCTTTACAGTATTCATGTCTTGTATGGCTAGTGACGGACACGACGCCTCACTAGCACATGAGTGGGCACTTTTGGAGACATCATCCTTCTCCCACTGCACGGAACTCTTGGCCCTCCAAGGACCCACGCAGGCTGCAGTTCTGTTACAAGCTCCTGAAACAGGTTCACTGGACAGAACCACCCCCACAAGAAGGATCACCTTGCACACCTATCATTTCTGCAGCTATAGAGCGCTCTGATGTGGACCTATATGGAGCTAAGGAGAACTAACTCTCCTTCACAAAATATGTCTCTCCACTAGCCACCACCTTCCATGTACATTTGTGTTTGTACAGACTGTGTTTCACCTTTTTAAAGCTCTGATGAAGAGGTTATCCTCAAAACGCGTCAGCCATTCTTTTAGCACTTGCCCTTGCTTGGGCATGTCCCACTTGTAACACTAAAAATGTACATCTTGTAACCCCCCTTCACAAAATGTAGTATGTTTTTTCTCTTACTTATATGTATTTTATTACTTATGAATAAACTGTATGATGTGATGCCAGTGTCTGATCATGCGCCTTCCATCCATCCCTCCCACACTATCTTCTTCAGACCACCCCGGGTCAGTTCAGGCAGCGGGACATACATGACCACTTTCTCCAGTTTGGCCATCACAACACCACTACGTACCCATACCAACAACGCCCCCACAAGCGCAGGAGTTAATCTTTTTTGTTCACAATTTGCATCAGTCCCTATTCTGTCTACAGGTTTGAAGGTGTCAGAGCTCATTATCGTCACACTCAACTCTATAGCTAAAGGCATTAAGGAAAAGTGAATCTTCAAAATACTTATCAATACAGCTGAACTCATAACTCCTTCCCCTTTTATTTTCATGGCAACAAAATCTTGACAGCTTGTCAGCATTCTAATGAAATCAAACACCAGGTACTTGTAAACTCTTAGAAACCAACTGAAACCCAACTTTAGGGACTCTGTTGTGATATATAATGACACATTCCTTCACAGTACATGCAGCTATAGAGAACAATGATGTCTTGTATGAAACCTATTTTACTGCCTGTAAGAAATATGTAAAAATGTATGTCCATAGTCTGGGCACAGGTGAACTTTAAAGACCCTTATTTAATAATGACGAATGTCCAATATTGTTAGGGAAACATCTACAGAGTGACTAGGTGTCCCAGGAGCCGCACATCAAGTCAAGACCTGTTGTATGATAGTGAATGGCAGTCTCAGCCTGGACCCCTGACAGGCCACATGCTAATGCGTTTCATTCCACCCACTGGAGCTTACTCATGGGAATCCCCATGAGTATGCTACAGTGTGCAGAGTGAAATGCATTGGTGGCATGGCCTGGTGGGGGTCCAGGCTGAGACTGCCATTCACTATTATACAGCAGGTCTTGACTTGATGTGCAGCTCCCGGGACACCTAGTCACTCTCAACCATTGCCTGTAGCCAGAGGCGGGGCATCCATTAAAGGCGCACGGGCGCTGCCCCCTTTCTCCAGCCACCCCCTCTGTGCACTATGGATAGATTCGTGCATTGCATGAATCTATCCACGAGCGCTGCAGGCCTTTTCGAGCACCTGAATTACAGTGGCGGGGGAATGTTTTTGAAGCACCTGATTAGAGCCATAGGCTCTAATAGCTGTAAAAAAAAGGCGCAATACGATCTTAAATCATTGAACCACAGAACCGCATCTCAGACAATTTAGGAGGCCCGGATGTAGCCAATCAGGATGTAATACCGGGCACCTGATTGGCTGAAGGTGAAGGTGACCCCATTGGCCGCCTAGCAAAACAGTAAGAAGACAAGCACGGAGGACGCATGGAGGACACAGCATCCATTGTAGCACTACCCATCCCACAGCTTACTGCTTGACCCAATGCCTGACCTGCCACCATGATAGGGTAATTGCTGGGCAGACAGCAGGTGGGCGGGGGGCACAGTGGCTGCATATGATGGGCACAGAGGCTGCATATGATGGGCACAGAGGCTGCATATGATGGGCACAGAGGCTGCATATGATGGGCACAGTTGGCTGCATATGATTGGCACAGTTGGCTGCATATGATGGGCAAAGTGGCTGCATATGATGAGCCCAGTTGGCTGCATATGATGGGCAGAGTGGCTGCATTTGCTGGGCACAGATGGCTGCATATGATGGGTATAGTTGGCTGCATTTGATGGCACAATGAGTGCATATGATGGGCACAGTTGGCTTCATATGATGGGCACAGTGGCTGCATATGATGGCACAGTTGGCTGCATATGATGGGCAGAGTGGTTGCATTTGCACCCCCCCCTCCCCAAAAAAAAAAATAAAAATAAAATTTGAGCACCAGTCGCCACTGCCTGGAGCATAGATGAGCTCCCTTCCCAGCCAGTACTCACAGCGGTGGCCACAGGACTTCAGTAAAATGTAAGCTTAGAAATAATCAGACTGGTAAGGTTTGCTGACTGTAACAAAGTCATTTATCTAGTAAAATACTGTAACTTTTGTTCTGTAATTCAAACCCAGACTCCAAGACACAGCAAGAATGAAACATTTGCATCTTTTTAACAACAAAGCAGAAATTCAATTCCAGAATAAATTATATTGTGTGTTTTGTACCAGACTAGGCAAAACTAATCTTGGAAATACCAATCATCCCCTAAAACTAATCACCGTTATTGCCCTGAACAGTAGTTTTGTTAATGAAATATTGACCTCTGCAATGGTTGTCAGGTAACACTTCTGTTACACTATAAGGGTACCCAGAGCAAATGACTGGCCTACAATTTTTTCACGTACTGCCTCTGATGCCAGGGACTTTATAAAAAGGCTGCGCAAAACATTGCGATGCTCCATTCTTGGATAAGAACATCTAAAAAAAGATTGCTCTGGATTCATGTAGAGTAGCTAAATCACCATGGTTACAAGGTGTTAGTGATGTAGTGGATATGATTTTAAAGAAAGATATCCTAGAGTAAGTGTGGGCAAACAGCGAAATATACAAATGAAATACAAATGTGTAAGTGGTCTTATCTGCCTACAAATGTGTAATTCTATTGTGCTAGCTTTCTCATTTAAACATTCCCAACAGACACTGCACAAAGCCCTGACCATTTTATTTAGTTTTTTCCTACCAGTAAAGCAATAATGCTCAGCCAAAGCTGAGATAGAGACAAAGCAGCAGCTCATTGAAAAGGTTATATCCATGCTCTGTCCTCATTGGTTAGATTTAAAGCACTGTGCAATGCAGTAAAAACTGGTTGGCTTGCAGTGCTGCCTCTGGATATGATACTGAGCATGTGCACTCAACTTCTTTGGTCGACCATGGCGAGGCCTGTTCTGAGTGGAACCTGCCCCATTAAACCGCTGTATGGTCTTGGCCACCGTGCTGCAGCTCAGTTTCAGGGTCTTGGCAATCTTCTTATAGCCTACGCCATCTTTATGTAGAGCAGCAATTCTTTTTTTTTTTTCAGATCCTCAGGGTTCTTTGCCATGAGGTGCCATGTTGAACTTCCAGTGACCAGTAGGGATGAGCTGAACACCCCCCCGGTTCGGTTCGCACCAGAACTTGCGAACAGGCAAACAATTTGGACGAACATGCAAACACCGTTAAAGTCTATGGGACACGAACATGAAAAACCAAAAGTGCTAATTTTAAAAGGCTTATATACAAGTTATTGCCATAAAAAAAGTATTTGGGGACCTGGGTCCTGCCACAGGGGACATGTATCAATGCAAAAAAAAGTTTTAAAATGGCTGTTTTTTTGGGAGCAGTGATTTTAATAATGCTTAAAGTGAAACAATAAAAATGAAATATTCGTTTAAATATCGTGCTTGGGGGGTGTCTATAGTATGCCTGTAAAGTGGTGCATTTTTTCCGTGTTTAGAACAGTACCGCAGTAAAATAACATTTCTAAAGGAAAAAATGTAATTTAAAACTGATCGCGGCTATAGTGAATTGTCGGATCCCTTCAATACAGATAAAACTCATGGAAGAAAACATCCATTCCCAGGCCCTTCAGGTCTGGTATGGATATTAAGGGGAACCCTGTGCCAAAATAAAAAAAATGGCGTAGGGGCCCCCCCAAAATCCATACCAGACCTTTATCCGAGCACGCAACCTGATAGGCCGCAGAAAAAGAGGGGGGGACAAGAGAGCGCCCCCCTCCTGAACTGTACCAGGCCACATGCCCTCAACATGGGGGGGTGCTTTGGAGTCGCCCCCAAAGCACCTTGGGCCTCATCCCCACGAACCTTGCCTGGTGGTTGTAGGGGTCTGCGGGCTTATCGGAATCTGGAAGGGGACCCCAGATCCTGCCCCCCCTATGTGAATTGGTAATGGGTACATTGTACCCCTACCAATTCACAAAAACAGTGTCAAAAATAGTAAAAATGACAGGAGACACTTTGGGACAAGTCGCCGCCCGACGAACCAAAAAAAGAAAAAACGCAACAGCTCCACCTCCATGGGAAGCTCCCGCACACAGCACGCTTCTTCTTGATGACAGCTGTTATATAGCTGAGGGCGGGGCCACCTGGTGACGGAAACAGGTGACCCCGCCCCCCTCTGATGCCACGTGACGTCAGAGGAAGACAGGGTCACCTGTTTACGTCACTGAGTGGCCCCGCCCTCAACTATATAACAGCTGTCAAAGCAAGGGTTGTGGGAATGACACCCTTGCCCCCATCACCATGGGGACAAGGTGCTTTGGGGGCAACTCTAAAGCACCCCCCCATGTTGAGAGCATGTGGCCTGGTATGGTTCAGGAGGGGGGAACTCTCTCTTCCCCCTTCTTTTCCTATGGCCTGCCAGGTTGCGTGCTCGGATAAAGGTCTGGTATGGACCCCTATGCCATTTTTCAAAAAGGATTTGGTGCAGGGTTCCCCTTAATATTCATACCAGACGCCTAGCAAAACAGGAAGAAGAGAAGCACGGAGGACGCATGGAGGACACAGCATCCATTGCCCTTCAGGTCTGGTATGGATTTTGGGGGGGGACCCCCCGCAATTTATTTGTTTTTTAATTTTGGTTCGGGGTTCCCCTTAATATTCATACCAGACCCAAAGGGCCTGGTAATGGACTGGGGGGGAACCCATGCTGTTTTTTTTTCAATGAGTTTTATCTATATTTAAGGGATCCAACAATTCATTACAGCTGCAATCAGTTTTAAATTAAATTTTTTCTTTAGGAATGTAATTTTGCTGCAGTACAGTATAGAGTATATTATATATAATCTATACTGACTTGCTCTGTCATGAATTCACATTAGTATTAGTAGTATAAAGATTTCACTGTGCTTTCTGCATAGCATTGGAGGATGTTGATATCGTTCTTTTCATGATGTAGCCAATGTATGTGTTACTTTTTGACAGCTGATAAAGCGGATTTGCAAATCAAGAACTCGCATAATACATTTCCAGCTGGGAAATGTACTTAATTGCTTTAAGAGCTAATGCTTAAGTCTGATTCATCACAGTTTCTCATTGTTACAGCGTGTTATATGTTGGAGACTGTTTAGCAGCAGGAGACAAAGTTGAAAGGTCCCATTGATATGTTTACAACTGCAAATAGCACATCTGATCGAGCTAAAAGATATAATTTAATTCAACATGGAGCCTGGACATTCTGCTCTAATGTTTTATTGAGAGTCGAAAAGTGCTCTACAACTAAGTTGCAGTGAGATTTTCTTTGCAAACATTTGCTAGCTGGGAGCAATAAGGGAAACAAATGATCTGTTTGAGACGATGAGGAAGCATATTAATGCTAGATGTATGCAAATGTGCCGTAATGGACCTAACATGCATTAGGTTCATAGTAAAGGGGAACGATCTCCAGATGGCAGAATGATAGTAATTCAAGTCACTTCTATAGAAACTATGTCACATTGATTAAAAAATAAAGTCAGTTTTGCCCTTGATGCAGTTGTGTTAAAAGATTTGTCTAGGCAAAATACAAAAACACAATCAGTAGACCGCATATGGTTATTATTGCAGCCAAAAAAGTATGTTTCACCCATTTCTCTATTTTACACAATTTTCATGTCTGGCAATCACAGGTTAAGTCCTAAGGAGAGTCCATATTTTCTCTACTTATATACACGTAAGTTATAATTTTTTAGATTTTTTTTTCTTTATATACACTATATTGTATGAACACATGAACTTTAATGGCATTCCAGTCTCAGTCCGTAGGGTTCAATATTGAGTTGGCCCACCCTTTGCAGCCATAACAGCTTCAACTCTTCTGGGAAAGCTGTCCACAAGGTTTAGGAATATGTCTATGGGAACGTTTTACCATTCTTCCTGAAGCACATTTGTGAGGTCAGACACTGATGTTGGACGAGAAGGCCTGGCTTACAGTCTCCAGTCTAATTCATCCAAAAGGTGTCCTATCGGGTTGAGGTCAGGACTCTGTGCAGGCCCGTCAAGATCCTCCACCCCAAACTTGCTCATCCATGTCTTTATGGACCTCGGGGGCGATTTGATAGACATCTGTGTGGGTTCATGCAGATATCTATTGAAATTCCCCCAGAAGTCACCAAAAGTAGTGCAGGAACTACTTTTGGAAATCGCTGTGGCGCCGCAAAGTTGGCATCACACCGATTGGGACACTCCTATTGCCGGCAATAGGCTCCAATTTGACATGCAATTTGACATCTCAAATCGCGCCAATGTGAACGGGGGCTAAGAGTGGGATGCCATTAAATTTCATGTGCATGTAAAGGGAGGCGTTCCAATACTTTTCACAATATTTGTATACTGGTTCTGAGTTGGCTGCAGTCAATACATAGATAAATACTACGTGTATAATATTATAGATGAGTCTAGTCATAGGTGTGCCCAGCCTATGGCATTAGGGTGTGCACCTCAAAGCTCAAAATAAATATACATATACAGTCTATATCTATATATATATTCTATATATGGCAGTAGAGCAGTGGACGATGTCAGTAGGACAGAGGTTGGTGTCAGTAGTTAATTTTTATTATTTTTTTTATTATAACTTTTTTACAATTTTATTATTTTTTACATTATTTTTTTCAAGTTATTACGGTATTTATTTTTTTTACAACTTTTTAGGAGCCCCATTGGGGGGGGGGGGGGGCCTTTGGTGAAATACCAGGGTTTAAATAGACCCCTGATGTCTCACTTTTGAGATAGAGAAAGGGACCGAGGACAGAGATTCTTCAGTCCCTTTCTCTGCAGCCAAGCAGCAGGGGAATCTGCATAGCACAACATGATTAGGGTGTGCCCAGGCACACCTGACACACCCTGTGTGCACGCCTATGAGTCTAGTATTTTTTTCCATTTACCTATCTAGTGAAATTTGTTCGTAGCCTCCCTGGCGGTTTTCCCGAGTGTGGCTCGGGGTTAAAATTCAGGACCATTAGCGGTAACCCCGAGCCACACTCGGGATTACATCGCAGGATCCTGGTGTGGCATTACTTACCTTGTCCCCGGAATCATGCGAAGTCCCCCGCAGTGTCCGCGGGCTGTGTCCTCTGCCCGAAGCCTCTCTGTGCCAGGCTCCGTTCCCTGCGAGCGTCGCGACGCACGGGGGCGGAGCCAGGCGGCAAATTCAAAAAAATGTCAAAATCATAACACATACAGTACTGTAATCTTACAGATTACAGTACTGTATGAAATGATTTCACATCCCTTTTGTCCCCAGTGCTTTGGCCCATGCCCTGCATGCATTTTTTTGTGATATATACTGTTCTTTCTGCCTGGAAACTGGAGATTGTCCATAGCAACCAAAAAGTGTCCCTTTACGTCAAAAATGGCTTTAGACCAGCTAGAAAACAACGATAGTAAATTAGATCACTTGCAGAATTGAGCGATAGTGAATCGTGGGGAAATTTATTTTATTACTATTTATTTTTATTTTTTTTAATTATTTATTTTTATTTATTATATTATAATTTATGTTTTTGTGTTTCAAACTTTATCATACCCGGGATATCTACTAGACTCTTGTTTGGACAGATTTAAGTGTGTTATTGTTAAGAATTACAGACCTACAATATAAAACGCCAAATTTCCATGCAAAATAATGGTACCGCTTTCAGCACCTAAAATCCGAAATAATCATACCGCCAGGGAGGTTAATGTTACTAAAAATACAGCATACTTTTCCCTTCATATTCTATATTCTGTGCACTGTGTGTATGTCTTGCCAACTGCTGCAACTAGCTTTCAGGAAATGCATACTGAACATGTAACTATAGACAGGGAGCACAGTTGTAAATCTTTTGTTTGCCCAGAGATATTTATATTTAGAAGAGTAGAAATTTTCAACCCAAAGAAAAAAGAATCTTAAAGCGAGTATAGATATTCTGATTTATAAGACAAGTTAAAATTGCAGCTGGCAGGTACATACGGTTAGGCTATTTTCCTTTTATTAGATGTTGGCTAGATAGAATAGAACAAAGCATAAGTTAACTATGTGAAGATTATCTAGTAAACATTGGTTCTTTAGGAATAACCACCAGTCTTTTCTTTCTAAGTCATTCACATATTGTTACTTAGAAAAGAGACGTGCATGCCCACATACTCCTTCTCTTTCTTTCTCCCTCTAACAAAAGTACATAGTTATCCCCTAAGACTGTGTTCTCCGACAGGGGGGTGGGGGAAGCTATATTAGCCGCTAGCAATAATCACATGCAAAATCTGACCGGCTGGTAGTACCCAAGTTGATTGAACAACTTGTGTACATTCAGCCTGTACATACATGGTTTGAGTCGATCCATCTATGGCTGGCTTAAAGCAATTGAATACTCCTTGGGTCAACAACCTAGAGTGACATAAAAATCACAGCTTTTTCATATCTTGCCATCAGACTGCCCATTTAATGTAAAAGACTTTTATTGATGATTTTCAGCCAGTTAAAAACAACTTTTAATCACACAAACACATATCAATCCCAACTTACCAACAGCAGTTTAATTTGAAACTTAATAAATCATAGAAACTATTGGTAGTGGGTAGCCTTTTAAGGTGGGGAACCAAATTCTTTCCATGTGGTCCTCACACACAGCTGTGCTCCACCTTTTACATACAAAGGTCTCAGGGTGTCATGCCTGTGGTTAACCCAGACTCACATACTGTTCACATGTACAGATGTTAATCCTAGAATTATCCACCACATCCTCCTGGTCACTGCACACAGTAACCTCTTCACACCTGAAGGTTGATTTACTAAAGGATATGAGAATGTTCTCACAATAAAATGTCTGAAGATTCACTTCAATTATCCAATTATGTGAAGAACGTTCCTTTTGATTATTTCATCTGCACATGATTGGATAATTAATGTGAATCTTTACCCATTTTGCTGTGTGAACACTCTGAAATCCTTCAATAAATCAGCCTCATGGAGTACTTACTCACAGGCCTATGTTTTATACATGGCCAAGATGGAAGTTCCAGGAATCCACTGACCACCTGGGGCCCCCATGAGACACAGGGGCCCATGCCACTTGACGCATGATACAGAAGACAAATGATTCATCATCAGGCTTCTTTTCCTCTATCACCACCCTCCTCAGAGTGGACCAGGTTTGCACCAGTAAAGCATATAATTCTTCACCCCAGGCATTACCTGTACTTAACACAGTACTCACGGAAGATCATCACTCAGAGGCCTCTTGTTGGAAAAGTTGTTTCTTTACTTGGTAGTAATGCAAACTGAACAGTCCAAATACTGGTTGCTCAACTTCCATATAACGGTGATTAAACTTGCTTCAAAACTTTGACATTGTCCTATTAGAGCCAAGGGGGAGCATAGTGAAACTTGTATCTTCAACCACATTTCTTTCTTAATTTCCAGGTCTTTCTAAGAGATTTCCCTTTAATCAGAATTTCCTTCCGCATAATTCCCTCTGATGTGCTCTTTCCAGTGGCCCCAGACAGTCACTCCCAGGAAACCCTGAACTTGAGAATCCTCCCACCTTATAAAGGGACACTCCATGTCATCACTCTACCATATGGAGGAGCAACCCTTAAAGGGGAATATTTCTACCTGCTTTCAGCCATGCTACACCATTTCATTCTCTTTTACAAATACTGTAACACAATGTGATATATTTAAGCCAAAACAAACCATTTCATTTCTATTAATTCAGACGGGCCCATTTATTGTAATTTTGTAAGCCTCATTTGAACTTTAAATCCTGTCCCATCTTTTAAATGTCATCTACCAGAGCTTCAGTGGTCAGTAGAGCTTTTGTCAGCTAATATTCGAATGACAGTGGTGGGGCGTAACTTATTAGGAGGTGTTAGGGTGTGAATATAAGCAAATTAAAAAAAAACAACATAGGTGCAGTTGTTCACTAACATTTAAAGAGGATCTAAAGCAGGGGTAGGCAACCTCGGCCCTCCAGCTGTGGTGAAACTACAAATCCCATCTGTTTCCAAGGTACTATGTACACTATTCCTAGTCAAAGGAAACACAAGTTGGTTGGCGGCCTTTAAGTTAAATCAGTGTGAAGCATCAAAGTTGTCTTGCTGAGTTGATCCAGCATGCATAGGATAGTGATCAGTTAAATCACCCATCAAGTGAGGGTTTTTTTTTCTGCAATTGTCATCAGGGGAATCACTTCATAGTCTCCAAATGAAGGGAAATCCCCCCCCCCCCCTCAAATTGTCACAGGAGCAAGTGTCCCCATTGCAACCTTTCTGATTTTGTGACAATAGTAAGATGTTCAATTTGCAATTACTATCCTGGAAAAATAGAGGGGGTGGGGGACTCTGTTCATGAGCTATAGCAATAAAAACAAGCAAAGGCTCTAACCCCCCCCCCCATGTTCTATCCAAAAATACAACAGTTTGGCTATAGATATACTTTTTGTTCCTTTTGAAGCTAGCATACGTGGTTTGAATGTTAGCCGATTCCAGCTGAATTAACTGAAATTTGAGTCGTGGGTGTCCCTGACGGTGGTGCCCAGCTTCACAAAAGTCTACTACGAAGGTGAAAGAGCCAGGTGGGAAATTGTTAGCCCAAACGTGACTGCATCCATTCAGATACAGCTGCTGTCAGAATACAATAGATGGCAGGGGGGATTGCTCTGTCCATGGTAAGTAGTGGGCGATTTATTGATTTCTTCTGCTGAGAAATTTAAGGAAGTTAAGCTAGCTTTACACAAACTCTTATAATACTTTGTCGATCGCTAAATGACTGGTGGATGCAGTTTCATGGTTTTTTTTATCAGTTATTTGACAAGTTGGAAGTTCTGTGTCTTTGTATTAATAAAAGAAAGAAAACTTTAAAAAAAAAAAAAGAGGATCTAAAGCAGGGGTAGGCAACCTCGGCCCTCCAGCTGTGGTGAAACTACAAATCCCATCATGCCTCTGCCACTAGGAGTCATGACTGTGATTTTCAGGGTCTTGCAATGTCTCATGGGACTTGTAGTTCCAAAACAGCTGGAGGACCGAGGTTGCCTAGCCCTGATCTAAAGTGTAAAAATGTTAAACTGTAAGCAGGCAGGCTATTTATCAAAGAAGAGACGTGCCTGTTAGCATTCTTCTACATTCTTCATGTACAGCTCAGGGTGCATTCTCAGCATGGTGCTTGTGTGCTGAGATGATTGAACTCCTGTTCAACTTCTGTGTATGTGTGGGAGTTATGTCATCTGCCTGGGCAAACAAAATGGTTGGAGATCTGCAACCTGGAAGAATCTGTTATTTTGATGTTCTAGTCCAGCATAACATTGGGGGTTGATTTACTGAAAGGCAAATTGACTGTTCACTTTGCAAGAAAGTTGCACTTCACAAGGGGATTTTCCCCAGCGCTTCGTAAATGAGGTGAAGCTCTGCTGACTTCCATTGTCCAATCTTGTGCAAGCAGCAATACTGTGGTTTTTTTTATTTTTTTATTATTATTTTCACATGATTGCAAAATAAAATGTTGCTACATTCACTAAGCTCTGGGGAAAAGTGAAACTTCCCATTTAAAGTGAACAGCCTATTTTCCTTTAGTAAATCAACCCTATTAACTCAAAAATAAATTAGAGCTTTGGAAAAAAAATTCAGAACAAATTATCAAGTAAAAAAAGATGAAAATATGCAATGATGCAATGTTAACTCGCAAAAGTAAAATGTAAGTGATTTTCTTTTAATTAGAGTATGCGCTTAATCAATAGTCTTGCCAGGATTAAAACAAGCCTTTCCGAAAGCATAACAAATCAACCAAGCATTAATTTCTCAGCATAAGACTAGAATTTGTGAGCTAATGGAGAACTCCACTTAATGCCAATCAGTGGAACAGGGCGAGGTGCGTGTAGTGCACAAATAACACTTACTTCACAGATCCCATTCTGCTCATTGACTGAGTTCCCCCTCAAGAAAAGCTACTGGAAGCTACGTAACGAAGTTCACAAAAATACAAGGACTAGGTCCTTAGGTGAACAACAGAATTTGGACTGAAAGATATTTTTTTTTACTTGCTTTACCCATCTGCAATATGCACTACTTACTGCAATTGCCCTTTGACCCATTACTTTGTTGTTAGGATATAACACAGTTAGTAGCATGGTAAGCTGTTCACTTCAATAATAGGAGAGTCTTGTAGTGTGTTAACCATGGATAAATGCAGCAAGCCTGGGGATAAAATATTTTTTCTTTTCAATAGTTTTTATTTGGTTTCAGAAAATTAAATATTACAGAAGAACAGTATGCATTGCAGATGGTGTTGATATACATATATGCTGGTTACAGGTCTTAGACATGTTAATAGTACAGCTAATCCAGGCATCAACAGTAAGTTCCATAAAGTATCCAATCAGTCTGACTTGAAATGTTTGTATATTGGATATATCTAAAAAAGAGAACAAAACAAACACATGAACAAAAAGAGAAAAAAACATTTAGTTCTGTGCGGGACTTCACAGTGGTAGAAATAAAAATCTAGTAGGATTCATGAGCTAAGCAATCGTACTAATATAATAATCTAGCATTAATCAACAGCTTTTGAAATCCACAGCTTCAAAAGGTTTTCAAACACAGTAATTTTATTTTGTTAGGCTAGTTGTTTCTCATAGATACAGTGGGTTTGAACTAATTGAATAACCACCATTGGATTAGGAGCGATATCTTTTTCCAATGTCTAGTGATATTTAATCTTGCAACAAGTAGAATATGAGTAGCTAAGACTCAGAAGCAAATGGGAAATCTATCAATATTTAGGTTCAAAATATCTAAGGGCGGACTAGGCGTTATTATAATCAGGGCTTTTTTTCAGGGGGAACTTGGTGGAACTCAGTTTCACCACCTCTGGATCAGACCCTTGTGGGGGCTGCTCACCACAATCACTTGTAAACACAGAAGTCCAGTTTTTGTGTTTACAAGTGACAGCTCTGCACTCTGTGTGTAACCCCCCTGAACTCTGTACTCTTTATGTGATGCAATCCTGGTATTTAATGCCCCTTTATGACCCTCCTACTGTTCGTGAAATTTGACTGACCACACCTACTATTTGATGTGATTTGGAGGGTGTGTGTGAGGAGAGGTTTTGGGGGTCGTGGTTGAGTTCCAGCACCTATTTTTTGAGAAAAAGCCCTGATTATAATCCCTGTTACTTCAGAAATTAACTGGAAGACTTTGCACCAGTAACAACAGATTTTTTTACAGGACCATAAAATATGCAGTAGAGTGCCTGTATGGCCATATCCTCTCCAACACAGGGGACTTTGCGCAGGGGAAAATGTAACTAAGCTGTAGGGGGTCAGGTACCATCTTGAGGATTCTTTCTGCATTAGCTCCCAGTGATTAGCATAACTAGTAGCTGTACATATTGACTGAAAGGCTTTAGTTCATTGTCTGGGTGTAAGGGTCGTATTGAGATCTGCCTCTCACTTTTCAAATTGTATAATTTTTGTAAATGTTAGTTTGTTTTGAAAGTTATTGAAGAACAAAGTTTTCATTTTTAAACTAAGTCTCAACACTCTTAACTGCTACATTTGCAAAACCGCTTGCTCTATTGAAAAAATTGGTAGGGTCATCAAGAAAGCGAAATAAAAGAAAGTAAATCTAAAAAGAAAAATGAATGCTGTCATCACATCTAAAAATTGGTAAGCTGTATTAAATTAAATGCTGCTTTTGGGTTTCATACCATTTTAATACAATGGTTTTTACAATAGAAAGTTGTTCATTGGTGCTTATGCAAATTGTCATTAAACTGGTTACAGGCATACCCCACTTTCAAGTACACAATGGGGTTTATTTACTAAAGCTGGAAAGTGCAAAATCAGGCTCACTTCTGCATAGAAACCAGTGAGCTTCTAACCCCAGCTTGTTCAATTAAGCTTTGGTAATAAAACCTGGAAGCTCATTGGTTTCTATGCAGAAGTGAGCCTGATTTTGCATTTTCCAGCTTTAGTAAATAAACCCCACTGTGTACTTAAAAGTGGGATATGCCATAGCTTTTAACAGTGCTCTTGAATGGACTAGCCTGACCATGTAGCTCTGCTGGGCACAGAATGATCTTATTTGTTCTGAACTACCATTGTGTAGTCTGATATATTTTTCTGCGTTCTAATTAGTATACACTAAAATGACCATTGATGGCAGTTAAAATCTTAGGCTTTAAAAGCTTCTCAAGTTTCCACTTTGGTCTCAATTTCCCTGGGGTCATGATTGCTCTTTGCTGCAGGTTTTTTTTTTCTGCTATTGTTAAAAGAAAAGTTATTCCTGATAAGGTAATGATCTTAACGAGAAGTTATTCCTGATAAGGTAATGATCTTACAGAGGTTAAAAAATATATAATAGATGATCAACTGTCTTGCTTTCAATACAATATTTGGACTGCTGCTGGCAAACAAATGAACCAAAGTGTAACAGGCAGATGAAATGTTAATTAGCTTCCACGTTTGTTTATACCAGAAATTAAGTCTGTGACCTATATGCAAAGATCTGAACCCTGTTACATTATGAGACAGGAAGAGAAACAATTGCATTCCGTTGCTATTTCCCTTAAGGAAATTTTACTGTCCAGTATAAAAGAACAAATTAAACCGTTGATTGAAAAAAATGCTGTGTTAGCGTAACTGCTCAGGAAGAACTTCTGACCAAAAGTGAGTGTCATTCTGTAAAAGGCAAGAGAATAGCATGCTTTACAATTCTATTAGTAAAGCGTGAAAAGGAAGCTTTGGAGTTCAGGGTCAATTTAGCAAATATTTCAGTTATAAAGGTACATTACTGCACAAGATAAAGTTCAAACTATTGGTTAGCATTAGAGAACTGTTAAGTCCAAGTTGAAACCTTTGATTGGTGTTAGAGAATTGCTAAATCCATGTTCAGACCTTTGGTTGGTATTAGAGAACTGCTTTGTCTGTGTTCTCACGTTTGGTTGGCATTAGACAATAGGGATGGGCGAACAAGTTGTCCTGAGCATGAGTTCGGGCCAAACATTTGCCTGGTCGGCAAATGCAGTGTGTTCGGCAGGTGTTCGCCCAGACTTACACACTGCAATGCACTGAGCACTGCACAGTGCATTATGCGCCCTTATTGGGCAAAGCTTTGCCCAATCAGGGTGCAGTGTACACTGGTTGCTAAGCAATGGGGCCGGGAAGCCGTCCGCGGCGTCCTTAACAGCCGATGAGTCATCAGCTGTCAGTGGGTTTCTCCGCTGACAGCTGAATAAAAAAAAGTGCCTGTAAAAGAAAAGAAAAAAAATGGCATGCCCCCTCCCCCCCAGTTCTTACCAGGCCCTTATTTAATGGTGTAGGGTCCCCCCTTAAAATCCATACCAGACCCTTATCGGCGCATGCAGCCTGGCAGGTCAAGAAAGGGGGGAGGATGAGCAAGCCCACCCACCCCCCAAGCACCTTGTCCCCATGTTGATTGGAACAGGGGGCTCTTCCCGACAACCTTGGGCTGTAGTTATCGGGATCTGCGGGTGGGGGGCTTATTGGAATCTGGAAGCCCCCTTTAACAAGATCCCGCCCCCCCATGTGAATGGGTATCGGGTACATCGTACCCCTACCCATTCACCAAAAAAGTGTCAAAAAGTAATAAAGACAAGAAACCGTCCTTTACAAAATAAAAAAATAGTTTCCCTCGATGTATATCCATCGTCAATCGCAAAGACTGATGGACCCGAAAAATAGAAAAAAAAACTCTCCACCTCCAGGGAGGCCTCCTGCCATCTACCCACTCTGCACTTTGACAGTTCTTATATAGGCAGAGGGCGGGCCACCTGGCTATGTCACCTGGTGGCACCGCCTCAACTGACATCACATGACATCACAAGACGTCAGAGGGGTGTGATGCCATCAGGTGACATCTTGCCTATATAAAAACTGTCAAAGGGCAGAGCGGGCAGACTGCGGAAAGGCCTCCCAGGAGGCAGAGCATTTTTATTTTTTTTGCTCTATTTTTCTGGTCTGGCGGGCGTCGTGATTGACGATGGATGTACATTGAGGGACACTATTTTTTAATGTATTGCTTTTTGACCCTCTGTTGGTGTCAGGGCTGGGTTTAGCTTTCCCTTCTCAGTGCTCAGGTTGCTCAGCTGTTGGTTAATTGCCAGCACACATCGTCCACAGTGGCTCACCTGGTGTTCATTTCCTGCTCTTCAATCCAGCCTACAGCAAGCCTCTTCTGGCTATTTAAACTGCCCGGATCTTTTATTCAGTGCCTTAGCTTTGGTCAACCTATCTAGAGACTCTCTGCTGTGTTTCTGTTTAAGACTTGCCTGGCTGACGTCCCTCTGGTTCCTGATCCTGTCTGCTGCTTCTGACTATGCTGATCTCTGGCTTCCTGATTTCCTGGCTTGTTCTGACTCCGATTTGGCTACCGAACCCTGGCTATGTTTTGACTACATTTATTATTTGTACTATTTTTACCACCCTATTAAATGGTGTGATTTTTTTACTGCATTTTCTGTCTCCATCTGTTTCATGGTTCCTGACATTTGGTAAACGGGTAGGAGTGCGATGTACCCAATACCTATTCTTGTTAAAGGGGGCTTCCAGATTTCGATAAGTCCTCCGCCCACAGACCCCAACAACCACAGACCAGGGTTGCCTGGAAGAAGCCCTTGTCAAAGTGCTTTGCTCCGCCCCCCGCCCCAAAGCACCCACCCCCCATGTTGAGGGCATGTGGCCTGGTATGGTTCAAGAGGGAGGTGGCACTCACTTGTCACCCCCTTTCCTGACCTGCCAGGCTGCATGCTCGCAATTTTGGCATAATTGAAATCGCTGCTCCTGAAAAAACAAACATTTTTAACCACATCAGCCCCGGAAGAATTTGTCCCCTTAATGATCAGGCCATTTTTTGCGATATGGCACTGCATTGCTTTAACTGACAATTGCGCTGATGTGCAGCGCTATACCCAAACAAAATTGACATCCTTTTTTTACCCACAAATAGAGCTTTCTTTTGGTGGTATTTGACCACCTCTGCAGTTTTTTTTTTTTTGGGGCTATAAACAAAAAAAGCGAAACATTTTTGAAAAAAAATATTTCTTTTTACTTTCTGCTATAATACATATCCAAAAAAAATGTATTCATCAGTTTAGGCCGATATGTATTCTTCTACATATTTTTGGTAAAAAAACCCAAAACGCAATAGGCGTATATTGATTGCTTTGCACAAAAATTATTACATCTACAAACTAAGGGATAGATTTAGGGACTTTTTTACTGTTTTTACTGGTAATGGCAGCGATCTGCGATTTTTAGCGGGACTGCGACATTGCGGCGGACAAATCTGACCCCAAATGACACTTTTTGGGGACCAGTGACAATATTACATTGATCAGTGCTATAAAAATGTACTGATCAATGTAAAAATGACACTGGCAGGGAAGGGGTTAACACTAGGGGGCGATCAAGGGGTTACGTGTGTTCCCTCAGCGTGTTCTAACTGTAGGAGGGATGGGCTTACTGGAACATGACAGAGACCACTGTTCCCAATCATTGGGAACAGTAGATCTCTGTCATGTCACTAGGCAGAACGGGGGAATCGCCTTGTTTACATAGGCAGTTCCCCATTCTGCCTCTACTCACCATGATCGCGGGCCATCGGCGGACATTGAGTATGTCACTTTGCGCAGGAGAGCTGACCTGCCGCAGTATATCTGCGTGAGCTGGTCGGCAAGTGGTTACATTTTTTTTTTTTATTGATACATGGTCCCCAGGGCAGTACCCAGACCCCCATATCTTTTTTTTGTATGGCCAATTACTTGCATATACAGTAAGCCTTCAAAATGAACACTTTTGATTTTTTCCTGTTCGGATCCCATAGACTTCAATGGGGTTCGCCGTTCGAGTGAGAACATTTCCCCTGTTTTGGAGTTCTGCTGCGAACCGCACAGTGGGGTGTTCAGCCAATCCCTATTGGAGAACTGCTATGTCCAAGTTCTGCAAAACAACAACAAGAGAAGGGTGCACCAACCTAGCTCATTGCCATAATAAAATGTATTAAAAGATAAAAGCAACACGTATTATACTCACAAACGCATTGTAAATAAAGGCATGTCATAACAAGTGAACGTAATCGCCTCTAGGTTTGCTATAACTGACCAGTGATGTGAGAAGACCAAATGGGGGAAGACCTGCTTTTTATAGTCCAAGTTCAGACCTTTGGTTGGTGTTAGAGAACTGCTTAGTCCAAGTTCAAACTTTTTGGTTGGTATTAAGGAAATGCTTTGTGGGACACACCTGTTTTAAAGTGGAACTATGGACTGTAAGTTAAAAAAAATGATTATAACCTCTCCTGCTTTTACAGGAATATGCAAAATATAGAATGCTGGTTTAGTCTAGATAGGCCCTAACAGAGATATTAGTCCGTGATCCCGATGGCTTACTCTTTGCCAGATGACTGGTCCTAAGAAACTGACCCTTTTCTCCAGTTGTCTGACCTTTCCCTCTTCCAGTGTCATCACTTAACCACTTCAGCCCCGGACCATTTGACTGGCAAAAGACCAGAGCACTTTTTGCGATTCGGCACTGCGTCAATTTAACTGACTATTGCGCAGTTGTGCGACGTGGCTCCCAAACAAAATTGAAGTCCTTTTTTCCCACAAATAGAGCTTTCTTTTGGTGGTATTTGATCAACTCTGTGGTTTTTATTTTTTGCGCTATAATTTTTTTCCTCAGTTTAGGTCGATACATAGTCTACATATTTTTGGTAAAAAAAAATCGCAATAAGCGTTTATTGATTGGTTATAGCGTCTACAAAATAGGGGATAGTTTTATGGCATTTTTATTAATACATTTTTTTTACTAGTAATGGCGGCGATCAGCAATTTTTATCGTGAATGTGACATTATGGCAGACAGATTGGACATTTTTGGCGCTATTTTGGGACCATTCACATTTATACAGCGATCAGTGTGATTAAAATGCATTCAATACTGTGTAAATGTGACTGGCAGTGAAGGGGTTAACCACTAGGGGGCGCTGTAAGGGTTGAGTGTGTCCTAGGGAGTGATTCTAACTGTGAGGGGGGGGGCTTTGTGTGACACGACACTGATCACCGCTCCCGATTACAGGGAGCTGTGATCAGTGTCCTTGTCACTAGGCAGAACGGGGAAATGCTTGTTTACATCAGCATTTCCTCGTTCTTCCTTTCCGTGAGACGATCGCGGGTATCCCTGCGGACACACGAGTCCGCGGGACCCGTAATCACACTCACGGAGCTCACAGCGGGCATGCGCAAGCCACTTCTTAAAGAGCAACGTACAGGTACGTAAATATGCCTGTACGTGCCCTTCTGCGATGTATATCGGCGTGAGCCAGTCGGCAAGCGGTTAAAAGAGAAGTATGGGTTTCTTTTTTATTTCAGAATCATACTTACCTAGGTGGATGCATCGGTCTGAAGCTGCATCTGTCCCCCAGCGCCTCTGCACTAAAAACCGAATATCGCCGATCACTCTGTTTTCAGAGCTCCTTGAGCAGAGAGCTGGAGACCGTCGGTCACAGCTCTCTGCTCATCTCCCTCTGCGTTTATTGGAGCACTGAGCTGTGGAGGGGGCAGAGCGTGCCATCTCAGGCTCTTAGCGGCTCGCTGAGAGGCTAAGACGGGTGTCAGTCCAGGCACCTGGCGAATTCAGACTTTATTGTCATGATGACGCAGTGCCAGTGGACTGATATCCGTGACGTCAGCAGAGAGCGGGTCACAGGTGTGCAAAACTAATTGCACTCCTGTGATCCATAGGAGAAGCCCAGCCAAACGAGCTTAAGGCTGGACTTCTCCTTTTAGCAGCAGGATCATCGGTTCCTTAAAAAGGTGATGATGTCAAGGGCCAGCTCACATTCTGGACCATGAGAGGAGAAGACCAAAGCAACAGCTGCCTATGGGTCAAAGTGTACAACTCCCTAGAAAAAAAAATTGAATTTTAATATTGTACAGGACACTGGAAATTTAAGTTTTAGTCCCTTTACATCCATGCAGGGTGAGGTGTCCCAGGCTAAGTTTGGCAAGAGAGAACTGATTTCCAGTACTCTGGATTGCTAAATTTGTATTACGGACCTGGGATTTCAGAGGTTCAAAGAGACTTGGGAGAGAAGAGCCTCCAAACCCTGAGTACCAGGACTTTGGTGCCAAAGGGATTAAGTCCCAGGTGAGGGAAGCTTGAAAGGCAGCAGAGGAAAATCGGCTCTTGTGTGAGAGAAGTGAGTGGAAGAGAGACTCACAAGCTGTGTGGCAAGTGTGAGCTCTCAGAGTCAGTCAGTTTACAGGCCTCTGTCATCCACTATATCTCCTGTCTCTCCCCAGTGCTATATATATATATATATATATGTGTATTATAGCAGAAAATAAAAAATATTGTTTGTTTTTTTTTCAAAACGGTCACACTTTTTTGTTTATAGCGCAAAAAATAAAAACCGCAGAGGTGATCAAATGCCACCAAAAGAAAGCTCTATTTATGGGAAAAAAGGACATCAATTTTGTTTGGGTACAGTGTCGCACAGTCGCGCAATTGTCAGTTAAAGGGACGCAGTGCCAAATCGCAAAAAAATGGCCTGGTTAATAAGGGGTAAATCTTTTCGGGAGTGAAGTGGGTAAAGCCTGTTATACAGCACAGTGCTTGTGCTGTGTAATTTGGCCCCTTCTATCACCTGAAATACCTGGCTGATCCTGGCTGCTGAGCCCTGACACCGTGGTCAGTTTACGGGCCTCTGTCATCCACTGTGTCTCCTGTCTCTCCTCAGTGCTCTCCTCCATCCTCTCCCCTCCCTCCCTCCCCACCTGTCAGCTCCATGTCCGTGCCCACCCACTCCCCTCTTGCTGCTCAAATTAGTGTTGTGATGTCCCCCGGTGACTGTACTTTATAAAAAAATGCAGCTATATACCTGTTTACAGAGAGCAAATTGGCGCTCACAAGACCCACCGCCTCTCTCTTCTCTTGCATGACAGCTGCAGAAGGCAGGGGCCACCTCTCTCCTCCTCCCCTCTTGTCTTGCATCAGAAGGGGATCCTTGGCCAGGCCTGCTGCAGCTGTCAGGCCGAGAGAGGTGGCAGGTCACATGAGCGCTGATCTGCTCTCTGTAAACCGGTATATAGCTGCATTTTTTTATAAAGCACAGTCACAGGGGGTACACGAATCAACCAAGAGGATGTGCAGCAGCCCTCCCAGCCTGCCCTATTACCTGAGCCAGCGATGTGCACGAAAGCCTCATTAAGAAAGAAGAAAGACTCTCTCTCCTCATTAGCTGAAACAGGAGCGGGAGCCATTGGCTGTCGATCACAGCCAGTGAACCATTGAGGAGAGAGAGGAGGCAGGGCGGGGACAAGCCACAGCTCTGTGTGTGAATGGACACGCAGAGCAGCGGCTCAGGAAAAAGCCTGCTTGGGTGCCCCCAGAGCAAGCTGTTTGCTCTGGGGCACTTGGCAGGAGGGAGGGTCCAGGAGCACTGGCGGGAGACCAGAGAAGTGGAGGATTGGGGCTGCTCTCAACAAAACCCTAATAATAACTCTAATATCACTTAAAATTTTGCTTCATCCCCAGAGTTGGGCCTTAACCACTGCCCATCCAGGCCAATTCTGACATTTCTCTCCTACATGTTAAAGTCTAGAAAATTGTTAGAAAATTACATTGAGCCCCCAAACATAATATATACAGTATATTTTTTAGCAGAAACCCTTATTATAGGTGTTTCCATTTTTAACGTCACACTGTATTTGCGCAGCAGTTTTTCAAATGCAATTTTATGGGGAAAAAATACACTTTAATGAATTGTATTGCACACAAACACAATATAATGCCTATTTTTTTGTAAAATATAAAAGATGATGTTATGTTGAATAAATAGATACCTAACATGTCACGCTTTAAAATTGTGTCCGCCCAAGGAATGGCGGCAAACTACAATATTTAAAATTCTCCATAGGCGATGCTCTGAATGACTTTTACAGGTTACCGGTTCAGAGATACACAGGAGGTCTGGTCTAGAATCAGACGTTCGCGACAATACTTTGCATATGTGGTGCGATCACCGTTTACATATGTGTGTGAAAGTAACGTATGCATTCACATTTGCGTGTAAGTACGGGTGGACAGGGGTGCGCTTTTCTTTTAAATTATTTATTTTATACAAAACTTTATTTTTTTTACACTGTCTTTCATTTTTTTTGTATTACCTTTATTGCTATTACAAGGGATGAACAAGATGTGTTCTCTGGCCTCCATTGCAGCCGATCAGACACAGATCAGTCTGATCGGCTGCTTTCCTGGCTGCTGATGGCCAGGTAAGCAGAGAGGTGGAAACGGAAGAGGCAAATACTTGTCGTTTCCCGTTTCTGGGGTAACAGAGAGGGAGGAACAACATCAGTTCCCCTCTCTCTCTGTTCTGTCCACGCCGGTCGCATTGCTCCTGGGCTCCGTGATCAGAAAGCAGGGCCTGGGAAAGGCAGAAGTGACAGGAGGGGAGTGGGACCTCATTCTACCACCCACAGAAGTGATTGAGTGGCTGTTAAGCCACTCAAATTACTTCTGCTGAACAGGGAATCACCGGCTGAAAATTGTCATACTGGGATAATGCCTGCAGGTTCAGGCATCGTTGTGGGAGACAGAAGCATGCGGCCGCCTCTCCTGGCGATGCTTCAGTCAGGGAGGCGGGCAGGCGTGGGAGAGAGCTCTTGTCGGGCGCCGTCCAGTCATCACGAGTGGCCAGGCGGCCATCTTCCACATGACGGACAGGTCCGCAGATTGGGGGGGTGGAGCAGGGGGCACTCCTCCCAAGGGCAGCGGGGAGAACTGCAGGCAAGAAGGCCCGGAGATCGAATGGCGCTGCTGAAACGGGAGCATGGCATGGCCCGTGTGCTGGGACAGGCACTTTCGGATCCGGGGCTGGTGCATCCTCAAATGAAAGTCCCTGCGGTTGCTGGCGGGCTTGATGCAGCATTCCACAGATCCGAGGGTGAGCTGTCCAGCTCAGACGATGGCGAAGTGCCCGATCGTTCGGCATCAGTGGATTCGGAATGTGCGGCTGCGGGACCCCCTCCTGTGCAGCCGGGTAAGCCCACTACTAACCCCCTCTCTTCTTTGCAGGCAGTGTTGGGTGGTCTTTTGGGCATGGAGGGTAACGGGGTCAGGGTGTATCCCCCCCATCGTTGGTGTTGCCTCATGCATCCGCACCTCACTTAGCTGTCCGGGCGTCTGCTGCGTCGGGCTCGGGCGCTGATTTACAGCACCCCTGGATGGGCTTGTGCACGCTAGTGCAATAGTTTGAGGTAAGTGCGGTCACTGCTTCCCCAGTTTCAGGTTGGGTACCCGGCCAAACAGGGGCGGGGGCCCTATCCTCCCCTGTGATGGTGGGTCTGTAACAGACGTTACGGGTCGTCCGTTTCCAACAAAGCCGATACATCGAAGGAGTCGAGTTAGGTTCAGGACACCGTTCGCTTGGCTGACGCAGCGAAATGTGAGGTATATATATGCTTTGAGGGCTCTTTGGGGGCACATCTCAAACCGGAGGTGCGGGATAAAATATGGAGGGGTGAGTATGTATAAAATTTTTCCTTGCTGCCGCTTAAGTAGTGCAATTTGGACAGGGTTAAACTGGACAAGTCAAAAAAACTTGGCAAGATTTAGCAAGAAACAGCCCGAGAGCTGCTCAGCACTCTTTTGCTACCTGGATGGCATTGGGGAGGCTCAGAGGGTGTATGGGGGTCAGGCGTGGCTCTGGTATGACGAACAATTTCGTCAGCGTAAGGCTTGTCAACCCCTCCCTGCCCTGGGACCACAAGGATATCATCTTATGGATGAAGCTTATATCCTCGGCGCGGGCCTCCACATAATTTTTTCCCAGCAGGGCCGGAAGTTCGGACGCCCCAGGACAGCCGGCCCCCAAACGATGGGCGGTATGTTGGCACTATAACAAAGGGACTTGCAGGTTTGTAAATGGTTGCCGTTTCAAACACGAGTGCTCCGGCTGCGGGGGCAGTCACACTCTGTCCCAATGTTTTAAACAGGGAAAAGGCCATTTCGGGAGATATTTCGGGAAAAAGGGATGACTCCTGTGAGGGTGGAAAGGTTGCTTCCTTTCCTACATAGATACCCGGACCGGGGCAGCTTGGGCTTTTTGGTGTGCTTTCGGATTCGCTGTTCGCTAACGTGCATACCCCCACCAACAAGTGTCTGCACTTGTTGGTGATTTCTGAGAAACTATCCAAGTAAGTGGCATTTGGGTGCATGGGTGGTCCCTTCCTACCCCTCCCATTGCCAGATTTAGTGGTTTCACCATTGGGAGTTAGTCCCCAAAAGGAGCCCCAGAAATTTTGTTTGATTCATCACCTGTCCTTGCCTAAAGGGGGATCGGTTAATGACGCGATTGACCCGGGTGCTTGTTCTGTCATTTTTTGGGTCTGGCATTACAGACAGGGCATGCCCATGTGGAAGCGGCCTTTTGGCTGCTGCTGGTCCATCCGCAAAATTTCTATCTCCTGGGGGGTCAGTGGCAGGATGCCTTTTATGTGGACCGATGTCTGCCTATAGTTTGTTCGATCTCATGCTCTCTGTTTGAGACCTTCAGTTCATTCTTGGAATGGGTGGTGCGGGATGTGTCAGGTATCAAATCCATCATCCATTATCTTGACAATTTTTTTATGCGTGGGCCCTCCTTCCTCTAGGTTGTGCGGCATCTTGCTGGCTACTCTACAGCATATTTTGGAACGCTTTGGTATACCGTTGGCGCCTGACAAGACTGTCGGCCTAGTGGTCGAGCTTAGCCTTTTGGGTATAGTTGTAGATTCCCAGGCAATGGAATGTCGGTTGCCAGATGACAAGTTGCTTGCTCTGCAGACAGAGATCCGCGTGGTGGTGGGTAGGCACAAAAATTCAACTGCGACAGCTACAGTCCCTGTTAAGAAAGTTGAACTTTGTGTGCAGGATCATGCCTATGGGGAGAGTGTTTTGTCGTCGCTTATCGGCTGCGACGGCGGGGGTGTCTCTTCACCAACCCATTTCATTGACCCGGGATCACAGGGAGGACCTGCGCATTTGGCATGTTTTCTTAGATTCGTTTAATGGCCGTCACTTTGGATGGAAGAGCCAGTGAGTAATTTTGATTTGGAATTTATCCTGATGTGGCTGGGTCATCGGGATATGGGGCCTTTTTTGGGGGACGATGGAGTGCAGAGAGCTGGTCGGAGAATTGGCGGGGTTTCTCAAAAATCTTGTTTTGCTGGAACTATTTACGGTTATTGTCGCAGTGGAGATCTGGGGTGAGTTCGTTCGGGATCAGAAGATCCGTCTGCATTGTGACAATTTGGGGGTGGTTCAGGTCATCAATCAAGTGGCGGCTTCATCGGCACCAGTGGTACGCCCATTGCGGCACCTGGTGTTTAGTTGTATGCAATTAAATGTTTTTTATGTATGCAGTGCTTATTCCGGGAACGGTTAACGCAGTAGCTGATGGTTTGTCTCGGTTTCAGTGGGGCAGATTCTGGGAGTTGGCACCAGGAGCAGAGCAACATGGGCATCCATGTCCCCAGCAGCTGTGGAAAATTGCATTGGAGTCATCGCAGGATTGATCTGGAATTCCGTGAGCAGGAGCACGTGGTCAACCTATACTAAGGTTTGGCAGGAGTGGTTTGGGCTGTTGGATGGGTTGGTCAAGTTACGGGTGATGGGTTAGTCATGGTCTTGCTGTATGTTATCTGCTTGAATTATGTGAAAGGATTGTCTGTTGCGGCAATGGACCACAAGATAGAAGATAGAAGCAGTAACAAGAGAAAGGATAGTCGGCGCCCGGTCACTTTCTCCATTTTGCAGCATTTGCTTGTACAGGTGAGTTTGGTATGTGAATCCAGCTACAAGGCCTGCTTGTTTAGGGTGGCGTTCACTCTGGCTCTTTATTGGGCTTTTAGGGTGGACGAATTGGTTAGCCCATCTAGAGCGGCTCAAGGGGGACTCCTGGTAAGTGACTTACACTGTGGAAGTACTTTGACTCTATTTCTTTGCCGGTCCAAAACAGACTGGTTGGGGAGGGGTAAGTATGTACATGTCTACAAGGTCCCTGGGTCTTCCATTTGCCCAGTGGTGGCAGTTCAGGAGTATTTGGGCATCCACCCATTGGGTGGGGGATCCTTTTTAGTGCACCAGGATGGGTTGTCCTTATCTGTGTTCCAGTTTGGATCAGTGTTTCACTGATGCTTGGGGGCAGTGGGTTATGACTCCCTGGCTTATTCTTTTCATTCCTTCCGTATAGAGGGCTGCCACTGAGGCAGCCCGGTGGTGATTGGAGACTTCATTCATAAAGGGTATTGGGCGGTGGGAATCTGACCGATTCAAGCTTTACATCTGGTATAGATCATTTAAGTTTGCATTTGCTGTGTTTTGTGCTGGTTCTCCATGTTGGTTGTATTTCTATGTTCCCCATTTTTTCTTTTCAGATGATGCGGCTGGTCTCATGTGGATCATGGGACACTCTTATGTATTTTGGGGGGGAAAACAAGCAGATGTTCAGCCCAACGGCTGCTAGTTAGGAGTCCTTAGGGAGGTGGCCACGGTCCGTTGGATTGGGGTCCCGGGCATGTTGTGGAGCAGGGTGTTGTCAGAGATACATAAGTACGCTCGCCTGGATCGGGCCCCGGACGTCTTGGTCTTGCACATCAGGGGCAATGATTTGGGAATTAGGTCTATGCGGCATTTACTTAGGGACTTTAAATTTGATGTCCTTCGCATCCGTGCGGATTTTCCCCATACCCTCTTCGTGTGGTCAGACATGGTCGGCCGCACGTCTTGGCGCTGAGCTAGGTCGCTGGACAAGGTTAACAAGGCCCGCATTAAAGTTAACAATGAGGTTGGCAGATTCATTACACGCAATGGTAGTTTCATGGTTAGGCACCAAGATCTGGAGGTTGAGACTAGCCAGTACTTGAGGGGGGGGCAAAGTACATCTTAACGCAGTAGGCATTGCTTTTTGGTGCTTGGGCCTGCAGGATGGCATCCAAAGAGCCTTTCATTTTTTGGGGCGTCCATAGGTGTAAGGTTTCACACCTGTGGGCTGTGGCGGTTGGGATCTTTGGAGGCTTCTAAATTAAGACCAATATGGCATAGTGGGGCACCATCTATGGTATGGGATCCTCGGTAAGATGCCAGTTAACCAAGGTTTAACTGGGCTTTTGGATATGGGTATCAGCGTTGGAAGGTGGAGAATTGTATTGTCCTCGAGTCGGTGTGCTGCGACTGGGGACCTTGTGTGGTCACGCTGATACTATGTAAATTTGGTGTCTTTTCAGTGCCTTCAAAGATCTACAACATGGTTATGATTGATCTAGGAAAGTATTGTCTGTAAATAGTATGTTTATGGTTAATTGTTAATAAAATGGCCAGTACGGCCAATTTTACTCCAAAAGGGTGTCGTCTGGTTATTATATATAATAGGTAGGTGCATAGGTATTAAGGTCAGCTTGCATCTGTCTTACCATAGTCAAGTATGCTGATAAGGAGTTCATAGTGAAGTCCGAATTCCTGGTTTGTATACTTCATTTTTGATCAGACTAACAGACTAGAATCAGAAGGGAAAAAACCTTAGCACATTGCATGTTTACACATCATTACTCTCAAATAAGAAGTGATGTTCTACAGGGTTCAGTGATAATCTTTCTGGTACTGAGGCACAGTGTGAGAAGCATCCATACAGCAAATGAAAGGCATATGCACTAAACAGAGTAGCTCTCCCAAGGGGTGTACTTTGAAATTTACCTTCACACAGATATAAAAAAAAACACCAATTAACACAGTTGTATATTAAATAAAACATGGAATTTATTTCTAAATGCAAGTTGTATACAAACCTGATTTTGTTCTCATGTAAGTCAAAGTAAATAGATGGCTTTATACGTGAGAAACTTTTCCTTCATTGTCTAATCAGCAGGCTTGTGGGTGTTTTGATCAGTTTTCTGACCAAACCGTGCAGCAGCTGCAGCAAAGATCACAGTACTGATTGAGCTTGATGTCAGGAGTACCTGCACAGATTCATGTTAATCCTTTGGCAAATAAATGAGGTCCGGTATCTGTATTTCAGATGTGCATTTAGATATTTGCAGGGCTTTTTTTTCAGCTGGAACTTGGCATTCTGCCAACTCTGGCTCTTGCCTCCGCTCCCTGCTCACCACCAGCTTCTGTGTTCACAAGGACAGCTTTCCTCTTGGCAGGTTCCACAGATCCTTCTCTGCCCCTCTTCATTCTGCATATAGAACCCCCCTTGAAGCTTGCACTTTGTACATAGCACACCCCTAAACCCTGCACTCTGTACACGTGCACGCCTGAACTGTCTATGTAGCTTATGACTGAACTGTGCACTCTGTGCATAGTGCACCCCCGAAATCTGCACTCTGCACATAGCACACCCCTGAACCCTGCGCTCTGTATGTAGAACACCCCTGAAACTCACATTCTGTACTTAGCACATCCCTGAAGCCTGCACTTTGTACATAGAACATCTCTGAACACTGCACATAATACACACCTGGTATTTAATGCCCTTTTAAGACCCTTCCACTGTTGCAATTTGGCCATAGTCACCATTCAATGTGGTTCAGCGGGGGCATGGTTGAGTGCCTGCACCTATTCTGTCTGCGAATAAAAGCCCTGCATATTTGAAGTTCATATTTAAAGGAATCCTATGCTAAGGAAGTATAATTGCTGGCCTCTCCTTATGAAGATAGCAACTCCCTGGCTATCACGCAAATCCAGTGGCTTCAGAACTTTCATTGTCACTGACCTGGAAGCATATGTAAACTTTTCTTATCTGCATAATGGTGCAGATTACCTTAAGATTTTGCTGCCTTTTTGTAGATTTCTATAACCTTTAATTTGGACCTCAAAACAGGTTCAAGTCATCCCTTTACCCAGTGATTTTCAAACTGCGTGCCACGTGAAATTTGCAGGTGTGCAATGGGAGTTTTGAAAAATATTTAAAATTGCTAACGTTTTGAAACTTTGAACATATTGAAAAATTAAATGGTAAATCAATGTCACAAAAGATAACAAGTAACATGTATAAAAATGCAATCTCTGCCAGTCTATCATTCATTGGTTCTTTTTGTAACACAAGACTTTTTTAAGATCTTGGGAGAACTTGACTGCTCTAATTATATTATGATAATAGAGACTGTTCCATTTGTTTCTTCCGTTTTGTCGACTTTGGAGCTTCGCTTCAATCTGATTTGCTCTCGAAAGCAGGCACATCCTTCAAATTAAATTTAAAATTAAATATATATAAAAATTAATAAGTTCTTCACCACAAAAATTGTTCAATCTTTTCGGGTGTCCTGTGGAAATTTTTAGATCTTTTTGGCACGCCACAAGACAAAAAAGTTTGAGAAACACTACCTTTACCTCTATTTCTATAGTGCCATTTGAGTGAACATCAGCTGTATTATTGAGAATGTCTTTCTCAGTTGACAAGTAAACTGAGACAGCCATTTCCAGTACTTAGAAGAGAACTGTGTCAGGTATACCATGGGAACAGTTATCAAGGAAGGTTTTTACCTATTTTAAGACACCGCTGGTAACAGACTAAAGGTGGGAGAAAAACTTTTAAAATAGCATTCTGTTTCAAATAATAGTTGTTGTTGTTGTCGACTAAATTACCAGTGACCTATATACAAAGTTGCAAACAGTGTTCAGCCGAAAGCAAAGGAAATAAAACTAGTTGATAGCGGATTTTCAGTTCTCTTTTCTCAAGGGATGTATTATCAGCATGTCATCTGGTTTTATACTTCTTTCCAAAAACATGCCTTTCCTGGCCACCGAGATATTATGATGAAAATATAATAGCAAATGAAGGTTAGCTTTTTTTTTTATTTGAAAATGTGTTCAGGGGTAACTATACCAGAAGTCCTTCCTGTCATTAGTGCACATGGAGTGACCAAAGGGATGTATGACATGAACTAAACCTATTTGGGTACTTGACCTAGCTTTTCTCTCCCAGTAGATTGGTAATGTGTAGGCAATGTTATCACTGCTGCACTCAACACACTGTTTAGGGACAAGCAAAGAACTACACAGATTTATAGGATGTCCATGCAACAAAATGGACAACTTGCTTATCTCCAGCTGAAAAAAAAGCATTTGCATTTCACTCTGTGTTGCTGTTGGAGAAATTCCTTCACTTCCTGACTCCCACTGGGACAGGAAGTGAGGGGAAAACTTCCTAATGAAGCCCCTGGCTAGTATTAAAAACTCAACAGGGGTTCCAATTATTCTCCACTCTATTGACAACTAAAAAAAGTTGTGGTTGGGTATATATTTTCAAGGGAACTTAAAGGCTAAGTTCACCTTTTTTTTTCTAAAATCCAGCTCCCCTTTGTACCAATATACCATTAATTTACCTTGGTTGCTTTTTGAAAACAAGGCCTTACCTCAGCCCTTGCTATATTTCTTAGAATGCTTCAGAGACTCCCTGGTATACACACAGAGACAGATGAACTAGTAAGACACAGGAAGGAGTTTACCAGCTGACTTTATTAGCACACCTTCATCCATCAACTATGTTTTCACAGCACCCCCAGCATTTCTCCACATGTGCATTTGCTTGGCTTCCCCAGCAGGGCTCAGGCTGCATGCTATAATCTCTGGGGCCGCATGCAGCCCAGGGGACACCCCTGATGTAGTGCAAGGGCCTGCCTAATTGGATATAGAGTGATGGGATAGATGGTGTGTCCTCCTATTATATAGTTTTGGTAAATCAAAAGGAGATTATGCAGCGATTGTACAATGGTGTATAAATGCGGAGATTGGCCCCATTTATATACCTAAAATTACCTAGTTGCGCATTCAGTGTCATTAATTTTTAATGGCACACCAAACAAAGAAGCAAACACATTTTGCCACATGAAAAAACAGGTGACAAATGCAGTAAAAAAATGTGCAACTCGCACCATGCCAAAGTGTTCCATGAGCTACTTTCCTACATGTAGCACAGCCCATTGTACTTAACGGGCTGCCCTATGTGTGTCACTGGAAAAATTAGCCAAAAAACATATGTGCTTCCACTACACTAGGTGTGAATGGGGCCTGAAAGTGAAATTTGTGCATTTACACAAGAACAATGTGTCTCCATTAACCGCTTGCCGACCGGCTCACGCCGATATACATTGGCAGAAGGGCACGTACAGGCAGATTAACATAACATACCTGTACATTGCCCTTTAAGAAGCGGTTTGCGGGCGTGAGCCCGCCCGCCGGGATATGGGATATGGGATATGCGCGATCGTCTCACGGAGAGGAAGAATGGGGAAATGCTGATGTAAACAAGCATTTCCTCATTCTGCCTAGTGATAGGACACTGATCACAGATCCCTGTAATCGGGAGCAGTGATCAGTGTCGTGTCACACATACCCCCCCCCCCACAGTTAGAACCACCCCCTAGGACACCTCTGCAGCGCCACGTAGTGGTTAACCCCTTCACTGCCAGTCACATTTACACAGTAATCAACGCATTTTTAATTGCACTGATCGCTGTATAAATGTGAATGGTCCCAAAATCGCGCCAAAGGTGTCCGATCTGTCCGCCATAGTGTCGCAGTCACGATAAAAATCGCTGATTGCCGCCATTACTAGTAAAAAAAAATTATTGATAAAAATGCCATAAAACTATCCCCTATTTTGTAGATGCTATAACTTTTGCGCAAACCAATCAATAAATGCTTATTGCAATTTTTATTTTTTTTACCAAAATTAAGTAGAAGAATACGTATCGGCCTAAACTGAGGAAAAAAAATGTTTTTTTATATATTTTTTGGGGATATTTATTATAGCAAAAGGTAAAAAATAATGTGTTTTTTTTCAAAATTGTTGCTATTTTTTTGTTTATAGCGCAAAAAATAAAAACCGCAAAGGTGATCAAATACCACTAAATGAAAGCTCTATTTGTGGGGAAAAAAGGACGTCAATTTTGTTTGGGAGCCACGTCGCACAACCGCGCAATTGTCAGTTAAAGTAACGCAGTGCCTAATCGCAAAAAGTGCTCTGGTCTTTGGGCAGCCAAATGGTCTGGGGCTGAAGTGGTTAACATCTGTATTTCCAAACGCATGGCAAACTGCACAGAAATCATCATGTGTTTCAAAAATGCTGCAAATGTGCTTTGTGTTTGTGTTGTCATTACATGTTAAAGGCTCCCCAAATGTGGCAAACGCACCAAAAACTGCAATATCACACCATGCTCCACTCAAAAAGAAGTTTTGGAGCTTCTCTGGGGCGATTGTTGCGTTTAGGGCAGCCTATTCAAGTACATGGGCTGCCATATGCGTGACAAGTGAATACGCCACAAAACACCCAGAACAAATGCATCCGGGAATGTGCGTTTTCACTACATGGAGATGTGAATCGGGCCTGACAACTGAGAGTCTCCGTCCACTCCCTCCTATAGGGCAGCCTATTCAAGTGCATGGGCTGCCATATGAGTAACAAGTAAAAACGCCCCAAAACAAACGCATCCATGAATGTGAGTTTTGTGGAGATGTGAATGGGGCCTGTCAACTGAGAGTCTCCGTCCACTCCCTCCTATGTACTTGTTTAAAGATGGCCATAAACTATACAACCTGATTGTACAATCTCCATACAATTTCCTTTATATTTTCCAGAACAATTGAATAGGAAGACACACCTGACCAATCCATTCAATTTGTATCCAATCAGACAGGCCCTTGTACTACATAGCTGATGAGAGATTTGAAGGCGATTGCACAATCAGATTGTATAGGAAGTGAGTGGAAGGTAGTAATGTAATGAGGGGGGTGTGGTTGAGAGTGGTGAACACACCCTACCACACCCTCTTCTGTGATGCAACAAGGAAGTGAAGGCTTCTGGGAGATGACCAAACAGGAAGTGAAAGCTGGGGAAGTGATGGAATCTGAAAATCCCTTCAAAAATACAAATACACCAACAAGTGACGTCACTGCCTGGGGCATGATGGGGTGGTGAGGTCACAAGGGGTAGGGCCTCCAGATTACATCATGTGTGGCCACGCCCCATGCCTATATAATTAATAGTACACGGCGGTCCTAGCATTACACCGGGAGAGAGCGTCAAGACAATTTTGGAGGAAGAACAGAGGGAGAAGACAGCGGAGAGAGGAGACCCGGCAGAGGCAGAAGACAGCGCAGAGAGGAGAAGAACCGGAGAGGGGGAGAAGGCATCAGCGGAGGAGGGATAAGAAATCAGAAGAGATGCCGGAGCATCCTTGATAAATTACTTTAAAAACCTGTGTAGTGTTTTCATTATTGACACTTTTTTAATGGGTGAATGGGTAGGAGTACCCACTACTCATTCACATAGGGTGGGGGGCCGGGACCTGGGGGCCCCCTTGTTAAAGGGGGGCTTCCAGATTCCGATAAGCCCCCCACCCGCAGACCTCGACAACCACCGGCCAGGGTTGTCGGGATCAGGCCCTTGTCCTTATCAACATGGGGACAAGGTGCTTTGGGGTGGGGGATGCAGGGCTCCCCTGCCCAAAAGCACCCACACCCCCATGTTGAGGGCATGTGGCCTGGTATGGTTCAGGAGGCGCTCGCTCGTCTCCACCCCCTTTCCTGATCTGCCGGGCTGCGTGCTTGGATAAGGGTCTGGTATGGATTTTGGGGGGACCCCACCAGGGTTACCACTTCTGGTAACCCTGGTGAGAACCAGGAGTTTCTTCACTTCAGAGGCATTTCCTTTTCATTTCCTGTTTTGGCAATGGGACAAAGTAAAGGGAAATCTCTTCAATGGGACAGAGAAAATTGAGTACTGTCCGTGATACTTTTTTTATTTGCACTAACATACAATTTTTCAGGACAAGCTTTCGGGGTATGTCCCCTTCTTCAAGGTCCAAGCAGTACTGATTCACAAATTTTTAAGCAGAATGTTAAAGAAGAAGAAAAAAAAAAAGAGAAAACCAAACACATACAAATCAATGGTAATAAAGATAGCAGCAGAGTTAGTGAGATAAGACAGAGGGAGAGCTAGGGGGGAATGCAGGGGGGATGCTAGTCACAGAGCGGTCGTAAAACTTTAGCTCTGTGACTAGCATCCCCCCTGCATTCCCCCTAGCTCTCCCTCTGTCTTATCTCACTAACTCTGCTGCTATCTTTATTACCATTGATTTGTATGTGTTTGGTTTTCTCTTTTTTTTTTTTTTTTTCTTCTTCTTTAACATTCTGCTTAAAAATTTGTGAATCAGTACTGCTTGGACCTTGAAGAAGGGGACATACCCCGAAAGCTTGTCCTGAAAAATTGTATGTTAGTGCAAATAAAAAAAGTATCACGGACAGTACTCAATTTTCTCTGTCACAATTGCACTAATACGGCTACAATCAAGTCAAGTTCAATGGGACACAAATTGCAAAAAATCCTCCCTTATTCTATCCAAATTAAAAAAAAAAGTTTTAACCTTAGTTATATGCTAATTAAATATAGTGACAGAGTGTTTTTGCTATGAAAAAATTTTTTTACATGAAAAGTGACTAGCTAGATATTTGGTACTGGTGTAAGGTAGGTCACAGAGGTGGCCTGTTATAATTTACTCTTAAACCAGTAGATGCCTCCATAGTCAGGGAAGATTAAGGTGTTAGTAGAGTTGAGTTATAGCTGAGTTATAGCTGAGTTGAGTTATAGCCCTGCCCATGCTAGGAGAGGGGCACCCTGAGTAAGGATGTATTAAGAAGGCAGAGAATTTCCTTGATTAGCTGCCATAAGGAACGCGATTACTGATTGTCTCTGGGGGTGGGTCGACGTGTAGGCAGTTATTTATTTATTGTTTTAGCCTGAAGTGGTGGAAGGACTGTATGCATTTGTGGGACTACTCTCATCCTCTACTTTGGGATGCTTTACTCTTGGTCACCCTGCCTGTGAGTAACTGGTCTCTCCTCTCTCATCTCATGCCACATCTCTTTGAACTAAACTGATTGCCACCATCTTCAAGGGATGGATAAAGTACAGTATGTAACTATCTCTGCTTCTGTTGATTCAGTACACAGTTAAATTGCATTCCTGGCACAACAAAGGTACCGGTTAAGCTAGGATGGATCACCTCTACAGGTACCGGTTAAGCTAGGATGGGTCACCCTTACAAGTTTACAGTCAATATTTTCAGGTTCTAAAGGGCTAAAAATAGCGCCTGTAAAGCGCCTGAAAAAAATGCCTCCCCTGCTACCCCAGTGTGAGAGCCCGAGTGCTTTCACACTGGAGCGGTGCTATTGCAGGACGTTAGCAAAAGTCCTGCAAGCAGCATCTTTCGGGTGGTGCAGGAGAGGTGTATACACCGCTCCTAATAGTGTAGGAACCAGAAATAAGATAGCAGGAATGTTATTGCTTAGCTATTACAATGCTGTAAGCAGAAAGTTTCAAGTATAAAAATATTACCATATAAAAACACAGGAAAGTGCACTGATACCAATGAAATTCTTGAAGGCTGGCAGTTCTCAAAGCATTTTAAGTATAGTGTGATTACATGGTATTAAATGTAATGACTATCAACGATGTAGTTACAGAAGATGCAGCTGTGACAATCACCATTCTCCCATAAGGCCTACAATCCCCATTACCAGTTGCTGTGCTCTATTATCCACCTTGCAGCAGAATAGTATTCTCTATCCAATCTACAAATCAAATTATTTTGGGGGCTAAATTATTGCAATTCAAACTATTAAACCTACTGAAATACAGTTTGTTCTCGGCCTAAGGTCTAGTCAATTGCAGTTTAATCTTACCTCTGTGAAACACATTATTAGTTTAAAGTGTATGTAAGCCCTAACAATCAACTTCTCTTATTTTCTCCCTTTTGGCCGGTTAAATTGACCGTATCTTGTTATATCTGTTTGATAAGTGCAAAGAAAGCCCGTTGATTATATTTTTGGACTTCAAAACATCCCCACATGTTATGCAGAAGGGAAAAGGAGGGGGGGTTATTCTGTAGTTCTGCCCTAGGGTGACCATGTTGCTTCTCAAATTGATGCAGTATGTTTAGCGAGTGTTTTCACTCTTGTACAGGTTTTGTGGTACGTCAGAAGTTCGCCCCCCTCTCCTCTTTCCAGTCAGCAAGGCCATTCAGAAAGCGCAGCCTGCTTTAAGTATGCGCAGCAGGGAATTGGCTGTGAAGCCGCAAGGCTTCACTGCCAGTTTCCCTTACTGGCTATGGCAGCAACCCAGAGCTGAAGGAAACATCGACTGGGGGTGCTGACTTTGCTGGATTCCAGGACAGGTAAGTGTCCCAATAATAAAAGTCAGCAGCTACAGTATGTGTAGCTGCTAACTTTTAATTTTTCCATAGGGGGCTGGAGCACCACTTTAAATCAGTAATTTACTTTCTTCTGTTTAAATTATTAATATAGGCAGTGCTTTTGAACTTCAGATGTAAATTCGGCACATCAGCAAATTGTGTTAATCTGGACTTCAGATGTAAATTCGGCACATCAGCAAATTGTGTTAATCTGGACTGACTTTAGGGTTTATTATGTATCTCTTAGATCAGACTTGGTTGAGTCAAGTGCAGTATATCTTTGCTTGTAGAAATCCAAAATGTATTACTAGCATATGCATATACTATCATTACTATTGCAAGTTATGGCTCGTGTAGCAAAAAAAAATCATAGATTATCTAACCTGACACCAGTCTTCATTGCTTTCTGAGACAATGCCAGTACACAGTTAGCTAGGGAGGGAGATTGGAATATGGCACATTTTCCTCACTTCCTGTCCTGTGACAATGATGTCACTGCAACAGGAAGTGAGTGGAACTTTCCCTATCTCCACCAAACCCTCAGCATTTCTTAGTTTAACACGTTAATTCCAATAAAGAACACATTCCCCAATAGACTATTTGGTAAAATTTTTACCCCGGGACTTGGAGTTGACAACTTTCAGTGCTGTTGGCTCCTATTCTTTCAATAAAGCTTCCCTGAACTTCTGGTCCTCTCAGGAGAGGGTTAACAGTGGACAAAGAAGTCTCCAATCAGCCTGTTTGCATGGAGAAGGGAGATGGAAGGAGGAGGGAAGGGCAGAGGAGTGTCTTGTCATCCTAGGCTATGGGGCTGTGTGTTTCCTATTAATACACATAATGTAAGGAAACACAACTCTAGTCCCGAAATACAAGGGTGGCTCCATAATCACTGAAAAATAAAGGCACCACCCTGGAACAGGAAACCTGGGGTAGTGGCCATGATACAAGCTTATAATATAATATTATATAATAATATAATAATATTTGAAAGTTAAAGAAGCTGCATATTCAGCAAGTGATTACATCAGTTACTGAAAATACTACAAAAAGCCTGAAGAAGATCCTGACTTTGTGTTATTTGTCCCTACCCCCAACACTGGTATCTGTCCTAAGAAGACATGTTGGTAGTGCCTTGATCAAGGTGAATGGCCACAGTACTTTTAAGAGCTCTTCTGAAGAGAGCTATAATTTCAGCTAGCTTCTTCTTGTAATGCTTGATGTTTCTGTAATATACAGTAAGTAGCATCACAGCATGCGTAATTCTTCCTATTAACCTCTTAACATTCACTTTCCCTACAGATGCATTCCTGCAATGATTGCCATTACAGTAAGCTTTCATATGTCTGACAATGAAAAAGAGGAACATTTAGCTTGTTAAAGAATTCAGACTTCTTTATCACAGCATATTGTATGAGTCAATGGGGCTGATTTGCGAAAGCCGTGCGTCGTCAGTAGAGGCGCACGGCGAGGCGCAACACACATTTTCATATTTACGAAACGCTGCGCCGGGAACAGAGCGTGAACCCCCCATTTACTATAGCGATCTTAGCGCACGGGAGAATGCAATCTGTGCGCCACTATGGACATGGCGCATGGCATCTTCAATTCAATATTAACAGAAGATGGAGGTGTCAATATTATGGGGTGATGTGGGGCGATGTGGGGCGATGTGGGGCGATGTGAGGAAGTTTAGTAACAACTGTCCAAGTAACAAATATGCCCAAAATAGAATGAGAAAGTAACTTTTTCAGAGAAAGCCTGCTGTGCCTGCAAGTACATTTAGAACTGCACGAGATCAATGTAAGCAGTGCGCATGCCCAAGCGGCTGTTGCGCTCATTCACATGCGTTTGTTCACTGCATGGCCAAAATCTTAGTAAATGTTAAACAACGTACATGGGTTGAACGGGCGCACCTCTAAATGTCACACATTTGTTTTTATGCTGGTTCACCATTATGCATTTTTTTAAGGAGATTTGCACATAGGTCATGTTAGCATGTTACCCACATGTGATATGCACTTTGTTAAAATTATGTAAAACAACTCTCGCTCCTCCTAAAAGGGCATTCAACCTTCCCCCTCTAATGCATATGATTTCCTTGGGCTAGCTTTTGCTTTTAAAGGGGAACTCCAAACTTCATTCTCCAATGCTCTTGTCTCCCCCCTCTAACCCCTTAGATTTTCATGGGCTAACTTTTGCTTTTAAAGGGGAACTCCACACTCCACTCTATTCTCCAAAGGCTGTGAGCTGCCTTCACCAATCCAAATCGCATCCTTTTTCAGAGCTTAAATCAGGGCCAGCTAGGAAAGGGGCGAGAAGAGCAATTGCCCAACCCCCTCCTGAACCATACAAGGCCACATGCACTTAACATAGCTGGCTGCTTTTGGGGCATGTTGGGCTCAGCCCAATACCAACCACAAAGCACCTTGTACCCACTAGTTTAAAGGGATTTTCCACATTTTGTAAAGCCCCCTGCCGGCAGCCCCAACAACCCCTGCCTAGGGTTGTGTGGAGGAGGCCCTTGTCCCCCTGAATATGGGAACAAGGTGGTTGACTTTTGGGGTGCCCGAGCCCCTCCTGCCCCTAAGCATTCACCCCCTTTCATGGGCTGGCTTGCTGTGTGTTTGGCTAGGGGTTTGTTAGTGTGTGGGAAGGGCACAATGTTTTTTTAGTTTGGGGTGGTATTTTTCACGTGGGAGTTCTCATTTTAAACCTTAACAGACCCAAGTGGCCTTGTATGTACTGTATTGGTGGGGCAGGCTATTTTTTATTTTGGGTTAAAATCTTGCAGCTGCAATGTAGATTTGTACATTTTCTGTAGCTGTACATCTTTTAAAGCAGCATTTTGGATACATGCTAGAGATGCACCACTTTACAGGCAGAGTAAGCCCCCCCCCCTAAGTTACTAGCTTTGAAGCAATTTTGCATTTTTAAAGGCACTTCTGCTTGTTTCATTTTTGTGGTTCTCCAAATTGGTGACATTGATATATGTCCCTCAGGGTGAGACCTGGGCCCCCATACCCATTTTAAAGGACAATAACTAGAATATAAGCCAGCCACGTGGGGACTAGCAAAATTAACAAGTCAGTTCCCATAGACGGCAATGATATTTGTTGTATAACTTTTGCCCATGTTAGGCTATTTGTTTGCCCCCCTGGACCGGGGGTGTTTGTCCAATCTGTAATTTTGTAGCATGCTGGATGATGTGCTTAATTTTGGACATGGGGGGGAATTTAACCACTTAAGCCCCGGACCATTTGGCTTGCCAAAGACCAGAGCACTTTTTGCGACTCGGCACTGCGTCTTTTTAACTAACAATTGCGCAGTCGTGCGATGTTGCACCCAAACAATATTGACATCCTTTTTTTCCCCACAAATTGAGTTTTCTTTTGGTGGTATTTGATCGCCTCTGCGGTTTTTATTTTTTGCGCTATAAACAAAAAAAGAGCGAGAATTTTGAAAAAAACGCAATATTTTTAAATTTTTGCTATAATAAATATCCCCAAAAAATATATAAAATTTTTTTTTTTCCTCAGTTTAGGCCGATACATATTCTTATACATATTTTTAGTAAAAAAAATTGCAATACGCGTATATTGATTGGTTTGCGCAAAAGTTATAGCGTCTACAAAATAGGGGATAGTTTTATGGCTTTTTTATTATTATTTATTGTTTTACTAGTAATGGTCAGTGATCTGCAATTTTTAATGGGGACTGCGACATTAGGGCACAATTTTGACACATTTTTGGGACCATTGGCATTTTTACAGCGATCAATGCTATAAAATTGCATTGATTACTGTAAAAATGTCACTGGCAGTGAAGGGGTTAACCACTAGGGGCAGTGAAGGGGTTAAGTGTATCCTAGTACGTGTTCTGAAGGGGGGAGGGGACTGTGCAGGGGACATGACAGATCGTCTGTTCATACTCTGTATGAACAGACTATCTGTCTGTTCTCCCCTCAGAGAACCGGAAACTGTGTGTTTACACACACAGATCCCGGTTCTCAGTGTGCCACAAGTGATCGCGGGAGCCCGGTGGTGATCGCGACCGCCGGGCACTCGCATCGGCTCCGTGGGCGAGCAGGGGGCGCAGGATTTGGTGTGATTTGTGTGAGGTGTGATTTGTCTGAAAGCTACTTTCCTGGTGCCTTCATGATAGCATATGCATGGATCGTATGCTGCCATGGATAGGCACTAGGAAAGGAAAATTACGGAGAGGTAAGTATTCAATTTTCCATTTTAGCGTAGTGGTTCTCAGCCTCAGTCCTCAAGTACCCCAAACAGGACATGTTTTGGGAATTTATCTTAGCTAAAATAGCTGTCCAAAATACCAAGCCATTGACTGTGATTTAAAGCACCTGTGCAAGATGAAAGAAAACCTGCAAACATGGCCTGTTGGGGGCTTGAGGAAAGGGTTCAGAACCACTGATTTAGAGCACTGAGCTAAAATCTAGCTCAAGACAATCCTATTCTAATTGTGGGCATTTGAGGGGAACCAAGTGAGTGTTAGAACCCCTGCTTGTCTTTTTTAGGTTGTGTTTTCTTTCCCTTTTCTGAAAATTGGCTTCACTTCTTGTCATGTAGCCAAACAGGAAGTGAGAGTAAAACCCTACCAACGTCTTTCCTTGGGGACACACAGGTGTGTCAAACTAGTGTCCCCATTAGGAAAATTGCACTCTAGCACTTTGTTGTGTACACCTCAAAATATTAGGTATTTTGGGGTTTATTAAGGGAAAATCCACTCTGCAATACAAGTGTACTCGCTGTAAATCTGAGGGGAAGCACTGGTGATTTTATCATTCAATCATGTAGAAGCAAAGATGCTGTTTTTTAAATTTTCATTGCTTGTCCCCCTCGGGTCTCCAGCAATTGCACTTCCAAGTGCACTTGTAGTACTTTAGTAAATAAACACTAAAGTCCAAGATAACTAATAATTTGGGGTGTACAGAGCAACATGCTAGAGTGCAATTTACCTAATGGGCAAACTATTTAGATTGACCTGTGTGTCCCTAAGGAAAGACATTGGTAGGGTTTTACCCTCACTTCCTGTTTGGCTATGTGATAGGAAGTGAATAAATTTGAAGGAGAAACTGGCAAAATTTGGGAGGTGTCTTCACTCTATCAGGGGTGCAGACATCCTCAAAAACTGACAAGACTTCTAATCCCTGTGCACTCTATCCCCAAGAAAAAATAAGAAAGGATTTAATTTAGTTTAACTTTGCAAAGACACATTCCTAAGTTCAACTGTGATGGATGTCAATGGCCCATTTAAACCTTGTTTAATAGAAAACACCAGTTGCCTTTCACTATAAACATTTGTTAGTCCAGTCCTGGAAATCTGCATCTGCTTTACTATTAATTTCCATAAAAATTGGGTTCCTGCAGCTAAATGCACCAAATGCATTTAGATGCGCGATCACTGTGTATGTAAGATGCACGACTGCTGTGTGCGCGGAGTTATGTACCTGTGGCACAGATCTGGTTCCCGGAAGTGGTGGCCAGCACACAGGAATGACATCACGCCCCTCCAGGAAGTTGCTTGTACTGCTGCTAATTTCTTCACCCCACCATGCCCCACTCACTGTTCTCTGAGGAAGAGATGATCATTTGCAAATTAAGATCATTTTTAATTTATTTTTACATGGGGTGGTGTTTGTGTGGGCCATGTGTGTATGTCTAAATGATTTGGCCTCAAAACACACACCTACTTCCTGTGTACAGATTCACTTCCGGACCAATGTATATTGCTTCCTTCTTCAGTGTGTGTGTATATATAGATATATCTATATATCTATAGATGTAGGTCCTTGTGTCTATCAGCAGGGATAAGTTGGGTAGATGCCACACTTCCAATTCTGGAGGCATATTAATGGTCTAGCACATGGGTCTTTAAACTACGGCCCTCCAGTTGATCAGGATCTACAATTCCCATGATGCTTAGTCATGTCTGTGAATGTCAGAGTTTTACAATGCCTCATGGGATGTGTAGTTCCACAACAGCTGGAGAGCGGTAGTTTGAAGATTCCTGATCACTCTAGGATGTCTTGAAAAAAGGTGGTTTTTCATGTGCCTTGTATAATGCCCAAGAAATATCGTTTGGAAAATACAAGTGGGTCATGGCACATCTACATTCCAAATTTGGCACTTAAGATGGTCATGCACTATGCAATCTGATTGTTTAATCTCTGTACAACTCGATATTTAGGCAAAATAGGTAATAGGAAGACGCACTTGAATTAATCCAATTATGGGAAATCAAAAAGGCTCTTGCACTAAACCTAATTTATTTAAGATCTAACTGATTGCAGTGTATGGTCACCTTTAAAGATCAAGATCTGAAAATATTAATTTATTGGGTTTAGAAACTCTTCTCTGTTCTTTGTAATGTATTGAAAGATTTGGGTAAAAAAAGAACAAAAAAATGTCAAAGATATATTAGAAGGGATAGGAATGAGATTAGCATCAACAGGGTTAATTAACTGAGAACACCTACTAATTTCCTAACAAGACACATCCAATGAGATGAAATTAACCAATTGTTCTGGGCGTGCGCTATTATCAATAGGAAAACCGCAGTTACCCTAGTGACTGTTGCAGTTTACATATGCGGGTATTTATTATTGATATTTGCGCTTCAATGTGCACCAGTTCGCACGTTCAGTTAATGACTTTTCCGGCGCATCAATTAATGTATGAAATGATGCAGTGCCTTCTTCTTAGTAAATCACCCCCTATGTCTCAACTGGCCTAGTCTTAACTATTCCAATTTTGCACTGTGCATTTTAAGTATTGCTGCTGCGTATTCAGCCTACTTATGTCCTGGAGCAATTCTACAAATTTATCTACAGTCATATCAAAGCATTTGCTTCCTTTCTGTGTTGCTCACCTTGTTTTATAATGTGGAATATGAAATATAACATGATCCTGCTCCCTTCAAAGAATAAGAAAAAGCAGAATTACTCACTTCACATGCGAGCAGAGATGATGAGATGGAAATATCCTGAGCACAAGCTTTGTAGTTTTTTATTTTATTTTATTATTTTTTTATTCTATTGCCAAAATAGAACACAGTAATGCCCAGTGAAAGAAAATCAATTTGACCCTCCCAGAAGATGACACATGTTAAATTTGAAAAATTCATACTCTAAATACTGACTGCACCCTTCACAAGTTTTATTGCTGCGTATATTAATTTTCTCTGTTGCTTGTTCGCAGTTTTAAAAGACGACTACAAAAAATGAAGGACCATCCAACCTTCTACTGTAGCATTTTAGATTGTCTTTTAATTATGACTGTAACTCACTAAATTTTACCATCTGGCTGAGATATCTCAGGTTTGCCCTATGTAGCAGGGTGACTTGTGCTACCTGGTAGAATGGTGGTTTACGCCAGATTTTGGGAGACGCAAGCGCACTGATGGATCAGGTGTGTGCTGGCTTTATAATAGAGCCAGAGTTAGAGCTCAGGGCCCCAATCTCCTGAGGGAGGACAGTGTGTCTGAGGGGAGCCATGTGAGATGCTTCCGTGCATCAAGGTCAGGTTGGGACAGAGAAAGCCCCAAGCCTGAGAGGAAGTCCATGTGGAACAGGAGCAGCCAGGAGGCTGTAGAGAGAATACAGGAGGAACAAGCTCAGCTAGGGAGCTGCAAGCAAAGATGCAGAACTATACAGTGTCTGCACTTAACCCTGGGATGTGTTTTGTTGTCAGGAAGACCAAAAGGTGTTTGATGTTTAGGAGGACCCTGCAGAAGTACTCAGAGCAGTAAAGCTGCCACAAGACAGCCAGGAGGCTGACTGTTATGTCTTTGCAGTGATGCTGAGAGCTTTCTGTATGAACTTTGACTTGCTTTTAAATAAAAGTGGGCTGCCATGCCCTTAAAATACAGTTTTGGACTGGGGTAAATCATTGAAAATGCACCTACAGCTTTCGTTTAATCACCCTAATCTTACACCATCTACTGCAGTAGTTATGCACAGAATCATTCATGTTCCTTTCAACACAGGGTCACTTACAAAATAAGTCACCTGTAATATAAGCCTTTATATGCTTACTTTTCCAGGGCCATTGTGTTGAAAAATCTGCAGCATTCCTGTTTCATAGCCACTGTAGATATTCTACACTTCCAGGTGTGTAGAATATTTGCTTCTGCCCTGGGCACTGTGGTTCTTCCCACAGGCTTGTATGTTTTGTATACTAGCATGGGGAGCAAGTATTCAGCAAATTTGACAGTCGAATACTGGGGAGTGAAGCTAGAGTAGCAATTCGGTACACAGTCCACCAGAAAGGTAAGTATATTAAAGCTTCTTTCACAGGTGACCTTGTGTGGATAGAGTAGGGATGGGTTAAACCACTGTAAATTTATTATTTTGCTAGCCGTGTCCTGTTGGAATGATTTACTTCCAGTTCCTTTTGGATCTCTGGGACAGGGAGTAAACAGAAGTCAGTCACCAGTGGAAAATTTTACTTTACCTCAAGTTTTGGTGACAGCCAACATTTTACAGTGCTTCTAAAAGAAATAATAATAAAAAACTAAAAAAAAACAAACATGTTATACTTACCTACTGCAATGGTTTTGCACAGAGCAGCCACGAGCCTCTTCATTTTGGGTCTCCCGCTGACGGTCCTGGCTTCTTCTGCCCCCTGCCGAGTGCCCCCAATAGCACACCTCTTGCTATGGGGGCTCTTGAACAGCCTCCCTCCTGAGCTGTGCTCAGCATGTCCATTTACCAACAGAGTGTGACTCGGCCCACGCCCTGCTCTCTCCTCATTGTTTTTCTGGCTTTGATTGGCAGGAGCCAATGGTTTCTGCTGCTGTGTAAGCCAGTGAGGAGAGAGAAACCCGGGAGAGCCACTGCTCTCATGCACATCACTGGATGGGGCTTAGGTAAGTATAAGGGGGGCCCTGGGGGATCTGCACACATAAGGTTTTTTACCTTAATGCACAGAATACATTAAGGATAAAAAATTTTTTGTGCCTTTAGAACCACTTTAACATTTTGCATTTTACTATTATTTCTGCCTCAGTCATGATGGTTACTGGGACATAAAGAAAGGGTCAATCTACCCAGAAGAGACAGACTGCAATAAAAACTTTACGGCCATTCTAACTCGCCATTACTCTATCCAGAACTAAACAAAAATATTTTTGCCTTTACATACAGAAAAGTGAAACACTGTGGTGGTGAAGTAAATGTAGTTAATTTTGGCAAATAGAAGCCAGCAGCCTCTATTCAGCATCCAGTTCATTCAGCTCTCTAATTCCATTCTAGTGAAGAAATGAAGGGTACAGGGTGGCAGTTGATTTAGAAGATTATCTTAAAAGGAGCAGAGAAAGCACTGGACCTTCAACAGTTGTTGCTCTTTCTTCCGGAATCATAGGATGATTAATAAAGTGAAATTCCTAGGATTTAATTGTTATTGAGCATGAGGCTCTGGTTTCAGTATCATTAAAGTACTACCTGTAGAATGTTTTCACCATTTTTCATGAATTATTTGTGCCTTGACATCTGTTCAGGGTACAAATATGTTCTGGTGGCTTAAGAAACTCTGTACTGGTCATAGAATGTTTTTTTTGTTTGCATTACAGTAATTGACATGCTAAATTATAAAATGATACAAAGGGAAAGACAAATGGAAGTTATTTGTTGTAATAAAGGATATACAGGTCCGTAGCTCCAGGAAGTCACAAGTGGATTAAGCAAAGTAAGTAGGTTTGGCATGAAAGTACTTTGTTTACAAATTTGACATTTTATTTTTTATTTTTGCCTCACCCCTAGTCACATCTAAACACTTTTGCACAACTTAAGTAGCAGAACCTGAGAAAAGTGGGGCTCAAGAGCTGATTAAAGCAATCAAAAGACACCATAAATCAAGTTCCTCGCAGTCACATCCTGTTCTCTGTAGGTTCTTGATTGGTGTAAATTGTGCAATCTGGTGGTAGCTCATGTAGAACGCATTGTGCCCTAAATAACATTTTGATTTTATTCTTCAGGATAGCAATCATGGATTATGGTTAATGAAAAAAGCAAGTAGCATGTGTCAAGTGGTAGAAACATTCACATGTAGCTGGAGATACATACTAATTTTAAAGTAATATTATACTAATAGATTAAGCACTTTCAGTAGCTGATTCAAATACTTATGGAGTTTGTGTCCTTTATCTTTTAATCCCTGTGCCTTTGTTCCAGTTTAAGCTAATGCCATGACTGCTGCCACAGGTTTCTTGTTTTAGAGTGGCTTCATTCCCTTATAGTGTCCACAGGAGTCTCCCTAAACTGTGTGCATCAAAGGAAGCACACAGCCCTATAGCCTAGCATTGGAAGGCACTCCTCTGCTACCCCCCCCCCTCCTCCCTTCTCCAGACTAACAGACAGGTTGGAGAGTGCACTGTCCACTGTTAACTCTTTCCAGTGAGGACCAGAAGTTCAGGGAATCAGCAATGTGAAAGCAGGAGCCAGCATCATGGAAAGTTGCAAACAACAAGTGCTAAGCAAAGAGTTTTAACAAATAGTTTGAGGTATATTTATTTTACAGTGCTCAATGCGTTAAGCTAAAAATGCTGAGGGTTTATCACTATTTTAATGCATGCAATCTAAGGTATAGTGGATATTAGGGATGAGCCGAACACCCCCCTGTTCGGTTCACACCAGAACATGCGAACAGACAAAAAATTTGTTCGAACACGCGAACACCGTTAAAGTCTATGGGACACGAACATGAATAATCAAAAGTGCTAATTTTAAAGGCTTATATGCATGATATTGTCATAAAAAGTGTTTGGGGACCTGTGTCCTGCCCCAGGGGACATGGATCAATGCAAAAAAAAGTTTTAAAACCAGACGTTTTTTCGGGAGCAGTGATTTTAATAATGCTTAAAGTGAAACAATAAAAGTGTAATATCCCTTTAAATTTCGTAGCTGGGGGGTGTCTATAGTATGCCTGTAAAGGGGCGCATGTTTCCCGTGTTTAGAACAGTCTGACAGCAAAATGACATTTCAAAGGAAAAAAAGTCATTTAAAACTACTCGCGGCTATTAATGCATTGCTGGTCCGACAATACACATAGAAGTTCATTGATAAAAACGGCATGAAAATTCCCCACAGGGGAACCCCGAACCAAAATGTAAAAAGAAAAATGACGTGGGGGGTCCCCCTAAATTCCATACCAAGCCCTTCAGGTCTGGTATGGATATTAAGGGAAACCCTTGCCAAAATTTAAAAAAAAATGACATGAGGGGTCCCCCTAAATTCCATACCAGGCCCTTCAGGTCTGGTATGGATATTAAGGGGAACCCCGCACCAAATTTTTTTTTAAAAACGGCATGGGGTCCCCCCAAAAATCCATACCAGACCCTTATCCAAGCAAGCAACCTGGCAGGCCGCAGGAAAAAAGGGGGGACAAGAGAACGCCCCCCCTCCTGAACTGTACCAGGCCACATTCCCTCAACATTGGGAGGGTGCTTTGGGGTAGCCCCCAAAACACCTTGTCCCCATGTTGATGAGGACAAGGGCCTCATCCCCACAACCCTGGCCGGTGGTTGTGGGGGTCTGTGGGCGGGGGGCTTATCGGAATCTGGAAGCCCCCTTTAACAAGGGGACCCCCAGATCCCAGCCCTTCCCCCTGTGTGAAATGGTAAGGGGGTTGTACCCCTACCATTTCACTAAAAAACTGTAAAAAATTTTAAAAATGACAAGAGACGGTTTTTGACAATTCCTTTATTTAAATGCTTCTTCTTTCTTCTTTCTTCTATCTTCTATCTTCCTTCATCTTCTTCTTCTTCTGGTTCTTCCTCCGGTGTTCTCGTCCAGCATCTCCTCCGCAGCGTTTTTTTTGTTTTTTTCCCTTCTTCTCCTCGGGCCGCTCCGCATCCATGGCTCCCGCTCTTCTCTTCATCTTCTTCTCTTCATCTTCTTCTCTTCATCTTCTTTTCGGGCCGCTCTGCATCCAGGATCCACGCTTCTCCTCTTCTGACGGTTCTTAAATAATGGGGGGCCACCCGGTGACCCCGCCCCCCTCTGACGCACGGTGACTTGACGGGACTTCCCTGTGGTGTCACAGGGAATGCCACAGGGAAGTCCCGTCATGTCCCCTTGTGTCAGAGGTGGGCGGGGTCACTGGGTGCCCCCCCGTTATTTAAGAACCGTCAGAAGAGGAGAAGCATCACACAGCGGGAGCCTCCCTCCATGCCAGCATGGATGCGAAACGGCCCAAAAAGAAGATGAAGAAGGGAAGAAAATGCAGTGGAGGAGATGCTGGACGAGAACACTGGAGGAAGAACCAGAAGAACCACAAGAACCAGAAGAAGATGAAGGAAGATAGAAGATAGAAGAAAGAAGAAAGAAGAAGCATTTAAATAAAGGAATTGTCAAAAACCGTCTCTTGTCATTTTTAACATTTTTGACAGTTTTTTAGTGAAATGGTAGGGGTACTTTTGTACCCCCTTACCATTTCACACAGGGGGAGGGCCAGGATCTGGGGGTCCCCTTGTTAAAGGGGGCTTCCAGATTCCAATAAGCCCCCTGCCCGCAGACCCCCACAACCACCGGCCAGGGTTGTGGGGATGAGGCCCTTGTCCTCATCAACATAGGGACAAGGTGTTTTGGGGGGCTACCCCAAAGCACCCTCCCAATGTTGAGGGCATGTGGCCTGGTACGGTTCAGGAGGGGGGTGCGCTCTCTCGTCCCCCCCTCTTTTCCTGCGGCCTGCCAGGTTGCCTGCTCGGATAAGGGTCTGGTATGGATTTTGGGGGGGACCCCACGCCATTTTTTTTTAAATTTTGGCGTGGGGTTCCCCTTAATATCCATGCCAGACCTGAAGGGCCTGGTATGGAATTTAGGGGGACCCCCCACGTCATTTTTTAAAATTATTTTGGTTCGGCGTTCCCCTGTGGGGAATTCCCATGCCGTTTTTATCAATGAACTTCTATGTGTATTGTCGGACCGACAATGCATTAACAGCCGCGAGTAGTTTTAAATGACTTTTTTTCCTTTGAAATGTCATTTTGCTGTCAGACTGTTCTAAACACGGGAAACATGCGCCCCTTTACATGCATACTATAGACACCCCCCAGCTACGAAATTTAAAGGGATGTTACACTTTTATTGTTTCACTTTAAGCATTATTAAAATCACTGCTCCCGAAAAAACGGCCATTTTTAAAACTTTTTTTGCATTGATCCATGTCCCCTGGGGCAGGACCCAGGTCCCCAAACACTTTTTGTGACAATACCATGCATATAAGCCTTTAAAATTAGCACTTTTGATTTCTCCCATAGACTTTTAAAGCGTGTTCCGCAGCATTCAAATTTGCCGCGAACACCCCAAATTGTTCGCTGTTCGGCGAGCTTGCGAACATCCCATGTTCGAGTTGAACATGAGTTCGACTCGAACTCGAAGCTCATTCCTAGTGGATATGTGTATATATAACATAACATTTCCAGGGTGACTAGATGAATAAGAAGTCAGTATATCTTGCTCTAACTATAGACCCATATCATTACTCAACCTTGACATTAAGTTACTATCAAAAGTCTTAGCGACCCGCCTAAATAGTGTAATAGGTTCTTTAATAAATAAAGACCAGGTCGGCTTTATCCCACAGCGCCAAGCGGCAGATAATGTACGCAGGACTACTTTACTAATTCAAGCAGCTAAATCACGACAAATACCCATCTGTCTCTTATCTTTAGATATTAAAAAAGCACTTCATACAGTTTTGTGGCATTACCTACATTTTGTCCTGCAGCATTGGGGATTTGGTCCTCATTTTCTTAGCTGGGTCTCCTCATTATACAAAAATCTTATGTTAAATATGCTGGATATAATGCATGTAAAGGGGGGGGGGAGGATTTCAGGGATTATAGCGGTGCCAAAAATACACAAACTAACTTAGATAAAAAACATAAACATTAATTAATGTTTATGTTTTTTATCTAAGTTAGTTTGTGTATTTTTGGCACCGCTATAATCCCTGAAATCCTTCCCCCCCCCTTTACATGCATTCTTTCATTAGTGGGATGAGGTGCTGTATTACACTGAGGACTACCCAACCACCTCTATGCTGGATATAAATCAAACCTTTTTGACATCTGTAAGGCTACGCGTCAGGGATGTCCACTTTCACCACTCTTATTTGTCCTACCTATTGAACCTCTTGCTCTTGACGATATCCTAATCTTTTCAAATTTCTGCTCCTAATCTTATAAGTAAATGTGATCACTTTGCCCACGTATCTGGTCTAATTATTAACTCTTAAAAATCTATAGCCTTAAATATATCTTTACCTCCTCAAATTTTACAACAAGAGCAAACATCCCTCCCTTTCTCGTGGTCCACTTCACGCCTTCTTTACCTAGGGATAACTCTCACACCCAATCTTTCTGACATTTTCACTGCCAATTATCCTCCAATTTTGCGTAAAATATCTAATCTTCTGACACAATGGTCCTCTCTGCCATTATCTTGGATATAGAGTAATAAAGATAGCTATACTGCCCAAAATTCTTTATCTTTTTCGAGTTTTACCTATCCCTGTTCCAGCATACTTTCCCAGAATATTACAGCTTAAGGCATTAACTTTCGTTTGGGGCTCCTTGAAACCCCATCTGCCCAAACACACTCTTTACCTTCCAAAACCCAAAGTGGGACTAGGGTTTCCTAATTTTACCACCTATTACCATGCAGCTCAATTAGCCCATATCCCTAAATATCACGCAAAACGTGAAATTCTGCTTTGGGCTGCGCTGGAATCAATAGATTGCGACCCACTTTCAATAACCAACCTCGTATGGTCTAATTCCTAGAAACCATAAAAAACTCAATAATCCTATAACTAAACATACACTAGCCATTTGGGATACATTTAAATTAGTAAATGGACTACAATCTCCCCATATACCTCTTTTATCATTTCTTAAAAATCTACTTTTCTATCCTGCTTGGTCTTCCTCTAAATCTTTTAAAGCATGGACCTCCACTAATTTAACTTAACTCTATGAACTAGCATCCTTTACTTCATTCAAAACTTTCCCTGACTTATGTGAAAGTCACAGACTTCCTAATTCGGAACTCTTTCGAGATCATCAGATTAAACATATTTTTATGCCCTATATACAAGGAAGAATTAATTTAGATTAATTAACTTGCTTTGAAAATATATGTAAACGTGACCCACACACTAAGGGACTTATTTCAACTCTTTACACTCATCTTATTACTAAATCCAACTCAGACCCACCATCATATGTGGCTAAGTGGGAAATGGATCTTGGGTTTTTCGCTGGAAGCAGATGATTGGTATAAGATTTGTATCACAACTAAGTCATCCTCACAAAACATAGCTGCCTTAGAGACAAATTACAAAGTACTCACATGGTGGTATTTGGTCCCTGTCAGAATTGCGAAATATGTTGCAAATTATTCACCATCTTGTCTTTCATGGCTGTGGTGATCTTGGATCACATCTTCATAATTGGTGGGATTGCCCGGTAGAAAAAAAATTCTGGAAAGATGTATTTCTTATGATTTTTTCAACACTTTTTGAAATCCCTATCAATCCTGATCCTACAATAGCACTTTTAAACTTAAAACCGGCTACTCTCTCCTACCGCCAATTCAAACTCATATTACAGATTACTACAGCCGCAAAACAAACAAATGCTAAAGCTTGGAAATCCCCGTCCTTAATAATTGCTGAAACTAAAAATAGAGTCAATCAAGCAATGATCCATGCCAAAACAGAGGCTATAACTTAAGATAAAATATCCAACTTTGAGAATATATGGAATCCCTGGTGACTCACTTTTTTCTTCCAATTTTGATGCTTCCCTACTAAGACCTTGGTAATCTCGATTTATACTTCCATTCTCAGCATTCATGGTATGTGTTTTTATCATGTACTGTACTACCTCGGGAACCCCTACTACCTCTCATTTCTTTCTTCCCTATCTATTTTTTCTCCTACCTAAAATTATTTTTTCTTTTATCTTCTTTCTCTCTTCTACTTTTTCCCCTTATTCTCTCTCACCTCTTTTAATTTACTCTTTATATAGTTCTGGTAGCAGAACTTTTATTTCCTTGGTTATCATTATACCAATTGTACATAGTTCCAATATGTAGTATAAGATTTTAGATTCTATAATAAATTATTTATTTTTTTTAATTTTTATTTAAAAACCATACTCTTGACTTTTTTTTAAATCTGAGGTCATCTTATATTAACCTGGTCTAAGTTGATTTTATCCTCTCTTATACAATGTATGACACAATCTTTTGAGTAGTTTGATCCATGCTAAAATTGTTTTAGTTAAACTACTTTTAGTTTATGTTGGAACTACATATCAATATTATTACCATATATGTAATATTTTCTTTTGCTGCCACCATATGTACTTATGTATACTAATTGGTAAAATTCAATAAACAAATTTGACAAGAGAAAGTTATGATCATATCATAACTATCAATCGAACGAAAAAAAAAAAAAGCCAGTATATGCAAATAGTACTCTTACATTCTATGAGCACTTATAAAAACGAAGTATGAAAACGCCTCTTAATACCAGTAACACAAGGCTAAGCTTCCTGAAAATCACTCACTCTACAGTGCTTGTTCTCATGTGTAAATGCGTAGCACTTTAGAACTGCCATCAGGACAGTAATGAATGCAAAATTAACTTTGTTCCATTTATTTCAATGAAAGCAGAAAAAATGGGATGCATAACCACCATTACTTTAATGGCCTTTAATCTTAAACCATATGTCTTTGATTAAGTAAAAAAGACTGCAGGAGCATCTGGTGCAAGTTATAAATAAATATTTAAATTTGAATGCGTTTTTATTCAACAATAAAATCTATAATTCTATCAACATAACCTTTTATAAAGCTATTGGAACAGACCACTTTGTCCGTTTGTAATGCAAGATCAAGCAAGAATGTAAAGCTTATAGCTATAATCTTTGTGTAATCCTTTGAACCATATTGTAAACCCTGAGACTGGGTGACTATTTTGACTGCGGGAGTGCAGTGAAGGATGGGTTAAAAATGAAGAATATATCTAAATCTTAGCTAATAAATATGGAAGAAACCACGGAGGATTGGTGTATGGTTGGCTGTTTTGGCAAAAATTGGCAAGGAAAAATGAAGGTCAAATGTCACTGACCCCTGATCTCAATGTAACTGTTAAACTGACTATAGCTTTTAATTCTACCCTTACCCAAACCGTAAAGGATAAGATCGCCCTTTCACGTGAAATGAAAAGGTGAATTAACTCCAAGTATTCTCGCCAACCCTCCGGACCCACTGCCACGATGCCCTGTGCTGCTGGTGTAGCGGTCTGTCTGTACGTACTGAACTTACCCTTTACCATCACCCATATACCACACAGAATTAATTGATTGAATTTACCCTTTACACATACCTGTACACCTGAACTTACCATTTAAGCTTATCTGAACTCAAAAATTAACCCTTTGAGGACCTAGCCTTAGATATTATTTTCATATTAAATACAGACATACTAAGCAATGTGTAATTTAACACTTATGCCCCATACACACGGTCGGACATTGATCGGACATTCCGACAACAAAATCCTAGGATTTTTTCCGACGGATGTTGGCTCAAACTTGTCTTGCATACACACGGTCACACAAAGTTGTCGGAAAATCCGATCATTCTGAACGCGGTGACGTAAAGCACATACCTCGGGACTATAAACGTGGCAGTAGCCAATAGCTTTCATCTCTTTATTTATTCTGAGCATGCGTGGCACTTTGTGCATCGGATTTGAGTACACACGATCGGAAATTCCGACAACAGATTTTGTTGTCGGAAAATTTTATAGCCTGCTCTCAAACTTTGTGTGTCAGAAAATCTGTTGGAAAATGTGTGATGGAGCCTACACACGGTCGGAATTTCCAACAACAAGGTCCTATCACACATTTTCCGTCGGAAAATCCGACCGTGTGTACGGGGCATAAGTGTACCTCTTACAGAGATAACATCACTCTTGATCATGCCTTCAACAATTTTTTTACTACAGAAAGATTAGACATGTGTCCGAAATTAGTTTTTATTTATTTTGTTTCGTTAAAAAATACATTTGTACGAAAATCCGAAATAAGGTCAAATCTGTCAATTGAAGGCTTATGGTGTCTGTCGGATGTTCTAAGAAGATTCGACGAAGCAGCTAAACTGTACACTTCCGGTCGAATGCTCCACCCACAAGCTATAGAATTCTAATGTTGTTTGACTAGTAATAAGTATTAATTATTATTACTAGTCAAATAACAATAGAATTCTTCTATAGCCTATGGGCGGAGCATTTGACCATAAATGTCCTCTTGCGGCGATCGTATGTCTTTAGCTGCTTCATCGGATCTTAATGTCAAATGGTATAATACATTTTTGTGGTGGCAGAAGTGTCAGCAGCACCTAAGGAAGAGCTAGTAGCGGAGACCTTGCCACTTTTTTTTAGTAAGGCGTCCACCACAACCGCGACCGCAACCTCTACCTGCCTTAATATTTCTGTTAGAACAGTACATTGCTGTATATTTAGTTCTAACAGAAAATGGACTGGTGATAGTGATCAGACCTGCAAGCAGGTAACAATGTAAAATCAAATGAAAAACAGATCATAAGAAATAGAGCAAAAACAACAAATATGCCAGAGTTGGCAAAACTACCTTCACACAGGTAACAAATTAGGGTAGATAGAATCTATAATATAGAGTCTATAATAAATAATAAATCCCCCCAAAATACAGACAGCCTCTGAGGCTATCACAACACTAACAACACTAGTATCAGTATCAAGTTCAACATGAACACAATAGCAGATGAAATGAAAAAGCTAAGTTGAACTATAGCTTGCTTCACTATCTGTTCTGCTGTTGTGCTTATTGCTTAATAATTCAGTTTCTCTGTTAACAAACAAGTGGACCAGCTAAGATTGACTTTCTGAAATGATTCAGTGTGTCTCTCTCTGCTAGCAATCGTAAGTGAAAGTAAGTTGGCTGTACATGTGTTGTACTTAAGTTGTAGCTATTTTACTGCTCCTCCTCTTTGGTTACAATCAGCCAATAACATTCATCATCATCATTTTACTCCCCCCACCCATTCCAACAGCGACCACTAACAGCTCTTTTACTATTGTCTCTATAATGTCAAATCTTTTCTCTCTATGTCGAATAATCTTGGACTAATAGAGTTAGGTTAGACACATTCAACCACAGGTTCGATAGACACGGATCGCTGTTGTCACCTATTGCCAATGTTGAATCTTCTATCTATCTATCTATCTATCTATCTATCTATCTATCTATCTATCTATCTATCTATCTATCTATCTATCTATCTATCTATCTATCTATCTATCTATCTATCTATCTATCTATCTCGAACTGTTGTCGTAATCATTTTTTTATTTCGGATCTTTCAGAGTTCGGATTCTGCGCATTCGTTATCGTTTTGTTAAAATGGACATGAAAATCCCCGAAATTTGGATGAAAATGCATTCAGAGGATAACGAATGCACATGTCTAAGAAAGATGGTACCATCTTTGTTCAGGTATCATCCAGGGTCAGCATTTACTTCCTAGACTAAGATTTTGGCTCAGAAATTACATAATCATGCAAACTTTGGTACCTGGCAGTTTTTAATTGTGTTTACAAAAATAAAGTCTCTCACCTTGCAGTCTGGGAGAGCGGAGACTGAGGAAATGCTTGCTCCTGCTTGCAGCAGATTAATGACATCCTCGCAGCCTAGGCAAAGGCACTGGACTGGAGCTCAAGGACTGCCTTTAAGTAATAAAAGGTTGAGATTATTTGAGAAGTAATACTTTTGCAATATTATGTAACACAACAGGAAGGTATTCATGCAGGGAGACCATCCTCCCCTGGCGCCTTACAGGTAGGGAAAGAACTCACAGCCACCTGGAGCGCTTCAATAGTTATTGGAGCGTCCAGTTGTTGTCTCGCCTCAGCAGATAATGTGGGTAGATTAATGTTAGTCATAAAAGCAATAAGATCTTCATCAGAGTAGGTCTCTCTGGACTTGTATAAGTCCCTATAAAAATTGGCCAGCTCGGAGATGATATCATCAGGAGCATTAACTATCTTGCCATTGGCAGCTCGAATGGCTCCTGTGGCCGGTGATTGTTGTGATTTCGCAATTTTTGCTAATAGGCGGCCCGCCTTTTCCCCCTCCTCATAAAACGCCAGTTTTGAAAAAAATCTTTTACGTTCTGCAGTGGAGGATCTCACTCGGTCTAAGGAATCCTGAGCTGTGATCCATGCCTCCCTTGCAGAATCAGGGGGATCATCACAAATGCTAGTTCTAGTTGACTCACCAAGTCCTCCGCCTGTTCTAGCAGAGCCGAGGTATTCTGTTTAACCACACGTATTTCCTGAATGAATACACCTCTACAGTAAGCTTTAAGCGTTTCCCATTTGTTCAGGATATCCGTGTGCTGTCAATGCGTTCTGAGGAAATTATGGATCTGGGCCTCTATCCGTTCATGTGAAGTAAATAATTTAAGCCAGAAAGCATTTAGTTTCCATGGGGCCTTAGATAATAGACTAGAGGGTTGCGTATGTAGCCATATTACTAGTGGGGAGTGATCAGATACTCCTCGCGGGTAGTATTCCACTCTCGAGGTGTTTCCCACCATATCTGGGGTGCCAACACAGAGGTCTATACGGGATAGTGAACCATGTGTCTTGAGAAGCATGAAAACTGCTTATGGTTTGGGTCACGAATACGCCATAAATCAGTCCATCCTATTTCCGTCAGGAGACGACTAAGGGATGTTCCCCGACCTCCCTTGGGTGCTACCATAGGGGGGTGTCTATCTAGTCTGGGGTCTAGGCAGCTGTTAAAGTCCCCCATAATTAGTAGCGGAATGTCTGGTTTATTGGTCATATATGATACCAGTAATTGCAACACTTCCTGCGAAAACGGGGAAGGTATGTATACAAATGCCAGAATCATGGTAATTGTATATATTTTACAATGGAGGAAAATAAATCTACCAGATATATCTATCAGAGAGTCTAACTCTTGATATGCTATGGCCTTGTGTATCAGTACGCTCACTCCTCGAGAGAAGGCGGAGTAAGTGGAATGATATGCCTTCCCTACCCATGCATATTGCAAGAAGCTAACCATATTGTCCTGCAGGTGAGTCTCCTGCAAGCCAAATATGGCGGGGTGGATCCTTCGCATGACCGTAGATATCATTGTTCTCTTCAATGGATCATTTACCCCCCGCACATTCCAAGACATTATAGGTGTACTAGACATAGCATACCGTTATAAATCAATCTATGCATGTAAAACATTGTTGCACCTTCAAATACATTTCCTTTATCCTCCCTGATGGGGACTACATTGAGTTCAGAGGAAGTCATCATGTGGCGTAGCAACCTTTGGGCTATAACAAAGTAGCACGTGCACTGGAGATGCAGTAGAAGATTGGTGAACAAACATTTGCGCCACTTTGCATACCTGTGAATATACTGTTGAACTATAAGTGGGGTACAATCAGCGATTCTGTATTTGCCAACGTGGCAGAATAAACTATTTCCAGCAGCCACAGGGTTTGACCATTAACATTCAACTTTTTGCCAACTGGGCAAAGATACCTGTGCCATAGCAACCCGAACAGTAGGTTGAAAGCGCACATTGCACTTACGTTCACGCCGCAAGGGCAGTTAAACTTGTCAGTGATCAAACACAGATTGAAATTGGACTTCCATTCGCTGATGGTGGAATTTTAGCATACGTCCTCTTTAAACCCTGTAAAAGCTGCACAAGTAATGGGGCGCCCTTCATGCACAAAAGATGTTGATACGACTTTGTCATCCATCTCCATTTTCTCATCTTGGTCGTCGGAGGCCTTGCTCATTACAGTCCAGCCAGTCTGCTGCTTCTTGAGCATTTTCAAAGAAGTGGTTTTGATCTCCTGCTGTAATGCGTAGCTTGGCCGGGAAGAGCATGGCATACTTTAACTGCAGATGTTGTAACCTTTTCTTGACAGCCATAAATTTAGACCTTTTGCGCTGTACTTCTGCGGAAAAGTCTAGGTAAAAGAATATTTTGGCGCCATTGAAGTGTACTGCTCCCTTTTCCCTGGCCAAACGGAGCACCACCTCGCGAGCCCTGTAATTCAGGAGTCTTGCAAGCACTGACCTCGGGGGGCTACCTTGTCAGGGAGCCCCACAATGCGGACATTGTTGCGTCTCAGACGACTCTCAATGTCGTCTGTTTTATCAAACGCCTGGTGGGCCTGCTGAGCTGCTACTCTCACTTCCCTGTTCAGATGAGGCATGTGGTCCTCCATGTCACTCACTCTCCCTTCTACCGCGGTGGTTCTCTCTCTGATTTTTTGCAGATCATGGCGTAATAAAGAGACTGTCTCCCTCAGCCCCCCAAATTTCTCTTTAAGATCGTCCACCGATGCTGTGCATTTATGTACAGCCTGTAAAATATCACTCAGTGATGGTTGGGGACTGTCCTCCGTCTGCATATCAAACAGAGCAGGCATAGGGTCAGTGACAGACTCCATGAAATCAGTGTCTTCCAGCCTGTCTGTGTTATCTCTGTCTGCCTGTACCGCAGACACTGCTGTGTGCTGTGATTCAGCATGTGTAACTTCCATAGTTCCTGCCATTTTTTGGGCATAATAAATCATGTCTCTGGGCTGGTCTTTTGTCTTAGGGAGTTTTGGTAGCTTACCCCCTTGCTCCGGTTTCTTGTCCTGGCCTCGTGGTGTCCTCTGAGGCTGAGGGTGCCCGGCGCCATCTTGGAATTCCTGGGAGGCTGAAGCCGCGGCCTCTCCTCGGTTCCCCCGGGTCATCATACCCGATCTAGCTGCCGTTTTGGGGTCCGCGGGTGTCTGGAGACTGTTAGGGGTCTTTTTCGGATGTTTGCAGGCGCTGTGTGTGGTGAGGAGAGGATTCTCTGCAGGATCAACAGCAGGAGCTCCGTCGAACACGACTGTTCACATGCCCCGTCAGGCCACGCCCCCGCTCCCTTTCCTTAATTGTCAAAAGCAGAGGTGCCTCCTTACACTGGGGTTCAATGGGAAGGATGGCCCCTTACAGATAAAAATATCATTGGTTTCATTGTTTACTTATTTAAGAGTCAAGCGTAGAGAAACCATCAGTTCAGCATTGTTTTTTTCTTTTTTTTTTTTTTATTGTGTATTTATTACAGCCTGACTGAGGAAGGGGGGGGGGCACCATGGAGAAATTATCAAAGAGTCAGGAAGTAATGATCATATAGGACGTAATGGTGTGGCACCAGGGTTAAGCTCAGAATAATCCCATAAATCCCAAATTTTTGAAAACTGAGGAAGTGAGTCGTGAACTACCGCTGTAAGGTGTTCCATTCTGTGAATCTGGTCCAGTATCTGCAAAGCCTGTGAGAGGGTAGGTGGGGAGGGAGATAGCCATCTCAAAGGTATAGCCCTTTTGGCTGCCAAGAGGATAAAGGCAGCTAATTTTTGGGTATGCTTGGAGATGCCAGGGAATGGAACACCCAGTAGGTAATGAATCGGATCCAGGGTAGATTAATTTCAAGAAGGCCTTGTAAGTGGACTTGAATGGACCAGAATGGACCAGAATGGTTGGATGAGGGGACATTCCCAAAAAATATGAAAGTGTGAGCCAATGTCACCCAGGCACCCCCAGCACACCCGGGGAACCTTTAGGATTGAATCTATGTAGGACCTCCAGGGTTCTATACCAAAATAACAGTATCTTATAAGCTATTACTCTCTGCTCCACGCATCTTGATGATTTGGAAACAGCCTCCCAAATATTCTGCCATTGAGGGAGAGAGATAGTTCGTTGGGTAACCTGAGACCATTTCTGCATGTATGAATATTGTGTGTTAGTAAGTGGGAGGGTTCTATGGAGATGCATATAGATATCCGAAATAAGGTGGGTCTGGTATGGGCCTTGGGCACATAAAAGTTCAAATGGGGTGGGATTATCTAGGGTCAGGGACTTAGAGAGGAAGTAGTGTTTAAATTGGAGATAGTAGTAGAATAGTTGTTTAGGGATCTGGTGATTTCGTTGAATTTCCACAAAAGATAGAAGGTTACGAGATAGTGGATGCACTATGTTTTGAAGCTGAAAAATTCCAGCCTGCGACCAGGGGTACATTCGGGTGTAGGATAGACTACCCGGTAAATCAGGGTTAAAAAGCATGTGTAGTAAAGGTGGACATGGAGAAGAGAGAGAGAACTGTTGGGAACATCTCTTCCATATAGAGATTGTGAATAACATCGGGAGTAGACAAAGGTCCAGCAGTTGGGCAATAGAGGTCTCTAAGGTCGACCAGATCATGGAGCAGGGATGAACTGGGCATGTTATACTAATTTCTATCTCTGACCAAACACTGGATGCCATTCTAGTAGACCATGTGATAATTGGTTTAAGATGGGTGGCAAAGTAGTATTTAATAAGGTCTGGGGCTCCCATACCCCCTTTAGAGCGAAGAGCTAGCATTACTGAGCTGGCTATATGATGAGCTTTATTATGCCAAATGAAGTTGAGGAATAATCTCTGCGTGGCTTTGAGCTGTGACATGGGTATGGGGACTGGCAGGGTTTCAAACAAGTACAGGAGTCTTGGTAAGATAGACATCTTCAGGACATAGATCCAACCTAAGAGAAAGAGGGGAAATGGGTCCCACTGGCGCAAAAGTCAGTTAATGTCACAGAAGAGTGGGAGGAAGTTGGCCTGGTAGAGGAGGGAGTATGAGGAGGTTTAGTTTATCCCTAGGTATTTGAGAGATTGTGGGCACCAGTGGTAGGAGTAGTTCTGTTGTAGATTAACAAGAGCTGGGAGAGGGATGTGTAATGTTAGGGCTTCCGTCTTGCTCATGTTGGTTTTGTACCCAGAGATTGTGCCAATTTTTTTTAACAAGTCATGGAGATTTGGGAGAGAGGGATGGGGGCTGGTCAGTGTCAGTAGGATGTCGTCTGCAAATAAAGAAAGTTTATACTCTCTCTGGCGTAACAAGACCCCATGAATGTCAGGATGAGTGCGGATGGCTTCGGCTAAGGGCTCCAAACATAGAATAAAGAGCAAAGGAGATAGCGAGCAGCCCTGTCTGGTACCATTACTCAAAGGGAACGATGGTGATAAAAAGGAGGACATCTGAACTTGGGAGGAAGGTCGGGAGTAAAGGGCGTGTAGCGCTGCTAAAAAGGGGTCTTTAAATTCATATTTGGAAAGGTTGGCAAACATAAAGGGCCCGCTGAGCTGATCAAAAGTTTTTTGAGTGTCTAGGCTCAAAATTTAAGGCCGGGCGTGTTGTTTTATTTAACAGGTCAGTAAGACCGATGGTGCGTCTCGTGTTGTCGCCGGAATCTGTAGTGGGCACAAAGCCTACTTGATCTTTGTGTATGAGTCTAGGGATTATGAGGGACAGTCTGTTGCCCAGAATTTTCCTAAAGATCTTGTAATCCAAATTAAGTAACCCAATGGGTCTATAATTGTCAGGTAGGGAGGTATCCTTACCAGGTTTTGGAATCACTGAGATGTGAGCATGAAGGAATTGGGGATAAAGTTCATTTGAGCAATGAGGTAAAAAGGGATATTAAGTGTGGGCTTAAAATCGGGAGGAAGGTTTTATAATATGAGTAAGGCAGACCATCTGGGCCAGGGGATTTATGAATTGGCAGGTTTTTGACTACTTCAGCTAATTCTTCGGGGGTAACCTTAGAGTTCAAGGGTTAACGGTGGTCTGGAGAGAGTTTAGGTAGGTGTAAGGATTCAAAAAATGTTTCTTGTGTGAAATTGTAGTTTGGGTCCGTTTTTAGACAATTATATAATTTATGATAAAATTCTCCAAATACTTTGGACATGGTAAGAGGGCAGTAGGTGGGGGTACCATTAGTTTGCGTGAGAAAATCTGGGGATGAATGGAAGGGGCGAGGCCTCAATTTATTTACCAGCATTCTATCAGGTTTGTTAGAGTACTCGTAAAATTTCTGTTTGGGCTACAGAAGAGATTTATCGATTCTCTTCATATCTAGGGATTTGAGTTGGTTTTCGTAGGAGAATAACGGTTCGAAGCCTAACCACCGTGGGGGAAGACACCAAGAGCTTCTCAACTTTGCGGAGTTTGGTCATGATAGAAGAGGGCTCCTGCTTTCCCAGACGGGTCAGATGCCATAAAGGCTATTGGGAAGTGTTTGCTAGAAAGTTTAAAGGATCCCCCAGGGCGGAAATGGGTCTCTTGGATCATGATCACATCAGCCCTAGAAGATTTAAACGCTTTCAAAGCTAACCAGCTCTTTTGCATAGAGTTTAAACCTTTGACATTACAAGTAAGAAACTTTAGTGCCACCTAATCCATTTAAAAGGCAAATGATATACAGCATAGTATACGTTAGGTAGATAATTCCATGGTGTGAGGGACATGTAGAGGGTAAAAAAAAAAATAAGACTTAGGAAAACAGTAGCACTATAACATGAATGCATTAGGTCCATGAGGTGTAGCAGCCACAGGTCAAAAAAAAGACCTGAAAAAATGAAAAAAAAAAGGAAAAACGCATGAAAATAAAAAGTTAATATTACATCCAAAAAGAAGCCTGAAGGGCACGATACTACCAGGGAGTCAAGGTGGAAGCCTTGGACTAGGAAGATGGGCATGGGGACCTCCAAAAAATGGGGGAGGAAAGTCCCCCACTGTCTTCAGGAGTGTGGAAGCCTGGAATACAAAGCATAAAAAAATAAAATTATAAAAGATTAAACTTTTAGATCAGAATGCGATAGACGCAATAAGCAGCGCACCCCATGGGGCGAGAAAAAAAAACCCAGATGAGGGGGCTCTGGCCACATAAAAATGTCAGGGGGGCTAGGAAAAATCAGAGATCATAACCAAAATATGCATTGGTATCCATCAGGTTGCAAATCTGGATAATGGGTGCCTCTGAGGTGTGAAGGTGGATTTGTTTTGCCTCTGTCGCACTGGGGTCCAGATGTGACTTGGAGCCATCAGTGGTTTAGGAGTTGCAGGAAGTGGTGCAGGATCTTCTTCGAGGAGAGGTGGCAGGCCCAAGTTGCGTAGAAAAGCATCACTTTCCTGAAGATCACGTAAGCAACACTGTACCCCATCACGGGAGGCGAAAGAGGAAACCCCAGCGATACACGACTTTATGAGCCTGGAGGTGAAGCATCATCGGGTGAAGGTTTATTCATTTTGCCAGAGTAATAGGGGAAAGATCACTGAAGATCTGGACCCTTTGAAATCAAGCCTGGGTTTATTGCGGGTAGCAATGGTTAAAGCTTCTTTGTTGTCATAATAATGGAACCAGACAATTACGTCCTGCGGGTTCGACCCAGTCAGGGTTTTAGGAGCTAATGATCTGTGGGCTCTATCTAAACGCTAGTCAATATCAGGGATATTGGGAGCCACTATGTTGAACAAGCTCAGTAGATAGGGGCGGAGGTCTTGGTCTTCCCACTGTTTCTGGGATACCCCTGATCTGCAGATTTTGTCTGCGCTCCCTATTCTCCAGGTCCTCCTGCTGGGCTTGGAGATGGGTGATGGTATGTTTTATGGCAGCATTGTCCTCTTCTAGGACCTGTACATATTGTATTAGTTCATCAAACTTTGTCTCCAGGGTGTCAGTGCGCTCTCCCAATTGCACGATTTCCCCTCTCAGTTCTTTAGCATGTTTCCCCACCTCCCGTGTGATATTGTGAGTGAGGTTTTGGAGCAGAGAATGCAGCTTTGCATCTAGTACTTCTGCCATTAGGGGAGTGGGAGATCCCTGTGCCTGAGTGTGAGGGATATCAAAGAGGGTACTTGCCTCAGGCGCGTGGTGTTCTGGTGGGTCCAGCGCGTCCTCTTGATTACTCGAAGCCAGGGATGTAGGCCTAAATAGCAGTCCATGGTGAAGGAGGACTGAGGCCTGTGGACAGTAGAGTAGATGCGCCTCTGGTCACCAATGTTGCACATGGGATGCGCGGCCATTGCGGGAGTAAGGGGCGGTGCCTCTCGTGGCTATTGATGCAGTATGTCGGGCTGCGGGAGTCCTGGAGAGACGGCGGAGGACGGAGCCTGAGTCTCACACAACCGCCATGGTCAGAAGCCGCGCATGCGCCCCCAGTTCAACATTGTTGCCTCTGTAGAGTGACATCACTACAGTATGCAGATGGGAAATCAATTTGCCACAGCTCAAGGAACCCCACATAACCAGTGAGCGAACCCTAGGGTTCGACGGAATCTTGATATAGAAAGGCTGGCCTAGATGAAAAACCAAAGTACTAAGCAGGAATTTTAAACTCCAATTTATAATTTTGACTTGACTGCCACTTTAAGCAATCACTGAACTCTAAATGCATTTTATATATTTACCTGGGATTAATAATTATTCTATCATTAACTTTGACACTTGTATGCATGAGTCTTAGAACTTAGTCTTGGTACTTATTATAAAGCAAGCCTTAGACCCCATACACACTATTAGATTTTCTGCAGATTTTTGTTTTCAGATTTACCAAAAACCTTGTAGTGCAAAGGCCTGCCTGATTGCATACAAATTTGAAACTCTTAAGGTTTGACCTCATATTATATGGTTTTGGTAAATCTGAAGACAAGAATCTGCAGAAAATCTAATAGTGTGTATAGGGTTTAAATGTCTCCTCCTCCTGGTTGCAGGCAAAATGTAAACTTCTCAGTTTTTAAACCATGGAAATTTCAAGGGCCCATACAGGCCACCAAAAATAGAGATACGAATGAAAAACTATTTCCAAAGTTTTAACATGAAGTTTGCCAGAAAGGTGGAGTCAGGGTTTAATGTGCAACATGTACAATTTAATTGACTGATGATTAAATTTGTTTTTAGAATGTAAGACAGTACCATTAGGCAGTGAAGAAAATTATTCATGAAATATATTAATATATCTTGCATGTAAGCAGCAACCTGCCTGAAACTGTGTAGCATAATAACTAAACAGTACATGAAAGCAGTTTTAATGCATTCCTCTACCAAAGCCCCTGGGCTGCTCCTTCACAATTTTCTAATAAAGCAGTTTGATGCAAGATGAAAATGTGCGTCCAGAGGGCCTTTGTTCATCAAAGTAAAAAAAAATTGATGCTTGAAATTCTGTCCTGCAAGCTCTGCAAGTCTTTATTATTCTTTATCACCAGTAAAGTGATATTGTAACATAGTGCTGTTCTTTGGGGAGAACTTCATCTTGACATGCAGAATAGAAGCAGAAGGCCACAAACAGCTAAGAAAGTTACGTGGTAGGGAAGAATGATATGCCACAGGGGGGCCTGTAAATCAAATAGCTGATGTTATTATATGGGTATGACTCATGAAAATGTCTAAACAAAACTCTCTGCTTAAATAATGAGCTCTCTTCATACTCTGAGAATGTAGGGAAAGCCTGTATTTTACTGATTGCTTTTAAAGTGTATCCATTGTCCACACGCAGTGAAAGTAGACCTTTTATGTTCTGAATTAATATTTCAAAGTATAGCCAACTATCCATTAGGACAATGGTTCTTAGCACCCCTTTTAAAGCATGAAATAGTCTTTATACTCCTACCCCAATTTCAAAGAAGAGCAATACTATTTTCATAGGTATCTCTGAGGACAAGATATGATGGAGTGATGAGCATATCAATGAAAGTGCTTATAAACATGGTGAAAAATAACATAGTCTTACCAAGATAATATTTGAAAACACACTCATGGGAGATGTCATTTTCCTCCACAACAACACTTCTAGCTGCACTTTAGAAACAGAGGGAATTGTTCTAAAAATCTTCTTGTTGACTATGCATGCATGAATTTCCTATTAACCCATAGTGCCCAGAGAGTGCATACGTCTACTCTTCTGCTGATGTCTGCTGTCCTTCCATGATGAAAGGCTGTGTATAAAACTTTATTAGCCCTCAGATCAACATGATTAAGTTATTCTGAATATTTTCTTCCCATGCTGCTTCTATCACCTATCTGTTTTGAAGGGGGTGCCGCTGAGTTGTACTGACCAAAATAAAAAAGGGGAACATAAAAGACGAGCAATTTATTGGATGCCAGAGTATTCATTATGGGATGAAAATGGAATACAAATATGTCCGCATCCAAATCCATTACTGCAGTTAAAATGGTGATTTGGCCTGACTATCTTTCCAAACCAGCCACATTACTAGCCACTGCCAACATACTAATTGGCAAGAATAAGCCTGGATTCTAATCCAGATTTTTTGGTATGAATGTATTGGGCCCCTTTCACACTGGGGCGGTGGCAGTAAAATGGCGCTATTTTTAGTATTCGGCCGCTAGCGGGGGTTAAAACTGCCCCGCCGAAAAAGGGTTAAAACCGCCCGCAAAGCGTCGCTGCAGCAGCGATATGCCGGCAGTATAGCCGCGCTGCTCCATTGATTTTGGGCTTTCACACTGGAGAAACAGCAGCGGCAGTTTAAGGTCGGTTTGCAGGCGCTATTTTTAGCGCTATAGCGCCTGCAAACCGCCCCAGTGTGAAAGGGGCCTAAATCACTACAGAAACAACTAGGGGTTTATTGCTTTCTAGTAATGTGGTCACCATAAGCCTTATAAAATGTTTATAAAATGAAACGTCCTACCTAAGAGCATTGCCCCAGAATTTCAGCTATTACCTTTGTTAGCCAGAAAAGGCAATACTATCTAAAGAGTCCACATATTTCTCCCCTGAAGCTTGTAAATGCTGCAAATATAAAATATATTAAAAATGACTTACAACGTTATACCTGTTGACCTTGCAATGAAGGTCCTTGTGTGGACATTTCCCATTTTAAAGTAACAACATTCTATTCCTGTCTCCCAACTGTGCTTCTGCATTGTCATGCTTTTACACTCTTCTAATGGAGATGGCAAGTGGCTTTTTAACTTATATTACCCAAACATGGCTCACTCTTGTCACCATTAATTAACATGTTCTAAAAAAATGATGAGCATTGCTGTGGAGCAGTAGTGGATGCAAAGAGTATTAAAAAGGATGAAAACAGGTATTTTATTAAAATTGGCAGTTGTTGGTGATATTCAACACTAAATGGCATTTGTTTAGGGTTAACATCAATTTAATCAGAAAACCTTTATTAGCTATAGAGATGATATCTTTAGGCAGAAGGTTGGTGAGCATGTGGGGCTTATTCTCAGAAGTCTAACATGTCAAACCCTAAAAATCACAAAATGAAGATCAGAGAACACACAGAAGAGGATTTTCTAATCCAAAAAGCCAGTAGCATGACTTGTTAAATCTAAGATGACTGAGAAGGTTTGGTTTAAGTATTGGTTGCTCCAGCTTGGCCATACATATGATTCTGCTCTGGGACTAAACTGCTTTTTGTTCAGCTGTAAATATATTATATTGTAGGTCTTGAGAAGGCCTAAGCTTTGATAAGTGCTTTGGTAAATTGTGAGTTTATCTGCCAGGAATATTTTTTAAATTTATTCAGTTACAAAAGGCAGACATCCCACACAAAGCACAGGCTTCCATCTGCCTTAAATTTCACAAAAGAATACCTGTCTGGTGTGTTTCTGATTGAAATACAGAGGTTTCAGGTGTGTACATTTGAACATATATACATGTATATATGGACAAGTTACAAAAAATATGCTTAGCTGGAAGTAACCCTGAACGTCCATGTGAGGTGTGTGTATACATGGAAAAAAACAGACTAGGCAAATTGCAGATCAAGACTTTATGTGCATGCAGCAAATACATAAATCCATTTGGAATTAAATTTTCCTGCATAGAACTAGTGATATAAATCCTGCAAGTTTTAATTGCTAGTATTGCTATTTAATTACAATCTCTGCTATGCTGCAATTTTTCACATTTCCAAATTTGTTTGCAGAAATGTATATTATTTGTGAAATTTGTGCTTTAGATGAAGATTAGTGGTGATTCAAAGTGCACCTATCAGTACCTTTACAAATCTGCAAGAATACATTTCTGATAGATCACAAAAATTAAAATCAAAATTTTTCTTTAAATGTATCAATAAAAGCTGCAGTCCAGTGACTGTGCCTAGGCTCAATAGAAGCACAATGATAGAACAATATAATTAGTCTTCTCCAAAAAAGAGAGTTTGCAGTCTTCCCTACCCCAACAATCACTTTGTTCATGTCCTGGAAGCATACTATGGATGGATTGAAATTTAGCAGGTTCAGTAGGGACCAATCAAATTTCAATCTGTGTGTGATCGGTTTAACATAAATCGATCTGCAGCCACTGATCAGTGTATTTTGATTGCACCAAGTACCACTATCAGCATACAATGTCCCAGCAAGTGGGGTGGGGGGAGAGATTCTTCTATCCGCCTTTTTTGTGTGAATGTAGGAATCTGCTGGCTGAACAACAACAAAAAAAAACAATGACCAGCTTAAAGTCCCATACACACAGGTCGAATGACGGGAGACATTGGCTGGTAAAAAAAAAACCCAGCCATATCCTCTTACCTCTACCACTTCATTGGCTCCTTTTCTGTTTACGCCTAATTTCCTGGACAGTTTGACCTCAGAGATGTCTCATTTTTGCATGGAAAGGGCCCTATTTCACTTTGGTCAGTTGGTGGATACCAGAACTAGAACATTGCAGACCTTACAGGACCTGCAGGACGCTTGTGACCTGCCCAGACAGGCCTTCTTTAGTTACAAATACGACATTTTGCACAGTCCTTGGCGAATAACCTCCAATTTTCCCCTCTGACGGAGTTTGAAAAATCTGCTTAGAGAGTCTGTCCTCTAAGGGTATGATCTCTCATATTTATCAGCTCCTAATTATGGATCTATCATCGCCCAGGACTCAGCATGCCTATATTCGAAAATGGGAGCAGGCTTTAAGCAAGGAGTTACCTCCGAAAACGTGGCAACTTATTTGATCACAGGCGTCCAAGAGCTCTATTTGCACTCTGTACAAGGAAAAACAAAACAAGATACTTTATCATTGGTACCAAACCCTGGACCTGCTCCATTCCATATATCCTACAGCCTATCGCTGGCATTGTAATAAAAATATCATATTTTCTGGTCTTGTCCTTTGATCATCCCCTACTGGCGAATGGTTCATTCCTTACTCCATGCCATCTTTGGATCTTGGGTGCCTTTCAGTCCTAAAACCTTTCTCTTGGGTCTCCTGCCTCCCTCCTTCTCTAAATTGTCTAAAAAACTCCATGCATGACTGCTGCACAATGTTTGGTAGCTCTTAAATGGAAGAAACAGGAGCCTTCCTCTTTGTTTGACTTGCACTCCAGGATCCAAGATGTGAAGCGGATGGAATACTTAATTGCTATGCTAAATGACTCCCTTGATGCTCATCCCCCTGTCATAACACAACAGCTCAGCAGGGGAGATCGCTGCACTAACTTTGCATAGTTAGTACAGCAGCTCCGACTTGAAAAAAACTCAGTGTGTACCAGGCTTAAGAGGTAGCATTGATGCCTATCTGTTTTAGTATCTGATGGATTTTTACACTGATTAGTAATAGGTCGAGTTTGGTAAAAATGTGATGGTTTCCTACACTGGCTAGTCCTAATTTATGGCAGCAGCAAAATGGCTGAGCTGTGTGAGACGTGGACACAAGCTAAAATCATAATCCTAAAGCTCGCAGTCTTTGGAGGTTGCATGAATGTGTTATTACTGGTCCAGAATCATAGACCCAGATGTAGATGCTGACTCTGGAGTTCAGAAATAATGGTGCCTGTTTCCTAGGCAGAAGAGAAGAGTAAAAAGTTACCCTGATTTACTAAGAGTAGCGATAAGTGAAAATTCAGTTTGCAAAGAATACTCAATCCTGCACAAGGAAAATTAAAAGAACAGGGTTTTTCCTCACCCATGATTTGGATGTTGAAAGTCAGCACAGCTACACATCCATTAAATTTACGTTGCAAAGTGAACATGTTGTATTCAATTAGTAAATCAGGGTCATTGTCAGATAGGTGCGATCATTTCTTTGAAAGATACTAAATTCCTGTAAGTGTTACACATTGCTTACCAATACTACATATAACATGAAAAATGAATCTGATGTTAGGTGCACTTTAAGACTCGTATGTATGTGCAATAAAGTGCTGCAGTCCAAATAAAGTATGTTATAAATAAGGTATGTTTAACTGCTTGCTGTCCGCCCATCGTCAAATGATGGCGGGGCGGTGCAACTCTCGTTCTGGGATGACATCATATGATGGCGTCCCAGAATGGCCACTCTCGCACACCCGCGGGGGCGCGCAGAACGGCGCAACCCCGATAACTGTAAAGACCCACGTCCGCGGCTTTTTAACCATGTGATCGACTGTGTCCAATCACAGCCAGTCACATGTAAACAAGGAGATGCTAGTAATCGTCTCTCCTCGCCTCACACTGACAGAGTGTGAGGAGAGGAGAGCTGATCAGCGGCATCTCCTCACAGGGGGACATCTAGGGATGTAATCAGGGCACTGATCATCAGTGCCCTGATTACAATAAATAAATACACTGTCACAAAACAGTGCCCACCAATGCCAGCATACAGTGCCCACCAGTGGCAGCAATCGGTGCCCACCACTGCCCACAAGTGCAACCAATCAGTGCCCATTAGCAATGCCAGTCAGTGCTGGCAATCAGTGTCACCTATTAGTGCTGCCCATCAATGCCCATCACTGCTGTTGATCAATGCCCAACAGTGTCGCCCATCAGTGCCACCCATCAATGCCCATCAGTGCTCAGCTGTACCGCCTATCCGTGCTGCCTATCTGTGCCCACCAGTGCCGCCTATCAGTGCCCACCAGTGCTGCCTATTAGTGCCCAGTGCCACATATCATTGCCACCTATTAGTGCCCATAAGTGTGGCATATTAGTGCCTCCTCATCAGTGCCACCTCATCAGTGCCCATAAGTGCTGCCTCATCAGTGCCCATAACCGCTATCTCATCAATGCCCACCAGTTCAGCTCATCAGTAGACATGTGCATTCGTTTTCCTCCGAATGCATTTTCGTCCGAATTTCAGGTATTTTCGTTATCGTTTTAACAAACGATAACGAAAGTGCAGAATCCGAAAAACGAAAGATCCGACATAAACAAATGCTTTATTTTCGTTTTCGTTGCTACAACAGTTCGCTATAGATAGGAGATTTGACATAATGATGACAGTAACAATCTGTGTCCATCAAATCTGTGGTCGAATGTGCCTAACCTTAACTTTATTAGTCCAAGATTATTCTACATAGAGAGAAAAGATTCGACATAGAGAGAAAAGATTCGACATAGGGGAGAAAATATTCGACGTAGGGGAGAAAAGATAAATAAAAATAATGATGATGATGAATGTTATTGGCTAATTGTAACCAAAGAGGAGGAACAGTAAAATAGCTAGAACTAAGTACACACGTACTTTGGCTTATGGTGTCTGTTGAAAGTTCTAAGAAGATTTGACGGAGCAGGTAAACTATACGGCGTTGTACAGTTTAGCTGCTCCGTCGAATCTTCTTTGAACATTCGACAGACACCATAAGCCTTCAATGACAGATTCGACCTTAATTTGGATTTTCGGACTAATGCAATTTTTAACGAAAAACGAAATAAATAAAAACGAATTTCGGGAGTAACTAAATAAATTTATTTTTCGGACGAAAAAGAAATTCCCAAACGAAATATTTCAGTGTGCACATGTCTACCCATCAGCGCACATCAGTGAAGGTGAAAAATTACTTAGTTACAAAATTTATTCACAGAAAAAAAAGAAATAAACTTTTTTTTTTTCAAAATCTTTGGTCTTTTTTTTGCAAAAAATTAAAAATCCAGCAGTGATTAAATACCACCAAAAGAAAGCTCTATTTGTGAAGAAAATGATAAAAAATGTGTTTGGATACAGTGTTGCATGACCGCGCAATTGTCATTCAAAGTGCGACAGCGCTGAAAGCTGAAAAATGGCTTGGGCAGGAAGGGTGTGTAAGTGCCTGGTAGGCAACTGGTTAATCTGTAGCCAGCGAGGTATTTTTGTACTTGTGTTTCAGGCAGTGGATCTATCTCTATTAAAATCAGATGGGAAATGTGACCTTGTATTACTATGTCAGAGCCATAAATTGGGAAAGAGACAATGAATACAGACATCACACCTTTTGAAGCAAATGAAAAGTTTGTTTTCCTAATTGGATTTTCTACAGCAAATTACTTTGAAGTTGAAACATATATTGTACGTTATCTGAAGCATAAAATATTACATATTAATTTAAAAAATATGAAACACTATGTTTCTGAAAATACAAACCAAGTGGATAATAGAACATATATATATATATATATATATATATATATATATATATATATATAATAGAACAATAGACCGATGCTGCATCCACCTACATAAGTATGATCCCCCCCCCCAAAAAAATTCCCATACTTCTCTTTTAAAACGCTACAGAGAAAATACTGTATAAGTGTAATGGAGGCAATAAAAACTTAAAGTACATAAGCCACAGATATCAGGTTCACATTACAGTTTGTCTCTTAAAAGCTCATCTTCTTTCAGCTGTCAGTTTGTAAAAAATGTTGGTGCAACCTACGTATATGTAATGTGCAGTAGTTTGATGGTCATTTACCTGTAGCGGCTAAAGTACACACTACTTAATTGTATGTTATCCCACTTGAGCACACACACGAGAAACCTCCAGAAACCTGTTAGGAGAGCCACAAGGTTTTGACTGCCTAGATGCCTCCACTGAAATTAACTGGGCACTGCTCCCAGGTTATTTTTGACTGATCATTTAAGGAATAGGGATGGGCCAAATGGACCCCTGTTCGGTTCGCACCTGAACTTTCGAACACCGCAAAAGTTAGGACCCGAATATTGAACCCCATTAAAGTCAATGGGACTCGAACATCAAAAATCCAAAGTGTCCATTTTGAAGGCTTATATGCAAGTAATTTGACTTACAATGGTTATAGGGGTCCAGGTCCTGCTCTGGGGGATGTGTATCAATAAAAAAAAAGTTTGTGAAAAACGTCATTTTAAATGAGCAGTGATTTTTTTGATTTTTTAAGTGAAAGCATAAAAATGAAAAATTTCTTCCAATATAGTGCCTGGGGGGTCCTCTTAGTCTACCTGTAAAGTGGCAGATCTGTACTATGTCTAGAATCTGCTGCAGCAATAATTGCATTTATAAAGCCAAAAGAATGAAATTTTCCCTGCAAGCTGCCTTTATTTTTTTAGTTCAGCAACAGCTGGGGAGCCACCGTGTATGATGAGGCCACGTTATAGTGCACTGGGAACAAGATTAGAGATTTTTTGGATACATTCTGGTGTCACTTTGACTTTGGATAGAAGTAACGGGTGTGTAAAAATTGGTCTTTGGGGGTCAGTGGCACCTTCCCACCGTAACCCTATAGAGGTACTCTTGATGAAAGCAAGAATTGGCCTTGCTGTAAAAAAATTGCAATGATATGCACCTGTCAAACAGGTGCTGAAAAATTGGTCTTTGGGTGTTAATTGTGCCCATGAAACCTATACCAAAAACATTCTTCCAGGTGACATAATTGAACACCCTCAAAGCTAGGCAGCCTCGAAGTCCTGCAAAGATTCCACATCCCAAAAAGACTTAATCAGTGACATCAGCATCAGGGGCTTCATAGCTGGTAGTCCAGGACGGATTAATTTTCCATGGAATCTGTGGACAGACGCGTTCTATGATCAGTAACGAAACCTCCTGCAGCACCGAATGCCCATTCTGAAAGCATGCTGGATGCAGGGCAGCCCAAAATCTCAATAGCATACTGGGCAAGTTCTGGTCAGTGGTCTATTCTCATGACCCAGTAAGTCAGTGGATCATCAGCTGGAAAGCTCTACATCTCTGTTTTAGCCCCGAGGTAATCATCCACCATGTGATGCAGATGCTACCGATGGGATGTGGAAGCTGACAGCCCTGGGCGGCGAGGACTAAAATTCTGAAATGCCTCACTTAGGCGGACGCCTTCTCCAACGCTCCTCTCTTGACCAGCAGAAGACTTAAAACAACATATTCCACCACACTGTAACCTACTGGAGTCAGGAAAAATGTTCAATAAAATCCTCTTTAACGTGTCCTCAAGAGATTTTATCTTCTGCACTCTCTGTGGGGACGGGACCTTCCCCTTTGCCGAGGTTTGAGAAGCAGACTTCTCTGGGTCACTCAGGATGACAGCATCTGGAACTTTCTCCTCCCAGCCAAGTACTACTCCCAAGGGTCCGGGGGTTGGAAAGGCATCGCTTACAGATTGACGCATGTCTTCCTCTTCTTCGAAGCCTATGAAAGTGCCAAAATCCTCCTCCTTATCCTCCTCCCCTCTCTCCTACTGTGTGTTCTGTGACATAGGAATGATGGTGTCTGCATAAAGTGAGCCTTGAGAGGAAAGGAAGTCCTCCTCTTCCTCCTGCTGCTCTGCCTCAAGTGCCCTGTCTATAAAGTCTGCTCCAGCAGGAACACAACAGGGATTGTGTCACTGATGCATGCACTGTCACTGCTCACTATCCTTGTGGCCTCCTCAAATGATGACAATACAGTGCATGCATCCTTAATGATCAACCATTGGCGTGGGGAAAAAAAGCCGAGGCGGCCTGAGCCTGTCATCAGGCCCACTGGCACAGGTACTCGTTGACGGCCCTCTGCTGCATGTATAGCCGCTGTAGCATTCCTAAAGTTGAGTTCCACCTGATGGGCATGTCACAAATCAGGAGGTTTACAGGCAGGTGAAATTCCCACTGAATTTCAGCCAAATGAGCACTGGTTATGTATGACCACCTGAAATGGCTACAGACTCTTCTGGCCTGCTTTAGTACATCTTGCAACCCTGGGTACGTACTTGGGAAATGCTGCACCACCAAATTGATGACATTGCCAGGCATTGGAACATGTGTCAATTTGCCCAGTCTAAGGGCGGACAGGAGGTTTGAGCCATTATCGGACACCACCATTCCTGGCTCCAGCTGGTGTGGTGTGAATCACCTCTGGGCCTGTCCCTGCAGAGCCTCAAGAATCTCTGCTCCAGTGTGGTTCCTGTCCCCTAAACACACCAGCTGAAGCACTGCATGGCACCTTTTAGCCTGACTCTGGGAATAGCCCTTTGAACGCTTAGGGGGTACCTTATGTTCATAGGACAATTCTGCACAGGAGGGCATGGAGGTGGTGGAGGAGGAGGAGGAGGGGGTAGAGCCCACAGGTCTGGCATCATCACCACCAGCTATATGGAGATGTGGGGGCACAACAAGCTGCAGCACCAAGCCCTGTCCTGCATCCTTTCGAGTTGCAAGCAGTGTTACCCAGTGTGGGAAATACATCATCCCTGCCCATGCTTGCTGGACCACGTGTCAGCAGTAAGGTGGATTTTACGGCTGACTGCCTTGCCCAGCGATGCCAGAACATTCCCTACTATGTGATGGTAGAGAGATGGAAGATGTGAAAAGTAGTACCGACTGGGAATCTGCCATTGTGGTACAGCACTTTGTGCAAATTGACAGAAGGGGGCAGAATCAACCAGGCTGAAAGGCAGAAGTTGGAGAGCCAACAGCTTTGACAAGCTTGCATTCAGATGCTGGGCACGTGGGTGGCAGGGCCTGTATTTTTTTTCCGCTGCAGCAGATGGGGCAGAGAAATTTGCCGGCTACAGTCTACAGCTGGTGGTGTGCTTCTGGCAGATGTGCTGCTAGGACCTGGGACACCCTGTGCTATACCATCATCCCTGTCAGTGGAGGCTGATGAAAGGTAATGACTCAGTTTTGCAGGGGCAGATTGAAGTGGGTAAGGAGGAGGAGGGACAGATTTGTGCCCCTTTTTTGTGGCTTTTAGGTGCTCTTGCCAATGGGCTGAGTGAGTGGTTGGATGTTAAATGCCTTGTTAGGCACGTGGTACCCAAATAGTTGCTGTTTTTGCCACGTTTGATGTGCCTGAGACACAGTTTGCAGATAGCAACAGTGCGATCTGCTGTAGATGTGCTGAAAAAGGCCCAGACAGCTGAGCTTTGGGGAGTGGGCCGGGAGATAAGAGCTGCAGAATGTGATGGAATAGGGTGGCTGCTCTCTACTCTTTCTTGATGTTGGCCTCCTTGGGGTTGTGCCATCTCACCTTCAGTTTACTCCTCTGCTCTATCTGGCACTCAAGTTGCATCAGTGACTAAATCATCATCATCATCTCCATCTTCATAATTACCACTGGAGACAATTTGGCAATACGCTGCAGCTTGGGGAACATGAATGCCAATTTGTCTACCAGTGTTCCTCCCTCTCTCTAGGCTCATGTTCCTGTCATCCTCAACCTCAGAACCAACATCTGAATCCAGTAATGGCTGGGCATCATCAAGGTGCAAGTGGCTGATGCTGTGGTCAAATAACTCAGCTGACTCCTCAATGGCTGATGTTGGGGCTATGGCGGGAATAGATGTGGACAAGGAGGCAGGTTTATCCACTCTGGCAACTGCAGGGAACTGCACACTTGTCTCTGCTTGCGCGACAGAGGAGGATGAGGAAGTTTAGTCAGCCAGTCCACCACCACCTCTGCATGCTGTGGCTGAATAGCACAGGCAAACTCACTAAACAGAGGAAATGATGCCCTGCTTGAGGACTGACCACCTCGTCCACATTCGCCTGTGGACACATTTGTTGCTGGCCCCCTTACGGTGCCAAGGGAACGTCTGCCTTTCCTTGTTGTCCTCATAGACATTATTGGGAGGGAGGGGGCAGTGCTTATAAGCAAATGTAAAGAAGAAGTTGAAATCTGTATGTAGATCCACTTTACTCAATGTAAAGAGGTGTTTGGTGCACTTTAATTTGAGTACTCACACTACACAGACACACTCCAAGGATACACTATAATATACAACAATATAATGTGCCAAACGTACAGTGACGCACAGAACTATATGGCGTTAAACTGGCAATTACGCACACAGAAGTAAATGGAGTTAAACTGGCAGTAACGCACGCAAAACTATATAGCGTTAAACTGGTAGTAATGCACACAGAAGTAAATGGCGTTAAACTGGCAGTAACGCATACAGAACTATATGGTGTTAAACTGGCAGTAATGAACACAAAACTATATGGCATTAAACTGGCAGTAATGCACGCAAAACTATATGGCGTTAAACTGGCAGTAACACACACAGAAGTAAATGGTGTTAAACTGTCAGTAACGCATGCAAAACTATATGGTGTTAACCACTTGCCATACAACTGTGGCAGAATGGCACGGCTGGCCAAAACCACGTTATGTAACGTCGCTTCGCCCTGTGGCCACTAGGGGGCGCATGCATGCCCCCTGATCGCCCACTGAGCCGATGCGAGTGCCTGGTGGTCACGATCACCGCCGGGCTCCCGCGATCGCTCGGGGCACACAGAGAACCGGGATCTGTGTGTATAAGGGGAGAAGTGACAGATCGTCTGTTCGTACAGAGTATGAACAGCGATCTATCTCTTTCCCTATACAGTTCCCTCCCCCCTTCAGTTAGACACACAATAGGGAACACATTAACCCCTTGATTGCCCCCTAGTGGTTAACCCCTTCACTGCCAGTGACGTTTTTACAGTAATCAATGCATTTTTATAGCACTGATCGCTGTAAAAATGCCAATGGTCCCAAAAATGTGTCAAAATTGTCCGACGTGTCCACCATAATGTTGCAGTACCGATAAAAATCACAGATCACCACCATTACTAATATGAAAAAAATAATAATAAAAATGCCATAAAACTATGCCTTATTTTGTAGACGCTATAACTTTTGCACAAACCAATCAATATACGGTTATTGCGATTTTTTTTTTACCAAAAATATTTAGAAGAATACATATTGGCCTAAACTGGGGAAAAAATAGTTTTTTTTCATATATTTTTGGGGGATATTTACTATAGCAAAAAGTAAAAAATAATGCGTTTTTTTACAAAATTGACGCTCTTTTTTTGTTTATAGCGCAAAAAATAAAAACTGCAAAGGTGATCAAATACCACCAAAAGAAAGCTCTATTTGTGGGAAAAAAAGGAGGTCAATTTTATTTGGATGCTACGTCGCACGACCGCGAAATTGTCAGTTATTGTCAGTTAAATTGATGCAGTGCCTAATCGCAAAAAGTGCTTTGGTCAAGAAGGGGGTCAAATCTTCCGGGGCTGAAGCGGTTAAACTGGCAGTAATGCACGCAAAACTATATGGCTTTAAACTGGCGGTAACGCACACAGAAGTAAATGGCGTTAAACTGGCAGTAACGCATGCAAAACTATATAGTGTTAAACTGGCAGTAACGCACATAGAAGTAAATGGCGTTACACTAGCAGTAACGCAATCAAATAGACGGTGTTCAACCATCACTACACTGACGCTATCTGAACTGTCCCTACTCTAGCTATACACAAATGTAAAGATTACTGACCGGTCTCACTACACTACACTGAAACTATCTGAGCTGTCCCTACTCTACACTAATGTATGTATGAATGACACGGTCTCACTACACTACAGTGAAACTATCTGAGCTGTCCCTACTCTAGCTGACCACTATGAAAAGCTGAATGATGGTCCTCCTCACTACACTCACACTATCCCTAGACTGACACTAAACTAATATTCTACACGGACAATTGAAGCAAAATAGCACAGTATAGCAACTAGCTAATAGCACTGAACAGAGCCCTGTTCTATCTCTCTCCATGCCAAAATCACACTGAAAATGGCTGCCATTGAAAGAATACTTTTATACTGTGGGGCGAGAATGAGCCATGATTGGATAAAGTCATGATGACAGTATCCAATCATGACACTGACAGTGCTCTGTGCCCTTATTGGCTGAAGCTTTCACTGCTTCAGCCAATCAGGGCTTGCAATGCACTGTTCAGCCCCACAACGCATTGTGGTCAGTTCGAGGAGCTGAACAAATGGTCGAACGACCCGTTTGCCGAGCGTCCAAACAACAAAAGTTCGGCCCGGACTTATGCTCGGGCCTAACCGTTCGCCCATCCCTATCAAGGAAAAAGATTAGCAGGGTGGTGTGGCAAATACCCCATGCAAGCTTAAATGATACAATACTTAAATGAAAACCAGATATTTTGGTGGATACTTTTCTAACAGCCACCACAACTGTCTATTTTCTGCCAGTTACTTCAAATGTAGTCTTTCCCTGTCATTCTTGTACGGACTTACAGCTGGTTATTCATAGATCATGACCAATGGTGCAGGTGACATTAACCCATTCATCATGATATATGGATCATGGACTGTGTCCCTCAAAGAACTCACAGAAAATAATTTTATGATGCGTAAGTAAATTAAATGTTTCAATTTTTCCACCACAACCTTGTGATGATATGAACAGTATGCACGCCGGAGATGTTTGGGCAGACACACATTTTAGAGGATTGGACAAATGTAAAATGTTTAGTAAACACATACTCTGGAATACATTCTGACTACATGATTTAGTCAGCATAGTGAAGAAAAGTAGAATAACGCAACTATTCCAATCCCTTTTTTTTGTGCATATGGCCTCAATAATATGTCCCTGTGGGGTATAAGCCTGCAGCTTGTCTGGGGAAGCAGGTAGATGAACCTGGAATGATTGATGGCCTTAGCTAATAAAAAAATGGAGAATACATCAGAGACCCAAGTCTTGGGGTCAGTGACCTAGTAAGAACTAAATTGCATAAAGATGATGTAATCTAAGGTGAGGTCTGGTGATTTTGAATACTAAAAAACATTATGCTAGCTATACACAAACACATGCACACACACAAAATCACATAGGAAAACCTATGGTTATCTCATTTGAGTTCATCAAGATCCATTCATTCGGAGAAGTCTACATTTTTTGAATTGTCAGACTTTTTTTATTTGTGTGAAACAATATATGACAAATTGCTTCTAAATGGATCTCTGGATGTTGATCATACTGACAGTAAGCATCAAATCAGCAATTCTCTGACATACTGTGCCGTCTTGCATATAGTTTTTCAAATGGCATGCTTTAATTTATAGTACACAGTAAATCTTAAAAATCATATATTTTTATCTAGCATGGGGGATTTTAGTTACCTGCTGGATTCCTTTTTTTGCTGATGTATTTCTATTTAAAGAGGTGCACAAAAGCAGATCCAGATATGCAATGATTAATTACAAATGTTCTAAAATACAGGGATTCACAACTATTTGTCAATACAGCATCTAATATAGTATCAAATAGTGCAAGTGCAAAATACTACAGGTGATCATCTGAGCACACATTAACTGGGTTAATTGGGAACATCAAACTCTGTCCCTCAAGACTGGTGACAACTCTGGCCCTGACAAACCCACCATTTTAGGATTATGTTGAAAGGGGAGAAAAATAGGTAGCAAGGAAGAAAAGAAAAAAATGGGGGGATTGGGGTACTGTGGAATTGCGTGGGGTGGGAGTAGGAAGAGAAGCTGGTGAGGTTAAGGGCCAAAGGTACTACTGTGTTCAAATTATTCTGAACCCTATAGGGATACTCACTTTCAGGAAGCATGACTTCTGCCTCAAAACCCTGTAAGGCTGGATTCACACCTATGCAGTTTTAGTGCTTTTGAATTTTGCAGATTTGCACTACAGAACATGTTCCATAAGAAACCATGTTAAATGGACTGTAGTGCAAATCTGCCAAATGCAAAAAGCACTAAAACTGCATCAGTGTGACTCCAGCCTAATACCCCTCAGTCAGCTATAGGCTAAATGGCATTTTCAAGCAGTTGCTGATGGATTTTATATTTCTTACTATAAAGAACCCAAGAAAACCTAACTTGCCAAGTCCTCAAAAGTTACTGGCAGCCAACAAGTGATTTTATCTTAAAATGCATTAAAAAATAAATATATGTTAATATTCCTGCATTAGCCATTTGTAGGTAGAGGCATCATCCATTTTTTTCTGTCTCAATCACACATGGAGCATGTAACTGCTTTAGGCTAGAGCTACACAAGTAAGTGTACTACTGTGCTACTAACATTGCTTGCTCAGGGGTAGTGATCAAATCCTAAAAAAATAAAATAAGTAACCTTCGATATATAAGCTACACAAGTTCTATGTAATAGCAGGTAATTGCATACATTCAAATCACTGCACGATTAGGGGAGGTTAGCCTATGTAATCCAACTGTGCACAACTCAAAAAGCAGACTCCAATAAGTTGATTTATAGGCTGCTCCACTTTGCAAAGATTATCAATCATGTGCATAGAAATAAAAAAAAAATATTTTTGCTTGTACAATATTGGATGGTGGAGGTTAGTAGAGCTAAGGGGAAATTCCACAGCCTATTTGCCTTTAGTAAATCAACCCCAGAAATTAAAAAAAATTGCTGTGTTCCAATCTTAACAGTCACATGGCTATTTAATAATTTCCATTTTTTCAAAATACAAACCCAAACTATGTAACCACCTAAATCCATGTCCAAATCATCTTAAAGAGGAATCTCAGTCCCATACTCCCCTCAACCCCCCCATCACCCGATTTTTTTTCTCCAGTTTTACTTGTTATTCAGGCATCTCCTCAATTCAGATACCTGCTTAGAGAATGCAACATTGTACTACTGTTATCTGCTCTGCAGGTGCTGTAGCCCAGGTCCCGTACCAACGTCTTTCCCTCCATCATCTGGGTTTAGATCTTTTCTGGTAACAAATGATAGTATACTTTGTATTAGCATTACATCCCAGAATAGGGTATTCTCTATTGGGTAAGCACACAAGGAAATTAAAGCAGAACTCTGGGATTTTCAAAAAATCCTCCATTAGTACACCCCCACACACAAAACACTAAACAGTTATTACATTTGTGAAATCACTTACCATAAAAGAGAAAAGTAGAATTGAATTTTCAGGAAGTTAGCTTTCTAATTCAAAAAATGCATCATGTATTCTACCAGGGAGGAGCTGTTAGAACAGTGATTGCATCATATCCTCGTCTCTCACTCTCTCTAAACCATAATTGAACTACATTTCCCATGAATCCTTGGGATTGGAGTGAATGTGGGAGGGTACACTAGGCCTGTACATTTAAATGTGAACTCGGCCACTTCAACATAAATCACACCCATCATTCTCCAGCCAGTCATACTACTCAGTAACACACAGTATGATGGATAGGTTACAGCCTTATAAATGCAAAGCATGTCTGTTTTCTCCCCTCCAGCCACAACAGGAGATACATAGTGCCCTTACTTGCTTTATGTAATCATTACTGAACTGTACACACATCCCATAATGATATATTATACAGACTGTTTTCTTCTGTAATTTAGTATTAGAAATATTACTCCTCCTGCTGCAGCTTAGATATCTTTCTAACAGCAAACAGTGACCACCAGTGCGGTCCCATCAGTGATCACCACTGCGGTCTCATCAGTGACCACCAGTGCAGCATGTCGGTGACCACCAGTGCAGCATGTCAGAGACCACCAGTGCAGCATGTCAGTGACCACCAGTGCAGCATGTCAGAGACCACCAGTGCAGCATGTCAGAGACCACCAGTGCAGCATGTCAGTGACCACCAGTGCAGCATGTCAGAGACCACCAGTGCAGCATGTCAGTGACCACCAGTGCAGCATATCACTGTCCACCAGTGCACCAGTGCAGCATGTCAGTGTCCACCAATGCAGCTTGTCAGTGACCACCAGTGCAGCTTGTCAGTGACCACCAGTGCAGCATGTCAGTGACCACCAGTGCAGCATGTCAGAGACCACCAGTGCAGCATGTCAGTGTCCACTAGTGCAGTATGTCAGAGACCACCATTGCAGCATGTCAGAAACCACCAGTGCAGCATGTCAGTGACCACCAGTGCAGCATGTCAGAGACCACCAGTGCAGCATGTCAGTGACCACCAGTGCAGCATGTCAGTGTCCACCAGTGCAGCATGTCAGTGTCCACCAATGCAGCTTGTCAGTGACCACCAGTGCAGCTTGTCAGTGACCACCAGTGGAGCATGTCAGTGACTACCAGTGCAGCATGTCAGAGACCACATGTGCAGCATGTCAGAGACCACGAGTGCAGCATGTCAGTGACCACCAGTGTAGCATGTCAGAGACCACCAGTGCAGCATGTCAGTGTCCACCAGTGAAGCATGTCAGTGTCCACCAGTGCAGCATGTCAGTGTCCACCAGTGCAGCATGTCAGTGACCACCAGTGCAGCATGTCAGTGACTACCAGTGCAGCATTTCAGAGACCACATGTGCAGCATGTCAGAGACCACAAGTGCAGCATGTCAGTGACCAACAGTGCATCATGTCTGTGACCAACAGTGCATCATGTCTGTGACCACCAGTGCAGCATGTCAGTGTCCACCGGTGCAGTATGTCAGTGTCCACCAGTGCAGCATGTCAGTGATCACCAGTGCAGCATGTCAGTGACCACCAGTGCAGCATGTCAGTGACCTCCAGTGCAGCATGTCAGAGACCACATGTGCAGCATGTCAGAGACCACAAGTGTAGCATGTCAGTGACCAACAGTGCATCATATCAGTGACCACCAGTGCAGCTTGTCAGTGTCCACCGGTGCAGCATGTCAGTGTCCACCTGTGCAGCATGTCGGTGTCCTTCGGTGCAGCATGCCAATGTCCACCAGTGCAGCATGTCAGAGACCACAAGTGCAGCATGTCAGTGTCCACCAGTGCAGCTCATCAGTGACCACCAGTGCAGCATGTCGGTGTCCTACCAGTGCAGCTTGTCAGTGTTCTACCAGTGCAGCATGTCAGTGTCCTTCAAGTGCAGAGTGAGATCGTTACCAGAACTCATTTGGATGACACAGCAGGGATCTTGGGCTGTGACAGGTATTGTATGTGAAATACGGATTGCTGTAATGTCCCGTCTCTCCCCGGCATTGGAACAGTGCGCTGTCAATCACAAAGCCGGTTGGCGGGACGTTATGGCAATCAGTATTTCGCATACAATACCTGTCACAGCCCGTGCTCCCCGCTGTGTCATCCAGATGAGTCCTGATAACAATCCCACTCTGCACAGAAATGGCAGGCGGTGGTGGGGGGGGGGGGGCAGAGGGTGGGGTGGGGGTCGACTGGAAGGGTGACTGGAAGGGAGCAGAGGAGGACACGAGAGGAGAAGGAGGGGATCTCCTCTATGGGCGGCACAGACCGGGGCTGTGAGAACCCTCCACCCACTACATTTATTTTTCCTCCCAGCTCACTCTCAGAGAACTACTGGTGAAAAGTGCCAAGACCACTGGCTGAGGATACAGGAGGAATAGCACCCAGCAGTCTTACAAACAGGAAACTACAGGGCAAGAACCTTTTTTCAGCAAAATCAGCAGGCTACTACAGAGGAACTACAGAGCTCAGAAGAACATTGATAGCATAGTTGGTGAAGGTAGGAGATCAGCAACAAGGACATAGAAAATAATTAATTCCTGGATTTATGCTTTAATATCAATCCCCACATATGTGCAAAACATAATAATACAGGTGACAAAAATAAGTAATGATAGAATGTACTATAAAAAATATTTTTCATACATTTCCCAGGCATGCTAAACTGAATATACAAAGGGTGCAAACCGAGTACGTTGTAAATATGGCAGTGAGAATGATAAATAAAACAAGACACTTTATATGGCCCTAAATTATCTGTTAAGAATTATAAACAGTGATATAGAGAAATAAGATGTGGGACAGTTCCTGGGGGTACACCGTAATCGTTGTAAGAACTACTTATCTGTACTTTTCTACATTTAGTAGGACAATTGAGGTACATATAATCATTCCCACAGCTTTAGCATTAATATGTAATGTAATAACTAAAGAAAAAGGTGTAATGTTAATGGTGGAAACCTTCATCCTTACCTGAATTGTAAAAGCAAGCATGTGCCTGTTTGCTCCATTTTATTTGTAGGCAATGTATATTAACTGTAATGTAAACAATTTAGATGAAGTTGAACATAAAAATGAAGATGAAATAAACAGTTTAGGCCCAAGAACACCCCTTTCTCTACTTTTCACTATTTTCTGTAATGCTTTTACATGCGTAAGCAAATTACTCATGTGTGAAAAAGTCTTTGGTTTGCAGCATCAACTGCAATTGCAACCCGTTTGTTTTGACTGAAGGGTGGGTCAATGTAGGTAAGCAGATATTTGCACATTTGGGGTTGATTTACTAAAGGTAAATTGGCTGCTCTGTTTGCAAAGGAAGTTGTACTCTGTAAGGGATATTGCCCCAGAGCTTAATGAATGTGGTGAATCTCTGCTTGCTGACTTCCATCATCCAATCATGTGCAAGCAAAATTGCTTATTTTTTTTTCCTTGCATGATTAGTTATCCTTTGTAAGGTAAAACTTCACTACATTTACTAAACCCTGAGTCAAATCCCCTTGGAAAGTGCAACTTCTCTTGCAAAGTGAACACCCGTTTGTCTTTAATGAATCAACCCCTTAGTCTCAGATATTTTGGTGACAGCACATTTCTCTTTTATTTGGTGTAAACAATGCTGCCAATTAGCAAATATCTTTAACCTCCCTGATGGTATTCCCGAGTGTGGCTCGGGGTTAAATTTCAGTCCCATTAGCGGTAACCCCGAGCCACATTCGGGATTACATTGTCCCCAGGATCCTGCTATGTCCTCCGCTGTGTCTGCGGGCTCTGTCTCCTCCGAAGCCTCTCCGTGCCAGGCTCCGTTCCCTGCAAGCGCCGCGACGCACGGGGGTGGAGCCTGGTGGCAAATTAAAAAAAATGTACACACCATAACACATACAGTACTGTAATCTTACAGATTACAGTACTGTATGAAATCATTTCACATCCCTTTTGTCCCCAATGCTTTGGCCCATGCCCTGCATGCAGTTTTATATGATATATACTGTTCTTTCTGCCTGGAAACTGGAGATTGTCCATAGCAACCAAAAAGTGTCCCTTTACGTAAAAAACGGCTTTAGACCAGCTAGAAAACAGCGATAGTAAATTAGAACACTTGCAGAATTGAGCGATAGTGAATCGTGGGGAAATTTATTTTATTATTATTATATTATTATTTTTTTTATTTATATTTATTTATTATATTATAATTTATGTTTTTGTGTTTCAAACATCATCATACCCAGGATATTATTATTATTATTATTATTATACGAGATTTATATAGCGCCAACAGTTTACTCAGCGCTTTACAATGTATAAGGGGGACAACACAATTACAGTACAATACAAAAGGTACAGGAGGGCCCTGCTCGTAGAGCTTACATTCTAAAAGGGAGGGGGTGGTGGTACAAAAGGTAATAGCTGCAAAGAATGATTTGATGGGGGTGGCTCAGGGACAGTTATGTGGGTGTGGGATAGGCTTCCCTGAATAAATGAGTTTTCAAGGATCTCCTAAAGGTGGACAGGGTAGGGGCTGATCGGACATACTGGGGCAGGGAATTCCAGAGGATGGGAGAGGCTCTGGAGAAGTCCTGAAGGCGAGCATGGGAGGAGGTAACAAGGGAGCTAGAGAGCAGGAGGTCCTGGGAGGAGCGGAGGGGGCGATTTGGGCGATATCTGCAGATGAGGTTGGTGATGTAGATGGGGGCGATGTTGTGAATGGCCTTGTATGTTATGGTTAGCATTTTGAATTTTACACGGTGGGGTAGGGGAAGCCAGTGAAGGGATTGGCAGAGAGGAGCAGCAGTCACGGATCGATTAGTGAGGTGTATTAGTCTAGCAGCAGCATTCATAATAGACTGAAGGGGGGATAGCCTGCTTAAGGGTAGGCCATTAAGGAGAGAGTTGCAATAGTCGAGGCGGGAAATAATCAAAGAGTGAATAAGTTGTTTTGTAGTGTCATTAGTCAGAAAGGGTCGAATTTTGGAGATGTTGCGGAGGTTAAGGCGGCAGGATTTAGCCAGTGATTGGATATGGGGGCTGAAGGAGAGGTCAGAGTCAAGGATTACACCCAGGACTCTGGCATGTGTGGAGGGACCAATGGTTGTGTTGTTGATATTAATGGTGAAGTCACAGGAGGGGGACCGTGAAGGAGGAAATATAACAAGCTCAGTTTTAGAAAGATTAAGTTTGAGGAAGTGGTGTGACATCCATACCGATATGTCATTCAGCAAGTTTGAGATCCGTGAGGAGATAGTGGGGGTGAGTTGGGGAGTGGAGAGATAGATCTGTGTGTCATCGGCATAGAGATGGTATTGGAAGCCATGGGAGGTGATCAACTGGCCCAGGGAAGAGGTATAGAGTGAGAAAAGGAGAGGCCCAAGGACAGAGCCTTGGGGTACCTCAACAGAAAGAGGAAGGGGAGCGGAGGAGGTGGAGTTGTAAGTGACGCTGAAAGTGCGCTGAGATAGGTAGGAGGAGAACCAGGATAATGCAGAATCACGGAGGCCAAGGGAGTGTAATTTGCTGAGGAGCAGCAGGTGGTCAACTGTGTCAAAGGCAGCAGAGAGGTCTAAAAGTATGAGTATGGAGTAGTGGCCATTGGTTTTGGCAGTTATTAGGTCATTGGTGATTTTTAGTAGGGCAGTTTCAGTCGAATGTTGTAGGCGGAAGCCAGACTGTAGGGGGTCGAGAAGGTTGTTGTCCGTGAGGTAGCGACTCATTTGGTCATGAACAAGGCGTTCGATGAGCTTGGAGGCAAACGGGAGAAGGGAGATAGGTCTTAAGTTATTCAAACAGGTGGGGTCTAGTGAGGGTTTTTTGAGTATGGGGGTAACCAGTGCATGTTTGAACGGGGAAGGAAAGGTGCCGGAGGAGAGGGAGAGGTTGAAGATGTGGGTTAGGGAGTTGAGGATAGAGTGGGAAGGTGGTCGCAGCAATTGAGAGGGGACAGGGTCCAGGGGACATGTAGTGAGGTGTGCCATGGAGAGGAGTTTATCAACTTCTTCTGTGGTAACTGGGCAAAAGGAGGAGAGTATTGAGTGTGGTGTTGGACCTGATATGTTGGGTAGGGGAGGAATTTTAATGCTGGATATCTCCTTGCGAATAGTGTTGATTTTGCTATTGAAGTGGTTGGCAATATGTTGAGCGGTAAGCAAGTTGGTGGGAGGGGGCAGTGGGGGGTGAAGTAAGGAATTAAGGGTAGAAAAGAGTTGACGAGGTTTGGATGAGAGGGTTTTGATGAGAGTGTTGTAATAGGTTTGTTTAGCAGTGTGGAGGCAGGAGTTGTATTTGAGAAGGACAGATTTGTAGAGGGTAAAGTCTTGCAGGGATTTAGATTTACGCCATGCTCGCTCAAGAGCGCGGCTGCGTCTCTTGAGACTTCTGGTGTCGTCTGTTTGCCAGGGTTGTGGCAGATGGGGCCTGGTTCTGCGTGTAGAAAGAGGAGCAAGTACGTCTAGGGAGGATGACAACGTGGTGTTGTAGATGGAAGTGGTTAGGTCTGGGCAGGACAGGGGTGCGATTTTGTCATAAAGGCCATCAGTAGCAGAGTGAAGAAGGGAAGGTTTGAGGTTGCGAAGGTTCCTGCGGGTAGTGGTTTGTGAGTTGGCAGCATGGGATATAGGAGACAGGGAGAGTGTGAAACGGATAAGGTTGTGATCAGAGAGAGGAAAGGGTGTGTTGGAGAGATTGCAGGGAGTGCAGCGATGGGAGAATACAAGGTCAAGAGTGTTGCCGTTGGAGTGAGTGGTGGTTTGTGTCCATTGTGTTAGGTTAAAAGAGGAGGTTAAGTTGAGTAGTTTAGAAGTGGTAGCATTATTAACATTGATTGGAATGTTAAAGTCACCTAGGATGATGGCAGGCACTTCAGATGAGAGAAAATAGGGTAGCCATGCAGAGAAGTCATCCAGAAAGCGTGACACTGGTCCAGGAGGCCGATAAATGACTGCGACCCTCAGACAAGCTGGAGAGAAAAGACGAATGCAGTGCATTTCGAAAGAGCAGGTGGAAAGAGAGGGAGGTGTGGGCAGTACCTGGAAGGTGCATTGTGGGGAGAGGAGAAGTCCGACACCACCTCCTTTTCGTCCACTGGGTCTGGTGGAGTGAGTCCAGAGAAGGCCACTGTGGGACAGTGCAGCTGGAGAGGTAGTATCAAATTCCTGGAGCCAGGTTTCAGTTATAGCAAATAGATCAAGGGATTTGGAGAGGAAAAGGTCATTGACAGAAACTAGTTTGTTGAAGACTGAGCGGGCATTCCAGAGGGCACATGAAAGAGGGGGGCTGACTTGTGGAATCAGGGGAATTGGGATGAGAAGGTTGAAGTTGCGACTACTGTTGGAGGAGGTAGATGGCCGATCTTGGCGTAGGAAATTGGGTGTGGGAGGGCCGGGGTTTGGTGCGATGTCCCCAGACATTAGGAGTAGTAGGAGGGTGAGGGTGGTAAGGCGGGAGTGGGATTTATAGGAGCGCAGATGCTGTGGTGGAATGGACGTGGTGATACTGTGTGGGCTTAGAATGAGCAGGAGGTGGTAAGTGGAGTAATATTGAGTGGGAAGAAGAGAGGGAGATATATAAAGGTTGGGGGCTGGAGAGGGGGGGTAAAGTAATGAGAGTTTGAGGAGAGAGGACGTTATAACAAAGATTAGTGTGAGCATTTTGGAGGGTGGGGACAGGCTAATAGAAGGAAGGCTGAGGAAAGTTAGTGAATGAAGTGGAACTTCCTGCAAAATAGCTGTGGAACAATAATGTCTGTACTTACTTTTTTTGTAGCAGTGCCTTAGTCAAAGTGCCCGTGTCCAAGTGCCAATATCTACTAGACTCTTGTTTGGACAGATTTAAGTGTGTTATTGTTAAGAATTACAGGCCTACAATATAAAACGCCAAATTTCCATGCAAAATTGTACCGCTTTCAGCACCTAAAATCCGAAATAATCATACCACCAGGGAGGTTAAGATAGTAATTGTCCTAAACTATATAATCAGTTACATCTATAGCATTTCTTAAAAATTGTCTCCAAAGGATTCTTTGAGCTGTTTTTTATTTTGTCAACTAGCTGGCGGTCAATGTTAAAAAGAAAGAAAAAAAAAAACCTAGAGGTGGGCATTAAGCTACCCACCATAAGGGTTTAACCCCTTAGTAAAGTGACCTGGGCACCCAGATTCTCCTAGAACAACAGTTATGTCTAATCTGCCTAGAACTCACATCCTCTACACTGAGTACACTTCAAGAACATTGATACAAGATTCTGACCGGTGGCACCCAGTCCCCACTGCTCTTCATAAAATATAAAAACAGATTCCAGGTGCATGCTGGCTTTAGAAATCAGAACCCAATACCATGCTACATACTGTATTTGTTAGTTTTACAGAAATATATTTACCCCACTCAAGGTGAATGACTCACAAGGCTCAAGTGCAAAAATCCCTAGGTGCCGGTCTGGCACACTACAGGCAGTCTCTGGGTTATGAACAAGAAAGGAACTGTAGGTTTGTTCTTGTTTGTTGTCAAATTTGTTTGTAAATCAGAACAGTACATTTCTAAGTGTAACTCCAGCCTGTGCAGTAATGTGGGATGTTCCGGGTGCTTCTGCACATGCAGTCATGCTATTTGGGGCTCTTGTGGCCTTGCAGTACTGCAGTGTGGGATGTGTCTGGCGCTGCAAGATGGTTGCTCAGCGGAATCCGGGACCAGTGTGGAGTGCAAGCGGCCGGCAGTGATGTCACACTACCTCTGTTCGTAAGTAGGAGTAATTCATAGCTCAGATGTTCGTAACTTGGGGTCTGTACAGCAAATCAGTCAGTAAAGAAAGTGAACCTTTGCACTATACGCTAAACCAGCTCTTCGTCTTTATTTATTTGAAAACGGGCAAAAACACGTCAGGGATGACGTCTGCTACTTGTTGCTGCAGCCCAAAGTGTAGCGATTCGGTTTCTTTTTTGACTACAGATATTTTTGTGTAGATAGTTCAGTCTCTTCTGGGACACTGTTTTAGTAATAATCCAGGAATTTACCAATATGGGTCAAAGTACCAATTCAGCCACATATATCCTACACAGGAATCTCCACCTCATTAAAAAAATGCAGTCAGGTCGTGTATTCCAGCTAATTGGAAGCAAACATCCCCCTAATATCCTTCTCTGGATGATGAAAATATGAAGATTAATAAAATCTAAGACCTAACCGCCACCTAAAAAATCAAAAAGAATTATTTTGACTTACATGAAGCCCGTAGCTAGTCTTCAAGTCACCATCTTCCTACAAAAACCTATACTCCTCTCAGACCCTGACTAATGACCCACCCAGGAGCATGCCACAACAGAGCGAAGGATAGAGTTCCCCTCATGGGTTTAAGCAAGGCATTTAAACAATAGTCTCAGCTCTCTGCCCATCACTTATGTACTAGGAAAAACAAACGCTTCGCAGGTTCACAGGAGAATGTGCTCTACCTAAAAAGGAACTGCAGTCTGCTCACATAATTTGTAATAAAAACATATTTGCCATTCTGAAGCTTCCCTCCAACCACTTTGCATATTATTTTGTATATAGTGTGATTCTGTACCTGCCAAATATGCTGCAGAAATCTCCCTTCACTGAGTCTGGCTGCAACCGTTTTAACTGTGGGCAGCTGAAGCTGCTGCCTGTTCATTTCCTGGATTTACACAGACACACATCTCCAGCTCTGCTGCTCTCATTGGCCCTCTTATGACTCAGCACCTCCCTTCCTGGCAAACTCTCACAAGAGTGAGAGAGAAAGCTATGCATGATGTCATAAGCCTAGGCTAATGATCAGACAAGAAACAGTAAGTGGCTGTATAAAGTATTTACTGGCAAAAAAATGTTACTATCCAAAGGTAAAACAACAAGGGCAGAAGATTTAATAGATGGAAAGTTGAAAAAATGAATGAAGTTCCTCTTTAACCCCTATCACCCATTCCCTTCTTTTTGCTATTCTTTCCATGCAAACTACCCCCACTCTTCTTTTTCTTTTCTTTTTTTTTTTGTACCGCGTTGCCACTGCCATTACAGCCCCTCTTCCATACAATTGTCTACTTAGCTGAAGTTTCCAATATTCACACATCAAGATCTCAACCTGAACTGAACGTTAAGACCTGATTGACATCAATTCACTGTCTGGTCGCACGCCATATCACACTGTGACTAAATATGGACAGGGTATCTCAGGAGAAGGTGTGTTAGAACAACATTTTGATCAAGTCATAACTCTAAATGTTGCTCTTGTAATTGTAATGTTGTGAAATATAGGTTTTAACACAATTTGCATTTTTGGGATTTGTTTCCAATAAAGCATTATATTTAAAAAAAGGTAGACATTTTTTTTTCTAATATAGCATAATGTGTGAGCGCCCTTGAATTTGAATGTCCAATTGAATGCTACAGCTTCTGCCCTGGCGTACCGCCAGCTCTGATTAAGACTCTGTTATCCAAAACCACTTACATCTCTAATAGAAGAAGAGCATGGGAAGAGAAAAGTCACTAATTAGAGATGAGCCAAGATGTGTGACTGTCCTATAAAATGTAATTGAAAATCAAAGGGAATCTGCAGAATTACTGCTGAGCATGCAATTATCAATGTTAATGGCTCAGTGAAAATCAATTATAGATAAATACAATGTATATTCATAAAACAATGCTGAATTATCACCTTCCCTTCTTCATTAGAATAAAGAACCACATTATTCACCCTGTTTCATGTTAACTGTTTTTTTTTTTCCTTTTTTACCAACTGTTTTTTTACTTTCAGAAGGATAAAGGCTTTTAGTGGTAACTGCCTTTAAATAGGAGCTCTTTCTGCTTGTATGTTAATAGAAAGATTTACACAAACGGTTGTTACGTAAAATTACATATCTTGATGTGAAAATAAAAAAATAGCATTTTTGCTTGCTCAGAATTGGAAGATTAAAGTCAGCAGAGCTTCCCCTTACTAGGCTCTGGAGCAAATTCCCTTGCAGAGTGCAACTACGCTTGCAAAGTGCACAGTCTATTTGCTTTAGAGAATCAGCCCCACATATGTATAACAATATGCACACACAGAAATCACAATCAAAGGAGTTACCTGATTTATTTAGGTTATGTTCCCCCATCATAACTGAAGTAACAGGCTGAGTATCAGGCTTTAAAGAGACACTGTCAGTCATCATGCCCATAATGGGCAAAGTGACAGGGGGGGGGGGATTTACTAAAACTGGAGCACTCAGTGCAGCTGTGCATGGTAGCCAATCAGCTTCTAACATCAGCATGTTCAGTTGGGCTTTGACAAAAAATCTTCAAGCCGATGGGTTTCTATGCAGAGCTGCACCAGATTTTGCACACTTCAGTTTTAATAAATCTCCCCCAATGTCTCTGTAAGGACCCTCCTCTCTAAACGCCTATACTAACCATATCAGTGCTCTTTTGGTGTTTCCTGCTCCTCTTGAAATGGGTTTGCCTCCATGGTGGCTTTTCATACTGACTTTGGGCTGAAAATTATTTTCTGACAGGGAGAGAATACAAATACTACGAAGGAAAAGATGGCAATACAGCATCAACTTAAGAATGCATTCAGATTCTTAAGCCAGCCATACATAGTTCAAATCTTGGCCAGTTCTCGGAGATTCAAACCGTTAATGGGCAGGCTAAAATGTACCAAGTTGATCCATTGATCAACTTGGGTACAACCAGCCTGCCAGATTCTCTTGCGATTATCGCTAGCGGCTGCTATAGCTGTTATCAATCTCTCTCTTCTTCCAGCAGGGACAACTTCCCCTGCTTCCCCCCGGAAGAAGGCAATGCCTCGACAGGAGGGATTCCCGCAACAACACTGTCTGTAGTGTGATGTGGTTTTCTGCTACTATTGGTTGCAGGAAAGATATTCACTGTGTGTATGGCCGGCCTTACTCAGATACTTGCTAATTTCTGAATAGTTTTCAATCAAGGTATAATTATCATGTAAACAGTATGTGAATATCAGCTGTCTATTTTTTTGCACAGCAGAGTAAATTCACTGGTCCCTTTAAAAGTATATGTATTTTGTAAAATAGGAAGATCACTAATATGTGTTAAATGTATTAGATAAAGTTGAATTTTCAATCATTTTGTACAAATGACATAACTTGAGAAAACAAAAGCTTCAGATTTATTCATAAAGCAAATTGATTTTGCATAATAAGGATCATCTTTTGTATTTTCTTTAGCAGCATTATTTTTATTTAATCCTCTTATAGCTAGTTATAATATTATTATTATTATTATTATTATTATTATTATTATTATTATTATTTTAAACTGAATGTTTTAAAAGCCAGATCATAAAAGCTAATGATTCTGTTTTCTATTTGACTTATAGGTGCAGCGTTTTCCTCTTGAACCATCATGAATGACAGTTTATGTAACAAGGGGTTCCTCTGAGTGTTTTCTACCCAGAGACCTTATTTTCTTTGAAAAAGGAGCAGTGTCATTTCAATTAAAGCCATGCTTCCAAGAATCTGCAATCAGGAGCTAAAAGCAAAGAGAATGAAAGTGAGCTGTGTCAGCTGATCAGCTTTCAAACCACCTTCAAACTCTCAATTTTCTTAAAATGATCTGTCCATCAATGGTGTCTCTTGGGATCCCCTTTGCAACTTTTATTGGAAAATAGACTGAGCAGAGATGCAGTACACAAAAACACAGCCACTCAAAAAGAAATCCGTTTTTATCTTTTACAGTGCGTAGCTTTTTAGTGGGAAAAAATGTCTCCTCCTGAAGATAATTTAAAAATCGCAATATATTTTAATACACAGCATATTTCAGTTAAATATTCTATTTGTTCCCTGTATGGAGAATCCAGTTAATGATATCCTACAGATGTGGAATTACAATTCCACAATATTGTCTCAAGATAAATTAAATTGCTTGGAAGGATTTAAAAATAAGCCCATATAATGTGCAAGATATGGCCAAGATAATTGTGAAATTTCAGCGATATTTCCGAAGGAAGCCCATACGTTTTTTCACGTTTATCATCTTATACTTAACAGCTGGAAGTGTTGTATTTTTGCATGCAACATTTGAAGGAGAACACGTTGTGCCAGATAATTATAAGACCTCCCTAGATGGAAAAAACGATGGAGCAGATATGCAAGAATCTGGGATGGCCCAGCTGGGTAGAGTATTTAAAGAGGTTCCGCAGTCACCAAGCACACCACGAAGATATGGACCATGGTTCAAAACATCTGGAAAAGAATCCCTAGAAAAGAATAAGCAAGGAGACTTTGGTGGTACTTGGAATAGGGCTCTGAAAGGAAGAACTATGAGAGAGCAGGAAGAAGGGAGAGGTAAGGGCCAAGAAAACAAAATAAGCTGCTGTTTTTCATATTAAAAAAATAAAATGTTCAATGTTACATATACTGTTTTTTACAGATGATATTGGTATATACATGGAAAAGGCTCATAAACCCTAGTTATTGATGGAAATCCATCAGTAGTGTCACAAGAACAGTTAGCAGTCATGTTTTTATGGCTGTCTCTGGGCCAGGTGTTGAGAGGAAATCTTCAAGTGAGGTCACCTTTTTGGTGATAACTGTCCAATAGTGATTTCTCTTAAATGTTGTGTCACCGGTGCAGAGAGTGTGGAAAAATCTCCCTAAAAGGAGACAAAAATTACTTTAATCATTCCCTGCTTTATCCAAATGTAAACATAAGAAAAGGTTTTTGTCCTAAAGGTTACATGGGAAAAAAAAAAGAAGAAACATGCTCTATAATATTGTAGTACATATCTTCACCAATCATACATGTATTACAATAATTGCATATAACAGGAAAAGAGTTGCAAAAGAAATAAAAGAATTTCACATGTATTAGTAGAGGTGAAAATGTCATCAGTATTCCCAAAATTTGGAAGAGAAATTATATGAAACAAATTCCAAAAAAAGAGTCAAGGTTCATATATTGAATATATTGAATGATGTTACCTTCAATTCATTTTAATTGATTCTATGAAAACTCACCCTTATATCTAATTCTACCGTGTCCTATCATAAATGCTCCAGTATTAAATACTGAAATCTAGGTATAAGTGTTGGAGGATGAGGTGGCATGAAGGCCCCGAATGGGATTGAGGGTATAAAATAAATAAATATATATATTTTTATATATATATATATGTGTGTGTGTATATATATATATATATATATATATATATATATATATATATATATATATATATGTATATATATATATATATATTTATATATATATATATATATATATATATATATATATATATATATATATATAAAGAGCGTTAATCCCTTCAGGACTTCATTATTGTAGATTTCATTCATCCTTCATAGCCTACAAGAGGAAAAAGAAATAATGTATGCTACATAAATCCTCAGTGTGATGTACTTATAAAAATAAATACAAATCATAATCATTATTCAAACCATATGGATATAATGTATTTAATCGATTTATCCACCAAACCTCCCTCTGCCTCTCCTATTTCCACCTCTCCTATCTCTTTGTATCATGTAATATCATGATAGGGGTTCAGTGATAGGGGACGTTAATAATAAGTGCTATGCCAGTAACTATTGACCAATTACCATGAACGAATTACTGGATACATTGGTGGTTAAATAAACATAGTAAAGTGCTTCATGCTTGATAATGGTAATGAAATGAATTTTTATATTAATTCATCAAAAAGTCAATAAGTCCTTCAGTAGTGTAGTTCCAAATCATGCACCGTCACCATATGCAGTGTCTTTGTAGGTGACACCCAATGAGTGTGGTTAAATCTCCTACTTACCAAACAGTCATGACCTCTTTAACTAAAAAGAAGGTCAAACCAGGCTGATTTTGTGGATCAGTAAGCTTGCTTGATTATCAAAGGAGATTTAACGGGGAACCTTTCCATTTAAAGCCTCCTCTCCACCATGGTAGCCCATTGAAAATAAAAATGGAAAGGGACCATAGCGTAATATGGTTTATTTAAAAACATATAAAAACAGGTTCCAAATTGGTTGCTTAGATTTGAAGGTGCCTTAGCCTGGCACTGAGAATTATAGCATAGATCACCAGACAGAAGTCAGCAGCCACCCACCCTGCACTAAATAGTCGGTGTGCGTTCCACCTCCATAGTGATAAACCGGAAGTGTGAACCCAGAAGTAACGCGAGCGGAATATACATCGAGGTACGTTTCATTTTATAAAGCCATCAGGAAGCGTTCCGGTCACTTGGCAGACTTCCATTATATACCTCCAACGTGAGATGTGATTGGCGCAGTATGTTAATCTCCACCTCCCTCGTCTCACAATGGGGGAATCACATATTCCCCGTGTTACCAGCAATAGGTGACTACAGCGAAGATTCAATAAAAACGGAATAACAATATTGTCTCTGTTAATTCATATTAAACACCAGATACTAATTAAAAAAAAAATAAAAATTATATGTTATGAATATGTATGACAGGTTATTGTCAATCAAATATTATTATATGAACTCATTGCACTCATTGCACTTTGAGGGGAGCAGCTGTTATTCATTTTTATTTTATCACTATTGTATTTGTATCTACAGGTGATACTTGAACAAGTAGAATATCGTGCAAAAGTTCATTTATTTCACTAATGCAACTTAAAAGGTGAAACTAATATATGAGATAGACTCATTACATGCAAAGCAAGATAGTTCAAGCCGTGATTTGTCATAATTGTGATAATTATGGCTTACAGCTCATGAAAACTCCAAATCCACAATCTCAGAAAATTCGAATATTGTGAAAAAGTGCCATATTCTAGGCTCAAAGTGTCCCACTCTAATCAGCTAATTAAGCCATAACACATGCAAAGGGTTCCTGAGCCTTTAAATGGTCTCTCAGTCTGGTTAAGTAAGAATTACAATCATGGGAAAGACTGCTGACCTGACAGTTGTGCAGAAAACCTTCATTGACACCCTCCATAAGGAGGGAAAGCCTCAAAAGGTAATTGCAAAAGAAGTTGGATGTTCCCAAAGTGCTGTCTCAAAGCACATTAACCCCCCTGGCGGTTTTCCCGAGTGTGGCTTGGGGTTAAAATTCAGTCCCATTAGCGGTAACCCCGAGCCACACTCGGGATTGCATTGCAGGATCCTGGGGCGGCGTTACTTACCTTGTCCCCGGGATCCTGCGATGTCCCCCGCAGTGTCCGTGGGCTCCGTCCTCTGCCCGAAGCCTCTCCGTGCCAGGCTCCGTTCCCTGCGAGCGTCGCGACAAATTCGGCAAATTCAAAAAACTGTAAAAAGCATAACACATACAGTACTGTAATCTTACAGATTACAGTACTGTATGAAATTATTTCACATCCCTTTTGTCCCCAGTGCTTTGTCCTATGCCCTGCATGCAGTTCTATATTATATATACTGTTCTTTCTAGCTGGAAACTGGAGATTGTCCATAGCAACCAAAAAGTGTCCCTTTACGTCAAAAATGGTTTTAGACCAGCTAGAAAACAGCGATAGTAAATTAGAACACTTGCAGAATTGAGCGATAGTGAATCGTGGGGAAATTTATTTTATTATTATTTTATTTTTATTTTTTTAATTATTTATTTTTATTTATTATATTATAATTTATGTTTTTGTGTTTCAAACTTTATCATACCTGGGATATCTACTAGACTCTTGTTTGGACAGATTTAAGTGTGTTATTGTTAAGAATTACAGACCTACAATATAAAACGCCAAATTTCCATGCAAAATAATTGTACCGCTTTCAGCACCTAAAATCCGAAATAATCATACCGCCAGGGAGGTTAATAGAAAGTTATGTGGAAGGGAAAAGTGTGGAAGAAAAAGGTGCACTAGCAGCAGGGATGACCACAGCCTGGAAAGGATTGTCAGGAAAAGACCATTCAAAAGTGTTGGGGACTTTCACAAGGAGTGGACTGAGGCTGGAGTCAGTACATCAAGAGCTACCACACACAGACGGATCCTGCACATGGGCTACAAATGTCATATTCCTCTTGTCAAGCCACTCCTGAACAACAAACAACATCAGAAGCATCTTACCTGGGTTAAAGAAAAACAGACCTGGTCTGTTGTTCAGTGGTCAAAAGTCCTCTTTTGTGATGAGAGCAAATTTTGCATCTCATTTGGAAACCAATGACCCAGAGTATGGAGGAAGAATGGAGAGGCACACAATCCTTAAAGTCCAGTGTGAAGTTTCCACAGTCTGTGTTGATTTGGATAGCCATGTCATCTGCTGGTGTTGGTCCACTGTGCTTCATTAAGTCCAGGGTCAATGCAGCCACCTACCAGGAGATTTTGGAGCACTTTATGCATCCTTCCGCAGACGAGCTCTATGGGGATGCTGACTTCATTTTCCAGCAGGACTTGGCACCTGCCCACAGTGCCTAAAGCACCAAAACCTGGTTCAATGACAGTGGGATTACTGTGCTTGATCAGCCAGCAAACTCGCCTGACCTGAGCCCCATAGAGAATCTATGGGGCATTGCCAAGAGAAAGATGAGAGACATGAGACTGAACAATGCAGAAGAGCTGAAGGCCGCTATTGAAGCATTCAGGTCTTCCATAACACCTCAGCACTGCAACAGGCTGATAGCTTCCATGCCACGCCGCATTGAGGCAGTAATTGCTGCAAAAGGGGCCCAAACCAAGTACTGAGTATATATGCATGCTTATACTTTTCAGAGGTCCGATATTGTTCTATGTACATGTACAATCCTTGTTTTATTGATTGCATGTAATATTCTAATTTTCTGAGATTGTGGATTTGGGGTTTTCATGAGCTGTAAGCCATAATCATCACAATTATGACAAATCACGGCATGAACTATCTTGCTTTGCATGTAATGAGTCTCATATATTTCACCTTATCTTATATATGAGACTATCTTAATCTTATATATGTTTCACCTTTTAAGTTGCATTAGTGAAATAAATTAACTTTTGCATGATAAACCTTGCGGTGTATCACCTGTATAGCGCAAGGTTTATCACATTTTTTACCAATGTAATATCATGAACCTTAATGCTGTGTCCTTGTGGTCATTTTCCATAAAAGGTTTTGGGGTCAGTAAACCTGGCTGTCTGCTGCTGATGGAACTGCTTGTTTTTTGTGTGGTTTCACCCACATGGATTAAACTGCAGGGACACATGAGTATGTACACAACATAGGAGGATTGGCAGGTATAGAATCCCTTAATCTTGTGTTCCAGGCTACTACTAGGATGGGTAAAGCTACTCCCCTTAATCATCAAATTGCATTGAATACAATTTAAGCATGGATAACATCCATTTCTTTTTCCTCCCAAGAAAGAAGCCTTAGCCTCCTGTTTTTTAATCTTAAGCTAACCTATCTCGTAATGTTCTATTTCTACGATAAGTCTTCAATGGTATCTCATGAAATTCTTCAACTTCAGAGTATGCACGCTGTAGCAATGGCCAGTGGCTCTTAATGATCCTGAAGATATCCTAACTATAGCCATGATATTGTAACGAAAACGGTAAATGTTTATCTCAATTTCTCTGTCTATAGGTACAATCCTATTCCTGTCTTTGACATAAACTTCTAAATTCTTGTTGGATAATACTCACAGGGTACCCCCAGTTTCTGAATTCCTGACACATTTCATTCATATAGATCTGATTCAGTTTTACCACGTTCAGTGTAAATTGTTGTATCCAAAAAAGAGACAGCTTTTCCTCCCACACATATACTAAATTGTATGTCTGTGCTGCAAGCATTCAAAATGTCAATTAAACATTTTCAGGGTCTCAGTGTCACGCCGCCAGATAGCACTTCATCTATATAGAGCCACTATATATATTATATTGAATGCCTTTTTTGACAAGAAGCCACTCCCACTTCACTTGCCTAGGCAAGAATGACATTGCTCATCCTGTCTCCCTCCCTGACCGCAGCTTTCTGGGACATGACACATGTCCCTGGAGGCTTTAGGACCAGTCTTACTACAACACATGATCAGCGGGGAGCATTCTGTGATTCTTTAGGAAGTCACAGCTGGCCCCCAAATTTAAAGCGGGGTTCCACCCAAATTTTGAACAATATCTGTATGTATTCTCTTCCTTGCCTAGATGCTGACATGCCGTTTAAAAAAATTTAAATCGCCGTAATTACCTTTTATTTTTCTATTCTTCTTTGCACTTCCTGGTTCTTCTCCCGTGGGAGTAGGTGTGTTTCTAGCCTCTCCCAGACTCCTGGGAGCTAGTCTCAGGCTTCCCAGGATGCCACTGAGCATGTGCAGGAACGAGCAGTGAATGCTGGGAGCACAGCATTCACCACATCCAGGAAATAAATGCTTGTGGGCTTCAAATACCCACAATGAAGATGGAAACCGCCTGCAGTGAATAATAATCTGACACAGGCGGACATATTACACACAATATGTGAGTATGTAATGCTGAGAAGAAAAGTTTGTGAATGAACTAAAAAAAAAAAAAAACGATACATAGGTGGACCCCTGCTTTAAGATGGCAACTCCAGAGACCCAGTATTGAGAAGAATTGGCTGTGGAAAGACTCCATTTTATAATAACAGGTTTCACCTGCAGCGGTGCTGCAGGTGAAATGTTAAATTGCAGCTGCTTTTTCTGGCAGGATGCAGGAGGATTATGAGAGCAATATCACGTATGTTGCTGCTTGTTGCAAAGTTTTATATATGCAGGGAACCTTTATTCTCTGTCAAACTCAGAGGCTTTACCTACTCTGTTGTTGCCTGAATGATCATTAAAGTGTTTAAACATACATATTCTAAACAGATATTCTTTAAACTTTGACTGTGCAGTCATATCTTTTTCATGCATTTACACATTGTATTTTTTGCCTGTATAATGGGTATATGAAAACTTGTTTTGCAAGTATTCCACTTGTAGTTAGAAAAAAAAAATATTAAGAAAACCAGCAGGGAATTTCATCCCTATAAAACAGAAACTTAAATTGTGTAGAGCTGGAGAGGTGATGGCAGTGATGAAGTAGCCTGGTGGGACGATGCAGTATAACATATTGCTACACAACACTGCTTGGGTGACAGCTGAATAATGAATTACTCTGTTATTTAGGGAAATAGTTGTTGCATTACCCATAAAATGAACACAATACTGAAAAAAGAAGCCGCATTGACCACTGAAGGTGCACCTTGACTGAATCTAGATGAAAATATTGTGGCATTTAATTTTGTCCTGTTTTCAAAGTGCAAAGTAATATTCAAAGACTGAGTGAGTATACAGCAAAGGACAGCCACAGTAAGCAAATGCTTTTCTCATATTTCACTGTCTGTGCTTACAGGAAAACATCCAACACTTTATTGGTGCTTGGTGAATCAGGGTGAGATTGGTGTGGTTCCAATTTTATCCATGGCGTAATTTTTCCCTTGCTGGATACTTCTGCAAAAAAGAGATTTTCTTACAGATAGTATAATCTTTTCAGTATTTGTGTGTTTACACTGAGTCAGATATATTTTATTATTAGATCTACAGAGTCTGTCCCTTCCTTTGTGGTGCTTTTATGGTCCTTCTCACAAAGCCTGTGTTGAACAACTCATTGAAAATAATGTGATCCCTTTGTTGCTGACATGTTATACAGCAGTTGTAAAACAGAAGTTAAACTCTGGAAATTGTGCTTAAAAAAAGGCAGGCAGCAGGCCAAGGACTAGTCACCAACATTGACTGTAAGGTGCCTGCAGCTGATATATTTTCCCATTACTGATTTACCATGCCTTGTTCTGCTCTGTATCTGAGAAGGTCACCATCTTGGTAGAAGCAGGGATTTTGCTTCCTCATTCCAGAGTCTCCAAAAACAACAAAGAGAAACAAAGTAATGGCATCAAAAATATCACTCCAAATCTCCTGAGATATGCAGTTAGAAGCAGCAGGGCCTTAAATTGGTTGTAAAGTCTAAAAGATTTTTACTTTGCATGAAGGTAAAAAAACCTTCATCTGTCTGTGCATGCCCCCTTACCTCCCCCTGCCCCAAACACTTACCTGACATCACTCAATCCAGTGCTGTCCTTGGCAGCAGCCCCACTGTCCATTCTTCCTCCTTTCACAGGTGACACAGGCAGCAGCAGGAGCCAAAGGCTCCTGCTGCTGTCAGCCAAATCCTTTGATGAGGAGCAGGGGTGAAGCCGAGATGCACTGTGTCTGTCAATAAACGTTTACAGTATGACACTGGAGTCAGCCTGCAGGTGGATCCCTGATTTAGAGCTGTTTCAGCTACTCCTAAAGTGTTTGGCTTGGGTTCTCTAAAGATCCCCCCCCCCCCAACCTGTTAAGACTTTTTCAAATTGCGTCCGGTCTTCTATATTGATTGGCATAACCCAGAAACGTCTTTGCTCCTAAGAGTTTTGCCCAGCAATACCCTATGGAAAAGGAGTTCCTAAGGAAGTGAACTGTCTTAACTGTCTTAACAAGACTCTGACTGGCCCTTTTGAAGATATCTTCATGTTTAAAGACCCAATAGGCCTTTTTAAGGCCTCATTTTACCTTGCAAGTCCTGCTTTGCAGCCTGCGATGTCTATTTGCCAGATCTGGTACAAGGTTATGCCCCAGGATCTATCCTTGACCTATCCTGAGATTCTTTTGCCCTCCAGGAATTGCTTTCTGTCCTCCTCTAATGTGTCTACCAGATAATGGATATTGTATGCCAAATATCCAGGACAGGCCACCTTTTGACTCACCAATTTGTTGTCTTTCTTTTTGACCAGTCTTTTGCATCATGCTAGACCCTGTTCTTCAGTCTCAGGACATCCCTATAGTGGGATATCATGTTCTGTCAGCCAATGTCCAACAGACAATGCAAATCCTACAGAGTAGGTTTCAGTGGACCCTATATCTTAAAAATCAGCACTTGATCTAATCATTTGAAGTGTCTGGGACTGATTTTAGACATGGCCCTGTCCAGAGTTTTCCTTCTGCTGAACAAACTCCAGTCTCTCTGCTTTCATGTACAGACTCTGCAGTCCAAGAGCCATCTGACTTTTTTTTTTGCATGAGGGGCTTGGGTGTAAATGTGTCCTCTTGGACACTGTTCCATATGCCAGATTTAACTTAGTTCAATAAATAAATAAATGCAATAAACAGTTAGGTCCATATATATTTGGACACAGGCACAAGTTTCATACTTTTGGCTCTTTATGCCACCAGAATAAACTCAAAACTAAACAATCCAAATTAATTTGAAGTGCAGACTTTCAGATTTAATTCAAGGGGTTGAACATAAATATCAAGTACAAATTTTAGGAACTGCAACCATTTTTATTCACAGTCCCCCCAAATGTAATTGAACAAATGCATATAATCATAAATAATATGTTCATTTTTAATATTTTGTTTATTTTAGAATCCTTTACTGCCAATGGCTGCCTGAAGTCTGGAACCCATGGACATTACCAAAGACTGGGTTTCCTCCTTTCTTAAGCTTTGCCAGGCTCTAACTGCAGCTGTCTTCAGTTGTTCTTTGTTAGTTGGTCTTTCTACCTTCAGTTTTGCCTTCAGCAAGTGAAATGCAGGCTCAGTTAGGTTGAGATCGGGTGATTGACTCGGTCATTGCAGAATATTCCATTTCTTTTCTTTCAGAAGCTCCTGGGTTTCTTTTGCAGTGTGTTTTGGATCATTATCCATGTGTACTGTGAAGCGCTGTCCAATCAACTTTGTTGCATTTGGCTGAATTTGGGCCGACAGTATATCTCTAAACACTGCAGAATTCATCCAGCTGCTTCTGTCTTCTGTCATATCATCAAACACCAATGACCCAGTGTCACTGGAAGCCATGCATGCCCATGCCATCACACTGCCTCCACCATGTATTACAGATGACGTTGTGTACTTTGGATTATGAGCTGTTCCAAGCTTTCGCCACACTTTTTTTCTTCCTGTCATTCTGGTACAGATTAATCCTAGTTTCATCCATCCAAAGAATGCTTTTCCAGAACTGGTCTGTTTTTTTTTAGATGTTTTTTTGCAAAGTCTAATCTGGCTTTTCTATTCTTCAGGCTTATGAATGTTTTGCACCTTGTGGTGAACCCTTTGTATTTGCTCTTGTGAAGTATTCTCTTGATTGTAGACTTTGGCAATGATACACTCACCTCCTGGAGAGTGTCCTTCACTTGTCTGGATGTTGTGAATGGGTTTTTCTTTACCATAGAGAGGATCTTGAGAGCATCCATCACTGTTGTCTTCTGTGGATGTCCAGGCTTTTTTATGTTGCTTAGCTCACCAGTACGTTCTTCTTTCCTCAGAATGTACCAAACTGTTGATTCGGCCACTCCTAATGTTGCTGCTATCTCTCTGATGGATTTGTTTAATTTGTGAAGCCTTACAATGGCCTGTTTCACTTGCATGGACAGCTCCTTTGAACACATGATGTATGTTCACAGCATTAGATTCCAAATGCAAATACCACACTTAGAATCAACTCCAGACCCTTTACCTTCTACATTGATTAAGAAATAATGAAGTAGTAGCCCACACCTGGCCATGAAACAGCTTTTGATTCAATTGTCCAAATACTTATGGTCCCTTGAAAAAGGAGGGGGTGGCTATTCTTAAGAGCTGTTATTCCTAAACCCTTCCTCCGATTTGGATGTACATACCCTCAAACCTGAGAGTGTGCACTTTCAGCCCATATCCATTATATAACTATATGAATATGTTTTGGTAACTCCCTGAAAAAAAAAATAAAATTGTGCCTGTGTCCAAATATATATGGACTTAACTGTGTAAAAAATATCATCAAACATTTATCGCAAAATTCATGCAGAAAAAATATGCTTAGTGTCCATGTAAAAATAAATAAAAAATCTGCAGTTCTGCAGTCCACCATTAAGTGCAATGTACTTAATGCCAAAAAATGTTGGGGTTTTTTTTTACAATTTTTTTGGTATTTTTAAAATATTGCATTTATTTATTTATTTCTCACATATGAATTTCACTTTATAAGACCCTGTTACATGGAGTATTTGTTGGATTAAAATTATACACATTTAGTTTTGAGAACAGAAAGGTAATTTTAGACTAGCCCATTTTATTTTAGGATTCTTTTAGGGCAGTTACAATTTTTTGTTTTGATGCAAATATGATTTGCTTAAAGCGTAACTCCACTTTTGTTGAGAAAAAAACATCCCCCCCCTGGGTGATCTATGTACACTGCAAAGATTATAACAACCTTTGTTGCAGATTCCATGTGTGTTTGCCTGTTCCTCTGTGCTGAGTAGGTCTAATGGGAGTGGTTTCAAAATTATCAGTCAGCTGTGGCAGCTGAAGAGCACTAATGAGGGAAGCTGCTGGGCCTGCATCCCTTTAGACATGTTCCTTTTTGGAATTATCTCACTGAAAATAAAACATTTTGTTGCAGGGGATGCCTGAAATCTGACTTGTTTCTTAGGCAGACATCTGGGAAAATTGGTGAGCCAATCACACAAGCAGGAAATTATGTTTCTGGGAATGGTCAGTACACATTTGTTGTACAGAACAGTTCCATGTAGCCATATTGCAGTTGCAATATTATTTTTTCTTTATTTGCTATATTTTTTCCCCCACGAAAGTGGAGTTACCCTTTAACAAAAATTTATACAACAAGAAATATTGCAAAGAACCATGAAAAAATAAATGTAGGATTTATATAGATTTTAGCAGCAAAGCACTTGATCCGAGCAGGAAGATGACAGCAACCTTGCTATCTACAAAGAGCGAGGAGTAGCCATTCTAAAAAGGAATATAGATGGATGGTTCTGGGTCCTTACAGAAGGTACAACTTTTATGTAATGCCTGCCCATTACATGCTAGAAAATAAATTTTCAATGCGCTGCTTTTATTATATTCTCTGGTGTAATTTATTTATTGGTGCGAGAAAGTTGTCATCAAGCACAGGGTGATTGTTTTTGCTGTAGAACATAATTAACAGAGTACACAACAGCTGCCAAAAATTCTGTTCTGTTTGGTATGACCAGTTCAGAAGCTGCCAAGGTGTTTTCATCGTCCCTGGATGTAATCAAGCACTGAGATAGAAGGTGATTGGGAGTGTGGAACATCATATGTAGGAACAGAAGATTGCTCCCTCTGTAAAGACTGATCTTTGCCTATCAGACTGATTGTGCTCCATTTTTTGTATGCTGAATGTTTGAGCTGTACTTTGATTTGGCAGTAATTCAGCGCCTCTTCAGATCCTTAATTAAGCTTTTGTCGAAAATGAGAGACAACTAGAATATGAAGGAAGGCCCAAGCTGTGTCGTCAACAATTATAACTTCTGGATAATTTTAATCAAAAACATAACCTAGGAATGGAAAAGCATATGTTTTGATACATAAATAACATTTCTTCTGTTGGATAAAGCATGTAAGGTTTTAATGCCGTTTGCTGTAATTTTAACATTGACAATGACAAAATATGTATTGGTGAATATCCGGGCACAGTTACATGATTATTTGTGGCAGTAAAAGAAAATGATCAAATGCATTTTAGGATCCAATTATTTTTGTAAGTAGAAAGACTTATAAAATGTGCATAGTAGATTGTACATTACCATTAATAACTATTTCATTTTGCAGTAAAATATTTATATGCTACTGAAATAAAGCACATGCATTGCTAAGAAGTAATATCTGATTGAAACTAAAAATGTTGGTGTTTTATATTTTTTCTATTAATATGCATATTATTCAGAGCTGACATGTATTAGTTATGGAAGTTTGTAAAATTGTGTTGGGCAACCTGGAAATTTTTAGGGCCTCAAATGTGGCATCCAACCTATCAAAGAGTATCCAAACCCTAGAACAATCTTTTTGTAGTAATATATTGCAGTCCTTCTTTTGTTTTCACCTGTTTTTTTCAAGTAATGCACTTCCCACCTTGGGGTGACAAAGTTCATTCACTATACTGTATGTATTAAAGAGCAGGTCTAGTATGAAGTGGAATTAGGTGTGTTGGCAGCCCATTCAATGAATGCAAGGTTAATAAACAATTTATGGCAAAGGACATTTTACATGTGAACCTCAAAAGGCATTATACATTCACAAATTGGTTAAACAAATATATTTACTAAATAAACGTTCAGGTGCCTCTGGAGGATCTTCTTCAGGAGTGTTGCATATTTCTTTGGCAATCCTATAGACTGCCCTGGGAACCCCCAAACCCAGCTATGATAACACATAAACTGTGTGGCAGTTTACATGTCAGTGTCAGCACAGGGACACTTTCACCTAAATATGAAATACTTTATTTTCCCATTGTAGCAAAGATACAGACAGAGAAACATATTGCACTATTGCCCCATTATTCTTCCAGGTCCTTTATTTGTAAATCTTAAAGCTTCATTTATTTTGCAGCTCCTACGATGAGTAAAAAACAGTGTAAGCAGATAAAGAATAAAAAATTTGAGATGTTCCACATTACAAATTAAACTGGAACTAAAAGCCAGGAATTTAGATTCCATGACAATGGCAAACAGGTGTTGGGAAACCTAGGTATGTAAGTCATTCCTAAAGCTTAAGCATTCTTGGCAAACCTGCCTCCTCTGAGGACGTATTTTCACAATGCTTGGTTAATTTTGATATTGTGTCAGAAGACTTTGTAACTGCAATAGACACCCATGGTGAGGATGCAGTGATGTGCTCCTACACCTGCCCTTTTACACAATTTGCATTCTGTTAAAGTTAACCTGTAAGGATTAGTTATGGGAGATGACATTGGTAAAGGTTTACAGGTGCAAGCTCTGCAACTGTCCTCTTCAATTCATGCTTCGCTGCCTAGAGTATCACCAATCTATAACAAGCATTCAGCAAGTCATGCCTTACTGTTGTAACTTTTATTTTGTAAGATTGTTCCAGGGCAGTAAATTATTATATAGCAAAGCCAGAATGACTGCACCTTTTAAAGCTGAACTCTAGACAGTTATAAAAGATGCAAATTCAGCTCTGTACACAGTATATCAATACAGCCTTAAAGTAGAACATTCCTTTTGATTTGAAATAGAGTAAGAAAGGGTTATAACTCCTGCCAGTTTTTTCTTTTTTTGTCTTTTTTTTGCCATATGTGTCTCATTGAGGAGATTTTCCTAAACTTCCTGACCTATAGCTAAAACATGAAGTGAGAGGAAATCCCTCCAAAGTGAGGGGATTCCTGGTTGTCACCAGAACTAGTGTCTACATTTGAATACAGTATTTATATTCTACTCCTGTTCTGTTCTGCTTTCACACTCAATGATGATGGTAAACAGGACAGCTAGAGAGGGTGAATCTCCCAAATGGGGTACAGACAGCAATAAAGACCGACAGGTGTTCTAAGTCCTCTCCATTCTATCCAAAACTAAAGGAAAAAAGTGTGTGTGTGTGTGTTTTTTTTTTGCATCATTTAAAGTAGGGATTCTGACTTTAGCCTTTTGGACATACAGTACTATGCAAAAGTTTTATGCAGGTGTGAAAAAATGCTGTAAACAAAGTGTTAACACTTTATTATTTATCAATTAGCAAAATGGAAAGTAAATGAACAGAAGAGAAATCCATACAAAATCAATATTTGGTTTGATTGCCCTTTGCCTTCAAAACCGCATCGATTTTTCTATCTGATGTGATGTCAGATTCAAGAGAAGGCAGTTTAGCTTTGATGAGATTATGCTGTTTAAGTGGGATCCCTCGTCACATGGGCTAGGGGAATATCTTACCCTAATAAGAGTTTGATGGAATTCATGGAATGATTGTGCTATTTCTGTAGAAGTATGTAAAACCCCCCATTTTGAGTTTTTAATCTTTGCTGTGTAAGAGGTGGACTTTTTTGCACAAAGAGCTCTTACCAGCATCTTCCATGTCCTAATGATAAATGAGCATGTGTTATAATCCCTCTCCACTCTATCCAAAACTAAAAAAAAGTCTTTAGTTTTAGTTTAAATGTACATTTTAAATGCAAGTGTAGCACCCTGCTCTTAAACGTGGCTGCTACTAAATCTAGTTTGCTAGGTGGTAACTAGCCTGGCTAATTGGTAGTTTTTGATCCACTGATTTTTGTCCTAAGTCTGAGTTTAATTTGTAGCCTCTCTCTTCTGTCAATAGGTGGCACTGTTGCCTTTGACATTAGGATGATGGATTACAGTGAATTCAGGTGATGGGTAAATAAGTTGTCTCAGCCAATCAGCAGGAGTTTCTTTTGGCCGCTTTACGTGCTGGGATAGGTTATTTATTCGGGAGGAGTCAGGTGATCGTGGTTCTTCCTGCCTGGGGCTGCAGCCTGGGTGAAGGAGTGTCCAACAGCTCCTGGCTGCTAGGCCTGAAGCCTGAGTTCCTATCTAGGAGTCCTAATGGATGCTAGGCATATGTGAGGTCTATCCAGTTATTCAAGGTTCTGCAAGGGAGGAGCAGCAGAGGTTAGTCCCGAAGCCTGGGGAAGAACTAGGTGTGTTGGAGGCTCAACCCAAGGGGAGCCTGATCATTGCCGGGGGTAAAGGAGAAGCAGTTGGCGGAGGGACGATCACTCCTGTTACCAGAGGCAAGTTTGGAAGAGATGAAGTTCTGAAGGAGAAGTAAGTGGGAAAGCTTCAGCGGAGATTTATCCAGGAATACAGCGGGTAGCTGTGAGTAAAGCTTGAAGGAGTACGGTGGGTAGCTCTAAGTAAGGCTTGAAGATAAGTGCAGCGTTTAGCTGTGGGTGAAGCTCGAGGGATCCAGCAGGTAGTTGAGAGTCCAAGAAGTCTAGTGAGAGATGGCGAGCTGAGCTTGAGGATCTTCAGTGGGATACTGTGAGTTAAGCTGGAAGATCTACTGGAGGATACTGTGAGTTAAACTGGAAGTGCTACAGTAGGATACTGTGAGAGAAGTTGTTGCTATAGGAGACAGCAGTTGCTACAAGATACAGATTGCTGCATTCAGCTTAAAGGCCCCTTACCTGTATTGCTGTTTGCCTAGTTCTATTTTTGTCTGCAGAGTTTGCCTAATTGCTATTACACTTGCCTAAGGGTGTCCTGTGCCCTAACTCTCTCCCACCATTCCTGTTAAGAGAAATAAAATCTCTTTGTTCATTTTTACAAAAAGTGACTATGCCTAGTAACCTGCACCCACGAGGAAGAATGTCCGCTCTCCCTGGCTCTGGGGGGGTCACCATCAGGCCCTTGGAAGTCGGCAAGACCGATACACAAGCATTGTAAGTACCTGGATTTGACTTGGTACCAGCCTTTGCAGTCTTTGTACAGCAGGTGTCAGAAAGGGAAGGGGGTTTCAGAAGCAGCACAATGAGCCAATCAGGTGTGCTGGAGTTAAATGAACATGCTGAAAGGGGGATAAAGCCATAATGCCTGAGAGATAAGCTTATCAGTGTGCTGCTTCACCTTTCACAGTCCAGTCCTCAGTTGGGGGTAGGGTGGAGACCTGTATATGAAACTAAAATCACAGCAGAAAAATATCAGGTTCCCTCCCCTACTAGGCAGAACCATGGTGCCATTCAGAGAATGCTATGCATTTTTTAAATGAGTGCAAAGTGTTCTCTTATTAGAAGAGTTGGAGATTGTGACATCCCTCATCCAATCAGAGAATGCCTTTTATTCAAAATCAGATCAGAGAATACAAAGCATTCTCCGAGTGTCTCCTGTGCTGAGCAGCCAACTTCCTGTGTTCACAATGCATCAGGCCAGCCACTCATCATGGGACCCAGAAGCAATTGGAGATCACTGATGTAACAGTGTCTACTTCATGGATTACCAGCTTCCAGGAAGAATGACCAGGTATAGTATATACATACTTGCATTGGACCCAGCTGGACTAACTATGTAAAAATATACCATGCCTGGAAATCATCTTTATAATATGCATGCAGACAGCTAGCGAAGCAGTCAAAAAAGGAAAATGTCCACAAAACTTTGTGTAAACTTTCTGTGATAACAGGGATAGTATGCTCCATCTTTTCTCTCTAACAGTGAGGGTATAGTAAAGTAGTCATGCATGTAGGGAACAGGAAATAGGGATCAGGGTAGAGAAGAATGGAGATGGGAGAAAGGAAAAAAAAATAAAATAACAAGGGAGACGGGTAAGAAATAGTTGGGGGGAGGGAAGACAAAGAGAAGAGAGAAAAGTGTGTGTGGGGAGGGGGGATAATGGACCAGGGAGGATACACAGGGAGTAGGGATGAGCCGAACACCCCCCGGTTCGGTTCGCACCAGAACCCGCGAACGGACCGCAAGTTCGCACGAACGTTAGAACCCCATTGACGTCTATGGGACTCGAACGTTCGAAATCAAAAGTGCTCATTTTAAAGGCTAATTTGCATGGTATTGTCCTAAAAAGGGTTTGGGGACCCGGGTCCTACCCCAGGGGACATGTATCAATGCAAAAAAAACTTTTAAAAACGGCCGTTTTTTCGGGAGCAGTGATTTTAATGATGCTTAAAGTAAAAAAAAAAAAGTGAAATATTCCTTTAAATATCGTACCTGGGGGGTGTCTATAGTATGCCTGTAAAGTGACGCGTGTTTCCCATGTTTAGAACAGTCCCTGCACCAAATGTCATTTTTTAAGGAAAAAAATCTCATTTAAAACTGCTTGCGGGTTTAATGTCATGTCGGGTCATGGCAATATGGATGAAAATCAGTGAGACAAACGGCATGGGTACCCCCCAGTCCATTACCAGGCCCTTTGGGTCTTGTATGGATATTAAGGGGAACCCCGCATCCAAATTAAAATAAGGAAAGGTCCCTATATACTCTGAACAGCAGTATACAGGCGGTGCAAACAAGACAGGGACTGTAGGTTTGTTGTTAAGTAGAATCTGTTTGTAATTTTGAACATTTTTAATGTGTTTAGCTCCAGCCAAAAAATCTTTTCTAAGCTTTTTGGAAAACATAGGGAAGGGTTATCACCCCTGTGACATTTGTTTTGCGTCTTTCCTCCTCTTCAGAAGATTTCACCTCACTTTTTTGTCCCAATGAAAAATGTTTTTTGAAAATTTGGGTTTTTTTGTGGAACAAGGATTGGAAAGCATCAGTGGAAAGGAAAAATTGTTTTCCCATATTAACTCTTACAGGAGAGAATTTCCCTTCCTTAGGGGTAGATTTCATCTCACTTCCTGTTGTCTCCTTCCGTTTGCAAGTAGGAGTCGTTTGTAAGTTAGATGTTTGAAAGTAGGGTCCTGCCCTATATACTCAGCAGAAATTTGGGCCTTAGGTGTTGCTGTGGCCAAAACACTGTAAGCCCTCACAGGGCCCTGCTGTGAAATATTAGATCAAGAATTGTAATTACATGCCCCTGTTGAACAGGAGCTGAAAAATTAGGCCTTAGGCACTGGTGCTGGTGCCACAACACTGCAACCCCTCACAGACACTCTAGTTGGAACGCAGGAACGAGCCCTGCTGCAAAGTATTGCATCAAAAATTGTAATTACACGCCCCTGTTAGACAGGGGCAGAAAAATTGGGTCTTAGGCACTGGTGCTGGTGCCACAACACTGCAACCCCTCACAGACACTCTAGTTGAAACGCAGGAACAAGCCCTGCTGCAAAGTATTGCATCAAAAATTGTAATTACACGCCCCTGTTAGACAGGGGCTGAAAAATTGGGTCTTAGGCACTGGTGCTGGTGCCACAACACTGCAACCCCTCACAGACACTCTAGTTGGAATGCAGGAACGAGCCCTGCTGCAAAGTATTACATCAAAAATTGTAATTACACGCCCCTGTTAAACAGGGGCTGAAAAATTGTGCCTTAGGCACTGGTGGTGGCGCCCAGAACCAAAAATGTTCTTACAAGCTATCAGCGTGATGATTGAGGAGGAAGAGGATAATTACTCAGGGATAGTCACTCAGCATCAGCATAGGCAGTCTTTGAAGGGATCTGAGATTTCAAAAAAAATTATTCGGTTACATCTGCATCAGGTGCTTGGTAGCTGGTGGTGATCCAAGACTGATTCATTTTTATGAAGGTCAGCCGATCGACCGAGTCGGTGGACAGACGCACCCTGTGATCGGTTACCACGCCTCCAGCAGCACTGAATGTGCGTTCCGAAAGAACGCTGGATGCAGGACAGGCCAGTAGCTCAATTGCATACTGTGCAAGCTCTGGCCAGTGATCCATCCTCAAGACCCAGTAACCCAGAGGATTTTCGGTGGGAAAGGTGTCCAAGTCTGATCTTGCCCCTAGGTATTCCTGCACCATGTAAAACAGACGCTGGCGATGGTTGCTGGAACCGATCATACCTTGGGGCTGCGGACCAAAAAATTGTCTGAACGCATCGGTCAGACGGCCACCTTCTCCACCGCTCCTTCTTTGACTGACCGAAGCCTCAGCAACACGTTGTCCAGAAACAGGAGTTTGTAACCTCCCAGTCTCTGGGAACGCGTTGCACAGACCTTTCTGCAAGGCCTCCCGAAGATGTTTCATCCTCTGCTCCCTCTGCGATGGCAAGATAAGGTCCGCAACCTTACCCTTGTAACGTGGATCAAGGAGGGTTGCCAGCCAGTATTGGTCCTTCTCCTTGATACCACGAATACGAGGATCCTTACGCAGGCTTTGCAGGATCAGGGAGGCCATGCAGCGTAGGTTTGCTGAGGCATTCGGTCCGGAGTCCTCTGGGTCACTAAGGACAACAACGTCCGCAGCCACCTCCTCCCAGCCACGTACAAGTCCATGTGTTCCTTGGGACTGATCCCTTAAAGACTGCTGATGCTGAGTGCCAGGCTCCACCTCCATACTGACACAATCTTCCTCCTCCTCCTCCTCCTCCTCCTCCTCCTCGTCCTCTTCCTGTGTGATCGGCGGGCACGCAGGAACACTGTCTGGATAAAGGGGGCCTTGAGAGCTAAGGAAGTCCTCCTCTTCCTGCCTCTGTTCTGCCTCAAGTGCCCTGTCCATTATTCCACGCAGCGTGTGCTCCAACAGGTGGACAAGGGGGACAGTGTCACTGATGCATGCACTGTCAGTGCTCACCATCCTCGTGGCCTCCTCGAATGGTGACAGGACAGTGCATGCATCCCTGATCATGGCCCACTGGCGTGGGGAAAAAAAACCAAGGTCCCCTGACCCTGTCCTGGTGCCATAGTCGCACAGGTACTCATTGATGGCCCTCTGCTGCGTGTGCAGCCGCTGCAGCATGGCAAACGTCGAGTTCCACCTGGTGGGCATGTCACAGATTAGGCGGTTCTTGGGCAGGTTAAACTCCTTTTGGAGGTCCGTCAGCCGAGCACTGGCATTATATGACCGGCGGAAATGCACACAGACTTTCCTGGCCTGCCTCAGGACATCCTGTAAGCCCGGGTACCTGCCCAAGAACCGCTGCACCACCAAGTTAAGGACGTGAGCCAAACAGGGCACATGGGTCAGTTGTCCCTGTCGGAGGGCAGAGAGGAGGTTGGTGCCATTGTCGCAAACCACCATTCCTGCCTTAAGTTGGCGTGGCGTCAACCACCTCTGAACCTGCCCCTGCAGAGCTGACAGAACCTCTGCCCCAGTGTGGCTCCTGTCCCCCAAGCACACCAGCTCAAGCACCGCATGGCATCTTTTGGCCTGCGTACTTGCGTAGCCCCTTGAACGCCTACGGAGCACCGCTGGTTCCGAGGAAGAGGCCATGGAGGAAGAAGAAGAGGAGGGGGTGGAGGAGAGAGGTGTGTCACAATCAGCATTTTGGAGGCGTGGTGGCGGAACAACCTCCAATACTACTGCACCTTGTCCTGCATCCTTCCCAGCTGCCAGCAGAGTCACCCAATGCGCCGTGAAACTTAAGTAACGTCCCTGTCCATGCCTGCTGGACCATGAGTCAGCGGTAATATGCACCTTACCGCTGACCGCCCTGTCCAGCGAGGCATGGACATTGCCTTCCACATGCCGGTAGAGAGCCGGAATCGCCTTCCGTGAGAAAAAGTGGCGTTTGGGTACCTGCCACTGAGGAACCGCACATTCCACAAACTCACGGAAGGGGGCAGAGTCTACCAACTGAAAAGGCAGCAGTTGAAGTGCTAGCAATTTTGCCAAGCTAGCATTCAACCGCTGGGCATGTGGATGGCTGGGAGCAAACTTCTTTCGGCGGTGCAGCAGCTGGGGCAGGGAAATTTGCCTGGTACAATCTGACGTCGGTGTACCAAAAGCAGATTGCCCATAAGTACTTGGCTGTGACACACCTAATTCTACACCTTCATTCCTCTCACTGCAGGTCGCAGAGAGGACTGAAGGTCTAGTGGGGTTGGAAATCTCAGCTGATGAGGAGCAAGGAGAGATCGTCTTTGTTCTTTGGTGTGGGTCTTTTAGATACGCTTGCCAACGAACTGCATGGCAGGTCAACATATGTCTGGTCAAGCATGTGGTACCCAAGCGGGAGATGTTTTGGCCACGCGAGATACGCTTGAGACATATATTGCAAATAGCAGCGGTGCGATCTGATGCACTCGTCTCAAAAAAGGCCCACACCAAAGAACTTTTTGAATAACGCGCAGAGACTGCAGCGCCCTGCACATGTGGAGCTTTGGGGTGTGATGCAGTCAATGTGCTGCCCTTAGGCTGGCCCCTGGAGGGCATCCTGCCTAGTTGGTGATGTGCCACCTCCTCCTCCTCCTCCTCCTCCTCCTCTCTCCTATCAGGCACCCACGTTGAGTCAGTGACCTCATCATCCCCTCCCTCCTCATCACTGGAGCAAACCTGGCAGTATGCTGCAGCAGGGGGAGCATGACTGCCAGATTGCTGTCCTTCTTGGGCACCCCCTCTGTCCGTGCTCATGTTACTGCCTTCATTGAGCTCAGTATCATCATCAGAGCCTTCCAAACGCTGGGCATCCTCCTGGAGCATGTACCCAACACTGTGGTCAAACAGTTCGAGGGAATCCTCATGAGGACATGGTGGAGCTAGGGAAGGAGTCACTGATGACATTGAGCTGAGGGAAGAGGCCGCTGCTTTGCCAGACAAAGCACCCTGGGCATGGGTGAGAGAGGATGAGGAGGATGAGGACGGCTTGGTCATCCACTCGACCAAGTCTTCCGCATGTTGCGGCTCAACACGGCCAGCTGCCGAAAAAAAGGCCAAGCGTGTCCCATGGCCACGTGCTGATGAGGATGCACCGTCTCCACGACCAGCACTAGACACAGAGCCTGCTTGCCCTCTCTTATTGGCTTGTGACTGTCTGCCTCTCCTTCTTGGCCTTCCAGACATACTAATGGCCTGTAGCTGCACTAAGCTGGGATAGAACACCTGTAATTTTCTTCAGGTAGCTTTATATACTGTAACCAGACAAGCCTGCCTGTCAGTAGGAAGATAACAGGAACGGATCTAGCTGAACACTGTGAGCAGGACGTACTGCACTGAATGTAAATAGCAGGAACGGATCTAGCTGAACACTGTGAGCAGGACGCACTGCACTGAATGTAAATAGCAGGAACGGATCTAGCTGAACACTGTGAGCAGGACGCACTGCACTGAATGTAAATAGCAGGAACGGATCTAGCTGAACACTGTGAGCAGGACGCACTGCACTGAATGTAAACAGCAGGAACGGATGTAGCTAAACACTGTGAGCAGGACGCACTGCACTGAATGTAAATAGCAGGAACGGATCTAGCTGAACACTGTGAGCAGGACGCACTGCACTGAATGTAAATAGCAGGAACGGATCTAGCTGAACACTGTGAGCAGCACGCACTGCACTGAATGTAAATAGCAGGAACGGATCTAGCTGAACACTGTGAGCAGGACGCACTGCACTGAATGTAAATAGCAGGAACGGATCTAGCTGAACACTGTGAGCAGGACGCACTGCACTGAATGTAAATAGCAGGAACGGATCTAGCTGAACACTGTGAGCAGGACGCACTGCACTGAATGTAAATAACAGGAACGGATCTAGCTGAACACTGTGAGCAGGACACACTGTACTAAATGTAAATAGTCTAGCTGCCTGACCGTGGTACTAATAGGATCAAAAAGAACACCTGTAATTTTCTTCAGGTAGCTTTATATACTGTAACCAGACAAGCCTGCCTGTCAGTAGGAAGATAACAGGAACGGATCTAGCTGAACACTGTGAGCAGGACGTACTGCACTAAATGTATATAGCAGGAACGGATCTAGCTGAACACTGTGAGCAGGACGCACTGCACTGAATGTAAATAGCAGCAACGGATCTAGCTGAACACTGTGAGCAGGACGCACTGCACTGAATGTAAATAGCAGGAACGGATCTAGCTGAACACTGTGAGCAGGACGCACTGCACTGAATGTAAACAGCAGGAACGGATGTAGCTAAACACTGTGAGCAGGACGCACTGCACTGAATGTAAATAGCAGGAACGGATCTAGCTGAACACTGTGAGCAGGACGCACTGCACTGAATGTAAATAACAGGAACGGATCTAGCTGAACACTGTGAGCAGGACACACTGTACTAAATGTAAATAGTCTAGCTGCCTGACCGTGGTACTAATAGGATCAAAAAGAACACCTGTAATTTTCTTCAGGTAGCTTTATATACTGTAACCAGACAAGCCTGCCTGTCAGTAGGAAGATAACAGGAACGGATCTAGCTGAACACTGTGAGCAGGACGTACTGCACTGAATGTAAATAGCAGCAACGGATCTAGCTGAACACTGTGAGCAGGACGCACTGCACTGAATGTAAATAGCAGGAACGGATCTAGCTGAACACTGTGAGCAGGACGCACTGCACTGAATGTAAATAGCAGGAACGGATCTAGCTGAACACTGTGAGCAGCACGCACTGCACTGAATGTAAATAGCAGGAACGGATCTAGCTGAACACTGTGAGCAGGACGCACTGCACTGAATGTAAATAGCAGGAACGGATCTAGCTGAACACTGTGAGCAGGACGCACTGCACTGAATGTAAATAGCAGGAACGGATCTAGCTGAACACTGTGAGCAGGACGCACTGCACTGAATGTAAATAACAGGAACGGATCTAGCTGAACACTGTGAGCAGGACACACTGTACTAAATGTAAATAGTCTAGCTGCCTGACCGTGGTACTAATAGGATCAAAAAGAACACCTGTAATTTTCTTCAGGTAGCTTTATATACTGTAACCAGACAAGCCTGCCTGTCAGTAGGAAGATAACAGGAACGGATCTAGCTGAACACTGTGAGCAGGACGTACTGCACTAAATGTATATAGCAGGAACGGATCTAGCTGAACACTGTGAGCAGGACGCACTGCACTGAATGTAAATAGCAGCAACGGATCTAGCTGAACACTGTGAGCAGGACGCACTGCACTGAATGTAAATAGCAGGAACGGATCTAGCTGAACACTGTGAGCAGCACGCACTGCACTGAATGTAAATAGCAGGAACGGATCTAGCTGAACACTGTGAGCAGGACGCACTGCACTGAATGTAAATAGCAGGAACGGATCTAGCTGAACACTGTGAGCAGGACGCACTGCACTGAATGTAAATAGCAGGAACGGATCTAGCTGAACACTGTGAGCAGGACGCACTGCACTGAATGTAAATAGCAGGAACGGATCTAGCTGAACACTGTGAGCAGGACGCACTGCACTGAATGTAAATAGCAGGAACGGATCTAGCTGAACACTGTGAGCAGGAAGCACTGTACTGAATGTAAATAGCAGGAACGGATCTAGCTGAACACTGTGAGCAGGACACACTGCACTGAATGTAAATAGTCTAGATAGAAGATAACAGGAACGGATCTAGCTAAACTGAATACAGTGTATATATATATATGCAACACCTGGGATGCATATATATACACAATACACTGTAAGTGCAGCTAACTGACTGACTGTTCTGCCTAATCTATCTAACTCAAATCAAATGACACTGTCTCTCTCTCTCTCTATCGCTCAGCACACCGGAACACACACTACACAGGGCCGCCGTGCAGGCGGCCTTATATAGTGTGGGGTGTGTACTAAATCCCCTGAGCCATAATTGGCCAAAGCCACCCTGGCTTTGGCCAATTACAGCTCTCTCTACTGACGGCGCTGTGATTGGCCAAGCATGCGGGTCATAGTGCATGCTTGGCCAATCATCAGCCAGCAATGCACTGCGATGCCGCAGTGAATTATGGGCCGTGACGCGCCACACGAATTTGGCGCGAACGGCCCATATCGTTCGCAATTCGACGGACGGTCGAACAGCCGATGTTCGAGTCGAACATGGGTTCGACTCGAACACGAAGCTCATCCCTAACAGGGAGGAAAAAGACAGAAGTAAAGGGAGGACAGGGCAGGAAGGGTATCTGCAGTAATACCCTTTTTTGGGTTATTGGGCAGGTGCAGTGACTCAAATCATGGTGATGCTGTGATTTCAGAATACAGTATCCTTTGGACAGAGCACATAGATGTGAGACCCAAAAAATCCAGGACATTTGGCATGCATGTGCAATGTAAGCAGACTTTGCATTTTCATGCAAGATCCACTTTATCTGTTTTCTTGGTGGTGTTTGAGGAATAAGAACAAACAACCTCTTTCTATTGTTGTGGACCAAGATTTCTTACATGTATTTCTAAAAGAATTATTAGTACAGTACATGCTGATTACAGATGAACTGTCATAATGCTGGCACCATTTGTACTACCCTGGGAATCATAAATGGGTCAGAGCAAGTGACGTGAAAAAGTTTTATTTTCTCAGTGCAGTAACACAGCTCACAAACCAGTATACCTTGTTGGAACCCTTTAATCTAAGCTTTAGTATTTACAGACTGGAAAATGTGAGTGAAGGACCCACTGTATTTCTTCCAATCAACCCTTTGTTGTTGTCATTTTCTATTTAAATTGGTCTTGCTTTTCTCTACACATTACCAGCTCAAATTGAAATCTGGGGACACCCTACTAACCTCACCTATTAGCCACACCTTCTAAATCACCAAAAATGAATAAGCTCAGTGCAGGATATCCAGCTATGCATAGAGTGGCAGGGCAAATGGTTAGTGTGGTCAAATTGTACAGTGGGGGGAATTAAATGGCAAGGCTCAGTAAAACTTGAGCTGAACTCCAGCAATATTTTCAGTCTTAAATACTATACCAGAGTCTCCCATGCTCCCATGCACATTGTGAACCAAAATTCAATAAATATTATAAATGATTGCTGCAGCTGTTGTCATGTGTTCCCACGCCAAAAAATGCAATAATAAATAAGACTCTGTGCAATCAGTTTTGTTTGATTGCACAGTTTTATTTATTTTTATTGAATACTTTCAGTCTTGCAGTCCTAGAGGCTTCTGTTCTATACTGCTACTACAGCAAGTCAGATAGAGCCCTCCCATTATTTCCTAGCTGGAAAATATAAAGCAATATCTAGTTCTCCCCAGCTTTACTGTCTGCCCCTTCATTCATTTGATTTCAGTTCCTGTTATTATGGAGGTTTAACATCACATATGAGCATTATCTCTGGCTGGTCTGCATGCCAATACAGTTTGCCTAAAAACGCCTACTCCTCCAGACTGACATTTAGGCACCTTCAGGCATTCCTCCCAAGTGCCAGTGCACTGCTTGCATCAGGACTGGGGGCTCTTGAGAGGAGTGCTATGACAGAGTGCTGTGGTGCTTTCAGCTTTGTATAGCACCCTGCTGGCCCATTCCACTAGCCTGCTTTCATTGCATAGAAAAGCTCAGAAACCCCAGATGTTATCACTGGGTCTAAAATTAGGTTAATAATGGAACTGAAAGGCTTTATTTAAAAATGTAATTAGTACTTAGGAAGAAGGGGCATATGAAAATTCAGGTGTTTTCAATTTTTCCTGCTCTATACAAAATTGAAAAAAAAAACAATTTGGCCTCGGACCGCAATGCACTGAGTATTTACATTGTGGGAGTGCCATTTATTCTGAATGGCACCTCTAACCACATATGCAGTGTCAACAACACTGCTCAACTGAGCTTGCTTTCGGACACGGATGTGAGGTCATTTCTCAAAGATTGCTGGAAAGAGGTTATTGTAGTTCTGTTAACAGGGTTGTGACAGAGCCTCGGTGAGGGATAGAGAGGAATTATTAGTGGTTAAATCTAAATTTAACAATAAACAACCTAAATCCAGTACTATGAGAATTATTATTATTATATTATTATACGAGATTTATATAGCGCCAACAGTTTACTCAGCGCTTTACAATGTATAAGGGGGACAACACAATTACAGTACAATACAAAAGGTACAGGAGGGCCCTGCTCGTAGAGCTTACATTCTAAAAGGGAGGGGGTGGTGGTACAAAAGGTAATCGCTGCAAAGAATGATTTGTTGGGGGTGGCTCAGGGACAGTTATGTGGGTGTGGGATAGGCTTCCCTGAATAAATGAGTTTTCAAGGATCTCCTAAAGGTGGACAGGGTAGGGGCTGATCGGACATACTGGGGCAGGGAATTCCAGAGGATGGGAGAGGCTCTGGAGAAGTCCTGAAGGCGAGCATGGGAGGAGGTAACAAGGGAGCTAGAGAGCAGAAGGTCCTGGGAGGAGCGGAGGGGGCGATTTGGGCGATATCTGCAGATGAGGTTGGTGATGTAGATGGGGGCGATGTTGTGAATGGCCTTGTATGTTATGGTTAGCATTTTGAATTTTACACGGTGGGGTAGGGGAAGCCAGTGAAGGGATTGGCAGAGAGGAGCAGCAGTCACGGATCGATTAGTGAGGTGTATTAGTCTAGCAGCAGCATTCATAATAGACTGAAGGGGGGATAGCCTGCTTAAGGGTAGGCCATTAAGGAGAGAGTTGCAATAGTCGAGGCGGGAAATAATCAAAGAGTGAATAAGTTGTTTTGTAGTGTCATTAGTCAGAAAGGGTCGAATTTTGGAGATGTTGCGGAGGTTAAGGCGGCAGGATTTAGCCAGTGATTGGATATGGGGGCTGAAGGAGAGGTCAGAGTCAAGGATTACACCCAGGACTCTGGCATGTGTGGAGGGACCAATGGTTGTGTTGTTGATATTAATGGTGAATGGTGAGAATGGGTCCGCCCATTACTTTTGTGACATCAAAAGAGTATCATCAGTTAAAATAATAAAGGGGAAATTACCTATTTTATATACTGACAAAATGGGATACTTCAAATAGGTTTTCCTCCTGTCCTGGGAGTTATCCTCGCAACACCAAAACTTGTAGGGGTCTGCCATTTAAACATGTTGGGTAAAACTTTCGTTTCCACAGCTACAGGAGAAGAGTTTACTTTGAAACAATATGTTAACTGTGGTACAAGCTTCAAGTTTAAATAAGTACTTGCATTTTGTGCAGCCTACAATATGTGGGTTGTAGCATACGTACCCTAAGAACCCGAATATGGGAACACTATTGTGACACTAATGACCTCATTGTCAGATACATTTTGCAACATGTCACTTTAGAGATTGCCATCAGGGCCATCTTTCCTCATTCAGGTTCAAAGGAATAGAGAGGCTATCTTGCTCACCTAGAGGAGGTGACAAAGAGAGAAAGCTTTTGGGTAGGGAGGCGCGGTGGATTTTTAGATTCAACACTAGATCACCTCATGGGTTAAACCTCAGGTGGGATTTAGATTTACATTTGCACTAAACGCGCTCATTCCCCAGCCTTCTCTCCCTTTTTATAGGTGATTTGGTATATAAATTTATGTCACCTTCCCTAGTATGATATCTACTTGGTCATTTATTTGATTGTCTGTTTTTTTAATTTGCTTTTGTATTTTTCAAAATGTATTGTTTTTATCTATTTGTTTGCAACGATCAGCAGTACATATCTGAAACCACTTTGCAGTTATTATAGCTTCTTTCTGCCCTGTTGATTGCTTTCAATGAAGATTATTGATGGGTGGAGCTTGTGGAATTTAATGGTACTATTTTAAAGTTTTTTGTCTTAATGTAGTTATGACTAAGGCCTTGTAGGCTGAAACGTGTCAACTAATTTTATTGCGTTTTGTACACAGTGGCTTTTCTAATAAATATGAAGCTTGCTTCCCAAACAAGTGTGGATCAAGCACTCGTTAGTGATTGCTTTCAGTTAATTAAGATTATTGATGGGTGGAGCTTGTGGAATTTAGTGGTACTATTTTAAAGTTTTTTGTCTTAATGTACTTGTATGACTAAGGCCTTGTAGGCTGAAATGCGTCAACTAGTTTTATTGCGTTTTGTAGACAGTGGCTTTTCTAATAAATATGAAGATTGCTTCCCAAACAAGTGTGGATCAGGCACTCGTTAGCTCTGCTGATATGGTGTTGTATGGGTAGTAACACTGAACCTCTTTGTTTTCAAGTGTCAATAACACACCTGCAATTCAGTTCACAGCAACACAAAGGTTGTAGATGACTGTTTATGCCCAAAACAAATCGAAACCATATGCATATGTTTCCTTTTTGATTTGAGGCTAACTGAGGCCCAATCTCCCTTTAAAAAGTTTGTCTGGAATTTTACTTTAAATGAAGATAACCTTTATATTCTTTTGTGGATTTGTGATAAAAATAAGGACATACAAATGTCTTTTCTTTTAAGAATACAGTTCTTTACTTTTTAACCTAACTGCATGCATTCAGCCAGAATTAACAGAGCACTGAACACATTAATAATGTGTGATACCTGCAGAGATAGCAGTTTCTGGAAGCCTGCTCTTTCACTAGAGTGAATTAGCATGTCTAATATAATCACCTACAAAATGAAGCTAATGACAGCAATTAGTGCATGATTATGAGTTGTCCAGGTTTTTTTTTTTAATCCTGGGGGGAATAATAGCACAAGCTGCCTTCTGCAAGTGGCTGGAAAAGTAAAAGAAAACAGAGATGAAGTGGGAAGTAAAGAGTACTACTATTAGCCAAAAATGACAGAGTATATCATCATTTAAATAAATCAATTTAAAGGTCGGAAAGTTTAAATATTCTAGCAAGAACAAGAATAGTGGTAGGCACCTGCAATTACTACATATGTAAATATATCATTTGTGATAGCAGAAGACCCCATTTTAAAATCTGTGACTGCCTCCACCCTCCATCAATATGTTGCAGAAGATGTGGCAGGTCTGATCTTATATGCGATGGGTCTTAGTCTAGGCACTGGTTCTCATTTTGAATTAGGTGTAGAAGAGTTTTGTTACACCCCTAATTTGTAAAGTCAGCATTATTTAACCAAATTCTGATGAAGCCCAGCCTATTGGGGTGTAATGCTTAAGGAAGAGTATAGCACATGACGTCATCCTGCACTCAGAACAGGCTGACAGCCATTGATGTGGAATTCCAGATGTATTTTGTGGGATGTATGCTCGCTGGCCACTGATGGATAGTTTTTTCTTAAAGCAATACTAAACAGTTATTATGTGAGGCGATTGTGCACTTTTGTTTAATGAAATTTGTTAAAATTGAGAGCAATAGTAGTGTCTTTTTTGTCTTTATTGGAGGAGGATAAAAGGAGTACTCCAGGGAGAGCATTTGCTGCCGATCTGCAGGTAGGGAGTTCCTGAGAGTGATGAGAAGTGCCTTTAGAATAGAAGGGTAACAGCAGTGATGCTCACAAGCACCACTGTTCATTATTGTTATTTTGTTTATCATCACCATGAAGAGGACTGTTGTTTTTTGAGACTTTTGCATATTTGATTTATTTATTAATTTATTTCAACATTTTATGTGTGTGTTTTGTGAGTGTCATTAAAGTGTTACTAAACCCAGGACCCTGCATTCACTATATCTGGTCTCCCACAGTACACAGAACATGGGAATGCAATTATTTTAGTAAATAGTCAGCAGTATATAGCAGTCTTGTGACTTCTATCAGTGTCGGGTTAAAGCTTGTAGGAGGAGATTTCATTCTCCCCTATGAGACTGCAGGACCCCTGGCCCTCTGTCTGGACAGTGCCCTGTGCTGATCACATGCGCATTCCCAAGAAAAAAAGAAAAACTCTTTAGCACCACAACTGAGCATGTACAGCTTGCTAACAAGGCTCTGTTCTATCAGCAGATAGATTGGGTCAATGAAAGAAGGGGAGGCTAAGAAAAGACAGGTTCAAACACCCTATTTACACAATGCAGAGGATTAACCCCTTAGGTTCCACAGTGAGTATAACAAGCATGCTTTGCTGTAGACTGATTTTACTCTCGTGGGTTTAGTAAGACTTTAAGTATATTCTCACTTTACTTTAATGTTTAAGGGGTTTTTAGGTTGAAATTTTCAGATAGGTAGTCTCACTCACAGTGATGCACAATATTGTTCAGTCTGTTTTCTTAAATAACTAGTGACTAACATTAGCTGCAATAAAAATTATGTTTGAATCTCTAATTTCTCTTTAATCACTTGACAAAACATGTGCACACTGAGAATTGAAACTGCTTCCAAAGTTATACCAGCAGGCAATCAGTTATGCATGCCCTCTGAATTGACCAGACCTCTTGCAGACCAGAATTATTGACACAGTACCTGAAGGATCATAGACATTCTATCCCTTGTGAGAAGTAACACAGAATCAAACATAAATCATAATTAATTCAAGAACATAAAAGGGAAAATCAATAGTAAAAGAAAATAACAAATCTATCAAGATCTAACAGAACTAACAGAATAATTTAAAGCAAGCTAGCACATCGACTATACCTAGAGAAACAAAAGTATAGATAGACAAATAACAAACATAAAAACAAAGGTACAAGCCATTGATTCAAAATCCAAATATTCCATATCGAATATAGTATACAGTATAAGCGTACTAATCCTGCTACTTAAGAATGCATTTAGATGTAAGTAGGAATTATTACTGTACTAAAAAATATAGGCGGAATGGTAACAGATAAAAGAAAACTGCCCCTTAAAACAATTGGCAAATCATGGATAATACAGTGATAATAGCAACTGACTATTTCTTTTTCTGGAAGACAAAAAAAGAGTCAAAAAACAGATCGCAAGAGAATAAGGGCTCTTTCACACGGGGCGGATCAGTGATGATCCGCCCCGTGAACACCCGCTTGCTCTGCCGGGATCGCTCCTCGATCCCCGCTGAGCAGGAACATGACAGGTCCGTCGCTGCACACTGTGCAGCGACGGACCTGTCAGAGCGCCGCTCTCCCCTATGGGGGATCGGATGATGACGGACCGTAGTGTCCGTCGTCACCGATCCGATCCGAAAACGGATGGAAAAGTAGGGTTTTCCTCCGTTACACTTTCCGGATCGGAGCGGGTCGGATGTCAGCGGACATGTCACCGCTGACATCCGACGCTCCATAGGGATACATGTATGTCCGTTTTTCATCCGAAAACGGAAGGATGAAAAACGGACATACGGATCCCCCGTGTTTTTGCATTGGTTGCTGCTTAAAGAATATCTAATTCAAAACATTTTGCTTTATTTTGGATTGCATAGGAAAGGTTTTTTTTTTTTTTTTTTTTATGCCATCTTTCTCCCATTGAGTAGATTTCCTGTACTTTTCTGTTCTCAAAACACAACATGAAGTAAGAGAAAACCTGTCATTAAGACAAAAAAGTGAACTCACGTACACTTGCATGCTGACTCCAGGCCGCGACCCTAGGTTTACCCTGCTCTGACATTTAGTGACTAAGGCCTCTTTCACACTTGTGCGACCTAGATGTGATTTTGGCACGACTTTGATGTGACTTGAAGTAATGCCTGTGTAATCTTGAGGTCTATGGACCTCAAGTCTCATCAAAGTCAAACCTGTGACTTGAAGTCGGACAGATATGAACAGTATTCAATGCAAATCACGGGGTACAACTTTTCATGTGACTTTGAAGTTTCAAGTCGCAGAACAAGTGGCACAAGTGTGAAAGGGGTCTAACCCACACTTGGAGAAACAGATGAAGGCAGGGGCATTCTAGTGGCAGTGGCAAAGGCAGGAGTCATGCTACAAAGAGTGACTTAGGATTGCATCACACACTGGAGCAAGCTGGAATAAGGAATAGGAGAATACGGAAGATAATCACTGACCAGACCATGAAGCAAGGCCTCCAGGACTGAAGCATAGTCCACAAACTGAGAACTGGACTGAGCCACGGGACTTCCGACTGCACAGGAGCATACAGAATGAACTGAAAACAACACCATGCAGCAGGACCCAAGCACAGCAGCTAACTGGATGAACAGCAGCCCGAAACAGCAACAGGACTGAAGACCTCACCAAAGCAAGCTGGAACATGGCGGAAATGACCATGGCGGAGATGAAGGAAAACCAGAATACAGGCCAGATGTAGTGGCAAACAGATAACTGAGGTTAGTACACCCAAAAGCAATTCAAGATAAAAACAGTCTGAAAACAATCAAACAGGAAAAGGTGCTCAGATGCACCTTGCTGGGCACTGGACATGTGGACAGGTTTCTTAAATAGGTGTGAACCCTTTAAGCCATGTGGTTCTATAACATCATTGGCCTTATTGTCTAAAACAGAACCTGGAAGCATCTACAACTGAATGAGAGTTTTGCCCCATACACATTGCCAGAAAATCAGACAACAGATTGTCCGACTTTTTTCGCTTGTTATCCGCAAGTAGAAATTGAATAGGTTGAATAAGTTACGAAAATTCTTGTACGACAGAATAAAAATTAGGAAGTGATGTAATGTGTTGTAGTGTATCTTTATTGTATTTTTGGATGATAACTGAACTGATTAAGCGAAATTGTACATCTGCCATCGTACAAGAAAATTTTTTGTGCTTGTCCAATCATGTAATATCGGATGAACTGTCTTACTCGACTATCGAAAGCTGTGTACTAACGATCAGATTATCGTACCATCGCTTCAAAAGTCGTATTTTTCGTTCGATTTTAGGATCATATGTATGCTCATTAGAGCCTGGCAGCATGAGGGTGAGGTCACTTTGGAATCTTACCAAAAAATGCATCCCCTTAGGAAGATTTCTACTCTTTTCTTGTTCTTTGAGAAACTCAAAATTTTTGATGTCTTATCCTTTTTAGACCCAGTGACAATGGTCCCCAAGAAAAAAGTGAGAGTGAAAGTCCTAATTAGGTACACAGCCAGCAATAAAAACCTCAAAAAGAAAAAAAAAAACACAACAGGCACATCAGATCAAATGGTGAATCCAGGTAGCTTTAATGCTCCATCATATAATCACACATAAATTAGCCAACGTGATAAAATTAAGAAAATCTCAGGCCAAACAATTGAACTTACACCCTCAATAAGTCTCCTATTTGTTCCTATCCGAATATCCCCACTCCTTATAATGGACTAATACACTCATTGCTTAGCGCCATACATTGGATGATTGCTTTGAATTGGAAGTCAACTAACCTCATCTGGTCACAAGTATTATCCAGAATGGAAATAATGAATCTCACTGAAAGAATCTATCATACTCTCCATGACAATATGCATATTTTCAACAAAAAATTGTCATATTGGGATCCGCCTTAATATTTTAAACCTCTCCTAACTTGTGTATACTACTGTAATCCATCATTACTGTAATCCCCTTAGTCATATTTACTAGAAAATGTTACTCAAATAACTCCTCTGATTGTTATATATTGTACAATTTCATTTTATTGCACGTGAGCATCTGCTTTGTACCAAATCTGTTTTATTAAGATTCCAATAAAACTTTTGTAAACAAAAAAATTAGCTAACATCTTTTATCAGGGCCATAAAATAAACAATTTATAGTAAAGTTAAAATTCATAGTATACATCAATTTAAATTAAAAGACAAAAGAGGCAAAACACAGTAAAAATTCCTAGTGTTCATAAATTTACATGAAAACTATTGGTCTATGACAAATTATCTGATTATAAAGGGAGAACTCATAAATAACATGACCAGGGTCAATTTACAGTCCCAAAGCAAATATGACATTTCTACAAAAAGCAAAAAATGAAGTGGAATTAAAGTGTTTAAAAATAAGATGAAACCATAAAATTATTAACAAAAATAAAATGAGCCAAATTTATTATATCATATTTTACAATAGAATAGAATATAGTCAGTATATTTAGGATCACGTCACTAATTATTATTCATTGTATTATTTTATCATATTTTTAATTCATTTTATTCTACTCTATTTTATGGCTTTTACAATTTTTTCATGCTGATTTTGTGAGCCTAAATGGACTTTGGCCCTCCAATTTATGGGTTCTAACTATATAATTCAAAACTTATCATACACCAATTTTTATATGAATCGATAACATTTTGGAAAATGTACTTTTTTTGCCTTCATTGACTTTTTAAATAAATTGATTTATACTATAAATTTTAGATTTAATGTAAACTATTTTGGCACTTAGAATTTTCATATATTTTTTTTTTGTGGTTTTTATTTATTTATTTTTTTATAGCCCTGAGGGAGTGGGGTGTTTTGAGCCCCTCAAATGCATTGGCTGTTTTATGCGATTATATGGTTAAACATTCAAAACTACCTGGATTCTTTCACCCCATTTGGTCTGGCTCTCCTGTTATGTTTTTATGTTTTGAGTTACTTACTGGGTACCCAATGAAGGTGAGCCTTGTTTTATGTGAGCAGCATTACCAGAACCAAAGCAAAACAGAAAGCTTGTGAACAATGAAATTTCCATTTTACCGAACAAATATGTTTTGAAGGTCCAATGACTTTTGGATATGTAGCTTTTGGAGCAAAAATCACTAGAAAAAAAAAAACATAAAAAAAAAAAAATGGCTTTAAATACCCTTTGTCAGGTTCTTAAAAAACTGATGAACTTTGAGGTTTCTATTTTCAATCCCTATGTCAATACAAGACACGCAGCGGTGACACAGGCATGTAATAACCCCATAAGTGCCAAAAGCTGATGAGAGGCAACAGCACTAGAAAGTCATGGAGGTAGGAGACACAGACTGCCCGAATAAGTAGAATATGTCAAGTAGAAGAGCTATTGCAGTAAACTTTATAACTTGACAGAGTTACTTTAACGTATGTATTACTTGAATGTTTCTAGGAATGCTCTAGTCAGTCAACTTGCTAGAGGAAACTTGGCATGGCCTGACATACATAGGGCCAGTTTAGTTTAGGAGTAACTTTTAGTTAGACCTGGGGAATATTCTCTGAATTGTATATTAAGAGTGACACAGACACTGTTTGGAATTATTTTGCGCCTCCTCGCGGGTCTTGCAACAGTTTAATGTACCTATCGGAAACAGGTACATGAATTTGTGGTAGGAAGCATAGTGAGGTTCAACACTAAGGCTCGAGTGTCAATAATGAGCAGTCTGTCCTTAATGCTGGCTTAGCATTGCTCCCTGCCCAGCCAGGATGTCTGTCACACAGACAGGAGCAGCAGTCAAGTATGTTGGCTGTTGGGTTGGCAAAGCATAATGGGGATGCTGAATGACTGGTTCCCAGTAGAGATGGGCCCGAAGTTTGAGTCTAATGTAAGTTCGACTCGAACATCGGGTGTTCGTATGTGCGCTGAACAAATAAATGGGGCACTCGCTGGAAGTTTGCCCGCCGCCGAGCGCTCCATAAGCGCACTGCAATCTTGCAGTGCATTGATTGCTGCTGATTGGCCAAAGCATGCACCTGACCTGTATGCTTTGGCCAATCACAGTGTGATATACTGTGAGAGCCTTGATTGGCCAAAGGCAGGGTGCCTTTGGCCAATCATGGCTCAGGGGCCAAGTCCACGCCCCACACTATATAAGGCTGCTTACACGGCAGCCGTGTATAGTGTGTATTAGTGGAGATTAGGTAGGTGTAGTGCAGTGTATATTACACAGTGTATTGCAGTGTATATAACACAGTGTATTGCAGTGTATATAACACAGTGTAGTGCAGTGTATATAATACAGTGTAGTGTAGTGTTAATAACAGTACTGTGGTGCTACTGAAGTGTTGCTGTGTACACCACTTTTGTGTCACCACTGATCCCATTTTTTTTTCTTTTGCAGTATCAGGTTCTCTTGCTGCATTATTAGTACTCCCCCTTCTGTGTCGCAGGTGTTATTCCTTCTGCGTCAGCACAGCAGTGGTATACTTTTTTTATGATTTTTTTTTTTTGGACGGGGGGTCGACGCAGCAGCACTAGGAATATTAAGGTTCCCCCTTCTGCCCCTCTGCATCGCAGGTGCTCCTCTTTGTGCGTCAGCAGTGGTTCCCCCCCCTTTTTTTTATGGGGCTTTTTGGCTTTTTGATTTTTTTTTTTTATTTCCAGCAGCAGCAGCAAAAAAAAAATTCTCCATAATTGCTGTTCCTTCTTCTGAGTTACAGGTGGTCTTCCTTCTGCGTCACCACTGTTTGTTTTTTTGGCCTTTCTTAATTTTTTATTTTATTTTAGTTTTTTGCAGCAGTAAAAAAAAAATCTCCACAATTGCTGCACCCTTATTTTCTTTATTAAAAAAATATTTTTATATACAATTGCATTATATTCTACTTTTTAATTAATATACAATTTAATTTATTATGAATTTATTGTTGCCCATTATTGGCACCTTTAGTGCAAGAAAAGCTCAACAAAAATGCAGCCTCTTTTTTTTTAATCCAAGAAAAAGTTTATTAAAGTCAACATAAACATACAGACCGAGGCTTCATATGTAAGCAGTTACAGAGCATAGTAGACTTAATCACATTGCAAATTGAATATAGCCTGATCTCAGGTATGGCCCAATAAGAGATTATCCCTCTCATCCGAGTCTTTCCCTCCCAGGGCTGAATTATATTACATTACCTATGTATCCCGGTCCAGTATTTTTGAGATTAGACTCAACCAGCATTCATACCCAACAACCTACCCATGACCAGATCCACTGGGATGAGTCCAGGGTTAGCTAGCCACGGACCTCAAAGTTTCTCAAACTTTTGGGTGCATCCCCTATGTTGGTATATAATTTTTTTCCATTCGGAGCATATTTCCCACTGCAGTGATCCATTCCTTAATTGTAGGAGGTTCTTCTGACTTCCAATGTAGCATTATCAACTTAGGTGCCAAAAATAGGGTTCTGATAACTGCTACTCTGATACACTCTTCCCATTCAAATTCCTTCAGCACATTGAGTAAACATTGTTTTGGGACTGTAGGCATAGAGATCCTATTTTTGGTGTCCACCACTCCCTTCCAATAGGAGTGCAATTTTGGGCACCTCCACAGTAGATGGATCAGGTCTCCATGGTCTCTTTTACATCTAGTGCATAGTGCGATGGGCCTAAGACCCATATTGTACATTCTATGGGGGTATAGTACACTCTCAGTATACTATACAGTTGTGTTAGCCTCTGCGATACATTCAGTGAACAGGTGGGCACCGCCTGTAGAGCCTCCTCCCATTGGTCGCCATCCATCCGCCCTACTTCTCCCTCCCATTTATCCAGCATTCGCAAAGGGTGTTTGTTCAGGAAATTCTGCAATAACATACTATAACATTGTGATATAAATCCCTTGGTGGTAGAGGCTCTTGTGATCATATTAAACATTGGTGTTGGTTAAGGGTACCAGTCAGAAGATCTACTCTGAGCCGCCACAGCATGCCTTAATTGCATATAATAAAACCGCATGGAAGGCGGCAAGCCGAATCGCTCCTGCAGAGCCTCAAATGACAACAGTATCCCATTATGAAAAATATGTCTAATGTATATCACCGCATATCTCTTCCATAAGGCCCCATGTTGTAACTTGGCTATTTCAAGGTATGTCCCATTAGACCAAATCGGGCTAAAATCCGTGTAGCCTGTCACTCCCTGTAGATATCTGATTTTATTCCAGACTTTTCAAATAAGATTATAAGTTGGGTTTATCTTATGGGGCTTACCAAAGGTTAGAGCCTCGAGGGCTACTGGCACTGACTAGCCCTTTACTGTATGTAACATCACGGTCTCTCAAGAGCTGCAGTTAGCGCTCCTCCTCTCTGTACCCCTACTCTTCACTCCTATTAGGTTTTACCCCTACTCATCACTCCTTTTAGGTTTTGTAGCTGCACGGCTAGAAGGTTAGCCAGGGGTTGGGCAGGACTAGCCCCCCTTCTTCCTTGGGGCACTGTAAATGCTCAAGTTTAATCCTGGGGGGCGGTTCTTCCATATTAACAGACGGAATAGGGAGTTCACTATTCTAAATGTCTTTAGGGGGACCACCACTGGTGAGCTGTGCAGAATATAGAGTAACTTAGGCATGAGGATCATCTTGATCACGTTCACCCTATAAGCTACAGACAGGCAGAGGGATTCCATGACTTAATCCTATCCCAGAATTTTTGTAGCAGTGGGGAGATTTTCAGTCTCCCATAGTCTCGGACATTAGGCGTCACCTGGACCCCCAAATATCTGAAGGAGGTGGCCAGGGGTATGGAGCTAGCATTAGAAGGCATAGGCTCAGAAATGCTCAGAAAATAAAAAACCCAGTTGTGATAAAATACCACCAAAAGAAAACTCTATATGTGTGAAAAGAATGATAAAATTTGATTAGGTACAGTGTTTCATGACTAATTGTCATTCAAAGTGCGAGAGCACTGAAAGCTGAAAATTGGTCTGGACAGGAAGGGGGTGAAAAAGTGCCCTGTATTGAAGTGGTTAGGGGAACCCTATGACAGAATTAAGAAAAAAAATGACATGGGGTCCCCCCAAAAATCATACCAGGCCCTTTGGGTCTGGTATAGATTTTAAGAGGAACTTCATGCCAAAATTTAAAAAAAATGGCTTGGGGTCCCCCCAAAATCTATTCCAGATCCTTACCTGAGCATGCAGCCTGGCAGGCCATACCATACCAGGCAGCTTGCCCTCAACATGGTGAGGGTGCTTTGGGGTGCCCCAAGGGCCTCTTCCCAACAACCCTGGGCTGTGGTTGTCGGGTTCTTTTAATAAAGGATTTGTCAAAAACTGTTCCTTGTGTTTCTTACTTTTTGCAATTTTTTTGGTAAATGGGTAGGGGTAAATCTTGACGTGGGGTTCCCCTTAAAACCCATACCAAACCCGAAGGGCCGTTTTTTTCATTTTTTAACATCTGTATTGCCAGGAGACAGCAATACATTACAGCCCCGAGCAAGTTTAAATTACATTTTTTTCCCTTAGAAATGTCGTCATTGCTGCAGCATGTTTTATACATTGTACAGATGTGCCACTTTACAGGCAGACTAAGGGTACCCCCAGGCACGATATTTAAAGGAATATTTCATTTTTATTGTTTCATTAAAATCACTGCTCCTTTAAAAATGATTGTTTTAAAAACTTTTTATGGCAATAAATTGAATATAAGCTTTTAAAATGAGGACTTTTGATTTTTTATGTTTGTGTCCCATAGACTTTAATGGAGTTTGCATTTTCAGTAGAACTTTTTCCCTGTTTGAGATGTTCTGGTGCGATCCGAACCGCAGGGTTTTCAGCCCATACCTAGTCCCCAGTAAGTCCTCCTCCCTTGTGATTGACATTGGCCAGCATTGAATGAACTTCATAGCCATTAGACAGACACAACAGTGTCTATGGAATTCACCTACTACCATCCACTGTTCGCAGGAAAGGTGGATAAGTTGCGGAAAGTAAGTCTCTCAGATTTCCCATCAGCATCTGCCCACTGTCAGTGTTGAGCCCTGTGTCATTGGTTGCTAGGATGCTGGCAGCCTGCTTCTTAGCAACCAATGAAGATAACTGGCAGTAATTATTTATGAATATGTAGCAACACATTGTGACAGTGACACAAAAAAAACTTCCTGTATCTATCGCACATATCTGAACCTGTTGCAAGAATTTTTATGAATTCGGAACATTGGGTGTTGGGTGCTTGAAGTGAATACAGGCGGTCTGAGCAAGGATAAAATCACTTCTCTAGCAAATTACCCCAGAATCTCCAATCTCCTCTTGTTTTTTAAGATTTTGGTACAGAAAGATGAATTTTGAGAATAAATACAATAGTTAATTACAAAGCAAGGTTTGTTCAATTCACAAGCAGTAACAAAGTGTATCATTTTCAAAATGTTCATCAAAATTTTTTTTTAAATGTCAGTTTCCTGGAATGTTAAAGGTCTGTATGCAGGTTTAAATTTAAGTATTTCAGAACCTGTACAGAAATATCATTTATGTTTTATCCACCTAGAAAATGATGTGTTTGGCAAAAACATAAGGACGACATGCATCAGTGGTCATGGGAACTAAAGTGAAGTACTTTTCGTTGCTCGTAGTCTTTGCAGCGCTATATAATTTTATATTTTAGGATGTATTCATTTTGGCACAGGGACATAGAAATTGATGTTACAAAGGAACAGACTGAACTTTTTGCCTGTTTTTATGGTGCAAAATGCAGATATGTACAATAACTTATAACACCCTAGAAGTATTGAATTATGAGTGGCTTGACAGCCATTTCAATGAAACATTATTTCTGAATGGTTACAATGGGATACAGCAGTTTGTATATTGTGCTTTTCCTTCGTAAGACACTATGTATGCCTATAAATGTCATTATCTCTTGCTAAGGAGAAATTTCAAGCTGATCTTTAGGAAAATCCCTAAAATTCATCGATGAATTGCATATATAGGAGGTGTTGCCTAATGATTTGTATTTTAGTCTAACTATTCCTAACATTAACGGCTTCTTTACACTCACAGCTGTCGCAAAAACTATCCCCAGTCAAGCGAAAAGGTAATGCGCCACAACCTCCCTGCAACCGCATATACAATGCACATGGTTGCATCATAGTGGGTTGGCATTATCAGGATTATCAGTGACATACCTCCTCACTGCTTGTCAAACACCTCTTAAAAGCGATCCACCATGGAAGGCTTCCTAGAGAAGTACCAAGCTCTGCTGCTAGAGTAAACCCAGCCTAACAGTTCTGCCATATTAAACAGTCCTGCCTGGCAGAACAGGAGATCTGATTTTCTCTGCTGCAAGTAAAGTGTAAGGCTGGGTTCACACTGATGTGGCCACGGGTCCCTGCAGGGGACGGGTGAGTTCTTGTACACTGATAGAAGTGTGAATCAGGTCTGAATTTTTGCCTGAATTCGCACCTGAAACAGAGCCAAAGACACATAGGACCCTTTTCCAGTGTCCGCCTTGGAGCTGTGTGAACCGGCTACGTTGAGAGCCAGTCACAGTCTCCTGTCATGCGAATTGGATGCGGGGAAAACGCATATGTGTGAACCCAGCCTTACTAAACCCACAACGGTAAAATCAGTCTGTATATGCAGTAAAGTATGCTTGTTATACTCATGTGGAATCTAAGGTTTAATCCTCCACATTGTGTAAAAAGGCTGTTTGATCCTGTCTTCTCTGATCCTTCCATTCTTACACTGTCCCTAATCCATCTCCTGATAGAACAGAGCCTTTGGAGTCACTCTGCACATGCTCAGTTTAGTGTGTATTGCTAGAGAGGGTGCATGAGATCAGCCCAAACAGCACTGTCCAGACAGAGTCATGCAGCCTCATAGGACAGTCAGAGTAGAATGAAAATGCCTCCTACAAGCTTTAGCCAGACACTGATAGAAGTCACAAGACTGCTATATACTGCTGATGAGAAAAGGTATTTAGCAGTTTATATTTACTAAAATGCATTTCCATGTTCTGTGTACTGTGGGAGATCAGATATAGTTGAAGCGGTTGTAAAAGCTGTTGTAACAGCTGTTGTAAAAAACAAAACCAAAAAACCCTGCAAGGCAATGACATAATGTGCTAGTGTGCATCGCATACTAGCACATTATGAAATACTCACCTTGGAAAGAAGCCCTCCAGTGCTGTGCTTTTACTGCTGAGATGGCTGAATATTTCCCCGGTCTTTCTGATGGGTTTGCACACCCTAGCTATGTGATTGGCTGTAGCCGTGGTGATTTCAATTCCACGCATTCATAAACCCTAGGTTCTGGCATGAAGGTCCAGCAAGGTATGCCAGACCTTCACTGCGCATGCGCCGCTGACATAACTGGCTCCATCCAGGGTGAATTTTCTCCTAAACAGTGCACATTTAGGAGATATTAATTTTACCTACAGGTACGTATTATTATAGGCTTACCTGTAGGTAGTGGCATTGCTAGGGGGTGTCTAATGGGGCTATAGCCCCGAGTCCAGGGCCAGCCCTACCGTGAGAGTGTCGCGGGTTACCTGGCACATATCTGTCCCGCACAGCTGTGACACTCTCACTGAGTCTGCACTCGGTGGTTCACTGACAGCCAGAGCCAGAGATCAGTGTGAGAGCGAGTCTCCTCCCTTGCTCTTCCCATATCATAGAGTCAGGAGGAACTTTCTCACATGAGCTCCTGAGCTGGGGAGCCGGCAGGTGAGTGCAGACAATAGAGGAGAGGGAGGGGGGAAACTCTGTACTACCCTAGCCTGTCTTCTATATACCCTAGCCTCTCTGTATACACTAGCCTCTCTGCATACACTAGCCTGTCTGTATACTCTAGCCTCTCTATGTACACTAGCTTCTCTGTATACACTAGCCTCTCTGTTTACACTAGCCTCTCTGTATACCCTAGCCTCTCTTTATACCCTAGCCTCTCTTTATACCCTAGCCTCTTCATATACCTTAGCCTCTCTATATACACTAGGGATGAGCCGAACACCCCCGGTTCAGTTCGCACCAGAACCTGCGAACGGACCGAAAATTTGCGCAAACTTTAGAACCCCATTGAAGTCTATGGGACTCGAACGGTCAAAATCAAAAGTGCTCATTTTAAAGGCTAATTTGCATGGTATTGTCCTAAAAAGGGTTTGGGGACCCGGGTACTGCGCCAGGGGACATGTATCAATGCAAAAAAAAAACTTTTAAAAATGGCAGTTTTTTCGGGAACAGTGATTTTAATGATGCTTAAAGTGAAAAAAAAAGTGAAATATTCCTTTAAATATCGTACCTGGGGGGTGTCTATAGTATGCCTGTAAAGTGGCATGTGTTTCCCGTGCTTAGAACAGTCTCTGGCAGGGACTCCCTGCACAAAATAACTTTTTTAAAGGAATAAAAGTCATTTAAAACTTCTTGCGGCTTTAATGTAATGACGGGTCCTGGCAATATGAATAAAAATCAGTGAGAGAAAAGGCATGGGTACCCCCCCACCACAGCCCATTACCAGCTGCTTTGGGCCTTGTATGGATATTAAGGGGAACCCCGCACCCAAATTTAAAAAGGAAAGGCGTGGGGGCCCCAGGCCCTATATACTCTGAACAGCAGTATACAGGCGGTGCAAACAAGACAGGGACTGTAGGTTTGTTGTTAAGTAGAATCTGTTTGTAATTTTAAACTGGTCCATTTTTAAAGTGTAGCTCCAGCCAAAAAATCTATTTTTGATCTTTTTGAAAACATAGGGAAGGGTTATCAACCCTGTAACATTTTTTTTGCTGTCTGTGCACCTCTTCAGACAATTTCACCTCACTTTCTGTCCCAATGACAAATGTTTTTTGAAAATTTGGGGTTTTTAGTGAAACAAGGATTGTTGATAAAACATCAGTGGAGAGGAGACACGTTTTTCCCATATTAACTCTTACAGGAGAGAATTTCCCTTCCTAGGGGTAGATTTCATTTCACTTCCTGTTGTCTCCTTCCGTTTGCAAGTAGGAGTTGTTTGTAAGTTGGATGTTTGAAAGTAGGGCCCTGCCCTATACTCTGCAGAAATTTGGGCCTTAGGTGTTGGTGTTGCCACAACACTGTAAGCCCTCACAGGGCCCTGCTGTGAAATATTAGATCAAGAATTGTAATTACATGCCCCTGTTGAACAGGGGCAGAAAAATTGGGCCTTTGGTGATGGTGGTGGTGGTGCTGGTGCCACAACACTGTAAGTCCTCACAGTTACTCTTGGTGGGTGCTGGAACGGGCTCTGCTGTGAAATATTAGATCAAGAATTGTAATTACATGTCCCTGTTGAACAGGGCCAGAAAAATTGGGCCTTTGGGGGTGGTGGTAGTGCTGGTGCCACAACACTGTAATCCTCACAGTTACTCTTGGTGGGCGCAGAAATGGGCCCTGCTGTGAAATATTAGACCAAGAATTCTAATTACATGTCCCTGTTGAACAGGGGCAGAAAAATTGGGCCTTAGGCACTGGTGCTGGTGCCACAACACTGCAGCCCCTCATGGATACTATAGTTGGAGTGAAGGAATGAGCCCTGCTGCAAAGTATTGCATTAAAAAATGTAATTACATGCCCCTGTTAAACAGGGGCTAAAAAATTGGGCCTTAGGCACTGGTGCTGGTGCCACAACACTGCAGCCCCTCATGGATACTCTAGTTGGAGTGCAAGAATGAGCCCTCCTGCAAAATATAGCATCAAAAATTAAACAGGGGCTGAAATATTGGGCCTTAGCTACTGGTTGCGGTGCCCAGAACCAAAAATGTTCTTACAAGCTATCAGCATGATCATTGAGGAGGAAGAGGATAGTCACTCAGCATAACAGGATAGTCACTCAGCATCAGCATAGGCAGTCTTGAAGGGATCTCACATTTTAAAAAAAATTATTCCGTTACATCAGCATCAGGTGCTTGATAGCTGGTGATGATCCAAGACTCATTTTTATGAAGGTCAGTCATTCAACCGAGCACTGAGCACTCCAGCAGCACTGAATGTGCATTCCGAAAGAACGCTGGATGCAGGACAGGCCAGTAGCTCAATAGCATACTGTGCAAGCTCTGGCCAGTGATCCATCCTTAAGACCCAGTAACCCAGAGGATTTTCAGTGGGGAAGGTGTCCAAGTCAGATCTTGCCCCTAGGTATTCCTGCACCATGTAAAACAGACGCTGGCGATGGTTGTTGGAACCAATCATACCTTGGGGCTGCGGACTAAAAAATTGTCTGAACGCATCGGCCAGACGGCCACCTTCTCCACCGCTCCTTCTTTGACTGACTGAAGCCTCAGCAACACATTGTTCAGGAACAGGAGTTTGTAACCTCCCAGTCTCTGGGAACGCGTTGCACAGACCCTTCTGCAAGGCCTCCCAAAGATGTTTCATCCTCTGCTCCCTCTGCGACGGCAAGATAAGGTCCGCAACCTTACCCTTGTAACGTGGATCAAGGAGGGTTGCAAGCCAGTATTGATCCCTCTCCTTTATACCACGAATACGAGGATCCTTACGCAGGCTTTGCAGGATCAGGGAGGCCATGCAGCGTAGGTTTGCTGAGGCATTCGGTCCGGAGTCCTCTGGGTCACTAAGGACGACATGATCCGCAGCCACCTCCTCCCAGCCACATACAAGTCCATGGGTTTCTTGGGACTGTAAATGATCCCTTAAAGACTGCTGTTGATGCTGAGTGCCAGGCTCCACCTCCATGCTGACACAATCCTCCTCTTCCTCCTCCTCCTCTTCCTGTGTGATCAGCGGGCACGCAGGAACACTGTCTGGATAAAGGGGCCTTGAGAGCTAAGAAAGTCCTCCTCTTACTGCCTCTGTTCTGCCTCAAGTGCCCTGTCCATTATTCCACACAGCGTGTGCTCCAACAGGTGGACAAGGGGGACAGTGTCACTGATGCATGCACTATCACTGCTCACCATCCTCCTGACCTCCTCAAATGGTGACAGGACAGTGCATGCATCCCTGATCATGGCCCACTGGCGTGGCGAAAAAAAAACAAGCTCCCCTGACCCTGTTCTGGTGCCATAGTCGCACAGGTACTCATTGATGGCCCTCTGTTGCGTGTGCAGCCACTGCAGCATGACCAACGTTGAGTTCCACCTGGTGGGCATGTCACAGATTGGGCGGTTCTTGGGCAGGTTAAATTCTTTTTGGAGGTCTGCCAGCCGAGCACTGGCATTATATGACCGGCGGAAATGCACAGACTTTCCTGGCCTGCCTCAGGACATCCTGGAAGCCCGGGTACCTGTCAAAGAACCGCTGCACCATCAAGTTAAGGACATGAGCCAAACAGGGAACATGGGTCATTTGTCCCTGTCGGAGGGCAGAGAGGAGGTTGGTGCCATTGTCGCAAACAACCATTCCTGCCTTAAGTTGGCGTGGCGTCAACCACCTCTGAACCTGCCCCTGCAGAGCTGACAGAACCTCTGCCCCAGTGTGGCTCCTGTCCCCCAAGCACACCAGCTCAAGCACCACATGGCATCTTTTGGCCTGCATAGTTGCGTAGCCCCTTGAACGCCTATGGAGCACCACTGGTTCTGAGGACAAAGCACAGGAAGAGGCTATGGAGGAAGAAGAAGAAGAGGGGGTGGAGGACAGAGGTGTGTCAGAATCACCAGTAGTAGCATTTTGGAGGCGTGGTGGCGGAACAACCTCCAACACTACTGCACCTTGTCCTGCATCCTTCCCAGCTGCCAGCAGAGTCACCCAATGCGCCGTGAAACTTGGGTAACATCCCTGTCCATGCCTGCTGGACCATGAGTCAGCGGTAATATGCACCTTACCGCTGACCGCCCTGTCCAGCGAGGCATGGACATTGCCTTCCACATGCCAGGAGAGAGCCGGAATCGCCTTCCGTGAGAAAAAGTGGCGTTTGATACCTGCCACTGAGGAACCGCACATTCCAAAACTCATGGATGGGGGCAGAGTCTACTAACTGAAAAGGTAGCAGTTGAAGTGCTAGCAATTTTGCCAAGCTAGCATTCAACCGCTGGGCATGGGAATAACTGGGAGCGAACTTCTTTCGGCGGTGCAGCAGCTGAGGCAGGCAAATTTGCCTGGTACAATCTGACGTCGGTGTACCGATAGCAGATTGCCCACGAGTACTTGGCTGTGACACACCTAATTCTACACCTTCATTCCTCTCAGTGCAGGTCTCAAAGAGGACTGAAGGTATAGTGGGGTTGGAGATCTCAGCTGATGAGGAGCAAGGAGAGGTCCTCTTTGTTCTTTGGTGTGGGTCTTTTAGATACGCTTGCCAACGAACTGCATGGCAGGTCAACATATGTCTGGTCAAGCATGTGGTGCCCAAGCGGGAGATGTTTTGGCCACGCGAGATACGCTTGAGACAAATGTTGCAAATAGCAGCGGTGCGATCTGATGCACTCGTCTCAAAAAAGGCCCACACCAAAGAACTTTTGGAATAACGCGAGACACCAGCACCCTGCACATGTGGAGCTTTGATGCAGTCAGTGTGCTGCCCTTAAGCTAGCCCCTGGAGGGCATCCTGCCTCATTGGTGATGTGCCTCCTCCTCCTCCTCTCTCCTATCAGGCACCCACGTGGAGTCAGTGACCTCATCATCCCCTCCCTCCTCATCACTGGAGCAAACCTGGCAGTATGCTGCAGCAGGGGCAACATGACTGCCAGATTGCTGTCCTTCTTGGGCACCCCCTCTGTCTGTGCTCACGTTACTGCCTTCCTCTAGCTGAGTACCATCATCGGAGCCTTCAAAACGCTGGGCATCTTCCTGGAGCATATACTCAACACTGTGGTCAAACAGTTTGGGGGACTCCTCAGGAGGACATGTTAGGGCTAGGGAAGGAGTGACTGATTTCATTGAGCCGAGGGAAGAGGCCGGGTTGGCAGCTGCTTTGCCGGACAAAGTACCCTGAGCATGGGTGAGAGAGGATGAAGAGGATGAGGACGGCTTGGTCATCCACTCGACCAAGTCTTCTGCATGTTGCGACTCAACATGGCCAGCTGCCGAAAAAAAAGCCAAGCGTGTCCCACGGCCACGTGCTGATGAGGATGCACCGTGTCCATGACCATCACTGTTGCCTCTAGACACAGAGCCTGTTTGCCCTCTTTTATTGGCTTGTGTCTGTCTGCCTCTCCTTGTTGACCTTCCAGACATACTAATGGCCTGCAGTGAGATGTAGCTGCACTAAGCTTGGATATATGTACACTGTGCAGAGGTCGCACTACACTAACGTGTAAATAATTGGTAACAAGACCTGTGTGTCCTGTCCCTTTAAGGGGGCTAGGGCGGCCTCCAGGCTCACCTGTCTCACACCTATCCACTGTGTCCTGTCCCTTTAAGGGGGCTAGGGCGGCCTCCAGGCTCACCTGTCTCACACCTATCCATTGTGTCCTGTCCCTTTAAGGGGGCTAGGGCGGCCTCCAGGCTCACCTGTCTCACACCTATCCATTGTGTCCTGTCCCTTTAAGGGGGCTAGGGCGGCCTCCAGGCTCACCTGTCTCACACCTATCCATTGTGTCCTGTCCCTTTAAGGGGGCTAGGGCGGCCTCCAGGCTCACCTGTCTCACACCTATCCATTGTGTCCTGTCCCTTTAAGGGGGCTAGGGCGGCCTCCAGGCTCACCTGTCTCACACCTATCCATTCAATTGTGTCCTGTCCCTTTAAGGGGGCTAGGGCGGCCTCCAGGCTCACCTGTCTCACACCTATCCATTCAATGCATGTGCTTCCACTGTGGAGACACTTATAAATTTAGTGTTAGGACTGCAAGTAATACAGGGTGCCTTGACGAGGCCTTGCAGCTTTCACATGCGTTTGCAAATGTGTGCTAACTAAACCCCTGCTTTTAACAGACGGTTAGACAGGCTAATTTGGTTGGTCAGCAGACTGGTTGGTAAGTTGAGCTATGGAATTGTCTTTGTCTAACGTGTAAATAATGTAGCTGCCTGCGGTAGTGATAAGATCAGAAAAACACCACCTGAACACTGTGCAGAGGTCGCACTATACTAACTTGTAGCTTTAGCTGAACACTGTGCAGAGGTCGCACTACACTAACTTGTAGCTTTAGCTGAACACTGTGCAGAGGTCGCACTACACTAACTTGTAGCTTTAGCTAAACACTGTGCAGAGGTCACACTACACTAACGTGTAAATAATATAGCTGCCTGTGGTAGTGATAGGATCAGAAAAAACACCACCAATCTTCTACAGGTAGCTTTAGCTGAACACCGTGCAGAGGTCGCACTATACTAACTTGTAGCTTTAGCTAAACACTGTGCAGAGGTCACACTACACTAACGTGTAAATAATGTAGCTGCCTGTGGTAGTGATAGGATCAGAAAAAACACCACCAATCTTCTACAGGTAGCTTTAGCTGAACACTGTGCAGAGGTCGCAAAAAACTAACTTGTAGCTTTAGCTGAACACTGTTCAGAGGTCGCACTATACTAACGTGTAAATAATGTAGCTGCCTGCGGTAGTGATAGGATCAGAAAAACACCACCAACCTTCTACAGGTAGCTTTAGCTGAACACTGTGCAGAGGTCACACTACACTAACTTGTAGCTTTAGCTGAGCACTCTGCAGAGGTCACACTACACTAACTTGTAGCTATAGCTGAACACTGTGCAGAGGTCGGACTACACTAACTTGTAGATTTAGCTGAACACTGTGCAGAGGTCACACTACACTAACGTGTAAATAATGTAGCTGCCTGCGGTAGTGATAAGATCAGAAAAACACCACCAATCTTCTACAGGTAGCATTAGCTGAACACTGTGCAGAGGTCGCAAAAAAATAATTTGTAGCTTTAGCTGAACACTGTGCAGAGGTCGCACTACACTAACTTGTAGCTTTAGCTGAGCACTGTGCAGAGGTCACACTACACTAACTTGTAAATAATGTAGCTGCCTGTGGTAGTGATAGGACCAGGAAAACACCACCAACCTTCTACAGGTAGCTTTAGCTGAACACTGTGCAGAGGTCGCTCTACACTAACTTGTAGCTTTAGCTGAGCACTGTGCAGAGGTCGCACTACACTAACTTGTAGCTTTAGCTGAACACTGTGCAGAGGATGCACTACACTAACTTGTAAATAATGTAGCTGTCTACGGTAGTGATAGGATCAGGAAAACACCACCAACCTTCCACAGGTAGCTTTAGCTGAACACTGTGCAGAGGTCGCACTACACTAATTTGTAGCTTTAGCTGAGCACTGTGCAGAGGTCGCACTACACTAACTTGTAGCTTTAGCTGAACACTGTGCAGAGGTCGCACTACACTAACTTGTAGCTTTAGCTGAACACTGTGCAGAGGACACACTACACTAACTTGTAAATAATGTAGCTGCCTGCGGTAGTGATAGGATCAGGAAAACACCACCAACCTTCTACAGGTAGCTTTAGCTGAACACTGTGCAGAGGTCGCACTACACTAACTTGTAGCTTTAGCTAAACACTGTGCAGTGGTCGCACTATACTAACTTGTAGCTTTAGCTGAACACTGTGCAGAGGTCGCACTACACTAACATGTAAATAATGTAGCTGCCTGCGGTAGTGATAGGATCAGAAAAACACCACCAATCTTCTACAGGTAGCTTTAGCTTAACACTGTGCAGGGGTCGCACTACACTAACGTGTAAATAATGTAGCTGCCTGCGGTAGTGATAGGATCAGAAAAACACCACCAATCTTCTACAGGTAGCTTTAGCTGAACACTGTGCAGAGGTCGTAAAAAAATAACTTGTAGCTTTAGCTGAACACTGTGCAGAGGTCGCACTACACTAACTTGTAGCTTTAGCTGAGCACTGTGCAGAGGTCGCAGTACACTAACTTGTAGCTTTAGCTGAACACCGTGCAGAGGTCGCACTACACTTACGTGTAAATAATGTAGCTGCCTGTGGTAGTGATAGGATCAGAAAAACACCACCGATCTTCTACAGGTAGCTTTAGCTGAACACTGTGCAGAGGTCTCAAAAAACTAACTTGTAGCTTTAGCTGAACACTGTGCAGAGGTCGCACTACACTAACTTGTAGCTTTAGCTGAGCACTGTGCAGAGGTTGCACTACACTAACTTGTAGCTTTAGCTGAACACTGTGCAGAGGTCGCACTACACTAACTTGTAGCTTTAGCTGAACACTGTGCAGAGGTCGCAAAAAACTAACTTGTAGCTTTAGCTGTACACTGTGCAGAGGTCGCACTACACTAACGTGTAAATAATGTAGCTGCCTGTAGTAGTGATAGGATCAGAAAAACACCACCAACCTTCTACAGGTAGCTTTAGCTGAACACTGTGCAAAGGTCGCACTACACTAACGTGTAAATAATGTAGCTGCCTGCGGTAGTGATAGGATCAGAAAAACACTACCATTCTTCTACAGGTAGCTTTAGCTGAACACTATGCAGAGGTCGCAAAAAACTAACTTGTAGCTTTAGCTGAACACTGTGCAGAGGTCGCACTACACTAACTTGTAGCTTTAGCTGAACACTGTGCAGAGGTCGCACTACACTAACTTGTAGCTTTAGCTGAACACTGTGCAGAGGTCGCAAAAAACTAACTTGTAGCTTTAGCTGTACACTGTGCAGAGGTCGCACTACACTAACTTGTAGCTTTAGCTTAGCATTGTGCAGAGGTCGCACTACACTAACTTGTAGCTTTAGCTGAATACTGTGCAGAGGTCGCACTACACTAACATGTAAATAATGTAGCTGCCTGTGGTAGTGATAGGATCAGAAAAACACCACCAACCTTCTACAGGTAGCTTTAGCTGAACACTGTGCAGAGGTCGCACTACACTAACGTGTAAATAATGTAGCTGCCTGTGGTAGTGATAGGATCAGAAAAACACCACCAATCTTCTACAGGTAGCTTTAGCTGAACACTGTGCAGAGGTCTCAAAAAACTAACTTGCAGCTTTAGCTGAACACTGTGCAGAGGTCGCACTACACTAACTTGTAGCTTTAGCTGAGCACTGTGCAGAGGTTGCACTACACTAACTTGTAGCTTTAGCTGAACACTGTGCAGAGGTCGCACTACACTAACTTGTAGCTTTAGCTGAACACTGTGCAGAGGACGCACTACACTAACTGTAAATACTGTAGCTGCCTGACTGGTACTAATAGGATCAGAAGAACACCAGCAATTTTCTTCAGGTAGCTGTAAATACTGTAACAACACCTGCCTGCCTGTCAGTGGGAAGATCTAGTTAAACTGAATAATACAGTGTATATATATACATACAACACCTGGGATGCATATATATACACAATACACTGTAAGTGCAGCTAACTGACTGACTATCCTGCCTAATCAAGTTACACTGTCTGTCTCTCTCTCTCTCTCTATCCCTCTATCTGAACGCCGGAACACACTACACAGGGCCACTGTGCAGGCGGCCTTATATAGTGTGGGGCATGTACTAAACCCCCTGAGCCATAACGGCCCATATCGTTCGTAATTCCGCAAACGACCGAACAGACGATGTTCGAGCCGAACATAGGTTTGACTCGAAGCTCATTTCTAATATACACTAACCTCTCTGTATACACTAGCCTCTCTGTATACCCTAGCCTTTCTGTATACCCTAGCCTCTCTATATACACTCGCCTCTATGTATACGCTAGCCTATCTGTATACACTAGCCTCTCTGTATACCTTAGCCTCTCCGTATACCCTAGCCTCTCTGTATACACTAACCTCTCTGTATACCCTAGCCTCTCTTTATACCCTAGCCTCTCTTTATACCCTAGCCTCTCTGTATACCCTAGCCTCTCTATATACCCTAGCCTCTCTATATACACTAACCTCTCTGTATACACTAGCCTCTCTGTATATCCTAGCCTCTCTGTATATCCTAGCCTTTCTGTATACCCTAGCCTCTCTATATACACTAGCCTCTCTGTATACGCTAGCCTATCTGTATACACTAGCCTCTCTGTATACCTTAGCCTCTCCATATACCCTAGCCTCTCTGTATACATTAGACTCTCTGTATACACTAGCTTGTCTGTATACCCTAGCCTCTCTTTATTACCAAGCCTCTCTTTATACCATAGCCTTTCTGTATACCCTAGCCTCTTTATATACCCTAGCCTCTCTATATACACTAACCTCTCTCTATACACTAGCCTCTCTGTATATCCTAGCCTTTCTGTATACCCTAGCCTCTCTATATACACTAGCCTCTCTGTATACGCCAGCCTATCTGTATACACTAGCTGCTCTGTATACCCTAGCCTCCCTGTATACCCTAGCCTCTCTGTATACACTAGCCTCTCTGTAGACCTTAGCCTCGCTATATATACAAGCCTGTCTGTATAAACTAGCCTCTCTGTATACCCTAGCCTCTCTGTATACCCTAGCCTCTCTGTATACACTAGCCTCTCTGTATATCCTACCCTTTCTGTATACCCTAGCCTCTCTATATACACTAGCCTCTCTGTATAAGCTAGCCTATCTGTATACACTAGCCGCTCTGTATACCCTAGCCTCTCTGTATACCCTAGCCTCTCTGTATACACTAGCCTCTCTGTATACCTTAGCCTCGCTATATATACTAGCCTGTCTGTATAAACTAGCCTCTCTGTATACCCTAGCCTCTCTGTATACACTAGTCTCTCTGTATACTCTAGCCTTTCTGTATACACTAGCCTTTTTGTATACACTAGCCTGTCTGTATACACTAGCCTGTCTGTATACACTTGCCTCTGTATATACTAGCCTGCCTGCATACACTGGCCTCTCTGGATGTACAATGTATATGTAAAGTGCGGTGTAAATTGACAGCGCTATATAAGTACTGTACCTGAAATAAATTTTTTTTTCAACTTTCCATCTATTACATCTTCTGCCCTTGTTGTTTTTACTTTGGATAGTAAAACATTTTTTTCTGCCAGTAAATACCATATACAGCCCACTTCCTCTTTCTTGTCTGGTAAAAGGCCTCTCTTGTGAGAGTTTGCCAGGAAGGGAGGGGGGTGAGTCATAAGAGGGCCAATGAAAGCTGTAGGGCTGCAGAGCTGGAGGTGTGCCTCTGTGGGTCTGTGTAAATCCAAGAAGTGAACAGACAGCAGCTTCAGCTGCCCACAGTTAAAATGGCTGCAGCCATACTTAGTGGAGGGAGATTTCTGCAGCATATTTGGCAAGTACAGAATCACAGTATACTGTATATCAAATAATATGCAAAGTGGTTGGAGGGAAGCTTCAGAATGGCAAAGATGTTTTTATTACAAATTATGTGAGCAGACTGTAGTTCCTCTTTAACAACCGATGAGTCATCATCTGTCAGCGGGCTTCACCGACTGACAGCTGAATGTAAAAAAAGAAAAAATAGGTGTGAGGCTCCCCCTCCCCCCCCAATCCATACCAGGCCCTTTGGGTCTGGTATGGATTTGGAGGGGAACTCCATGCCGAAATATTTTAAAAATATGGACTGGAGCCCCCCAAAATCCATACCAGACTCTTACACGAGTTGTGATGTCCGCGGCCCAGCATGTACCATTCAATGATGCCACAGGGGGTGGTGCCACCAGGTGACATCGCTGGGTGGCCTCACCCCTTAGCTATTTAAGAAATGTTACACGGCGGAGCAGGCAGACCGTGGAGGAGTTTGTCGCGAGTGGAGCTTTTTTTTTCTTCTCTGGTCTGTCGGTGGTGACGGCATTGTGATTGATGATGAATCTACATCGGGGATATTGTGGGTTTTTTTTTTTTTTTTTAATTAACCACTTGACGACCGCCTCACGCCGATGTACGTCGGCAAAGTGGCACGGACAGGCAAAATCACGTACAGGGTACGTGATTTGCCTTCCGCGGGTGGGGGGTCCGATCGGACGCCCCCCCGGTGCCCGAGGCGGTCGTCTTTTGTCCAGCGGCGATCGGTGATGAGGGGGAGACCATCCGTTCGTGGCCCCCCCCTCGCGATCGCCGCCGGCCAATGAGAATCTTCCTTTGCTGCTGTATGCTAAACAGCAGCAAAGGAAATGATGTCATCTCTCCTCGGCTCGGTAATTTCCGTTCCGGCCCGAGGAGAGAAGACATCAATGTGAGTGCACCAACACACACACACACAGTAGAACATGCCAGGCACACAAAACACCCCGATCCCCCCCCCGATCGCCCCCTGATCCCCCCCAATCACCCCCCCCCTGTCACAAACTGACACCAGCAGTTTTTTTTTTTTTTTCTGATTACTGCATAGTGTCAGTTTGTGACAGTTACTGTGTTAGGGCAGTTAGTACTACCCCCCTTTAGGTCTAGGGTACCCCCCTAACCCCCCCTAATAAAGTTTTAACCCCTTGATCACCCCCTGTCACCAGTGTCACTAAGCGATCATTTTTCTGATCGCTGTATTAGTGTCGCTGGTGACGCTAGTTAGTGAGGTAAATATTTAGGTTCGCCGTCAGCGTTTTATAGCATCAGGGACCCCCATATACTACCTAATAAATGTTTTAACCCCTTGATTGCCCCCTAGTTAACCCTTTCACCACTGATCACCGTATAACCGTTACGGTTGACGCTGGTTAGTTTGTTTATTTTTTATAGTGTCAGGGCACCCGCCGTTTATTACCGAATAAAGGTTTAGCCCCCCGATCGCCCGGCGGTGATATGCGTCGCCCCAGGCAGCGTCAGATTAGCGCCAGTACCGCTAACACCCACGCACGCAGCATGCGCCTCCCTTAGTGGTATAGTATCTGATCGGATCAATATCTGATCCGATCAGATCTATACTAGCGTCCCCAGCAGTTTAGGGTTCCCAAAAACGCAGTGTTAGCAGGATCAGCCCAGATACCCGCTAGCACCTGCGTTTTGTGCCTCCGCCCAGCCCACCCAAGTGCAGTATCGATCGATCACTGTCACTTACAAAACACTAAACGCATAACTGCAGCGTTCGCAGAGTCAGGCCTGATCCCTGCGATCGCTAACAGTTTTTTTGGTAGCATTTTGGTGAACTGGCAAGCACCAGCCCCAGGCGTCAGGTTAGCGCCAGTACCGCTAACACCCACACACGCAGCATACGCCTCCCTTAGTGGTATAGTATCTGAACGGATCAATATCTGATCCGATCAGATCTATACTAGCGTCCCCAGCAGTTTAGGGTTCCCAAAAACGCAGTGTTAGCGGGATCAGCCCAGATACCTGCTAGCACCTGCGTTTTGCCCCTCCGCCCGGCCCAGCCCAGCCCACCCAAGTGCAGTATCGATCGATCACTGACACTTACAAAACACTAAACGCATAACTGCAGCGTTCGCAGAGTCAGGCCTGATCCCTGCGATCACTAACAGTTTTTTTGGTAGTATTTTGGTGAACTGGCAAGCACCAGCCCCAGGCAGCGTCAGATTAGCGCCAGTACCGCTAACACCCACGCACACACCGTACACCTCCCTTAGTGGTATAGTATCTGAACGGATCAATATCTGATCCGATCAGATCTATACTAGCGTCACCAGCAGTTTAGGGTTCCCAAAAACGCAGTGTTAGCAGGATCAGCCCAGATACCTGCTAGCACCTGCGTTTTGCCCCTCCGCCCGGCCCAGCTAAGCCCACCCAAGTGCAGTATCGATCGATCACTGTCACTTACAAAACACTAAACGCATAACTGCAGCGTTCGCAGATTCAGGCCTGATCCCTGCGATCGCTAACAGTTTTTTGGTAGCGTTTTGGTGAACTGGCAAGCGCCAGCGGCCTAGTACACCCCGGTCGTAGTCAAACCAGCACTGCAGTAACACTTGGTGACGTGGCGAGTCCCATAAGTGCAGTTGAAGCTGGTGAGGTGGCAAGCACAAGTAGTGTCCCGCTGCCACCAAAAAGACAAACACAGGCCCGTCGTGCCCATAGTGCCCTTCCTGCTGCATTCGCCAATCCTAATTGGGAACCCACCGCTTCTGCAGCGCCCGTACTTCCCCCATTCACATCCCCAACCAAATGCAGTCGGCTGCATGAGAGGCATTTTTATGTCCTCCCGAGTACCCCTACCCAACGAACCCCCCAAAAAAGATGTCGTGTCTGCAGCAAGCGCGGATATAGGCGTGACGCCCACTATTATTGTCCCTCCTGTCCTGACAATCCTGGTCTTTGCATTGGTGAATGTTTTGAACGCTACCATTCACTAGTTGAGTATTAGCGTAGGGTACAGCATTGCACAGACTAGGCGCCATTTCACAGGGTCTCCCAAGATGCCATCGCATTTTGAGAGACCCGAACCTGGAACCGGTTACCGTTATAAAAGTTAGTTACAACAAAAGTGTAAAAAAAAAAAAAAATATGAAATAAAAAAAAATAGTTGTTGTTTTATTGTTCTCTCTCTCTCTATTCTCTCTCTCTATTGTTCTGCTCTTTTTTACTGTATTCTATTCTGCAATGTTTTATTGTTATTGTTATTGTTATTATGTTTTATCATGTTTGTTTTTCAGGTGTGTAATTATTTACACTTTACTGTGCTTTATTGTTAACCATTGTTAACCATTTTTTTGTCTTCAGGTACGCCATTCACAACTTTGAGTGGTTATACCAGAATGATGCCTGCAGGTTTAGGTATCATCTTGGTATCATTCTTTTCAGCCAGCGGTCGGCTTTCATGTAAAAGCAATCCTAGCGGCTAATTAGCCTCTAGACTGCTTTTACAAGCCGTGGGAGGGAATGCCCCCCCCCCACCGTCTTCCGTGTTTTTCTCTGGCTCTCCTGTCTCAACAGGGAACCTGAGAATGCAGCCGGTGATTCAGCCAGCTGACCATAGAGCTGATCAGAGACCAGAGTGGCTCCAAACATCTCTATGGCCTAAGAAACCGGAAGCTACGAGTATTTCATGACTTAGATTTCGCCGGATGTAAATAGCGCCATTGGGAAATTGGGGAAGCATTTTATCACACCGATCTTGGTGTGGTCAGATGCTTTGAGGGCAGAGGAGAGATCTAGGGTCTAATAGACCACAATTTTTTCAAAAAAGAGTACCTGTCACTACCTATTGCTATCATAGGGGATATTTACATTCCCCGAGATAACAATAAAAATGATTAAAAAAAAAATATGAAAGGAACAGTTTAAAAGTAAGATTAAAAAAGCAAAAAAATAATAAAGAAAAAAAAAAAAACAAAAAAAAAAAACACCCCTGTTGCCCCCTGCTCTCGCGCTAAGGCGAACGCAAGCGGCGGTCTGTCGTCAAACGTAAACAGCAATTGCACCATGCATGTGAGGTATCACCGCGAAGGCCAGATCGAGTGCAGTAATTTTTCCAGTAGACCTCCTCTGTAAACCTAAAGTGGTAACCTGTAAAGGCTTTTGAAGGCTTTTAAACATGTATTTATTTTGTTGCCACTGCACGTTTGTGCGCAATTTTAAAGCATGTCATGTTTGGTATCCATGTACTCGGCCTAAGATCATCTTTTTTATTTCATCAAACATTTGGGCAATATAGCGTGTTTTAGTGCATTAAAATTAAAAAAAGTGTGTTTTTTCCCCAAAAATGCGTTTGAAAAATCGCTGCGCAATTACTGTGTGAAAAAAAAAAAATGAAACACCCACCATTTTAATCTGTAGGGCATTTGCTTTAAAAAAATATATAATGTTTGGGGGTTCAAAGTAATTTTTTTGCAAAAAAAAAAAACTTTTTCATGTAAACAATAAGTGTCAGAAAGGGCTTTGTCTTCAAGTGGTTAGAAGAGTGGGTGATGTGTGACATAAGCTTCTAAATGTTGTGCATAAAATGCCAGGACAGTTCAAAACCCCCCCAAATGACCCCATTTTGGAAAGTAGACACCCCAAGCTATTTGCTGAGAGGCATGTCGAGTCCATGGAATATTTTATATTGCGACACAAGTTGCGGGAAAGAGACAAATTTTTTTTTTTTTTTTTGCACAAAGTTGTCACTAAATGATATATTGCTCAAATATGCCATGGAAATATGTGAAATTACACCCCAAAATACATTCTGCTGCTTCTCCTGAGTACGGGGATACCACATGTGTGAGACTTTTTGGGAGCCTAGCCGCGTACGGGACCCCGAAAACCAAGCACCGCCTTCAGGCTTTCTAAGGGCGTGAATTTTTGATTTCACTCTTCACTGCCTATCACAGTTTCGGAGGCCATGGAATGCCCAGGTGGCACAAAACCCCCCCAAATGACCCCATTTTGGAAAGTAGACACCCCAAGCTATTTGCTGAGAGGTATAGTGAGTATTTTGCAGACCTCACTTTTTGTCACAAAGTTTTGAAAATTGAAAAAAGAAAAAAAAAAATGTTTTTTCTTGCCTTTCTTCATTTTCAAAAACAAATGAGAGCTGCAAAATACTCACCATGCCTTTCAGCAAATAGCTTGGGGTGTCTACTTTCCAAAATGGGGTCATTTGGGGGGGTTTTGTGCCACCTGGGCATTCCATGGCCTCCGAAACTGTGATAGGCAGTAAAGAGTGAAATCAAAAATTTTCACCCTTAGAAATCCTGAAGGCAGTGATTGGTTTTCGGGGTCCAGTACGCGGCTAGGCTCCCAAAAAGTCCCACACATGTGGTATCCCCATACTCAGGAGAAGCAGCTAAATGTATTTTGGGGTGCAATTCCACATAGGCCCATGGCCTGTGTGAGCAATATATCATTTAGTGACAACTTTATGAAAAAAAAAAAAAAAAAGTGTCACTTTCCCGCAACTTGTGTCAAAATATAAAATATTCCATGGACTCAATATGCCTCTCAGCAAATAGCTTGGGGTGTCTACTTTCCAAAATGGGGTCATTTTGGGGGGTTTTGTGCCATCTTGGCATTCCATGGCCTCCGAAACTGTGATAGGCAGTGAAGAGTGAAAGCAAAAATTTACACCCTTAGAAATCCTGAAGGCGGTGATTGGTTTTCGGGGCCCCGTACGCGGCTAGGCTCCCAAAAAGTCCCACACATGTGGTATCCCCATACTCAGGAGAAGCAGCAGAATGTATTTTGGGGTGCAATTCCACATAGGCCCATGGCCTGTGTGAGCAATATATCATTTAGTGACGACTTTTTGTAAATATTTTTTTTTTTTTTTTTTTTGTCATTTTTCAATCACTTGGGACAAAAAAAATAAATATTCAATGGGTTCAACATGCCTCTCAGCAATTTCCTTGGGGTGTCTACTTTCCAAAATGGGGTCATTTGGGGGGTTTTGTACTGCCCTGCCATTTTAGCACCTCAAGAAATGACATAGGCAGTCATAAACTAAAAGCTGTGTAAATTCCAGAAAATGTACCCTAGTTTGTAGACGCTATAACTTTTGCGCAAACCAATAAATATACGCTTATTGACATTTTTTTTACCAAAGACATGTGGCCGAATACATTTTGGCCTAAATGTATGACTAAAATTTAGTTTATTGGATTTTTTTTATAACAAAAAGTAGAAAATATCATTTTTTTTCAAAATTTTCGGTCTTTTTCCGTTTATAGCGCAAAAAATAAAAACCGCAGAGGTGATCAAATACCATCAAAAGAAAGCTCTATTTGTGGGAAGAAAAGGACGCAAATTTCGTTTGGGTACAGCATTGCATGACCGCGCAATTAGCAGTTAAAGCGACGCAGTGCCAAATTGGAAAAAGACCTCTGGTCCTTAGGCAGCATAATGGTCCGGGGCTCAAGTGGTTAAGGACTTTCAAAAACTCTTGTACTGTCTTTATTTACTTTTACACTTCTTTTACATTCACATGGGGGGAGCTGGGATCAGGGGCCCCCTTTTTAAAGGGGGCCTCCAGATTCCAAAAAGCCCCTCACCCACAGACCCCACAACCACAGCCCGGGGTTCTGGGGAAGATGCCCTTGTCACCATCAATATGGGGACAAGGTGCTTTGGGGGGGGACCAAAGTACCCACCCCCCATGTTGAGGGCATGGTTCAGTAGGGGGGGCGCTCACTTGTCCCCTCCCTTTCTTGACCTGCTGGTCTGCATGCTCGGATGAGGGCTTTGTATGCATTTGGGAGGAACCTCATGTTGTTTATTTCCTGTGTTTTTTGACAGCTAATGACTCATCGGTTGTTAAGGACGGGGCTTCCTGGCACCCTCCTTAGCAGTGTTAAAAATATATATATATATATATATATATATATATATATCAAAAACACAACACTTGCATTTTTGGTGTGACTCCATTGAAGTCTATTATATACAAAATGCAATCTGCTGCAGAGAAAAAGGTTCCTGACCACTGTACCATAGGAAACCATGTTAAATGGACTGTAGTGCATTTCTGCAAACTGCAAAATGCACTAAAAAACGCATAGGTGTGAACGTAGGGTAACTCCTAGAAGAATGTGTGCTAGATTCATTTAAATAGATATTTAAAGAATCTGTCATACTTGTGAAATGTTAAACAAGTCTGCATAAATCTAGATTTGGACTACATCCAAACTATTGTAACCTTCATAGATGTCAGGACAAAATTACCTTTGAAAGCATTTTGAAAGATTCGCTCCTTAACCCTAAAATTGTAATGGCTGGAGAGGCTTATACTGACACACTTAAATCCTCACCCTCCTCCAGACCAAATCCTATTCATAAATTACTGATCTGAACCTTTTTTTTTTTTTTTTTTTTTTTTTTTATTGAACACGACTCTTCTTTAGTGAAAAGATTCTTTGTCATAAATATATAATTTATAGGGTCACTGGTTTAATGGGTGGTGGAAACTGTGAGTTAATAAAAAAATATAACCCCTCCTGACACTAGTAAAATATTTAATGGGTTCCTATGTCCTAATTCTAAAAACAGTTTGATTTCATTACAATCTGGTGATCAGCTATTCTTTACAGCTGGTTAGTGCTGCTATAAATGGAAAAAACATTGTTGGTTGTCTGTTTATATACATCTGTGTGTTATATAAAACTGTATTCCTAATTTTAGTCTAAATTGTTTTAAAAACGAATTACATTAACCACTTGCCTATCGGGCACTTACACCCCCTTCCTGCCCAAGCCATTTTTCAGCTTTGTCGCACCTTGAATGACAATTGCAGTCATGCTAAATTGTACCCAAACACATTTTTTATCATTTCCTTCACACAAATAGAGCTTTCTTTGGTGGTATTTAATCACTGCTGTTTTTTTTATTTTTTACAAAGAAAAAAGACCAAAAATGTTGAAAAAAATGCTTTTTACTTTTTTTCTGTCAGTAAATTTTGTAACTAAGTAATTTTTTGCCTTTACTGATGTGCGCTGATGAGGCGGCACTGACAGGCTGAACTGGTGGGCATTGAGGAGGTGGCACTTATGGGCACTGATGAGGCGGCACTTATAGGCACTGATGAGGTGGCACCGATGAGGATTTGGAGGCACTAATATGCCGCACTTATGGGCACTTATGAGCGGACAGCAAGTAGTTAAAGAAAATGCAAATTGTTGTTTCTTTTGGATAGCATAAAGGATGGTTAAAAACCCCTATCAGTGTGTGTGTGTTTTTTTTTTACTATTTATGTCCAGTTGGGGGGATTCCCCTTCTCTGATGGTCTTGTAGCCAAATCAGGACGTGAGAGGCATTCCCTCCAAACTGAGGGAATTCCTGGTTGTCACTAGAACTTGTGTAGCCATTGAAAAAATATACCCTCTATTTCTGTTCTGGTGACAACACAAAATTTGGGATTTCCTTTAACATTCACTCTTAGTGATAATGGTAAGCAGGTCAACTAGAGAGAGTGAATCTCCATAAAGGGGACATAGACTAGACCTTCTACACTCTACCCAAAACTAAAAAATAAAGTTTTGCCTTTACCTATACTTTTTTTTTGTTACTTAGTATGGTATTTCTTAACCATGGAGTCAATTTTCATGGATGTTTTCCACTTATCTGGTTCAACTAGTGACTGCTCAGTGAGCACACAAAACAGTTTACGCAGTCAATAACTCCTGTGGACATCCCATGAGAGTCTGCATTTTAATTAGATGTGATTTTTCTTAGTGGAGGTCCTGGAAAGTGAAAGCTTAATCCTTGGCTTCATTGCAGCCAGATAGAATGTCCCCATTGCTGCTTTGTACATTATAGGGAGGGGGAAGATGGCACCAGCCTACTCTGCATCTTAAGCAGGCAGACAAGATCCTCCAAAAATTTGACATAAAAATTTGAAAAAAAAACCAACAGAGAGACAAAGTCCCCCCAAAATTAGAAACCCAGACAGCACAGAAATAGGACTGAGGTAAATTACCTTCCCCAAGGAAGAATGGACAGGGTGACTGTACAGTAGACAGAGAAGAATATGAGGGATCACCTGCCTGCTTGGAGAACCAGCAATAAGTTATACTTCTTTGCATCAGTACCCTCAATACAGCATGAGTGTGATGTCTGTGTTGCCTTCCAGGAGCTTGCTGCAGTGCTCATTAAGGCTGAGTTCACACCATCGCCGCATGTGGCTCCCACCAGGGGTCAGGTGTATCCTGGTTCCCCGTTTCAGGTCCAATTTCAGCCTGAATTTTGGGTTGAATTCGGACCTGAACTGGACCAAAAGACGCACAGGAATCCTGTGCAAATTTGCACTGGAGCCACAGCAGAGATATGTGAACCAGCTCCACAGAGAGCCAGTCAAAATCTCCTGCTTTTGCAAATTTGATGTGGGTGGTGTGAACCCAGCCTCAAGAATTAACAAGGCTGCCATTGCTGAAGTATTTTCAAAAGAACTAGTTCTCTGGCTGCCACACTGAAACTTTGACTCCAGAGCTTTCTGAATGTCTGACCTGAAAGATGTATAGAGATATGAAATTCTAACACTTTTCTGAAAAGTATTTACAGCATGCTTGTTTTGGGTCTGTAACTACAAAGTCAGACACCGCCATGCAACCAGCATTATCTTCAGGATACCATGAATGGTGGAAGCCCCTATACTTCGCTCAAAGAAGTATCTCTTTGATGTATCAGAGCTCCCAAAGAAATTTGCTGAACAAGAAATAAGTACTTGGGAACGGCTGCTAGTAAAGATAATCACAACTTATCTTTAAAAGATTTTTTATAATCCTTTGCTTTAAAGGAGGCTATAATGGTCTGGATTTATTTAGTTTAACTTTCTTTAAACTTTGTTTTTAAACTGGCGCTTTTTATTTTTGTGTTTTGCTATTTATTTACAACCTTAATTTTACAAAAAAAATTAACAAAGTGTGCACCCGTGAGTACAGGACTAGGAGAATATCAGAGGTTCTCTAAAGAGATGCTGTTTGCCTTTCTCTCTCTAACTGAAATGTCAGAACGAGCCATCTAAACACAGCAGGAGGAAACAAGAGGAAGATGAGTCCCCTGCTCTGACTCATTATATTGTGTGAATTTTTTATTTTCTTTTAGAGTTACAGAACATCACCGCTGGCTACAGGCTGAAATGGAAAGACAATTTTTAATAACCCTAAATTAAAAATGACTTGTTTCATAATGAAATACATTAAATAATTATGACCTTTCTTCAGCTTGATCTAGCTAAATTAATGTTTTTACTACTACCTAGAATACTTTAGCAACCATTTTTTTCGTTTTATACTATGGCAATGCAATGAATTTCACTGGCTGTCGTTACACTCCAGAGTGGGAGCGGAAGAACTGATTGTAAAGCTTAACCAGTCCAATGCAATAGATTGATTTGAACTGACACACAAAGATTTGTTACCAGTTGGTTAGTGAGAATACCCTGTCAGTCAGTAATAAAACATGCAGCATGTCAGCACTGTGGCATATCTGATGTGTCCAGAGCAATTAACCTCTGATAAAATGCTTTCTAATTCCTAAAGATAGAGCTACTAATTGCCTTAGTAGGGATATCTTCTTCTCAAAGTAGCAAAGGTCATTCAGTGTAATGTTGTTTACTTTGGCATTCTGTTCCATTTAAATGATATGTGGATTATATGAATCAAACCAAAAAGCAGCACAATTATATATTCATAATAAAATGGAGATACATTTTATCATCTCTGCATCAAAAGACAGCACATTCCAGCAGTGCTATTTACTGAGATGGCCAGTGCTGATCCTGTGTTCTTACAAAATCCACACTGGAGTTATTCTTAAACAAATGTGGGATCATTCTTCTTCTGGTATTTTAGCTTGGTATGTCAAACCTATGGACCAGTATTCCCCTAATATCATGAGGGCATGAGTCCTTCCTTATGTTAATACTCACCCATAGACCATAACAGGGTGAGTACTTTGATAGCTAATTCATCCAAACAATTTAGGGCTGAGCCACAACTGGTTTCCCCAGAAAGCTGGTTTGGATTATTTTGGGAATTGTGTACTTAACGTGCCCCCCATTCGATGGGTTTTAAACTTTAAAAAAAAAAATGGGTTTTGGAAAATTGTGTCCCCTGCTCTGCAATGAGTCTTTTGCGGTTTACTGTGTTATTTAGTATTGAACTTGTGCCCTGAATCATAATGCTATGCTTGTTCATAAATGATTATTTGACATTGCAAATTCATAGAAATGTCAACAAAAGAGCTATTATATATTTCAACATGTGGCATGAACTGGCATGTACTGTGCAAATAGAAGTCCAGTCAACTGCTCCTTTTCTGGTTGAATTGTAAGAAAAGGTTTGATACAGACGGATTCACTTTATAGTCACTGATGCAGGGCTGGCCCAAGACATTGTGTTGCCTGGGTCCAAGAATGAAATGCAGCCCCCCCCCCAAAAAAAAATTGCGCCCACCCAAAGGCCCCCACATCCATTATTTTATATCATGCTAATTAAAACTAAAATTAAATGTGATTGCACTGATGGGGCACTGTGATTGCACTGATGGCACACAGGATCATGCCAACTCGCGCTGCTGTGGTGTTTCTCTCTCCTCTCCTCTCCTCCCCTCACACCACAGCAGTGTGAGCTGAACCGACAATAATGCTGGTTTGATGACAAGTGATCGCTCTGTCATTGGACGGCGTAATCAAGTGGTAAAGGGCCGCTGTCATTGGCCCTTTACCAAGATCCATGATGCACTGGGTCCTGGGGATCCAGCCATCACTGACACTTCCAAGAAGCACGAGACTGGAAGGCTTTCTTATGATGTAAGCTGTAGCTGTCAACTGGCTATACCGCAGCGGCGGTCAGCAAGTGAAAGGACTTGCCCTGAGCTGAGTAAAAATACATAGAGAAACAAATTAGGTCAGCCTGCCACTCACATTACCTAGATTTACTTTGAAAATAGAACTCACCAGCTGGCAATGTGGTACCTAAGCCTCTTCTTATTCTGTCTTGCAGCACTGGTGTCGGTGATGAGTGTGTACTTGTGCTTCCTGCGTGCTATGCTGTCATGTGATGTGCTCCGCTCCAGGCCTTCCAGCCGGAAAACCTGCTCCACTCCCTAACCCATATGCCGCTCTGGCTGGCTCCACCCCACAAGCCATGCCCACCTGCCCCAAACCTATGGTGCTCGTCCTGCTCCGCAGCAATGTACACAGGAGCAGGAGGAGAAGCGGTGACGTGACACAGACATACTGTATGCTAGTCTCGGAGGCAGAGACAGTACCGTGTGAGCATGCCGGACACTTAGCGCTAAACTCCAACCTTGTCACTAGTCACTAGTCACCATTACACATGGGAGGCTGTCAATCTCTCCAATGTGGACACAGACAACAATGTAAAATGACAGAGGGTTTAACCCTTCACCACCATATCTAAAACAATAAAAAAAAAGGTTTTGCCTAGAGATACACTTTAACCTGTTCAAGAGTGCAGTTTATAGAATAATATTCCTCAGCATGATGCGCTGTGCTAAGAGAATGTCAAACTTTATGTAAACTTCAAACTTTTTTATTAGCTTTAAAAATAGTAAGGAATGGTAAACTTCTTGCTGTCTGGGTTTTGTTGGGGAGATTATAATTCATTTACAGTATAGTCCTGAAGATGCAAAGAGAAAATCTTTCAAGTTAGTCCCTCTTAAGGATTAATTTACACGGGACGTTTTTACAACCTCTCCTGAACGATTTAACTTGACAGAAAGTAACCCACATTTAAAACGTTCATTTTGCCGTGTTTACATGCCGAGTTTGCGTTTTAGAAGCGTTTTCAAAATAGCCAAAAATGAAAAACGCCTGTAAACGAAACGCGTCTAAACGTGAGTTACTGCATTTAGCGCTTGAAATGCCTCTAAACTCAGCATCTGAACTCATTTTTTTGCTTTCCAAAAAAGGCCTCTAAACTCAACTGCCTAGAAATGACTATAAATGACCCTGTGTACATGTACTGATAAGATAACATAGAGGAGAGTTCAGGAGCAGTTGAAAAAAAGGCCCAACTGCTACTAAACATCCGTTTAGCAGCAGCAGTGTACATGAGGCCTTAAAGTGGAGTTCTGCTTAAAAAAAAAAAAATTAAGTCAGCAGCTGCAAATACTGCAGCTGCTGACTTTTACTAATCGGACACTAATCGGGCACTCTGTGGCGCCGGCATTGTAACTGTGGGCGCCCGGCTGTGACTTCACAGCCGGGCACCCACTGCGCATGTGTGAGCCACGGGCACTCATCTAGGACCTGTGATGTGTCCCAGATGATTGCTGAGAGGGAGGGGGGAGAGGTGATCTCCCTTCCAGGGCCGCAGTGTGCCGGGAGAAAGTGGGAGCTGGGACCATCTAAAAAGAGGATATCCGCTTGCCCCCCAAAAAATTACATGCCAAATGTGGCATGTCAGGGGGTCACCTCCTTTAAAGCGGAAGTTCCATTTTTGGGTGAAACTCCGCTTTAAGAGTTGTCACAGGTCTTACTGATTTTCCCCTACCTCATGCTCTGATGACAACTCTAAAAATGTGGATTTCCCCTAACTTTTTGTAGCAACAGTGGTCACGGGAACCAATCGGGGGGTAAATCTCCCCAGAGTGCACAGAAGCAGCAATAAAAACTTCCCTACTAAATCTCAAACTAAGAAAAAAATACTCTTTTTAAATGAGACTACAGTGTATGGTGTTTAAAACAAAAAATATATTCTTTTTATTTTTATCCATTTACCTATAATAAAATATTCAATGATATTTTTTTTTAAAACATTCCACCAAATAAAAGCCTTATATGACCTACCAAAATATATAAGAGTTTATATAAGTAGGCATTAGTCATAAAGTTATTGTCAAGTTATTCCACACTCCTACTTATCAATACAAATATCCCTGCGCAGCTTTTTTTAGAACAATCCCCTTATTCGGAGCTTTGCAGCACAAAATGTGATTCACACATTAAACATAAATTAAAAATAAAAAATAAAAAATTGTGCAGCGCTCTTAAAGAATCAAACACAACCTGAAATAATACAAAGGTTATGGGTCTTCATATTTAAGGGTGTGTGCAATTTTTTTTTTTTTTAATACCAACAATTTCTTTTATTGCAAAATAAAAAGAACAAGGAAATCCCATACAAAAACTTGTACATATCAAGTATAAAACTAGTCTCTTGGATAATAAAGATCATTCAAATATATGGCCAACGGCCCTTTTGGGGATTTTCATAAAAAGTCAACCTGTGTTTATGTAGTGTGATTTTTTTTTTTTTTTAAGGGATTTGATATGGAACGCAGCACAGTTTATTTGTTTTTTTCTTTAGATTCCACACATACTGATTCAAATGTAATGAGATCTGAGGCAGATCTAATTGACTTCAGCAAAGATGGAAAAAAATGTTGCAATTGTCTGTTTCCAAATGTTCAGGGGGAATGAGCCCTACTTAAATGTGATCTTAGTTATATACCATTGTGCAAAAAAACTAGAATGTGACCCTCCATCCATTTTAGATAGGAAAGGTCTTGTAGACATAGTAAAAAAAAGGGGGGGGGGACAAGAAAATTTATTTTATTTCCATGTATTGTGTTTATTAATAGAATACCATACAGTAAAGATTGTACGTTTCAGAGACGAAGTTGGAGGTAGGTTCCGAGTTTAAGGTGAGTGCCTTATAGCAATTGGTAGGGATATGCCACATAGGTCTGAATCCTAGCAATTTTGTATAGAATTAAATGTCTAGTAAACTAATCTCAAAAGGGTGGAGGCAATAAAGTACTTACAAAAGTCAGGCAAAGCCAGAACTTTGTTGCTTTTTGACCTCATTAATACTTGGGATATTATTGTCCTTTTCCAGTGCCAAATGAAAGAATTTATTAGGGTCTGAAGGGTTCTTAAGTATTTTGGGGGGGTACCCTCATTGGGGATATCAGAATAATTAATAGTAATAATAATTAATAATTGTCATTGTAAGTTTTTTAATCTTTACTATTTAAGTTAGGATCAGGTGGTTCTAAATACTGAGATCCATTTTGATTTTATTTATGATAGAAATGTAGATGGTCTGGAATATGTCTGAGAGGGAAGGGGTTAAGTATGTACCTGGGTGTTTTAGTTTTTGCTTTTGCAAGGAAAAAAAGGAAAAAGGGAATAGTAATCTAAGGTTATGTGCTTCGGTAGCTAGGACAGTAAAAATTTAAAATTTGAGAAATAACAAACTGGAAAACTGGCCTTGGATCGCAAAAGTAAAATAAAATATCATCGGAGTTGGCTTCTAATGTTCCTCCTCTTCCCCGCCAGCGTTCTGGGCTCCTCGCCTTGCACAGTGCCCCCACAACAGAGTAGCCCCAGTCCTCCTCTTCCCTGCCAGCATTCAGGGCTCCTCCCCTTGCGCAGTGCCCCCACAACAAGTCGCTTGCTATGGGGACACTTGTACATGCTCGCTTCAGAGCTCTGTTTTGCATGTCCATAGACGTACAGAATGGGGCTCCACCCCACCGTCACTCCCTCCTCACAGCAGTGAACATCATTTACCTTGAGTACCGATGTAGCTCATATGGACTATAGGTTCAGTATGATCTAATATCCAACTGCAATTATGCAAGAGAGGTAGGGGCTCTATAAGCAAAAGAGGAAGTCAGATAATTATATTGGTTATAAGTTGAATTAAATACGCTATAATGATTATAATCTAACCCTATAGCAACTTGAGCAAAGGGCTGGTTGATCTGATCTAGCATGGTTGGATTGTATACTCACATTGGACCATGCATCTGTAGTAACCATCCATCTGGGTATGCAAGTGATCAAGAATTGATCCTCATGCAGCCCAGTATTTATATGGTGCCTCTGTTATTGACAGATCAGGTGATCGTATGCAGGTGCCGCCTCCCTCTCTCCGAGATGATAGCGCCTTGGCCGCTAGATATGCAGTCACATGTGTGGCTCCCTCGGAGTCCCGGAAGGCGAGATGTTTAATGTGTCTCTTTAGAGCAAACTATCCCCCAGAAGAAGACTGCAACTGCACAAGTCGAAACGCGCTGGGGCTTCCGCACAGTCAAGCATTATGTAATGGAACGCTGTGCACATTTGTGTTTGCATTTGCTGTATCATGGAATATGTAATATATCCTATAGCCAAAGTTTATATTTTAACTGTAATATGACATTGGAATTTTTCAAAATAAAGAATTTTATACCTATTTCATTTCTGACCTTGCTACATTGCTGCTAAAAAACCTTTGGGGAACCTTTCCATATTAATCCATATTCCATATTAATACCCTGTATTGCCCCCTTTGACATCAATGACAGCTTGAAGTATTTTGTGGTATTTGTGGATGAGGCTCTTTATCTTCTCAGATGGTAAAGCTGCCCATTCTTCTTGGCAAAAAGCCTCCAGTTCCTGTAAATTCTTGGGCTGTCTTGCATGAACTGCACGTTTGAGTTCTCCCCAGAGTGGCTCAATGATATTGAGGTCAGGAGACTGAGATGGCCACTCCAGAACCTTCACTTTATTCTGCTGTAGTCAAAAGATTTCTTCACTTCTTCATTTATTCACACAGACTTCTTTATTTATATAACATATGAATGTTATGTTTCACTGAATGTTTAACTCATTCTTATACTGCACAAGCGTGGCTTTATTTTTCTTGTATTTGCATTTACTATGGTTATGTCACATGGTTGAATAGCTGCTGTGCACAAATTATTTGGCACAGTATTGGCACTACTGTGGTTTCTGAATAAGATTTTCTTACAACACAGAGATAGCAAGATCAAAATAGTCGAAAAGCCAAAGGTGCAAAGTAGAAGTAATTATGTAGTAAATGTGGTAGCAGAAAATTAACAGTCTGCATAGGAAAAAAAGTTGTAGAGCCATCCTGATGGGGATGTATGTGTACTAGTATGGACAAGGCTATGATTCACTATGAACATTGTTTGGTTTGTTTTTGTGTCATTGTAAAAGATGCTGTAAGGAGAAGACAGGGGAAGCTGACATACTGCATAAAGTGAGATTAGGGTCAAATAGGAAAGTGTGCTTTTCTTCTGATTGCTAGCAATTTGAGCAATTACGCCTTTGCTGTCTTTTTTGTTTGTTTTTTTTTATGTTGTAGTTTATGCTTGATTTAAAAGCAGCGCTAACCTTTAACTACTGTCCCTATCCGTTTTTTTTGTTTTTTTTCTTTTTTCAAATATGCTTCTGTTTTGTAGAGTTGTATTTGATTTTTTTTTTTGTTTTTTTTATTTGTTTAGGTATATAACTTGGTTTTGGATGTTAATAGTTCTTTTTTATGTTTGGAGAGCTGGAGGAGCTACATTCATTTGTTGCTAAGCATCTGTTTTCGGAGCTGCCTTTGCAACTTGCTGGTGCATCAGTTTAACCACTTACAGACCGGAAGATTTTCCCCCTTAATGACCGGGCCATTTTTTGTGATACTGCACTGCAACACTTTAACTTACCATTGCACAGTCGTGCGACGCTGTACCCACACAAAATTGATGTCCTTTTTTTCCGATAAATAGATCTTTCTTTCTGTGGTATTTGATCACCTCTTATTTTTTGCACTATAAACAAAACAGAGCGACAATTTTGAAAAACAAACTATATTTTTTACTTTTTGCTATTATATTCAAAAAAATAAATAAATAATTTCTTCATCAGTTTAGGTCAATATGTATTCTTCTACATATTTTTGGTTAAAAAAATTGCAATAAGAGTATATTGATTGGTTTATGCAAAAGTTATAGCGTCTACAAAATGGGGGATATATTTATGGCATTTCTATTTATTTATAAATAAATATTTATTTATTTTTTATTAGTAATGGTGGTGATCAGCGATTTTTAGTGGGACTGCGACATTGCAGCGGACAGATCGGAGACTTTTGACACTTTTTTGAGACCAGTGACATTTATACTGGCCAAGTTTCTCATTTCTTTTCTAGTACATTGTGGCCTATTCTTGCTCTTTTAACTCTTGTAGTGAAACACCTCCCCGTACCCTGTAATTCCAGCATTTATTTAGCCTAGTCTTGCTCACTAAAACTGTCCTGCCATTGGCAGATTTACACTGTCAATCACTTAATTCTTATTGAGAGTTTGCTAAAAAAAAAAAAATTGGCACTAGCAGGGCAGCTTTGCATCAGTGAAAACAGGGACAGCCTCATGAACCACTGGTCAATTTTTTAACAGTGGTAAAACAGGTTTAATTAGCATACCCAAGGCGCCACTCCAAAACCTCCACTTCCTAATGTTCACAGACCATTCGAGCACCAGCTCCTTACAGCTTGTCTCTGCTCCAACATAGAAATATTAGGAGATGAGACATAAAAAGATATGAGAGTCACATTCTGTTGTAGATAAGTACTCTATCCTTGTGGGCAAACCTGTTCAGGGTTAAATACATATAGGGACTGTGGTTCTTTGGGTGGAGATAATATGCATGCAGTATGTACTATGCAATACCAAAAGAGCACTGAGATGAGTTTTACAATGAAATATGACTCTCATCTCTTAATAAAACAGGTCTAACACTTGATTAAAAAGCATGTGTCATCACTAAAACTACCTAAAAAATGCTTTTTATTTTAAACTAAATTGAGATTAGGGTTCTGCTGCTGTAATTTCACTGCAAAATATGCACAACCAGAGTATGCTGCCACTGAGGCTGTCTGTGAAATTTATATTGTCCACAACAGCATATACAGCTTTAAGTCATCTCTCAAGCCTGTAATGTAATGCATTTGTGTTTTTCCCGTATTGCTTTTGAAGCTGATTAAAAAAACAATCTCTCCCTGTACTATACTATTTTAAAAAAAATTTGGCATTGGTACATGTACACTGTCTTCTTATATAATTGAGACTGGGACCAGTGATGAGATCTGCACACCTTAATTCCAAGCTCTGCCATTAAAAGGGGTCTTACTCTCCCTCTTGTATTTTTTATTTGATGTTATGGAGAATACATGAGTAGAATTCCTCCTTTAGCAGCAGTAATAGTAAAACCTCAAGGTAGAAGGAGAAATACAATTATGGCAGGTTTATAAAACCCAACATAATTTACCAGCAAAAGAAGTATTTGTTTCAAAGCTATTTTAATTTTTCTGTAAACCTAATTTTTACCCCTTTTATTATACCCGTCCTAGGTCATTCTAATTGCCCAAGCTTGTTTTGTGACCATTCGTGATTACTAAAGGAAAGCAAACAACAAGGGATTATTGTCATTTCAACATATGTCATCTGAAGATTTTATTTGCAAATAATTATCAAGAGCTCTTGCATTAAAATGAGATTACGTAAGAACGACTTTGAAAAGTTAACTAGAAATGAACACACAAAAGTATGGAAACAAAAGTATTCACTAAAGATTCTTATTCTCAAAGGATTGTTTTCTATATAAAAATGTGTATACCCATAGAAGCAATAAAAGGCACCCTCTCGTGCTTACATATTCTTCTTAATGCCTTCTTGAGTGTCCCAAGGCCCTTAAAATAAAATTTAAAAAACTCTAAAACTTTGAATATAATGAGAGCGCTCAGTAACCAATAGTGAGAGACAGAAGAGACAGGGCCAGTCATTCACTTTCCTGCTTCAGCTTAGTGTTTCTCCTGTGGTCTTGAGGCACTCAAGAACACTCTAAGAGGTACATGCAGGCAATGGAGGGTTTATTAGTTCTTTAGCGAAGTAGCCTAGTGCAACTAGAGTTCATAATGGTCTAGCCTGAGTGAATTTAGATTGGTTGCAATAATGAATAAGCACTTGAAATCTGTATCAAGGAGGTATGGAGCTTTCCAATGCTTACCTCTCCTTATGGAAATGCTAGTACTTTGATTGTTGATTGTCATGCCGATCTAATGGCTTTTGTATTTTCTAAATTACTGACTTGGAACAAGTATGCATATTAGGAATTCTTACCTTAGTGCTTCAAAGTGATAAAATTCCTGGGCAGCCAGACATTTCCTTAAGAAGTCCACAATAGAAGTTTCCATAGTTGGCTTAGCTACAGTTTTCCTTTAACAATAAGAAAAAAATAAATAAAACGCTGATAGTAATGAATGTGCATTGTACATATTAATACCCAAATTAACCATAAACAAAATTGTGCAATAAATCTTTATTCCAGCATACTGTAAGCTAAAATAATTGAAAGCATTGGGCCATGACTAATTATTTATATACATATAGCTTTTTTCTTATTGTATAGGATTATTAATTAAAAACATTGGAAGATTCATACACACCACGCTCCATTAAACATATTTGCTGTAATATGAATTTAGTGTTTAAATATATTATGTGTAAATACAGGCACAATTAAAAATGGCACCTTTGGCTATAAGGCACGCAGTGGTTTCAATGTAAAAAAAACCTCAGCTGGGCTGTAAATATATTTAATGGAACCCCATAGCAAGATCATTGATAATACCGCTCTACTCTTCATTTCAAAGCCAATTCCTTTATCCAACTAGAATTCTAGTTGATTTCATATCAGTCATATTTTTCAAACTATGTATACAATAATTTTATTTTAAAGTATTAGCTGAAATATTGTGCTAGTTGCATAAACCAGTGTGTAGCGAGACAACCCTGTGCTTCTGGGTCCAGCGGCTGTTGTATGTCTTCAGTGGCCCTTGTTTTTCTGAATTGTTTATGGACACTAGTGCCCAAGTAGTGTTACAGCTGTACTAAAATCATAAACTCCAATTAGGTCATCTTATTCTGAGTTTTCTATTTTCCCTTTGATGCCTGATTATTGAAATTTTCTTCACTGCTGGTATACACTGTCACGATACAACACAAGACTTTTTTGCCTTGTCCACTTGGGATTAAATTGACCAACACAGCTTAAGGCATGCAATGTGAACAAGCCCTTTTTGGGACAGCTTATTGTTACAGAACAATGCTAAGAAAAACAGGCCAATTCAGCAGGATATGGTTTAAATTAAACATTTCACATTAGACTGCTTAGTACCATTAATCACTTTACCCCCAGCTCAATTCTGACATTTCAAACATTCATGTAAAAATCAGCATATGTGTGCTAGAAAATTACTTAGAACCCCAAAATATATATATTTTTAAAGGACAATCCTGGAGAATAAAATGTAGTGTGGTGGTTGTGGCATTTATTTATGTCACACAATATTTGCAGAGCCATTTTTTAAAAAAAAGCAAATTTTTAAGAAAAAATGCACTTTAATGAATTTCAGTGCATGCAAACACAATATAATGCCCAATGTTTTGATAAAATATAAAGGATGTTATGCCAAGTAAATAGATACCTAATATTTAATGGTTTAAAACCGTACTTAAAAGTCTTCATAGGTGAAAATTTAAAAGCCTTTAGAGGTTACCATTAGGGATGGGCTCAGGCGTGTTTGGATCGTAGTCCCAACTCACCTGAGCAATCCCGCCAGGAAGCCCTCCCTGCACACCACCAATCATAGGCAGTGAGGCATTTCCTGACCTGCAGCTGCATATACACACGCTGCCTATGATTGGCAGTGGGCAGTGAGGGCTTCTTGGTGAGATTGCTCAGGTGGGCTGGGACTACGATCCAAACACGCCTGAGCCCAACCCTACCTACCAGTTTAGAGTTATACAGGAGGTCTGGTGCTAGAATTATTGCTATCATTCTGACATTCACGGTGATACCTCATATGTGTGGTGCGATCACTGTTAACATATGCATGAGGGACTTACATAAACATTAGCATTTGCACGTGGGCACAGGGGGATGGGGTGCTTTAAAAAATGTTTTTTTCTAAATTGTATTTATTTATTTTATTAAAAACTTTTTTTTCTCTCCTCTGCCCCAAAATCATCTAATCAAGCCAAGATCAGTTTGATCAGATGCTTTACAAGTTATAATGGTTTCTTACATCACAGAGGGGAGGCAGATATAGATGTAGAAAAAAAACAAACACTTTAAGCAGCTGGGGTCCCGGGCTCTCAGATTGCATGGAAGAGCCTGGTAAAGACAGCGGGCACAGGCCAGAGGAAAGCCCCTTTCCACACCCTGTAGGAGTGATTGAGCCGCTATATAGCCATTCAGATCACTTCTACATGAAAGCCCATCCCTGGCTGTGCATTTTGATACCGGGATGATGTCTGCAGGTGCAGGCATCATAACTGCTGCTTGAATAAACCTATTTGCGTTTGGCTAAAATATCTGTAGGAGAAACTGTTAAATAGAATTTACAGTATAAAGTGGGGTTATTTATGCAGTAATAGCCAATTATATGTACTATGTTTTTGCATAGTATATTATTTACTCGAGTTATTGTTTTATTAGTAGAAACATACATCTACCAGTGAAATAAAGTTTTGTTAACCTACCATGTACACCTTAAAAAAAGGTGTTATAATACAAAAACAAGGCACCACCAGGCCTCCTTTAGGGGGTCTGGGCACACAGAGGGGCCCAGACAGCAGGGGGGATCGTTGCGGTGGGATGCGAGGACAATTGCAGAATCATGCACTGTCTGTGTCTCTCCCTGCAGCAGTTTGTCCCCCTCTCCCTCCCACCGGCTTTCACCTGCTGGAGGGAGAGACACAGACACAGTGCATCATTCTGTCATTGTCTTCCCATCCCGCTGCACCAATCCCCCTCTGTGTGCTGCCCACAGCTGATTCCCTCCTGTGTGCCCGGGCCCCTACCTGTCCCCCATGCAGTGCTGCTGGCTTACCTTTCCCGCTGGCTGCTGTGGGTACATAGGAGAATGGAGAGTAGAACTGGACACACAGAGGAATCAGTACCGATCACTTCTGTGTCCATTCAAAATGGAAGCAGAGTGAACTGAGGCTACAGAGAGAGGAATTGAAGAATCTGTGTACTCGATTCCTTACTCTGTCTCAAAGGTGAGATGTCTGCTGACTGTTTATACCCCGGATATGTCACCCAATCACTCCCCCCCAACAGCGTTGTAAAAAAAATGTATAGAATAATTTAAAAAAAAACAGATTGTAAAAAACTATTTTAAAAAATTGTAAAAAATAATTACAAAAATTAAGGGCTCATTCTCATGGGTTCTCTGGCCCATACAGTGTGAATGATCGGCTTGTTTGTGAGCTGTCTGTTTTTCTATGAGAATGCAGTGGCTGTATGAACACAGCCACAGGTCCTAATTTTAGGTGTGCAGGTGTGGGTGACTGGCTCTGAATGTACACTGTCTTCATCCACACATCAAATTAGGACTTGAGGCTGTGTTCATACAACATTACAAAAAAGGTGTCCACTACCCCTGCCTATAACTGGCCATTGCAGCAAGCAGCATTGGGAGGCAATATATTGTAGAAAAAAGAGCCAAGGGTAAATCCAAGGAAAACTCCAAGATTATTTACCGACCAGCCTGCTGACAACCAAATCAACCTGTCTAACAGTATGCATTAAAAACAGGGGTTTAGTCTGCACACATTTGCAAATACACACATAAGCTACAGAGCCCCGCCAAGGCACCCTGGTATCTGTAGTCCTATCACTAACTCATGAGTGACTCCACAGTGGAAGCACATGCATTCTGATGGATAGATGGAGGGCAGATGGACTGAAGTAAGCCCACCCCTTCTTAAATGTACAGGGGCACACTTAACATCATATGTGTTCATACAGCTGCTGCGTCCCCATAGCTTAACATAGGCTGCCTAGGCTGCCTGCACACAGCAACAGCCACATTTAAAAAAAAAACTTATTCACACTGTACAAGCGACAGCACCTATGTGAATGAGCCCCAATGCCTAATTTACACACAGAACTTTATTTATTCAATTCAGTTTTATAGTTTAGATTTAGCAGTAAATTTGTTCAATATGTTATGTTTGTTTCATTTAATAATGATTTTCGTGTATTCTTAGTGAAATTTTTTTTTTTTTTTTGGGGGGGGGGGGGGGGGGCTGTCAGGTAGGCTGTATGGAGCCCATGTGATTTCTTTCAGCAACCCTGTGTGTGAATGTATGTGTGTGTGTGTGAATAAATATATATGTGTGTTTAGCTTGTGGTATTGCAAGTTCACATCAGTCCAGCTGTGGTTAAGGACTTGGTGGCACACTTTTATTTAAAATGTAAACTTAAAATTCACAACACTCTGGGGATATTCCACAATGAAAGAGTCAACATAAGATGCTACAGCACCTGGCTCTCTCCTCAGCAGTACTGTTGCTCTTGGCACCTGGTCCCTCAGACCTGGTCTCTCATCAGCAGCACTGCTTCTCAAGGCACTGGTCCCTCAGACCTTGCTCTCTTAACTATCCTGGTTCAATCAGCCTTGTAGATTGCAGAACCTGCTGCACAGGCCCACTCCTGGCCTCTCAATAGAGTTTCTCTCTTTTTCTATTTCTCGTTTAGTTCCCGCAGTCCCCTCAGCTCTCTGTCCTGCAGAATCGCTCAACTCTCTCTCAACCCTCCCTGTTCTGTGTGTAGGGAATTCTCTCCAACAAGTGTGTACATCTGGGCACACACAAAGTTTGTAGGTCTCTATGAGACCTGGTCACAAGATTGAACGCTTTGTCTCACCCATGACACTTTAAAGCCTTCAAGCTCCAGACCCCATTCCAAGATTACAAAACTCAGAGAACACTGACAAACTAGTCTGCCTTAATGCAAATCATGTGTATTTTCTGCCTAACCTCAAACAGTGGCAAGGCCTGCCACACATATTCTTCCTATATTGATATTTGATAGGTGATGCCTAATGGAGCATATTTTTGGAGACTGAAAGAAAGTTGGACTAAAAGTGAAGTGAATGTTAAAAATACTTGTAGACCACTCGCTTGCATAGATATTAAACCTTTTTAATTGGAGTGTGCTTTATCAGGTGTTCTTCCTCAATCTATTTTTATAGTTTCTTTGCAATTAAATCTTCAAAAATTTATTGTTTAATAAAACCCCATTGGATTTACTGCTACACTTAGTCTGGCACACCATGCTGTGTTTTGTTTTATATAATTGTAGAAGGTGACTGGATAAAGATAAATTTTTTGTTTTTTCCCTCTGAGTTTTGAAATTAAAGATTAGGTAAAATGATGTGAAATGTGTATCAATGACATGAAGAAATTCATATTGTGGTAGAGAGGAGCGCTTTAATACTTCTAGCATGTAGTATTTTGTTGTAGATTCTTTTGTGGGAGTCAGACTCTTGTGTATGATCCTTAAGGAAACATGGAAGCAAGGCAATAGAAGCATCACTTAACTTGTAAAACTCCAGAATGGGAATAGGCAAGGACAGAAGACTGGGATCTGGACTGGGCTGCCAAACTTAACCAGGAAATACGCATTAATAGAGCCCAGTACTAAATACCCATCTTCCTAACTTTTCAGCTCTGAAGAATGGGTACCTTTGCAACACTCCAAACGCATTGGCTTTCCCTGATTGGTACACATTAAATCCCAATCAGTAACTTTTACAAGTGGAATAATGCTTTAATTTTCTACCTTTCTTCCATAAAACAATGAATTACATGAAGTCTGTAACCGTCCAGACTGCCTCAGTTTCTTTAGTAAGTTTCAGTAAACTAAATATGCATTAACTCTGCTTGGGAATGAGTAATACGGGTCAATCATGTGCCTTGATTCTGATAAGTCCCTCCTCCCATGAACCCCCACATCCATTTTGAGGAGCAGGATATGGAGATGAGGACCTTATTCCCTCAACATAGTGCCTTGCAAGGAGGAAGCTGTGGGAGTCCTGCAAGGGGGGGTGATATTAGGATGGTACCTAGCAAGGAACCATGTCCCCATGTTGTACCCCTTATTACTCATTCCCAGAAAGTGCTGAAATAAAATCACTAATGCCCTGTACACATTGATCAGACATTTCGACAACAAAATCCATGGATTTTTTCTGACGGATGTTGGCTCAAACTTGTCTTGCATAAACACGATCGCACAAAGATGTCGGAAAATCCGATTGTTCTGAACGCGGTGACGTAAAACACGTACGTTGGGACTATAAACAGGGCAGTAGCCAATAGCTTTCGTCTCCTAATTTATTCTGAGCATGCGTGGCACTTTGTGCGTCGGATTTGTGTACACACGATCGGAATTTCCGACAACGGATTTTGTTGTCGGAAAATTTTATAGCAAGCTTTCAAACTTTGTGTGTCGGAAATTCCTATGGAAAATCTGTGATGGAGCCTACACACGGTCGGAATTTCCGACAACAAGGTCCTATCACACATTTTCCATCGGAAAATCCTATCGTGCGTACAGGGCACAACATTTTAGAAAAAGTCATTTTAGTAAAAAATTGCTCAATATAAATCCAATGTCAATCACATGGTTCAGCAATATAAATCCTCATCATTTATGATGACCCACCACCTAGGAACCCCACTGGTATGTTTAAAGGCCTGGGATATATCATTTAGTGGCGGTAGTGGTAATGTTGCTAAATCACAGATCCCTAGCCTGGTTTGTTTAGAAACAGTAGCCAGGGATTAGGGTGGGCAAACTGGGCAAGTTGGTTCAACTCTTCTTTGACTTGAACCCAAAGCTCATCCTTGTTCAGCATTACATGTGAGTGCTACCTAGAGTGGTTTGCATGCAAATGCAGCCTGCTCAGAAATGCCTACTCCAATCTTATGATACTCACCCTTTTTTTAATATACCAAACATTTGTCAAATTTAAAGCTTATTTTAGTCAGAATCTTTGAAATGCCACATATATATCAATGAATGCCTTTTCTATCTTTAAGAAAATGTCTATTGTGACAGAATGGCTTTTTTGAAATGCATTAATAATTGGGCTTTGTTAATGCTAACAATGAGATAAATGCCCACTCATGTCTGCTGTCAAGTGAGTCGTGACGTATGCTATTAATTATACAGATTTTTTATATATGCCGCATTTAACTCAAGAAAACCTTACATGTACCCTTTGCAATAGCACTTGCTTTTTTGTATATTCACTAACATGGGTGGGTGTTGACATTTTATCCCTATACATGTATATATGTTCCAAGCTGCTCATAGCATGTTGCGAAGATGTTATAGAAACTTTTGATCAGTGAAGCCTGCTATTTGCGTGGTTTGTCATAGTGACATTTTTTTCTCTTTTTATTGTTAGTTTTACTCAAAAATATTCTCCGTACTTTGGATTTTCCTTAGGCTAAGCTATAATTATTAGAATTTTCAACACAGATCAACTCTAGTTTGCACATAACAAACTTTGCATTTAGTTGGTGGAGGCTCAAACTATTAGAATTTAAGTGAAACCATGAAATGCACATGAGGGTAACAATTTAGATGCTCAGAACATTCAACCTTTAACAGTTACCTTTTCCCAGTATTCTGGATTTCAATTACTTTTGTGCATTATTTGAAAGTACAGATACCCTATACAGTATAAACAATACACAATGCATAGGAGAGTAGGTTATTGGAATCAACCAGAATCAAGTTTTAATTAACTTTAGTGCACAGATAAATGAAAGGTGATATCTAAACAGCTAGCTTCCAGCACACCACTTGTGTTTGCATGATGTAATTGAATAATACGTAGTAAAATGAGGAACACTTACAAAGAGAGTATTGTGGTTTGTGTATTGTTGTCACCATGGTGTATAAGTATATCTAGACTTAACGCATAACTCCACTTTTGTTGATAAAAAAAACATTCCCCTCTGGGTGATCTATGTACATTGCAAGGATTATAACAAACTGTGTTGCAGATTCCCACCCTTTGATATTCTGAAGAAATCCATGTGTATTTGTCCGTGCCTCTGTACTGAGTGGGTCTAATGGGAATGGTTTTATAATTAACTGTCAGGTGTGCAGCTGCAGGGCACTAATGGGGAAATCTGCTGGGCTTGCATCCCTTTAGACGCGCTCCTATTGAAATTATATCTCCAAAAATGACATTTTGCAGGGGATGCCTGATATCTGACTTGTATCTTAGGTAGACTTCAGGGAAAATTGGTGAGCCAATCACACAAGCAGGAAATTATGTTTCTGGGGAGTGGTCAGTACACACTCTGTGTACAGAACAACTCCAGGTAGCCATATCGCAATGCATTTTCAGAAAATTACAGTGGCTGCAGATTGAAAAGGAAAGGTAATCTTTAATAACATTCAATTACAATATGATTAGTGTCACTATTATAATATAATATAATAATACTTCCCCCTCCCTTCCCCAAAGGCATCACCAAGTGTTGGACCAGTGATTAAAGTATGTGCCTATTCAAATTCCTCCATCTCGGTACTGTAGGCTACTGCTGAGTATGATGTAACATTCCTCAATTGCTGTATAAAGAGTTTTTAGCAGGCAAACCTGACCTTTGTTGTCCTTATTCTGCCTTGGAGGACTTGATGGAGTGGTGCTGTCTCAGGCATCCTACTGATCCACTGCTTCATTAAGAAAAAGTTTAGGGAAAAGATAATTTATGTATGCCTACTGGGGTGCTTTAAATCTGATTTACAGTATATGGTTCTGATTGGGAAGGCTTTAGAGCATATATAGTATTGTATATACTATACACAGTCTGCAGTGTTTGTACCCATAAAATACTTAAAAATGACTGTGCTTTAAGAATCAATAAAAAAATCTAATGCAGGTAGAGAGCTAACAATTTGTCAACCTTAAAGAAGAACTTCATAAAAAAAAGTTGCAAGCTACACAGTAAAGAGTAGGGATGAGCCGAACACCCCCCGGTTCGGTTCGCACCAGAACCCGCGAACGGACCGCAAGTTCGCACGAACGTTAGAACCCCATTGACGTCTATGGGACTCGAACGTTCGAAATCAAAAGTGCTCATTTTAAAGGCTAATTTGCATGGTATTGTCCTAAAAAGGGTTTGGGGACCCGGGTCCTACCCCAGGGGACATGTATCAATGCAAAAAAAACTTTTAAAAACGGCCGTTTTTTCGGGAGCAGTGATTTTAATGATGCTTAAAGTAAAAAAAAAAAAGTGAAATATTCCTTTAAATATCGTACCTGGGGGGTGTCTATAGTATGCCTGTAAAGTGACGCGTGTTTCCCATGTTTAGAACAGTCCCTGCACCAAATGTCATTTTTAAAGGAAAAAATCTCATTTAAAACTGCTTGCGGGTTTAATGTCATGTCGGGTCATGGCAATATGGATGAAAATCAGTGAGACAAACGGCATGGGTACCCCCCAGTCCATTACCAGGCCCTTTGAGTCTTGTATGGATATTAAGGGGAACCCCGCACCCAAATTAAAATAAGGAAAGGTCCCTATATACTCTGAACAGCAGTATACAGGCGGTGCAAACAAGACAGGGACTGTAGGTTTGTTGTTAAGTAGAATCTGTTTGTAATTTTGAACATTTTTAACGTGTTTAGCTCCAGCCAAAAAATCTTTTCTAAGCTTTTTGGAAAACATAGGGAAGGGTTATCACCCCTGTGACATTTGTTTTGCGTCTTTCCTCCTCTTCAGAAGATTTCACCTCACTTTTTTGTCCCAATGAAAAATGTTTTTTGAAAATTTGGGTTTTTTTGTGGAACAAGGATTGGAAAGCATCAGTGGAAAGGAGAAATTGTTTTCCCATATTAACTCTTACAGGAGAGAATTTCCCTTCCTTAGGGGTAGATTTCATCTCACTTCCTGTTGTCTCCTTCCGTTTGCAAGTAGGAGTCGTTTGTAAGTTAGATGTTTGAAAGTAGGGTCCTGCCCTATATACTCAGCAGAAATTTGGGCCTTAGGTGTTGCTGTGGCCAAAACACTGTAAGCCCTCACAGGGCCCTGCTGTGAAATATTAGATCAAGAATTGTAATTACATGCCCCTGTTGAACAGGAGCTGAAAAATTAGGCCTTAGGCACTGGTGCTGGTGCCACAACACTGCAACCCCTCACAGACACTCTAGTTGGAACGCAGGAACGAGCCCTGCTGCAAAGTATTGCATCAAAAATTGTAATTACACGCCCCTGTTAGACAGGGGCAGAAAAATTGGGCCTTAGGCACTGGTGCTGGTGCCACAACACTGCAACCCCTCACAGACACTCTAGTTGGAACGCAGGAACGAGCCCTGCTGCAAAGTATTGCATCAAAAATTGTAATTACACGCCCCTGTTAGACAGGGGCAGAAAAATTGGGTCTTAGGCACTGGTGCTGGTGCCACAACACTGCAACCCCTCACAGACACTCTAGTTGAAACGCAGGAACAAGCCCTGCTGCAAAGTATTGCATCAAAAATTGTAATTACACGCCCCTGTTAGACAGGGGCTGAAAAATTGGGTCTTAGGCACTGGTGCTGGTGCCACAACACTGCAACCCCTCACAGACACTCTAGTTGGAATGCAGGAACGAGCCCTGCTGCAAAGTATTACATCAAAAATTGTAATTACACGCCCCTGTTAAACAGGGGCTGAAAAATTGTGCCTTAGGCACTGGTGGTGGCGCCCAGAACCAAAAATGTTCTTACAAGCTATCAGCGTGATGATTGAGGAGGAAGAGGATAATTACTCAGGGATAGTCACTCAGCATCAGCATAGGCAGTCTTTGAAGGGATCTGAGATTTCAAAAAAAATTATTCGGTTACATCTGCATCAGGTGCTTGGTAGCTGGTGGTGATCCAAGACTGATTCATTTTTATGAAGGTCAGCCGATCGACCGAGTCGGTGGACAGACGCACCCTGTGATCGGTTACCACGCCTCCAGCAGCACTGAATGTGCGTTCCGAAAGAACGCTGGATGCAGGACAGGCCAGTAGCTCAATTGCATACTGTGCAAGCTCTGGCCAGTGATCCATCCTCAAGACCCAGTAACCCAGAGGATTTTCGGTGGGAAAGGTGTCCAAGTCTGATCTTGCCCCTAGGTATTCCTGCACCATGTAAAACAGACGCTGGCGATGGTTGCTGGAACCGATCATACCTTGGGGCTGCGGACCAAAAAATTGTCTGAACGCATCGGTCAGACGGCCACCTTCTCCACCGCTCCTTCTTTGACTGACCGAAGCCTCAGCAACACGTTGTCCAGAAACAGGAGTTTGTAACCTCCCAGTCTCTGGGAACGCGTTGCACAGACCTTTCTGCAAGGCCTCCCGAAGATGTTTCATCCTCTGCTCCCTCTGCGATGGCAAGATAAGGTCCGCAACCTTACCCTTGTAACGTGGATCAAGGAGGGTTGCCAGCCAGTATTGGTCCTTCTCCTTGATACCACGAATACGAGGATCCTTACGCAGGCTTTGCAGGATCAGGGAGGCCATGCAGCGTAGGTTTGCTGAGGCATTCGGTCCGGAGTCCTCTGGGTCACTAAGGACAACAACGTCCGCAGCCACCTCCTCCCAGCCACGTACAAGTCCATGTGTTCCTTGGGACTGATCCCTTAAAGACTGCTGATGCTGAGTGCCAGGCTCCACCTCCATACTGACACAATCTTCCTCCTCCTCCTCCTCCTCCTCCTCGTCCTCTTCCTGTGTGATCGGCGGGCACGCAGGAACACTGTCTGGATAAAGGGGGCCTTGAGAGCTAAGGAAGTCCTCCTCTTCCTGCCTCTGTTCTGCCTCAAGTGCCCTGTCCATTATTCCACGCAGCGTGTGCTCCAACAGGTGGACAAGGGGGACAGTGTCACTGATGCATGCACTGTCAGTGCTCACCATCCTCGTGGCCTCCTCGAATGGTGACAGGACAGTGCATGCATCCCTGATCATGGCCCACTGGCGTGGGGAAAAAAAACCAAGGTCCCCTGACCCTGTCCTGGTGCCATAGTCGCACAGGTACTCATTGATGGCCCTCTGCTGCGTGTGCAGCCGCTGCAGCATGGCCAACGTCGAGTTCCACCTGGTGGGCATGTCACAGATTAGGCGGTTCTTGGGCAGGTTAAACTCCTTTTGGAGGTCCGTCAGCCGAGCACTGGCATTATATGACCGGCGGAAATGCACAGAGACTTTCCTGGCCTGCCTCAGGACATCCTGTAAGCCCGGGTACCTGCCCAAGAACCGCTGCACCACCAAGTTAAGGACGTGAGCCAAACAGGGCACATGGGTCAGTTGTCCCTGTCGGAGGGCAGAGAGGAGGTTGGTGCCATTGTCGCAAACCACCATTCCTGCCTTAAGTTGGCGTGGCGTCAACCACCTCTGAACCTGCCCCTGCAGAGCTGACAGAACCTCTGCCCCAGTGTGGCTCCTGTCCCCCAAGCACACCAGCTCAAGCACCGCATGGCATCTTTTGGCCTGCGTACTTGCGTAGCCCCTTGAACGCCTACGGAGCACCGCTGGTTCCGAGGAAGAGGCCATGGAGGAAGAAGAAGAGGAGGGGGTGGAGGAGAGAGGTGTGTCACAATCAGCATTTTGGAGGCGTGGTGGCGGAACAACCTCCAACACTACTGCACCTTGTCCTGCATCCTTCCCAGCTGCCAGCAGAGTCACCCAATGCGCCGTGAAACTTAAGTAACGTCCCTGTCCATGCCTGCTGGACCATGAGTCAGCGGTAATATGCACCTTACCGCTGACCGCCCTGTCCAGCGAGGCATGGACATTGCCTTCCACATGCCGGTAGAGAGCCGGAATCGCCTTCCGTGAGAAAAAGTGGCGTTTGGGTACCTGCCACTGAGGAACCGCACATTCCACAAACTCACGGAAGGGGGCAGAGTCTACCAACTGAAAAGGCAGCAGTTGAAGTGCTAGCAATTTTGCCAAGCTAGCATTCAACCGCTGGGCATGTGGATGGCTGGGATTAAACTTCTTTCGGCGGTGCAGCAGCTGGGGCAGGGAAATTTGCCTGGTACAATCTGACGTCGGTGTACCAAAAGCAGATTGCCCACAAGTACTTGGCTGTGACACACCTAATTCTACACCTTCATTCCTCTCACTGCAGGTCGCAGAGAGGACTGAAGGTCTAGTGGGGTTGGAAATCTCAGCTGATGAGGAGCAAGGAGAGATCGTCTTTGTTCTTTGGTGTGGGTCTTTTAGATACGCTTGCCAACGAACTGCATGGCAGGTCAACATATGTCTGGTCAAGCATGTGGTACCCAAGCGGGAGATGTTTTGGCCACGCGAGATACGCTTGAGACATATGTTGCAAATAGCAGCGGTGCGATCTGATGCACTCGTCTCAAAAAAGGCCCACACCAAAGAACTTTTTGAATAACGCGCAGAGACTGCAGCGCCCTGCACATGTGGAGCTTTGGGGTGTGATGCAGTCAATGTGCTGCCCTTAGGCTGGCCCCTGGAGGGCATCCTGCCTAGTTGGTGATGTGCCACCTCCTCCTCCTCCTCCTCCTCCTCCTCTCTCCTATCAGGCACCCACGTTGAGTCAGTGACCTCATCATCCCCTCCCTCCTCATCACTGGAGCAAACCTGGCAGTATGCTGCAGCAGGGGGAGCATGACTGCCAGATTGCTGTCCTTCTTGGGCACCCCCTCTGTCCGTGCTCATGTTACTGCCTTCATTGAGCTCAGTATCATCATCAGAGCCTTCCAAACGCTGGGCATCCTCCTGGAGCATGTACCCAACACTGTGGTCAAACAGTTCGAGGGAATCCTCATGAGGACATGGTGGAGCTAGGGAAGGAGTCACTGATGACATTGAGCTGAGGGAAGAGGCCGCTGCTTTGCCAGACAAAGCACCCTGGGCATGGGTGAGAGAGGATGAGGAGGATGAGGACGGCTTGGTCATCCACTCGACCAAGTCTTCCGCATGTTGCGGCTCAACACGGCCAGCTGCCGAAAAAAAGGCCAAGCGTGTCCCATGGCCACGTGCTGATGAGGATGCACCGTCTCCACGACCAGCACTAGACACAGAGCCTGCTTGCCCTCTCTTATTGGCTTGTGACTGTCTGCCTCTCCTTCTTGGCCTTCCAGACATACTAATGGCCTGTAGCTGCACTAAGCTGGGATAGAACACCTGTAATTTTCTTAAGGTAGCTTTATATACTGTAACCAGACAAGCCTGCCTGTCAGTAGGAAGATAACAGGAACAGATCTAGCTGAACACTGTGAGCAGGACGCACTGTACTAAATGTAAATAGTCTAGCTGCCTGACCGTGGTACTAATAGGATCAAAAAGAACACCTGTAATTTTCTTAAGGTAGCTTTATATACTGTAACCAGACAAGCCTGCCTGTCAGTAGGAAGATAACAGGAACGGATCTAGCTGAACACTGTGAGCAGGACGTACTGCACTAAATGTATATAGCAGGAACGGATCTAGCTGAACACTGTGAGCAGGACGCACTGCACTGAATGTAAATAGCAGGAACGGATCTAGCTGAACACTGTGAGCAGGACGCACTGCACTAAATGTAAATACCAGGAACGGATCTAGCTGAACACTGTGAGCAGGACGCACTGCACTAAATGTAAATACCAGGAACGGATCTAGCTGAACACTGTGAGCAGGACGCACTGCACTGAATGTAAATAGCAGGAACGGATCTAGCTGAACACTGTGAGAAGGACGCACTGCACTAAATGTAAATACCAGGAACGGATCTAGCTGAACACTGTGAGCAGGACGCACTGCACTGAATGTAAATAGCAGGAACGGATCTAGCTGAACACTGTGAGCAGGACGCACTGCACTGAATGTAAATAGCAGGAACGGATCTAGCTGAACACTGTGAGCAGGACGCACTGTACTAAATGTAAATACCAGGAACGGATCTAGCTGAACACTGTGAGCAGGACGCACTGTACTAAATGTAAATAGTCTAGCTGCCTGACCGTGGTACTAATAGGATCAAAAAGAACACCTGTAATTTTCTTAAGGTAGCTTTATATACTGTAACCAGACAAGCCTGCCTGTCAGTAGGAAGATAACAGGAACGGATCTAGCTGAACACTGTGAGCAGGACACACTGTACTAAATGTAAATAGTCTAGCTGCCTGACCGTGGTACTAATAGGATCAAAAAGAACACCTGTAATTTTCTTCAGGTAGCTTTATATACTGTAACCAGACAAGCCTGCCTGTCAGTAGGAAGATAACAGGAACGGATCTAGCTGAACACTGTGAGCAGGACGCACTGTACTAAATGTAAATAGTCTAGCTGCCTGACCGTGGTACTAATAGGATCAAAAAGAACACCTGTAATTTTCTTAAGGTAGCTTTATATACTGGAACCAGACAAGCCTGCCTGTCAGTAGGAAGATAACAGGAACGGATCTAGCTGAACACTGTGAGCAGGACACACTGTACTAAATGTAAATAGTCTAGCTGCCTGACCGTGGTACTAATAGGATCAAAAAGAACACCTGTAATTTTCTTCAGGTAGCTTTATATACTGTAACCAGACAAGCCTGCCTGTCAGTAGGAAGATAACAGGAACGGATCTAGCTGAACACTGTGAGCAGGACGCACTGTACTAAATGTAAATAGTCTAGCTGCCTGACCGTGGTACTAATAGGATCAAAAAGAACACCTGTAATTTTCTTAAGGTAGCTTTATATACTGTAACCAGACAAGCCTGCCTGTCAGTAGGAAGATAACAGGAACGGATCTAGCTGAACACTGTGAGCAGGACACACTGTACTAAATGTAAATAGTCTAGCTGCCTGACCGTGGTACTAATAGGATCAAAAAGAACACCTGTAATTTTCTTCAGGTAGCTTTATATACTGTAACCAGACAAGCCTGCCTGTCAGTAGGAAGATAACAGGAACGGATCTAGCTGAACACTGTGAGCAGGACGTACTGCACTAAATGTATATAGCAGGAACGGATCTAGCTGAACACTGTGAGCAGGACGCACTGCACTGAATGTAAATAGCAGGAACGGATCTAGCTGAACACTGTGAGCAGGACGCACTGCACTAAATGTAAATACCAGGAACGGATCTAGCTGAACACTGTGAGCAGGACGCACTGCACTGAATGTAAATAGCAGGAACGGATCTAGCTGAACACTGTGAGCAGGACGCACTGCACTGAATGTAAATAGCAGGAACGGATCTAGCTGAACACTGTGAGCAGGACGCACTGCACTGAATGTAAATAGCAGGAACGGATCTAGCTGAACACTGTGAGCAGGACGCACTGCACTAAATGTAAATACCAGGAACGGATCTAGCTGAACACTGTGAGCAGGACGCACTGCACTGAATGTAAATAGCAGGAACGGATCTAGCTGAACACTGTGAGCAGGACGCACTGCACTAAATGTAAATACCAGGAACGGATCTAGCTGAACACTGTGAGCAGGACGCACTGCACTGAATGTAAATAGCAGGAACGGATCTAGCTGAACACTGTGAGCAGGACGCACTGCACTGAATGTAAATAGCAGGAACGGATGTAGCTGAACACTGTGAGCAGGACGCACTGCACTAAATGTAAATACCAGGAACGGATCTAGCTGAACACTGTGAGCAGGACACACTGTACTAAATGTAAATAGTCTAGCTGCCTGACCGTGGTACTAATAGGATCAAAAAGAACACCTGTAATTTTCTTCAGGTAGCTTTATATACTGTAACCAGACAAGCCTGCCTGTCAGTAGGAAGATAACAGGAACGGATCTAGCTGAACACTGTGAGCAGGACGCACTGTACTAAATGTAAATAGTCTAGCTGCCTGACCGTGGTACTAATAGGATCAAAAAGAACACCTGTAATTTTCTTAAGGTAGCTTTATATACTGTAACCAGACAAGCCTGCCTGTCAGTAGGAAGATAACAGGAACGGATCTAGCTGAACACTGTGAGCAGGACACACTGTACTAAATGTAAATAGTCTAGCTGCCTGACCGTGGTACTAATAGGATCAAAAAGAACACCTGTAATTTTCTTCAGGTAGCTTTATATACTGTAACCAGACAAGCCTGCCTGTCAGTAGGAAGATAACAGGAACGGATCTAGCTGAACACTGTGAGCAGGACTTACTGCACTAAATGTATATAGCAGGAACGGATCTAGCTGAACACTGTGAGCAGGACGCACTGCACTGAATGTAAATAGCAGGAACGGATCTAGCTGAACACTGTGAGCAGGACGCACTGCACTAAATGTAAATACCAGGAACGGATCTAGCTGAACACTGTGAGCAGGACGCACTGCACTGAATGTAAATAGCAGGAACGGATCTAGCTGAACACTGTGAGCAGGACGCACTGCACTGAATGTAAATAGCAGGAACGGATCTAGCTGAACACTGTGAGCAGGACGCACTGCACTGAATGTAAATAGCAGGAACGGATCTAGCTGAACACTGTGAGCAGGACGCACTGCACTAAATGTAAATACCAGGAACGGATCTAGCTGAACACTGTGAGCAGGACGCACTGCACTGAATGTAAATAGCAGGAACGGATCTAGCTGAACACTGTGAGCAGGACGCACTGCACTAAATGTAAATACCAGGAACGGATCTAGCTGAACACTGTGAGCAGGACGCACTGCACTGAATGTAAATAGCAGGAACGGATCTAGCTGAACACTGTGAGCAGGACGCACTGCACTGAATGTAAATAGCAGGAACGGATGTAGCTGAACACTGTGAGCAGGACGCACTGCACTAAATGTAAATACCAGGAACGGATCTAGCTGAACACTGTGAGCAGGACGCACTGCACTGAATGTAAATAGCAGGAACGGATCTAGCTGAACACTGTGAGCAGGACACACTGCACTAAATGTAAATACCAGGAACGGATCTAGCTGAACACTGTGAGCAGGACGCACTGCACTGAATGTAAATAGCAGGAACGGATCTAGCTGAACACTGTGAGCAGGACGCACTGCACTGAATGTAAATAGCAGGAACGGATCTAGCTGAACACTGTGAGCAGGACGCACTGCACTAAATGTAAATACCAGGAACGGATCTAGCTGAACACTGTGAGCAGGACGCACTGCACTGAATGTAAATAGCAGGAACGGATCTAGCTGAACACTGTGAGCAGGACGCACTGCACTGAATGTAAATAGCAGGAACGGATCTAGCTGAACACTGTGAGCAGGACGCACTGCACTAAATGTAAATAGCAGGAACGGATCTAGCTGAACACTGTGAGCAGGACGCACTGCACTGAATGTAAATAGCAGGAACGGATCTAGCTGAACACTGTGAGCAGGACGCACTGCACTAAATGTAAATACCAGGAACGGATCTAGCTGAACACTGTGAGCAGGACGCACTGCACTGAATGTAAATAGCAGGAACGGATGTAGCTGAACACTGTGAGCAGGACGCACTGCACTAAATGTAAATACCAGGAACGGATCTAGCTGAACACTGTGAGCAGGACGCACTGCACTGAATGTAAATAGCAGGAACGGATCTAGCTGAACACTGTGAGCAGGACACACTGCACTAAATGTAAATAGTCTAGATAGAAGATAACAGGAACGGATCTAGCTAAACTGAATACAGTGTATATATATATATGCAACACCTGGGATGCATATATATACACAATACACTGTAAGTGCAGCTAACTGACTGACTGTTCTGCCTAATCTATCTAACTCAAATCAAATGACACTGTCTCTCTCTCTCTCTATCTCTCAGCACACCGGAACACACACTACACAGGGCCGCCGTGCAGGCGGCCTTATATAGTGTGGGGTGTGTACTAAATCCCCTGAGCCATAATTGGCCAAAGCCACCCTGGCTTTGGCCAATTACAGCTCTCTCTACTGACGGCGCTGTGATTGGCCAAGCATGCGGGTCATAGTGCATGCTTGGCCAATAATCAGCCAGCAATGCACTGCGATGCCGCAGTGAATTATGGGCCGTGACGCGCCACACGAATTTGGCGCGAACGGCCCATATCGTTTGCAATTCGGCGAACGACCGAACAGCCGATGTTCGAGTCGAACATGGGTTCGACTCGAACACGAAGCTCATCCCTAGTAAAGAGCAACTGTTGAGAAAAACATACTTCAGCAGGACTGTATAATACACAACATAATGTATAAAGTGCAGGGGTCAATTCATTGCTTACAAAGAACCGAGCGGTCAGAACAATGCAATGTGCACTATAGTGTATGAGTTTAGCAGTGAAAGGTGTATGTATTATAGGACCCTTACATTGCGGGCTAGAGGGAGAAAAAAGCCCCAGAGTCAATTAGTCATGGTAGGGGTGGGGGCATGGATACCCAGGAATAAGTGGTCAAGTTTTTGTGGTCATGAAAAGAAAAAATGACTTGTGTAATGGGAGGAAAAAATTCTTTGTGTCAGTGGTCTATGGGAGGAAGAAATGGCCAGTGTTGGTGGTCAGGAGGGAAGAAGAAAATGACTTGAATTGGTTGTCAGTAGGAAGAAAAAAAATGGCAGGTGTTCATGTCTATGAGTGGACAAATGCCCTGACATTGGTGACCAGCGAAAAAAAAGACAAGATGCAATTGTGTCAGTGGGGCTCAGCCCAGTGGGAATTGTGGGGAAGCAATAGGACTTAGGGTACAATTCATTAAGCGATATGTTACCGCATTTGAGTATGCGGTAACAAATCGTACAAGGAAAAAAAAAAAAGGTGCAAATTCACAAAGAAACTCTTGTTGTAAACTCGCATGCGTTATCTAATAGAAAATATCGCACGACAACATGCGGGAAGTTATCGGAAACATCTTGCAGGAGATGGGAAAAAAGGAACCAAATGGCATGATGCTTTTCCAAAAAAATGTAAGGCTGACAGCAACTTGGTCATGGCATGACTTCTCTATGTAGAGGGCTCAAGGTACCCGATATATAGAGCTCCAGTATCAGTTGATCAGATAACCTGAACTTCTGCAGGGTCTCCACTGCAGAGAATTGATCTAGAAGTGTGCGCTCCTTGAGGCTGGGTTTACACTATCTTCGCATGCGGCTCACAGCAGGGGTCTGGTGCATCCCAGTTTACCATTTCAGCCCAAATTTTGGGCTAAATCCGGACCTGAAACAGACCAAAAGACACACAGGGCTCCTGTGCAAATCCGCACCAGAGCATCCAATTTACAATAGTGTGAACTCAGCCTTAAGGTTCTTTCCTTCAAAAGGACCACTTGACATCTCCTCCTCCTCTTCTGTATTGCTTTAAATTCCAGGAGACTGGATGCAAAGGACTCCATTTTAATAAGATATCCTCTGACAGCCTCTAAATAACTCTCCTCACGCCTCCAGCTTGCACTTTCCCGCCTATGTTTCAACCAATCACTGGGGGGGTCTGACATTGCCATGGTTACTACATAGTTATGGCAAGCTCGGAGCAGTACTTAATTACGGCTTGCATTTATTTTATTTCCTTTAGTGAATTAACTTTATTGTCTTTTTATGCATTATTTACCAAACGTTTTTGGTGTTTCTGTTAAATACCGCATACGAGTGATAACGAATTGACATTTTCATTATCAAATGCAGTAAGTGATCATATGACTGACATAAGGCATGCAATAAGCTTCAGTGAATTGTGCCCTTATTGTGGGTAAGAAGAGTGCCCAGTGAGATGGAGTGGGGAGAATAATAGCACCCAGTGAGAGATGGGGAAACAATAGTGACCAGCAGGGGAAGAAAAGAACAATAGTGCCCAGTGAGGGGTGGGGAGAAAACAATAATGCCCATCAGGGAATAGGGACAACAATAGTGCACATTGGGTATGTGCGGTAAACATTGATGTAAGTGGAAAACAGTTACTTTGCACTGAAGTCTTGTGTCCCTGCTGTGCTCTCTCCCACCTGACCCTGTAACTCTTTCAACCAAAGCCAGGAACAGGTGGAATGGAGAATTCCAAACGAGGCTGTAACACACAACCCTGCCCAGTGCAGTGGGCAGAGCTTAAATAGCAGCAACTTGCTGCTGTGATTAGACAGCGAAGCAGGGTGATGTGGGACATAGCCCCTGTAAATGGGACCACAGGGTTAAACTGAAAATGTCAGACAGTCCAGCACAATTCATTAGGTATATAGCTGGTAGATGGGCTTTAGAGATGGTTTACCTGGAGCCTAGAGGAATAAAGTAGAGATTGTGTATATATGGCTACTGAAGGAATGCTGTAAAGTCAGTATATATATATATGGCTGTTGGAGGGTGGCTCTAGAGATAGTACTGTTTATGTACAGTATAGCTTCTGGGGTGGGCCGGTTGGTGGGCTGCGCTGTGTATGTGGCTTTTGGAGGGGGTCGTAGACATTGTGTGTAAATTGCTGCTGGGGGTTACAAATATATGGCTGCTAAAGGGACACGTTTAGGATAGAATATATGGCTGCTAGAGGGACGTGATTAAGACTTCTACATTTTGGCATATGTATGAAGGTTCATTCAATTGACTTTATTGTTTCACCATACCTGTTCTATTATATGGAAAGTGGAGCACAAAAGGCTGTTGACCCAAGAATGCTACATCACCCACTTAGTGTCTGTTAAATGGGATAGAAGGCAGCAGGCATTTCTACTTGTATATAAAAAAATCAATCCAGACAAGCAATTTATATTTGAAATAAAAAATTTTATTGGATAAATTTTTAGGCCACGGCTATTTTATTGGTTTAATAAAATTTCTAAATTTTATCATCTATAAACATTTACTGAATCCATATTAAAATTCTTTATATAACATCAGTTAAAAGTATAATTAAACCCAGCCACTACGGCTCAGGCTGAATACTATTCTATCTTTTGAATAAGCAAAACAAATTTACCCCCCCCAAAAAAAAGGATTTACCACATAAAAAGCTGCAACAAGGGAGTGGGGGGTGGGGAGCTGTCCTTTTCAATTTCTTCTGGCAACTGTCAACGGTCCATAACTTGTAGCCAATATCTATAGGGGTACCCTATAGATGCTGTTAAGTCATGTACCCCCACCAATGCATTCATTGGTGGAGGTAAATGACTTAACTGACCTATCCTATACTAAATTTACAATTTATTTGTATTAAATGGATAACTTGGCTGGCAAATGAAGTTATCCCATTTTCAAAACTCTGGGATAGATTTAAACAACTGCCGCTGCCTCAGATCCTATGAGGAAAGGGGGGGGGGCTATAAATAGGCTTTTTTTCCCCCTTTTTCCTTACATGGAATAGAAGACATTTCTACTTATATATAAAAACTCAATCCAGACAAGCAATTTATATTTTAAATAAAAGAGTTTATTGGATAAATATTTAGCTGTGGCGATTTTATTGATTTAATAAAATTTCAAGTTTTTATAATCTATAAACATTTACAGAATCCATATTAAATTCTTTATATAACATCATATTCTATCTTCTGAATAAGCAAAACAAATTTAGTACAACAGACAGGAAGTATGGTAAGCATACTGACTGTCACCTAACCCCAGCCCGCGGCTTTTTCGATTCAAGTCTGGAAATCATTGTTTAAAATATCAAGCCCAATATCCGATAAATGGCTACCATCCTCACGGTAGAGCCCATGGAAATCCCCCTCTAATTCTATGTGTCTAAAAGTAAACCCAAATGGTTGTAATATATATTTGATAATATTTCTATTTACGCGCTTTCACATTTTTTTGAAAGGAGGTATTAAGAAAGAATAAAGTCAGCGAAGGTCGAGGTGTAATTTCGGAAAATACTGTACTATTTTTAAATTTGGAAAAGACAATCTTAGAAGATTAAGAGTCTGCTGAATGTCAAAAATTAAATCTAAAGTCTTCACTTGACCTGTGTCATTGCCACCCATATGAATAATGAGAATATCAGGTTGTGGCCAACAATCAAATAATTTATAAAATTTGGATTGTAAGTCATTCCACCTCATTCCTCTCCAGCCACTCCAGTATATTTTAAAAGAAGGATCAAGACTCAAATTAGAAGAATAAGATCTCGCTGATGCTCGCTTCTGAGCCCAATACACAAAAGAGTGGCCGAGAATACAATAGTTAACTGATCTGTAATAAAGTCAAACAAAAGAGTTAGGACAGATATACAGTTTGTAAGAATCAGATCGCCATCTACCTAACTTTTTAATAAAATTCGCATGAAAACCTGAACAGAATGTGAAGTTAATTGTTCATGACTCAAATGCAGAAAACCATCATCATGAACAAATAAATTATCATTAAAATCTGGTCGTACCATCAAATACTGTCTCAAAAGCCATATTGGACAAATATTACGCAAAGGACACTGATTCAAATAAATCCAGTGTCCTTTGCCATACCTATCCATCTTACTGTGTGGAAGAAAAACCCTCAATTGGTTATCTTCAATATTAACATTCTTAACTTTCATTGGTGAGGGCTTATGTTTTGCAGCAGAGACAACCTCTGATATTTGAAAGGCTCCAAAGAAATGAAAGGTAAAAACAGATTTAAAAAGATCTTCTTAAACAGAAAAACAAACTTTCGCAGAAACAGGGCACAAACTGCTCAACAGATCAATATCGATAGGAGAGCGGAACGTAGATTTCTTATATCCTTTCAATGTTTGCTTGACGGAAAAGGAACTTAAACAATGCGGTAATGAATTAAGCTTTAGAAAAAATGAAACACCAGCTAACTTTTTATGTACATGAGACCAAGAATATTTCTGATCCATTAAATAACTAAGAAACAAAAGTATAACTTCCTCAAAAATTGGATGAAATTATTATTTTATAAAAAGTAAATCAATAACTTCCTAGATGAAATATAACGCAACCATGTAGATTTAGCTAATGTTGAATATAGTCAAACACTATATTAGATCCCACAATTGACGGGGGCATGGAACACCTTGTAGATGAGCTTCTGGCGTTAGATGATAAAAACAATCCATCTGGAATCGAGAAAGTGAATCTGTCAAACGATTCTCTCTACCTGGAATAAATTTTGCTTTAATCCAAATATTTAATGACAGACGCTTAACCTCCCTTGTGGTATGATTATTTCAGATTTTTGGTGCTGAAAGCGGTTCAATTATTTTGCATGGAAATTTGGTGTTTTATATTGTAGGCCTGTAATTCTTAGGAATAACTCACTTAAATCTGTCCAAACAAGAGTCTAGTAGACATCCCAGGTATGATAAAGTTTGAAAAACGAAATCATAAATTATAATATAATAAATAACTATAAATAATTATAACAAATAATGTAATAATAATAAAAATTATTCAATAATGTAATCAAATCAAAAACACTGAAATTTGCTCAGTTGCAAAATTGTCACTGTCATTACTTTCAGTGTTTGATGACGGATTTCCCCACAAATCACTATCGTTCAATTCTGCAAGTGATTCTAATTTATTATTGCTGTTTTCTAGCTGGTCTAAAAGCGCTTTTGACGTAAACTGATTTTTTTTGGTTGCTATGGACAATCTCCAGTTTCCTGGCAGAAAGAATGGTATTTATAATATAAAACTGCATGCAGGACACTGGACAAACCACTAGGGACAAAGGGGATGTGTAATTATTTGATACAGTACTGTAATCTGTAAGATTACAGTATACTGTATGTATACTGTGTTTTTTTATTTTTTAACAGAAGATTTTTTATTAAACAAATCAGCATTACCATACAAGATAAGTTAGTACATTCAATGCAAAAAGGATAATGATAGTAAGATCTACCTTTAACCTATAGTCTCTGTTTATCAAATATACCAGTTGTGCAGTTGTCGGAAATATCACTTAATAGTATACCTTATTGCATTATAGTGTTGTAATTATACCATCTTAGATACTAACATGTAAGTAACCTTTATTCAGTCCAGCCCAGCAGGAAAAAGGGGGGGGGGGAGGGAAGGGGGGAGAGAGAGGGGGGCGAGAGAGGGGGGCGAGAGGGGGTGAGCACAAGGAGAATAGGCATGTGATACATGATGTCCTCCAATGTGTTTCATGGCACGATTATGGGGAAGGGGGTTCAGAGTTCCCAGAGGCGTCCACCCAAGGGGACCAGATTTTATCGAACTTCCCCGGGCATTGCCTATTTTCATATGTCATTCTATACAGGGGAAGTGCCATGTTCACCGACCTTTTCCACGAGACCAGAGTAGGAGGCTCTGCTAATTTCCACCTCAGTAAAATTTCACGCCTAGCATAATATAATGCGAAGGTAAGACACAGTTTACTATATCTGTCTCCCTCAACATCCTCCAAATGACTGAGCAGTAATATCTGAGGATCGACAGGTACATCAAAACCTATGACATTGCTCAGTCTGGAGGCCACTGCTGACCAAAAGGGTCTGAGCTTGGGACAGGACCAGACCATGTGCCAGAAGGTGCCCACCTCCTGTCTGCATCTCTGACAATTGGGATCTCTTTGATTGTAAATGCGCACCAGTCGCTGTGGTGTGAAGTACGCTCTGTGTAGGAACTTAAATTGTATGAACCTATCTTTTGCTTGCCAAAATAAGGGGGGTAGGGAACTGAGCTTCAAAAGCGTGCTTTAGCTGCCTGTACCTGAATTAGAAGGAGGGAGGGATAGCAAATGCTTGCCTCAGGGCCTGAAAGGTCATAAGCCTACCGTCCTGAATTATATCAGGGTTTGAAACAGGAAAATCTGGATGCCGCACACCGGATAAAGTTGAAAACATCTTCTTTATTGTAAAACTTGGATCATAAAAAACAGGACAATCAGGCGGGTGGTACAGACACAGCTTAGCTGTGTCTGTACCACCCGCCTGATTGTCCTGTTTTTTATGATCCAAGTTTTACAATAAAGAAGATGTTTTCAACTTTATCCGGTGTGCGGCATCCAGATTTTCCTGTTTCAAACCCTGCTTCAATTTGCATTTAGCCAGCACCTGGGACTCCTCTCCTCTGAAGGATTCACTAACACACACCTGAAAGCAAGTTCTCCTGAGCGGTGATTTATTTTCTCTGTCTTGTCTGTCCTGAATTATATGCTTTAATGTAAGAATACCCTTTTCTGCCCATAGGGAGGGGTCTGGTATACTGTGGAAATGAGGGAGCATAGGGTTACCCCATAGGGGCATATGAGGTGAGATATGATTAGGTTTCCTGTATATCTTCCTAGCGTCCTGCCAGACCCTTACGGTGGTTTGCATCGGAGTTGTCATGGACGGGCTAGCCCTAAGTCCACGAAACGTGAGATTACTCAGGGCAGCATAGGAACCCAGAATGGCTGCTTCCAGAGTGACTGCTGGGTTCTGTGTGGGCTGGGAGAACCACCACCGAATCATGACAAGACCAGCTGCCCAATAATAAATTTGAAAATTCGGTAGTGCCAGACCCCCTCCCAAAAGTGGGAGATACAGGATCTGCTTGGCCACCCTGGGTGGCCTCCCGGCCCAGACAAAGTGTATCAGCAGACTCTCCAACCTTCGGAAAAAAGCCCTAGGGATGTGTATGGGTGCATTACGGAAAAAATATAAATATTTGGGAAAGTAAATCATTTTTAGCAGATTTACTCTGCCTACCAGAGTTAGTGGAAGGGTACGCCAGGCAGCGCATTTATCCCTCGCTGACGAAGTCTTTCTGACGTAACGCCACGTACATTTTTTTTGTGCTGCACTTATTTTGTTTATTGAATGTTACTGAGGTTGGTGTTATCCTCTTAGTGTTCAGCTTGCATTAGTCTTAATTTTGGTTTGCGCTGATTGTCCCATTTTATATAGCTGTTAACTGTGACATGAGTGGCCGCAAATTGTTGTCCATATAGTCCTGGACTATAGGAGTCGAGGGGTGGAGCGGGAACAGGACCGACTTGTCCCAATTGATACGGATCCCCGAGTACCCGCCGAATCATTTAATCAGGCTTAATGCAGTCTGTAAAGAGGACGACGCATCCGCTAAATAGAGCAGAGCGTCGTCCGCATACAGTGATATCTTCTCCTCAATTGGGCCCACCTGAAGCCCCCCTATGCCGGGGTCGGCCCTCAGCAATATAGCCAGGGGCTCCATTGCCAGAGCAATTAAACCCGGGGAGAGGGGACACCCTTGTCTTGTGCCCCGAAATAATTTAAACTTCTCTGATAGGCATCCGTTGGTGCGTATTCTGGCGGAAGGGTCATGGTACAGCATGCGGAGCCATTTCGTGAAGCCCGGGCCGAACCCGAATCGAGCAAGCACTTCCCATAAGTAGCCCCACTCGATGGAGTCAAAAGCCTTCTCCGCGTCGAGTGAGGCCACCGTTCCCTTGGTCGTCTCGTCTGCCCTATCTATGTGAGTGTGAAGGCGTCTAATATTAATGTCAGTACCTCTCCCGGGCATAAAACCTGTTTGATCCCTGTGGATCAGGGCAGTAATGACCAAGTTGGGCCTATTGGCCAATACTTTTGCCAGTACTTTTGCATCCACATTCATGAGGGATTTGGGGCAATACGAAGAGCATAATGTAGGGTCTTTGCCTGGCTTGGGGATCACCACTATGATCGCTTCACTCATTGTATCCGGAAGTTTCTCAAGCCGTGTCGATGCCGAGAAGAGGCCCTGAAGTTTATCAACTAGTTCTGTAGCATATTGTTTGTAAAACTCCACAGGGATGCCATCAGGTTCCAGTGTTTTCCCTGTCTGCATCGATTTAAGTGCCTGGAGTATCTCTAAGGTTGTAATTGGGGCGTCAAGCTTATCTCGATACGTTACTGTAAGGGTTGGGATATCAATGTCATCTAGGTATGCTATCAGATCCTCTCCTCTATAGTCTGCCCTAGACGTGTAAAGAGATTCGTAAAAATTCGTAAAACAGCGATTAATCTCTTCCGGTGTGTGAAAACTATCTGTCCTGAGGGATCCCTAATGTGGGAAATGCTCATCCCCCCACCTGCTCCCTGGAGAGCCAGGCCAGCAATCGGCCCGCCGTCTCCCCCTGCTCAAATATCCGCTGGGATTGAGCTAACATTTTTTTCTGGGTAAGAGAGGTACGAAGGCGAACCACCTCCTTCGTCATGAGTTGTAGTTGTGAATAGTGTATAGGGTCTCGGGTACGGACAAAAAGAATCTCTGCGCTACTCGCCTCCCTCTCAGCCTTTACCAAGTCAGCTTTGCGCTCTCTGCAAACTCTGGCTATGATGGTCTGGTAGTGTCCCCTCGTCGTGGCCTTAAAGGCATCCCACAAGTGGGGTCAGCCGAGCCCACGTTTACCTCCCAGAAGCCAAGCAACTCTGTTCTAAATTGGAAGTCCACAGCAGTGTCTGAAATCCAAAACCTAGAGAGCCTCCATATCCTGTCTACAGAGCCCAGGGAAAGGTCCAATGACAACAACAAAGGCGCGTGATCAGAGATTCCTCTAGGCAATATTTTTATGTCCGTGACCCGTGGGAGGACCACTGCGGGAAAACGTTCTATGGGAGGCTGAGTGACAGGTGTATGCCCTGGTCTGGGGGTTTCGCCACCTCCAAACATCAGTCAAGCCATAAGTATCCGCCCACTCACTCAACCCAGGGCAATGATGTCCCGCAGATGTTAGTCTATTAAAATCCGGGTCAGGGACCAGATTAAAATCCCCCAGTATGACATTGTTGTCAGATGCAAAGTCAGCCATCTTGCTGGTGATCTGATTGAGCACCAACAAGGAAGCCAGAGGGGGCAAGTATAAGCCCACAATGGTCCACGTTAGAGAGTATATTTTGGCATGAATGATAACACATCGACCCTCGGGGTCCAGGGCCAAATCCAGGAGCCGAAAAGGAAGAGATTTCAGTATCAGGATAGTGACACCTCTGGAGAAGCTGGAGTGCGTAGAGTGGTAGTGGTAGTCCACCCATGGTTTTTTAAGGGCCAGAACCCTACTTCCTATTAGGTGCGTTTCTTGGAGCACACATATATGTGGGTTATAAGCTTTAATAAATTAAAACATTAGGGAACGCTTGACTGGGGAGTTCAGTCCCCTGGTGTTCCAGGAGATGATGTTAAGGGAGGACATGGTTACTAAGAGTGATAAAAAAGTTAGGATCAGTGTAGGTCATGGCTCCTGAACTGGACCCCCGGACCCAGAACGGACACATCTGGATACAGTGCAATGCTGATAAGTCAATTATTTTAGTGCAATTGTAAAACAAAAACAAAACCAAACTAAAAACAGCCCAATATCTAACGTGAATTAAACAAGCCCCATTAGGGGAACATTCCCCACACCCCACCCCACCCACCCCCTCCAAACTGAGGCGGGTTTCAATCCCAAACCAATTCAGCTCGCCGGCTGCAACAGGGGGTCCGTGGAAGAGGCGAGCCTAACCCCCTGAGGCTTCACGCAGGGGGGGTAAGCAGCAGTTCAAGCGGCCTTCCAAATGTGAGAGCCCCGCTAGTGGACTGTAACAGGCTGTGAAGTACTGGATGTCAAACGGAGGTAAGTAAAGCAACCTGCGACCCCACAGTAAAGGTAAAAGGATACACAGAACAAAAAGAGAAAAAACTTCTGCGCTCCCCAAGGGGGCAAGCAAATAAATAGAAGCTTCATAACTCAACTGTCTCCTGACCATGTTTTTTGGCAGGGGCATTAACTTAGATTTTCCTGATGGGGGATAGTCATTTACCCCCCTCAAATCCGCACATACCATGGAATTGAACTGGGCAAAACCTGTGCAACAAAGGTAAGTCATCCATGAAGCAGATCATATGGTAACTCAAACCTGGGCCCAGGTTGTTGTGAGTAAACATTGAAGAGGTTACACGGCACATATCGATCAAATGATCAGCGGATCTGCTATAGCGAGTCCGGCCAGGCAGAGGCCTCTCTAGGCGTGCTGAAGAATCGAGTTGTCTCGCCATCTTGGACTCTCAGGTGAGCAGGGAAGAGTACGCTGTAGCGAATGCTGCGTGCTCTCAATGCAGCTTTAACTTGGTCGAAAGACTTCCTGAGTTTCTGGGTCTCCACCGAGTAATCAGGAAAAATCATCAACTTAATGTTCTGGAATCTGAGGTCCCCAACATTTCTGGAGGCTCGGAGAACTTCATCCCTGTCTCTGAAGTTGAGGAGATGGAGAATAAATGTGCAAGGAGGGGATCCAGGACGTCCCGGCCTAGGCAGGATACGGTGTGCCCTCTCGACTGTATAGTAGGGTGACCAACGGGCCTCGGGTAGCAGGTCACGCAACAATCCCTCTATGAAGAAGGTAGGATTGTTCCCCTCCGCCCCCTCTGGTAGACCTATAATCCGAAGATTGTTGCGCCTGTTTCTGTTCTCCGCGTCTTCGGCTCTGTATTCCAGGGCTTTTACCTTGGTTTGAAGCATACGGAGTGTTGCTCCATGTTCCGCTGTGGTGTTTTCCGTGGTACTCAGTCTTTGTTTCGTTTCGGTAACTCGAGACCTGAGTTTGTCTTTATCTTGGTGGATCAGACCCATATCCAGCTGAACAGCTTCAATTTCTGTCGTTAACGTAGATTGGCAGGTTGCGATAGCCACCATGACGTCCGCCAGCCAGGGGGGACGAGAGTCGTCCGACTCCATAGGATTCGTCTGCAAGGCTCTATGGGAACTGCGTGTAATGTGAGCCTCTGAAGCGAGACAGGTGGGGATCTGAGGGGAGTCCGACTGTGGGCCCTTAGGAAAGGCCGCAGCTGCGGCCTAGCTGCTCATGGGGAGGAGGAGGAGAATAAACCCAGATCACTGCTCCTGGCCGAGTCATGGCCCGCCGATTAGCCTCTGCCCACGGTCTGTAGTGGGCTGTGACAGTCTGTAGAGTAGCCGATCGCACCAGGGGTCATCCAAGACGTGGCGCGGCCCGTCAGGAAGTCGAGGTAGGCCGGGGTCGTCTGGCGGGGCCCCGATCACGGCCCAGAAACGGGAAATCCCCTCTCCCTTCAGCAGTCAGGGGATCCTTGTAGCTCTCCCAGGCGGCAGGGATGTGATTGCTGGGAAATAGAAGCCGTTGGATCCGGATTATCGTATCAGATCAGCTCTCTAAAAGAACAACCACTCACAGCGCCATCTTGGCCACGCCCTTATATACTGTGTTTTTTACTGTTTGAATTTGGCGCCGAACTCCGTCCCCGTGCGTCGCAACGCTCACAGGGAACGGAGCTCAGCACTGTGAATCGAGCGGAACATGGCGGCTCGCAGATCACAGCGGGGAGACATTGCAGGATCCAGGGGACAAGGTAAGTAACCTCTACATGGATCCTGCGATGCGATCCCGAGTCTGGCTCGGGGTTACAGCCACCCTGAGCCAGACTCAGGAATACCGCCAGGGAGGTTAAAAACCAAATACCTAAATATTTTATTCACCTGTGGCAATTTGGAGGAAAGGCAATTTATTGCATAAACCACCCCTTCATTGTCAGTACTAACAAGCAATCTTCTGTTTTGAAAAGCATGCCCCCACAATTCCAATGCTACAATGATCGGGAATAATTCTAACAACACAATATTCTTGCAAAAACCTTGCATAGACCATTTGGAAGGCCAATTGGAAGCACACCAGTGCGTCTTCCAAATAGCCGTAAAACCTATTGATCCAGCAGCATCAGTAAAAAGAGCAAGAGCATCACTAGAAATAAAATCAAATTGACGGATGTCTTTACCATTAAAGTTTTGTAGAAAATGCAGCCAGATTAACATATCTTCTTTAATTTCGTCTGACAATCGCACATGGGATGAAGGATTCTTTAACTCACAAATAATAGAAAACAATGTCTAGAAAAAAAATTCTACCTATCAGAAGAATTCTAGTCGCAAAAGCTAACATCCCAGGCAAAGATTGCATTTCCTTTAGAGTTATCTTCTTACATCTAATAAATCTAAGCAATAACTGAGAAATCCTATCTATTTTATCCAAAGGAAGTCTAAATTCCATATTTACCGAATCGATAGTCACACCTAAGAAATCTAAACAAGCAACGAGACCAACAGTTTTTTCTCCCTCTAAAGGAATATTAAAATATTTACAAATAGCAAAAAAGGAATTTAATAAATAATTGTACTCTTCAGAATCCTTTTTACCCATAACTAAAAAATAATTTAAATAATGTATTATTAAATCCAATACATTCAAATTTAACCACCCATTCCAAAAAAGTGTAAAATGCCCCGAAATAATAACAAGCTAAAGAGCACCCCATGGGCAGACATTTATCAATGTAATATTCTCCTTAAAAATAAATACCCCAAGAAGAACAAAAAAAATCAGGGTGTATTGGAGGAAGTCTAAAAGCAGATTTTATGTCTGCTTTAGCTAATAAAGCACCTTCGCCTAAAGATCGAAGGTGTCCAATCGCAGACTCAAAAGATACATAAGTAACTAAAGATAATAGTGGGTTAATTTGATCATTCAAAGAATCACCATAAGGATATGACAAATGATGGATTAGTCTATATGCCTGGGGCTCTTTTTTAGGAATAATCCCCAAAGGAGAAATTCTCAAATTAGCAAAAGAAGGAAGTTCAAAAGGGCCCGCTATTCTCCCTTCATTAATTTCTTTAAGCAATTAATTTTTTACAATAGAAGCCAGGTTGGCTACAGAAGGTAAATTATGCATCTCACAACCAAATCCATTGAATTTAGGAAGCTGAAAACTATGCAAAAAAACATTAATTAAAAGCATTGCTTTCTGCAGATCTGGGTAAATTGTTAGCCAAGGTAACATGTTTTCCGTGTTCACTGGTGATCTGTCTTTTACTTGTAAAGTCTCTAGGTTAACAAAACAAGGAATTGGTCGCACACTGGAACGCCAAATTATCTCGCTGTCATCTTTATTGTCAAAAGGGTCAGACAGAGGCAATGGTAGACGTTTCGCAAGTGATAGCTTGCTTGTTCACAACCAATGTAACACTAAACAGGCAGGCCTTTTAAGGGAGTCCACCCAAATTGGGATACACCCAAAAACACACCTGGCTCTAATAGTGCCGTATACAAACAACATTTCCACCAACATTTTAAAAACAACATTTAATTGTTTAAAACGCATACATATGTCTAAACAAATGCACACAAAAACAGTAACACTCATAATAAAAATATATATGTAAGCTTGTGGTCATTTATCTAAAATTAAATCACAAGCAAATCATGAAAAAGGAGAAAAGTAAAGAAAAGGACAATAAAGCCTAGAAAAAAGACACAAAGGGGGTCATTTATTATAGCGCCAAAAAATGATTCTGCAGTGCCAAAAGATAGCTCTCAAAAAAGGCCAGAAAGACTTCAACTCTCAGAAACTCAGCGCTAATGCAAATGGAAAGCAGCGCTATTGCCAGCAATAATGCCTGTCAGATCACGTATGCTGGAATAGTGGAAGTCAATGGGGCTCAAACCTGCAAAATCCAAAGTTCTCACTGAAGGCTTATATGCAAGTTCTTTGCCATAAAAAGTGTTTGGAGACCCGGGTCTTGCCCCAGGGGACATGTATCAATGCAAAAAAAAGTTTTAAAAACAGCCATTTTTCGGGAGCAGTGATTTTAATAATGCTTAGAGTGAAACAATAAAAGTGTAATATTCCTTTAAATTTCATACCTGGGGGGTGTCTATAGTATGCCTGTAAAGTGGCGCATGTTTCCCGTGTTTAGAACAGTCTGACAGCAAAATGACATTTCAAAGGAAAAAAAAGTAATTTAAAAGTGCTAGCGCTAGTGCCGGCTATTAATGAATTGTCGGTCCCGACAATACACATAAAAGTTCATTGATAAACAACAGTATGGGGTCCCTCACAGTGCATTACCAGGACCTTTGAGTCTGGTATGAATTTTAAGGGAAACCCCGCGCCAATTTTTTTTAAAAAAATGGCGTGGGGGTCCCCCTCAAAATCCATACCAGACCCTTATCTGAGCATGCAACCTGGCAGGCTGCAGGAAAAGAGGGGGGGACGAGAGAGCACCCCCCCCGAACCGTACAAGGCCACATGCCCTCAACATGGGGGGGATGACCCCATGTTGATGGGGACAAGGGCCTCATCCCCACAACCCTTGCCTGGTGGTTGTGGGGGTCTGCGGGCGGGGGGCTTATCGGAATCTGGAAGCCCCCTTTAACAAGGGGACCCCCAGATCCCAGCCACCTCCTGTGTGAAATGGTAATGGGTACATTGTACTCCTACCATTTCACAAAAAAGTGTCAAAAATTTTAAAAAAACACACAGACACAGTATTGGACAAGTCCTTTATTAAAAAAGAAAAAAAAATTCCGGCAATGTAATCCTTCCTCATCCCGGGATGCAGAGAAAGACGCCACCACGACACTATCTGCCTCCATGGGAGCCCGCTGAATGACGCTAGACCTGAGGGCGGGGCCACCAGTGATGTGTGCGGGTGACCAGGCCCCCTCTGATGCAACAGGGAAACACAGCGTGGTTACCCAGTGACATGTACAGGTGACCCCACCCCCTCTGATGCTACGGGGGTTTCCATGGCATCAGAGGGGGCGGGGTCACCTGCACATGTCACTGGTAACCCCGCTGCGTTTCCCCGTTGCATCAGAGGGGGGCGGGGTCACCCGCGCACGTCACGGGTGGCCCCGCTCTCAGCTTTTTAAGAACTGTCAAGGCAGGTCTAGCGTCATTCAGCTGGCTGCATATAAGCCTTTAGTGAGAAATTTGGATTTTGCCGGTTTGAGCACGGGGTTCACCTTAATATTCATACCAGACCCAGGGCCTGGTAATGGACTGTGGGGGAATCCCAGGCCGTTTTTATCAATGAACTTTTATGTGTATTGTCGGGATCGACAATTCATTAATAGCCGGTGTCTTGCCGAGAAAGTTCCCCTGGCGGATAAGGACCCCCCTGTACTGCGCATGCGCTGCGCCTGCGCAGTACGAACAACTATGGAGCTGCCGAAAGTCTCCGAAGTTGAACAGCTGATCGTCAGCTCTACACGGCGCCTGCGCACTACATTCTGCCCTGAGTCCAGGTTCAAGCCCCACCATCCAAGTAGACATAGAGTTAGAATAAAAATATGCCGAGCGAAGCGAGGCCATGCTCGAAGCGTGGCGAGCGAAACGAACCTGTGAGGGGCCCTGTTACAGGCGCCGTGTATAGCTGACTCACAGGTGTTCAGGTTCGGCTATTTTTGGCGGCTCATACTGCGCAAGCGCTGCGCCTGCGCAGTACAGGGGAGTCCTTATCCGCCGGGGGGAACTTTCTCGGCAGAACACTGACACTAGCGCTAGCACTTTTAAATGACTTTTTTCCTCCTTTAGAAATGTCATTTTGCTGTTAGACTGTTCTAAACACGGGAAACATGCGCCACTTTACAGGCATAATATAGTCACCCCCCAGGTACGAAATTTAAAGGAATATTACACTTTTATTGTTTCACTTTAAGCATTATTAAAATCACTGCTCCCGAAAAAACGGCCCTTTTTAAAACTTTTTTTTCATTGATACATGTCCCTTGGAGCAGGACCCGGGTCCCCAAACACTTTTTATGACAATAATTTGCATATTAACCTTTAAAATTAGCACTTTTGATTATTCATGTTTGTGTCTCATAGACTTTAACAGTGTTCGCACAAATTTTTTGTCTGTCGCATGTTCTGCTGCGAACCGAACAGGGGGGTGTTCGGCCCATCCCTAGCTATCATTGAGAATCATGGGGTACAAATTGTTAAGCAACTTGGAGGTCCAAAGTCGCCCAACTGTGAAACAAGTCGTATATAATTTAATATAAGGGAGCTCTCATTTATCCTTGCATTTACATCAGCAGAACAAATGCAGGAAGTGATGTGTGCACATGGGCCAGAAGCAAATGTGTGGGGATGCCAAACAAATCAATGAACCCCACCCACACCAAATCTAACTACCACATCCACCCCACATTGATTAAGCACAAGTACATATCATACCCTTATCCGGAAAATGATCAGCACCTCCTCTTTGCTAAAGAGGGACCTCGCCATGTCCACCTAGATGGAGATCCTGACCAGCACAGGAACTTCCGGGTGATTATAATGACTTATTTCTGGGTCAGAAGGCGAAACCACACTCTTTTCATCGCTGCTGCAAATATTTGATCGCAACCACGATTAGAATTTTATTATTTTTGTTTATTTGCAGATATGCAAATTTGTATTTCTACTTATACATATTTAAAGGCGTTCGATAAGAAATGGTGTCTCTGGGTTAGCAGCAGGTGAATGACAAAAACAAAAGGCCCAGTTTAAGCCCTGGTTCACACTGACATAGGGAGGAAATCGTTAAGCTGAAATCACACAATTTCATTCCCGCATGTCAGTCCCGACTGCAGGAGGAATTTCAGAGACATCTGTGCAGGTTTCTGCACTGATATCAATACAAATTGCACCCCAAAGTTGCGCCAATTAAAACGGTGCAATTGCCACCACTTTGACATGTCAAATCGCACCACTGTGAACTAAAGCTGACACATACAACACTGCCTATCCACCAGCTGAATTCATTACCTGAAATTCTCCACAGCTGTTATTTATAAAGATCCCACCTTTATCTTTACTTGAAGGTGTGCAGAAGCCTAGGTTTACATTGGAGCGATTTGTCATGCGATTTGAGAGATCAAATTACATGACTATTAGCAGCAATGGCACTGTTCTAATCGTTGCGACACCGATTTTGTGACGCCGCACCAATTTGCTAAAGTAGTTCCTGCACTACTTTTGCCGATAGACATCTGTGTATGAAGCCACATGGATGTCTATCAAGTATCACCTGAAATCACGCTGACCTTGCTACTTTGAAATTGTGCTACTTCAAGTGAAGTAGCGTGATTTCAAAGTAGCATCAATGTGAACCAGGGCGAAGAGATTCGTTTTTTGGTGCACAAATACATATTGAAATAAGATATATAAGAGATATTGCACTTTCCCAAAACCACCACCCACAAAAACTAAAGAGAAAGAAAAGTAGAAGAAAAAAAAAACACCACCACAAAGCTCAATAATGTACTTTTATTTTACCAACAGAAAAAAAAAAGTACATTCATTTACTATCTTCAAAAAAATTTGGACAGGATATATGGTGCTACATTTAGCAATGGGATTTTAAGGGCCCTGCTCATAGGAGCTTACAATCTAAAATTTGACAACAGCTTTAATGTCAGTGTATAACAGGCAACACATCACATTTTTATCTGCAGGATTATAGAAACATACTTAACAGTCATTCTTACAAAGCATTCCAACATAATATTAAAAAAGACTTATTCAAAACACCCACCACCATCCCACAATCCACACATACATAGGTGACCATGTTCTGCTGGAAGCTGCATTTCGGTGTACACGATTAAACAACGAGATCAAAAAGGGTAGAAGGTCAGCAGACGCTTCCAAACGATGTTTGCATGATCAGACAGGAACAATACACACACAACATTGACAGCATGGCCACATAAACCCACTTTTGATTGAAAAAATGCACACGAATTTCATCAAATACCCCTAGTTGGGCATTTGTCAATAGGCACAATATCATTCCTTCTCCCCCACGAACCCCCCTACTGCAGTCCTTTATATAAGAGAGGTTGTATTGTTAGCACACTGACACGCCCAATAGAAGTACATGCCCACTAGTATCTTTCAATCTATGTCTTTATGTATGTCTAAAGTGATTGCACCTGATGAGCAGGAACACATAATACTATTCGCAACTGTGTTAGGCCTTGGCTATGTGTATCAAATCTCCAACTACAGGACAAAGATCAAAGTCCATTTGCATCCACATAAACAAAGCAACAGTTTTCTAAGCATATGTACCAGTGCAGTGTAAACCCTAAAATTTTAAATGTCCAAGTCCCTGGGCATGATTAGTGCTAATAAACATTAACCACTTCAGCCCCGGAAGGATTTACCCCCTTCCTAACCAGAGCATTTTTTGACAATTGCGCGATCGTGCGACGTGGCTCCAAAACAAAATTGACATCCTTTTTTTCCCACAAATAGAGCTTTCTTTTGGTGGTATTTGATCATCTCTGTGATTTTTATTTTTTGCGCTATAAACAAAAAAAAGCAACAATTTTGAAAAAATCGCATTATTTTTTACATTTTGCTACAATAAATATCTCAAAAAAATATATAAAAAAAACATTTTTTTCCTCAGTTTAGGCCAATACGTATTCTTCTACATATTTTTGGTAAAAAAAAATCGCAATAAGCGTTTATTGATTTGTTTGTGCAAAAGTTATATCGTTTACAAAATAGGGGATAGTTTTATGGCATTTTTATTAATAATTTTTTTTTAACTAGTAATGGCGGCGATCAGAGATTTTTATTGTGACTGCGACGTTATGGCGGACATGTCGGACATTTTTGACACATTTTTGGGACCATTGTCATTTATACAGCAATCAGTGCTATAAAAATGAATTGCTTCCTGTATAAATGACACTGGCAGTGAAGGGGTTAACCACTAGGGAGTGGGGAGGGGTTAAATCAGTACTGGGAGTGATTACTAACTGTAGGGGGGATGGGCTGTGTATGTGACGTCACTGATCTCTGCTCCGATGACAAGGAGCAGAAATCCAGTGAAACTGTCACTAGGCAGAACGGGGAGATGCTGTTTACATCAGCATCTCCCCATTCGTCCTCTCCGTGAGGCGATCGCGGGTATCCCCTCGGCAATTAAGGGTATACCCACGGCAATCGAGTCTGCGGGACCCGCGACCCGACTCACGGAGCTCGCGGCAGGCGCGTGCGCGCACACGGCAGCAAATTCAAAGTAACGTACGGGTACGTTACTTTGCGCAGCCGTGCCATTCTTCCGACGTAAATGTACAGGAGCCGGTCGGGAACCAGTTAACATCAGTCCCTGGCTGCAATGAGCTTCCAATCTAAAGTCCAAAAGTAACTTTCTTACATTAGAACCTATTTCGACAGGAGACAAATAAAATGCCTGCATGTCTTTGGATTGTGGTGAGAAACCCACACAGGGAGAACATATAAATTTCAACACAAGCATTAGCATGTTGGGGAATTGAACCAACATCCCAGGTGCTGCTAGATGGAACTGCTACCCACTTAGCCACCAGGCAGCCTCACACATGTTCTCTGCATCTCTGTGGTGTGAACCAGCCCTAAGTGCATAGCCATGCTCAGTGTCACAGCAATATACTGTACAACATATTGGCCTAAGTATTGGGACGCCTGCCTTTAAATGCACATAAACTGTAATGGCATCCCAGTCTTAGTATTGGGTTCAAAACTTATTTGGCCCACCCTTTACAGCTATAACAGCTTCAACTCTTCTGGGAAGGCTGTCCACAAGGTCTAGGAGTGTGTCTATGGGAATGTTTGACCATTCTTCCAAGTGCATTTGTGAGGTCAGGCACTGATGTTGGATGAGAAGGCCTGACCCACAGTCTCCTCTCTATTTCATCCCCAAGGTGTTCTGTTGTGTTGAGGTCAGGACTCTGTCCAGGCCAGTCAAGTTCCTCCACCCCAAAATCACTCATCCATGTCTTTATGGACCTTGCTTTGTGCACTGGTCCAAATCATTTGGTGGAGGGGGATTATGGTGCGGGGTTGTTTTTCAGGGGTTGGGCTTGGCCTCTTAGTTCCAGTTAAGGGAATGCTTCAGGCTTCAGCATACCAAGACATTTTGGACAATTTCATGCTCCCAACTTTGTGGGAACAGTTTGGGGAAAGCCCCTTCCTGTTCCAACATGACTGCACACCAGTGCACAAAGCAAGGTCCATAAAGACATGGATGAGCAAGTTTGGGGTGGAGAAACTTGACTGGCCTGCAGTCCTAGAGTCCTGGCCTCAACCCGATAGAACACCCTTTGGCTGAATTAGAGCAGAGACTGCGAGCCAGGCCTTCTCATCCAACATCAGTGCCTGGCCTCACAAATGCACTTCAGGATGAATGATCAAACATTCCCATAGACACACTAAACAGCCTTCCCAGAAACTGTGGACAGTCTTCCCAGAAGCTGTTCTAGCTGCAAAGGGTGGGCCAAATCAAATTTTAAAGCCTACGAACTAAGACTGGGCTGCTATTAAAGTTCATGTGTGTGTAAAGGCAGGCGTCACAATACTTTTGGTTGAATAGTGTATCTGGAAAATATTTACAATGGTGATGGAACCCTCCTACACAAAAATACTACAATTAGACATAGTTATAGGACCTGGGAGATGAGACAACTTCTCTATATGAAGCAGCATGTTTGGGATTTGAACCCAGATGCTCAGGTATACTAAGCAGAAGTTCTAATCTCTAAGCCACAGAGCTGCCACGTGTGAGAACTTCCTACACATAACTACACATAAATACACATGAATACTGCATTTCTTTGGACATACAAGTGATGGAATTACATTACTCAAGAGTTATTCTTCTTGATTTATTCTGTGATATTTGGTGTTTTTTGTGGGTGAGAATAGAATATTACCCTAAAATTTTTGGGAATTACATTTTGATTTCTGATGTTGGTACACATATCACATTTTTTGGGCTCAAATTATGAATATTTGGAAATAATAAAAAGCACAAAAAATTGTGATTCATTTTAAATTTGCATCAGCAATGGTATTGTTTGTGGATTGTAAAGACACCTGTGTGAGTTTGGGTAAAGATTGTTGTCAGATGGAGAGTAATGCCCCGTACACACGGTCGGACTTTGTTCGAGTATTCCGACAACAAAATCCTAGGATTTTTTCAGACGGATGTTGGCTCAAACTTGTCTTGCATACACACGGTCACACAAAGTTGTCGGAAAATCCGATCATTCTGAACGCGGTGACGTAAAACACGTACGTCGGGACTATAAACGGGGCAGTGGCCAATAGCTTTCATCACTTTATTTATTCTGAGCATGCGTGGCACTTTTTCCGTCGGATTTGTGTACACACGATCGGAATTTCCGACAACGGATTTTGTTGTCGGAAAATTTTATATCCTGCTCTCAAACTTTGTGTGTCGGAAAATCCGATGGAATATGTCCGATGGAGCCCACGCACGGTCGGAATTTCCGACAACACGCTCCAATCAGACATTTTCCATCGGAAAATCCGACCGTGTGTACGGGGCATAACAAGTGAAAATGACAGAGAAAAATATATGTTGCCAAAACATCAAAACATTCCACATTCTAGTATTCTTAAAAACAAAATATTTTGAGTAGAAGCAACAATGTTGCAAAGGAAAATTTATTTCAGAGAAAGATACATTTCATCTCAACATTAAAAGGTTTTTTTGTGAAAGTTACAATTGTTCCATTAGAATCAATGGCTAAAACTTGATTTGGACTAGAATAGAGCAGATTTTCACTTCCAAAAAATGCTCTCTAATTAGCTCTCATTTTGGTATTTACTATAGGGCCGGGTAAAAAAGACACTTGAGTTAAAATGAGAGCTATTTTCAGGTCTGAGCATGCTCAGTTGTGTTGGCACCTAGTTGTCCAAAACGGGGAATTTTTCACTTCTCAGACTTTTAAAGATATTTCAGTGTAGAAATCACCTTTTCACACAGTTTAAAAGCAGATTATCTTTAAATAATATAGAACATTTTTCAGTACCATTTAGGCAATTATATCATGCTCTAAACATTATTTCCATGTGCACTACTCCAGGTTTTAGCAGAGTAAGGGTTTGGGCGCTATTTTGTTTCAGGGAACTATAGTAAATTTGATTTTGGGAGTATTTTCTCATCAGCGCTATAGTGAATACCGTATTATCACTAATTAGCGCTAAATTGCCACAAATTAGCGGCAATTAGCGCTAATCAGCGCCGCAGCTCTATAGAAAATGACCCCCAAAGTGTCCAAATCCAGGCTTATAAATGCCCAAAAAAGGGTTAACCAAAAACACACCTTTTCATTGAATACATGAATGCAAAATGTCTGTGCACACATTATGAACATTCATAGGTGTGTATGTAAATAGATGTTTAAAGCAAAATCTCATTGGGTATTAAAAGTTCAAACCCATGTCTGGCAATACTTTGCTCGTGGCTCAATCGGGCCACCCCAGACATACTGTCAGCGGTATCCTTGTTGGCCAGTTTTTGAGAATCTGCAGATTGTGCAGTGACCAATCATCTTATGAGAAAGAAGCGAGAGCTCTTTACTCACAGTTTTTACGGAGGGGATATCCCAAACATATGTTAGATAGAGCCTGTGCAATTGCGGATTCCAAAGACAGGTCAGAACTTTTGAGCCAATCCAAATATGGAACAAAGATAAACAGAAAAAACTATATTTCAACAAAGAGAGACCCACTAATGAGATCAAAACCATTGTACATCCATATTTGCCTATACTTTTTGAAGATAGTGTATGCACAGACCTCTTGAAGGATGGAATAAATTTCATTCCCAGACAGGCACCCACTTTGGGCAATTCTTTGTCCCCTGGTTTGTTTGATCCTGCCACCTTGAGGTCCACCACTTGGTTGCACTTCAAAGAAAATTATGGTTGTGGTGTGACTGGATGTTCGTGTTGCAAGCACATCATTAAGGGGGATTTAATACGATCCTTCTCCAATGAAAAAACACATCAGATCAAATCCTTCTTTAATTGCAACACACGGTATGTCATTTATGTTACGTGCAAGTCGTGCAATGTGCAATAAATTAAACGTACTACTAGGAGACTCAGGGATAGATTTTAGGAACATTTGTACAGCAATGAGAAAAATGTATCCACAAATGTTGCTAGACACTTCAACCAATACCATAATGGCAGCAGTACCTTTGCAGGTGTACAGATTCTAGAAAAAGTCTTGACACCCACTAGAGGAGGAGATGTTTTCAAACTTCTCTGCAAAAGGGAGTTTTTTTGGATTTTTTTTTTTAATACCAGAAAACCTTTTGGAATGAACCATGAATGGGACATCACACATTTTTATAATTAGATTTGTTTTTGTTCCATCCAGGTCTATATATATGCATGCAGTGTATGTCAATAATTTCAGACATGCATGTATATATATATCAATTCCATATCTTTTCCCATTATTTTGTTACTGTTGCGATTTGCACATTCTGATGTTTTTTATTTTACACCGGAATCCATTGCTTCTTCTGGCAACTGTCAATGGTCCATAACTAGTAGCCCATATTTATAGGGGTACCCTGCTGTTCTAATGCTTTCATTGGTGGGGGTACATGACTTAACTGACCTATCCTATACTAAATTTTCAATTTATGTGTTCTTATTGGATAACTTTGCTGGCAAATGAATTTACCCCATTTTCAAAACTTTGGGATAGATTTAAACAACTGCAGATTCCATGAGGAAAGGGAGGCCTAGAAATAAGCTTTTTTCCCCCTTTTCCTTACATTCTTTATGCCCATTTAATCGCAGACATGATTGTATAAAAGGCTTTAGACTAACTGCAGGGTATAGGTTTTTGGCAGAGCTGTACCATAGAGATATTTTAGATTTAAATCTCATTAGGCTGAACCAGAAAATGGCTGTAAGGAAAACCATTTTCTTTGTTGAGTCTGAAAATACTTTGCAACAAGTCAGCCCACCTCTCACACTTAATCTATTAATATGTCATTCTTGCACTCCATTTTTTCTCCATTGACATTCATACGCATCTCTTTGGTGGGGATCTGTGCCTTACTGTCACCACACTGTGAATTGACAGCCTCCTGTGGTTTCTATGTTAATTTTCCCTCTGCTGAATGCAAGCTGTTATATTTGCTGGATAAGATTGGATAATTTTTTACATTCAGATTCTACTTTCCAAGCTTTCTATGTCCCATATGCCCTAGAGGTTGCATATGGTAGGTGAAAAGCACCACTCAAAGGATACATTTTTGTGTGGGAATATGCATCAATTTCTGTTTTAGTGTCCTGATTCTATTTATACAATAAAAATAACTTGCTTTTTGTCGTCTTTCACTGTGGCATTTCAGTTTATAATATATTAATCCTGTATAAATTATGGAACAGCACAGCTATTGCAAACCATTGTATTTGAAATTGGAAGGAACTGTACAGACTCTGCAAGATAATATTATTTTTGGCATTATCTAATGAGCTTTGACACTTTTCATCGCAATGCTCTAAATTAGCATAAAAGTGGCAGTATGTCTTCATCCAAAAGCTAATTTGTGCATTTAATGAACAAAAATAGTCTCTGAGAAGAAAACATATCAGGAGAGACTAAGACCCCTTTCACACTGAGGCTGTTTTCAGGTAATAGCGCTAAAAATAGCACCTATAAAGCGACTGAAAACTGCCTCTCAAGCCACCCCAGTGTGAAAGCCAGAGTGCTTTCACACTGGGGCGGTGTGCTTTTGCAGGACAGGAAAGAAAGTCAGTGTGGGAGCGCTGTATACACCGATTCTGCACCGCCCCTGCCCATTGGAATGAATGGGCACCAATTCGGAAGCACCACATCACGGGCACTTTTAACCCCTTCTTGAGGGTTAAAAGCGCCCCGCTACCGCCCGAAAATAACAGCGGTAAATCGCTGCTGAAATGAGCAGCACTTTACTGCTAACACCGGCACCGCCCCAGTGTAAAAATAGCCTAAATAAAATGGCTAGCTTACAGCCCTGTTTACACCTTGCTTTTGCTTCGGCTTCGCTTCCAAAATGATACCCCGTGCCACTTTAGTTGCTTCAAAGCGTCTTCAAAGCCTCCATTGAAGTCTATGTCAAAGCTCACTTGAAGCCCCACTGAAGCCCCACCGAAGCCTCACCAAAGCCTCATCGAAGCCCCACCAAAGGCTCATTGAAGTTCCACCAAAGCCTCATCGTAGCCTCATTGAAGCACCAATCAAAGCAACAGGACTAACAATTTTATTTTGTGACAGGAGCTTTGACTGGTGTTCAGAGAGCTTTACCATGTCCAAAGCCTTGTTTTAAAGCAAGTGTAAACTAGTCCTAAGGGAACCTAATATGTGCAAACTTGAGGAAAGAAGGTAAAAGTCGGACACGATTGAAACCTTTAACTATATTAATGATATGAACAAGGTTCAGTAGCAGTGGCGGCTGGTGCTCCAAATTTTTTGGGCGGGCGCAAACAAACTGAAAAAATTTTGAAAAAAAGCATCAATTGCAGCCACTGTGCCCATCAAACGCAGCCACTGTGCCCATCAAACGCAGCCACTGTACCCCTCAAACCCTGCCATTGTGCCATCAAACCCTGCCACTGTGCCATCAAACGCAGCCACTGTGCCATCAAATGCAGCCACTGTGCCATCAAATGGAGCTACTGTGCCAAACGCTGCCACTGTGCCCATCAAACGTAGCCACTGGGCCATCAAACACAGCCACTGTGCCATCAAACGTTGCCACTGTGCCATCAAATGCAGCTACTGTGCCAAACACTGCCACTGTGCCCATCAAATGCTGCCAGTGTGCCCATCATATGCTGCCAGTGTGCCCAACTGCCCATCATATGCTGCCAGTGTGCCCATCAAACGCTGCCAGTGTGCCCAACTGCCCATCAAATGCTGCCAGTGTGCCTAACTGCCCATCATATACTGCTAGTTTGTCCATCAAATGCTGCCAGTGTGCCCATAAAATGCTGCCAGTGTGCCCATTAAATGCTACCAGTGTGCCCAACTGCCCATCATATGCTGCTAGTGTGTCCATCAAATGCTGCCAGTGTGCCCATCAAATGCTGCCAGTGTGCCCATCAAATGCTGCCAGTGTGCCCCCGCCCGCTTGCCATCTGCCTGGCACTTACCCTGTGTCTGTGGGGAAGCGGGTGACAGCGACGAGCAGGGTCATTCTTGCATCTCCGCTCCTGCCTCATCTCCTGTCCTCTCCTCCTGATAGGCATCCAATAGCAGCACCCGAGCACCTGAGTCATTTGCTTTCCTAACACAGCTGAGTGGACTGCGAGTGCCTAATTTGCAGCCTTGCTCGGGCCGTGCATTCCACGGAGCTTCTGGGGTCACTTCCATTTTCTCTCTGGCACAACTCAAAGAACAATGCACCCGCCCGTAGTGATACTATGAAGTTGTAGTTGAAGTTGTTCGGCGCGAAGCAGGTAAAAATCCTGCAAATGAAGCGCCTCGTCTGCAATCTCATGATTACATTGGCGTGTCACTTCCCATAGTACACTGTGTCCAGCGCCCAAACACAAAGCACTTAAAGGAAATTTTTTTCTATTTTTTTTAAAGGTCCTTTTAAAAAATATATATATATATATTTTTTTTAACTGATGGGGGGGGGGGCGCCCATGCGCCCCCTATGGACGGTCTGCCACTGTTTAGTAGGGAAGTACTGTATTTTCAGTGAGATCAAAAACACGGGGATATGACTTTAAACTAGCAGGAGGAAAGTTCATAACTAATCTTAGGCTTGGTTCACACCTGTGCATGTGGCTGAGGGTGCGGGAATCGCAGCAATTCCCAAACCTGCAACCACCCACAGGGAAAGCGTGCTGTTCTGAGAACGCGCAGGGCTTCCATTCATTTTGAATGGCACCCTCACATGTGTACAATCGCAGTGTGTATGTGAGTGCAGGAACCACAGGGAAATCACATGGTCAAAATGACCATGCAATTTCCCTGCAGGCCGCGTTTTGAAGAAGATGCATGCACCTTTTTCTGTGGGAAACGCAGGCACGGCAGCCCATTGACACAATAAATAAATCAGTCAAAGGATCGTCCGATTTTCCTCGTTGTTTCACAGCAAGTCAGAATGAAATAATGTACAGAAATTCTTGTATGACAAAAGTTTTTTAATTAGTTTATTGATTTTGATCATGTATAGTCTTTCATTTCTTATTTTCTCATATGAAAATCGTACGAGAACATTCGTTCTGTTCCTGTACGAGAAAAACTTTAGAGTTTGTCTCTTTGGAAATTTTCGTTTGGAAGGTCAGAATTGGCTGTCAAAAGTTGTGTACACCCTATGTATTATATTGCCGAAAGAGTTAATGCTTGAAACAAACTTTCAGCAGAGGTAAAGAGTCAGTTAACAGTAAGTTAATTTAAAGCGGAGCCCCAGCCCCCCCCCCCCAAAAAAAAAAATTAAAGTCAGCAGTTACAAATACTGTAGCTGATGACTTTTAATATAAGGACACTTGCCTGTCCAGGGATCTCGTGATGTCATTGCCCTAGCCGATTTTTCAATCTGTTCTTGGGTGCTGCTGCCGCTATTCCTCGTAAGGGAAAACACAGTGAAGCCTTGCGGCTTCACAGCCGGTTCCCTGCTGCACATACAAGAAGTGCTGTACTTTCTGAATGGCCCGGCGGTGGTGGAAGAAGGAAGCGTGCTGAACATTTCCAGGAGACCTCACTGTGGGGAGATCTCCTGGTAATGAGGACGAGTATCAAAAACAGGTATCTGCTCCCTCCTCCCCCCCGAAAGGTTCCAAATGTGGCAGCGGATGGGGGAAGCAAACAAGCGGAGCTTCCCCTTTTGGGTGGAGCTCCACTTTAAACATGCTTGAGACAAACATAGATCTATACTCAGACAAAAAAAAAGTAAGAAAAATAAATAAATAAAAATATATAGTTAGACTCTTTCTGCCATTGCTCTCTAATTTTCTAAAATGTGAGCGTACTATTATTGTGAACCTGTTGATCTTCCTATTTATAAAGTAGCAGAATCTGTTTATTTTGCACCTTTTTTAAGACTGCATTTCAACATTGCAACTATACAAAAGTTATATTTCAGATCTTTTCGAATTGGGCACATTGTTTTCTTTGTACTTGTAGATGTGTTCACTAGAGAGGGTTTGATCATTACTTAAAATCTGTCAGGTATATAGAACCTGTAATTTTTTCCTGTTGTAACATGCCAGACCTGATTGAATAAAACCTTTGTGCTGGCCATATAATTTTTTCCAGCTAATACTGAGTGTGCATTTGTTTTAAATAAAATTTATATGTGGCAGCATTAAATTATTAGCTTTTTTGTTATTACAGCTACTTAGATATTTTGTGGTGTCAATAACCATTTTAATTGTGTCTCTAATGAGTTTTATTTTTTTATTTAGAACCATCCACATGCTTGGTGCGTTCTCCTTGACAGTCTGACATGACTCCCTATATTGTTTATGAGTTTTTTTTCTCCTTCCCTCTACAGCTAAAAGCAGTGCTCTACTGTGTGAGGAAGCTCTAGGCCACCATGTTCTTTGTACCAAATATGGCTGATTCTTTGATCCCTGAGTAATTCAAAATCTCTATTAAATGAAGAAATGCATAGAGACCTTTGATCACATTTGAATCAAAAAGGTGAACCAGAAAAAGGAACACTGTGCTCCATCTATGTATGGCTTCTGTTAGAAATCACAGAGCCCCATACAGCCTATCTGACAGGTCCGACCTCCTGAAAATATCAAATTATATTTTCACTAAAAATACACTAAAATAATTTTTAGTGGAAACACACACATAGCAAAATTCCAGTAAATCAAAAAGAACAAATATAAACTGAGTTAATAAATAAAGCTGTGTGTGTGTGTGTGTGTGTGTGAATGGGGTCTTGGGGCTCATTCACAGGTGTGAATAAAGGTTTGCTTACCACCTGGAGCTGTGTGCAGGCAGCCTATGTTATGCTATGGGGACGCAACAGCTCACGGTTGAGATGTGCATTTACCAGTTGTACATCCCAAGTGGATGGGGTGTACACATGCCATAGCTGCGATGCTATGCTTTGAAGTCTTGACAGAAATTATACCCCTGTTGAACAAGAACCATTTAAGTGAATAGCACTGCAACATGTATTTGTGGTACGCTAGTGTGGGGATAAAGCAGGGGGTGAGGAGGCGATATGCCTCCTCACTGCCTGACAAATGCCCTCTAAAGAGCAATCCAAAAGCTGACTGCTCTTCAGAGAGCAAAGCACATGTGAACATTGGCTTTGGTGAAATATTAGGGGTCTAAACAGACACTTGGTGTCTCAGTTTTGAGACACAGAAAGGGATTGAGAACATTCCTCAGTTCCTTTCTCTGCTGCCTCAGCTGCACAGATGAATAAATAGGAAGCACTCAGAGATTTCTTGTTCATTCACAAACTGAACAGTTTAAACAGTTTACAATGCTTCAGTGATGAATGAACACAGGGAGTGATTGGTAGAGATCACTCACTGTGTTCATTCTGGAAAGGAAAGGGTCTGTAAGGGCACTTTCACACTGAGGCGCGGGGGGCGTCGGCGGTAAAGCGATGCTAATTAATAGCAAAAAAAAATATACTAGATATATATACTCGCGCTAGAAGTGGAAAAATTGTGAACAAGATAATGAATAATAAATTATATGAATTGCAGCTGATGTGCACAAGGTGCGATTCGCTTGGCAAATTGAAAAAATAGATATATTGCAGTGCTCACAATAGTGCAAAACAATGATCTAAATATAATAAAATAATAACAATTAATAAATGAGTGAATGTCCATTAAGCGAACGATGTGCTCCAATCCATTAAGTAAAAAGTGCTCCATAACTCAAGGTGCGCCACACCCCCACCTGTGTCCCCACTCTCCGGATGGAATGGACCCCTAGATTTTCAGTCTAGGGGTTGTTCAGGTTTAGAATGTTGGCCAGGGATGGCAAATTCACATCAGTTTGCAAAGAAGAACTCACATGATCATAATAGTCATACGTGGATAATAGTGCCCAAAATTAGATAAAAGAAGGGGACTATAGTGAAGTACTGCTTGGCAATGTATTTATTGCGCAAATAAAAATGGGTGCTTACAAAATGTATGTTAAAAACAAGCATGTATCGGCAAGAGATTGCAAATAGGAAGCGCCACTGCTGGCGTGCATTACACCGACAACGGGAAGTGACGTTGCCTGGACTCAAAACCGGAAATTGCGTCAACACATTTCACCCTCCCACAGGGCATCATTAAGTACCCATTTTTATTTGCGCAGTAAATACAGAGCTTTCACACTGGAGTGACAGGAGAGGCGCTTTACAGGCACTTTGTGGGCACTATTTTTAGCGCTATAGCGCCTGCAAAGCGCCTCAGTGTGAAAGTAGCCTAAATATGACTTATTTACCCCCCCCCACGCATCCAGAAATGACCCCTTTGTATGTCCTAAGCAGCTTCTGCCGGGAGGGGGGGGAGGGAACCCAGAAGTTCTGCAAGGTAAAGGGCACACAGGGGGGCCTGGACAGCAGGTGAAAGGGGGCACAAAGGGGAGCCCAGACAGTGAGGGGGTGGGGGTGATCAGAGCGGTGGGGGCACAGATAATAGAACTTAAGCCCCTGTATTGCAGCTAAAGAGAGGGAGAGCGGGAGAAGCCAGCAGCTCTGCAGGGAGAGGATCAGTGTCAGCACTAATACAGTACAACCGGTGCTCCTGCAGGTGCCCAAGCCACCCTTTTGAACTGTTGGGGCCTAGGCCCAATACAGAAGGACCAGCTGTACTGCCCTATCAGTGGCCTTGCATCTATGCAATGGTGGTTAACACTGGGAGGTATAGGAGGCACAACAGAAGGGTAATATAGGCTCTTTGATTGCTGGAAATGGGAGAACCAGCTAAAAAGAAGGCTCCTTATAGTCCAGGAAGACTGAAAGAACAAATTAGGTCTCACAACTTTTTGTCTCTTTATAGTGCTAACTTATAGTAAAGCCTAACCCAATTTGTTTTAAAGTTTTGGATAGAGTGGGTTAAAATATCTGTCAGATTTTTATTTATTTCTGTGACCCCATTGGAGAGATTTTCCATCACTTCCTGTCCCTGTGACTCTTGTACAGTAAATGAAGTGCGCAGTTGTATTCAGGACGTAGCCTGTTAAAAAAAAACATTGTGAGAGGTTCCAACCTTTCTGCGGTCTACTTTTTTTTTTTGCCTGTGCCCCTTTTAAAGAGATTTCTTATCACCTCCTGTCCTGACTGTCCTGATAGGAAGCAAATAAAAATCTCTGCAATACAGGAAGTCCCCGAGTTACAAACCTCTGACTTGCGGAAAACAGCGGAAAACAACGTCGGAAAACAGCGGAAAACGACATCTCTGCTGTTCTGCACATGCGCTTCTGACTTACGAACAAATCCGACTGCTGACGTAATGCGCCACGACCCGATCTCCCTGAAGTGGGGAGAGGATACCCTTCAGGTATCTGCTCCCCCCTCCCCCCCGAAAAGGTGCCAAATGTGGCACCGGAGGGGGGGGAGAGAAATGAGGTGGAAGTTTCACTTTTGGGTGGAATTCCGCTTTAAAGATGAAACCGTTAGCTAATGAATAAAAACTTCAGTACTGGTTAAATCATTCTTTTCGCATGTTGAAAATTTTCAAGATTTTGCTTTTTCATTAAGGGAGCCCTGTCATTGCCCATTATTAGTGCCATTCATTGGAGCTCATTTGGCTCCAAGGGATCATAGTTTTAGTTTACAAGTTGATAGAAGAGATTCAATAAAACAAGGTAATTTTGACCCAGTGCTGACACAAGCAGCCCATGGTAATCATAGCTGCCCTTCTGTCAGGCTTCAGTGAACCCTATTTGTGGGGCAGGTCATCTCCATTTGCTGCAGAATTGAACTGTCATGGATACACAAAAAAATCCATGTATACAAACTAAAAAAAAGTAGATATCATCTGAAAGCTGGTTGAAAACGCATGAGACAGAAGTGGATGTCCTGGTAGATATTAGGCTTACTAACATCACGCAGTGCCAATCTGCAGCACCTAGAGATGGCAATATACTTTCTTGTATTTAAAAAGAGATAGACTCAGTAGAGAGCTACATAATTGCATCCTTTGCACAAAGCTTTAGACCTTATCTTGAATAAGTAATTCATTTTTTTTTTCACACAAAAAAGCTTTATTTTGCTCTCTATGATGTGTCCGACTTGCTCATTGTTACAGCAACAAGGATGTCTGGAAATGAGGGGAAGCATCCCCAAGAGGTCCACAGGTCTCAGTGACAATCTGTCCAACCATTCCCCCACTCTATCCAAAAAAAAATGTTTTGGCTTTACTTAGACTTTAAATATTAAATTGTATTTCCTACATAGCCTGAAAGAGGCATTTTATTGGCTATGCAAAGATTTGTGAAATCAGCCTGCCAATTTTCTAGCTAGCTGGTTATGCATTGTCCAGAGAGTGAATTGAGAGATCTGCTTTAGAGCTCATTCACACGGGCAAAAAAAAAACAAACGCTGTGGTGGCAACTCTGCACATGCTCAGTTTTCAGTAAGTTTCTATGTTGAGCATTTCCTCCCTATTACATCTGAGCAGCTCATGTGACTATAGAGTCACACATGTGGGCGTATACACAGCGGTTAATGACCTAAAGGGCCTGGTATGGAATTTAGGGGGACCCCCACACATTTTTTTTTTTTTACATTTTGGTTCGAGGGTCCCTGGGGGGGTAATTTCATGCCGTTTTTATCAATGAACTATTATGTGTATTGCCGAAGCGACAATTCATTATAGCTGGCGCTAGCGATAGTACTGTTGTAAACACGGGAAACATGCGCCACTTTACAGGCATACTATAGACACTCCCCAGGTATGAAATTTAAAGGAATAGTACACTTTTATTGTTTCACTTTAAGCATTATTAAAATCACTGCTCCCGGAAAAACTTTTTTTTGCATTAATACATGTCCCCTGGGGCAGGACCCAGGTCCCCAAACACCTTATGACAATAACTTGCATATAAGCCTTTAAAATGAGCACTTTTGATTTCTCCCATAGACTTTTAAAGGGTGTTCCGAGGCTTTCGAATTTGCCGCGGACACCCCAAATTGTTCGCTATTCGGTGAATGGGCGAACAGCTGTTGGCTGTTCGAGTCGAACTCATGTTCGACCCGAACATAAAGCCCATCCCTAGTGACAGCTGTATATAGCATAGGAAAAGGGTACTTAAATTTTTTTTTATTAAAATAATTACAGTTCCACTATCCACGTACAGAAAGAGAAGGGACAATGTACAGTAAATTAAACAGTGTGTGTTATAAATAGTATAACTTTAAAGTATAGTATAAATATAGTATAGTATAAAGTATAGTATAAATTTAAATGTTGGATCTTGGTAGGAATTCAATAAGAAATATAAAATGTAAATCAGAACCTCAGAAATGAGCTGTATTTTATAATTACATTGGTTCAACTTGGCACAGTGTAAGTATACATTACTCATACCAGAGGGGCCTCTGGGGAAGCTGAAAATCACTGTGGTAATCAGTGCTACTACAGTAGTAGCCAAGATCTACTGGATCCTGATCAGAGTCTGTGCTGGTGGCATCCCCTTTCCACATCATGATCCATAGCACGCCTTGTATTTTTTTCAATGAATACAAGGCATTCTCTGATTGGAGAGGGTGGAGAGGAGAAACCGTGATGTTACAATTCCAACTTGTCCAATAAGAGTGCCTTGTATCCACTGAATAAAAAAAAGACATTCTATGAATGGCGGCAGTTTCAGACACCCTTGTGGTCAGTATAAAGAAGGGAAGCTGGAAACCCAAGCAGGACCAGGAGGATTGTGGCTTTTACTGTAGTAGCACCAACTACTGTAGTGATTTTCAACTTTCAATGAAAGAGCAACCCATAGACAAAGTACATCTTCAGTGTTTCTAACCAACAGCTTCTTTTGCAGGGGAATAGCTTATTAATCATTATTTTAAAGCCTCTATTTAAAAAGACTTTTGTTAGCATTCCAAAATGTTTTTTTTTTACAAGTGGGTATATGGCTTGAAATCTTTAATTTGATTAAGCATCGCATTAAGCATTTCTTGCTATAGACTGGTTGCAGTTTAGCAGTGGTGAGTGTGGTTAAATGGATTGATGTGTGACTTAACTCATTGGCAGTAACCCTTCTGTAAATGAATGCCCTTGGGAAGGTCTGTCTGATTGGAGGAGGTTAATTAAAGTCTTTTTTTCCATGCTGGTACACACTTTGCAGATTGTATGATGTCTCTAAAGAGCGTAATGTGTTTATTATTAATGTGCTGATTACTAACCAATCCAAATGGTTGCTAATCACATGATCCCTGCGACTATCCAATCAAGGTGATCAGCATAATTTCTCTCCTTCTTGCTACTTTATTTCTTCATCTTCAGCTCTGAGAAGGGAGGATCCATGCCAGAGTCATAGTATGTGAGAGAAAACTACATTTAAAAATTATTAAAGCACATTATTTAAAAAATATTTGCAATCTAAAATATACAATTTTGTGTATGAAAAAATATCTAGGCATATTTTGGGTTACTGTAATTTGGAAACAAATTAAGAAATATCTGAAATAGTATTCATTTTGTAAAATACAAAATGCTAAAATAAACATATATTCATAGTATTTTTGTGGTGCACTTAGCACATTACGAGCTACAGCATGTTCTAGAAGTCACAACTTGACTTAAACAGATTTATTTTAACATGCATTATACTATTACAGCCTTTTCAATTTGAATGGGCCATCAATTCATGGCAATAGATGAAAAACTGGGCCTGCAGCATTGTTTTTACCTGTGTGTTATAGTGCTTTGCAAGGGGATCTATTGACACCTTTTTCGTCCATTGGGGTTCCATTGAAAATGAATAGCACCATACAAAGTTAAAGGGGTTGTAAAGTTGTTTTTTTTTTTTTTTTAAAATAACAAACATGTTATACTTACCTTCACTGTGCAGCTCGTTCTGCACAGAGTGGCCCCGAACCTGGTCTTCTGGGGTCCCTCGGCGGCTGTTTCAGCTCCTCCCCGCAAGCATTTACCACCTTCATGCGAGCTCCCTCGCACGGTGGTGAGTGCTTGCGGGCGCGCTCCCGTGATACAGCCGGTGGCTATAGCCGCTCGCTGTATCACTCGGCCCCGCCCCCCGGCGCGCCGCGTCATCGGATGTGATTGACAGCAGCGCGAGCCAATGGCTGCGCTGCTTTCAATCCATCCATTGCAGCCAATCAGCGACCAGGCTGAGCTGCAATGAAGCTGACGAGGACGAGGAGCGAAGATTCGAGGCGTCAGGTAAGTAAAACGGGGGGGCTGGGGGCGGCGGTACTGTCAAAAGTTTTTTCACCTTAATGCATAGAATGCATTAAGGTGAAAAAATTTTTACCTTTACAACCCCTTTAAATGCATTACAGTGCATTGTAGTAACACATGGTAAGTTGTACACTTTATCGGGCATTACCACAATTAAGAGATGTGAAGAAGTCCTTAAACTAGTGTAACTGCTCATTTAGTGAAGTTATACTTATTTAATATTGGATTATTGTATATAGGATTAAATGGAGTCTGCAGTGTGCATTTAAGGACCAGGCTGAGAATATTTTGACAAGATGTTGTGTGGCACCAGAGGCTACAGAGCAGATATCTTGCTGGATCATAAACAAGTGAATAAATCAATGAAATGGGCAACTGGGGGTGGAGAGATTTTTAAGAAAAGTGTATGATCACCGAGGCTGGGTTCACACTATTGCGAATTGAAAGCGGATTTCTCTGCATCTAATTTGCATATCAGGAGATTGTGCAAGGCTCTCTATGGAGCCGGTTCACACATCCCCAGAGCGGCTCTGGTGCGAATTGCACTGGAGTCCTGTGCGTCTTCTGGTCCGTTTCCGGTCCGAATTCAGCCAAACATTTGGACTGAAATCAGACCTGAAAAGGTGAACAGAGACGCATCAGACTCCTCCTGTAAGTCACTCCATGCTTCAGTGTTAACCCAGCCTAAAAGTATGGAAGCTTAGCCTTGGTGGAAGTGTCAACCTCTGCGACCATTATCCCTACACTCCTAATACTTCTTCACTTGTCAGCATGGTGAAATAAAATATCAGGCAATATCAATACAGGAAAAATATTATGGTTAAAAAACAAATGTTGTTAAGCGATTAAGTAAAATAAAATAAATAAAATGCAGCATTGTTATTTGGATTTAAACATGAACATTTTGATTTAAACTCAGTCAGACGGTACAGCCTACCTGCTGTGTAACTCTAGTTTTCATTCTGGAATTAATCTTGTACAGCCGGCTGCTTTACTTACTAAATCCCTTCAGCTGCCAAAGCACAAAGTTTGGGAATGAACCTGTGTCTAAAGCTGTCTGCACATTGCTCAATCTGTTCATTAGATAATCTGATCATTTTGATGAATCCTATCATATTTACAAATGCAGTGAGGCATTTGGAGGTGTTTTTTGATTACTTTCATTAGATTTTTTAATTTAGACATAAAATACAGAAATGATTTGATATGCACAAGTAAAAATGCCATCCCATGTGTTCCCTTGTAAGTACTTCCCTGTGTAATTCTCAATAGGACATGATGGCATAGAGCAGTGGTGATCCGCTTACTTGATATAAGGTGGGGCCCCTGAAATCACCAGAGGGCCACACATAATATTCAGGGAATGTAATGTTCAGGAAGTTGCCAGAGACTGGAGCAACAGAGATACAGGTGTCAGATACTACAGGTATGCTTCAGGAGGTGGTCAGAGACATAGGAGTTGTTGTAGACTAATGCCTAGTACGCATGATAAGAAAACCAGATGAAAATTACTACTTTCAAAGTGATCATCCAATAATATGATCATTTATGCACAGCTTTCGAGAGATAATCACGACAGTTCATGTGAAATTATCCAAAGGGATTAGGGCCAAACTTTTTTCGTATGCTAACAGAACATGTGATTAGTATGGTATTTGAACGAAAAATATTGTGTGACCAAGACCACACATGTTTGGAAATGAAAGAATAAATTACAATACAATACAGTATATCACTTCCGAAGTTGTATTCTGTTGTACGAGAATTTTTGTCACTTTAGTAACTTATTGGTTTTCGATATGAGACTAGCATGCAAAAATAATGGAAGATCATTCGTCCAATATCCTTATCGTGTGTACTAGGCATAAAAACATGCTTCAGGAGACAGTCATAGACTGGAGATGCATCAAATGAGATTAGAAGTGATCACTGCTCCTACAAACCCTTTACAGACCAAAGCATCACACATTGTGCTTCCTCCCTTTAAAATTATGTGTGGCAAATTTTGATATTTCTCTAAACAAGATCCAGCCTAAAAAAAAAAAAATCAGAGGAGTAAAAACAAAAAGTGAAAAAGGATTAGCTGCACAGACAAAAAAGAGTGTGAAAGTGATAAACAAAACCAATTAACTGCAGAAAGGCCGCAAGTTGGGTACCAGGGGCATGTAGTCATGTGACCACTGAATTATTATTTATTGATTATTTAAGCTCAGACTTAAAATGAAAGTGACACTAAACAATATCCTTATTCTCCAAATATTATCAATATGCAGCCATTCTTTAATTACCCTGTAGTCTTCTTTTTATGGAATCATTTCTTACTGTATTTGTCTGCCTTCTTTTAACCTCGTCTATGAACTCTTGAACCTCTTCTTTCACCCTCACTTCCATTTATTTGGAACAATCAGTGCATGTTAGTTTTGGTTATGTATACTGATCTATGCACACTACAAATCCCATAAGTCCCTAGCTCTTCTCAGGAGCAAGAGAAAGAGGGACCATGGAGAGCGAATATAGCCACCTTCTAACAGAAAGTTGAATCCGGGCAGGAAAAAATAAAGGAATTTGGAGATTTGGAGGAGGTTGAAATCAATAAAATGTACTCTTTAGAATTAAGAATACATACACTAATAAAACATTTTTCTTTAAACCAGAGTTTAATGCCAATTAAAGGGGCTGGTAGTACCATCATTGCAGCATCTCCTTCATGTAGCATTGGCATTTCACTGAATGATATTATAGGTATGTCATTGAAAGCTGACTATAATTTGACACTCTAAAATTACATCACTATAGAGATAAGTATGCTTGTATTTAAAGGAAAGGAAACCTCTATACTTCCTTACTGCATGCCTCATTTTATATTGCTTGGCTGATGTATTATCTATTTCATTTAAATACAATGTTATTAAATAGTGCCTAACTTGTCATGTTTTTTTCCTATTATCCCTAAATGCAATGTGAATAAATATTTGCATTAACCTATAAAGTATTAGAATTGAGTGAATAGACTGCCCATACAGAGACGTCTTTTCTTACTAGCTGCAGGCTGCTTGTGTGCTTTGTGTATGTCAATCTGCTCACCTTCCAGATCAATGATATCAGATTTAGAGTACTTCCGACACAGCACAGGTTTCTGCCTGTGATGTCACCTTGTCCCCTGCTAGGTTTAATTATCTGGAAACTACAGAACGGCTGCACTGTTTTCTCCATCTCAGCCTACAGAGAAGGTTAGCAGGTTCTGTGAAGCATAAACTGAACCGGCTATATGGTTTAGGTGTATTGTAATTCTGTTGTTCTGTGTCTTCTTGTCTCTAACATAAGTCATAGGAAGGAAAAGCAGAAGGCATTTCCATGCTGGGATACTTGTAATAACAGGCTTATTTAAAAAGACAAGGTCATTGTGTAGCATGCAATTGCAACTAATCAACAAATATTACATTTTCCTCATTGCACAAAACCAAAGGTGAAATCTGATCGGTTTCCTGCATTTTTTGTATATATGTTTTTTTAATTGCTTTCTAAAAAGAACGCTGTTCATCTGTCTGTTTTAGGTGTGTTTTTATTCCATTTGTAAAACCTGTGGTGAGTCATTCCTGTCTTTGAGGTTTGTCTGTATGAATTCAGGTATTGCTTTGATTGTAGCTACCAGAGCTAGGTTAGACTTGCTTCAGGCATCTATGCTTAAATCAAGCTTTTTTTTACAGAATTGACGGTCAGTTTATATTTCTTTGATAACTGTACTGTGTGGTTCCTTGCATACCTCCTGCAGTGCTAAATATATCGGGAGCTCATAACTAGATTTTCTCAGTTTTGTCTTTTGCTACCTTTGGGCACATATGATGACATCATGTTACTTTCTGTTTTGAACATCTAGATGAAAAACACAAGGAAGTCAGAAGGCAATTTCTGCCAATAGGTGATTCATGTCTGATTATTTTTTTGGGGAAGAATGTGTGGTGTGAATATGAATTCCATGCTTAAAGAATACCTGATCTCTGGAACCTAGTTCCTTGGTTTGAATCCCAACCGTGACACCACCTGTGTGGTTTTCATTTGCTTGTGTGGGTTTCCCCTGAGTTCTCTGGTTTCATCCCACACCCCAAAGACATGCTGACAGGTTAATTGGCTCCTGCCTAAATTGTCCCTAGTATATGCATGTATGTATACATGTAAAATAGGGACTTTAGATTGTAAGCTCCTAGGCGGCAGGTACTAATATGAATGTATAATATGTAAAAGAAGAATTTGTCAGCACTGTATAAATACCAATAATAAAGTAATACCAGTAATAAATAAGCTGTGTCCCCCAAAAAAGTCAACATTATTGCCTGTGGTCTCCCAACAGCTGGTCTTTCTCAATTATTGACCTGCCATGCCTTGTTCTGCTCTGTGTATCTGTGTGGAAGTAGCCATCTTGGCTGAGGCAAGACTTTGCTTCCTCGGGTCAGAGCCTTTCATGAGGATAACAGTGAGCAACACAGTACTGACAGTATCTCACAAAAGTGAGTACACTCACATTTTTGTAAATATTTTATTCTATCTTTTCATGTGACAACAGTGAAGAAATTACACTTTGCTACAATGTAAAGCAGTGAGTGTACAGTTTGTATAACAGTGTGCATTTGCTGTCCCCTCAAAATAACTCAGCACACAGCCATTGTTGTCTAAACTGCTGGCAACAAAAGTGAGTACACCCCTAAGTGAAAATGTCCAAATTGGGCCCAAAGTGTCAATATTTTGTGTGGACACCATTATTTTCCAGCCCTGCCTTAACCCTCTTGGGCATTGAGTTCACCAGAGCTTCGCAGGTTGCCACTGGAGTCCTCTTCCACTGCTCCATGATGACATCACGGAGCCGGTGGATGTTAGAGACCTTGAGCTCCTCCACCTTCCATTCGAGGATGCCCCACAGATGCCCAATAGGGTTTAGGTCTGGAGACATGCTTGGCCAGTCCATCACCTTTACCCTCAGCTTCTTTAGCAAGGCAGTGGTTGTCTTGGAGATGTGTTTGGGGTTGTTATCATATTGGAATACTGCCCTGAGGCCCTGACCACCGTGCTGCAACGCAGTTTCAGGGTCTTGGCAATCTTCTTATAGCCTAGGCCATCTTTATGTAAATCAAAAATTCTTTTCAGATCCTTCAACATGCCATGAGGTGCCATGTTGAACTTCCAGTGACCAGTATGACAGTGTGAGAGTGATAACACCAAATTTAACACAATGCTCCCCATTCACACCTGAGACAATGTAACACTAATGAGTCACATGACACCGGGGAGGGAAAATAGCTAATTGGGTCCAATTTGGACATTTTCAGTTAGGAGTGTACTCACTTTTGTTGCCAGCGGTTTAGACATTAATGGCTGTGTGTTGAGTTATGTTGAGGGGAAAGGAAATTTACACTGTTATACAAGCTATACACCCTCTACTTTGTAGCAAAGTGTAATTTTTTCAGTGTTGCCACATGAAAAAATGTGATAGGTATACTCACTTTTGTGAGAGTCTGTAGCTAAATCTCACTGTGAATCTCCTGGGACTAGCAGTCACAGGCACAGGTGACTTGATCTCACACTACAGATATAGAGCTATGAGTCTATAAACACAGGAGTGTTGAGACATCCATACATAAAAGGAAGTGCACTGATATTACCCAGGAGGGATCCAAGACAAAATGTACTTGTATAAATAAAAGAAGTTGAAAATTGACTTTCCAGGCACCAATTATAGAAAAAATAAACAATAATATTTTATTAACAGTTAATACCTCACAATAAAAAAACATTTAAAATACTGCAAACTAATTGCAATAACAACTAAACCTCTCCAATGTGGACTATAAATGTCAGAGATCATGCCATGTAAGACATGTATGACTTAAATAGATAATATTTACTGTAAGCTCACAGGCTCTACATGTTTTGCAAAAAATCACTTCTTCAGGAGCTTGATGAGCATTATGTGTCAAAATCAGTAGCAGCTAGGATCTCCAGAAGTTAACTCATGATATGCTGAACAATAAAGTTGGCATCTGATATTTATCGTAGTATATTTAGAGCATATTAGGACAAAACCAATATATTTTAAATCAGCATAAAACCCAGGAAGCTAAACATCATGGAGGGATGACACCTGCTGACACTGCACATCACAGGGCTTCAAATCCACATAGTCAAGCCAGAAACAGTAAAGACATGTGGATGGATCATAGATGGAAACAGCTTGTGGGGTGGATGCCATAATGTTTAGCTTCCTAACCTCTTTTATTTATGCAACTAATATTTAGGACGTGGCACTTTTGCAACTCTTTGATATAAGACAAAAGGTAAATTTTTCAGGTTGCTTAGACGCAATTAATATTTCTAAATGGCTGTTAGCCTTTTAATTTGACAGATTCAGTGCCCATCAACTTCAGCGGGGTTTAGATTCCGCATTTTAACTTTTGATATGTTTACCTGAACCTCAATGAATAACATAGTAGATTGCACATGGCAAAGGACAACACTGGATTACTGGCAAGATCAAGTAAATTGTTTACACTTGTACACTTCATTTATTAGTATATTTAACAGACCAAAAGAAAGCAAATCAGAGAAGTTCATTGTTAGGGTTTACAAATCCTTTAACTGTACAGATAGCCTGTAGCAATGCAAAACCTTGAAAGGCATATATAAAACAATTTTGAACTCAATCTGATGTGCTCAGCAGGGCAATGCATGGTGCCCTCTTCTAGGATGCCTTTAACTGGTTGCATATGTGTTGTTTTGCAGCAAAGTATATTGGCTGTTACATGGATGACACGCGACAGAGAGCGCTCCGTGGAGTGTCCTTTTTCGACTACAAGAAGATGACAGTGTTCCGTTGCCAGGACAACTGTGCGGAACGGTAGGATGGTGATTGCTGAATGAATAGAGCTTTATTAGTTTGTGCACATCAACAGACTCTTTTCTCCTGCCAAATCCCCATCCTTTTTATGATTTAATTCCTTGTGTTGAATTGTAAGATTTATTTAGCATGTATACTAAGCGGTATATTTCTGAACACTTAATCAATCATTTTATTGTAAGCTGTGCATTTTAAAATGCTAAAGGCAATAAAATGTTATAAACAAATAAAAGGTAATTTTGTGGCAGAATTTTGGATGACTGCAACAGTACTTGGCTGTTTAAACATTTTTTTTCTTTTATGGTATAGTCAGCCAGCATTGGAAAATCTCAGTCAATCTAACAAGTCATTGATAGCTCAACAGTTTCACAATCTCTTGGGGAATTCTTGGGGCGGTTTGCTGTCTAAAGACGCATGGAAACTGGCCACACTAATTGCCACATGGTTTCACAGCAGTCACAAATTTAATGAGATATTCTTTGACGTTAATCATTGAAATCCAAGAGCCTCAGGGTTTTTTATGCTTAAATTCCCTCAAGTCCATACCAGCTTGTGAGGCAATACAGTAGCTTTATTGGTTTTATATGCATCTCAGTGCATTCAGGAAAGTATAACACCTGGCAAACCCCGCATAAATTTATGACTCAATTACAACTGAAATTTCTTGATATAGATTATAAAAATTTAATTCAGGACACTCTAGAAGACCTGAAACCTAGGGAACTTAATCTAAAAATGTCTTTGAAGTCAAAGCTTTGACCCACCCTCTCTTGCCTCCCATGCTTCTCTATTGGTTGTTGCTGCTCTCTCCTCTACTCTGAAGCCAGACACTGTGGAAATCATGTGACTGGAGCAGAGTGCCCTGAAAATAGGTAAGCATAAACATCTTCCTTTAACAAGGTAGTTAGTATAGGAATTAGGAGGTAGGTGGAAGCAGGTTTAAGCTTCATTAGAGCGATTCTGGAATTTCAAAGAAACAGCACATCACTTACATTTCAAACAAGGCCTTTCTCTAGGCAAAACAGCTTGGGTGATTGGGGGGCATCCTGTCCAATTAAAATACATGGGCCCCCAGATATCTCTTAATCTCACGGGGTACATAGTAAAATAAAAACATCAACACTGTGATAAAGGTCCTTTATTAAAAAAAAATGTCCCTTGATGTAAATCCAACATCAACCACATCTTCCAGCAATCTAATATCATGTCAATCACTGTGAGCAATGCCCGACAATTTTGATCCATCAACATGATGACCCGCCATGCCCAACAATCTTCTGCTCCCACCACAATTGACAGATCACAAGAGATGCCGAAATGTAAAGACAGTGGTGGAATTCCTGGGTGATGTCATTGACTAAATAAAGCCATGATCATATCCATGCCTAGATCAGGATTTTCTTTTCTTTTTTATCCTCTCACAAAAGGCCAGCACACCATTAAAGAAAGTACCAAATAAAAATATGCACATCATTGAAAAAGTCTCCAATATTAACCACTTCAATGCCAAACACTTTTACCACCCTTCCTGCCCTGGCTAATTTTCAGTTTTTAGTGCTGCCGCACTTTGAATGGCATGCAACGCTGTACTCATAAAATTTTTATAATTTGTTTCACACAAATCGTTTCTGTTATAAAATTTTGCAAATAATCTTTCTTCATAAATTTATGCCAAAATGTATAATGCTACATTTCTTTGGTGAAAATAACCCAAATCAGTGTATATTAGTCTGCAGGAAAGCTATCGAGTTCAAAATCTATGGTAAATTGATCAGTCCTGATGTACCGACGGCCTATCTCATTTCCTGAGGCCTAAAAATGCCAAGACAGTACATATACCCCCAAATGACCCTTTTTTTGGAAAGTAGAAAGTCCAAGGTTTTTAGTAAGAGGCATTGCAAATTTTTTAACGTTGTAATTTTTTCACAATTTTTGGGAAAATTAAGGAATTTCAAAAAATTTGTATCATTATTTTTTTTTCACAATTGTTTACATAGTCACCAATGCAGTACAGCATCATATGGCTGGTGTGTCAGTGATCAGGGACACTGATTGGTGACAGTATGTAAAAAAAAAATAATGATTTTTAAAAATGTTTTGAAATATTTTTAGGTTTATTCAATTTTTTTTTATTTTTATTTTACCACAGTAGCACAGCGCTACTCTGGGGAGGTGATCAGGATTTGTTTTTCTTTTAACACTATACTGTAAAAAGATTGCTGATACTGATACTGTAGTCGTTCCTCATAACTGAGGTCCTCCAATCCCCTTATTCATTTCAGGAATGACCCATTGTAAACCCATGCTGATTACTACGAATGATACTGTTTTCCTCAGCAAGTTCTTGGATATAGTCCATTATCATCTCCTCCAATAATTTACCAACTATTGATGTTAGGCTGACTGGCCTGAAGTTTCCAGGAATATGTCTCTGCCCTTTTTTGACTATTGGTACCACATTGGCTTTTCTCCAATCAGCTGGTACAATTCCTGTCAGTATGCTATCCGCAAAGATCAGGAATAATGGTCCTGCTATAACCTTACTGCGTTCTTTGAGGACTCTCCTGTATAAGCCATCTGGTCCTGGTGATTTATTTGTGTTAAGCTTTTCTAGTCTTTTCTTGACTCTGGCCTCTGTTAGCCACAAAGGCACATCCTGTGGTGTGTTACTAACAATTCTGTCATGGTCTTTATACCCCTCCTTTTCCTGTTTAAAAACTGAGGAAAAGAGAGCATTTAGTACAGTTGCCTTCTTTGTGTCCTCTGTAACCATCCTCCCATCATCGTCTTTTATGTGGGCAATGTGCTCTGATCTCACTTTTTTACTGTTAAAATATCTAAAAAATCCCTTGGGATTTTTTTTAACTCTCCTCTGCTATGTGTCTCTCATAGTCTTTTTTAGCCACCCTGATTTTGTTCTTAAACTTTTTATTGCATTCCTTGTAGTGCTGAAATGCTGACAATGACCCATCCACTTTATATTTTTTAAAGGAAGTTTTTCTCTTTAAGACTTTTTACGTTACAGTTTAGCCACCCAGGTGTTTAACATTCGCTCTTCTATATATATATATATATTGGCCATTTTAATGCAGATCATCACAATAGTACACAATGAAAGGCATGTAACAAAGCCTTTATTGTGTACAACTGTCATGTGATCTGCTGTGATTGGCCACAGCAGTCACATGGTACCGGCAGTAGGCTGGTTTAGTGATCTGCATCGGCCGCATGGGAGCGTGGCACGATTCTGGGAGGACGCCATATGACATCCTCCCAGGACAACAGTGCTCCTGCCCAGCTGTCATTTTAGGCTTAATGGAAAGAGGTTAATCAACATCAATCGTTTCATCCAGCAATGAAGATCCACATTAATCATGATAAGTGACTCCCCTCGACATTAACCTGCTGACACTATGATCTGCTACATCTGATGATCTTCAGCCTCCGCTACTCTCATTGCAAATGACAGATTCCTAACAATACTAGAATGCAAATACAGTGCTGGGGATTCAAGGTAACATCATTGACCAAATATGGTCAAGACCAAATTTGTTAAATAAGATTGAAAGGATATATTACTAGACAGCCAAACACCCTTCCTTTGTAGCCCACAACAACCCCGTCAGAATTCTGGAGACCCCAACACACACACAACAGGCAGCTTTCATGTGCAAAGTGACCCAGAACTCTTTATTAAGAATGATTATATTTATGTCAGTTACAACACAAGAGGGAGGGGTAAACTCGCTCCTAAGTATATAAGGATTAACTAGGCTTCCACAGAGAGATTTTTTCAACATTAGTTTAGGCAGCTGAAAGGAATTTACAAAGATAGCTTATCTGCAAGGACATAGAATACCAAGAATTGGCCTAAACACAATGAGTCATACAGAGGGGGGTTTAATTAAAACTTGGCTCAAGCAAAAAAGTCTAAAACTCTAACGAGAAAGAAGTGTAAGATAAGGCACGTACATTCTTTAAACACAAGAACTATAAAATGGAAGGGAAATTACAAAATGGAGTTACAGTTGATCATATGCTCTATAACAATACAAACATAAAAAAATACTACAGAGTTTCTACTGTAATAAATACTGAGGTAAGCTTTACTTTCAGCACCTTGGTCAGGGGTTCTAGTGGCTCTAGTAATTAAACACATAATTTTACTTTAATTTCACCATCTCATCAACAGCATAAGACTCCTTCAGCCAATGGACCCCAGACATCGACTAATTACACGCCACGGAGAGCAGAATAAGTAAGAATAACAGTTTCTTACCATGGCCACTTGTCTGCTCAACGTGAGTTTTGTGTCTCTCTGGCTGGGAGCCTACTGGACTGTATCAGAGTCGAAAGGTACCATTCTGTAAAATCAGGTTAGGGAGTCTTCAATCAAGACATTCAGATGAGATAGTAGATCCAAATCTTTGTAAAATAGTATAATTAGGTGACTCAAGTTTACTACATATCCAACATTTCTCATAACCTGATTTTTGTGCATATGCATATTTGAATTTCATCAGTAACATTTTATCATGGAATGTGATTGACCCTTCCCATATCTCATTTTCTCCCAATGATTCTCTTTGTGACCTGTTACGTGTGTCATGTATAGTTTGTGCTCCACATATGCCATTTATGGCACCCTCAGGATGATATATATACAGTTAGTTATGATCCATGTGGGTAGGAACACAATCACAGTGGTCAAGAATAGGAGGCACAAGGACTTCCCAGAAGTCTGTGGTGAAATAAGCGAGGTCATCTTTTTCAGAGTCTTGACCATCTGCTTCACTCACTTGACTTCACTTTGAGGATTTTCACTGCTTACTTCACCTCCTTTGTCTTTAATCTTCCTCATAGGTGTTTGGTTCACCTTCTTCATACGACTGGCATGAATCCAGGCCTGTTGTCCCTCTACCAGAATAGCTGTGTGGGTAGCTGCGATCACTGTGGTTGGGGGTCTGAAGGGATACTCCTTCTTCTTGGTGTGGTTCAATTGCTGGACCACCACGGTGTCACCCATCTGAAAAGGGTGTGTAGGTTCCTTTGAATAAAAAGGAGAGGTGCGAGCAACATTTCTTTTAATTATATCCAAAGTTTCAATAGGTTTTCTTACATATTCTTCCTGAATGTGATCAAGGTCCCCTCTTTCTAACATAAGTGGCTGTCTGGCCCATGGGGTGGGGAATGGCCTACCCATTAGGACTTCAAAAGGAGAGCATCCTGTTTTCTTAGAGGGTGTCATTCTTACCTCAGCTAGAACTGCTGGTAGGACCTTCTTCCAATTGGTATACGTACCTCCAGTGGCCTTCCTGATCTTATCCTTAATGGTTCTGTTTGTCCTTTTTACTATACCTGACTAGTTGATCTGAAGTGGGCATCCCCATCTGGGAATGATTTCCTGTGTAAGAATTCTCACTACTGTTTGTGCATCTTCCTTTGTTGTTACAAACATTTCTATCCATCTTGAGAACATGTCCACTATTACAAGTAGGTATTCTTGTCTCTTACCTAACTTAGGCATGTGGGTGAAATCAATTTATAAATGAGTGAATAGTGTGGATGGATAGATTAGGTGTTCATGTTTTGCCTTGTAAGGGTTCCTGGGATTATTCTGGATGCATGTGATGCATCTGGAAACATATGCGTTAACTAAGGAGAGAAGACCAGGGATGAAAAAATCTCTATCTAAGAGTTCACAATTAACCTGCCACCCTCTGTGACCTACCCCATGGTATTGTGCAATGAATAAGGGAACATTTGCTACAGGAATACATGGTCTCCCCTCATGGCAGACAAGGTCAGATTCTGAGCTTTTCTGCACACCTACTGCATTCCATTGTTGGATGTCTTTGTAGCATATGTTTGGAGATCATGCAATGTTTGATCTAGGAGTGGGATTTCAGGTAAGGCATTTAGATGTCTACTGGCTGTGTGGATGCTGCCTCTCTTGCTGCTTTGTCAGCTAAAGCATTTCCCTTGGCTATTTCATCTTGTTGACCTGTATGTGCCTTACAGTGCAATATAGAAATGGATTTTGGTAGTTGTATGGCTTCTAACAGGCTTGTGACAAGCGTGGAATGTGAGATGGATTTGTCATTTGCTGCCTGGTATCCACTCCTTTTCCATATAACTCAAACATCATGCGCAACACTGAATGCATACTTGGAGTCAGTATAGATGTTTACATCTTGTCCTTCAAAAAGCTGACAGGCTCTAGCAAGAGCTATAAGTTCTTCAGCTTGTGCTGATTGGAATGGGACAGGGTTTGCTTTCAGTATTTTATCAGGCAATTGTATAACAGCATACCCTGCACGGTATGTGTTATCATTTGGTCTTGAACAAGACCCATCCACAAAGACATTCTAAGGATTAACCAGGCTTCTACAGAGAGATTTTTTCATCATTTAGTTTAGGCAGCTGAAAGGAATTTACAAAGATAGCTTATCTGCAAGGACATAGACTACCGAGAATCGGCCTAAACACAATGAGTCATACGAGCGCAGTGCTGGAGGGCTACGTTTGTAGGTAAGTCCGTCATAATGTACCAGTATGCAGTACATGCTAGTACATTATGGCTTAAGGTCTAAAAAAAGCAACAAAGGTGGGACTTTAAATGAAATGCGTGAATGTCCAGAAAACAAAACCGATGAACTACTAGGAAAATTTTTTATTAAATTCTTAGAAATAAAACATGCATATAGTAATAATATATCAATCACAAATAGAGAAAAAAATCAGCAAAAATAGCAGAAAATATACATGATTCAATGAATACAACAATTCTCCATGGTACACCAGTAACTATCTTAATACACAAGCATATAAAATAAGGTATTGCCTGCAAAATAAGCCTCCAAAAAAACTCAAAAAAAGGGAAATGCATGATGCTGGTGAAAAACGCGACAATGGTAGCTCACGCATTGTGGTTCGTGAGATGGTGGCGGAGGCCGTACACTGCTCGACAATCTGAGATACCACCCCTGGGTGCTGAGGTGAACGGACCGACGGGGGCAGCCCTACAGGGCACCATCCAAGGCAGACAAGGACCCCCGAGGCAAACCTGAAGTGAAAAGCGAATACAGAGGTGACGTTGCCATAAAGAAGGAAGGATGTGTGACCATGTGGAAGACAAAAAAGAGAAAGCTGGATAAAAGCACCCAAGCGAAACCGCCGAGAAAGCAAACCAGGCACCACAGAACAGAAATGCAGGGAAAGAAAGAAAAATGATGGAGCAATGTGGAGGAAGAAAGACGGTATACATTCCCCAAACAGACGTGACATCCAGTGGAGTGGGAAGCCTCGAGAGCCAAACCCGCCAAGGCTACGCCCATATAGGCGCCACCACGGGGACCACCCACCAACGTCACGCCGCACAAACATGGGGGGGCGCACGGCATCGCCGATCGGGCACCAGGTGCCCGGCCAGCAGGCGCCAACGCTCCATCCCCATAGTGTGCGTGAAGGACACCATCCATTCGAGCGTGTCAGCGTCCAGAGGGCGCGAACGTCCGATGGGGAGTGCGTGACACTGACGCGCAGTGGCGGCGAATATACCCCTCCCTGAGGGGAGGGGGGAGGGGCCGATAGGCGCATCACAGCTCCCGGAAGAGGGGAAACCCAAACCAGTCGGCGGTGTATTGGGGCCAAAGGAGCCACCACCAAAACCAACGAACCATTTACAAAGCTGGTATCAAAATAATTAGTAAATATATCCAAAAATAAAGGTAGTTTATAATGAGAATAGGATCGAGCAATTAAATAAAAGGAGGCAAATGTAATTTTATACTATATCACAACAAATGTGATGGGATTAAAAAATGGAGCAAGTTCACGCACTTCCATCCCTGTACATTAATATTAGAGAAGGGTTTGGGACTGAACATCCCATGGGACTTTAAATGAAACTATGACCACATGAGGTCATGCGTTTCCATCCCTATACTAGTCTAAAAAAAAGCAACAAAGGTGGGACTTTAAATGAAATGCGTGAATGTCCAGAAAACAAAACCGATGAACTACTAGGAAAATTTTTTAATAAATTCATAGTAATAAAACATGCATATAGTAATATACTTATTTTACAGGCAATATCTTATTTTATATGCTTGCGTATTAACATAGTTACTGGTGTACCATGGAGAATTGTTGTATTCATTGAATCATGTATATTTGCTGCTATTATTGCTGATATTTCTCTCTATTTGTGATTGATATATTATTACTATATGCATGTTTTATTTCTATGAATTTAATAAAAAATTTTCCTAGTAGTTCGTCGGTTTTGTTTTCTGGACATTCACCCATTTCATTTAAAATCCCACCTTTGTTGCTTTTTTTTAGACTAGTATAGGGATGGAAACGCATGACCTCATGTGGTCATAGTTTCATTTAAAGTCCCATGGGATGTTCAGTCCCAAACCCTTCTCTAACATTATGGCTTAAGGTTGCCAGGGGACCCATTTACAAAAAAATGGGTCCCCATGGGTCCCCAAGGAGAATTTCCCCCAGAGATTAGTTAACGTGATGAAATGTCACTTTGCAAAGAATATCCAATCACTTGCAAGGAGAATTGAAAAAAAAAGCATTTTTGCTTGCACATGATTGGTTGATGAAAGTCAGTGCAGTTTCCTCAGTTAATAGAAAATTCCCTGCAAAGTGAACACTCTATTTTTCTTTAGTAAAACAACCCCAAAATGCCACTGTTTCAAAGGCTTACAAATTGGCCTTAAAAAAGTACAGAAATAAATAAGATTTGGCTCCCATAGACTTCCTTTAAGGTTGACATTATGGGGTTTATTTACTAAAGGCAAATCCACTTTGCACTGCAAGTGCACTGAAAGTGCACTTGGAAGTAAAGTCACTGTAGAGCCGAGGGGGATATGCAAGGAACATAAAAAACAGAATTTTAGCTTGCACATGATTGGATGATAAAATCAGCAGAGCTTCCACTCATTTCAGATGAACCCCTTAGATTTAGAGCGATTTCAAGTGCACTTGCAGTGGAAAGTCGATTTCCTTTCGTAAATAACCCCCTCTGTTTGAATTTAGTGGATTCTTCCCTTGGATGACTCAGCAAACTGTTTGGCTTTTATCTGTTGGACAATGGTTATTTCCTAGAAGATGTTTCACTAGTCAAAAAAGAGGATTTTAATTTAAATGAACATCATTCCTGGGGCACATTATTAAAGTCAGATACGGTGTGGAAAAATCTTTTTTTCAATAGTATATTTTGGAGATACTTCAAAAGGTCCACTAATGACTCAATGGCATCAGATGTAATTAAAGCACATAGAGTATTGCTTGTGATTTAAACGGTATTGTATTTGCTTGCAATTTGGTTTTTGACATCTCAATCGACATGAACAGGAGACTACAGGTCAGTGAGCCCCAAACTATTGCATGTTTTCAAAATTTACTGAAATGCATCATATAGGACTCACTGATAACAGATTTTCTAGTACCATGTAGTGTGAATAACCCTTGAACATTTAATTATTTAATTTGCAGTGAAACTGGACTGGGATTATATATATATATATATATATATATATATATATATATATATATATATACATACCGTATTTATCGGCGTATAACACGCGCCGGCGTATAACACGCACCCAAGTTAAGGAGGGAATTTTAAGGAAAAAAACTTTTAGGAGTAAAGTTTAAGGAAGAAAAACTTACATTAAAATGCCCATCAATGCAGTGTTATCGGTGTCCATCTGCAGCCTTGTCAGTGTCAGTGCAGCCTTGCCCCAGTGTCCATTGCAGCCTTGTCAGTGCAGCTTTGCCCCAGTGCAGCCTTGTCAGTGCAGCCTTGTCAGTGCAGCAATGTCAGTGCAGCCATGTCAGTGCAGCTTTTCTCCAGTGCAGCCTTGCCCCAGTGCAGCTTTGCCCCCATGCAGCCTTGCCCCAGTGCAGCCTTGTCCCCAGTGCAGCTTTGCCCCCATGCAGCCTTGCCCCAGTGCAACCTTGCCCCCCCCGTGCAGCTTTGTGGGATCGCCGCGATCCCTGCCGTCATACACAGCCCTGTGTAAATTTAAATATGGCGCAGAGACTGCAGGGACTCGGCGGAGCGCTGATACACATAGCCGAGAGTCCTCGGGTTTCCTCTGCGCCGCTTACAGTCCCGCCCAGTTCCGCCCTATGGGCGGGACTGTAAGCGGCGCCGAGAAAACCCGAGGACTCTCGGCTATGTGTAGCTCCGCTCCGCCGAGTCCCTGCAGTCGAGGCGCCGTATTTGAATTTCCACACGGCTGTGTATGTCGGCGGCCCTGATCACACACAATTGGGGGGGGGTCGGCCTATAACACACACCCACGATTTTCCCCTGATTTTCAGGGGAAAAAAGTGCGTGTTATATGCCGATAAATACGGTATATATATATATATATATATATATATATATAGCAGTCTCCTAGATGGGTGCTAGGATTAGCTAGATTTAATTTTAGCTCACTGTTCGGTGGAGCTGTATTTTTTTTTGTTAGGTAAATTTAGCTTGTCTCACTGTAATCAGTGTGGCTGTAATTTCTGGGTTAGGAAAATTTAGTTCTAGATCACCGTAATCAGTGCAGCTGCATGTGCTTAGTTAGGTCTGTTCAGTGTTACAGCTGCTGCTGGTTTGATTGCTTCCTCTGCTTTCCAGAGAGGTGCAGATCTCTTTGAAACATAGATGTGAAGCAATGCAAATCGCAGCATGAATATTTATACAGCCCTGGCTAATTCCAGAGAGGGTGGCCCTGGAGGTTGCTGACAGTCTGTGTAAATACTGAGACAGAGAGCTTCTGGTGTTATCCAGGAAAGGGGAAGTCCAACCTGGAGGACTTGCTGCCCTCTGGGCAGCACTGCCATATGCTTGCTGTTCGTCAGCTGGGCTAGCTGAGGCGCCTGTATGCGGAAGTTACAGAGCTAACTGAGGGGCTGTCATCTAAAGATCTAGTCTGGTATTACAGTAAAAAGGTGTATAGATGTTGGAAGGAGATAACTAACGTTCCAAGGACATTTGTGAGTACAGATAGTAAGAGAAATCTTACAGACTTTTGGGCTGCTCCCAGCCCTCTTGTGTTAGAGAGTCGGCTGTGTGTTTGTGTAAAGGGGACATTGACTGGTGTCCAGAAGAACTCAGTCAATCTAATTCCCCATTTAAGGGCTCTGCTCTAATTCCTCTTAAGAAGAAGTTTTTGTGCTTTTAACTGCTCCTACTAAAAAGCCAAGTCCACAGTTTACTTTTTCAAGGATGTTTGCTTCAATTCCATCTTGTACATCGTTTTTTGGAGTATCCCCAAATTCCCCAACCCTATACAAGTTACCCCAAAAATAAAAACAACAAAAGAACACCTCTGGACTTGTTGTTGAGCCAAAGAGTGACTGTGACCATGTGCCTGGCTGCGGGGCAATAACTGGCAAAAAACCTGGGAAATTTCCAGCAGCTCCTACAGGATATGTGTAACATATTAACTGTTTCCCGACCAGCCGCCGCAGTTATGGGATAGCAGGCGCACGCACCCGCTGCACAGCGGGGGTGCCGATGCTCGTGGCCGACAGTCGCGATGACCGCCGACCACGAGCGATCGTGAGCAGGAGACACAGAACAGGGATGAGTGTGTGTAAACACACACTTCCCTGTTCTGTTCTGACAGGAGTGACAGATCGTGTGTTCTTATTAGCTAGGAACCATGATTCGTCACTTCCTCTGGTCAGTCCCCTCCCCCTTCAGTTAGAATCACCTCCCAGGGAACACAGTTATCCCCTAGATCGCCCCCTAGTGCTAACCCCTTCACTGCCAGTGCCATTTTTACAATAATCAATGCATTTTTATAGCATTAATCTCTGTATTAATGCTAATGGTCCCATAAATGTGTTAAAGTTGTCCTATGTGTCCGCCATAATGTCGCAGTCATGATAAAAATCGCAGATTGCCGCCATTACTAGTAAAAAAAAGAAATAATAAAAATGCTATAAATCTATCCCCTATTTTGTAGACGCTATAACTTTTGCGCAAACCAATCAATATACGCTTATTGCGATTTTTTTTTTACCAAAATTATGTAGAAGAATAAATATCAGCCTAAACTGAGAAAAAAAAGCTTTTTTAAAAAAAAAATGGGGATATTTATTATAGCAAAAAGTACAAAATATTGTGTTTTTTTCAAAATTGTTGCTCTTTTTTTGTTTATAGCGCAAAAAAAAAAACCGTAGAGGTGATCAAATACCACCAAAAGAAAGCTCTATTTGTGGGAAAAAAAGGACGTCAATTTTGTTTGGGTGCAATGTCGCACAACCGCGCAATTATTAGTTAAAGCGATGCAGTGCCAAATCGCAAAAAGTGCTCTGGTCAGGAAGGGGGTAAATTCTTCAGGGGCTGAAGTTGTTAAATAACTCTTGTACGCTATATTCAAACTTATGGGTCAAAGACTTATTGTATTTATAGGGTATTTCACAAAAGTGAGTACACCCCTCAAATTTTTGTGAATATTTTATTATATATTTTTATGTGACAACACTGAAGAAATGACACTTTGCTACAATGTAAAGAAGTGAGTGAACAACTTGTACAACAGTGTAAATTTGCTGTCCCCTTAAAATAACTCAACGCACAGCCATTAATGTCTAAACCGCTGGCAACATAGGTGAGTACGCCCCTAAGTGAAAATGTCCAAATTGGGCCCAAAGTGTCAATATTTTGTGTGGCCACCATTATTTTCCAGCACTGTCTGAACCCTCTTGGGAATGGAGTTCACCAGAACTTTACAGGTTGCCACTGGAGTCCTCTTCCACTCCTCCATGATGACATCACCAAACTGCTGGATGTTAGAAATCTTGCACTCCTCCACCTTCCATTTGAAGATGCCCCACAGATGCTCCCCAGAAGAAGAAGATGGAGGAAGAAACCGAAGGAAGATAGAAGAAAGAAGATAGAAGAAAGAAGATAGAAGAAAGAAGATACATTTAAATAAAGGAATTGTCAAAAACTGTCTCTTGTCATTTTTAACATTTCTGACACTTTTTTTGTGAAATGGTAGGGGTACTTTTGTACCCCCTTACCATTTCACACAGGGGGGAGGGCTGGGATCTGGGGGTCCCCTTGTTAAAGGGGGCTTCCAGATTCCGATATGCCCCCGCCCGCTGACCCCTACAACCACAGGGCAAGGGTTGTGGGGATGAGGCCCTTGTCCCCATCAACATGGGGACAAGGTGTTTTAGGGGGCTACCCCAAAGCACCTCCCAATGTTGAGGGCATGTGGCCTGGAATGGTTCAGAAGGGGGGAGCACTCTCTCGTCCCCCCTCTTTTCCTGCGGCCTGCCAGGTTGCATGCTCGGATAGGGATCTGGTATGGATTTTTGGGGAGACCCCACGCCATTTTTTTTTAAATTTTGGCGCAGGGCTCCCCTTAAAATCCATACCAGACCTGAAGGGTCTGGTATAGATTTTGAGGGGGACACCATGCCATTTAAAAAAAAAAAATTGGCCGGGGTTCCCCTTAATATCCATACCAGACCTGAAGGGCCTGGTATGGAATTTAGGGGGACCCCCCACGTCATTTTTTTTTTAAATTTTGGTTCGGGGTTCCCCTGTGGGGAATTCCCATGCAGTTTTTATCAATGAACTCTTATGTGTATTGTCGGACCGGCAATTCATTAATAGCCGCGAGTAGTTTTAAATGACTTTTTTCCATTGAAATGTCATTTTGCTATCAGACTGTTCTAAACACGGGAAACATGCGACCCTTTACAGGCATACTATAGACACCCCCCAGGTATGAAATTTAAAGGAATATTACACTTTTATTGTTTCACTTTAAGCATTATTAAAATCACTGCTCCTGAAAAAACGGCCGTTTTTAAAACTTTTTCTTGCATTGATCCATGTCTCCTGGGGCAGGACCCAGGTCCCCAAACACTTTTTATGACAATAACTTGCATACAAGCCTTTAAAATTAGCACTTTTGATTTCTCCCATAGACTTTTAAAGGGTGTTCCACGGCTTTCGAATTTGCCGCTAACACCCCAAATTGTTCGCTGTTCAGTGAACTGGCGAACAGCCGATGTTCGAGTCGAACATTAAGTTCGACTTGAACTCGAAGCTCATCCCTACTCCTCACCTGGTTGCTGCCACACATGCTTGACATCACCATCTGAACCAAATAAGTTTATCTTAGTCTCAGTAGACAACAGGACATGGTTCCAGTAATCCGTGTCCTTAGTCTGCTTGCCTTCAGCAAACTGTTTGCAGGCTTTCTTGTGCATCATCTTTAGAAGAGGCTTCCTTCCAAGACGACAGCCATGCAGACCAATTTCATGCAGTGTGCGGCATATAGTCTGAGCACTGACAGGCTGACCCTCCACCCCTTTAACCTCTGCAGCACTCATATGTCTATTTCCCTAAGACAACCTCTGGATATGACGCTGAGCACGTGTACTCAACTTCTTTGGTCGACCATGGCGAGGCCTGTTCAGAGTGGAACCTGTCCTGTTAAACCACTGTATTGTCTTGGCCATGGTGCTGCAGCTTAGCACCAGGGTCTTGGCAATCTTATAGCCTAGGCCATCTTTATGTAGAGCAACAATTCTTTTTTTCAGATCCTCAGAGAGTTCTTTGCCATGAGGTGCCATGCTGAACTTCCAGTAACCAGTATGAGAGAGTGAGAGCGATAACGCCAAATTTAACACACCTGCTCCCCATTCACACCTGAGACCTAGTAACACTAATGAGTCACATGACACTGGGAGGGAAAATGGCTAATTGGGCCCAATTTGGACATTTTCACTTAGGAGTGTACTCACTTTTGTTGCCAGCGGTTTAAACATTAATGGCTGTGTGTTGGGTTATTTTGAGGGGACAGCAAATTTACACTGTTATACAAGCTTTACACTCACTACTTTACATTGTAGCAAAGTGTAATTTCTTCAGTGTTGTGATATGAAAAGGTATAAAATAAAATATTTACAAAAATGTGAGGGGTGTAACTCAGTTTTGTGAGATACTGTATATCTATACTATAGTTTCCAGCTAACCAACCATTTAACTAACCACATGAATGTAAACTCTCTAAATATTAAAACTTTAAGTACTAGTTCAAGGAATTGACACAGGTTAATTCATGGTTCAGCAGCTTATTCTTGAGCTATAAATATATTTGCTGCCAGCATCTTGATCTGCTAATTTGACCCTGAATGTAATAAGTATACTAAAATAGAAACATGTGAAAATTGCCATTCCCATCAGGCTGCATTAGGATGATGGATGGTCACTGTAGCATATGTCGTAATTACCAATATGTTCATAAGCATCACAATTTAACAGCCATGTTTGGTCTTCACGAAGCAGCACAGAGAACTTTAAGAAAAAGCATTTAAAAAAGATCTCCACTAAGCATTGTTAACTTTTAAACTGAACACATAATTTTGCCTAGTCATGTATGAAGTGGGTTTTGGAGTAGTCTACCTCAGGGGGAAAGGGTAATAAGATGGTGGATCCTGAAGGTCATTCACATTTATGGATCTTCCATACAACGCTGCTTACAGAGTTCTGATGTCACTAAACGGAGCAATTTCCACTGGAAGATGTATGAACCAAACCTAAACGGGTTTGGTTCTAGGCAGGTTCAGCAAATATTACTGAAGCTTAGGTACCGAATCTGAATGTTAAAAATCACTAATTGCCCTTTTTAAGACTTCTTTTTAGCACTTTTATAGCCGTTTCTAGGCTTATAGCTAATCCCAGGAAAAATACATGAGAGAAAAAAAAAACAAAAAAAATTTTAAAAATCCAGTTTGGCTGGGAGCAGCAATTTTAGCAATGCTTTAAAGGCAACATTTAAACATGAAAAATTCATTTAAATAACAAGCTTGTGAGATGCTCCTAACCTGCATGCGAAGTAGCGTATCTGTACAATGTATACAACCTACCCCAGCAAAACTGACATTTTTTAAAAATTAAAAAAAAAACAGTGTGTGGTCCCCCACAAGATCCATACCAGACCCTTCAGTCTGTTATGTCTTTTAAGGGGAACCCCCGTACCAAAAAAAATAGGCATGGGGTCCCCTCAAAATCCATACCAGACCCTTATCTGAGCATGCAGCCCAGCAAGTCAGGAAAGGGGGGACCGTACTAGGCCACATGCCCTCAACATGGCGGGTGGGTGCTTTGGGCCAGGGGGGCTCTGTGCCCACCCACCCCAAAGCACCTTGTCTCCATGTTGGAGACAAGGGCCTCTTTCCGACAACCCTGGGCGGTGGTTGTGGGGGTCTGCTGGCAGGGGGCTTTAACAAGGGGGCCCCCAGATCTCAGCCCTCCCTATGTGAATGAGTATAGGTTACCCCTACCCATTCACCCCAAAAAAAGTCAGTGTAGTGTAATTAAAAACATGAGACGGTTTTGACAAGTCCTTCTTCCTCTGGTGTTCTCCCTCTGGTCTTCTTCCTCCAGTCTTCTTCCTCTAGTCTTCTCCGTCACTGCTGTCTTCTCTGCCACCAACCTGGTCCTACTCCGACGCTGTCTCCAGTCATTGTGCCAGCGCCGTTTACTGCCAGTTCTTATATAGCTATGGGGCATGGCCATCTGGTGGCATCACCATGAGACCCCACCCTATGTGACATCACGTGGTGGTGGAGAAAACCGCAGCAGTGGAGAAGACCAGACCGGGGGGAGAAGACTGGAGGAAGATTTTTAATAAAGGACTTATCAAAACTGTCTCTTTTTTTCATTTACACTACACTGCCCACCTGCAGACCCCCACAACCACCAGATTTGTGAGGAAGAGACTGTTGTCCTCAACAACATGGGGACAAAGTATTTTGCTAAGGGGGCCCCCCTGGAAATGCATGTGGCCTGGTATGGTTCAGGTGGGGAAGCAACCCACACTCGTACCCCTCTTACTGGCCTGGTAAGAAATATCAGGGGGTACTCACATGTTTTTTGTTTTTTTTTTTAACTATTTTGGCTCATTTGCTTACATTGTTGGGGATTCCTGGCTAGCAAATGAATAGGGCCTGTTAATGTTACTGGTTGCTAAACATCCTTTACAACCATAGTCAATGGAAGAAATAACCTGTCATACATAGTAGAAGGAGAAAAACTCACTACTACATATGAATGTTGACAACTACAGAACAGTTTAGAGTCTGAAGTTTGGACGAAAACGCCCAAACAGGCAAAATTTGATCCAAGCTTGTGTTTGGAACATATCAGGAACTCATGCCTAAACAGAAACAGAGCAGTCCCTTCTGACCACTGACACTAATTGCCTTTTAGCTGTCTTTAGGGGAGCATCCTTCCCACTGACCCACAATATAAGGAACATTCTGGCCAGTGACCACCAGTGTAAGAGGCATTCCTTCACTGAGATGAGGAGACAATGATTACCAATATAAGGAGCATTCTTCCCAAGGACCACTATTGCAAGGGGATTTTTTCCCTATGACCACCAATGTAAGAGGGCATTTTCCCACAGATATCAATATAAGTGGTATTCCTCTCACTGACTACTAGGGATGAGCTGAACCTCCCTGGGTTTGGATCGAGGCAGGATCCACTGAAAAAGAGGACTTTAATACAAAAAAAGTTCTTAAGAAAGTCACTCAATGTAAATACATCATCAATCATGTTGTCTAGAAAGTGCCAGGGCTTGTCAAAAAGTGTTAATGTGCTTATTTTCTATTTACTTTCTTTGTAAATGAGTAGGGCTATGTACCCTCTCCCAGGGAGCCCTTGACCATGGTAAACTGAGCAGACTTTGATAGCAGGAGAATATCACCCCCCCCCCCCCCCCCCGCGACTAATGAGTCTGGAATTGAGTTCAGAGCTGTACATCGTTGACTACTGTAGCCAAGGGTTCATCTAATCAAGCATGATTTTTGCTTGATTATCTGCAGTGGAGGGCAGGGGGAGACATTGACGGTCTAATAGACCCCTGATGTCTCCATAAAAAGTACTTGTTACCTGTCAATGTTATCCCCCATTGTGATAGCAATAAAGTTGAAGAAAAACTTTTAATGAGTGTAAAATTATTAATTGTAATTCAAGAAATAAAACTAGCAATGTTTTTAAAGCATCACTTCACCCCCATACATACTCTAATGCAAACATGCAGCATAAGGCACACAGCATAGGGGCACACAGATACACACATGTTAGGTATTGTCGTAAACCTTAGAGTGAGCAAATTAATTCTATGGCCATAATTTGTGGTTAACTGTAAACTGACAAAGCATCACCTAAGGTTTTTTTTTTTTTGGGGGTCCCATATTTGTTTGTGATTTTCACAGGCACATGAAAATTTAAGGCTTGACATGTTGGTTATGTATTTACGAAATACAACTTGGGTGCACTAAAGTCAATTTTAGTGTATTTATTCTTGAAACTATGCATTTGATAAACCGTTGCGCAAATATTGTGCAACATAAAAAATTTCAACTACCATAATTTTATTATTCATGGTCTTAGCTTTCAGAAAATATATAATTGTTTGAGGGTATAAAATAATTTCAACAAAAAAATGCAGATTTTAACATGTGTGTGAAAAAAAAATGCCCTGATAGATAAGTGGTTAAAATATTTCCCTGTTGTAAATTTGTTTTTTGTTTGTTTCTCATTCTTTTCAGTCATTCATTTTTTTGTAGCATGGTCATTTAAGAAAAATGCTGTACGTGCCCTAAACATGCCTAAATTTGTATATCAGTTTACACTGGAAGCCTACATTCATAATTTTTGTGTGATATCTATGGTAACACTTTTTTAGAATTTTTTAATTTTTTTTGTTACTTCTTTGTCACTCAAAAATGTATAGAAAAGTAAATAACTGTGTATGTGCTTGTATTATACACATACACTTGTATGTACTTGTAATGTTAAATTAATAGGCCCATAGCTGAAATTTAAAAATAACTTTAAATCTTAACTGGTTGTACTGTATATGTAGATTATTCCTTAGCCAAGGCTATATCACCTTTCTTTAACATACTTGCAAGTGCTGGATATGTCTGTCTAAATATTAATAAATGTGATAACAATGTATGGTACGGTACTTAAAACTGTTTGTACTTAAAACTGTTTATTTATACAATTTATGTATTTTTGCATTACATTTGGAAAGCAATGAATGACCACTATTTATGACTAGATGTATATCTGTGGTCCATTTAGACTTGACTGTTTACATTTTAAGAGATCTGTACAATTCTGACATTCTTAAAATGTTACTGTCCTCTGTTTACAGGGGATACATGTTTGCTGGACTTGAATTTGGAGCAGAGTGCTACTGCGGGCACAAAATTAAAGCCTTAAATGTCAGTGAAACAGAATGTAATATGGAATGCAAGGGGGAGAAGTGCAACATCTGTGGTGGAGTCAATCGTCTGTCAATTTATCGACTGGAGCTCACCCAAGAGTCTGCAAGGAGGTGTGAGTACTGATCTCTAAAGCCCATAGCATGAAACTGTTTACATTTACAGCAGAAAAAAACAACCAGAAGCCAAAAATAAGGCTTGTGTTGAACATAGGCAAGCTTTTATCGTATTTGTAGCTTATTATTTTCAATTAATGTACAGGCCAAATTCTTATTTCATCTGCTCAGGTAGTTTGTGCCTTGCAAAAGATAAATCTAGCATTGCCATCTGAGTGTTTGCAGCATTTCAGTTCAAGTAAACCTATCACAAACCTAGGGAATTCAAACAAATCATATGAAAAATACATACTGTATGCAGAAGCTGTTAGACATGTGCATTCATTTGTTCTGAATTGAAATTTGGACAAAATTTTCGAATTTCTGATTACAACAGTAATGAATTTCAATGTATTCGAGGAAAAAAAAAACAGTAATGAAATAAACAAAATAAATGTGTTTCATTCAGATGTTTGAAGGATATGAAACTATGATTCAAATGAATTCAGTAATAACCCATCAACATGGGGACAAGGTGCTTTGGAGGGAAAGCCCTCCTGCCTCAAAGCACCCCCCCATGTTGAGGGCATGTGGCCTGGTAAGGTTCAGGAAAGGAGGCACTCACTCACCCCCCCCACCCCCCCGTTCTCAGGCCTGCCAGGCTGCATGTTTAGATAAGGGTCTGGTATGGATTGTGGGGGGGACCCAACGCCGCTTTTTTTGGGGGGGGGTTCCATTAAAATCCATACCTGACCCAAAGGGCTTGGTATGTATTGGGAGGGGGGCCCCTATGCTTTTTTTAAGTTTTTTAAATGTAATGCCATTACAAACATACAGAATGAATGCCGAAGATACAAAATCAATTCCAAAATTAATTTTGTAACTTGAGCATTTGTTTTGTATATTTTGTATATTTTGGATTGGATTGCAATAGCATTAAATAAAAAAGTAAAATAAAACAAAAATAATAATGCCGAAGATACAAAATTTATTTTGGAGTTTGTTTCATATATACGGCATTTGTTTTATATATTCACAATAACTAGTTGTTAATGACCGGGAGGCTGTAACATCCTTTAAGGATAAGTTTGGGAACATGTCACATGTTCCATCCATTTTAAGGGTGGAACATGTAACTCTGTATTCGACGCCCGCTCCGCTCCTTGTAATGCTAGCAAGTGGCGTCTCTCCCCCCCCCGCTTGCTGTCACTATTTTAAAAAAAAGATGCGCCCAGCCACATTATGTAGTTCTGTGAATGACAAACTACAAGTACCGACAGCCTTTGCGGCTGTCAACTTATAATTTCAGTGAACTACCATGGCGCTGTTGAGCGCTCTGGTAGTTCATTCATTCTTCCTGCCAGTGTGTATCTGCCTGCCTACGAGCAGACGGATACACTGACAAGTCTTCAGCAGTCCTGCATAGCACCTGCGATCAGCTGAGGGTGCAATGCTTTACAGGCTCCAAATAAAAAATAAATACCTGTAAAAAGATGTAACATGGGAAAATTGCAGCGCTAAAAATATATAAACAAACACCTAAAGTGGTCTTCTAAAATGTTTAAAAGTAAGTGATTCCTTCACCCAGTGTCGCCTCCACCAAAAGTAGAAAGTCGCATTTACCAGATGTAATTGCTGTTTAAGATATAGAACAGCAAATCTTGCATAGTACAGGATCCAGATCATAAGAGATCATAAGGTCTCAATGTACCCAATACTCATTTACATGGGGGGCTGGGATCTAGGGGCCCCCTTGTTAAAGGAGTCGTCCAGATTCCGATAAGCCCCCTGCTCGCAGATCCCCCACAACCCTGGGGGGACAAAGTGCTTTGGGGGAGCTCCCTTCCCAAAGCACCCCCCATGTTGAGGACATGTGGCCTGGTATGGTTCAGGAGGGAGGCTCGCTTGTCCCCCCACTTTCCTGGCTTACTGGGCTGGATGCTCGGATAAGGGTCTGGTATGGATTTTGGTGAGGGAGAGACTTCACAATGTTTTTTTTTTTTTTTGTCGGTGTGGGGTTCCCCTTGCAATCCATACCTGACCCGAAGGACCTGGTATGGATTTGGGGGGACTAGTATTTTCTTTTCAGTTTTGGCATGGGGTTCCCTTAAAATCAATACTAGACCTGAAGGGCTTGGTATGGATTGGGGGGATCCCCACACTGTTGATTTAAAAAAAGAAATGTTGATGCCAGCAATTGTTTTGTTTACATTCCGCTGTCCCGCAGACAGCAGATGAGTCATAATTGGGAACGAGGTGGCGGCCGGCAGGCAGCCCTGCTCCTTAATAGCCAGTTATGCTTCACACAGAATGTGGATCGGATCAATATTTTCAATTCATATGTGAATCCATATGAAAAGTTGGAATTAGTTTGCAAATGAAACAAAACAAAATGAATGCCGAAAATGAATCAATGAAACTAAATTAGTAACATAACAAATCTATCCGAAATGAAACTAAATTAATTTTTCTGTTCTGCACAGAAGTTACTTTATCCAAAAACCACATCAAAATAATATGTTCATTTTAAAGACAAAGGCCGTTTTTATAACTAAATGAAGATACCAGCTTTTGCTGCAAAACTTGAACTTGACCCAGTCTCTTCTATTTGTCAATGAAAATAAAAGAGAAGTAGGGCCAAAGCTCGTTTTGCCCCTTTCCTCCTGTAGGTCACCTTATCCTTTATAATGTGATGGCAAGCCCATATTTGCAACTAAGATGTTCTGCCATATGTTTATTTAAAGAAGGTGGATACCTTCTGTATAAAGTTTCTGAGTTCTGAAAAAATGTTGTAAAATGGAAATATGCTGAGGCATAATTAATTCTGCTATTAAAAAGATTCTTCCCGGGTTGAGCCACTGGGTCTTTTAGTCAGCCCAGTGGTGGTGCTACCTTTGTAGCAGTATGTGGCTTTTATTGAGAAAGATGATGATGTTCCCCATCTATACACAAGTGAATTGTGTACTGATTCAATACATGCCTCAGGCAGACATAGTTCTGCATGAGGCTACACTATAAAATCACAGCTACTTGACAAGATTCCAGGGGTTAGAAGGTTTTACTGTTGAGCCTGCATGATTCTAGCTAAACCAGTCGATGAATACAGACAGATATTGGGTCACAAGCCATTTTTAGCTCGCAGTTTGTAAGATCTGCGGGCAGTTAGCTGTAACACAGCTCAATTACCCATCAAAATAACAGCATGCACAATTTAGGCATTTTAACGCTAAAGATATTTCCCTGCAAGTTTTTAAAATCTCCTCTGCTTCACCTCCAAACTAAAGATTTTTCCTCCCACACAAAATTGTATTGTGCTTTAAAACGATGCTATTACTGTATATTATGTGCCTTGCTAATCAGAGAATAGTTCAGGTCAAGTAAGCAGCATATTATTCATGTTGTCCTATCAAATGTTCTGATTCACCATGGCACAGGGTGGATAACTTATGTGTGTGAATAATAAAAAAGTCAATGCAAAATGAATTACGAGGCTAATGCTTCATTCTGATATCTAAGTTACTCTTGGTAATGTTTCACCCCATGTAGTTTGAAAATGTAGAACTATGTTTAGTGAAACTGTTCTGTCCCATTAATTCACTTCAGATGAATCATATCCATTCAAGAGAAAAGTACACAATGTATTTTGTCAAGTACAAAATAAAACTCACTGAAACATAATGCATTTGGCTTCATGATTGGCCAATTATTTAGCTTGACCTGAAAAGACAGGACTAAGGTGATATAGGATTCAGTTCCATTCTGTATTCAGCTTGCTCAATATAACATTTTTTGGATTTACTGCTTAGAGTACATTATTGACTTTAGAAAAATAAGTCCAGTTAGCCACAACAGCAGTAACATAAAAAATGTATTTTTTTATTGGGCAACTCAGATCTTACATGTCCTTCAAAGCAGGAGTGACCCAGCAGACACCAAAACTAAAGTCCTCCTTCGAGAAATGTCCATTGTGATACCAATTTAGGTAATCATTTGAATGAGAGATTTCAGTCAGCTCAAAAACCTGGCCTGGAGCTGCATCCATTTTCAATCATCTTGTATGATTGTTTTGTTTTTTGTATCACAAATGTCATCGCCTAATGTTCTTCTAGCACACAAGTAAGGTAATTTCTTTAGCATATCTAAAACCAAAACATGTTTTCTTTAATTATAGAAGAAAATAGAACAACCCTCATGGATGGGACTTTAACGGCAACACAAGCCGATGCAATAAATCACTCTTTTTATACCAAATAGTGTAGTAAAAAATAGAAAACTTTATAACAAGAAAATATGAAGTAAAAGCATTGTACAAAAAAATGTGTAGAGGCTATTAGCCTCTACACATTTTTTGTACAATGCTTTTACTTCGTCTTTTCTTGTTATAACATTATTTGTATTTTTTATTACTACACTATTTGGTATAAAAAAGAGTGATTTAATGCATCGGCTTGTGTTGCCGTTTAAAGTCCCTTTGCTCTTTGCTATCTTTTGTATACCCTGTCTATTTGTTTAGGTGATCTTTATCTTTCGGTCTCCATTATATCAAAAACCGAGAGTGAAGTAAAAAACAAGATTTTTAGCTGTCTCCAGAACAGGAATAAAAAAGAAATGTTCCAATGGGGACATTGGTAGCAACTAAAAAGCGCTTTTCCTCACTTTGAAGATATTTCCTCTTACTTCCTGTTGTGTCTACAGGACAGAAGGTGAAATTAAAATTTCCACAAAAGTATACAGTTAGAAAAAAATTATTTCCATACACTATTTATTTTTTGGCATTTTTGGCTAGATATGCTTTATTGTTAGAATATAAGGAAGAACATCTCCCATTTGCCCTAAAAAAAGGGAGGCACGGGGAACTGGGGATATTTAATGTGCCCAAAATTAAACTAAAGAAACCTCAAAAAATACTATTTGTATAAAACACGTGTTTATTTATACATTAGGAACTATTTTCTATTGTTTCCCCATCCATAAAAACAAGATATATAGATATAGATATATCTATGGATTGACATGTTTCGCCCAAGAGAAGGGGCTTCTTCAGGATCCACTTGATTATTCACTCGAAGATGTGGATATCTTCCAGTTATGGTTGATTTCCAGCTGCACTGGGTTCAATACCCACTGTACCACATGTGATTTTCTTTACAGCCATACATGACCACAATCTAGCGCTGGTGACACCCGCCATTGATTATTCACTCCTAAGAGAATGAAGTGAAGAACATAATCCTTATTTTTGAAAACGAAAACCTATATAAATTTGGTAATATCACAGCATATGATATTAAACATGCACCGAAATAAAGCTAAATTAAATCAAAATCCAGTTCACCCAGTATGTGGATGCTTTAATGTTAACTTGTGAAAAAAAATAACTTACCCACCTTACATTAGTTCCTAAGTGGAGGTACCACAAGTTGCTTTCTTATACTTTTCTATGTGAGCAAAGGTTCTATGATATGGCCTCTAACCTTGGTGGACAAGGCAATCAGAGTTAGATTTAGGTGGTTGCAGAAATATAGAACTAATCTTACACATTACTGTAGCAATGTTCCCATTTTAAAAGTGAGCCCCAAAACTGACCTTTCAGTGATGGATGATGTTGAGATGAAAGGATTGTTGGCCAAGGATAGAAAGATAGATAGATAGATAGATAGATAGATAGATAGATAGATAGATAGATAGATAGATAGATAGATAGATAGATAGACAGATAGATAGATACCCTATATAGTGTTATGAGAAATATTCTAGGTAAATACCGCCCACTTTCTGAGATGGGAATGAGGGACACCTATTAGAAAATATATGTAGGCATAGGGCACACACTATTCCTTTTGTAGCCAGTCCGCCAAATTTTGTCAACAGTCCGCCAAATCACCCCACTGCCAGACTTCATACATCACTTCCAGAGATAATGATGTCTTTTGCAAGATTTGTTTTTGTTGTTTTATTGGGGGGGGGGGTACAACTTGGATAGGGATAGGAATATGGGATGCCCATAGGATAAGTTATTGCCATCATATTTTAGAATTTAGTACATTCTGATCAAGTTAGAGCCAGAAGATGTAATGTGCATATTGAATTAGATACGAATCTCCTCCTGCATCTCCATGCTGACTGTTGTTCCTCCTGTGGCTCGACCTCCGCAGACTACTACCTCTAAGAGTTCTCCATCCTTCACCGTGTGTTGAATAGAGACACCGCATTTGACCGTGTAAAAGCAGAGTTCTTAGATCTCTTTCACCTCCTGCCCAAAACTTAGTTCCTCCTGTACAGACTTATTTCTTCCTGCACAAACCTAGTTACTAATTAAAGCATGACACATTCTCTTCATAGGGGGCCCACTCTGAATAAGCCTCTCCACTGGCTCTGGTTGCTCCCTGCCACTAGGCCTGAGGCCTGCGGAACATCTCCCCAGAGGCCCAGTGGGTTAAAAGCATATCTTCTAGGAAATATGGACTACTGTTCCCAGCCAGCCCAACTTGCAAATCACGTGCCCACAGGCAACATCATACAGATCCCCACAGTCTCTTTTCTGCTTCAGGACTCCCCATCATCCACCGTGTGTATTGATGAAGACTCCACTAGTGACCGTGTACTAGCAGAGTTCCCTCACAGACACCTTGGCACCTCCACAGTTCCCTCACAGTTCTCTCTGGGCCTCCTCCTGCGATCGGCGCACCCCCCTCAGCTGGGGATGGCCTCCTGCTGCTGCAACATTCCATTCCTCACTTCACTCAGCCGACTTCTCTCCCCCAGTGGCATATCACCTCAGCTTATATACAAGGCCCGCCCCCTGCCAATACCGATTGGGGATTGGTCAGGGCTCACACACAAGCTGCCTGCCACTCCAGTTCTATGCCCAGCCCCCCTTCAAGAATATTCTCTTCAGAAGCAGGGAAGGTGCGCAGAACTGAAGTGCAGGTGGTCACACCCACTGCTACTCTGACCACTCCCAGCCCCCAGAACAAAACAGACAGGCCTAGTTTGCAGCATAAGCTTGCCTAAATTTTCCTGTGCTGGATAACCTAGTAAAATAAACCTTACTAGCACCTACCTATTGGCAGAGGGTGCTATACTTTATTTTGGCTTTTGGCATTTACAAATGGAGCAATTTAGAAAGTGAATGAAAGGTTTAGCACTGTAAAACACTTTTTGATAAGTAATGTGTTTTATAAACAACTATATAGATCAGACCAAAGTGAGAGACAAATGAGGAAAGAGGGACAGAGGGACTTTGTTCTGAATGAGAGACAGTCCCTTTGAAATCAGGAACAGTTGGGAGCTATGCAGATAGTTCCTATTCCTAAGGAGCTTTCAATCATATGTAGACACTAGAGTTACAAAGTTCAGCATTAAAATATGTTCTAACATGCCCATAATGAACTTGCCATTCATTTCTCCCATGCCAGTATTAAAAGAGAAAAAACACAATGCAGTATTCTGTTCTGGCATGAAATGTAGTTATGGAAAAATGACATTTATTAACACAATTTCTTGTTATCTTCATGGTCGTGGGATTACTGTGAAATTGGTTCAAGCCTTCTACAAGACCTGTCAGTTATATGACTTATGAGCTGTCTTTGTGTGGATGATGTTTTATTCAAGTACACAAGGAAGTCCATAGCAAAAAGTAATATGCACTTACAGTTCTCAGTCAGATATCATATCTCTGCAGCTTCTTACTCAGTGACTTTCTGCTGATAACTCAACTACCTTGAATTCCACATATAAAATTGCTCAGCAGATTAACAGATCTATGAGATGCTGGCTAATCATCTTTATGGAACAATTGTTCATCAAAACTTGCTGTCATCACAAGTTGGATTTTTTTTTCCCCGAGTGCAGCAGAGTAGCAACTGTCTATTTGAAAGATTAGTCTTTCTCTTTTGGTCTGTGTCAGCATAGTTTGACAAAAAGAAATATCTTGAACAAAGGCAATTTTCTCTTGATATATTATTATGTAACTTTATCTGGAAGCTGCAATAATAGTAAAAAAGCTGAAAATATAATAGTCCAATTACAGCAAGATTTTTATACTTTGTATTCTGGTACGCGTATGCTGTTTTTCTAAGGACAGCACTAACTCATCACTATTATAGAGTTGTTGTGCGACCACATAACTCAATACCATGACTATATGCAGCAGAAGCAGAAATGGCTTTTCCCCGTATAGTAATCGCCCACATATTTTGTCATGTCGGTAGAAATACAGTCTTCTTCTATAAGCTTATTTACACTGCTTGCATCCGGCCTGAGGCCTTATGAGGGAAGTACTAAGGCAGGGTGATGTGATGATTTCAGGAAGTACAATACATTGCTGCCCTTGACAGCAGCCCTGATATGCTTGCCTTGCATAAAGAAGCACAGAGACCCATTGATGACACCACTGGCCCTAATAAAATTTATATATAAAAAATGTCATTAGCATGTTAATGAGGGGGTAAAAGAGGAACCAGGAAAGACAGAACATAAGCATAAATTTAATATGTTCTCGTTCACATAGCATAACTTGAAACAAAAGTTTAGATACTCTTTTCTGGAAAATCTAGCACTGAAAAATCTTGTTAGTTCTCTTTGTTTATGGAGGGGTTGAGCATTTTCCATAATTAGCCCTGTCTGTACCGTGCAGGCAAATTTTCATTATTCATTATAAACCATATTTAAGCAATTTCTGTTTTAATAAATGGTTAAAACTTTAAAAGCTTCTTGCATTGTATATTAAAAGGAGAAAACGCAACCTGTCTTTGGGACAAACTCAGTCTGACATTGTTCAGAAATCCTTGCAGACAACCATAGGGCCTCCATTTCAAAACATCGAAAATATAAGGAATATAAAAAAAATATATATACTGTTGTGTGTATATGCTGTGTGAATGAGAACACATAAATGTATAGTAGGGTTTTCTCAAATTTGATTGCAAAATTGAAAATACACATACTATTTACTACAAGTTTATTCTCTATGCCTTACGGGTGGAAGCACAATTGTGGCTATTCTCCTCCTTTGCTGGTGTGTTACACTGCCAACTTTCAGTTGATGGGCACTTCCTAACTTCAGGACTGGGTGTCGTCCAGCATCATATATCTGTTTCCTGTGCACCCTAGGCATCAGAGACATTCATAATCCTCATGCCGCAAATGTCACTAATGAGCAAAAAGAAAGAGAAATGATATGCCTGCAGCAATGATAGGGAAGTCTTATCTCTCTTATCTCCACCTATTCAGGCACCCACATAACCAGTCAATCCCCACTCCGGTAGCAGCAAGAAAGAGTAAGAAAGCAAATCTAATAGTGACATCACTGGGGTCTGCAAACTTCTTTATTTACAAGCGGGATTAAACTGAGTAAAAGTGTTTTTTTTTTTTGTAATGATAGATGATAAAGTGACATTGCCTGGAGCTTGGGCTTTAAACTAATCCACACCTTACAAAGTAATTGGTTAGCATTACAAGATCATTTATTTTGTTTCTGGATCATGATATTGCCTCTGTTCATTTGACAAGTGAAATTGGTCTTATTTGGCTTTTTTGTGAAATTGACCTTTATATGACTAAACATGAATATAAAAGACTCTGGGGTATGATAATTAGGATGTATTTATTTGTGATACCATTAAATCCCTTTGATTTATCTGTATTGTTTTTCTTTAACCTTTCTATGACACTATATTGATCCCAAAAATTTTTGTTTTGATGATCAAAAAGCAGAATTTATGCACTCTGCCAGAAATACCTCATGCTTTTTTCATTTCATTCTGATGATATATTCTAGATATATGGAAGCCCTGCAAAACATAAACAAATTATAAATCAGAAAAACACATTTAGTTTGCTAACGAATTTACCCTGTGCAAAATGATAGCTTCCATGTGCATGTCAAACATGTATAGTTAATTATCATACAGTGCATACTTTAGTGGAAAGCGCAGGAGAGGGTTTGATCTACTTTTCTAAGATTAAATAGCGTGGATCAGTGAATTTGAATAATTATAATGTCAATCATTACACTGTTCCACTGATTCATATTTTCTGAAGTTATTTCATTTGTATCAGTACAAAATAATTATATTACTTGATACAGCACTAGGCCACAATGAACAAGGCAGCAAGGTGCCATAATGAGCAACTAACATTGTTGGTGTTAGGGACAAAATCCCCAAGGTCAAAGCTGGCCTTACACCTTACATTTTCTTTAGGTTTGCCAACAGTTATGTATTATGACAGCCTACTTGACTAGATACAAATTAAGTGGGTTGGTTAGGTAGATGTTTTACTTTTCAAATTGCAAGGTTTATAGCCAAAGAAATAAGGTATGATGAGGATAGAAGGCTAATGCCCTGTACACACGATCGCACATTCAGACAACAAAATCCATGTTTTTTTCCGACGGATGTTGGCTCAAACTTGTCTTGCATACACACGGTCACATAAATCTTGTCGGAAATTCCGATCACCAAGAACGCGGTGACATACAACACGTATGACGAGCCGAGAAAAATGAAGTTCAATAGTCAGTGCAGCTCTTCTGCTTGATTCCAAGCATGCGTGGAACTTTGTGCGTCGGAATTGTGTACACACGATCGGAATTTCCGACGGAAAATTCGGAAAATTTGAGATCCAGGAAAATTTGAGATCCAGATCTCAAATTTTGTGTGTCGGAAATTCCGATGGAAAATGTCCGATGGAGCCTACACACGGTCCGAATTTCTGACAAAAAGCTCACATCGAACATTTTCCGTAGGGAAATCCAATCGTGTGTACAGGGCATAAAGTGTGCTATTAGATAAGCGCAAGTATCAAAGTTGTAGCAAGTAACAGCTCTACCTTCAGTTTTAAAGTATTTAAATCAAAAAGCTGCAATGGATTATAAGACATTTGTTGCTTAAAGCTGAAGTTTGGTATATTACATTTTTTGGGTTGCAGCACCAATACACATTAGGTATGTGTAATGATGTGTATCACATTACCCGCAAGCAGCTGCTTCTGCTAAACTTCATCCCTGCGGTGTCTTCTTCAAAGCCACAAGTTATTGCCCTGCGTGGCTGTCTTTTGGTGCTGAGAAGGTTAACAGCAGCAGCCGAGAGGAAGGAAGGGAGGGGCAAGCAGTGCAACTTTTTAACAGCTACTGATGTTAACCTTTCGCAGTGCCAAAAGACAGCCACTCAGGACAATATCCAGCAGCTATAATACAGACACTTTGTGGATGATTTTTAACAAAAGCAGCAGGTAATCAGATACACAGCATTGCACATACCTAATGTATTTAATGCTTTATCCCCGCAAAAAGCCTATTAATTTATTGGAAGCCTTTATTGAGGGTGCAGGTACCCCTCCATTGTTGACCTCTCATGCTTAAAATACTAGCTGCCTGGCTCAGATGCTGATTCAGTGGGCACAATAGGTTTTGGTCTACTGGCACAAAACAAGAATGCAAATTGTGAGCTACAGGAGACAATAGTAACAGGGAGGTCAGCAGATGGAACCAGTGGGAGCTGCAAGAGAACCAGGAGACCAACACTCCTGGAAGTGCTCATTTTCCAGTGAAATTTAGGGGATCATATCTATTGAATGGGACATGGTCAGCAGGAGAGGTGAGTTTTTACAGTCTGCTTTTATAGGTATGCCTTGCTTCTGGTAATTTACTATAATGCCAGAAATGTTTCAAGAGATGTTTTTCATAGCCTAGATACTTACAGCACTGGAAGTATGAGCATAGAATTATATTTTATGTTATTCCCGTATGTCGTTTAACCACTTAAAGCGGAGTTCCACTGAAAATTTTTTTCAGTATTTCAACAAATACTGCAGCTGCTGACTTTTTTAAAATAAGGACACTCACTTGTCCAGGGCGTCCGCAATATCCTCACCCGAAGCTGACCTGTCCCTCGGCTCCTTGGTTCAGGCGCTGCCATCTTCAGTAAGGGAATCAGGAAGTAAAGCCTTGCGGCTTCACAGCCTGGTTCCCTACTGTGCATGCGCAAGTCGCTCTGCGCGTGCTGACTGGTCCCTGCTGTCTTCTGGGACCTGTGTGTCTCCCAGAAGACAGCAGGGGGGGAAGGAGGAGGGGACATGACGTAGATCACCGCAGATATTGCAGCAATCTATCGCCGGAAGTGGGAGCGAATACCTGTATTAGACTCCCCCCTGAAAGGTGCCTAATGTGACACCGGGAGGGGGGAGGAATCCGATCAGTGGATATTCCATTTTTAGGCAGAACTCCGCTTTAAGGACCAAGCCTATTTCTGACACTTGTTGTTTACAAGATAATATCAGTATATTTTGCTAGAAAATTACTTAGAACCCCCAAACATGATATATATATATATTTTTTTAGCAGAGACTGTAGAGAATAAAATGGAGATCGTTGTAATACTTTGTTACACCTTATTCACGCAGCGATCTTAGAAATGCAGTTTTTTTGAAAACATACACTTGCATTAAAAACATAAGAAAACAGTAAAGTTAGCCCAATTGTTTTGTATAATGTGAAAGACGATGTTATGTTGAGTAAATTGATACCCAACATGTCTTGCTTTAAAGTTGTGCACGCTCATGGAATGGCGACAAACTACAGTAGACATGTGCATTCGTTTTCGTCTGAATGCGTTTTCGTCCGAATTTCAGGTATTTTCGTTATCGTTTTAATAAACGATAACGAAAGTGCAGAAACCGAAAAACGAAAGATCCGACATAAACAAATGCTTTATTTTAGTTTTCGTTGCTACAACAGTTCGATATAGATAGGAGATTCGACATGATGATGACAATAACAATCTGTGTCCATCAAACCTGTGGTCGAATGTGCCTAACCTTAACTCTATTAGTCCAAGATTATTCTACATAGAGAGAAAAGATTCGACGTAGGGGTGAAAAGATTCGACGTAGGGGTGAAAAGATTCGACGTAGGGGAGAAAAGATTCGACGTAGGGGAGAAAAGATAAATAAAAATAATGATGATGATGAATGTTATTGGCTGATTGTAACCAAAGAGGAGGAGCAGTAAAATAGCTAGAACTAAGTACACACGTACTTTGGCTTATGGTGTCTGTTGAAAGTTCTAAGAAGATTCGACGGAGCGGGTAAACTATACGGCATCATACAGTTTAGCTGCTCCGACGAATCTTCTCTACCATTCGACAGACACCATAAGCCTTCAATGACAGATTCGACCTTAATTTGGATTTTCGGACTATTGCAATTTTTAACATAAAATGAAATAAATAAAAACGAATTTCGGGAGTAACTAAATAAATTTATTTTTTGGATGAAAACAAAATTCTGAAACAAAATATTTCAGTGTGCACATGTCTAAACTACAGTATTTTTAAATCTCCATACGCGGCGCTTTAAAAATGTTTACAGGTCACCTGTTTAGAGTTACAGAGGAGATCTAGTGCTAGAATTATTGCTCTCACTCTAACAATCACAGCGATACAACGATGTGTGGCTTGCACAATGTTTACATATGTGGGCATGACTTGCGTATGTGTTCGCTTCTGTGTGCGATCTCGGACGGACGGGGCGCATTAAATTTTCTATTTTTTTCTTATTCATTTAACTTTTTTTTTTTACACTGTCCCTTTAAAAAAATATTTTTTGATCACTTTTATTCCTGTAAACATCCCTTGTAATAGAAATAATCAGGACCTCTTTAAAGTGGATGTAAACCCAATGTCATCCTTTCTAAACTACTGCCATAGGGGTTATCTACAAGGATATACATGCCTCCTGTATGTATCTCTACCTGTCAAATGCCTCCCCTCTGTCTGTTATGAGACCCGAAAAACTGCATATTCTGTGGGTGGGTCTGTTGTCTGGAGCTCGGTATGTGGAGTCGTGATGTCAGTATACTCCCCGCCCACCTCTACACTCCCCTTGTCAATATGCATTTCTCCTGTGTATTTCTTACACTGAGCTTCTGCTATGATCTCTAACATCCAGTGAAAAGACAGGAAAGTAACCACATGACTTCAGCATGCCAAATCATGCTGACGTGTGGAACAGCCAATCCTTGCAGAGCTGCTGAAGAAAGGAGTGGGGGTGGGAATTAAAAAATAATGCATGTCTTAGGCTAGTGCATGAGATATGTAAATCACCTGTCACTCAGAGCAAGGGGGAGGATTTGACAAAGTTTTTCTCTGTTTGTCAATAAAATAGGATTGCTCAGAGCTGGATTAAATCTTTGTGGCAAGACTGAGCTCAAATGATAGGAAATCTTATACTCTACATTATGACATAAAAAAAAAAAAAATTCGGGTTTAGGCTGGGTTCACACTGCTGCCGTTGCAGACATCGCATGTGATTCGCAGCGCACTGCTGTTCACATCACATGCGATGTCTGTGCTGTGCGATATCAGCCATACAGATAGTATGGCTGATATCGCACCGCATTCGGTCCAAACTCGCACAGGACCCTTTTTTTTGTTCGGACCAAAATCGGATCGCATGGGTGTTCACACCTATGCGATCCGAAAGTGTCCGAATTGTTAGTTCGCATTGCGATATGCGGGCTGAACTGGGGGTGTCATTAACATTGTATGACACTCCCCAGCAGTTCGCATATGGCAGTGTGAACTGCCGTGCGAGTTGGTGCGGTGCGGGAACCCGCAGTAAATTCGCTGCGTTCCCGCACCGCAGCAGTGTGAACCCAGCCTTACATCCACTTTAATGTGAGATCTGGGGTCAAAAAGACCTCAGATCTCAGATCTCACATTTACACTTAAAAACAATAATTAAAAAAAAAAAAGTAATTTTATTTTTCTACATAAAAATAAAATGGGCCGTTTAAGGCCAGAGGGTGGAAGTGACGTTTGACGTTGTTCCAGTCCTCCAAGGGTATAGATTCGAGTGGGAGTCTTGCTCTCACTCGACTTCCTGCCCATCAAACGACCGGGAAGTGGCGGGGGGGCACCTCTCCCGCTGCCCATAAAAGTGATTCCGTGGCAAATCCGTCACTGGGACCACTTTTATGTTAAAGGATCACCCACTGTGTAAAAAAATACTGGGGTTAAGGAAGCTAGCTGCTGCCATAACCCTGGTATTTAATGTCAACGTAGCAAGGTATATCCACGGTGGATGGTCTGTAAGTGGTAAACTTGAAGTGGTTGTAAACCTCAGACATGAAATATTAACAAAGCATATCCCTCTATAGTGTGTATTTGTCTAAATTAAAAGTGCTTTCTGTCTGCTGCTTTGTTCCTTTGCTATCAGCATGAGTCACTTCTGACAAGTTTTCCTGACACCAAGAGAAAAATAGAGACAGGTGAGGGATCTCCAACTGATTGACAGCTTCAGCGCTGTTCCTTTGTGCTGTGTGTGTGTGTGTGTGTAGGGGGGGGTCCCTTCCTTCGTTCCTGCCTTCATTCCTTCCTTCTTTCTTTCTTTCCAATCAGCTTTCAGAGCTCTCCTCACTGAGCTCTGCAGAGTGTAACTTCAGCTCCCTGCATCCTCTTTTTTTTATAACTCTCAGACAAACTTTGTAAATCCAGCACTTTAAGTGGATGTAGAGAAGAGAGGGCTGCAGACAAACAGACAGGTACAACTTATGTAGGAGGCTTTGTTTTATCTCTGTATATCACCTGAGGCCAGTCACTTCACTGGGTATATGTGAGGGTCTACAACCACTTTAAAGCTTGACTGACTCCCTTTCTTGTTCATACCTCAACCTCAAAAAATGTAGGACCTTTGCTACAAAGCCGCATCATAAAATATAGTATTGTAATACTTTAAAATCTGACAAGCTAGCCATATGAGAAATTTTACAGGTTATAATTTGGAAGAAAAAAGAAACAAGAAATTGGGACATTGTAAACAGTTGAATACTCAGTTTTAAACATTTATAAAGATTATTGAGATGTCAAATACATTGCCTTCTGGATACTTTTGTATTTTAAAAAAATTGAAAAGTTGTTTTGTTTTTTTTCTAATTTGCTAGTCTTTGCTATTCTTGTTTTTGCTTTGTTTATATTTATACATTTGGCATAATGTATTATGAGATACGAGGGGTATGTGAGGGATGAAGTATCCCTTCAATACTTCTTTTTACCTTCTCACATATCAGTGGGTTCAAAGTGATCAGCCTGCATCCATAGACCAAAGACAGTATTGACTTTAGTGCCGATGTCTGACTTCATCATTTTAGCATAGCAAGTATGAGGTTCAGTGTCAACTGGAGCTATCTAAAACAATAATATTCGTCAAACAGCTCATGTGGATCTGTTCTGCATTATACACAGTTTTTAGTAAGAGTTTTTCTTTGAACAACGTCTGCCACTCAGAAGTCAAAAAAAGGTCTTCTGAGAGGAAATCACAGAAAGAGGCAATCATGTTTAAACTCATAAATAATCATCAGACATACTGAAGTATTTACGCACATTGAAAAAATGGTTTATAGAACATACTAAATTATTTCTCAGCAACTTAGAATTCTTTTAAAAAAAATATATTTTAGTATATTTCTTGATTTTCTAGAACTATTATGAGTAAACGATACGCTTCCAAGAAACATACAGTATGTGAGCTCTGGAGATTTTAATTCTATTGTACTTTATGGTTCACTTGTTAAAAAGAGAATGGAAGTTCAGATGAAATTGGTGAAGTGGTTTCTAATTCTTTTTTTTCTTATTATTGTAGCAGATGTGAACCCGTAATGGATGACATTTAGTTTGCTAAGGCACCAAGTATCATTAACAATTACCTTTTTTTTTAATCCCTTGTTATATCTTAGTACTGCTGATCTCCTGCAGACTGTGTATGCTTTAAGTGAGATTTATTGACAGTGAACCAAAATCCTTCCAAACACCAGCCAACAGCAAACATGAAAATTTAAGTGAACCAAAAAACCCAGTGACAGAATTCCTGACTAATACCTAACAAATGGAAGCCTAACTAACAACTAAATATATACAATATATACAAAATGGGGAACACAGAAAAGCAGGGGAAAATTGGTGGTGCGGGGAGCAGATGGGAAGAGGGTAACAAAACTGCCACCAGGAACAAGGGAAAGCAGGTACAAGGCAGCAGGATGAAGGGTACAGGGGAGGAAGCAAGAGCAGGATCTAGGCAAACAGAATTTAACAGCAGCAAAACACTGGAGTGAGAGGCACCTAGTAGGGGAGGACCTAAATATCCTCCCAGCAGCCAGAATCAGGTGGAAACAAATTACTGGGGTCCTTGGCTGCTGGGAGACGCCCATTGGTGGACATTGGAATTACAACCCTCCACCCAGAGAACCACAGTGCCACCAGCAGGTGATCCAGGTCCTACAGCAGGTTTTCTGATGGTCCTAACAATGAATCATGTGTTTAATTTAGTCACTTGTAGTCTCCATCAAAAGATCATGAAACAGGGTGACAGTGCACTAGCACAGCTGGGAGACAGGGGTAAAGCACGGTCACCCGATAAGTACTTGAACAAAGACCATCATGGCAGGATTACCAGGTGTTATTTCAATGAAAGCCACACAAATATTAAAGATGACCTTTTAATATTCATAAACAACAAGTGTTGTAAACCCTTACATATACATATTGAAGTGACTGACCTCACGGACATTAAACAAGGTCCAAGCATTTCCTAATCCAATTGTACAGTCTCTGCAGAATCTCAAAATTTTCAGACAAATCAGTGCACTATTAGGCTGGATTCACACCTATGCAGTTTTAGTGCTTTTAGCATTTTGCAGATTTGCACTAACACGTTCTGTAGTGCAAATCTGCAAAATGCAAAAAGCACTAAAAATGCATAGGTGTGAATCCAGCCTAATACAATGCGATAATATTTTTGGGGGCACAAGAGAATAAACCAAATGCACAAATGGTGATGCTTGCAAATGTTTCTCCAATCTGGCTTTAGATTTAGGTAGATTTTCTGCGCTTGGATAACATATGAATTCAATGTTGACATCTGTGGTCTGTAATTATTTGGTAAATTGTCATAATTAACTATTTCTGCTAAACTTGTAACTTATTTGTTATATTTGCATGCAGATGGCAGCGCCATTTTTCGTGGGTGTTTCCGCCGACCAGACAATATATCTTTAGCGCTCCCAGTTAGCACCATTTTGTTGAATATGTCTGTGGATAAATGTGTGGATCGATGCACAGAGAAGGTACGTCTGGTAATCTCTTTATGTAGCTTTTCATTTTTTTTTTTTACTATTATTTACTAGGTACAAGAACTGTGAAACACACTATACATGATGTGAAAGTGAAAGTTTTGTAGAACTAGAAATGTAAATTTAATGGTGAGATGACATCATGTACAGTAGCTGTTAATGCAGAAGAGGGTTTCCCAAATACACAAGTGTAGGCTACTTTCTATCTCACACATACAGAAAGTCTGATTTAAGAATGTTTCACTATTAACCTCCCTGGCGGTATGATTATTTCAGATTTTTGATGCTGAAAGTGGTACAATTATTTTGCACAGAAATTTGGCATTTTATATTGTAGGCCTGGAATTCTTACTTAAATCTGTTCAAACAAGAGTCTAGTAGACATCCCGGGTATGATAAAGTTTGAAAAACGAAATAAAAAATTATAATATAATAAATAACTATAAATAATTATAACAAATAATAATAATATAATAATAATAAATTATTCAATAATGTAATCAAATCAAAAACACTGAAATTTGCTCAGTTGCAGAATTGTCGCTTTCGTTACTTTCAGTGTTTGATGACGGATTTCCCCACAAATCACTATCGCTCATTTCTGTAAGTGGTTCTAAACTTCTAAACTTCACGGACATTTTTTGGTTACTATGGACAATCTCCAGTTTCCTGGCAGAAAGAACAGTATTTATAATTTGAAACTGCATGCAGGACACAGTACAAACCACTAGGGACAAAGGGAATGTGTAATTATTTGATACAGTACTGTAATCTGTAAGATTACAGTATACTGTATCTATACTGTGTTTTTTACTTTTTGAATTTGGCGTAGAACTCCGTCCCCGTGCGTTGCAACGCTCGCAGGGAATGGAGCTTGGCACTGTGAATCGAGCAAGACACGGCGGCTTGCAGATCACAGCGGGGAGACATTGCAGGATCCAGGGGACAAGGTAAGTAACATCTACATGGATCCTGCGATGTGATCCCGAGTCTGGCTCGGGGTTACCGCTTTTGGTATTGAAAATCCACCCCGAGTCAGACTCAGGAATACCGCCAGGGGGGTTAAGAGGGTTCTCACAGCCACCTAGCAGATTCCAACCCACCTTGAACATTTGAATGTGATTACTGATATTGGAAGGTGAGAGAAAGAACACAGATTTCAAAAAGTAGATTCCCAGTGAATCTGTGCCACTTTGTGAAATCTAGTTGTAGGAGATTACCAAGGATGCAGATTACGGTAAACTTAGGGACCTCTCTGTGTTTAGCACAGCTGCAACAATGGAAAGTGTTATGCCCCATGCGCACGATCAGACATTCCGACATTCCGAAGGATTTTTTCTGACGGATGTTGACTCAAACTTGTCTTGCATACACACGGTCAAACAAATCTTGTCGGAAATTCCAAACTTCAAGAACGCAGTAACGTACAGCGCTTACGACGAGCCGAGAAAAATGAAGTTCAATAGCCAGTGGGGCTCTTCTTCTAGATTCTGAGCCTGCGTGGCACTTTGTGTGTCCGAATTGTGTACACATGATCGGAGTTTACGCGAACAGATTTTGTTGTCGGAAAATTTGAGAACCAGATCTCAAATTTTGTGCGACGGAAATTCCGATGGAAACTGCCCAATGGAGCCTACACACGCTCTGAATTTCTGACAACAAGCTCCGATCGCACATTTTACGTCGGAAAGTTCGACCGTGTGTACACGGCATTAGTGGTTTATTAATTAGTTATTGGGTACATATTTATTTAGGTTGAAAAAATGTAAAGGTTCATTGAGTTCAAAAAACATAATTTTATCCTTAAAACTCATTTAGGCCCACCAGCAGCCTAGCCAAAAAACTCCAGTTAGCAATCCCCTCATCCTGGTTTGTGGATAGGATGTAAAAACCATTGGATGCTCACTCCCAGCATTACAGAAATGAATACAATGGTTTTTGCATCCTAGTGGTAAGGCAGGATGGGATTGCTAACTGGGGGTTAGGCAAATGGCCTATAGGTATGACAATCAAATAATGAACTTTTACAAAACCATACAGTTTTTTTTATACCTACTAGAATCCTTTGACTGCATAACCTATTTTCTGGAAAATGGAAACTTAGCCTTTAAAAAAATATAATTTGTATAGTGTTATTATGAAGAATATAACACAGAATTCATCCCCAGAAGGGCTGCTAGAAATAGACAGATCTCCCTCACCCGTTCAGAGACTGCCTGCTCAGCAATCAGTTCCAGAGCATACCAACAACATTCAGGTTCAGTCTAGGGGTGTCTTTTTGAAGATTCTTGCTGTACTTGAACACAGGTGGGTAGAGGAATGAAGGTGCAGGATACTTCAAAACACATGCATGAATTAGAGAACAGATTCTCAGTACTGCTATTGCAGTACAGTAAGTATTGCTGGAGGTTAAGGGGACAGCCAATTAGTCTGAGACTGTTTAACCTCTTCAGCCCCGGAAGGATTTACCCCATTCCTGACCAGAGCACTTTTTACAATTTGGAACTGCGTCGCTTTAACTGCTAATTGCGCGGTCATGCAATGCTGTACCCAAACGAAATATGCGTCCTTTTTTCCCACAAATAGAGCTTTCTTTTGATGGTATTTGATCACCTCTGCGTTTTTTATTTTTTGCACTATAAACGGTAAAAGACCGAAAATTTTGAAAAAAAATATTTTCTAATTTTTGTTTTAAAAAAAAAATACAATAAACTCAATTTTAGTCATACATTTAGGCCAAAATGTATTCGGCCACATGTCTTTGGTAAAAAAAATGTCAATAAGCGTATATTTATTGGTTTGCGCAAAAGTTATAGCGTCTACAAACTAGGGTACATTTTCTGGAATTTACACAGCTTTTAGTTTATGACTGCCTATGTCATTTCTTGAGGTGCTAAAATGGCAGGGCAGTACAAACCCCCCCCAAATGACCCCATTTTGGAAAGTAGACCCCAAGGAAATTGCTGAGAGTCATGTGGAGCCCATTAAATATTATTTTTTTGTCCCAAGTGATTAAATAATGATAAAAAAAATTTACAAAAAGTTGTCACTAAATGATATATTGCTCACACATGCCATGGTTATATGTGAAATTGCGCCCCAACATACATTTAGCTACTTCTCCTGAGTATGGGGATGCCACATGTGTGGGACTTTTTGGGAGCCTAGCCGCGCACGGGGCCCCGAAAACCAAGCACCTCCTTCAGGATTTCCAAGGGCGTAAATTTTTTGATTTCACTCCTCAGTACCTATCACAGTTTTGAAGGCCATAAAATGCCAAGATGGCACAAAACCCCCCAAATGACTCCATTTTGGAAAGTAAACACCCCAAGCTATTTGCTGAGAGGCATGTTGAGTCCATGGAATATTTTATATTTTGACACAAGTTGCAGGAAAATTACAAACTTTTTTTTTTTTGCACAAAGTTGTCACTAAATTATATATTGCTCAAACATGCCAATGGGCATATGTGGAATTACACCCCATAATACATTCTGCTGCTTCTCCTGAGTACGGGGATACCACATGTGTGGGACTTTTTGGGAGCCTAGCCGCGTACGGGGCCCCCCGAAACCAAGCACCGTCTTCAGGATTTCTAAGGGCGTAAATTTTTGATTTCACTCCTCACTACCTATCACAGTTTTGAAGGCCATAAAATGCCAAGATGGCACAAAACCCTCCCCAGATGACCCCATTTTGGAAAGTAGACACCCCAAGCTATTTGCTGAGAAGCATGTTAAATCCATGGAATATTTTATATTTTGACACAAGTTGTGGGAAAGTGACAATTTTTTTTTTTTTTTTGCACAAAGTTGTCACTAAATTATATATTGCTCAAACATGCCATGGGCATATGTGGAATTACACCCCAAAATACATTCTGCTGCTTCTGCTGCTTCTCCTGAGTAAGGGGATACCACATGTGTGGGACTTTTTGGGAGCCTAGCTGCATACGGGGCCCCGAAAACCAATCACAGCCTTCAAGAATTCTAAGGGCGTAAATTTTTGATTTCACTCCTCACTACCTATCATGTTCGAGCAATATATTATTTAGTGACAACTTTGTGCAAAAAAATTGTCTTTCTCCCGCAACTTGTGTCACAATATAAAATATTCCATGGACTCGACATGCCTCTCAGCAAATAGCTTGGGGTGTCTACTTTCCAAAATGGGGTCATTTGGGGGGGTTTTGAACTGCCCTGGCATTTTTGCACAACATTTAGAAGCTTATGTCACACATCACCCACTCTTCTAACCACTTGAAGACAAAGCCCTTTCTGACACTTTTTGTTTACATAAAAAAAATGCCCTACAGATTAAAATGGTGGGTGTTTCATTTTTTTTTCACACAGTATTTGCGCGGTAATTTTTCAAACGCATTTTTTGGGGAAAAAAACAGACTTTTTAAAATTTTAATGCACTAAAACACACTATATTGCCCAAATGTTTGCTGAATTAAAAAAGATGATCTTAGGCCGAGTACATGATACCAAACACGGCATGCTTTAAAATTGCGCACAAACGTGCAGTGGCAACAAACTCAATACATTTTTAAAAGCCTTTAAAAGCCTTTACAGGTTACCACTTTAGACTTACAGAGGTCTACTGCTAAATTACTGCCCTTGTTCTGACCTTCGCGGCGATTGCCCTGCCCGCCCCACACTCACCTACTAACCCCCCTTACTCATCCGCTGACCTGCAGTGCCCACTCAGGCGCTCACTCACCTGCCAACCCCGCTGACTGGCCAGCACCTTTGCTCACCTGCCAACCGGTCCGCCCGCACACTCACCTGCCGACCTCCCCTCACTCATCTGCTGACCTGCCTGCTCAGGAGCAGTGGCATAGCGTGGGTTGTCAGCACCCGGGGCAAGGCAAGTAATTTGCGCCCCCTAACCTGCGGACTTTTACCACTCCCCGAGTCCCTTCAAATACAATAGTACTGACCTACCTGATTCCTATACTGACCACTACACTAACCTACTTGATTTCAACACTGACCAACCTGATTCCTTTACTGACCATTACACACTACACTGACCACTATACTATACTGTCCACTACACTGACCACTATACTATACTGTCCACTACACTGACCACCATACTATACTGAGAACTACACTGACCACTATACTATACTGAGAACTACACTGACCACTATACTATACTGTGCATTATACTATACTGTCCACTACACTGACCACTATGCTATACTGAGAACTACACTGACCACTATACTTGACCAGACCACGAAAATAAACTGCTGCTCAGCTGGGTACAATGGACCAAAAACCACATTAAGCCAGCATAGGGCAGAGTGCTACAATAATATATATATTTTTTATTTTAGTTATTGATTTTGCCATAGCTTCTTCTGAAGTAGGCAATTCTACAATTTAACCACTCTTAGCACAAGTAACTTCTTCTCATAACAATTCTAAGTTCTTCATTCCTTCCCTTGCATCTGATACCCCCTTGCCCTTTACACAGTATGTGGAGTACAAAATGTATCTACTAAAACTTTTATATTGACCTGAAAAGTATTAAAAGATAGTGATTAGATAAGTACAAGTTTTCATGTGCTCATCTTATGCCCCGTACACACGGTCGGATTTTCCGACGGAAAATGTGTGATAGGACCTTGTTGTTGGAAATTCTGACTGTGTGTAGGCTCCATCACACATTTTCCATCGGATTTTCCGACACACAAAGTTTGAGAGTGTGCTATAAAATTTTCCATCAACAAAATCCGTTGTCGGAATTTCCGATCATGTGTACACAAATCCAACGCACAAAGTGCCACGCATGCTCAGAATAAATAAAGAGATTAAAGCTATTGGCTACTGCCCCATTTATAGTCCCGACGTACGTGTTTTACGTCATCGCGTTCAGAATGATCGGATTTTCCGACAACTTTGTGTGACCATGTGTGGACCTTGCAAGACAAGTTTGAGCCAACATCCGTCGGAAAAAATCCTAGGATTTTGTTGTCGGAATGTCCGATCAATGTCCGACCGTGTGTACCCAGTAATGTACCCAAAACTGTACACAATGTTCAAGATGCCACCTTACAAGTCACTCATATACAGTAGGGACAATAGTATAGGTGAATGACATACTTTTATGTCCCTTTATGTACATCCCAAAAGATGTTCCAATGGAAAAGGAGGTGGACGAGGCAGAAATGGGCGTTAAAACAAAATCTGGGTGGAAAAAGCAGGTGCCTTCTGAGTCAGGAACAATACTTGTATTAAAAATGGAAATTTGATTCCTATTACTGTAAAGGACTAATTTTTAAAGATTTTAAAGCGGAGTTCCACAAGTTTTTTTAATAGTCAGCAGCTACATAAAGTATAGCTGCTGACTTTTAATAAACACACACTCACCTGTCCCACGGTCCAGCGATGCGGCTGCCCGAAACCACAAATCTCTCCCTCTCCTCTCTGCGGCGCTGACATTGCAAGTGTGGGCACCCAACTGTGACAGCTTGCGGCTTCACAGCCGGGTGTGCACTGCGCATGCGTGAGTCGCGCTGCGTTGTCCTGAATGGCCAAGCAATTTTCTGGGACCTGGGACATGTCCCAGAAGATTGCAGGAAGGGAGAGAGAAGGAGTTGCCTAGGCGGCGGCAGGCAGAAGTGGGAGCTGGGTACCTGTCAAAACTAGGTACCCACTTACCCCCCCAAAAAAATGACATGCCAAATGTGGCATGTCAGGGGGTTAGGACTCCTTAAAGTGGAAGTTCCACTTTTGGGTGTAACTCCGCTTTAAGACAGGTACATGGACTTAAAGCCAAGATTAAACTGGTAAGGCCAAGCACAGAAGTGTGAATATGATTCTTTATAATTTTTTTTCTACATCTCACACTTGCTTAACATTTTGAATTTTTATTTTTTGTTGCCTATCAAAATGATCTTTCAAGCTCAAAACATAAATGGGTGATTTTCATAGTAATTGATATCATATATCCAGTCCATCAATTTGCTGGCATGGACTGTTCTCTTTCATTATATTCACTGTTGATAAACTTGCTATAGATAATAGAGGAGATTTATCATTATGGATTTCTCATTCGATGAACATGATGGAACTCAGCACTTAAAGAACACATGGAAACTCTTCACCAATCTTCATTTGTCTACTTGGCTTATTTCAGTCATATGCAGAATGTTGTTGAGAAATATATAATTAAGCTGGATCCAAATTAATGGCTTATGAGACTGGCAATCAGTGTAGCTATAGTCATCCAATTTCTGAATTATGTGAAGGACATAGAACTTTGTGTAGGATTTTGGGTTTGCAGTAAAAAATAAAAATAATTGATTCATTCAAAAGCTTAGAGTGATTTTAAAGGAAAGAATTTAGAAAAAAAATAACAAACATCTTATACTTACCTTCAGAACAAAGCAGAAAACTGCACTTGTGTGTTTAAAAATAAAAATTAAATAAAACTAAAAATACATAAATGATTAGAAAGCTGCTGTGAAAAAGAAGAAAGCTGCAACTCTAGTATGAGATATTTGTCATAGAGATTGCACATATTGCAGATTGCACATGAGCTGCATTCAAAAAACGTAAAACATATATATAAAAAATCTTTTTCCAAATGTGTTATAATAGTTACATTAATGTACATTATAGAGGACTTTTCTTTATCACATGGACTTTTTAGTGATTCATTTGGACTTTTGGATACATTATTTGATTAATATTTCCTTATTTTTTAATGACTCATTTGTTAGAAGAATTTTTATATGTGTTTCACCTTTTTTGAGCCCAGCTCATTGTGTAAAAACATAATATACTTACCTGCTCCGTGTAATGGTTATGTACAGATCAGCCCAGATCCTCGTCTTTTTGGGTCCCCCAATGGCGGTCCTGGCTCCCCCCCCTGCTGACTGCTCCCACAAGCAAGCCTCGTGTCCATTCATACACGCAGCACAGCTTGGCTCCGTCAGGCTCTCTTCATTGGCTCACTGGCTGTGATTGACAGCATCAGGAACCAATGACTCCCACTGCTGTGTGAGCCAAAGAGAAGAGAGAGACCCAGGGGAGCCACTGCTCTTATGCACATCGCTGAATTGAGATGGGGCTCAGGTAAGTATACTGTAAGGGAAAGCTGTGGGGGGGGGGGCTGCACCCAGAAGGATTTTTACCTTAATGCAGACTTTAGAACCATAGATGGTGTCATTTTCTTTACTGCAACCACGGGTCAGTCACTGGCCAGAGATTCAAACAGTCTATGGCCGGCTTTAGGTACAACTCCGCTGTTATATAATTAACCCACCCCTATATGGCATAGCAGGTTTTTTTTCAATAAAAAATGCCTTTATGTCAATTAAAATTATACATAATCTTACATAGCATTTTATCTCCTAATATGATAAACTTTAATGATGAAATCTTTTAAAAATATCATGAACCTTACAAAACTCTACTAGTCACTACTAGCTCTTTCAAGATTATTTCAGCTGTCTAAGAGCCTGATAATATCTGTGCATTGTAAAACATAGTATGTGTTTTTTGAAAACTCATATCGCATTTTTAGCACTTAAGAATAAACAAACTGTAGAATGCATTTTTCATGCATTTTTCATGCGTTTTCCTCCCTTGTCACTTGGGGGAAATGGACATACGACTCAAGAAATGCACTTAAAAAATGTGTGCTGTGTTTCTGTTGTTGCATTTTTGGTGCACTAACATTAAAGAGGAAGTAAGCCCTGATGGGTTTTACGTCCTCTTTATTTCGCTGCAAAGGTAAAGCATAATAGGCTACTATGCATTGCATAGTAGCCCATGATGTGTCACTCACCTGAAAATGAAGCCTGCAATGTCACCGCTGTCCCTGCTAGCTGGAAGCATCCATCTTCAGCCCTCTTCCTTCTGGGGCCGCGGACTCCGGCTCTGTGACTGGCCATAGTCGCATGACATCAGCATGCGCGCGGGAGCCACCAGTCACGGCACAATCCTTTTAGAAATGGCATGATTGTGCCTTTTCTAACGTGTGCATGAGCCGATGACGTTGGCACAATAATTTATTGTAAATATCTCTCAAACAGTGCAAGTTTAGGAGATATTTCCAGGACCTACAGGTAAGCCTTAATATAGGCTTACCTGTAGGTAAAAGTGGTTGTGCAGAGTTTACAACCACTTTAACTATAATAGAAGGTGCATTTCTGGTGTGTTTTTCACAAAATGCACTAAAGCTGTAGCAAGCAGGATATTTCAAAAGCACAGAGCACAAATGTAAACAGTTATATAGCATTGAAAGGGGACTGTACAACATGCATTTTTGCACATTGCAAAGGTCCATTTTAGCATGGCAAAAACGCACAGATGTGAACAGGACCTTAAAGCCAACTTACCTTTTCGGGCTGAATTTCACTTTTCATAATAGAACATTTTTGTAATATAATTTCTAAGCCAGCCATCCCAATGTTCTTATCTCTATTACCTCATCCAAAAAGAATTTGACATTTCTTATTTCTGTTTTAAAACATTCTTTCTGCTTGGATCACTTTCTGTAGGTCATTCCCCATCATTCTCTGTTTTTGCATCACAGAAAAGGGTGTAATAGGGCGTATATTTCCAGTCTGCATCGCACCACCCTCATTACTATACAACCAACTACTACTTCCCTTAAGGTGTCCATACACATTACAGTCTGATTGTACAAGCTCTTTTAGATCTACCATCAGCTTTGTAGTGCAAGGGCCTGTCTGTGTTGATACAAATTGAATAGATTGTTCAGGTGGGTTCTCCTATTCCATAGTTTTGGTATGGAAATTGTACAATCAGATTGCAAAGTGTGTGGCCATCAGAAGAGGGAGTGGATGGAGACATGCAGCTGTGAGGCCCTGCTCAAATCTTCACATATCGCAAATGCACGTTCCCGCACCTGTTTTTTTTTTTTTTTGGGGGGGGGGCGTGTTTTGGAGTGTATCCACTCATCATACATAAGGCAGGCCATTCACTTGAATGGGCTGCTCTATGCGCAACAATTGCCCCAAAGAAGCTCCAGAACTTTTTTTTGAGTGGAGCATGGTGCGTTTTTCACAGGGCTTTTGGTGCATTTGCAGCGTGTTTCTAAAGTGCACAGCAATGCATGCATTTTCTGTGCAGTTTGTCATGCATTGGGAAAGTCACAGATGTGTATGGAGCCTCGTTGTTTTTGTGTAAACACACTAATTTTTCTTTCGGGCCCTATTCACACCTAGCGTAGTGGGTTATTTTTTGGCTCGTTTTTCCAGTGACACACATAGGGCAGCCTGTTGATTTCAATGGGCTGCTCTACCTGTGGCGAAGTAGCTCATAGGACATTTTGGCATGGTGTGATTGTACAATCTCTTAAGACACACCATCTAGTCAATCACTCTGTATTAAATTAGGCAGGCCCTTGCGCTACATAGTTGATGGTAGATCTAAAGGAGATTAGTTCATGGCCACCGTTCTACACCTAAAATGAACTAATCACGCTTTCAGTGCTATTATTTGTTAATGGCACCCCAAATGTGGAAGGAAACACACATTTAGCTGCCCGAAAAAACAAAAGTCAAACACAGCAAAACGCACAGTAAAAAACGTGCAAAGCGCAACACGCTAAAATGTCCCATGAGCTACTTTGCCGGATGTAGAGCAGCCATTGAAGTCAATGGGCTGTGCTATGCATGTTGTTGGAAAATGAGCCAAAAAAACATGCTCCCACTATGTTAGGTGTGAATAGAACCTGAAAGTAAAATTGGTGTGTTTACACAAGAACAATGAGGCTCTGTTCACATCTGTGTGTTTCTGAACAAAAAATGCGCGCTTTGTCGCGCGTTTCAGAAATGTGCCTCAAATGCAAATGTTAATGGCACCCCAAGCAGGGTTAGCAGGCATAGTTTTCCCATGCGTTTTGTTGCACGACAAATATGCTGCAAACGCACCAAAAAGCGAGGTAAAGAAATGTACCAAATTCCACTCAAAAAAGAGTTCTGGAGCTTCTTTGGAGTGTTTGTCATGGGTAGGGCAGTTCATTCAAGTAAATTGGCTGCCCTGTGTGCGATGAGCAGAAAAGTTTCAAAACAGCACCAAAAAAAAACCACGTACAGTGATGTGAATGGGACCTGACAGCTGAGTGTCTTCTTCCACTCCCTCCTATGTACCTGTATGAAAGTGGCCATACATTATATATGATTGTACAATCTCTGTATAATTTCCTTTAGATGTACCAAAACTATGGAATAGGTGGGTCCACCTATCGATCCATTCACTCTGTATCCAATAAGAAAGGCCCTTCAGGGTGTCCAACAGGGGTGTCCAACCCGTGGACTGTATGCAGCCCCAGGGAGTTTGGCATGTGGCTCAGGCCCGCCTGCATGGATGCTGGGGAAGCCAGGCAAATGCATGCTTGAGGAGATGCTGGGGATGCCGCACAAACATATTTGATGGGTGAAGGGCATGAGTGTTAATGAGGTCAGTGCAGGATGTGTGTGCTAATGAGAATGCATAGAATGCATGAAGGTAAAAAACCTTGTGCCTTTACAACCACTTTAAGGTTAAAAATGATTTGACACTAGTAAGTCTTTGAATTAATAGAGTGGTATGAAAAGCAGCCAGTTTGGTGGATAGAACTAGCATTAGCTCAGCACAGAATTAGCATTCATCTAATCAATTAGCATTTAGTGGCTGGTTCTATAAATCTTTAGTATGAAAAGGGGTTGGTTTTCCACCAGTTTTTCAGAATAGATATATTAGATTTTCACAAAATACTGTGTCTTGTGGATACTACTGACACTGTGCAAAATTGGTCCTTCGATGTAAAATAAAACCTATTGCAAAGCCTGCCCACTTCAAATAAATTCTGGTCTATTTTCTGGTTAGACAGGATTGTAAATATCTACATGTAATGCACTTTTGAGCACTCCTTGATGTCACTTTACTGTGTGGAGGAGAATTTAATCTCTACTCCTGATAAAATAAAATATACTGTATATTTATACTGGTTCAATGATGACATTAAATCTTGCTGGCTGGCGAACAGCAATCCATCTAGCTATTCAGACTGACAACAAATTATACAGCAAAAAATGGTTAACAGAAGAAAAAAAAAAGATTAAGAGGTTTGAATATATACATACAGAATATAATGCTTTGATTTCTTTTATTTCAACTTTAGAGTTTCATCATGATTACAAATTTCATACTCAAATTCTATTGAGTTTCCCGAATTGGGAAGATAAAACTGAATATGCATTTTTATAACTCTTGTAAAATATGACAGAGATATGAGAGATACAGCTAATCCTCTACCTTGATACTTTTACTGGCTAAACGTTAAATATTTCCAGCCAAATAAACTTTGGTGTCTAGCATGTTTTATCATATTTGAGTTTACAGTTTGCTGGACTGATTTTAAAATGGTCTCCTTTTACTATATTAATTTAATGGGACACAGCTTTGAAGTTCTGTATTTATATGTTTCAGTCTGTAGGTTTGCCCCAATATGTAGTTCTAATTTTTAAATAATTTTAGATAAAATGTGACCATGTCAATAAGATTGCTCATTCTAAAAACAACATATCAGTAGTTTAAATTAGTATCTGTATTTTATACAATAAAGAATATTTACTTTAAGCCTTGCCTTAATAAGCCTTGCCTATTAAACAAGGTGAAGTTGTGTTCACCCTTAAAAAAGAAGAGAAAAAAACTTTTTTAAAGAAATTTCTGTACATGATTAAATGCTGAAAGTTAACAGTTTAACCTTTATGCAACAAGCTAGGTAAACATTTACTTTGAAAACTGAGTATTCTTTACTTCTTTAGTAAACCAACCCCATGGCATCCGATCAACTTAAAGCTCCAACGTTGGATCTCCCTACCCCTATACAGCTGGTGTGTTCAACCTTGCAGGCTAACCTTGGCTTTCTTTCTTTTTTTTTTTTGTAAACTTCTGTTTATTGAATTTTAAAAGGTATACAAAAATGTGCAGCATACAAGTTGCCATGTAACAAGCATACAAAATTCAAAGAGAAGAAATAAACAAAGAAAGTAAAAATAACAGCACAGGCACAAAAATGTTCAAAAAAAAAGTGGGTGATGTGGCTTTAAGACCCAGTGCTCTCACCAACAGATATGCGGTACGTGCCCCGAGTGCCCAGTGCTAACTGTTTAGTTTGACAGAATCTTCTTAAGCAAACTGACCTGGGCGTTTAAAACTAAAAAGGTGCCTTCCTCAGATTTCATGTTCAGATCTTTACATAGAAGTTCAATGGGATTAAGATCAGGGCTCATAGTGGACCTCTTCATAGTAATCCAAAGTTTTGTTCTTGACATTCGTGGGTGCTTTCGTGTGTGTGTTTTGGATCACTATACTATTAGAGAACCCATGACCTTTGTCTAAAATGAAGCTTTCTGACACTGGGCAGTACATTTTGCTCCAGAATTACTTAAATAATCTTGGAAATTCATTATGCCCTGCAGAGATTTAAAGTATATATAAACCCCATCTACATATTTTTTTAAAAGACATGCACTGCAATGTGCTCTGACTGAAAAACCAAATTGTAATATCTGTACCTTATTTTGTGGATCAGAGCGCCTGTCACAGCCCTGTGAATGACTCCTGTCCGTGGGCATGTCCAGGGGCTGGAGCTCAGGAGGCAGAGTTGGGATGTCACATAACGTCAGATGAGGGTGGGTTTACCTGTTTACATCACCGGGTTGCCTCGCCCTCAGCTATTTAACAACTGTCATCGTGAAGAGGCTTCCTGTCGGTGGGAGCCTCCAATGGAGGCAGAGTTTTTTCCTTTTTTTTATCTGGTCGTCGGACACTGTGATTGAAAATGAATGGACATTGCAAGACAGTTTTTTTAAATAAAAGACTTGTCCCAAATTGTCTACTGTTATTTTTAACATTTTGACACTTTTTTTGTGAAATGGTAAGGGTACATTTGTACCCGTTACCATTTCACACAGGGGAGGAGGCCGGGATCTGGGGGTCCCCTTGTTAAAGGGGGCTCCCAGATTCCGATAAGCCCACTGCCCGCAGACCCCCACAACCACCGGGCAAGGATTGTGGGGATGAGGCCCTTGTCCCCATCAACATCAACAAAACAGTCCCACTGATCAAGTTGTAGTCCTTAGATGAATTCCAATTCCTCCAAAGTGGAATAAGTGCACAGGTGACTCTAAATCCTCTCTCTGAGTAAATTAGGTAAATTGCAAACTTACCAGGGGTAGATGTTGCCTTATTTAAAAATGCAGCATAAATGCATAAGACCTGATCTGTGCAATAGAATTCCAATCCTCCAACTTCCAGTGCACACTTCCTTCCTTTCATCCACTTCTGAAAATGGTGCTCACAGACCATTCAAAAGTCAATAAAACGCCATATAGTGTAGTATTCTTATATGGACAATGTTTACAAACGCACGTGCAAACTGTGCATCAGTGTGATAACATGCATATCCAAAACTACCTCCACCACACTGCTGCCAGATGAGCGTGCAGCAAGAAAGCTTTTTTAAATAAACAAGATGCAGGTAACGATTAGACATGTGCAATATTTTTTTTCCAAATTATTATTCAGACTTTACAAATTTGTTCCAAATTTATTATTCAGCCAAGTTTTCAGAGATTCGGATATATCCAAAAAACCAAATTACAATATAAACTAATTTTACCGAATGCTCCAAAAAATTAAAAGAAAAATTAAAAGAAATTCATTTGAATTTCGAATCGAATTTTACATCGAACTCCAGTCGAATTCTAACTGTGCACATATTGCTGAAATCAAAGACTATGTGTTATTAGAGTGCCATTTCACAATAATGCTGTTTTAGTTAAGCCAATGGTGATTTAAAGAGTCATTACAATCATTTGATGAAGATTTTTCTTTTGTTTGTTCGCTTTGCCACATTTGAATTGAAAAAAAAAATCTAAAGTTTTCGATTCGGTTGATTCAAAATGTATCGATTCAAATGTTTTGAATCAAAAAAAAAATTGTTACATTCGAAGAAAATTTGAAAAAATTCTGAATACGAATCCCGAATACGAATTGAACAAAACTAAATAACTAGATTAGCGAATCGAGTCGAAACAAATGTTATCGTCATGCACATGTCTAGTAACAATTATCCCTTTAAAAGATCACTTCTCCCACTCTTCTCATCCACAAGGGAGTATTCTTGTACTCAAATGTCACCATAAAGCAGTAAAAACAAAACCGCCATATAGTGTAGAATTTATTATACTTAACCAGTTCCCTGCGTGAAAAGCTGCCATTGTACGTCAGGCGCGTACACGGCGATCTGTGGGTGCGTGCACACGCCAATTCGCTAGCGGGAGAGCAAATCAGCAGATCCAGCGGACCTGACATCTGCCAGCCACCTGCGATTGCTCCACAGAGAGGCAGAATGGGTATCTCTGTATGTAAACAAAGCAGATCCCTGTTCTGTCAGGTGAGTAGAGTGAGATTGTCTGTTCCTAGTGATTAGGAACAGCGATCTCTCTCTACTCTCTGTCAGTCCACTCCCCCCACAGTTAGAAAGCACCTCCCCAGGGAACATTTAACCCTTTGATTGCCCCTGGTGTTAACCCCTTCCTTGCCAATGTCATTTATAGAGTAATCAGTGCATTTTTATAGTATTGGTCACTGTATAAATGTCACTGGTCCCAAAAAAGTGTCAAAAGTGCCCAATCTGTCTACCACAATGTCGCAGTCCCGCTAAAAATTGCAGATCACTGCCATTACTAGTAAAAAAATAAAATAATAATAAAAATGCCATAAATCTATCCCCTATTTTGTATATGCGATAACTTTTGCACCAACCAATCAATATATGCTAATTGGGATTTTTTTAACCAAAGTATGTAGAATAAACTGAGGAAGAATTTTTTTTTAATTTTTTTTTTTTTGGATATTTATTATAGGAAAAAGTAAAAAATATATATTTTTCTTTCCAAAATTGTCAATTTGTTTTTGTTTATAGCACAAAAAATAAAAACCGCAGAGGTGATCAAATACCACCAAAAGAAAGCTCTATTTCTGGTAAAAAAAAGGACATCAATTTAGTTTGCATGACCGCACAATTGTTGGTTAAAGCGATGCAGTGCCGTATTGCAAAAAATGTCCTGGTCAGGAAGAGGGTAAATCCTTCCGGGGCTGAAGTGGTTAAAAAGGCATCATGAGCCTCAAAAGCATACAGTTCCTTATTGGCAAGTTAAAATCACATTAAACATTAAAAAAGCCATGGCACTTACATCAAACACTGCCATCAGTTATCTGATGTAGAGGCACAACCTCACACTCTGTATATCGCCCATATATGAACAAAGAGAGGGTGAATCTCCCTAACGGGGGCACAGACAGCAATATAAACTGACAGGGTTTCTAATCCCTCTCCACTCTATACTTTAAGCCCTCATGCACACTGGACGTTTTTGGGCGTTTTTACAGCTGCTGTTTTTGGCTTTTGCATTGTTTTTTCCTACAGTCAAACTCTCCAGCATGTTATCCTATGTGTCCATGCACACATAGGCTGTTATCAACTGTTTTTGGCAGGGGTGTTTTTTGGCCCCCAAAACTGGGGGTTCAGCTGTAAAAACGTCAGAAAACGCCTAAAAACACAGATAAACGCTCGAAAACACGCTCACCAGTGTTATCTTTAATGTTTTTGATCCCATTTTTTAAAAAAAAGCTTAAAAACGCTAACGCTGAAAAATGATAAATGCTATTGCAAAAAACTTTGAAAAACTCACTGCAAAGCTATTGCCATTTTTATAACGTTATTATAATGTCCAGTGTGCATGAGGCCTAACATAACAATTTAGTTGTAGTGCTGGTGTAATGCCCGCTACTGTAATTGTGGCTTGGGGTACCATTCAAAATTATTGGGCTTCAACATGCTTTTTCACTTCACAATGCATTGCAGAAATGAATAATAAGATGCACATTTTACCTTGCTTCACCACAGTGCATAAACATGAATTCAGCCTTTTGATTTTTTGCTCAGTGACATTCAGAGGGCATAATCTGGTGTTGATCTGGCACAGGTGAAAATTTCAACTTGTTTTGAAGGCCTAAAATACATATGTGGTGTTATCATTATTATCATTACATATCATAATGTGGTATTATTAACATGATTTATATCAAGTAGTTATTTCCAAGTATTATCAAGTGGTATTATCACATAATATAGCAGGTGATAATGCCATTTGAAATGATGTGTGCTGTAACTGATACTGCTAATACAAGTCAATAGAATTCTGCGACTTTTCAAAACAGACCTTTTACTCTCATCCCCTTCTATTTTTCTGTTGGATTTATGAACAAATATCAGAGGTGACCAGAAAAGTAAAGGCAAAGTTAACAAATATCATTATTATGCTTTGTTGTTACCCCTTGCTATCCTGCGCCGGGGGATTGGCCTATACCTAATAGACATATACTGTACAAGGTCTAAAGGATTTTTTTTCTTTTGATTTAAAATCTAAGACCTTTAAGAAATAAAAGCATATTTGATGAAATCCTGGTCTTGAAGATATTTTCAGCATTCACCAAGCTTCTTTTCTGTTTGCTGTAAAACCCATTCCATTATACTTAACACCAATACAGCTGTTAAAGCACATATGAAGCCCAGAGTAGATCTAATTTATGTAAAATGAATAAGTTAGCCTGTGATTAAATGCCAATCTGTTTTAACAGAAAATGTCAGAGCTCGAATCACATCAATAGTACCATATGACATTCTGCATTCCTCCTCTATTACACTAACTCACTGTTCTCACTGACTTCCCACAGGAATATCCATTGGCAGTGCTTGCAGGAACAGTCTGTCACTGTGCTTTCCCCACAACTTATTTCACACTTCACGAGCGGGAAGACGAGCAACTGTGTGCTCAGAAATGTACTGGAGAGGAATTTGAGAGCTGTGGCACACCGGATTACTTCGTAGTATATCAAACTCAAGTACAAGGTAGGACTGCAGACACACTCCAGTAAATCATCTCAAATGTAATGATATAATGTCATGATTATACTTGATGACTCAATTGGCTGTGGCACATTACAGCAGCACACCTTTGTAAGGGATATCTTGTAATAATAATAATAAAAAAGTTCTACAAAAATGTTCACTTTCATCTTTTCAGTATAATCTTTTAATTGATCAGAATGCAAAGATAAAAATACAAATAACCACCCCAAAGTTAACAGTGCTAACAAAATAACTAGGAGTATTTAGTGCAATGCATGACATTTATAGGACAATCAAATTCCACACACAAACATCAATCAATATGTAACAAAAAAGTCCTTAAAGCGGAGTTCCATCAAAGAATTGAACTTCCACTTTAAGGGAAGGTGACCCCCTGACATGCCACATTTGGAATGTCATTTTGTTTTTTGTTTTTTTTTTGGGGGGGGAGCAGCAAAAACCCTCTTTTTAGAGGGTTCCAGCTCCAACTTCCTCCTGGTGCACCCGCGGCGCCAGAAGGAAGATCATCTCTCCCCTTTCCCTCTCGGCAATCATCTGGGACACATCACAGGACCCAGATGATTGCCAGGCCTGGTACAGCGCACAGCGTGGCTTGCCTGGTTGTGAAGCCGCAGCCGGGCGCCCACAGTGACAATGCCGGCGTTGCAGAGAGGAGGGGGAGATAATCGGCGCTTCGTTCACCCGCATCGCTGGACCCTGGGACAGGTAAGTGTCCGATTATTAAAAGTCAGCAGCTGCAGTATTTGTAGCTGCTGACTTTTGATTTTTTTTTTTAATTGGAACTCCGCTTTAAGATACATGTGGTGCTCAGTGACCCCTCAAAATCATAGGGAAGCCTCAAAACCTGAATACCACCAGCTCCCCTATCTGTCAGTCTCAGTGTGTGTCATCCCGGGTCTCATCACGGCTATCAACACCAGGAATCCTGAGAGTGACATGCGCTGTGCAGTACAGTCCCAATGTTCATTCTGCTGATTTTATTTGATTCTCTTGTAAGCATATTTTATATCGTTTGTGGGTGTGTTCCCAAATAAAACAGTATTACACTATACAAGTTCCCCCTTTCTCTTTTTGCATGGTGCACTTTATGAGCCATCCTAAGAAACAGCCGTTATAAATCAAGGACAGGAGCTCATCCCGCACTATAAGGAGACATCAGGTTCTAGTATTTTTCACTGGTGCTGTTCCATGAAGGATTCAATTCCAGGATAGGAGTCCATCCAATTTGGAGATACAAGGCAATTTTATTGCTCCTTTGTGGTGAGTGCATTACCAATGGGGATTACTTGTGCATCAGGTGTCTCCTGGTGATGGTATTCAGGTTTTGAGGCTTCCCTATGATTCTGAGGGGTCACGGAGCATGACATTTATCTTAAGGACTTTTTTGGACTTTGTTACATATTGATTGATGTTTGTGTGTGAGATTTGATTGTCCTATGAATGTCATGAATTGCACTAAATACTCCTAGTTATTTTGTTAGCGCTGTTAATGCTGGGGTGATTATTTCTATTTTTATCTTTGCATTCTTATCATTTGTTTTATTAATATAATAGCTGCTATAGTGCATTAACTTCATTTATCCATTTGAGCTCTGGGATCAGTGATACTTAGTGCTACTGATACTTTTAAAAATCTTTTAACTGCATAGCTTGGCTACAGACTGTGTATGCCTGCAAAATTCCAAATAGACATCTGGAGCCTGAACCAAGATGCGAAGAGGGATCGACATTGTTCTGTAGGACAATTTTCTCTCATCCTCCCTGACACATGGATTGGCTAGGTAGATTTTGCATCTAAAGGAATAAATCTATATTGGAGCAATGGCAATCTATTGAGGGTGGCAGTACAGCATTAGGTCAGTGACTTCAAAAAGTGCACTTATTTTAATAAGTGTATGCAAAGCCAGGAGCTTTTGTTACATAAAGTACGAAAGAGCTAAAATCTTTACCAGTATATTTTTTCGGTCTGCTGGATTGATCTTACATCCTGTCCAGAAGAGACATCCAGGCCATAGAGTAAATCTCTCCGAAAGCAACTCTTAGAAAGTTTTGATTGGAAGTGACCACGAATACTAGGTCCAATAAAAAGGGTAAATCTACTCAGTGGTGATAAAGACAACCAATAAAAATCTTCCCCATTCCACTCAAAACCATCAAAATAAAGTGGCTATTCACACATTTTACATTTAAAGTATAAATTTAGATGAAGGGCAGTGATATGTAGAATGAACATTAAATATTTTAGGCTTGGTGTAAGGAGCCTGAACTGTGGAGGAATCTCATGTCCTCTGAAGAGAGAGAATGCAGGCTCCCAGAATTCATATCAGAGTGGTGATTCATTGCGTTCAGGTCACCAACCTGATAAATATATATAGCCACATATTAAGAGATGCTATGCATCCCCATAAGTGCTTTTATTTCAGCCAAAATGCACATAGGGAGGAATGAATATTGCAAGTGTAATTTTGTGAAGACTGTGCTGACAATGGTCATTAGGTGTAGCACCTGTAATAGAAGGGCTATAACTACAGGAAGCACCTGGGCAAATTTATGACCCAGCAATCACATAATGAGGACAGGTATATATTATGAGCACCAGCTATTACTCACCAAGTGTGAAATTTATGGCTGACATCGTCTACCATTACAGTCCTTCGATAACCAAGTGGATGAGATCCTTGCAGGAAATGTAAATACAATCACCATTTGTGAATTCCTTTGGCCACTTTGAATACATTTGGACATATCACATATGCAATTGCAGTTACACTGCTTGCACTACACTAGTGTAATCACACACACACACACACAAGTATTTTTAATCAGCATTACAGAATCTAACACAAATTTTACATTATTTTATATATCGTATAAACTGTAAAAATAAACTCAGGAAAGAGAATAAAGGAGTTCATACAAATAAAATTAGGGTAAAAAAATATATTTTTAGGCTTAAGAAAACTAACTTCATATTTTATTCTGTGAGACAGAAGAGAGAGGCGCCTCTAAGTGCAGATCTAGTAGATGTTTATTTCCCCAAACAAGATTAAAAACACTTACAAAATCCAGCGAATTAAAAAGCGTGTAGTCCATGATAATGCAAATGGTCCTGCAGGCGGATGGGTCCCCGGCATGAAAAGACTCTCACAGTTGTGTCCTGTGCTGTACCAAAAACATAGAGCTACCAGTAAGCTGATGAATGGGTACACACATGGAGTTCATGATGGATGGAGATCCCGGAAGTGATGTCAGCAGTGAGAGATAGGAGCCAGCAAGAACCAGATGTAGTCATCAGTAAGGGACACGTTTCGGAACATTAGTAAGTTCCTTTTCCCAAGGAACTTACTAATGTTCCAAAACGTCCATCATGAACTCCGTGTGTGTACCCATTCATCAGCTTACCGGTAGCTCTGAGCAGGCCAGTCAAGTTTCTCCACCCCAAACCCTCTCTCATCCATGTCTTTATGGACCTTGCTTTGTGCACTGGTCCAAATCATTTGGTAAAGGGAGGATTATGATGTGGGGGTTGTATTTCAGGGGTTGGGCTTTGCCCCTTAGTTCTAGTAAAGGGAACTCTTAAGGCATTAGCATACCAAGACATTTTGGACAATTTCATGCTCCCAACTTTGTGGGAACAGTTTGGGGATGGCCCCTTCCTGTTCCAACATGGGTGCGCACCAGTGCACAAAGCAAAGTCTATAAAGACATAGATGAGTGAGTTTGGGATGGAGGAACTTGACTGGCCTGCACAGAGTCCTGGCCTCAAGACTGGGATGCCATTAAAGTTAATGTGCATGTAAAGGCAGGTGTCCTAATACTTTTGGTAATACAGTGTATCTGCTACCTGGTGGCTCAATCACCATTTGTACAACGTGTTTCCCTTTTTTGTATTGTAAAATGATTACTTATTATTTGCTCAATGTCAGTGTGTATTCCAATTACCTTTGCATTGGCAAAAATAATAAACATATTAAAAAAAAAAGAAAGAAAGAAATTGTCCAGTAGTTTCACTGAAGCTGTCCCTGTTCTTGCTGACAAAAAACTGCCCTGCCACGGGCTAGTTTGAGGTGATTGATATATTTTTAGGTGGCTTAGGTGCATACTGTTCCTACGTTGCAGCAGCATGCTGTCAACAAAAGGCAAGGTTCAAGAATAGATGGTCAGCAACAAGTGAATGCTGCACTTTGAGCACCCCACAATTGAATAAAAGGTCCAAAAAAATTAAAACCTACCCCTGAAATATAAGCCAATTTTTGTTTAAAAGGGAAGCCTTGTAGCAAAAAAAGAATGGCAACACATAACTATTTAAAAAAGATAGGGACAAAGGTCCCAAAAGGTATTCCTCAGAAAGGATACAGAAAGTATAAAGGACTAATTTAACTTTATTTAATTGTACAAAAACAAATAAATACTTGCAAAAATACTTGTCTAAAATTATGAAAAAAGTTCCCAAATCCCACCTCCAAACACGTTTAATTAAAATTAAGACAAGAAGGTCTTAATGGAACACCGGTGTCCATAGCAAATCCAGCCATACACATCAGTCACCCATCTCATACACACGGTTCAATCTGATTGTTGTATATTCACCGCAGATTGGCCTGGTAACTCAATAGAGACAAAAGTCACTGTGATATAAATGAAATTAGCCAGCAGTGATTATGTATAGAGAGTTTGTGTGTTCCGCTCAGCATGTAACTTCCACTCAAACTTGTAAAGCAGCAATGCATATGGATTTCAAAATCGCACAGATTGAAAAGTGCAGGTCATTGGTTGCTATGTAGGTATGGATCACAATTGATTAATCAGGGATAACATCGGTCAAAGGATGTTCAGCAAGTAACTTCCACTCAGACTTGTAAAGCAACAATGCATATGGATTTCAAAAATCGCACAGTTTGAAAAGCGCAGGTCATTGGTTGCTATGTAGATATGTATCAAAATTGATTAATCAGGAATAACATCAGGATGTTCAGCAAATAACTTCCATCCAGACTTGTAAAGCAGCAATGCATATGGCTTTCAAAATTGCACAGACTGAAAAACGCAGGTCATTGGTTGCTATGTAAGTATGGATCACAATTGATTAATCAAGGGTAGTATCGGTCAAAGGATGTTCAACAAGTAACTTCCACTCAGACCTGTAAGGCAGCAATGCATATGGATTTCAAAATCGCACAATTTGAAAAGCGCAGGTCATTGGTTGCTATGTAAGTATGGATCACAATTGGTTAATCAGGGATAACATCAGTCAAAGGATGTTCAGCAAGTAACTTCCACTCAAACTTGTAAAGCAGCAATGCATATGGATTTCAAAATCGCATAGTTGAAAACGCAGGTCAGTGGTTGTATGTAGGTATGGATCACAATTGATTAATAAGGGATAACATCGGTCAAAGGAAACAGTAACACATAACTATACCTTCGGGTGTCTGCATACACAGTATTTACTGTATAAAAGTATAAATACTTAAATGTTAAAAACTGTACAGTCCATTTGCGAAACAGAGTACTTTGTGACATGCTAGTGACAGCATCCCACTGCTGACATTTTCATGCATGTGTAGAAAGGTTCTGATTGAGGCTACAGAGTCGCATAGAGAAAAAATATAATAGAGTATAATGCCATTTACTATAGCATTTCATACTTACGTGGGGAATGTTAAGCAATACATCTAAAACGACTTAGAACAGTTAAATTGTGTGCCTGTGTTACCAGTTCTTGGTAATGTAAAACCAAGCTGAACTTTTTATCTGAAAAAAATCTGTTCATCCTATATAACATTTATTTTTGGTTGTGTTATGCCCCGTACACACGATCGGACATTGATCGGACATTCCGACAACAAAATCCATCTGATTTTTTCCGACAGATTTTGGGCCAAACTCGTCTTGCATACACACGGTCACACAAAGTTGTCGGGAAATCCGATCGTTCTGAATGCGGTGACGTAAAACACGTACGTCGGGACTATAAACGGGGCAGTAGCCAATAGCTTTAGTCTTTTCAATTATTCTGAACATGCGTGGCACTTTGTGCGTCAGATTTGTATACACACAATCGGAATTTAAACGATCGGATTTTGTTGACGGAAAATTTTATATCCTGCTCTCAAGCTTTGTGTGTCGGAAATTCTGACGGAAAAAGTCAGATGGAGCCCACACATGATCGGAATTTCCGACAACACAATCCGATCGCACTTTTTCCAATCCGACCGTGTGTACAGGGCATTAACTGTTAAATTTTTTATTTGCATGGACTGCCTGCTAAAGTTGTGAAACTGAAAGGTACTATTTCTTTTTACCATGTTTTGCAGATAATCGATGTATGGACCGAAGATTTTTGTCCACTCGTGCTAAACAGCTTATAGCCTTGGCAAGTTTTCCTGGTGCAGGGAATACTTGGGCCCGGCATCTCATCGAACTAGCTACTGGCTTCTATACTGGTAGTTATTACTTTGATGGATCCTTGTATAATAAAGGTGGGTTTATGTGTAAATGTATGGAAGTTCTTCAGCTGGCCTCACTTTGCCCGTGCCCAATGGTTTAGATGAGATCAAAACCTCTATTGCCTAAACTGTTGGTACCTACAAATAAAGATTTAAAGTGTTCTATAAACCTTTCCTTGTTTGTGTGAGGTTATCTATATTTTGGACCAATATAGTTTTCCCATCTTGCAGTTTAGTGTAATAGTTGGCAGAGTTCATATAGTACATAAAGTACACAAAGTTTACAAAGCTCATGAGTTTACAAGAAAATCACATTATTTTCAGTTTTCTTTAAAGAATAAGAGTAGGAAAGCAGTTACATATACAATCGGAATACATACAGTAAATGTGTGAAGCTACCAAAAGATTTTCCCTTCAGTCCATTTACTAATGTAATAATTAAAAAATATAACTCTTGCGCTGCCTTCCCAGATCAACTGCAAAGTATATGCGTCTGTAGAACTGCTGCTACCACCCTAAAGTGTCCTCCCACACTATTTAACTATTATAAAAAAATATCATTTTAGTGGTGCGCTGTTCCTTTAAATAAGCACCATACCAGTAAAATGTGCATTGCACAAATAAAATAATGACTATACATATTAAATATATATAAATTGCATGCACCCTCCTATATCCAAAATGTTAATATTTATAAACAAATCAATCAAACAAATATAAGGTGCACTTTTTCCACCATAAATAAATTGAATAAATAAACACCTATGATTAGACAATTGTGTTTTGTGCTCATTTATACAATGAAACCAAAACCTTATAGTCTTATAGAAAAGTCCACAGTAATAGTGTGATGACTCCATAAAATATAGTGCCTAAATCTTCAGTGACAACAGTATATGTAATGTTGTGCTTCAGTGCTAACATTCCAACCCACCACCAAAAAAAATTCCACCTCTAAGTGCAATGCTCACTCACCTTGATCCTTGACCTACAATAATAGTAGTTCAAAAATGCTTTGTATAATACCTACGGATCCACCTCCTGGCCATTAGTGCCCACTTCATGTGCATGGTCCCATTAATGGGAATAAACCTTGCTGCCTCCAATCGCAAATTTTGCTCAAACACAAAATAGAGATACTCTCATTGTGCAACACCTTATAACATTTCCAGCCATTTATTTGTAAAAAATATGCACTCACAATAGTAAAACATATATAGATAGTGTTAATACTGTAAACTGACAAGTCTCTGACCACACTTACAATTTTGTGTCCAAAATGGAAGTAACGTCCCCAGCTCCGCCCAACGTGCTGTGTCAGGGGTCAAGACAGCAGCAAGAAGGAACTGCACAAATAATTATTAAATTAAAAAGACCTCAATAAATCATAGAAGTGAAAAAAAAGCTGAGAGGGTCAGCAAGTAGTAAACCATTTGTTGCTCATACAGAATAGTCCTAACATGGGGGACAGGGGGCAAAAGACACACAAGACAATGTAGCCCAACCACTGCAATTCACAGTACAGAATAGCAAAGTTTAGCACAGATCTACCTAATCTCTCCTTATACACTGAACAGATTGTCAGATATCCCAACAGTTTATGCACACAGATGGCATGGATACCTTTTTGTAACGAGGAGGCTGACTTATTTGATTCTCACCATTATTCGCCCTGCTAAGACCTCTTTCACACTTGCAGACTGTATGTCAGTTTTTCATTCATCCGTTAACAGATGAAAAATGGACATCAATGCATCTCTATGGAAAAATGTATTTAAATGGGTGATCATCCATTTACATCCGCTTCCATCAACATCCGTTTTTTTGGATTGGATCAACGCCCTATTTTTCTTCCGTGAAAAAAAAAAAAAACAGAACGGAAAACGTATGGTTTCAGTCCTGGTTCTAGGACTCAAGTGGTTAAGGACTCTAGCTGGCAGATGTAAAAAAACTGATGTAAAAATGGATGAAAAACTAATGTAAACTTCATCCATTTTTTTCTTAAACGTAACTGAACTTATCAAAACAATGGTCTGCACGTGTGAAAGGGGCCCAAGTCTGATGACTATTGTTTAAAGGGCATGCAGTGCACTATGATTTTTTAAAAGTTCAGAGATAGGATAATTGCACATAAGTTTATCGCTACATGCAAATCTGAATTCTGCTGATCCACAGCAAAACCATGGTTGGCAAGAATCCAAACCTAATTTCTATTCATGAGAGACTGTTGCCTATTCTTCACATACTAGCAAGCCTTTGAGTGTCTTTACTGTGTGCCCAGGCCTGTCTTTTAAAACTGTGCTTTAACACTGTTCCACGCTTTTCCTACCCTTTTGAGATATATTTTGGCACTCGCCTCTGTAGGATTACCTTTTATTTAGAATTTTGGAGGGTCTGTGTAATCCACTGTCCCACAATTTTGTCAAAAGAAGTCCTAATCTGCCTTACTGATTTTCCCTATGAAGTTCTGAAATCATCTTTTTTTCTTAGGCCTCATGTAATCAGTCAGTGTCTTTCTGGTTTCCATTTTCAATATCAGGTGTAATTTTACTTTTGCAAAGGGCATCTGCCAAAATAGCTGTTAATACTGTGAACTCTTTCACTGAACTTGTTTAAAGAAAGACAACCTGGGTCAGACAGAACTGTACTGATATGATTCCCCTGTAATCAGAAGAGTATACAGAACAAGTCCTACTCAAGGATATTTACCTGCAATCTTCCCTAGAATCTTTAGCCTTGATTATCGCTATTCATAAAGAGCCTTATCCTTCTTCCTCCATCCCACAATGAGTTTATGATTTGAAAGATTTTCATGTACTTTTCAAATGTCAAGCAGTATTCGATGTGTTTTTCAGCTTTTTTTGCTCATTTGACTAGGCAACAATGTATCTAGGCAACTATTAGATTAGCCACTACGCTTGTCTGCTGCCTGGCATTACTCAGAAAAACAAATTACACATCCATAATTGATGTAATACAGCTACTTACATCTTATGTTTCCCCTGGCTAGACTCGTTTGCTTAACCACTTCAGCTCTCTTACCTGTATACCCATTATGGACCAGAGCATTTTTTCTTTTTTCAATATGGGTCTGTTTATTTGTTCATTTAGTGATAACTTTGTCATCACTTAGAGTAACAAAGTGATGCAATTTTCTGTTGGGGGGGGGGGGGGGGGGTGGCCTTGTTTTGCAAAAATTATTTTATGTTTGTTTATAAAATCTAAAAACAAAAAGATATAAAAAATGCAAATATGAACATTTTTTTTCTTTTTTGGCCACTGTAGTTTTATTTTAAAAATGTAGTTTTACTGTACATAGTATACATTTTACTATATGATTTATCCAAATTTTAAAGTTACACTAAAATGTTTGAGGGACAAAGTATGGTAAGGTTTTTATTTTTCCAGTTTTACTCATGTTCTTGTTATGTGACAAAAACAAAACAAAGGAAAATGAAAACAATATTAATAGTAAGAATTTGAAATAAAAAATGTAAGCAGACAACTAATAGCCAAAGGGACAAGAGGAAGAATGAATTCATTAGGACTGATAAGGGTTAACTAAGGGTTAATAGGGGGTCAAACAAATTTTATTTTTATTTTTATTTTATTGAAAAATTGAAATAGTACAAAACAATACAATGATTTATAAGGGGGGATTGAGCTCCACTGAAAAGAGGGAAGCTCCACTTGTTTGCCTCCCCCCTCCGCTGCCACATTTGGCACCTTTTAGGCGGGAGCGGATACCTGGTTTTGACAGGTACCCGCTCCCTCTGCTGGCTGAGTTCGCTGCGACAAACTCAGTCCTCCTCCTCCTTTCCCTGCAGCCAGGCTATTCACAGAAGCAGCTCGCTTCGCACATGTGCAGTATGGAACCAGCTGTGAAGCTGCAAGGCTTCACTGCCGATTCCCCTTAGTGGAGTTGACGGTGGTAGCACCCAATAGCTGATTGGAAAATCGGCTTGGGTGAAGACACCACTGGATTGCTGGACAGTTAAGTGTCCTAATATTAAAAGTCAGCAGCTACAGTGTTGTCACATTAAAAAGGTATAATAACCCCTTCCCGCCGACCATACGCAGATGTGCAGCCTCGGCTTTCGGGGGTTATACCGGAATGATGCCATTTTTTAAAACCGGTGATTGGCTTTCCAGGGATAACAACCGATGCAGCTAAAAGATACTCGGCTGTTATACCAGAGGAGCAGGAGGGGACATCCCCCCTCCCGCCGCCTTCCGCCGCCTCCCGCCGCTCTCAAGGGGCCTCCCGATCCACCGGGAGACCCGATCAACAATCCGCCAAATGGCTTCGTTCCAGTCTCCTGAATGTAAACACGGAAGTGACATTATGACGTCACTTCCTGTTTACTCGGCTGCCAATGGCGCCGGTTTTAAAAAAAATATACACTATTCAGAATCGACAAAAATGGCGATCTGAATACTTTAAAGTGCAAAGGAGGGTTCTGGGGTCTTTTAGACCCCCCATCCCTCCATAAAGAGTACCTGTCACCACCTATTACTGTCACAAGGGATGTTTACAATCCTTGTGACAGCAATAAAAGTGATCAAACTTTTTTTTTTTAACACAATTTATAAATATAAAAATAAATAAAATAAATAAGAAGAAAACATTTTTAAAGCGCCCCCATCCCCACGAGCTCGCGCAGCAAAGAAAACGTATATGGAAGTCGCACCCGCATATGTAAACGGTGTTCAAATCACACATGTGAGGTATCGTCAGAGCGAGAGCAATAATTCTAGCACTAGACCTCCTCTGTAACTCTAACCTGGTAACCGTAAAAAAAAATTTAAAGCGTCGCCTATGGAGATTTTTTGGTACCGTAGTTTGTCGCCACTCCACAAGTGCGTGCAATTATAAAGCATGACATGTTTGGTATCTATTTACTCGGTGTAACATCATCTTTCACATTATACAAACAATTGGGCTAACTTTACTGTTTCGTTTTTTTTAAATTCATGAAAGTGTCCCTTTTCCCAAAAAGTTGCGTTTAAAACACCGCTGCATAAATACCGTGTGACATATAATATTGCAACAATCGCCATTTTATTCTCTAGATTATCTGCTAAAAAATATATATAATATTCGGCGGTTCTAAGTAATTTTCTAGCAAAAAATACGTATTTTAACTTGTAATCACCAAATGTCAAAAATAGGCTTAGTCATGAAAGGGATAAAGCATTTACAAAAATGTGATGGGTGTACTCACTTTCGTGAGATACTGTATGTACAAAATGATCCATATTGGCGGGGGTTGTTATACATAGTTTTTAGAAATTGCTACAAAATGTCTAGATTAGTAAATCCATCCAATAATTCAGGTGGCAAAGCTCCAACCTCCCAGAAAACCCCATGTCTGGAGGAGAAAGTTATAAAGAGCATGAAGTAAATCTGTCATGAAGTCCTATAATTAACTGCATTGTTTACATTAATACTCACTATTTTAAATATGTACATGAAAACAAATCTGTTATATGTACTACTACAAACTACTGTACTAAGAAAACTAAATTTCTTCATTACAGGGCTGGATAGGTTGGTCTTAGATCGTGGATGCCTGTAGATTTAGAAATTTTAGTGTTCGGGTGAACTTCCACTTTAATTATGACTGGTTAATAATGAAGAACTAAATTGTTTGTGAGAACAGTATACAACTTTTTATTAGAGGAGTAAATATCTACATGTCAACTCTGGTTGCTTTTGTTTTATGTACTATGCAGGTTTTAAAGGTGAAAGAGACCACTGGCGTAATGGCCGTACTGTCTGCATTAAGACTCATGAAAGTGGACGGAAAGAAATTGAAGCCTTTGATGCTGCAGTCCTTCTCATCCGTAATCCATACAAGGCACTAATGGCAGAATTTAATAGGAAATATGGTGGGCACATTGGGTTTGCATCACAGGCTCATTGGAAGGGAAAAGGTAACACATTGTTTCCAAATATACTTTAACGGTTTACAGTATGACTATAAATAATATATGTATTATACTGTATATCTGCCTAGTTCATTTTTAAAACAGAACAGCTGCAGGTAGTACGAGCCTCGCTTTTGCTCTCATAATATAGGATTTGCTGCAAATGGAGTAATACCTCCTTTCTAGTGTTTTCTTAACAAATAGCAGGGGTAATCAGAATGCTTCATATATAAGATTTGTATTAGCAGGTTGTAGCCTACTAAAAATACAAAACATGGATATAAAAAAAGGGGTAGACTTTATTGCCCACTTGGTCTTTGTTCTACTGGAAGTGAAGATGGCTGAAAAGTTGGAGGGGCTGTTAAACTAGGCGATGGGGGGAGGGTTCAGAGGTGGAGATAGTCAGCACGGAACATATTCCAGAGGGTAGTATTGGGGGCATTAGTGGCAGGTAGACTGAAGCACATAAACCTGAGGTAAGTATAGTAACAAGTCCTATTTGCAACATCGGAATAAGAAGACAATATGGGACCAGTCTAAACTATGTGGCATGTTCACCAATGCCAGGAGCCTGGAGGACAAGATGGGAGAATTAGAGATACTGTTGTACGAGGAGGATTTCGATTTTGTGGGAATTTCAGAGACTTGGTTCAACAGCTCTCATGATTGGCTGGCAACAATTCAAGGGTATTCCCTTTATCGCAAGAATAGAGATAGAGAGGGTAAAAAGGGGGAGGGGTATGCCTGTATATCAAGAATAATGTACAAGTGAATGTGAGAGATGACCTCACTAAGGGAGCTAGGGCGGAGGTGGAATCCTTATGGGTAGAGCTCCAAAGGGATGAAACTAAGGGGAAAGTAATACTGGGAGTATTCTATAGGCCCCCTAACCTAAAGGGAGGAGGGGGAGACAGACCTCCTATCACAATTTGGATTATCTCAACGGAGGGGATGTGGCATCATAATGGGGGATTTTAATTATCCAGACATAGACTGGACGAAGGGAACATGCATTCGTCTAAGGCGAACCAGTTCCTAAATGTCTTGCAGGATAATTTCATGGGTCAGATGGTAGACACACCAACTAGAAACAAAGCGTTACTAGACCTACTGATTACCAGCAATACAGAACTGATCACGGATTTGGAAATACGGGGCAATTTAGGAAACAGCGATCACAGGTCAATTAGCTTCCATATAAATCACACAAATAGGAAACATAAGGGTAATACAAAGACACTGAATTTCAAAAGAGCCAACTTCCCTAAACTACGAATCTTGCTAAGATAATAATTGGGATAAAATCTTAGGAACAAAGAACATGGAGGAGAGATGGGTTTGCTTTAAGAGCATATTAAATAAGGGCATTAGCCAGTGCATCCCATTGGGAAATACATTTAAAAGAGCAAATAAAAATCCTAGGTGGTTTCACTTCAATGTAAAAATGCATATAAAAGCAAAGGAGAAGGCCTTCAAAAAATACAAGGCTGAGGGATCGTCAGCATTCAAACTTTACAAAGAATGCAACAAGAAATATAAGTGTGCAATTAGGGCGGCTAAGATAGAACACGAAAGACAGGAGGAGAGCAAGAAAAATCCCAATAAATTTTTTAAGTATATAAACAGTAAAAGAGGGAGGGCAGACCATATTGGCCTCATAAAGAATGAGGATGGAAATCTGGTTACAAAGGATGGTGAGATGGCGAAGGTATTGAATTTATTCTTTTTCTCAGTCTTCACAAGGGAATCGGGGGGCTTCAGTAACCGAAACTGCAGTGTTTATCCTCATGGCATGTAACAGGAAGCACCCTCATGGCTAACAGAGGACAGAATTAGAAATAGACTTGAAAAAATTAACATTAATAAGTCACTGGAACCAGATGGCTTGCAACCGAGGGTCCTTGGGGAACTCAGTCAAGTAATTGCTAGACCATTGTTCCTAATTTTTAATGACAATCTACTGACTGGAATGGTACCAGCTGATTGGAGAAAAGCCAATATAGCACAAATATTTAAAAAAGGGCCAACATACATCCCTGGGAGTTACAGACCAGTCAGCCTAACATCAATAGTATGCAAGCTCTTGGTGGGGAAAATAAGGGACTATATACAAGATTTTAGTAATGAAAATAGTATCATTAGCAGTAATCAGCATGGATTCATTATTTTTATTATACAGGATTTATATAGCGCCAACAGTTTGTGCAGCACTTTACAACATAAGGGCAGACAGTACACTTACAATACAAATCAATATAGGAGGGATCAGAGGGTCCTGCACATTAGAGCTTACAATCTAGAAGGGAGGATTCATGAAGAATCATTCTTACCAAACCAATCTATTAACCTTCTATGAGGTGGTGAGCTGCCATCTAGATAAAGGGAGGCCCGTAGATGTGGTGTATCTGGATTGTGCAAAAGCATTTGATACAGTTCCCCATAAACATTTACATTTACAAAGTAAGGTTGATTGGCATGGAACATAGGGTGAGTTGAAAACTGGCTACAAGGGCGAGTTCAGAGGGTAGTGATAAATGGAGAGTACTAGGAATAGTCAGTGGTGGAAAGTGGGGTCCCCAGGGTTCTTTCCTGGGACCAATCCTATTTAATAAACGACCTGGAGGATGGGGTAAACAGTTCAATCTCTGTATTTGCAGATGATACTAAGTTAAGCAGGGCAATAACTTCTCCGCAGGATGTGGAAACCTTGCAAGTAGACTGGAGGGCATTAATTATGAAGAAAGGTTACTAGCACTCTCTGGAGAAGAAATGTTTGAGAGGGGATATGATTTAATTTTACAAATACCATACTGGTGACCCCACAATAGGGATAAAACTTTTCGGTGAAAGGGAGTTAAATAAGACACGTGGCCACTTATTAAAATTAGAAGAAAAGAGCTTTAACCTTAAACTGCGTAGAGGGTTCTTTACTGTAAGAGCTGCTTGGATATGGAATTCCTTTCCACAGGTGGTGGTTTCAGTGGGGAGCATCGATAGTTTAAAAAAACTATTAGATAAGCACGTGAACGACCACAACATACAGGGATATAAAATGTAATACGAACATATAATCACACACATAGGTTGGACTTGATGGACTTTTTTCAACCTCACCTACTATGTAACTATGTAACTTTTCTATGTTTCTATGTAGAGATTGCTGTAGCATGTGCTCTATGTGCCTGCACTTTATCCCTGCATTAGTACCCAATTCTCCTCCCTTTATACCCTGACAGAATATCTTAAAATACTAAGCAAAGTAGCTTGTTTTCAATGCCATATTCACTGTTTAGCCCTCATTACGGACTATCTGGATCAATATGGTGGTGCCAACTATTGTGCAAATGTACTTGCTACAGTTGAACAGATCTGGAATTTCAAATGCACAAAACTTAATGCTGGGTACCCAAATAAACAAAAGACATTTGTGGGGAGTTTAAAACACTATGGACTACCATTTGTTGAGAAATTGACTTACATTTTATCATTACCTAGCATATATATTTTATTTTATTTTATTTATTTGATTTTATTTACAGCAATAAGAAGTTGTTATATATCAATGTTTTTCAAGTATACACCATCCAACTCTTGTATCATTTAATTCAAGTGTAACTAAAGGCATTTTTTTCATAGCAAGGTGAGGACTTTAAACAGTGTTAATTTTGGCAACAAATTTGGATTATATTTTATATTTTAGTCGTCTAAAATCAAATGGGTGTAGTTAAATTGTAATGCATTATTTAAGCATTTCTGTACAATTTCCAAACTCATTATATACTGCTGGAGTGAAAAATCTAATATGATATTATTTATGGTATTAAAGGGGTTGTAAACCCTCGTTTACAACCCCTTAAAACACGTGGCAGTCACCCGCCCCCCAGCCCGCCCTTTTTTTTACCTGAGCCCCTTCATCTCTTCGTCAGGGACACGCTGTCCCTCTCACCACGGGGTCCCAGCTCTGGATTGGATAGATTGATAGCAGTGCAGCCATTGGCTCCTGCTGCTGTCAATCAAATCTAATGACACTGGCAGCGGGGGTGGGGCCAAGTCCGGCATTCTTGTCTGTGGACGCAAATGCTGAACTCGGGAGCATGCCCACAAGGTAACCCCCTCGGGAGAGAGCTTCTCCTATGGGGCTACCTGATGTGGGGAGGAGCCACGAGAGCCACCGGGGGACCCCAGAAGAGGATGTTTGGGCTCACTCTGTGCGAAATGAGCTGCACAGTGAAGGTAAGTATGGCATGTTTGTTATTTAAAAAAAAAAAAAAAGATCATTTACAATCACTTGAAGATTTGAACATGTACTACAGACCAGTGTTAATTTGACGTCAGATTTCAATTTCGTTTTAGTGGTATTGTAGTCATCACTATTGTTATAGTCATATTTTAGTAGACTAAAATAGTATTAACCACTTGCCGACCAGCCACCGTCATTATACAGTGGCAGGTTGGCTCGTTCCCGCAAATCGCCGTAGGTGTACGTTGGCTCCTTTAAAAGCCATAGCAGATGCGCCCGCTGCACGGCAGGGGGAGCCAATGCATGTGGCCGGCAGGTGCGATGTCCGCCGGGCCACCCGCGATTGCTCCACAGAAAGCCAGAACGTGGATCTGTAAATGTAAATAAACAAATCCCTGTTCTGACAGGGAAGTCAAGAGAGATCTGTTGTTCCTAGTGATCAGGCACAGAGATCTCTCTCCTCCTCCAGTCAGTCCCCTCCCCCCACAGTTAGAAACACCTCCCAGGGAACACATTTAACCGCTTGATCACCACTAGTGTTAACCCCTTCCCTGCCAGTATCATTTATACAGTAATCGGTGCATTTTTTATAGCACTGATCACTGTATAAATGTCACTGGTCCCAAAAAAGTGTCAAAAGTGTCCAATCTATACGCCGCAATGTTGCAGTACCGCTAAAAATCGCTGATCGCTGCCATTACTAGTAAAAAAAAAAAATTATAATAAAAATGCCATAAATCTATCCCCTATTTTATAAACGCGATAACTTTTGACCAAACCAATAAATATACGCTTATTATGATTTTTTTTACTAAAAATATGTAGAAGAATACACATTGACCTAAACTGATGAAGAATTTTTTTTTTCTGGATATTTATTATAGCAAGAAGTAAAAAATATTGTTTTTCTATTCAACATTGTCGGCCTTTTTTTGTTTATAGAGCAAAAAATAAAAAACGCAGAGGTGATCAAATACCACCAAAAGAAAGCTCTATTTGTGGGGAAAAAAAAGGATGTCAATTTTGTTTGGGTACAATGTCGCATGACCGCGCAATTGTTAGTTAGAGCGACGCAATGCCATATCTCAAAAAATGGCCTGGTCATTTGGGGGGAAAATCTTCCGGCCCTTAAGCGGTTAATTTAGTCAATGAAAATGTTTTAGTCAATGAAATTAACACTGATTATAACCCCTGTCAGTTTTTTTTTGCCATCTGTGTCCCATAGGGGAGAATTCCCTTCACTTTCCCATAGTCAAAACAGGAAGTGAGAGAACCCTCCCCCATGTGAGGGAATCCTGGTGTGCCACCAGCACTAGTGCCATCATTTTAAGATTTCACCTCTATTCCTTTTCTTCCTTTCACTTTTGCAAATAACAGTAAACAGGATAAATAGAGGGGTTGAATCTCCATAACGGGGGCCTAGACAGTAATAAAACTGATGGGGGTTCTAATTCCTCTCCACTCTATTCCAAAAAAAACAAACTAAAAAACATTACTTTAGTTACACTTTAAGTAACCTTATGGTAGCTCTGTGCTCTGAAAAAGTTTGGCTTTTACTATGTTTAAATGGAAGTGTGCACTAAGTGGTCAGTTACCTTTGATAGTCTTTCATTGAGTGAATGTATAAATGTATGTATAACTGCACAGCTGCTCTACGCATTAGCATGGCTAATTACTTCTGATCACATTTATGATGGCACAGAATTAATGACTTGTGGTCAAACAACCAAGGTGGGAAATTGTCAGATATGTTTTAGATGCTTTTTTGTTTCCTGAAGTTTGAACTAAACTGTAAAGTGTAAACTGTAAAGAATCCAGAGCCTCCTAAAAGAAAAAAAAAACTTGCAAAAGTTTAGCCTTATGGATTATTTTAATTCAGTACACAAAACTTTGAATAAATACACATCTGTTGTATGCACAGAAAAAAATAAGGGTTACATTTGGAGCACAATTTATATAAGCTTATTATATGATTGTGGCACAGACACCGCTGCTTTACAAGTGGTGATGACATTTTGCAATAAACAGCTGAGTCTCAGCTGCTACGGTTAATAAAGTAATTCTAATTCGCTCATCATATAATATTTAGGAATTAGCTTTAACCTGATTGGTATGATTGTATCCTAGGCACAATCCTTTTTAATACCAGCAACATACAAAAATGAATCTGACTCCCAGGAACACAGTATGCATTTATTATTTAGCTTTGTCAGAGACTGAAATCTCAGAATGTATTTACTTATAATTTGTTGTTCAAGGGCAAAGCTAGCTATAACTAGAATGCCCTAGGCAAGAGAACACACATTTTTAATATATTTTTGTTGTCACCCCCTGCTGAACAATATGCAAGGTATGGACATGACATCTTCTAATACATGGTCATGTGTATCTGTAAACATGTCTTCCTTTAATAAAAAAAAAAAAAAAACTTTGACAGCAGGATCTTGCTGAGAATATGATTTTTGAGTCACCATGAGAGTGCATCCTTTACTGCAACTGCTGGATGCTGCTCTTCAAAAAAATCATGGAGACAAACTTATTTTCCGAGACAAAAGCAAACCTACATACAAGGCAAATGTGAATAAGGATATTAAGACCTACTTAATATCAGGATATCAAGACCTACTCCCCTGTGCACATTGATATGGGTCTTGGTAAAGCAGATGGCCAACACTTATGCATAAGGCAGAAAATAATCAGTTCAGTGCCTAATTGGCACAGGCCCCCTGTTGAATATTTCTATATAGTTAAAAGTCTAATTCATAAACTAGATTCATGCTCATGCTCACTGGTTTGAGTTTCTTTTACTTCCACTTGCTACATATATGAAATATAGTCTTCCATGCGATAAGTAGCACATGCTGTGTTTACAATACATTAACTGTTACAGCCTCCATCTTCAATCTGTTTTCAACTTTGACCCTAGGTTCACACCTATGCATTTTTTTAGTGAGTTTTGCAATTAGCAGACATGCACTACAGTCCATTTAATATGGTTTCCTATGGTACAAGTTCACATCATGCGTTTTGCGGCTGGTGCATTTTTGGAAAGGGTCGAGGACTTCTTTCCCGCGTTTTGCGGGTAATAGACTTTAATGGAATCACACCAGAAATGCAAGTGTTGTGTTTGTGATGCGATTTTTGATGTGTTTTGCATTTTACAATTTTTATTTTAACACTGTATATAGCTGGTTGCTAAGCAGGGGGCCAGGAAGCCAGCCGCCGCATCCTTAACAACTAATGAGTTATCAGCTGTCAGCGGGGTTCCAGAAAGCTGAATGTAAAAAAAAAATTGCTGGCACTAAAAAAATAGTGAAAAAACAGCCTAAAACTATACAAAACCCTTACCTGAGCATGCAGTCCGGCAGGTCAGGAAAGGGAGGGGAGGAGCGAGCACCCCCCCAATCATACCAGGCTGCATGCCCTCAACATGGAAGGGATGGGTGCTTTGAGGCAACCTTTCCCCCATGTTGATGAGGACAAGTGCCTGTTCCCAACAACCCTGGCTGGTGGTTGTCGGGGTCTGTGGGCAGGGGGCTTATTGGAATTTGGAAGACCCCCTTTAACAACGCGGCCCAAAGATCCCTCTCCCCCCGCTCCCCCCTATGTATATCTGGTAAGTGCCCTTACTTTCTGCAATTTCAAACTACTGTACAGTAATTGACCCCTACTGTCTGGTTTCCCTTCCAACCTGTCATGTATGCCCTGCACCTAGTTAACTTCTTTCATAGCTCCGGCATGCTGGAAAAATCAGGCAACATGAACTAAATAGTAGATGTACTTGGGTGAATAAAGGTGTCAGTATTCTAACCTGAATGATTTAAAGCTGGGGTGGAGCTATCATTTCTGCAGACTTTGCCGCTGCACAAAAACGCTCTGGGACTTGGGAGCTCATTTATTCTATCTATCTATCTATCTATCTATCTATCTATCTATCTATCTATCTATCTATCTATCTATCTATCTATCTATCTATCTATCTATCTATCTATCTATCTATCTATCTATCTATCTATCTATCTATCGCTAAAAAATAGTAGTTGAATGGGGGGGGGGTGTAAAAAATGCTTCGCCCTTTGGTAGGTATTTCTGACACTCATCTGGCATCTGCATATAATGAGCCTAAATGGTCCCTATGCAAAAATAACAAATGGTAAGAATATGAAAAACAGGGAAAATGCATTATCTCTTTTATGTGACCTGCCACTGTCATGATATTCCACTGACAAAAATCAAGTTAAAGACTACTGATTCTGAAGCTGACTAGATGGATTAGGATAATAACTGATGAACTGCTGAGGAATGAGGAAAAAATTGTTCTTTGGCTGTCATTTATTTAAGAAATTGTGGTGAGTGGCTATATATCTGCAAGACAAGTACTCAGCAGATTCCCCGTGGAAAGATCAATTACAACTATAAGGGGAAAAGGGAGTTGACTTAAAAGCACTGAGCTGCATACAAAAGTTCCTTAAGAAAGCAGAGAACTTTTTTATTCACAATAGTGAATAGTATGTCTGTTCACCCATAATCTTTCATTCTCAAACTAATAACAAAACATTTGTGTGACATGTTGTCAGTTTTCTATGTTGCTTTGCTTTTAAATGGTCAGTTAAATTTCCTTGTAGTTCCTTTTTCTTTTCAACCACCTAAATATTAATTCTAGTGACAAATAGGAAATTTAATGAACTGAATCTCTGTCTGTGTTTAAATGAACCATTTGAAAATGGAAAGTTGAATAAAATATTCAGCCAGCAGCAAGTTGCAAGCTGTAGATTTAGCCATTACACATAAATTTCCAACCAGCAGCAAAACCCCGTCCATTAGTTGTGGGGCATTCATCTGTGCACTTTAACTTTCACTATACAGGTATTGCTGCAGTTCTCCAGAAAGTAACTGCAAAGACGTGATATAGTGGGGTGGATCTTTAAATAAAATGAACAAGGATTAAAACCTATTTTTTGTTTTAGCTCCTATCTGGGGCTTAATTAGAGAGATTTACCCATACTGTCATGGCGGCAATGATTTATCTAAATAGCAAAAAAAAAAAGAAAATCTGCAACAGGAACACAGATAGTGATAAAATGCAATGAGTAATGCAAGTTTGTTTCTGGATACTAATAGTAGCAAAAGAAGTCCAGTGTTATATGAAATCTACACTGTTAATAAGGAAGCCAAAAGGATGCAGTTCCCTATTCACAGAAGGAATTGAATGGGTTCACATAATACAAACTGCTCTGTGATTTGGCAGGAGAAGGGAAGGGGTAGGCAGAGTGGCTGCATATGACTCTGCAGCTGCAGGAGCTAAGACCAGAAAGTCCAGCGTCAAAGCACCAGATGTATAGCAATAAAAAGGAAAACTGCGCTACTATGTAGACATGTGCATTCGTTATCATCCGAATGCATTTTTGTCCGAATTTCGGTGATTTTCGTATCCGTTTTAACAAACCGATAACGAATGCGCAGAGTCTGAAATCCGAAAGATCCGAAATAAAAAAAAATGCTTTATTTTTGTATCCATTATATTATCGTATCGTTGTGACAACAGTTCAATATAGATAGATAGAAGATTCGACGTGACGGTGACAATAGCGATCTGTGTATCGAACCTGCGGTCGAATGTGCCTAACCTAACTCTATTAGTCCGATTATTCGACATAGAGAGAAAAGATTGGACATTATAAAGACAATAGCAAAAGGTTGCAGGTTTGATCACTATCACAGTCCATTTTCTGTTAGAATGGTACATTGTTGTATATTTAGTTCTAACGGAAAAGTGAAGGAAGGTAGAGGTTGTGGTCGTGGTGGACGCTTTCTAAAAAAAGTGGCGAGGTCTCTGCTACTAGATCTTCCTTAGGTACTGCTGACACTTCAGCCACCACGAACATATATAATACCGTTCGACATGAAGATTCGACGAAGCAGCTAAAAACATACGATCGCCACGAACGGACATTTACGATCAAATGCTCCGCCCATAGGCTATAGAATTCTAATGTTGTTTAACTACAAATAATAATTAATAATTATAATTATTACTAGTCAAACAACATTAGAATTCTACTATAGCTTGTGGGCGGAGCATTTGACCGTAAATGTACGATCGCAGCATCGTACAGTTTAGCTGCTTCGTCGAATCTTCTTAGAACATCCGACAGACACCATAAGCCTTCAATTGACAGATTTGACCTTAATTAATTTGGATTTGCATACGAATGCAAAATAAGAAAATAATAATTTCGGGAGCAACTAAATAAAAATAATTTTCGGACGAAACCGAAATTCCGAAACAAAATATTTCAGTGTGCATATGTCTATTAGTATATAACACTAAAGCCCTAAACAATATGATCAAAGCAGCAATTCTGTGTGCAACACAAACACCAACAGTATATATAAATAGTAAGAATCACGCTAATTAATGAAAAATTCATATACAATAAATAAAAAAATGAATAAAGTGCCAAAGTGCATTGATCCGTAAAGAAACTTAAATAATATGTGCAAACTGTCCATAAACAGATGATTTGTAAAGATGATCTATTTGATGAACAAGGCCATCTTCCAACACCAAAACCGCTGTGAATCCACCACCAGCTGAAGAAACCACTTGCCAGCTCCTGTGGACCCCTTATTATAGGGGGTCGGATACCGCCTGTGGCTTATCACCCAGCCTGGGCCTTTTTCCTTGTCTCACGGCTGCTCCACACTTCTGGTATCCCTCGGTAGGTGAACGATGGGATATGGCACCAAAAAGAGACCAAGAAGGTCCAATAGCGCCTATTGTTTGGTGTGTCAGCTGTACACAACCAAAAACACCCGTCTGTTGGGACACGAGAGTTGTGGTGACGTCATCACATCGCTTCGCTCTATGCATTTTGTGACAAATGACGTCGTCCTGGGGCACGGGCGGCACACTGCGTCACCACCTTAAATACAATAACAGCAACCAAGACTTGTTCTGAGTTCCGGCCTGCCTGAACCGCGGCTCCAATGAAAAAAGCCTGGTCTCAGCATACATCCAAATGTAAAATTAAACATATCCTCACCTGCATCAAAAAATATTTAAAATTGACCTGTGACAAAAACATTAATCATTAAAAAAAAAATTGCTTTGCTAATAGTACAACCTGACCTAAATATCGCTTAAGAACCGGCAGCCTGGGACTCAAAACTGGTTCACATAACAGCAAATATTAATAATTGGGCCCAAAAGCTGAGTCTGGCAAATTTATAGGTCCGCGACCATTTGACATAGAACTGCAAAATTTATCATAAAAAAACGTATCAATAAAGTCCAAAAATTATGAAGGAATTATCTATTAAAATCTTCCCACAACAGGGACTGGGGACTTTCAACTAAAGGTGTCACCGTCAGAGTTATCTCACAGCGACCTCCCGTGGACATGTAAAATATCTACTTACAGATGAAATTGCCCAAGCGAACGGCAAATTCACTGACATAATATTACCATTTAAGCCCAAAGCCGTGCCTGGCACAAGTACTGGCCTGCAAAAATGTCCTAAAAATCGACTTTTGCTAATGAAACAAAAAAAAACATTGAACAATTATATATAATTATAAATTTCTATGAATGATCCCATAACAGGAACTAGAAACTTTTCACTACAGGTGTCACTGCCAAAGATACCATATAGCGCCCTCCAGTGGAAATATAAGATATTTGTTTACAAATGAAATTACTTGATCACAGTAAATGTGGTTTGGAAGGGATGGCGTTATGATTTTTTAAATTGTATAAATACAGATCCCAAAACCCAAATCAACCCACATTTAACCCTTCCATCTAGGAACTATTAATGAAGGCATTGATGTCAGTTTCCACGTTAAGGCCAAAGGAAACACATGTTTTTAAATGGTATATTTAGGCCATCTCTTGTTTAGATAACTCTCTCACTAGAGAGCTCCCTCTCCAGTGTGGTCGATATTTGTCAATGCACAAAAACAAGGAGTTGCAAGGGTCCCTACCATGTGCCAAATCATAATGTTTTTACACAGAGTAGTTTTTACAACCCTTCCTAATATTGTTAATTTGTAAAGTGCATTTAGTTCATCCCACATATTGTAGCCCACAGGGACATTGGATTAAATAAACAACCCAGTAAAGGAACAGGTAATGAACGGTTCGATTTCAAACTCCCTACCAGTACAAGTAGAGGAAAATGTATTAACCTTTCTAGCAGTACTTCTATTTAACATACACACCTGCCATTTACCACACCGATTATAGCCAGTGAGATTTTGGAAAAAAACCTACTTTCCCTTGGTGGATTCAAGATCTCATTATTTATAGATGTATAGCAATAACCATGCTCTTGGCACTCAATAAGATAAGTCCATGAGGTGGCATGTACTTTGTTGGTCTAAACCCTAGTAATCCAGGACATTTTAGAAAGTGGCTGGATTCTTGGATTTCAGCTTTAAGAAGTGCTAAAATATATCTTTACTTTGTATTTCCTTTTATATTAACTCGCATGCATTTGTTAAGAATCTTTTCTATTCAGCCCTGTCTGTTCTTCCAAAAACAATGCTCACTAAAACATGCCTTGTATGCAATTTTTTTAGTGTTAATGCACTTCTTATTGTAGCACTCTATTGCTGAGTAATGACCGCAAACCTCATCACAACTATCTGTATGTACACTTATAGTGCTCTGTAAGAAAGGGCACATGAATGATCCGCTGTTGATCACTGTAATACGCATTTGGTAAAAAGACTGTGCAAAGGTTTCATTCGTGACAATTGTGATTTGGCCACAGCTATCACATGGTACGGGGCTGCTGTGATAGGCCCATGTGATCAATGTGACCAGTCACAGAGCTCACACAGTAGTAAACAATGACATTATTGTTGCTTATCATATGCTCCCTGTGATGGGTCACAGCAATCACTTGATATCCGGGCCGCTCTAGAGGGTGTACACGAACAGGGAATGCAGAAGAACATACTGGTACATCCACCTGCATTGGCGCTGCTTCTGTCCTGTCGTTAATCTACTATGGCAGGATAGAAATAAGTTAAAAAATAAACTATTATCTGTGCTCATTGGTGAACCTAATGGTGATCAGTAGTGATAGTCTTGACATTTCAGGTATCACCACTAAACTGCTAACAAGATTGCAGTTACATATTTGCTTTTGATTCCAAATGTAATTTAAATTTAAGTTTTTGTATATGCCAATTACACTGTTCTGGGAGGATTGATAGCTGTATAATGCACTTGTGTGAGTCCATTATATATTTTTTTTGCACTAACATCCAAATTTTTAGGATAAGCTTTCTGGGTGTACCCCCTTCTTTAAGGTCATTCAGTAAAATGCTTGCATATACAGTAGCAATATAATGCACTGCTATATGCAAACATAATGTACAAAAAAGAAAAATGCTGATCACTCCCCCAGAGTAGTACAGTGTTACTAAGGTAACATTATATTGCTCTGGTCAAAGTGTGTTAAAAACAAAATTGTAAAAAAAAAAAAAAAAGAAAAGAAAAATATAAGAAACGTTTTTTTTTTCGTACTGCCACCAGTCAGTGTCCCTGATCACTGCCCCATCCATTATAGAATGACACTGTACTACACTGGTGACCGTATGTAAAAAAAGTCAATTTCAAAAAACCCACCATGCTTCTTAGTAAATACATTGGACTGTCTACTTTCCAAAAGGGGGCCATTTGGGGGATATCTGTACTGTCCTGACATTTTTAGGCCTCAAGAAATGAGATGGGCCGTCATTACAGCAGGATTAATAAATGTTCATATATATATATATATATATATATCTATATATATATATAGATATATATATATATATATATATATATATATATATATATATATATATATATATATATATCATAGTTTGTGGACGCTATGAAAGCTGAAAATTGGCCTGGGCAGGAAGGCAGTAAAAGTATCCTGTATTGAAGTGGTTAACTACCTTTTTATTCATTTATTAAATCACCCACTTTCTTACTTTATAAGTTTCCAGCTATGTTGTTTTTTTTCCCAGTTTTCTCAAACTTCAAAGCTGTTGCAGCGTCTTATGTTTCCGGTTGCCTATTTGCGGTATAGAACATCATTATTGCTGGGTATATACATGCAGATGGTGGGTGCTGTTAATTACAGCTATTTGTAACTTAATGTTGTGAAATGAACTCCATTTAAAGATGTCAAATATGGGAGCTGATTGCACAGCTGTTATCTTTTATATCCAGTGTAATTAGTGGATTTTTGTTTTGACAGCAAATTGTAACTAGCTGGTGATCTACCTGAGCTTAAACTCCAACCTTAAAACTACCCACACATTTTAAATTAAACATTCGATTTAAAATATCAAAGTAAAATGCTTGTGTTTATATAATGAATTAAAACTATCATAAACTATATTCAGTATAAACCAACAAAATTGTTCAAGTGTAACATTTTTGAGTGTAAAATAGGACAACAAAATAAATAACTGTCAATGTTTTTTATAACCATTTTTGCCAACCTTGCTTGTAAACACACGAGAAAAAGGTTTCAATTTAGCATGATTTTAATATAACTACATAAAATATACAGTAGCATAGTGAAAAAATCTTAAGCAGAGAATTCTAAGTGCAGTAATAAAACACTTTATGTTTTACAAGGAAGGGTTAAAAACACTTACAAGATGGAAGTGAAAAACAGGCATATCAATGGATCCATAACATTCATACATGCCTCCTGGGAGTAAGGACAGCTGCAGGTGGAAGTTCCAGCCGACCAGCGGTGGTAAACACTGCCTTTCTGATCCAAGATGGAGGGCTGTGAGGGCTGTGAACAAATCTTAAGCAGAGAATAAGTCACTTCTAAGTGCAGTAATAAAACACTTTATGTTTTACAAGGAAGGGTTAAAAACACTTACAAGATGAAAGTGAAAACAAGGCATATCAATGGATTCATAACATTCATACATGCCTCCTGGGAGTAAGGACAGCTGCAGGTGGAAGTTCCAGTTGACCAACAGTGATAAACACTGTCTTTCCGATCGTGCTGTCAGGACCAGCATGGAATCCAGGCAACCAGAAGTGACATCAGAGTGGGCAGTACATATTTCGGAGCAGGCCCAGTCGCTCCTTCTTCAAAATTGATTTGAAGAAGGAGCGACTGGGCCTGCTCCAAAACATGTACCGCCCACTCTGACATCACTTTCAGTTGCTTGGATTCCATGCTGGTCCTGACAGCACGGCTCTCCATCTTGGATCCAAAAGACAGTGTTTATCACTGTTGGTCGCCTGGAACTTCCACCTGCAGCTGTCCTTACTCCCAAGAGGCATGTATGAATGTTATGGATCCATTGATATGCCTGTTTTTCACTTCCATCTTGTAAGTGTTTTTAACCCTTCCTTGTAAAACATAAAGTGTTTTATTACTGCACTTAGATGTGCCTTATTCTCTGCTTAAGATTTGTTCACTATGCTACTGTCCCCACTGGTCCTCCTGGATTATTAAATGTGAACTGCAATGCGCAAAGAAAAAAGCACATAGCATCAATCAGAATATAACTACGATTGATCTGAGTGAAATAAACGGAAATTTAATTGGTTGATAGTTCAGGCAATATACTGCTAATGCACATTGGGAAGTAGAGAACCTGCTGAGATTTATTCAGCCACTGTACTAGTTAAATATTGCAAGCATCTAAGTTCTACGAAAGGCATCCACAGCAGCCAATCAGAAATTAACTTGGTTTGATTTAAATAAATTAAAATATTGTTAATAGTAGATACCCTACCATTATACAAAGCTACATATCTCAGTAGAGGGGTACCATATACATTTGAAAAGGTGTGGGTTAGTTGCAATAATGATAATTCTACTGCTTCAGTCTAATTTTTTATAGGTTAAAGGTGCATATTGTGGGCAACATGCTGAATATATGTGGGCCTTGGTGAGCACCTGGTTCAGTCGCTGTTGGTATTCCTGGGGTGATGTGATTTGACTCTGTACGTGCTTAATCTTTGCTCTTTATTTACTTCTTCACATGAAGCTTGTCACAGTTAGGGTCTGGCAGCTGCATTGTTCACTGGTGCTGATGCGTTGTATTGCTGAATGTTGAATGTTTATACGTTTGTATAGTTATGAAAATTTAGATAAAAAGAATTATCAAAAAAATTTAACATTTTAATACCGAGTCACAGCCAGATGAGTAAAGCATATCTACAGTTTCCTTTAGGTTGCTTACTTGTACATCATCACTGCTATTTGTATTGCTGTTAGTTTTTTTCAAAATATTGTTGCCATGTTTTATTGATTCGCCATGCATCTCTTACCAACTGACATTAATTGCAGGCCATTTAATTTGAAAATATATTGCTTTTGTTTATACCAATCTTTATAGAATTATAGCAGCCAGTCACATTTTTTCTTTTGTTTGCTTGACTATACTACATTGTTAAAAGCTTTCATCGATGTGCCATGATTTATCAGACACAATTACTCTTTGCATTATGATAGTAAGGGTAATTCCAAAAAAACCCAAAAAAACACTGTTAAACTTCTTAGCTGGAATGACTGGAAGTAGAAATGTAATTGGAGTTTCAGCAGGCACATTTGGAAACTTTTTGATTTCACATCATCTGACTTTGATCATGTTTTTCAGCTGTTCGCATTATGTATTATACCAAAAAACAGCAAAAAAATTTTTTTTAAAAAGACAAAAAATATTTTGAATATTTCTAGGCGCTTAAAGAACAAAAAACCTAATATGCCATAAAATATTGACTACACTTTTACAGGCCTTTTTTTTTATACTTCTCTGAGTTCCAGTACCCAGCACTCTGTCTTGCATTCTCTGTCAGTCTGGACACTGGCTGAGGCAATTACAGACGGTTCTGTGCTGTGAGACACCCTTTTGGATGCCTCACAGCTTAATCATTAGAGCTGCTGAACTCACTCTCTGATAGAAGATATTTCCAGGTATTAGAGAGGTATGACCGCTAGTGTGTGTGTTGTCAATTTATGAAGAGAGAGCTGTGCAGGACTGCAAGCACAGGTGAATGATGGATTTTTTTTTGTACAGAGTGCTCTACTAAAACAAAAGGGTACTGTAAATAAATTACACTTTCCCATCTAGACTGCTCAGAATAAGTTTTGGGGGGTATAGTGTCCCCCATTATTTCTGATGGAGGCCCTGGTTGCAGCCAGTGTTTAGGAGGGGGCGCTATTGTTACAAACTTCTTCTGACACAAGTGCTGTGGGGGTGATTGTTCCAGCCGGCCACTTCTTTTGACCAAAGTGTTTATTGTCTCAACAGTTACTGATTGCTAAGTAATCACTGGCAATTTTATTTTTTTATTTTTTTTAAAGTAGTCTGAAAAACATATATATTGGATGAGTTTCATTTTTTCAATCACTTCAGCATCGGCCAATTCTGACACTTCTCGCATACTGTATATAGTAAATATATTTATATGTATGTCAAAATCAAATTTTTTTTTTGCTAAAAAATTACTTAAAACCCCAAACATTAGATATTTTTTAAGCAGAGGCCTTAAAAAATAAAATGGGGGCGTTGCAATTTTTTATGTCACACAGTATTTGCATAGCAGTTTTAGTGAATTTTAATGCCCAGAAATTTAATATAGTACTCAATTGTTTGGTAAAATGTAAGAGGTGATGTTATGCTGAGTAAATAGATACCCAACATGTCACACTTTAAAATTGGACACACTCTGATTACTGCATCCTCCTTTTTTTTTTTGCTCTATGTCCTTTATATGCCTAGTTTGTACAACCCAATTTGTTGGTTCGTCTTTTCATGCATTGTTCTATGGGGGGGTTTTTTGTGGTTTTTTTTTAATGCAAAATCAATAAAAATGAAATGATAAAAAAAATAAATAAATGCGCACGCTTGTGGAATGGTGCCAAACTACGGTACAGGTTACCAGTTTAGAGTTACATAGGAGGTCTGGTGCTATAATTATTGCTTTCTCTCTTTACGTTTGTGGCAATACCTCACATGTATGGTGCAAATACCATTTACATATGCATGTGCGACCTATGTATGCGTTTGCCTTTGTGGATTGATCAGAAGCTTTCACAGGCCTGTTTGCATTCAGTCCAAAACAGGAAGTAACAAAATACTCTTTGCTACCTGTTTCTTAGACCATAGAGATGATCGGGAAGTTCTGGTCCTCGGTCATCTCTGTGGTAAGCCTGCAGAAGTTGGGAGGCCACTAGGATTATTTTTACCTTGTACAGCATCGTCTGCAAAACAAACTATACTGGGGTCATGGCTGCAGCCATGGCCATGGTATAACTGCTTTAATCAGAGGACGTACGGGTCTGTCCTCTTGGGGGAAGGGGTTAAGTGTTTGGGGGTTTAGTGTAGTTCATATCTGTTAGACTCTTGCTTTTGGCACAGTATGGTGTGTGAGTGCATGGACTGCGGCATATATATACTGCTAGCCAGGGCTAGTAAGATGATTGCCCTAAGCACAAGTACAGTATCCCAATACCACCCAGCCAGCTCCAGTACTAGTCTTCTTATACCAATGCCAGCCAGCATCCAATGAATTGGACACCGTCCAGTGTCCAATTCACCAGCCTGAATTAAAATAGTGTTGTATTACCTGGTCCAACCAGTGCTAATGTCCTAATCAACAGCCAGTACAGTATTCTAGTGCCAGTGTCATCCAGTACCAGTGTCCTGATTACCAGTGAGCACTAGTGTTCTAATTCCAGTGTGAGCAGGTGCCAATATCTAAAACACCAGCCCACTCCAGGACAGTGTTCTAGTACCAGTGTCAGCCAGTGCCATTGTCCTGATCCGCAACAGCACCAGTACAAGTGTTCTAACACCAGTGCCAGCCAGAGCCAGTGTCCTGATAGCCAGCCAGCACCAGTACCACTGTTCTAATACCGGTGCCAGTGTTTTGATCACCAGTAAGTGCCTGTACAGTGTTCTATTACCATTGTGAGCCAGCACCAGTGTCCTGATTGCCAGCCAGCACCAGTGTTCTAATGTCAGTGTCAATGGCCTGATCACCATCCAGCACCAGTACAGTGTTTTAGTACCAGTATCGGTCAGCACCAGTGCCCTGATCATAAACCAGCACCAGTACAAGCATTATCAGGGACTCGTATTGACTGCTGCTAAAGATGCCAAAGAATGTACACCAGTGAGTGGGCATTTAAAATTCTTACTATGACTGATGAGAGCAGTGGAGAGACCTCAGTCAGATTCAGGGTTTGAACCTGTAGAAAACAGTTAATTTATGGACACTTCTGATTCCGCAGATGAAGAGGTCCCTGCTAAGAATAATACCAGGCATACTGTGTCACCAAATTTGGGGCAAATTTGGGTGTTCTGGTGTTCCATGATCTTCAAAAATGTGATAGTCGGAAGTAAAATGACAACTTTGTGCAAAAAAATTTGATTTCTTCAAAAAATAACCATGCCTCTCCATAAATACGATGGGGTGTCTACTTTCCAAAAAGGGGCCATTTTAGGGGTGTTTATACTGTCCTGGCATTTTAGGGCTTTAAGAAATGTGATAAGCAGGCTGAACATCAACTAAGAAATGTCAAATGTTTTTAGAGTTTGTAGACTCTATAACCTTCACACAGGCTAACTAATGTACACCTACTGTATTTGAAGAAATATTGTTTATTTTATATGTTTTATAATAGAAAGTAGGAATTAAAAAATATATATATATATATATAGTAGCAAAAAAAAAATCTCAATTAAATAAATAATTTTGTTCTTCTAAAGGGAATACAATGTTAGCAAGTTTTTTGAAAAAGTACAATGATCATATATGAAGGATCATTTAATTGCCTGGACCTCTTTTTTTGGTTTCCCTTTTAATTTTTTTTATTCCTTAAAGTGAATGTGGTTATTATGGTACAACTACTCTACTGAACCTTCAGTTTATATCCAGCTAAACACATTCCAGGTGCATCAAAACAAAAGGTTTTAATGCATTCACGACCTCTGCCTCAGCATATCACCGTCTAGCATGCTTGTAGAAGCAGTGGTCTTTTTTCAGAGGCTCAACATGCCCCTGACAAGTTAGAGCTAGAACTATGCAATCGGCAGAGAGCATTAGCCCTGCTGATTGCACAGCTATACAGTAGGATCTGAGTCAGCAAGTACCTCTACAGAGAGACAAATGCTTCCATACGAAGTCATGGCATGAGAATGACAAAAATTTGGTCAGCATATGGCATATTTCTTTAATCTAGGATAAGAATATGGTGACAAAAATCTGTGTTTTGTCATCTTATCCCCTCCCTCTTATTCTCACAATGTCCAAACACATGTCCAAACTGCAGTACTTCCATCACTTACATTTACTTTCCTCTAGGTTTTTGTAAATAGTTTTTTGCATCTTTTCCAATCCGTTTTACAGCTTCTGTGCATCATCTGTAATTTCTTTTTAAACATTGCCGTCTCAGAATCCCAGTGAGAAATGTTCAGGGTGCTGACTTTCTGAATGTAGGATGTTATTTGATCCAGTTGGTTTCCTGAATAATTTAGTGCTGATTCTACTGTGGGATTCAACAATGGATTTCAGATCCAACTAGAATTATGTCAGAAGCTTAAGAAAATTTAAATTAAAGATTCAAGCCATTTTTATTTAACTTAGTAAATAATTCCTTTAATTCCTTTCCTAAGCCTGCCCAAAATATAAGTACATTATGAACAATTATTTGATACAGATGCATATGACAGGTATAGTTATTAAATGTTTTATATGAAAAAAAGCTCCAGGTACAGGCTGGACTTTGCAGTTAGTGTTAAAACAATAAGTTATTTTTTTATATATATATTTAAATAATATAGTAGGAGGTTATTGATTTCCATAATGCTTTGGCAGTAGGGGTCCTAAAAGAATCCAGAAAATGTAACTTGAAGGGGGGTTTTTAACAAAAAAATACCCACTATACTCTGCTTCAGTTTTTCACTCCAACAGTATAACTATCATTATTTCTACTGTAAGTCTAATTATAAGCTTTGCCAATTGGTGGGCACACAAAGGGAAAAATCTTAAAAAAGGGTGTTCTTTTAGTGCATACCTGGCCTGCATTGTGAGTGCTACTGAAGGGAAATTAGGGGGCCACAAGAGAGTAAGGGATTCCAGCAAGACAGAGGTACAGTAATAGGTAGATTCCAATGATTGCTGTGTAACTCATTTTAAAAATGATATGGATTGGTGGACCCCTGCATCAAATGCACTAGAAAAAGCAACATTTACTGGAACACAGCACCATAGTAAAGTAGCTGAAAAACTGGTAAATGTACTTTATAGCCCCACAAGGCAGAGATATACAGAACCTAATATTACAGAGTTATAGCTCTGTCAATAGCCATGAAACTGCCGTGAAGAAAGAGTGCTTTCACTGCGATTGGTATTCAGGTGTGGTCTATTAATCTTTTTTTCATGATTGCTGCAGTACCGAAGATGAATAAAAAGAGAAGAGGAGGAGAAATGTAGTACTTACTAGTTTGTTCTAAATACAGGTTACAAAATTCGTTTTTCCAAAAGTCAGGCTCAAAGTGTATATACCAAAGTTGTCTTCAGAAGGTGTCTACTAAAAGTGTAACTACAATTTTGCTGAGAAAATGTGGAGTTTTCTTGCAAATGAAACCATACCTACAATCTACAAAGTTGCATGTAGCCCAATTTTTAATCTAATGGTACCCTTAATACAATCCAAAACATAGGGACTGTTCCCACAACTTTACCCAAAACATGCTTTTACTGCTGCTGTGTTGTGCAAAAAAGAGAGGGTAGAAAGTCCCAAGAGAGCTTTCACATCATGAGCCACATTGCAAGGGAATAATTACACCTTACAAGATATCACGTATAGAGATTATTGTTACAAGAGACTTAGAGGTTGCTGCTATCTTAGGCTCCATTCACACGAGCGCGTTTTTTGATGCATTTTGCATTTTGCAGAAATGCATGGGAATTTTTTAACATGGGTTCCTATGGAACATGTTCACATCAATGCCTTTTTGTACCTCTGCATTTTTGGAAAGGGTCAGGGACTTTTTTTCATGCAAAATGCAGCGTTTTTCATGTAATACAATTCAATGGACCAGCATCAAAAACGCATGTGCACCGTTTTTGCAGCATTTTTACAGCGTTTTTGATGCGTTTTTGCCGTTTTTTAAAAAAATTTTTTTTTATAAAAACTGTAAAAAAAAAAAAACGCAAAACGCGGCAAAAATGCTGTAAAAACGCTACAAAAACGCTGCTCAAAAACGTGGCAAGCATAAAAAAAAAAACTCCAAAAACGCTCAAAAGCAACATGCATAGGTGTGAATCGAGCCTTACAAAAGACTGTTTTAAGCTGTAGGGGACTGTTAAACCACTTTCAAATTAGGCTCCATTCACACTAATGCATTTTTTCATGCCTTTTGCAGAAATGCAGGACATTTTTTGAACATGGGTTCCTATGGAACATGTTCACATCAATGCATTTTTTTCCGCCTCTGCATTTTTGGAAAGGGTCAGGGAATTTTTAAATGCAAAACAGTGCTTTTTTGCTTTTTTTGGTTCAACAGATTTCAATGGAGAAGCTGCAGAAAAGCATGTAGTATGTTTTTAGGCTCCATTCACACTAGCGCGTTTTTTGATGCATTTTGCATTTTGCAGAAATGCACGGGAATTTTTTAACATGGGTTCCTATGGAACATGTTCACATCAATGCCTTTTTGTTTCTCTGCATTTTTGGAAAGGGTCAGGGACGTTTTTTCATGCAAAATGCAGCGTTTTGCATGCAATAGAATTCAATGGACAAGCATCAAAAACGCAAGTGCACCGTTTTTGCAGCGTTTTTGATGCGTTTTTGATGCGTTTTTGGTGCGTTTTTGATGCGTTTTTGCAGTTTTTTTTTTTTTAATTTTTTTTAAGACTGTAAAAAAAAAATGTAAAAAAAAAAAAAAACGCAAAACGCAAAACGCAAATTGCGGCAAAATCGCGGCAAAATCGCGGCAAAATCGCGGCAAAAACGCGGCTCAAAAACGTGGCAAGCATGAAAAAAAAACCTCCAAAAACGCTCAAAAGCAACATGCATAGGTGTGAATCGAGCCTAACTGTGCTTTTGCCATGATTTTCATTTTTAAGTCTGCCCAAAAACTAATTTTCCCCAAAAGAAAAAAAATATAAATGCTAATCGCGGTAAAAAAAACCACAGAAAGCACAGCAAAAAGCCCTGCAGAAACACTCAAAAGCAACATGCATAGATGTGAATCGAGCCTTACGGAGACTGAAAAAATTGGCCAAAAAGGTGGTGTGACAAACTACTGCCAAGTTACGAGTGACTGCAGTCATGTAAAAATGAATTAGTATAACCACAAAGCCAGCTAGCCTGTGCACTTAGAACATTAAGGTTAGATGCATTTTAGGTGCATTTTATGAATTCAGACATCCACCCTCCTTAACAGCAACTTAAAGTGATATTAAACCCTCAGTTTTAAGCACTTTCAGGAGCTGAATAATCACTTACTGAGTATGCAGCTTCTTTATAATTTAAGCCTTGCCTATATTCCAATCTAAGCTGGTATCATAACCAGCGATGCATATTTTCTGTATTGGGGTGGCTCCTTTCTCCTTTACAGTATCTTATGGAGTCACCCTTGCATGCAGGGACTAAAGCTGTGTCCCCCTAGATTGTGTGCACCAATAGAAACACACTGACCTGTAGCCTAGGAAGGCATGGCACTGCCCTGCTCCTCCCCACTCCCCACTCCTGCTTAGAGCAGTGTTTCTCAACTCCACTCCTCAAGGCGCCCCAACAGGTCATGTTTTCAGGATTTCCCTCAGATGAAATGGCTGTGGTAATTACTAAGGCAGTGAAACTGATCCAATCACCTGTGCAAAACAATGGAGAGCCTGAAAACATGACCTGTTGGGGCGCCTTGAGGACTAGAGTTGAGAAACACTGTCTTAGAGACTGTTCACTCTTAACACTTGTGAAGACAAGAAGTTCAGGGAAGCAGCAGTAAGAGAGCAGAAGCCTGCAGCATTGAGAGTCATAAGCTGCAAGTGCTGGGGTAACAATTTTATTTTTAAACAATTTACTCGGGAGTGTTTTTATTTTATTGTGTTCAATATGATAAAATTAAACTAAAAATGCTAAGGGTTTAAATACTACTTTAATATAAATACATATTGCTGGTGTGACAAAATAGAAGTTTTACTTACATCTGGGAAATGAGAATAACAGAAGTATTCATCCTTACCCTGGGGAATTTATACTCTATTCAGAGCAAACTTAAGTGAGCTTAATGACAACACAGTTTAAGCCTTGAACATACACCACTGAGTAAAACTTATACTTGGCCACTCCGGACGTATACGTCTGCAAAAAAAAAGGTTGCTGTGTAAATTCAGCAAGTGCACTAATTGATCCTTTAAGTAGAAAAAACGGTTTAAATGTCCCCTAGCTGTATTTATTGCAAACATATAATTTTTCAGGTCTATCGCAAAATTTGGTGAATACAACTACTATATGAGCTATTTTGTAAATGAATATTGCACACATTTCTTTTGCATTTCGAATTGCAGCCAGGTATGAGTTTCAAAAACTGGTAAAAATATAAAATACTTGTGACTTTGGCAACATCTGTATCCACGGATCAGAAACAGGTAAACATATGCAATACATTTTTCCTTGTAATGTATACAAGGACTATGTATACAATAGTGACTTTTTGATCACATATAGGTCCAAATAAACTAGTTGTCCAGTAAATCCTGTACCTACTAATTAGATCTGCTGCATGGGCAACAATGAATGGGTCTCCATAAATTCTTTTAAGCCAGTCTTCGTTTTTGAAATAGCAGTTTTAATCAGCTTGCATATTTTACCCTTGCTGCATAATGAAGGCCTCTTGAGCCTTCTAGGGAAAGAGAGCCCTGACTGATGGGGGCATGGCCAGGGAGGAGTTAAAGTAATTTTTGGCTATCCCAGGATTGGCACAGGGGGGACAAAGGGTTGGGCCTGAGCTCAGGAGTTCGTCACCCCAGGGGATTATGGTCCTTTTCGGACGGAAGCATGGAAGAGCTGCCCACCCTCCCGCCCTAATGTATGGTATGTCACAGCGTGTTGCGGTTTTGGTGACCTTGCCAGCAAATATGCAACCTTTTTTATGCACTGTTGGTAATTGGGAGATTAACGGCCGGTCCGGCACTTATGGTAAGGACAGGCCCCTCCTTCATCTCCCTTTTATTTTTGTATTTTTGAGTGCTCACAGTGCAACTGTGACTGGCACGGTTTAAATATCTGCTTAAAATAAAGCTGTGGCCTTGCCCTTTCCAACGTTAATGGTTGTATGTGGTTTTTTATTGGATGGGAAGAAGGGGTAAGGTATGTTAAGTGGTCATGTAAGTCGGATGGGACCTGGGCTTATTGCACCTCAGCAGTCATGATCCAATTATCTGCCTTTAGGGCAAGTGCATATGCCTTTGTGATGGCCTTAGCAAACTTTGCTTATGCTCACTCACATGGGACTAGTTAGCAGGACTCTTTTTAAGCCTGACTCCATTCCCTGAATGAAAGACATTTTTAGGGAGATCGTACTTGGCTTAAATTGCCCAAAAACATTCTTTTAAAGTAGTGGCTGGATGAAGTGTTTTGGCCCTTCTTGTCATCATGTCACCTGTTGACCCTCTTCCAATTTCATTGAATTTCAACTAGAAGACTATAGTGTTTGCAATAATTAGCCTAAAACTCTGTAGCCATGCTTCGTACTTAAAAACCAAAAAGCAGCTGATAATGCATGTCCCACCAATTAAAAGTCAGGCTGGTTGCAACAGTTCTATCTGTATACTGTATGCACATGTGATGTGTGGCAAAGACCAGTTCCAGAGACTTTTTAATTTGTGCGTTTGCAGTAATTGTTTAGCCCTGTCTTAGGGTGACAGCTTACTCACTGTAATGTATCTACAGTGGAGCAGTGTTGTCACCCTAGGCTGTTTCCCTGATTTGAACTCTCTCTTTTAGTTTTATAGTCTACAGAAGAAAGCTGGAAATCTGATAACATTGTTCAAGAATTCAATTCAGTGCACAGGAAGTTGCATGGACACAATCTCAAAAATTCATAGACTCAAAAGAAGTCTCAAAAAGGTGGTTACTGCCAGAGGACCAAATGGTTTATCTTAAATGAATGTATTAATTACAGTACAAAAATGTTAAGAAACCAAAAACTAGAGAATCACCTCCACCATTTACCAATTAAAAGATGACAACATTTTGTCATTAAACCTAAAGTCTGGACAGCAGCTGCTCAAGTACACCAACACAGTCCACTGGCTAATGTACATCCAGGAGAACGATGAACCCTGGTCAAGTGGAGCTATGGACCTTTGCCCTCAGATCCCCCAAAGCATGAAAAATGCCATATGGGGGAAGGCAGGAAGGAAACCGCTTGATTTGTCAATATTGCCTGTTGCTTACAAATGTGGCCACTAGAGCTAAGGCTCCCACTTGGTGTCAACCACGAAACCCATCAGGTAAGATTTAGGAGACTTCCAGCATACGCTGCCATTCTTGTTATTACATTGGCCAGACTGCTGGTTGGAAGCTAAACAGTGGGGACCTTGAGTGGAGATTGAACAAGTTTTGCTTTTTGACTGCTGGTGATTGCTGGGTTGCATTTTTAGTTTTTTTTTTGGGGGGGGGGGGCTTTTCCTTGTAGCTTTTTAACACCTTTTTCTGACACTCTTTAAACAGCTTTTTTTTTTCTTTGCTTCCTTTAGCCTACTTATTAAGGGGAGTGGTTAATTGGTCACAGGTGCTTGAGGCCTATATAATCTTGTGTAGAGCACATCTGAAATTGCCAGACTGCTGGTTGGAAGCTAAACAGTGGGAACTTTGAGTGGAGAGTGAACAAGTTTTGCTTTTTGACTGCTGGTGATTGCTGGGTTGCATTTTTAGGTTCTTTTGGGGGGTTTTCCTTGTAGCTTTTTAACACCTTTTTCTGACACTTTTTAAACAGCTTTTTTTTCTTTTCCCCCTTCAGCCTACTAATTAGGGGAGTGGTTAATTGGTCACAGGTTCTTGAGGCCTATATAACCTTGTGTAGAACTCATTGTGAGTCTGCTCATCTTTGAGTCTGCTGGAACTTAGACCAAGTGGAACTGGACTAAGTGGTGAGTTTAAATTGGAACTGGACTAAGTGGTGAGTTAAAAACTAGAGTTGAAAACAGGAGGTTATAACAGGGGTCATAGTACCTGTGTAGTGTGAGTACCTGAGTGTTGTCTGAGTAGTGTGTGTGGATCGTTAGTACTTGTGTATTGTGTACTGTGTACTTGTGTATTGTGAGTGCACGTAGGTCTGCAGAAAAGCAGAGGGAGATTAGGGAAGTAAACAAGTGGCTGAAGAGCTGGTGTAGTAAGGAGGGGTTTGGGTTCCTGGAGGACTGGGCCGACTTCTCAGTCGATAACCAGTACTATAGAAGGGATGGACTGCACCTAAATGAGGAGGGTGCAGATCAGCTGGGAATGAAGATGGCCAAAAAGTTAGAGGAGTTTTTAAACTAGGCGACGGGGGGAGGGTCCAGAGGTAGAGATAGTCAGCGCGGAACATATTCCAGAGGGTAGTTTTGGGGGCATTAGTGATAGGTTGACCAAAGCACATAAACCCCAGGTGAGTATAGCAGCAAGTCCTAGTTGCAATCTCAGAATGACCAATAAGAGGATAATATGCAAGTGGTCTAAACTACGTGGCATGTTTACCAATGTCAGGAGCCTGGCAGACAAAATGGGGGGACTAGAGATACTGTTGTACGAGGAGGATTTGGATTTTGTGGGAATTTCAGAGACCTGGAACAGCTCTCATGACTGGCTGGCAACCATTCAAGGGTATACCCTTTATCGCAAAGTATAGAGAGGGTAAAATAAGGGGAGGGGTATGCCTATATATCAAGAATAATGTACAAGTGAATGTGAGAGATGACATTACTAGGGGAGCTAGGGAGGAGGTGGAGTCCTTATAGGTGGAGCTCCAAAGGGATGAAGCTTAGGGGGAAATAATACTGGGAGTATGCTATAGGTCCCTAAACTGAGGGAGGAAGGGGAGACAGATCTCCTATCACAAATTGGATTAGCAGCAAGGATGGGAAGTGTTATCATAATGGGGGATTTTAATTATCCAGACATATACTGGGCGGAGGGAACCACATATTCATCTAGGGCTCACCAGTTCCTAAATGTCTTGCAGGACAATTTTATTGGTCAGATGGTAGACGCACCAGCTAGAAATAAAGCGTTACTGGATCTACTGATTACCAACAATACAGACCTGATCGCTGATGTGGAGATACGGGGCAATTTGGGTAACAGGGATCACAGGTCAATTGGCTTCAGTATAAATCACACAAATAGGAAACATAAGGGAAATACAAAGACACTGAATTTCAAGAGAGCCAACGTCCCTAAACTTCGAACCTTGCTAGAAGGCATAAATTGGGATAAAATCTTAGGAACAAAGAACACAGAGGAGAGATGTGTTTGCTTTAAGAGCATATTAAAAAAGGGCATTAACCAATGCATCCCATTGGGTAATGAATTTAAAAGAGTGAATAAAAGTCCTGGATGGCTTAACTCCAATGTAAAAATGCATATAAAAGCAAAGGAGAAGCCCCTCTAAAAATACAAGGTTGAGGGATCATCATCAGCATTCAGACTTTAAAAAGAATGCAACAAGAAATGTAAGGGTGCAATAAGGACGGCTAAGATAGAACATGAAAGACACATAGTGGAGGAGAGCAAAAAAAATCCCAAGAAATTCTTTAAGTATGTAAGCAGTAAAAAAGGGAGACAGACCATATTGGCCCCATAAAGAATGAGGAAAGGCATCTGGTTACAAAGGATGGGGAGATGGCGAAGGTATTGAATTTATTCTTCTCCTCAGTCTTCATGAGGGAATTGGAGGGCTTCAGTAACCAAAACTGCAGTGTTTATCCTCATGACACATCACAGGAAGCACCTCCATGGTTAACACAGGACAGAGTTAAAAATAGACTTGGGAAACTAAACATTAATAAATCACCGGGACCAAATGGCTTGTACCCAAGAGTACTTAGGGAACTCAGTCAAGTAATTGCCAGACCATTATTCCTATTTTTTACGGACAGTCTCCTGACTGGAATGGCACCAGCTGATTGGAGAAAAGCCAATGTAGCACCAATATTTAAAAGGGCTCAAAATACATCCCTGGGAATTACAGACCAGTTAGCCTAAAATGAATAGTATGTAAACTCTTGGAGGGAATGATAAGGGACTATGTACAAGATTTTAGTAATGAGAATGGTATCATTAGCAGTAATCAGCATGGATTCATGAAGAATCGTTCTTGTCGAACCAATCTATTAACCTTCTATGAGAAGGTGAGTTGCCATCTAGATAAAGGAAGGCCTGTAGACATGGTGTATCTGGATTTTGCAAAAGCATTTGACACAGTTCCCCATAAACGTTTACTGTACAAAATAAGGTCTATTGGCATGGACCATAGGGTGAGTACATGGATTGAAAACTGGCTACAAGGGCGAGTTCAGAGGGTGGGGATAAATGGGGAGTACTCGGAATGGTCAGAGGTGGGTAATGGGGTCCCCCAGGGTTCTGTGCTGGGACCAATCCTATTTAATTTGTACATAAACGACCTGGAGGATGGGGTAAACAGTTCAATCTCTGTATTTGAGGACGATACTAAGCTAAGCAGGGCAATAACTTTTTCGCAGGATGTGGAAATCTTGCAAAAAGATCTAGACAAATTAATGGGGTGGGCAACTGCATGGCAAATGAGGTTCGATGTAGAAAAATGTAAAGTAATGCATTTGGTTGGCAAAAATATGAATGCAATCTATACACTGGGGGGAGAACCTCTGGGGGAATCTAGGATGGAAAAGGACCTGGCGGTCCTAGTAGATGATAGGCTCAGCAATGGCATGCAATGCCAAGCTGCTGCTAACAAAGGAAACAGAATACTGGCATGCATTAAAAGGGGCATCAACGCAAGAGATAAAACGATAATTCTCCCACTCTACAAAGCTCTGGTCCGGCCGCACCTGGAGTATGCTGTCCAGTTCTGGGCACCAGTTCTCAGGAAGGATGTACTTGAAAAGGAGTTAGTACAAAGAAGGGCAAAAAAGCTAATAAAGGGTCTGGAGGATATTAGTTATGAGGAAAGGTTGCGAGCACTGAACTTATTTTCTCTGGAGAAGAGATACTTGAGAGGGGATATGATTTCAATTTACAAATACCGTACTGGTGACCCCACAATAGGGATAAAACTTTTTCATGGAAGGGAGTTTAACAAGACTCGTGGCCACTCAATAAAATTTGAAGGAAAGAGGTTTAACCTTAAAATGCGTAGAGGGTTCTTTACTGTAGGAATGGCAAGGATGTGGAATTCCCTTTCACAGGCGATGGTCTCAGCGGGGAGCATCGATAGTTTCAAGAAACTATTAGATAAGCACCTGAATGACCGCAACATACAGGGATATACAAGGTAATACTGACATATAATCACACACATAGGTTGGACTTGATGGACTTGTGTCTTTTTTCAACCTCACCTACTATGTAACTATGTAACATCATCTATTTGTTTATGGATCTATTCGTCATTATTTAATTGCAGCAGTGTGATCTTTTGGTTATAGGGTGACTTGTCAATTTTGTGGAGGCTTGGTTTTTAAAGTCTCATGGTCAATTGTAGCTTTACCCAATCCTGCAGATCCCCCAAACTTGCTGCATCTTTGGACAGTTTGTTGTTTTGACACTGCTGTATTGAGTGGCTGTATTGCCTTTCTTTGTGCCTTTTTTGTGCCTTGGGGGATGTGAAGGAGAAGGTCATCGTCTCTACTTGACCACGGTTTATCCTTCCCCTGGATGTTTGTTAATCAGTGGAATGTGCTTGATCAGCCACTGTCCAGACTTTTGTTTTAATGACAACTTTGTCATCTTTTAATAGGTAAATGATGGAGGTGATTCTCTAGTTTTTGATTTGTTTACATTTTTGTACTGTAATCAATAAATTGATACAAGATAAACTGCTTGGTCTTCTGGAGGTAACCAGCTTTTCAGGACTTTTCCTAGTCTACGATTATTTGGTACAGATACATTGGTCATGAGGACTGCACCTTTCCCCCTTCCATTGCTCTTTTGTCCTTTCTTGGTTTTGCAGCCATTTTTTATCCGTAAAGTATTGCATGGACACAATCCCTGGAATTCAGAAAGACTGACACAGAGAGATTTGGTGAAAGTGTCTCACATGTGTTTTAAAAGTGGTGCAGCATGCGCCAAATTCATGTACATGAATTTGGCATATGCTTTAGAACTCATGCGAGACACTTTCAGGAAATGTCTCTAAGTCACAAAAAGTTGATCTTAATTAGCTACACTTTCATAGGATACAAACTGCTGGTATTTTAATTTGAATGTCGGACATGTGTTGTGCCGCAATGTGGAAGTGGAGCAAATTAGATCTACCTGAATTTGGCACATAAGTCTTGTCATAGCCAGAACTGTTGCAGATGTTTTTTGAATTAGGTGCAACATATTAACAAGAGCAATTAATGCCAAAAAAGTGGGACAGCAGCTGTATTGAATTCCTCCCAATATTTCTGACAGGATCATTAAGCATTTTTCTTCACTTGCAGAAAATGCAATTGGCCTAAAAAATTAAAACAAATGGGGCCACATCTTCTAACGACTCTTATGCTGCAATACATTACATTTTGTCCTTGAGTTTAGCACACTTTAGGGCAATAGATAACAAGAGAAGAAAAAACTAAGTGTACTTAACTAGGGTGGGAATAAAGGAAACAATAGAAAACTAAATAAACCTTTATATTTGTTCTTAAAAATAATTCCCAACAAGTCAAAATGAAATATAGGGGGAGATTTACTAAAACTGGTGAACTCAGATTCTGGTGCAGCTGTGCATGGTAGTCAATCAGCTTCTAACTCCAGCTTGTTCAATTTAAGCTTGAAAACCTGAAAGCTGATTTGTTTCTGTGCAGAGGTGCACCAGATTTTGCACCCTCCAGTTTTAGTAAATTCCCCCCAGAGTATTTTAGGAGTGCTGAAAACCCTGAATAAACTGATTTCATAGCAAGGATAGGAGAGCACATATCACTAGTAAAAGCCATTTTGCTGTATTGTCACATCCTCTAACAATAGAGAAAACTGTACATCTGCTTTGAGAAAATTGCTTTCCCTGTTCAGAATATTGCTCTAACATCTCGCTCCGGTTTTCCATAGTATTACTTATTAATGCATCTCTGTAGCTGTGTGCTTTCCTAGTACACAGAGATGTTTTATGATGGTAATGAGGTCTATTACCACAAAAACAGATTTGAAGATCGGTCCATACTATAGTTTACTAGTGCATTTAATTGGGTTTATTTATGTATTGATATCAGATAGTTCTAGCCATATTGATGAGCCAAGCAAGCTTTTAGTTGAATGCATTTGTTACCTGAATTATATTGAAACTTAGGAAAATGATAATGTGGAAATCTTGGTGAAAAGTAAATCAAGCTTCTGTAGGCATTGTAGAGCTCATGTTACAATAAGGATTTCACTTTTTTATCTCCATAGAATTTCATACTGTGATAAATGCAGTGGAAATACAGTTTTCTAAGATTTTTCCACTTGTCCTGTCTTATGGCAAGCCATCTCACACAGTATGAAGATCATACATTTTTTGTTTCAACCCTCTTGTCACCACATAAAGAGACCTTGTATTGTTACAGATAGAATGAACAGTGTACTGAGCATGAATGAATATGACTTCCATCACCCTCTGTTACCTGGCCATGTTACATGTGCTGAAGCATTGGTTATATGGTATTTGCTGTTGGGTATGATTTTTTCTTCATACAAAGCAGCTAATTGGTTAGACATAGTTGAATATCACTCATTCAAATATCACCCACTCAAGACCCTCTGGCAAAAACCATGTTACCAGCACCTTGGCTTTGATCATTCTGCAGTGAAAAACTATGGAAGTGGCACTGTTTCTGGCAAACTTAACGTATTTTGCACCATTGTTTTCTACCCAGATCAACAAAATTTAAATAATTATTATTATTATTATTTTTTTTAATCAAAGACAAAGTTTATTAGCCAGCTCAGAAAAGAGTTTCAGAACATCTTGTCACGATATACAGCAAAATATCTAACACTTGAATATACAAGCGGGCAAATAAATCAGCAGTAATTCATATTACAGTACATTTGTGGATATAAATATAGAACCTCAGCTCTGTTATCACAACTTCACAACTTGACCAATATACAAGTTGGGTAATAAACAGCCATGCAAGTAAACATAGAATACGTGGGTGAAAGCAAACCTCAGGTAAAATAATGACTAGGCAATATGCCTGAGAGCTCAACCTAGTAACCAATGTAAAACCAGCTCCATTGGTGCTAACCCTGGTATCGACAGCCATCCATCCCATACCCTGTCAAATTTGGTGGAACTCTATGTTGGTTTATAATTTTTTCATAAAGAAGAGTGGTACTCATGTTTGTAATCCAAGCCTGTGGGGACGGGGGCACGGAACTTTTCCAATACATCAAAAGCACTTTACGAGCCTAAAAAATGGCCCTGGAGCCATCTTTAACAAGCGTTTCAGAAATCACTGAAGCTGGTTTTTGTTTCCAGCAAAGAATCCATCTGCAGGTGGCACTGTGGTTTACTGTGGTGGCTGGGCAGGAGGCATGTCAGCATGAGGCAGACAGATAGCAGTACACTGATCTTCCGAGTGAAGAGCTGCGCAGAGGGGCGTGTCGGCAGAAGCCTGACCCTGGAGTACAGGCAGACTGTGCTCCCAAATAGGATGCAAAGAAGCAAACTGACCACACAGGGATCAATGTGACTTCCATGTGTGGCAATTTAATTTTGAAATAGGAAAGCAGGGGGACTAGCAGGACCACCAGGTATTTCACACAAAGCAAGCAATGCAAAGCGAACAGGATCATTTTCAATACAAGTACATGGTCCACCAGGCAGAGAAATATGAAATGTTGGGGAAACTTTAAATGCTTGTTTAGTTCTAGAGGACCAGGAAAATGTCCCAGCTGGCATTCTCCTCTACTTCCTTATGCTCCAGCAAGGGACTGTTCTTTGGTGCCCTTATGTCCAATGGAGTGCTATGTGCTCTGCATTATACTTGATGACTTCAGAAGACCTGCAACTGATGAGCATAAGGGAGAAGAGGCTGTGGGCACAGGTTTAGCAGCGTGGAGGCAAAGTGTGGGAGCCGAGGATCACATAAGTAAAAGTGCAAGGGAGGATTTTTACTTTCCCCAGTGTTCAGCTTAAAATCTGGACAGCTCATTTATATGTTGGTATAGGTTACTAACCCCCAGTCTGACAAAAGTTATTTACAATAAGGTGATATAAATGTCTGTGGTTTTCCAGTCTCCGCTAAGTGCTGTTTATAATAGCCATTTAGTAGGCTTTGGCATAATATAGTTTAATGACATAGCTTAATTAGAAATCTTTTCAAGCTTTTCAGACCCTATCTAAATAGGATTTAGATAAACCACTTTTCTAGTTTCAATGGAATTTATGGTGGAGCTGACTGTCCATTCTTTTTTTTTCAAATCTTTATTTATCAAAACGTTTTAACAATACTTTATAATACATATACACATCCGTAACATGAAACAAATCTATAATTCTTTATCATGACCATTATTACATTCTCTATTTCCTTAAAACTACATGATTTATTCAAGGATGTACATTCCATAATTTAAACCCATCCCCCATCCTCTCTAACAAATCAATCAAACCCATTCATACCAACAAACCATACGACAACAATAACAAAGGAGGGAAAAAAAAAACATCCTTTCCCTTAGAATCTTCCTCTCTCTTTTCCTGGGGACCTCACTTTCCCCCATATAAATTAGAAGTTCTATGCCTTCCTTAGAAGCTTTGAAAAGACTCTGTACTCTTCCCATTTAATCCATATATTTAATAATTGTTCTCTACGCCCTTCTTCTATAGTCATTCTTTCCTCCAGGACACGCATCCCCGCCATTTCACACTCCCACTCCACTACTGAAGGCATATATGTGCTCTTCCCTTTTCTTGCTATAATGGTTCGAGCCGCTGTCAAAAAATATTTCAAAATTCCCTTTTTTATTTTTTTCACCGATCCTGATAATACTGCTATCTCTATTCCAGGGTATAAATCAGTCCCGGTCATATCTCTGTATATCTCGAATATTCTCTGCCAGAATGGTTAAATTTCTGAGCAATAGTACCAAATATGTGACATTGTACCCTGAGCTGCATGACACCCCCAACAGGTATCCTCATTATCAGGGTTTATTTTATGTAGATCCACAGGACATCTATACCATCTGGCTAAGATTTTATAGTTCCTTTCTTGATGTTTAGCAGATATTGAGAGCTTATGGGTTGCTATGATTGCTTTTTTCCACCTTTCCCTAGGGATTTCCATCCCTTTCTCTAATTCCCACTTCTTGATGTAGGGTAGTTCCAGTTCTTTATTCCTTGAATTCAAATATTTATATATCTTTGACAGAACCTGGGTAGGTCTATGTTCTTGTAGGAAAATTTTTTCTAGATCTGTCAGAGGCCTATCTATTACTGATTCATTTATTAAAGATGTAATATACCATTGCAGCAATCCATACTGCATCCATTTTGTTTTATGTTCTTCGCCCAATCTATCCAATGGAAGTAGTCTATTCCCTGCCATCGTCTCCACTATCCTGGTATCTTCCCATCTCTTCCATTTAAGAAATGTTTTGGCTTCAGGTGCCAATGGGAATTCTGGGTTACTAAATAGTGGAATCATAGGGCCTCTATCCCTTTCTTTATCATGCTATCCCATACTTTTAGTGTTGATACCACTAGAGAGGGCATTTCTCCATCCGGCGGTCTTTGCTCTCTTCTAATCCAAGGTAATGATTTTAATTTTAGGGCCATCCGGCGGTCTTTGCTCTCTTCTAATCCAAGGTAATGATTTTAATTTTAGGGCCGTAATCTCTTCTTCAAGCCTCACCCACTGTTCATTATCTCTGTTGTGGAACCAATCCACTATTCTTGTCACCAAGACTGTCCATTCTGATTGTTTTGTCGCTGAATTGCACATTTTTGGGATATGAGGTGGTCATTGTGTTCGGAAGGATACCCCGTTCTCCTTTCTCAATTTGGAGTTTAACAGATCCTCATTATTGGCACAATCATTTACAGTTTTGTGCCCAAATGTACGGTCCAGCTTGCCCCAATACATTCTGACCACAATTGTATCATAATATCCTTATTATGTTATCACAATGTACAATGATAGCCTGCATGCTTTGCTTCTTTAAAAAGAGTGGTTTCTGAAGACCCTTGCAAATAACTAGAAACACCAGAAATATTTTTAAACACTACATTTATATGCAAAATTCGCAAATGCTTACATTATAGTGGCAATAGTGCTTGTAGCTTGGTATTGTTCCTTGAAGGACATGTGCTGTCCCCACCTGCAATAACCATAGCTGATCCTGCCCAGTATTTATGCATTCATAAAACCCCAACACACTGGGCCACGTTAGTGCTAAAGCGCCATTCGTTTTAGCGGCGCTTTAACGCTGTTTAAGCTGTGTTTTTCAGCCACTAGTGGGGCACTTTTAACCCAAAAGAAGGGGTTAAAAATGCCTGTGTTGCGGCGCTTCTGAATCGCTTTGCAGGCGTAGCACACCACCTCAAGCACACCACCCTCAGTGTGAAAAGACACATGAATGGGAAAAATGAATGGGAGGTGGTTTTCAGGCCCTATTTAGAGGCTATTTCTAGCCCAAAGACCCCTTTCACGCTGAGGCAGTTTTCAGGCATTTTAGCGCTAGAAATAGCACCTGAAAACTGCCTCCCATTCTCTGCAATGGGTGCTTTTTACACCCGGGTGGTGTTTTGCGGGACATTAGAAAAAGTCCTGCAAGCAGCATCTTTGGGGCAGCCAAAGAGGCCCCTGCCCATTGCAATGAATAGGCAACGCTTCCGAAACTCCTGAAAAGTGATTCTGAAGTGCTGCAACACACCTTCTTTGGGGTTAAAAATGACCCACTAGCGGCCGGAAAGTGCCGCTTAAACAGCGGTAATGTGCCACTAAAACGAGCGTTGCTTTACCACTAATGGCTGGTGCTTTCAGTGTGAATGCAGCCTAAAATGCCTGAAAACTGTCTGTGTGAAGGGGGTCTAAAGCTAAGGCAATATCTTGATCAAGCAAAGTTTTCAAATGTAAAGAGGAACTGAAGTTTCTCACTAGCTATTTCAATGTCTTTCTGTGATGGAGGAAAAACACCGATGGTGTCAGTGACCTCATGCTGCCACCTACCGGCATCTTCCAGTACTAAGGTGCTATTATTTTTTTTAGAGAAATATTTGGTACAATTAAACTAGGTGAATGAAAGTTCCCTGCACCACTATCAGCCTCATAAGACTGTTGTGTAATTTAGTAACCCCTATACTGATGAATACCAACCTGACTTTGTTGCAGTTTTGCTCCTCACACATCTTTGCTGAAAGCTATTTAAAATCAGTATTTTGTTCCATGGCATTAATTTTAATGATTTGCCTGGAGTGGTTCCAAAGCAAAGCTTTATGTGATATTATTATACAAGGTGAGTAGTTCCGTATCTGTTAAATGAAACAGATACCGTGCTTAATGATTCTTTGGGGATTTCAATGGATTTAGAGTATTAATTAGGCATTGCACCTTTAAGTATCATAAGTGAACATTCCAGAAGCATCCTCAGTTCATAATGGGCTATGTGGATGTAGTACTTTCCCCAGATCATTACTAATTATCTATATCCCATTGTAATTCTTATTGCTTGATTTTTATAATAGGGAACAATTAGCTGAAAGCCATGGGTATGATTAACTGTTACCCTGTTAAACAAGAGTCAGACTTCTTTTAATGCAGCGTAGAAGGGCATAACCCAGACACTGTGGAGTGTTGTTGTATTAATCCATCGTATCGCAGTCTACCATTACATTTCCAAAATTACCCACACATCAGAAACGGCTATGTGAAACTGTTGAGTTATGAACTTCTCTTATCTAAAATCTCATTTGTTTGAAGGCCCCATCAGAAGTGCTTTAAAATACCATCCTCATTACTACAGTCCCTCGTAGCAAAATCATTGTTAATTTATTTTCAGAATGGAGCTTAGACAATGGATATACACTTTCACTACTCATCAGCACTCAACAGATAAATGTGAATATTTAACACCAACCAATTTATTAAGTACTTTAAAGGATATTTCTATATTTTCAATATTTTAGAAAGTAATTCTCTGCTGCATTTAGCCACTTCATGTGAGTGGTAAAGGGTATGCTTTGTGCAGTGGACAGGTTACCGATTCATGAATTCAATTTCTGACAAAAATGAATACCATGTTTTTTTGGCTGAATAAACACCTAATAGTACATTTATTAAACCCAAAGAGCTATATGACGCACGTGTGGGTGGGTGTGTGTATATATATATATATATATATATATATATATATATAATATACCATCTGAGATTCACACTCATGTTAAACTTTTTGTATTCTACTGATGCTATAATAAAGTTACACTAAATTCTGGTTTAGAAAGAAAAAATTATATATTTATATATATATTATATTCTTGAGTAAATAAAGTACCTTCTATTGCTCTCAGCCTCCTCCAAATTTTAAAAAGCTTTTTTTTTTTGATGCTGTGACCAGACTTTCTTTTAGAGGGTGGCTATGCTTATCCTCCATGTTTCCACTGTATGTAGGAACATAGCCACCCTCTCTTGTTTTGTTCTGAGACGGACTAGGGAAAAATGGACCATGGGTAGTGTAGTGTGCACTCGTTCCAAAAATACAGAAGTGAAGGGGAGAAGGGGAGGTTCAAGAGCTCACAGGGGACACTACAAGGAGGCAGAAAACCACAGTAAGGAATGTTTGAGAGCAATTGATTACAGGGCTATTAGGTAGTGATTTGTATAGATTTTTACTTAGGTCTTTTCTTATTGCCTCATTTTGTTGTTGACAAGCCTAATCTATCTTCATCACCAATTAAATAGTCTTGTATATATTTTTTATTCAAATCCATATTTATTAAAGAGGCAGAATGCAAATACAGTTACAAATCATGTCAGTTGACCTATGAAATTACAGAACAAACAGATTAAAGAAATAGAGCTGGAGAGTTGACAAAGCCATCATCAAACTTGACATGCATGTATAGTAGGCCATCAACAACATGAAAGGTAAATACCTGCTGTACTCCTATACTTCATTTGGTTTTATAATTTACCAAAGAGAAGATTATAAAAAGAAAAGAAGAAAAAAAGAAAGGCAATATAAAGGGGATTAGCTAGGGCACAGTCTTGTCCCAGGTTCCCACTGAAAAGTGGATAAAACGTATGTCAAGGGCACTCAGAATGTCAGGACCAGGCAGATAGTGTCTTTATTGGATGGATGAAGTGGTCTTCAAACACTTAGGGCTGCACTCAAAGAGGGAAGCAATCTCTAATAGAAAACTAATAAAAGAAAAAAAGGCGCCTCTAAGTGCAGAATTAAAACTTTTAATATCCCCAAACAAGATTAAAAACACTTACATAATCAAGGATAAGAAGAGGCACAACATGGATGTATGAAGCAGGTGATCCACATCAGGAGGTCCCAGTGTATCTCAGCTTTCCAGGGATAAAGATTTTCCCACTGAAAAATGTTCTGGTCTCATATAAAAATAAAATAAAACTTGGGTAAAATATTGTTTGAATTTAGGTGTGTCAATAAGGACCCACCATGCCATTTATATACTTTTGAATTGCACAGATTTATCATTGTCTTGTGCAATTATACATTCCATACATATGAGTTTGTTCAATGTCTCAAACCAATCTGCGAGGTAGAAACTACTTTTGACTTTTAGTGCAAAGGTATGATCTGCCTGCCAGCAATAAAAAGTTTTAGAGTAGAAAGGTTCACTGGTTTCACTGTACCAGGGATCAGGGTTAGTAATGCTATTAATGGGGTATTATTGTATTTCGTTAGATAGCAGTCATTATACACATTAAAAATCATGCCCCATCGATGTTTAATATTTGGATAACTCCACCAAACATGTAAATATGTACCTTCATGTCTACAACACCACCAACATTCATGCGATTGAGTGGGAAAAATCCTAGTAAGTGTACATGGTCAGTAATACCATCTTGTTAGTATTTTGTAGTTGCACATAGTAGATATAGATAGTGAATGCGTATAGAAGAATACCTTGAGCCAGTCTTCATTAGTGAAATGTGTACTACAGTCTGATTTCCTTAGGAAAGAAAATGGGGAAACTGGTTTACTACTCAACAAAAAAGTATACGCTAAGATAAAGGTGTGGGATGGTAGTAGAGACTCTATACATAGACTTTCAAATTCCATCAATGCGTGATCAGGGCTGGTGCTAACATTAGGCAAACTAGGCAGCCGCCTAGGGCGCCCGGCCACTGGTGTACCTACTCTGTTCTCTCTGCAGCAAGCAACTAAGTCTCAGCATCAGCAGACAGCCACTGCTCCATTCACACATAGTGTCAAAGGCGCAGTGGCAGCGGAGGACTGTGTCTGTGTCCTGACTCCCGAATGAATGAAAGCAAGCAAACATTCATTGATGGGTACTGGTAGGCTGCATTGATGGGCACTGGTAGGTTGCATTTGATAGGCGCGGGTGAGGCTGCATTGATGGGCGCTGGTGGGTTGCATTAAAATGGTGGGGTATACATGGGCTGGGCAAAGGGGGTGGAGTCAGGGGTGGAGCCAAGGAGGGGGGCAGCAAATCGAAGTTTCATCTAGGGTGTCAAAAATCCTTGCACCAGCCCTGTGCGTGATGTAGATTATGTACTGAATAAAAAGTTCTGTAAAGATTGGACAATTGTCTATGGAGCAACCATAAAGTCTCATACATACAGTATCTTTTGACTCATTTTAACTAAGGATGAGTTTAGATCCGAACAGTCAAAACATTCCGATAAGCCCCCCGCCCACATACCCCCACAACCACCGGGCAAGGATTGTGGGGATGAGACCCTAGTCCCCATCAACATGAGAACAAGGTGCTTTGGGGGGCTACTGCAAAGCACCCACCCCATGTTGAGGGTATGTGGCCTGGTACGGTTCAGGAGGGGGGGGCGCTCTCTCGCTCCCCCCTCTTTTCCTGTGGTCTGCTAGGTTGCGTGTGCAGATAAGGGTCTGGTATTGATTTTGGGGGGGGACTCCTACGCCATTTTTTTTATTTTGGCGCAGGGTTTCCCTTAAATTTCATACCAGACCTGAAGGGCCTGGTATGGATTTTGGGGGGACCCCCACGCAATTTTTTTTACATTTTTGGTTTGGGGTTCCCCTTAATATTCATACCAGACCAAAAGGGCCTAGTAATGGACTGGGGGGGGGACCCATGCCATTTTTTCAATGTGTTTTTTATCTATATTGCCAAGACCCGACAATTCATTACAGCCATGATCAGTTTTTAATTACTATTTCCTTTAGAAATGTCATTTTGCTGTGGTGCTGCTCCACTTTACAGGCACACTATAGACACCCCCCAGGCACAATATTTAACCTCTTCAACCCCGGAAGATTTTACCCCCTTCCGGACCAGAGCACTTTTTGATATTCAGCACTGCGTCGCTTTAACTGACAATTGCGCAGCCATGCGACGTTACACCGAAAAACAAAATTGACGTCCTTTTTTTCCACAAATAGAGCTTTCTTTTGGTGGTATTTGATCACCTCTGTGGTTTTTATTTTTTGCGTTATAAGCAAAACAAGAGCGACTATTTTGGAAAAAAAAGCAATATTTTTACTTTTTTAATAAATATCCCCCAAAAATATATAAAAAAAATGTTTTTCCTCAGTTTAGGCCGATATGTATTCTTCTACATATTTTTGGTAAAAAAAAAAATCAAAATAAGCGTATATTGATTGGTATAATCAAAAGTTTTAGCGTCTACGAAATAGGGGATAGTTTATGGCATTTTTATTATCATTTTTTTTTTATTAGTAATGGCGGCAATTTTTATTATGGCTGCGACATTATGGCGGACACATCGGACACTATTTTGGGACCATTGTCATTTATACAGCGATCAGTGCTATAAAAATGCACTGATTACTGTGTAAATGACACTGGCAGGGAAGGGGTTAAACATTAGGGGGCGATCAAGGGCTACCACTGACATGACAGGGAACAGTGATCTCTGTCATCTCACCAGGCAGAACGGGGAAATGCCTTGTTTACATAGACATCTCCCCGTTCTGCGGCTCCATGACACGATCGCCGATCACTGGCAAACATCGAGTCTGCGAGTCCTGCAGGTGCGGTCACACTGTCCCCGCCAATTAAAGGGGATGTACAGGCAGTGCCGGAACAAGGTCATTCGGTGCCCGGGGTGAAGATGTCAAACTGCGCCCCCCCACCCCCACCAGGTGTAAAGAAAAAGTCAGTATCATTTCAAAACAAGAAAATACTTAAAACAATACCGATTCAATTAGGTTTAATTTTATAGGAACATAGTTTACTCACACATTTTGATTCAACTAGCAGAGCCCTGGCCTGTACTGATATGATTGCAGATGCAATCATTAATATTATCTCACATGCTAAAGCTAAACACCTAGGTAGGTACCCAGGCCAGAAGCACCTTCCTTCCTCCTCAGCTCTGTTCTTCTTCTCCCGCGCTGGGGTGGCCGCTGCACTTGCTCCCAGTCCCTCCCTCCTGTCCCTGCTCCCTCAGATTTAGTCAGAAGAACACACAATGGAGCCCGCACTGTGCATGTAAACTTTGTCAGTGTCTACTCCTCTCAGTCAGACAGTCACACTCGGCTGAGTGAGGCTCCTCGGGCTGCCTCACTCAGGCAGCGCGGGTTCTCCCACGCTGCCTGGGCGATTGCTGCACAGAGTCCCAGTCCCTCCCTCCAACAGAGAGATTATGCTGCACGCAGCAGGACTAGTGGGATGCCCCACGTGCCCTGGCCAGATCTACAACACAGACAGTACACACGTACATTAGGAGAGCAGCGAGTCATGAAGAATCAAGTTATTATAAGGCCACTTTCACACTGAGGCAGTTTTCAGGCATTTTAGCGCTAAAGATAGCACCTGAAAACTGCCTCTCATACCTTCCCAGTGTGAAAGCCCAAGTGCTTTTACACTGGGGCGGTGCGCTTGCGGGAGGGGAAAAAAAAGTCCTGCAAGCAGCATCTTTGGGGCAGTATACAGTGCTCCTACACCGCCCTGCCCATTGGAATGCATTGGCAGCGCTTCCAAAGTGCCTGAAAAGCGATTCTGAAGCACCGCAACACGGGTGCCTTTAACCCCCTTCTTTGGCCGCTAGCGGCTGACAATCACTGCTAAAACCATGATAAAGCACTGCTAAAACTAGCGGCGCTTTACTGCTAATGGACCTGCCACCCCAGTGTAAAAGCAGCCTCAACAAAACAAAGTAACTGATGCCACGGACGTTGCAAGGACCGCGCACGGACACCAGTGTCCATGTGCGGACACCTTGCCGATCCCTGTCCATGCTGCATATTACACAAATTAAATGGGATTGGTGATCAACCTCCCCTCAGCCCCCCCCTCCCCCAATCAAGACAGCTCATTTATTAATCTACTGCTCTCAGCCTGCAGATGCAATCAGTAATATCTGCTATTTTTCTAACTTTAATACATAACAAGCACTGTCTGTAGCACACTGTCACTCACTGCTTCCTTCCAGCTAGGCTCCACTTCTCCTCTAGGTCACAGCGCCGCCACCACTTGCCAGCACAGCTCTCTGCGCTCCCCCTCCCACCTGCCTCCGGCCATGAGTGACGTCATGCCGCCGAGCTGGGACTAACGAGGCTCCTCTGTAGGGGGGAGTGCACAATGAAGCACAGAGTGCTGACAGGGAAGGGAGGTGAAGGACTTGTGCCAGGTGCAGGAGCGCACTTGGCACACTTACAGACAGATTTTCGGGTGCAGGCAGCGGCGCTGGCTAGTGTGTATAGAGTGACACCTGCAAGTGCGCCCCCCCTCCCTTGTACTGGCCCTGCGTACAGGTACGCCCATTTGCCCACCGCTGCCATTGTGCCGACGTATATCGGCGTGCAGCAGTCGGCAAGTGGTTAATGGAATATTTAATTTTTATTGTTTCACTTTAAGCATTATTAAAATTATTGCTCCCGAAAAAATGTCCATTTTTAAAACTTTTTTTTGCATTAATACATGTCCCTTGGGGCAGAGCCTTTAAAATTAGTACTTTTGATTTTTCATGTTAGTGTCCTATAGACTTTAAGGGTGTTCCGTGGCTTTCAAATTTGCCCCGAACACCGCATATTGTTCACCGAACGTTCGAACAACCAAAGTTCGGCCCGAACTTATGCTCGGGCCGAACCGTTCGCCCATCCCTAATTTTAACCTCCTAATCATTAAAGTGATTGTAAAGGCTAATAATTCAAATTAAATGTGTTATACTTACCTGCTTCGTGCAATAATATTGTACAGAGTGGCCCCAAGCCTCTTTTTCAGGGGTCCCCCACCAGCGCGCTTGGCTCCTTCACTTCTGTGTGTACCCCATAGTCACTTGCTATGTGAGCACACCTGCAGGATCGCCCCTGAGCTAGGCTGTGTGCATCCATAGACGCACAAAGTGTGGCTCAGCCCTGCCCCTGCTTTCTCTTCACAGGATTTGATTGACAGTAGCAGGGGCCAATGGCTCCCACTGTGGCCTCTGTGTCCTGTGAGCAGAGGAACTCAGACCAGTGCCACTGCAGACAGGCACAGCACTGGATCAAGAGAAGACTCAGATAAGTATATATACAGAGGTGATGGGGGGCAATGCGACTACTGAGATATTTTTATACCTTAATGTAAGGAATGCATTAGGGTAAAAAACGTGTTACTTTTAGAACCATTTTAACATCTACAAATGTAAGACTGCCAAAGCACAACACTCAGTGCACAATCATTTGATCTGACAGTTTAAACAACCAGTTTACTCTCCCACCCACTTGCAACAAAAATTTTAGAAGGTCTCCTCTCAGCAACCAATAAATCTGACTTTTACTGTATATGCCATGTTTTCTATACTAAGACCTCTAATACCTTCATTCAAACGAGTCCAGTTATCTGCATCATCTTTGCTTCTAACAGTACTAGCATCTCAAGCAGTCTCCCTCAGCATGTGCAAGCAAAAATGCAGTTTTTTTTTCCTTTTATGGGATTGGGTATTCCTTTCAAACAGGCATTTCACCTCATTCACTAACCTTTGGACAAAAAATCCCTTACAAAGTGCAACTTTCCTTGCAAAGTGAAAGCCTATCAGCCATTAGTAAATTAACCCCTATATGCATTTGTTGTTGTATCTAGGGTATGAGCAAAACAGACCAGGTTTGGTCCGTGGAAGGTTTAGCAAACCCAACGGGATGTCACCAAAAATTTGCTGCAAAAGCCCAATTAAGTCTATAGGAGGCAAAACTAGCAATTTTTTCAAGGTTAACAGGCAATGTATTGATAAAAAAGAGCATGTGGAAATGGGCATTACCATGGGGGACATATATCTTTGCATAACAATAAAAATACAGTTTAGCAGGGAGAGGGTTCGTTCATGTGGGCAACATTGAAAATACACATATTCTTTAAATAACATGCATGGGGAATATCTTAAAGCTACATGTGAAATAACAGAACAGTACAATATAGTTTTTAAAAAATGACAGTTAAAAAAGGGAAAACATGGTGTGGAGTTGCCCCTAAATTCCAACAGGACCTTTGTCCAGACACACCGCCTGGCTGGCCGGGAACTGGAGAGCAGTGAGCGTGTCTCTTCCAGTACCGTACCAGCCCACATGCCTGTCACTATTGGGAGGGGTACCTCACAAGGGGAGTGGCAAACCCCCCCCAGACAAGGCACCTTGTCTCATTGTTGAGGGTCAAGGACTTCTTCTCCACATGCAGTGGATTTAGATGTTTGTAGGGGGGACTTATAGTAATCTCAAACTTTAGAAAACCCCCTCCCAAGGGAATGAGTTCAGGTGTTAGTACCCCTTTTACTCATACTTATTCACTCCAAAAATTGAAAATGTACATAAACATAAGGACACTATAAAAAAATGACATCCCGGGGTTCTTTTACTGTTGGCAGTCCTGAATGCAGAGATTACCACTCGTGTTATGACATAAGGTGAATATTGCAGCTAAATCTGTGTTTTATGGTTTACTAAGCATAGAGCAATTGAGTTTTTAAATTCAAAATGGATTTCTGCTTTAAAAGTTTTGGGCCGTCTAAACTGCATTTTATCAATAGCAGGGTGAACTTTTTGAGTCGAGATTTATTAAACAGCACATCAGACATTAGCCTTGCCAACCTACACTAATATATTTGCTGCATCAGTTTGGTCTTGACTTTCATCCTGCATTAGATGAATAAAATGTGCTTTTGCTGTCGACGAGACTATCTGTCATATAGGATGTGTTCCTAGCCTTGGCAGAGGATCATTTTAAGATGGCTGCTACAGCTAATAGTTGTTCTGCTGTCCACAGATGTAACTGGAATTGTTGGATTTCTGCAGTGCTAGGTTGTAGCCAAGATGAGTTGCTTAGGTGATTGAGAGTTGTGAAGGATCACTCCGAAACATATTTTGAAATGTCTGTTGTGTTGCAGAACATGAATTACCAAAACTGAAAAACTGTTGACACATTATGGCAGTAGAACACATTATAACTGCAAGCTTTTTGTTTTTATTTTTCAGCCATAGAATTTGTTCACATAATACACTTGCTGGGCTTATAAACCAGAAAACTATTTTATTCATTGATACAGTGATCTACAGTAAACAAATATTTTTTTTAAAAGCTTTCAGAAAATAATATTCCCTATTAACAATCAACATATAGAAGACAAAAGAAAAGGACAATACACAGATCTGAAAGCTAGAATGTTAAACATTTACATAACCCATATACAGGAAGAGAGAGAGGTGATATAGAAGAGCACAAGGACAGAATAGAAACATATGAAGTGAGTCACATTAGACATCAGCTTAGACCTTTTAAAGTAGAGAGGATACAGAAGTTATCAACAGTTACAAACTATTACATGTGAAGCCAAGGACTCTGGTAGGAATCCTGGATACACCTTATATCGGCTTGTAGCACACCAGGGATGCACTCCTCGAGCGGATGTGATGTCATCTGGCAGGGATGGGTCAGTGCTAACAGGCTATGCGCTCAGGTCTGTAGAAGGAGCAGTTGGCTCTGAGAGCGTAGCCTGTGAGCACCAACCCATCCCTACCAGATGACGTCACATCTGCTCAAGGATTGCGTTCCAGGTGCACGCCAAACCGACGTGAGGGGATTCCTACCAGCGTCCTCGGCTTTTCTTACCCAAACTAACAGCTACACCTTCTGTCTTCAGTGGGTCCTGCAGGAGGGGATGTTGTGGTGACGGCTTCTAAATGTTGATGGTTTATACATTACTTCATACTCTGAGTTTATTTTACCGTTGGTCAATAAAGTTGTTTTTAATTGCTGCACCTAGATGGCGATTCCCTTTTTCTTTTATTTCTGATCCATACAGAGCTGGCTTACTCTGAGAATGGCTGTGACCGGTTCCTAATGTATTTTATGGGCCTTTTTGGATTATAATTATCTTTGATTGACTCCCTAAGTAGATTGGACAGTTTTAACCTTGTCTGCACCAATATTACCCATATCATCTATATATTTAGTCATGACAATTCTAAATTGCTTAAACAAATTTCCTGAACCACAAGCAATCATTTTGATCAGCAAAAGATTTATTATGAAAATTGGAAATAGTGAAAGTCATCACTAATCAACTGGACATAGATAAGAGTAGAGCAAGGTGTGTCTGAGCATCACATTTCTCATGATAAATCATTTTCCATACATTTCTGATTTGATACAGTACTGTCTAGAAACAGGTGCTGCCAGGTGCACAGTGTACTATGTAAGTACAGTTTGACCTGTTTTTCAAATTTTCAGGTCTAGGTGTAGTGGCATAAAGTTGTGTTTTTGCTTGTGTCTTTTAAAGGTTCTTTGTGGTATAAGCCAAGGAAGTGATTCAAACTCTGTAGTGTATTATTGTGTAGTGTATTAATGTGCTTTATTGAACAGAAAAGCTGCACATGCAGGATACACAATTCATAGCATGCAAAGTATAACAAAAATATATCTACAACACGCACATGTTACTAGCAAATAGTGATGGGCAGAACACCCCCAGGTTCTGTTCTACACCAGAACTCCAGTACAAGGAATAGGTTCTGACCAGAACCCAGAACCCTATTAAAGTCTATGGGACTAGAACGCAAAAAATCAAATGTCGCCATTTTTAAAGCTTATATGCACGTTATTGGCCATTAAAAGGGTATAGGGGCCTGGGTACTGCCCTGAGGGACATTTATCAATGCAATAAAACTTTTAAAAAATATTGTTTTTAAATGAGCAGTGATTTTAATGATACTTAAAGTGAAACAATAAAAATTTATGTTCCTGGGGGAAGGTAAAAATCCTTTTATGTGCAGTAGCCCCCCCATCCCCCTGATATTTACCTGAGCCCCATCTTGATCCAGCAATGTGCACAAGAGCCTTGGCTCTCTTAGATCTCTCCCTCCTCATTGACTGAGACAGCAGCGGTAGCCATTGGCTCTTGCTACTGTCAAACACAGCCAGTAAATGAGGAGAGAGTGGGGGTGGGGCTGAGCCACGCTGTGTGTGTGAATGGACACACGGAGCAGCGGTTAGGGTGCCCCCATAGAAAGCTGCTTGCTCCGGGGGTACTTGGCAGGAGGGAGGGACCTGGTGCTCCAGTGGTGAGAAGAGAAGAGGAAGATAGGGGCTGCTCTGCGCAAAACCAATGCACAGAGCAGGTAAGTATAACATGTTTGTTATTAAAAAACTAAACCTTTAATATCACTTTTGAGCGTGTCAGAAAGTTTGCGAGTTGATAACTTCCTGTGCTCTCTGCATGAGTTGACTATTATCAGTTACAGGGTAGGGTAGGATGGGATTCTTATTTCTGTTGTCCTGAAACAAAAGGATGCTTGAGTCATCCAAGGACAGGAAGTGTTTTACTGGCAAAATCAACAGCCAAAATAAAGTAATAGAAGGTTGAATAAATAAAAACAAATGCAGCCACCACATGGACTGATTATAAATATTATTATTATTTTTTGTTTTCTGGTTCAGATATGCTTTAAATGCTGTTTTTTTTTTCTTTAATTTTTGTCATTACTCATCCAGTTCCTTATCTTCTTCTTACCATGAAGGATTATATATATATATATATTATTTTTTTTTTTTTTTTCACTAAAGAATTCATATCTATTGCAAGTCATTTGGGACAGAAGCAATTAGGATGCGGTACTATTTACAACATAATTAAATATGCATGAACTTGCCTTGAACTCCCAATTTTACATAGATCAAAAATGTTTAAAAATAAAGTATTCCTACAACTTTTATATATGACTTAAAATGATCAGAGAACAAGGCACTGCCTAAACAATATTGTTTTTAAATAGGTAATAACCAATTCAAATGCACAGTCATAACTATGTCTCATTATAAGAATCCATTTTAAAACTTGTAGGTATTCTTAAAAAACGATGTTACCAATTCAAGGCTGGTTCTAAGAGAAAAACATTTACAGGCTGCAATGTGTCAACAGCGAAAATGGTTTGTGATGTTGAAACGGCAGCACCATATGTGCCCTTGAGGGAAATTGATTCTTTTAACAAGCTGCTAAAGAAAGCAAAGGGATTATGTATATGAGAGCTATGGAAAGCAGAGGACACCCACAATATTGATTGATGAATACCTGCATGGAATGGAACAGGCAGAGATTAATAGCAGCTGAAAGCCAAAAAGATTTGTACAAAACCATTGCCTTTCAACACGTTTGTCAAACAGGATACAAATGAGCTGCTTTTTATCTCTCATTGCATTAAAATGTGTTGAGACAAATGTTTTAACTCTTTAAGTGACAATGTAAAAAAAAAAAAAATTACCAAAAAAACATTTATCATCCAAGTGACATTGGAGGTTTCTTTCAGCGAGGTGACTTATGCCGCGTACACACGGTCGGACTTTTCACCTGCAAAAGTCCGACGGACGCCGCCGGACAAAGTCCGGCGGAAAGTCCGACCGTGTGTGGTCTCCATCGGACTTCCGACGGACCGTTTCGGTCGGATTTTTGCGGAAATCCGACGTACTTTAGATTTGAAGCCTGCTTCAAATCTTTACGTCGTACCTCCGCCGGACTCAGTTCCTGACGGAAAGCCCGTTCGTCTGTATGCTAGTCCGAAGGACCAGATACGACGTAGGAGCAGGTTGCTGCATCTCGCGCTCGCTGCAATAGGAAAAACAAATCTTCCTATTGCGGCGAGCGCGGGGCATACCAGGCCCTTAGGTCTGGTATGGATTATAAAGGGGAACCCCTACGCCGAAAAAACGGCGTGGGGTCCCCCTAAAATCCATACCAGACCCCGATCCGAGCACGCAGCCTGGCCGGTCAGGAAAGGGGGTGGGGACGAGCGAGCGCCCCCCCCCTCCTGAACCGTACCAGGCCGCATGCCCTCAACATGGGGGGTGGGTGCTTTGGGGGAGGGGGGCGCCCTGCGCCCCCCCCCCCCAAAGCACCTTGTCCCCATGTTGATGAGGACAAGGGCCTCTTCCCGACAACCCTGGCCGTTGGTTGTCGGGGTCTGCGGGCGGGGGCTTATCGGAATCTGGGAGCCCCCTTTAATAAGGGGGCCCCCAGATCCCGGCCCCCCACCCTATGTAAATGAGTATGGGGTACATGGTACCCCTACCCATTTACCTAGGTAAAAAGTGTCAGTAATAAAACACAACACAGGTTTTTAAAATAATTTATTAAACAGCTCCGGGGGGGTCTTCTTCCGTCTTCGGGGGTCCCTCCGGTTCATCTTCTCCCGGCGTCCGGTTGGTTCTTCTCCGCTCTCCGGCCTCTTCTCCCGGTGTCCCAGGTCTTCGGCCGGCCCCTCCGCTATCTTCAGGTAGCTCTATTGCTAGCGGAGGTCCGGACTTCTGGGCTTCTGGGCTTCTTGGCTTCTTGTGTTCTCTTCTCTTCTCTTCCCCCAGATGTTGACACGACGCTCTCTCCGGCTGGACTGGTCTCTGAGGGCTGCGTTGTGACTTATATAGGCGGAGACCCCGCCCCCATATGATGTCACAGTCCCTGGGCATGCTGGGACTGTGACGTTTTAGGGGGCGTGACCACGCCCCCTAAAACGTCACAGTCCCAGCATGCCCAGGGACTGTGACATCATATGGGGGCGGGGTCTCCGCCTATATAAGTCACAACGCAGCCCTCAGAGACCAGTCCAGCCGGAGAGAGCGTCGTGTCAACATCTGGGGGAAGAGAAGAGAAGAGAACACAAGAAGCCAAGAAGCCCAGAAGCCCAGAAGTCCGGACCTCCGCTAGCAATAGAGCTACCTGAAGATAGCGGAGGGGCCGGCCGAAGACCTGGGACACCGGGAGAAGAGGCCGGAGAGCGGAGAAGAACCAACCGGACGCCGGGAGAAGATGAACCGGAGGGACCCCCGAAGATGGAAGAAGACCCCCCCGGAGCTGTTTAATAAATTATTTTAAAAACCTGTGTTGTGTTTTATTACTGACACTTTTTACCTAGGTAAATGGGTAGGGGTACCATGTACCCCATACTCATTTACATAGGGTGGGGGGCCGGGATCTGGGGGCCCCCTTATTAAAGGGGGCTCCCAGATTCCGATAAGCCCCCGCCCGCAGACCCCGACAACCAACGGCCAGGGTTGTCGGGAAGAGGCCCTTGTCCTCATCAACATGGGGACAAGGTGCTTTGGGGGGGGGGCGCAGGGCGCCCCCCTCCCCCAAAGCACCCACCCCCCATGTTGAGGGCATGCGGCCTGGTACGGTTCAGGAGGGGGGGGGGCGCTCGCTCGTCCCCACCCCCTTTCCTGACCGGCCAGGCTGCGTGCTCGGATCGGGGTCTGGTATGGATTTTAGGGGGACCCCACGCCGTTTTTTCGGCGTAGGGGTTCCCCTTTATAATCCATACCAGACCTCAGGGCCTGCGACGGGGCTCGCAAGGTTTCAATCTCGCCAAAAAAAGCGGCGAGATTGAATTCCTTTTCTAGTCCCGTCGTACCAAAGTTAGGTTCAAAATGAACGGACTTGTCCGTGTGTGGGAAAGTCCGTTCGTTCTGAAAGTCCGTCGGGAAGACCGGATTCCGGAAAGTCCGGCCATGTGTAGGCAAGTCCGGCCGTTCAGAAAGTCCGGCGGTAGTCCGCCGGAAGTCTGGCGGCAAGTACGTCGGACCTAGCTTTCTAGAAAGTCCGACCGTGTGTACCCGGCATTAGTTCTTGTTTTAAAATCACCAATTGCTCTTCAGTTTTGCTCTTAGGGAAAAATAAGCTAAAAAGTCTCCTAGATTGTATTCCATGCGCTTATATGACAAAAATTTAACATAGTACTTAAAGCGGACCTTCACCCATGAATAGCACTTCTTTTCAACTGCCTCCTGCACCCTCCCTCTTATACAATTGGAACTAAAGAGGAACTGCAGTCTGCTCATATAATTTGTAATAAAAACATCTTTGTCATTCTGAAGCTTCCCTCCAACAACTTTGCATATTATTTTATATATACTGTGATTCTGTACTTGCTAAATATGCTGTAGAAATCTCCCTCCACTGAGTCTGGCTGCAACCATTTTGACTGTGAGCAGTTGATGCTGCAGCCTCTTCACTTCCTGGATTCACACAGAGGCACACCTCCAGCTCTGCAGCTCTCATTGGCCCTCGTATGACTCATCCCCCCTCCCTTCCTGGCAAACTCTCACAAGAGTGAGAGAGAGAGCTGTGCATGATGTCATAAGCCTAGGCTTTTTACCAGACAAGAAACATGAAGTGGGCTGTATAAGGTATTTACTGGCAGAAAAAAAATATTTTACTATCCAAAGTTAAAACAACAAGGGCAGAAGATTTGTTAGATGGAAAGATGAAAAAATGACTGAAGTTCCGCTTTAAAGAGGTTGTAAAGTCACATATCACAATTACTTGTATCCTCTCTGTTTTAGCAAGATATAAACTGCAGTGTGTGTGTGTGTGTGTGTGTGTGTGTGAGTGTGTGTGTGTTTCTTTTAAATTATAATCCTAAATACCTTTTTGCACAGTTCCTCTGTGCAGTCACGTGATCTCCCTCTGCTCTCCTTCCCCGTTCTAAGAAGAGCAGCAGGAGGGGCTGAGATTGCCCACTGATGTCAACCAGCCAGCAGAGGGAGGTCATATGGCCGCACAAAGGAGCTGTGCAAAAAGGTATTTAAGATTATAATTAAAAACAACAACTGACAGACATACTGTACTAGATATAGACATACTGTACTGAATATCTTGTTAAAACAGAGAGGATACAAGTAATTGTGTTCTGTATTACATCAGAATAGAGAAAAGATGAGAGGGGAGAGGCGAGGAGGAGATCGGAGGGGGAGTGGGGGAGAAGGAGAGACTGTGTATGCACAGCGGGGTGACGGAGGCATGTAAACTGACTACAATATCATGAATCAGCAGGCATGATTACCGTGGTCAGCACACACAGAGGGACACAGGAAAAGGCAAGATCAATCAGGTATTTTAGATCAAAGAAAGCGACAAATTACACTACAACAACACTATGCTACTGATCATGCTTTAAAGAACCAGGAGCATTTTTTTTAGGGTTAAAACCACGGCCCCAAACCCTTTTTAGGACAATACCATGCAAATTAGCCTTTAAAATGAGCACTTTTGATTTTGAACGTTCAAGTCCCATAGACTTTAATGGGGTTCTAACGTTCGTGCAAAGTTTTGGTCTGTTCGCAAGTTGTGGTGCGAACCGAACCGGGGGGTGTTCGGCTCATCATTCGTGTGTGGCATGTGCATGGGTAAGTCCACACCACTGGATGGGCACTGTGAATCTTGAGGTGGTCTCGTCAGCACCATTTTACATGCCTATGCATGCTAAGAGTTTGTAAGTACATTACTTTTTATCATTCAGTAAAAATGGTACTGTTGGTAATGCACTGGGTTGGTGTGCTCTTTCTTTTGTAGTTGTTTTCAGTGTTTGTAAGGATGCCCCCAAGTCCTGTGAGGGCAGCAAGACTTTGGCATCACACTCACGAGCATGCATAAAAGAGAGAGAGATACACACATATTCCCAAGCACCACAACTGAGTGCAGTGGAGATATATACTGCTTGTATTAAACTTAAATATCAACCTAACCAAAACACTAACTTTTAACTTCTTTAAATACTTTAAAGTAGAAATTTAGTCTCCCATACAACTTTGCACCATGGAAAAGCTTGCTTTATTATGTGCCAATCTAGCTGTCTCTACCTGTTTGTAAAGTTTTTTATCTCTTTCCGTCTGCTTATTTCTCATTTAATCAAGTTTACAGAGCAGACACAGTTGTGCATCCTTCTCAAAATAGTAGGAATACCAAAATGGGAAGAAGTCTGCCATCTCCTTTCCAAGCTGTTGCAATATCTTTCTTTCCCACCCATGTGACCATTAACTCATTAGGGGAAATAACATTGAATAAAGAGGGAATAAAGCATATATGTGATAGGCAGAATGGAACCGGCAGCATGTTTAAAAACAGGCAGATTCATCTGCAGAGCTTTTTATGATCTGTGGAATGCTCTTCAACTTTGAAGTAAGATAAGCATTACAGTTGCTATGGAAGCTGCTGTGGGCAGATGAGGCTTGCAGGAAGAAGGGCAAGAAGTCCCTCAAACATGGCGTTAGGACATCAGAATGCGGGGGTGTTACAAAGCCACTACTCATTATCTCATACCATATGAAATCTGGGTCAGTTCATTTGGTTTACTAAAGAAGAAGTATAAACTAAAATAACCCACGTTTTAAACATTGCCTCCCCACTGCTCTTAAACTTGCTGCATACAGTTTGTAAGAAATTGTAATGTAAATGTTTAATCTTCTTCCAAGATATTACATAACTGTGAAGCTCCGTCAGGTGTATTTGTCTGCATGGCTGGTGGCCATTAGCTCTTCCTGTTCCAACAATGCCGTAAAGCAATGGCTGCTGGTGAGATGAGGTTGCTGCAGTGAGGATTCAGCTAAAACAGACACGCTTGCCAAAGCTTTGAGGTCACGTGGCTGCTTGGAAACAGATTTAAAAAGTTATTTGCATTAAGATTTAAAGTGGTAGTAAACTGCGCACAAAATAAAATGTTGGGCCCCTGCAGGATAATGTTATAATGTGCTAGTATGTACTACATACTAGCACATTATAACAAAATTAAACAAAGCACTCCAGCGGCGCGCTGTCATTGCTGCCAGGGCTTCCATCCTGACCCGGTCTTTCTTCCGGGCTCGCAATTTCAGCTGTTTCAATGGGCACACCGCCATGATGTCACTCATGTGTATGCGCAAGGTAATCACAGCTGTGGCACAAAGGTCTGATTGGGTGGCACCATCTAATCAGAGCTCAGTGTGCATGCACCAGCAATGTCACCGGCTTCTACTAAAGTAAATATCTCCTAAACAGTGCACGTTTAGAAGATATTATTATAGGCTTACCTGTAAGTAAAAACCAAACAGGGGACTGAATGAATGAATGAATGATTTGTAAAGCGCTGCAAATGCGAACTGAATCGACTCAAGGCGCTAGATGCATTCTCTGTTGTCAGCTTCTTAGAAAAGGAAGATCTTTAGTTTTTTCCTGAAGGCCTGGTGGTTTTCTTCCATACGAATGTTGGTTGGAAGAGCATTCCATAGTCGAGGTCCTTGGACTGCGAATCTTCGTTCTCCCTTTGCTTTGTAGCGGTATTTGGGAATGATGATGAGGTTTTAGTTAGCTGATCAAAGACTGCGCTTCGGCGTGTAGTGTTTTACTTTCTCCCGGAGATATAGCAGAGCGTTTCCTTGTATGCATTTGTGGGTGAGGCAGAGGGTCTTGAATGTAATCCGATTCTTCACGGTTAGCCAGTGTAGGCTCTTTAGGGATGGGGAAATGGATTCCCAGGGTTTTTTTCTTGTTAACAGTCTTGCCGCCATGTTTTGGATGAGTTGCAAGCGCGCAAGCTGATATTGGGGTAGTCCTACGTAGAGCGAATTTGCGTAGTCGAGTCGGGAATGGATGATTGTTCCCACCACTGCCGCTTTGTCCTCTTCTGGGATGAAGGGGATGAGTCTGCGAAGCAGGCGGAGGAGATGGTGGGATCCGCTAACTACTTATCCTATTTGTGCATCCATTGTCATTCCTGAGTCAAAGATGACTCCGAGACTCTTGGCTTTGGTGCTTGGAGAGATGGTCTGTCCGAGGATGGTGGGAGGTGTCCACGGAGTCTTTATTTTGGATTTTTTCTTAGCTTGTAGGAGAAGAAGTTCTGTTTTTGCTGCAGAAAACGTGGGAGGAAACGTTTAATACAAAAAGGTTTTTTAGCCTTTCCGTCTATTTTAATATAGTCTGAAGAGTTTTGGCAGCTATTTGTTTTTTTGTTTGTTTTTTGTCTGGCTATGGTTATGCTTTAACCTTAAGAAATCATAGAAATCATAGTTTAACAGTGCACACTTTCATTGTATCACATTGTAATAACAGTACAAACAATATATTTTTTTTTTGACAATCACATTTAAGCTTAAAGGGGTTGTGAACTGCATACGTTGAAAAAAAAAACGATTTATGCCTGCAATGGCATCATGCATGAAATACTCACCTTGGAATGAAGCCCCCCAATCACTGTAATGTCACAGCTGAGAAGGCTGACATGTTCCCTCTTTCATGTGCTCCAGGGTCACGTGCTCCAGCTATGTGACTGGCCGGAGCTGCGACTAAATCACTCCCGCGCATGTGTGCGGTAGCCCTCAGTTCTGGCACAAAGCACTGAAGTTCCGGGAGCCTATGCCAGACCTTCAAAGTGCATGGGCCATTGATGTCACTGGCTTCATGTAGGGTGAATATCTCCTAAACCATGTACGTTTAAGAGATATTCATTTTACCTACAGGTAAGCTTTATTTTAGGCTTACCTGTAGTTAAAAATGGACAACCCCTTTAATTGAAAAATTTCCTTTCATGTGAGTGCTACTTGTCTACTTCTGTTTGCTAGTCATCTCTTTCCACAACTTCCTGGGTTCTCTGCCTGCTTTGCAGTTTCTCCTTTGCCATTTTTGGTTTTCTTTTCATTCACATTAAATAGAAAAAAATCCTTATTCAGAAATAATTGCCAAAAATCATAAAATCATAAAATTGCATAAGCCATTTTGCGGATCCTCACAGGTTATTGTATTTTTATGCAGTTTTATGAATTTATGAGCTTTAGCAATTATTGAACTCTGTGCCTTTTTTTTTTTCCTCTGCCTTTTTTAGGGGGCAGGGTTTCTGAATGAGGATTTTTTCTATTTAAAGCGCTTGCCTTCATGTGCTCGGAGTAGCTTAGCTCCGAGGTAGGGGGTGCGCCCCCAAAACGCATCAGCTGTATACCCCGCAATGTGAATACATGTGTCCACGCTGACCAGCTTTGTGTTTTTATGGCCTACTAATAGTTTCTACTTTGGGAGTATCCATACTTTATTGATTCTATCATTGAATAAATGTTTTTTGGTAATGCACTAGGTGGTGCGTGCGCCTTCCATTTTATTTAGTTTTTGTAGAAATAATTGAAATACAGTGTGGGAAATAAGTATATGGTTTTAAACTTTGACCATAGATACACTTGAAATAGTCTCTAGTACTAAGTGGCATAGGGGTGGGGTGGGTGGTCGAGCTACTGCAGATATGAAGTGTAGGCACCTGCATAACTGCTTCAGCAAAATAGTGATTGCGAACGCTTGCAAATGCAGAAAAACTGGGATGTAAATTTTAGAACAACAATTTAGTTTAAACAGAAACTTATGATATTGAGTATAGCAAATAATTCAGATAACTAAAATAACTCAGACCTGCACCTTTTTCTTTTTTTTTTTCAATGCAGCACAACCACATTAAACAATTGGTTGATAAAATGCATTGTGATGCACTGGGTTGCCATTCAAAATTAAAGGCACCACTATGCGGCATATCTTGTATCATGCCCTACCATGTGTTGCAGTAATGCACAGTAAAACACACTTGTAAGGCAGCCCATAGATGAGTCGGTTTTTTTCCTTCTACCAGCAGGTAGGAAAAAAACTGACTTGATTCCCCCATCCACACATTGGATGTGGATGGGTCAATCCTCCCAGCTGAGCTACTATATTCTGACAAATACAATGATCAGTGCTGCAAGCTATAGCCCACAGCGCTGATCAAGCAGGGAAATTTCCGACAGGTCGTTTGTACAGATGTAAATTCGGCCTTGGATTGGAACAGGCCTTTCAGATTCAGATGACTAAACCAATTCTTGTCTTTATAAAGAAATGTCCACAAATATCTGTAGATGCAAAACTGTATAGTTTGCTTTTGCAGTTAGACTGGATTGACACTAATGCTGTATGTTACTACATGTACAATAACATGTATCGTGGTAGTGCAGTTCAATCATTTTGAATGGGCAGTCAACACATGACAATGTAGGTTTTAACAGACCTGCACTTTTTTTTTTTTGTGCAATACACCACAATATACAGTTAGCTTTAACCTCCCTGGCGCTATGACTATTTCAGATTTTTGATGCTCAAAGCAGTACAATTCTTTTGCATAGAAATTTGGCATTTTATATTGTAGGCCTATAATTCTTAGCAATAACACACTTAATCTGTCCAAACAAGAGTCTAGTAGATATCCCGGGTATGATAAAGTTTGAAACATGAAATCATAAATTATAATATAATACATTACTATAAATAATTATAACAAATAATAATATAATAATAATAAAAATGATTCAATAATGTAATGTAACACTGAAATTTGCTCAGTTGCAGAATAGTCGCTGTGATTACTTTCAGTGTTTGATGACGGATTTCCCCAAAAATCACTATAGCTCAATTCTGCAAGTGATTCTAATTTATTATCGCTGTTTTCTAGCTGGTCTAAAACCGCTTTTGATGTAAAGGGACACTTTTTGGTTGCTATGGACATTCTCAATTTTCCAGGCAGAATATAAATAATATAAAACTGCATGCAGGGCACTGGACAAAGTACTAGGGACAAAAGGGATGTGAAATAATTTCATACAGTAATGTAATCTGTAAGATTACAGTGTACTGTATGTATAGTGTGTGTTTCACTTTTTGAATTTGGCGATGTGCTCCGTCCCTATGCATCGCAATGCTCGCAGGGAACGGAGCTCGGCTCTGTGATTAATCGAGCGGAGACACAGCCGCTGCACACAGCGGGAGGACAATGCAGGATCCTGGGGACAAGGTAAGTAAGCTGTACCTGGATCCTGCAATGTGATCCCGAGTGTGGCTCGGGGTTACCACTTTTGGTAATGAAAATCCACCCTGAGCCACACTCGGGAATACTGTCAGGGAGGTTAAAATGCATTGTGGTGCCATTCAAAATGAAAGGTGCTACAATACAGTATACTTTGTATCATTCCTTACCATGTGCTGCAATAAAGCACAGTAAAACACATTTGTTGCCGCAATACATAGATGTAAAGATGCAGCCTTGGATTGGAACATGACATTGTCTTGATACTACATTGCCGCGGCGTAGAAAAAAGTTTGGGGTTCTCTTTACGTGCGATTAATTGATGTAGAGTTTCTTGTCACCAGTGGTTTCTATTGCCTCTTAAGAGGAATATTGATATTAGAGTGCCTGCTGTTCTCAATGGTCCGCATTTACAAGGTATAATTTTGGCTGCATGGCACTTCTAGGTCACAAAACTCTGGAAGTTCTGCCAAAAGCATGTGACAAGCAGACAGGAAACTGACTGAACACTGCTTGACCTCTGTCTTTGAACTATTGTTTTGTAATTCAGAGTAACTCTATAGAGTAAAAGTCATAATTGGATAAGATTTAGCAGGATAGGATATACCAATCCAGATATATCGTTTAGTATACTGGAGGCCTCACAGGAGCTAACAGCAACTTTTGCACAGCCACTGACAGTGTACTGTGGGAAATGTAAAACTGGTAATAAGTGACAGTTGTTGATTTAAGTCAGCAGATGGCACAAGCAGGTACGTTGAAGGAACCTTCACCTGAAAAGGGACCAGCTAAAAAAGCAAAGCACTTTCACTGTTGTCCATTGTCTATTAAATGAATGGCATCTCTTGAATTGCTTAGCTCTTTACCTTGCTTTCATTTGCACAAGATTCTAACACTTCTAATACCATGCCTGTATCAATAGCATAATCTCAAACTGCTTTACTCACTTGTTATTGTAAATGTTTGTTTGATCCTTGAACATGTTTGTGACATTGTAAGTCACAAAGAGTTTTTCAATATAAAATTCTGTTCTAGAAGTATGACACTTGACTCTTATGCTTTTCCCATCACCATATGTCATATGATGATTTTTAAAATGTGAAAAGAAGCAATACAAATAACTTTTATATCCTATCCGAGTAAAGGTAGTTTGGAGAATGGCCTCATTAAATTAGCACAGTAACACATCTCATCTCATAAAAAAATGTATAGACTTACAGCGAATAGGAGTCAACTAAAAAAGTGTACACATATTGATTGATCATGGGTAAGAATAATAGTTGTAATTTAAAAAATTTTGAGAACATGATGAATACTGTCAAACTTTACATAACAAGCTTTATAACTATAACGTTTTAGAGATGGTCCATCCAAAGAGGGGTATTTCAGTAATAGGTGGAGTGTGGTGGAATAAGTACCTGTTGGCTTCTAATATTTCTTGAGGGCTCTAGAAGTGGGATCTCTTCGCACACATCCTTAGGGTGTTCCCACTATGTCCTTTTACATAGTATAAAATTAATTTAAAAAAATTAGTAGAGTGTGTGCTATTATGAGCTGCCATTGTAGAGTTCTTTTTCACACCCATGGCTTACAGTATTACATAATTACAGTACACATTATTGCACTAATTTTCACATGTGCTTGCAAGTACTTTTAAACATACATTTATTTCAATGGACCTCCATAACAAGCATCAACTTATATATAGCCCCACATAGCCATATCAAATAGCTGCATAGTAATTATTTGGATTTCTACTTGAATTGCATGCTTTTCATTGCATCAAAACAGGAAAGCATGAATGGACTTGGAATTCAAGCATCTTTACATAACATAGAATTTACTAAGCTGTAACAGCTGTTATATGCTATTTTTGATATGATGTTTAGTGGTGATAGTTAAGGCTTTAATTAATGATTTTTTGGTGTTGCATTGATTTAAGTCTTCTAAAACTGTAGGCTCACAGTTGAATTCCATCTTACGTTCATGTTTATGCAGTCTCATTTAGGGAGGTATCTGCAAAACACTGTCTTTTTTTTGTCCTGGCAAACCAGAACCCAAATACTCCATACAATCTGCATGAAGTACTTTTAGGCTGGGTTCACACTTATGCGAATTGGATGCGGGTGTTTTCCGCATCCAATTCGCATGACAGGAGATTGTGACTATCTCTCAATGGAGCCGGATCACACATCTCCGGGGTCACCGTGGAGTGGATGGCACAGGGGTCTTTGGCTCTGCTTCAGGTCTGCATTCAGGCCAAAATTCAGGCCTGATTCGTCCCTAAAATGGAGAACAGGGATGCACTGCACCCCCCGCTCTGAGCCGCATCTGTATTAGGTGTGAACCCAGCCTGTATGTGTCTGTAGCCTCCCTGGTGGTATTCCCGAGTGTGGCTCGGGGTTAAATTTCAGCACCATTAGCGGTAACCCCGAGCCACACTCGGGATTGCATTGCAGGATCCTGGTGTGGTATACTTACCTTGTCCCCAGGATCCTGCAATGTCCCCCCGCGATGTCTAGGGGCTCTGTCCTCCTCCAAAGCCTCTCTGTGCCAGGCTCTGTTCCCTGGCGGCAAATTCAAAAAAATTTAAAAATTATAACACATACAGTACTGTAATCTTACAGATTATAGTACTGTATGAAATCATTTCACTTCCCTTTTGTTCCCAGTGCTTTGTCCAATGCCCTGCATGTAGTTTTATATGATATGTACTGTTCTTTCTGCCTGGAAACTGGAGATTGTCCATAGCAACCAAAAAGTGTCCCTTTACGTCAAAAGTGTCTTTAGACCATCTAGAAAACAGTGATAGTAAATTAGAACACTTGCAGAATTGAGTGATAGTGAATCGTGGGGAAATTTATTTTATTATTATTTTATTTTATTTTTTTACATAACTTATATTTATTTATTATATTATAATTTATGATTTTTTGTTTCAAACTTCATCATACCCAGGATATCTACTAGACTCTTGGTGGAAAGATTTAAGTGTATTATTGTTAAGAATTACAGACCTACAATATAAAACGCCAAATTTCCATGCAAAATAATTGTACCGATTTCAGCACCTAAAATCCAAAATAATCATACCGCCAGGGAGGTTAATGTAGTACAGAATATGTTGTCTCCTATTAGCTGCAGCAAGTCTGAATACCTTCAAACTAAAAAATACAGATACATCACTGATCTAGGCTTCTGAGAATGTGACAAAAAACTATAGTATCAGTTTTTGATTCATTTTCCCCTTAAACACTGACATTAACTAAATATGTTGTGCATAGCAATTGTTTTGTATTTGGGGTTAAATATTTGCTAGCACAGAGAAGCAGCTTTACCCTGTCCCACCTAATGGCCCTAATAAATGAGCAGGCTTCAAGCTTCCATTTGGCTAAATCTCCCAATTGACTTATTCTCTGCAGAGAACAGAAACATTAATCAGGCATTTCACAAATTACAGACGCTGACTCACATTGTCTGCTGCTAATGTCCTCTAACTTTTTTTTTTCTCTCTTGAACTACAAAGGCTGCAATTCTAGCATTGAGCAATGTAGTGCTGGAAGTGTCTGAACCCAATGCATCAGCTCCCTTACTTCATAATGAAATAGTCTAACTGCTGCAGGAGCTATGGACATAACGGGAAACTTCTGTGACACTTTTCAATGCTAAAGCATTAAGTCTTTTTGTAATTTTCTCGTGTGCCATCATCTTTATGATTAACAAAGCCATTACAGCAATGTTTTCAAATTAATCAAAGTGGGTGAGGGTATGGGATTCAGTCTTTTTGAACTCATGAGCAGTCAATATTTTTCAGGCTCTAACATGCATTAAAGCCGGAAGTCTGAGCATCCTAATTTTGCCAAAACAGGTGATGTCACTGCCAGTATCAGAATACAAGTTCTTACACTTGCTTAATGATCCAGCTTCAAGCTGAACTCCAGACAGATTTACACTAACAATAGTAGTGAGATATTCATTAGAGGGTAATTAAATGCATTTAGAAATTCAGCAAATGTAAGCATCTGAATTTCAGTTGGTATGAACTTCTTGTAACTCCTGTACAGCAAGATTGTCAGAAGGAGGGCAGCATTGGGGGCCAGTCAGATGTGCTGCAGAGTGTGTAATGATAACGAAAGAAGAGGAATCAGAGGGATGATTTCTTCAGTCTGCTGCATCTTCTTCATTACCCAGTCATACGCTGGAGATGGGAGGTAACCCACCTGTATTGCTTAATTGTAGCAGGGAAAAATCAGGTCACCAGGCTAGCTGTTTGATCAGAATCTCAGAAATGTAAATCTTTTGACTGGGAAACCAGCTTCCATTTATGTACTGTATTTCATATCTGTATTTAGCTATTTGACTGAAGTTTAGCTTAAAGTGTTACTAAACCCAGTAATATGAAAATAGACCATCCCCCCCCACACACACACACGCAGTGCCCACAGCTTATAAATCTTCTTGTTACATTAAAATACTGCCATTATGTACCTTTTTGGATGATCTGTATACCACAGTTACATAATAAACTGCACAGTTTCTCCAGTGCTGAGAGTCCAGGTAGGAGGAGATTTCCACTACAGCCTGCTTACACGCCCACATGTGTGATGTCAATATCATGTGACCTGGCTAGCTCCGTGAAAAAGTAACCATTCTCTCCAGCATAAAAGACACAACTGAGCATGTGCAGGTCGGCTACCCTACCTGTGTTAGCTGGCCTTCCCCAGATAGTCAGTACAGGAGCTGGAGGATCTGTGCATACAGGATAAAACAGCCTTTTTACACAATGCAGAGGATTTACCCCTTAAGTTCCACAGTGAGTAGAACAAGCATGCTATGCTGCAAATACAGACGGATTTTACTGTTGTGGGTTTAGTAACACTTTAATGTCTAAACCTCAGTGCTTCAACTACTAGTATAGAGTGTAACCACATACAGTCAGAGGAGAAACAAAATACTTACTCAAACAATGCTTGGTAGTATTTACTAGGCTATGAAGACACTGAAGTATTATAACACTACATAATGGGGAGAGCTGGGTGGTAATGGCAATGGTTAATAAAACACAATGTCAAATACAAGTTTAATGAGGAGGAGTTTAGTACTGGATTTGCTGAGTACAGGTATTGTCAAGTAGAATGTAAATAAATATGGGAATGAGAAAATACATTCCTTTTAGCTACTACTGCTGTCGAACAGTCATATGTCTTCACATTTGTGAAAATGTACCAAACAATTCAGTTTCTAGTAAAAGTTTGCTGGAAAAACACTAAAAGCATCTAATTGAAAAAAAAAGGGTCAGGGATTGCAGAATTTGATATTTCCTTTATATAGCTTTTCTTTAAAATATTGTTAAAATATATTTATTAACATGAATATCTGTTGCTTTTTCAGAATGGCCAGAATTTGTAAACAACTATGCACCATGGTGGGCAACACATACCTTAGACTGGCTTAAGTATGGAAAAAACGTACTGGTTGTACATTTTGAAGACCTCAAACAAGAGCTTTTCTTTCAACTAAAGAGGATGATTAACTTGCTTGGCCTCCCTGTATTAGCTGACAGACTTTTGTGTGTGGAAGGCCAGAAGGATGGAAACTTCAAACGTTCTGGTCTGAGAAAGTTGGAATATGACCCATACACTGAAGACATGAGAAAAATGATCAGCAACTATATTAGGACAGTGGATGCTGCCCTGAAACTCCGAAATCTCACTGGTGTTCCAGAAGACTACTATCCAAGATGATGACACTGATCAGCTGTGAATGTCTCTGGGACCTCAGTTCCGGGTTGATAGCTACTTCCGCCCAGTGGGTGGCTTTGAAGACTTCCTGCTGCTACTAACTTAATGAATTTATGTGCATGAAACAATGATTACAGCGCTTCACAGATCTGGCCAGATAAAGGTTATATTTATGTCCAATTAGATTAACATGGATAAACTCATTTCAATGCAGATTTCCCTATGGTTTCAGCAGTTGTGTTCATTGCTGCAATTTGAAATTCCAGCGGGTAAATTATAATGTAAGCACAGATTTTGCTTATCAACTGGCAATTTCTGCTGTCATTGGGAGCAGCTTGAGCTTTGCACATTGTCACAGAGAAAAATGATCTTACAGTGGAATAAAAAAAAAGTCATGATTTATTAGTGCCTATAAATCAAAGCCCATGCGCAAGAGATTTTAAAGCATACAATATGCATGAGCAGGACTTAGACAGTCAGCAGCTTGGTCTCTGTGTATGACCAATGTGTGCTGAAGCCTGAACATCATCTTTAACAAGCTCTTTAAAGGGTCTCTTCCGGGACTGGAGTCAGCAGCCGTTTACATGGCAACCAAGATCAAATATTTTGCAGACACAACACAATATATGCCAGTGCAGACGGTACATTTACCAAGGTTATATGCAGCAAGATTTAGATTTATCTGCAGGTTTTCTGTTTGTGATACTGCGTGTGTGTATATATATATATATGTATATATATACATACACACACAATAGAGAGCATGGAGGGAGAATATATCAATGGTTTTTATGGTTGAATAATATTTCTATAGGGTAATATGGAGAGTACAAATATTATTTTAATGTGGTTCCCCCAACCTGATACATGGGATCAAGGGGATGGGGGCCAGCAGTGCTAGAATGCCCTAGTGCGCAAATATTTCCCCTACGCAAGTATAATATTCCCTTAAGTCTAGTTGAATCATTATTTTCTAGGCAGTATCACAGGCGCACACACAACATGATATACAAGTCTATATGAGAGAACGTGAGCCTTATAACAATTTTTCCCCAGGGCTCATTGACTAAATTGTGCAGGAACACTTAGGGCCTGTTCACATTGTTGCGCTGTGCTAGCACCCGCATGTTAACCGCTTCAGCCCTGGAAGATTTTACCCCCTTCCCGACCAGAGTACTTTTTGCGATTCGGCACTGCATCGCTTTAACTGACAATTGCGCGGTCGTGCGACGTTGCGCCCAAACAAAATTGACATCCTTTTTTTCCTACATATAGAGCTTTCTTTTGGTGGTATTTGATCACCTCTGCAGTTTTGTTTTTTTTGCGCTATAAACAAAAAAAGAACGTCAATTTTGAAAAAAACGCAATATTTTTTACTTTTTTGCTATAATAAATATCCCTCAAAAATATATAAAAAAACATTTTTTTTCCTCAGTTTAGGCCGATATGTATTCTTCTACATATTTTTGGTAAAAAAAAAATTGCAATAAGCGTATATTGATTGGTTTGCACAAAAGTTATAACGTCTACAAAATAGGGGATAGTTTTATGGCATTTTTATTATTAATTTTATTTTTACTAGTAATGGCAGCGAGCTGCGATTTTTATCAGGACTGCGACTGTATGGCAGACACATCGGACAATTTTACACATTTTTGGGACCATTGACAGTTATACAGCGATCAGTGCTATAAAACTGCATTGATTACTGCAAAAATGTCACTGGTAGGGAAGGGGTTAACACTAGGGAGCGATAAAGGGGTTAATTGTGTTCCCTGGGAGGTGATTCTAACTGAAGTGGGAGGGGACTGTGTAGGGGAGATGACAGATCGCTGTTCATACTCATAATCTGTCTCTTCTCCTCTCAGAGAACTGGAAACTGTGTGTTTACACACACAGATCCCGGTTCTCCGTGTGTCAGCCGGCGAGTTTGCGGGAGCCCAGCGGTGATCGTGACCACCGGGCACTTGCATCGGCTCCAGGGGTGAGCAGCGGGCGCACGCCCCTAGTGGCCACAGGGCGAAGCGACGTAACATAATGCCGTTTCGCCCAGCCGTGCCATTCTGCCGCAGTACAACTGCGGCGGCTGGTCGGCAAGTGGTTAAAGTACATTATATTAAAGCTGCCAGTTAATTTGAATCAACTCTCTAAGGCCCGGATTAACACTGGCGCAACAATCGCTCCTACTTTGAGAGCACAAGTCACATGACATGACTTGTGTTGGTCTGATTTTGGAAAGGTTCCTGCAATACTTTGGTCAGACTTCTGTCAAATTTCAGCCCATAGAATTGAATGGAAGTCGTAACCAAGTGGTATCAGCATCTTAACTGATACAACTTGTGCCATGCAACTTGTGCCCTGAGGCATGTTACAATACAAAATGTATTGGCAAAAGAAAATGGCAAGGGGGTCCCCCCTAATCCATACTATACCCTTCAGGTCTGGTATAGATTTTAAGAGTAACTCCACGCCAATTTTTAATAAAAAAACTGCGTGGGTTCCCTCCAAAATCTAGACCCTTATCTGAGCATGCAGCCACACAGGACAGGAAAGGGGGGCGAGCGCTCGCTCCTGAACCATAGAAGGTCACATGTCCTCAACATGGGGGGTGCTGTTGATGGGGACATGGGTCTCTTCCCCACAACCCTGGGCTGTGGATGTGGGGGTCTGCAGGCAGGGGGCTTATCGGAATCTGGAAGTGTAGTGTAGTGTAATAAAAAACATGAGGTAGATTTTGACAAGTCCTTTATTAAAAATGAACAATGTCCCCCGATGTAGATCCAACGTCAATCATGAAGTCTTCCTCCACTGCCGACCCAATAAAAAAACGCTCCTCCCCCCGACGAATGCTCCCACCGTTCTGGCAGCTCCCATGTCTAACAGCAACGGGGACGAGCACAGCAGCTCCAGCCGCTGTCTCAGGTCCTCATTGAATAGAAAGAACCTTTACAACCCCTTTAAATAGCTATAAGGCGAGGCCATGTGGTGATGTAAAGCGGAGACCCAGGCATGATAGGTGCATGGCATCACAAGGGGTGGGGTCTCTGAGTTACGTCACCACAGCTGTCAGAAACCGGTTCTGACAGAATGGTCAAGCTGGCGTCAAAGGAGGAGCATTTTTTTAGCAAGTCGGTGGCAGCGGCAGAGGAAGACAGTGATTGACCTTGGAGCTACCACGGGGGACATTAGTCATTCTAATTAAAGGACTTGTCAAAAACTGTCTCGTGTTTTTATTACATTGCACTGTTTTTTTTTTTTGGGCGAATGGGTACTATGTACCCCATACTAATTCACATGGGGGGGGGGGTGGGATCTGGGAGCCCCCTTGTTAAAGTTGCACTCATCTCAAAGTCGGATCCAAATTGGATTCTGCTCATTAAAGTCGCATGGAAGTCAGACCGAAGTTGCAGGGCAAAGTCGGATCGAAAGTCGTACCAATTTCGTGTCACACCAGTGTGAACATAGCCTAATACAGTGTTTCTCAACTCCAGTCCTCAAGGCGCACCAACAGGTCATGTTTTCAGGATTTCCACTATTTTGCACAGGTGATTTGATCTGTTTCACCACCTTAGTAATGACCCACAGTCGTTTCATCTGAGGGAAATCCTGAAAACATGACTTGTTGGTGCGCCTTGAGGACTGGAGTTGAGAAACACTGGCCTAATACACCAAAACAATGCATATAATATTTTCTATAATGGAACCACTGCGATGCATAGTTGTGGACTGTAGAGCAAGGTGAACTAGAGTGCCATTCATAATTTATAGCGCCCCACTGTAGCAACGCATGTACCACCAGGCTGTGATGTGAACAGGCCCTTAGGGGTTTATCTTTTCACACAGTACTCATACACCAAAAGATTCACACATTTTTCTTATTAGCTTCATCTGAAAAATGTGTGAATCCTGAGTAAGTTGTGTAAATCTCATGCAATACAATTTAATAAATAGATTTATAAAGTACCGGTATATTACATTTAAAAAATACCAAAAATTTGAATGTGCTGGAAAGTTATTTATTTAGATTGTAGCTCATGGTGTGATTTTACAATTGTACAAAATCCTCTCTATTACAATTGATAAACAATTCAGAGAACGCAATGCAATCATTCAGAAAATGCTAGCTATTCTATGAATGGTGTCCGTGCTGAGTGGATAACCTCCTGTATTCACAATGCATCAGGTTGACTGCTCAGAGCAGGACCTGGAAGCAAGTGGACATTACTAGAGTAGCGGTATTTATTTCCAGCTTCCAGGGGCATTGGCCAGGTATGTCAAATAAATAGTTACATTGACCTAAGCTGGACCAATGTAACTATGTAAAAACATACCATGGAATTCTTCTTTAATAACAGTAAGCTCCTGTAAAGTGGCAAAGTTTCACACTGAAATACTCTACAGATTTGGAGGAAATACACAAAACACACCAATTTTCAAGTAAGAATACACATGCCTTTTATATTTGCACAATATTTGTTATCCCAGAGTTCATTTTTAAGATACAATCCTTTTCGGTTATCAGATGAGATTGCACTGCTAATCTTTGTGGTTAGTTTTCACCGAACCATTACAATACCAAACAATCAAAATGTTTAAAAAAATGGATTGTGCAAACAGATCTTACTGCGTATGATGAAGAATGATAAAGAAGAAACAATATTTCTTCAAACTGTAATAGAGCATCAATACATTGATAACAGGATATGCACAGTTAATGTACACTTTACAAAGTTTTATTACAGATATTTGCACTATACTTAATGCCACTAAAAAAAGCACTAAATGATTAAGATTGCTTTAGACCATTGACGTTTATAAAACAGATAAATATATGATTACAAATACATATCTATGTAGTAATAAACTAAGAAAAATTATTTTGTACTGTGTGTAAAATTTAAAAGAAAAACTATAAAAATAAGGTAATAATCTATTAAGGGTAAAAAAATGTAATATACATGCAATTGAAAGGAGTTTTTATTTGTGTTAATGTCAAATTCCAGGTTGAATTGTATAGTTCTGCAACACAATTCAATATTTTTCTCCCACAAAAAGTTAAAGCGCAACTCCACTTTTGTTGAGAAAAAAACATTCCCCTCTGGGTGATCTATGTACATTGCAAGGATTATAACAACCTTTGTTGTAGATTCCTACCTTTTGTTATTCTGAAGAAATCCCTGTGTGTTTCTCTGTGCCTCTGTTCTGAGTGGGTTTAATGGGAGTGGTTTCATAATTAACTGTCAGGTGTGCAGCTGCAGGGCACTAATGAGGAAATCTGCTGGGCCTGCATCCCTTTAGGCAGGTTCCTATTATAAGTATCTCTCAAAAAATGACATTTTTCTTGCAAGTGATGCCTGAAATCTGACTTGTATCTTAGGGCAGACTTCTGGGAAAATTGGTGAGCCAATCACACAAGCAGGAAATTATTTTTCTGGGGAGTACTCTGTGTACAGAACAACTCCAGGTAGCCATATTGCAATATATTCTCAGAAAATTACAGTGGCTACAGAGTAAAAAAGAAAGGTAATTTTAATATTCAATTACAAAATGATTACATGTGCTGTAATATTTTTTCTTTATTTGCTATTTTTTTCCCCACGAAAGTGGAGTTACCCTTTAGGTAGTATTGGCTGTTTTGAAGCCACTATTCTAACCAAACCCAGTAAAATGCATATTTAACAGCCATCTTGTGGATAATTGGTTTGCAATTGACTTTTTTGCATCATTTCGTTTTGTGAAAAATTTTCTTTTTTTTGCATTTTGAAAAAAAAAGTTAGTTATAACTATTTTTTAAGAACCAAGAGCACTTTATCTAAATTTTGCAAAGCATTAGTACAAAAACTATGTTTACTATTAAAATATAGAACCAGCATTTTATTCATTTTACTTTTACAGTGTCCATGAATCATGCTTTTTTTCAAAACATAGATACTGGGGGATTTTAGAAGAATTTTCTATTCAGTGCTATTGCCCAACTAATCAAGGGTCTTTCCACTCTAAACAACCTACTGTTTGCTTTTTTTGGTATGTACTCATGGATGTTTTTATTCAGTAATAAAAAGCAGAATTACTGAGTGAAAGAAAATATGTTTTTCACTAAATACTTTGTTTCTTTTCCTTTTTTGTTATCCTATTTTTAAGAGTCAACTCCAGACATTGAAATACAGAGTTGAAATACATATTTATGAACTGTTTTACTTGTCAAAGATTTTTTTAAAAATCTGCTAATCGTGTGACCCAGGTAGTTGTGCAAGACAGCACAGCCAGGTCCTGAAAACCACAAGCGTTAAGCAAGGTACGATCCCAGCTTGCTAAATGGAGAACAAACAATCATCAGCACAAAGATAAGGTCATCCCCATGTTCACCCCCTCTAGTAAGCATGGTGACAGTGTTAAGCCCCGTACACACGAACTGACTTTTTGACAACAAACATGCAAATTAGATGTTTAAAGGCAACATCCGACCGTGTGTACGCTCCATCAGACAAACCTTTTTCGGTTTTCATTGGACAAATGTTGGCTGTGTGAACAGACAAACTTCTGTCCGACGTCGGCAAGTCCGATCGTGTGTACACAAAACCATCAGACTTTAGTACAAAGTACAAACACGCATGCTCAGAACCAATGCAAAAGATCAGATAACAATACAGAAGTTGACCAAAGGGTGGCGCCGGAGAATTGAACGTCTTCTTTTGAAGTGTCATCAGTACGTTGAAACGTCACTACATTCGTGTTTGTTGCCTAAAAAGTCCTGCCATGAGTTCACGGGCAATGCCCTTTGTACAGAAATCCAACGGGAAAGTTTGTATAAAGTCTATGTATGAGGCTTAAGACTGACAGCACTGCAAAAAGAAAGGGAGTTCTATATGACCGAGGCTACCGACTCTGTTTTCCAGTCCGGGTGCTGCTGTAGAAGGGTGCATGCACTGCATAGGAATCCAGACAGTATGGGGTTGATTTACTAAAACTGGAGCACTCAGAATGTGGTGCAGCTGTGCATGGTAGCCAATCAGCTTCTGAATTCAGCTTGTTCAATTAAGCTTTGACAATAAAACCTGGAAGCTGATTGGTTTCTATGCACAGATGCACCAGATTTTTCACCATGCAGTTTTAGTAAGTAAACCCCTTTGCTTCTTGCACGTAAAAATACTAAATTATCATAAAATTAATTCAAAACTGAATTCAATTTGCTGGTTTTATACATGTATAAAGTTCAGCTTTAAAAACTTTGCTTACAATTTTATTCAGTCTTCAAATTATTTTGTTTTTTTTTCTGGTTGCATTTTTTTAAAATTAATCATTAAACAAAACTAGAAAACACAGATTAAAAACACAAATCAAAATGAAGCCTTCACCTTTCATCTTCTTGTCAGCGATGTAAAATCATGGAAGCCAACAAGAACAGAGTTGTAGTATGTTGTATTTTTAAAGCAGAGAACATGAGAGAAGGAAAGACAATATAACACTTATGTTCCTAGGAACAAACAGGCATATTAAAAAAAGTAATAATAATAAAAAAGCAGAACTAAACTGTACCTGAGCACCACAAACTGAAAACACTATTTTAATTTACTTTTAATATTCAGCGAAAACTCAACCATACATGTCACCATGCTTTATTTTTTATCGAGAAATCACTTTGAACCCCCCCCCCAGCATTTATAGCCACAGCCATCTTGAGTAAGAGCAGATGATACATGTGGCATTTACTTCCTGGAATCCATCTGCCTTTAGCTCAGGTATGCAGACAGGGGGGTGTGCTTTGTGGAGAGAGTCCTTCCTTTCTTCCCCCAGATAAAAGAAAGACTCCTGGGATGTATGACATTATTGTGGCCTAGGCCAGACTACAGGAAGCAACTAAAAGAAATGTAAAAAAAAAGAGGTTTAAAACAAGTAAATATGATATACTTTCCATACATTATGCAAAACTGCTTGATTTCCCCATCAATAGTCAATGTTGGTGGGGAAATCCCTCCTTCTATTGTATTCTGACAGCGGGAGGTTTGCCAGCCATCAGATGGATGAAGATGAAGATGGATCATTAAGTGTAAGAACTTGTATTCTGATATTGGCAGTGACATCACCTGATCTGGCAAAATTTGGATGCTCAGACTTCCAGTTGTAATGCATGTTAGAGTCTGAAAAATATTGAATGCGCATGGGTTCGGAAAGGCTGAATCCCATACCTTCACCCACTTTGATTAATTTGAAAACGTTGCTGTAATGGCTTCATTATTCATAAAGATGATGGCACACCAGAAAATTACAAAAAGACTTAATGCTTTAGCATTGAAAAGATGAAAAAAACCTGATAGGCTGGTTGTACTGAGATTGATCGATAGAACTAGCTGAGTTTCGAACCTTCTATGGCCAGCTTTAGTTATGGAACAAGTTTCCAGCTACAGAATTTTATGCACATCTCTTATTGTAAACTATTTCTTGTATACTGATCAATGCAGTTTTTGAAGACCCAGTCTGAGTGGATGCCTGTTGTGTTTGAAATACAGCCCAGAAGGCCTATCTGTTTCTGTTCCTGGCCCTTAAGATAAGGTGACCAGATTTTTAAAATGAAATCTGGGGACATATTTTTTTTTTACTAGTAATGGCAGCAATCGACAACTCTTTGCCCGTCTCCGCTGCCGCCGCCCGCCTCACAGCCTATCAAGTCTAAAGCCCCATAGACACTATCAGATTTTCTGCTGATTTTTTCCTTCAGATTTACCAAAACCATATAATATGAGGTCAAACCTTAGGAGTTTCAATTTGTATGCAATCAGGCAGGCCCCTCGCACTACATGGTTTTGGTAAATCTGAAAACAAAAATCAGCAGAAAATCTGATAGGGTGTATAGGCCTTTACTATTCGGGCCCCAGCTACTACTGGGTGGGGAGCAGAGGAAGATCACTCCACCAAGGAAGGCAAGGAGATAAGCAGGCAGGCGACTAGCTGGGACTTGAGCCAAGGCAGAAGAACATGCAAGTGGAGCTGAATGGGCATGCGCCCAAAACTGAAGAAATAGTCCCTCCGCTCCGACCAGCACATGATCATCAGAAAGGGGCACAGATAATGGAAAAAATGAACCCTCATAAGCTAGTAGGAGCGGCAGAGGAGGGGGGGTGCATTTCCGATTTTTTCTTTTTATTCTGCATGGGCTGTCTTTGAAATTGCCCCAGCCCCTGTTCAAATCCAATCCAGGGACAAAACTGGGGACAGACTTGGTCTGGGGACAGTGTCCTCAATCCGGGGACTGTCCCCAGAAACCTGGGATGTCTGGTCACCCTACCTTAAGAGGAACACTGGGAGTAGACACCTTTTAGGCCTTATCTTCATCTCAGGGACTAGAGGCAGGTACATTGATTTCATAGAAAATGGGGAATTAAACTTGATCAGTCAACCACCACAAGCTGAACTAAACTCTCTCAATAAACATTAACGATTTAGACTTATTTTGCTGCTTGCCTTGATAAATAGATACCAATGCATATTATAGTTACTCAGTTTAGACTTTTTTTTTTGCATTTCTTCAATTGCTTCCTGGTTTCTGCCTAGGCCAAAATGATGTCATACATCCCAGTAGTCATCAGGAAGGGAGGAGGCTTTTTCTCAGTTAAGCACACCTTCCTGCCAGCAGTTAAGGGCAGATGGATTCCAGGAAGTACAGTGTTCAGCATAAACGAGTACACCCTAACAGATTTGTCAAAAACTTTTACTTTACTTTTCAGAGAAAATTGAGTACTGTCCGTGATACTTTTTTTATTTGCACTAACATACAATTTTTCAGGACCATGTTAGTGCAAATAAAAAGTATCACGGACAGTACTCAATTGCACTAATACGGCTACAACAAATCAAGTACTTTACTTTTCAGAATCAACATTTTCTATGGGACACTATACTACAAAATACTCCCACAAATGCGGGCCATTGATTGCAACCAAGATTTTTCTTAACACATTCATTCAAGACCATGTTGCCAATGAATAAACCCCAATGAAAGTCTTAGGAGCAAAGCTAAATTTTAGACAACAAAAACCCAATTAACAAGAATTTAACTACAGGTGAGTCTAATTATTCATTAAACAGGTGTCCAGCAGACCGTTGATTATAAAGGGTGTCACTTAACCGCTTACTGACCGGCTAACGCTGATATACGCCGGCAGAAGGGCACGTACAGGCTTACTAACATACCTGTACTTTGCCCTTTAACTCGATGTCCACAGGAATACCCCCAATCGTCTCACGGAGAGGAAGAACGGGGAAATGCTGATGTAAACAAGCATTTCCCTGTTCTGCCTAGTGGCAGGACACCGATCACCGCTGTAATCAGGAGCGGTGATCAGTGTCGAGTCACATGTAGCCCCTCCCCCCACAGTTAGAATCACTCCCTAGGACACACTTAATCCCTTCACTGCCCCCTAGTGGTCAACCCCTTCACTGACAGTCACATTTATACAGTATCAATGCATTTTTAATCACACTGATCGCAGTATAAATGTGAATGGTCCCAAAATAGCGTCAAAAGTGTCCGATCTGTCCACCATAATGTCGCAGTCATGATAAATACCGCTGATCACCGCCATTACTAGTAAAAAAAAAATATTAATAAAAATGCCATAAAACTATCCCCTATTTTGTAGATGCTATAACTTTTGTGCAAACCAATCAATAAATGCTTATTATGATTTTTTTTTACCAAAAATATGTAGAAGAATATGTATCGGCCTAAACTGAGGAAAATTTTTTTTTTTTTATATATTTTTTTGGGTATATTTATTATAGCAAATAATAAAATGAGTTTTCTTCAAAATTGTCACTCTTTTTTTGATTATAGTGCAAAAAAAAAAGCAGAGGTGATCAAATACCACCAAAAGAAGTTCTATTTGTGGGGAAAAAAGGACGCCAATTTTGTTTGGGAGCCACGTCGCACGACCGTGCAATTGTCAGTTAGGCCCCTTTCACACTTATACGACTTGTCCCACGATTTTGTACTGCAAAATCGTATGACAAGTCATTCTCCATCATTTTCCATGACTACCATTCATATTGGCACGACTTTAAGTCGTGCCGACTTGAAAGTAGTCCCTGCACTACTTTGGTCCAACTTCTATGCGAGTTGTACTCCATAGACCTCAATGTTAAACTCTGAAGTAGCATGCAAGTCGTGCCTGAATATTATATAGACACGACTTCAGTACGACTTTGTAAGCACAAGCCTGGCCTCGCTATTCGGGAAAGGAAAACTTTTCTTTACTTTCCCGATGAGCGACAGGCAGTGCTGACAGCTGTCTGGTATGAATCCAGAGGGGGAACGCCGCGCCAAGTTTTAAATGAAAAAACCGGCGTGGGTTCCCCCCCAGGGGCATACCAGGCCCTTAGGTCTGGTATGGATCTAAGGGGAACCCCCTACGTCGAAAAATCGGCGTGGGGTCCCCCCCAAAATCCATACCAGACCCTTATCCGAGCACGCAGCCCGGCCGGTCAGGAATGGGGGTGGGGACAAGCGAGCGCCCCCCCCCCCCTCCTGGACCGTACCAGGCCGCATGCCCTCAACATGGGGGGGTGGGTGCTTTGGGGCATGGGGGGCACAGTGCGGCCCCCCCCACCCCAAAGCACCTTGTCCCCATGTTGATGAGGACAAGGGCCTCTTCCCGACAACCCTGGCCGTTGGTTGTCGGGGTCTGCGGGCGGGGGGCTTATCGGAATCCGGGAGCCCCCAGATCCCGGCCCCCCACCCTATGTGAATGAGTATGGGGTACATGGTACCCCTACCCATTCACCTAGGGAAAAAAGTGTCAATAAAAAACACAGTACACAGGTATTTAAAATAATTTATTAGGCAGCTCCGGGGTCTTCTTCCGACTTCGGGGGTCCTCTTCCGACTTCGGGGGTCTCTCCGGCGTCTCCTCCCGGTGTCCGCATCTTCTGCCGGCTCCTCCGCTTTCTTCTGCAGCTCAATTGCTAGCGGTGGTCCGGACTTCTGCCTTCTGCCTTCTTCTTTTCTTCCAGAGATGTTGACACCATGCTCTCTCCAGCTGGAATGGTCTCTGAACGCTCCGCAGCGGACTTATATAGGCGGTGACCCCGCCCCCTTATGCCGTCACAGTCCCTGGGCATGCTGGGACTGTGACGTTTTAGGGGGCGTGGTCACCGGGTGATGACCACGCCCCCTTATGACGGCACAGTCCCAGCATGCCCAGGGACTGTGACGGCATAAGGGGGCGGGGTCACCGCCTATATAAGTCCGCTGCGGAGCGTTCAGAGACCATTCCAGTTGGAGAGAGCGTCGTGTCAACATCTCTGGAAGAAAAGAAGAAGGCAGAAGTCCGGACCACCGCTAGCAATTGAGCTGCAGAAGAAAGCGGAGGAGCCGGCAAAAGATGCGGACACCGGGAGGAGACGCTGGAGAGACCCCCGAAGTCGGAAGAGGACCCCCAAAGTCGGAAGAAGACCCCGGAGCTGCCTAATAAATTATTTTAAATACCTGTGTACTGTGTTTTTTTTTGACACTTTTTTCCCTAGGTGAATGGGTAGGGGTACCATGTACCCCATACTCATTCACATAGGGTGGGGGGCCGGGATCTGGGGGCTCCCTTATTAAAGGGGGCTCCCGGGTTTCCGATAAGCCCCCCGCCCGCAGACCCCGACAACCAACGGCCAGGGTTGTCGGGAAGAGGCCCTTGTCCTCATCAACATGGGGACAAGGTGCTTTGGGGTGGAGGGGGCGCACTGCGCCCCCCATGCCCCAAAGCACCCACCCCCCCATGTTGAGGGCATGCGGCCTGGTACGGTCCAGGAGGGGGGGGACGCTCGCTCGTCCCCACCCCCATTCCTGACCGGCCGGGCTGCGTGCTCGGATAAGGGTCTGGTATGGATTTTGGGGGGGACCCCACGCCGATTTTTCGGCGTAGGGGGTTCCCCTTAGATCCATACCAGACCTAAGGGTCTGGTATGCCCCTGGGGGGGAACCCACGCCGGTTTTTTCATTTAAAACTTGGCGCGGCGTTCCCCCTTATGATTCATACCAACTACTGTATGTTTTCATTTGTTAATGCCAAGAAACGTGGCAAAGTCGTACAAAGTAGTACTGCTCCCAAATTGCGGTAAAATCGCGATAAAATCGCGGCAAAATCGGGGCCGCGAAATCGCGGTAAAATTGCGCGACTTTGAAGTCGTATAATTGTGAAAGGGGCCTTAAAGAGATGCAGTGCCGAATCGCAAAAAGTGTTCCGGTCTTTTGACAGCCAAATGGTCCAGGGCTTAAGTGGTTAACAAAGGAAAACCCTTCCCATTTCATGCTGTCAGCAATGGTACCACATGGAAGAGAAATGTCACAAGGCCTAAGAAAGAGAAAATAATTTCTTTACACAAGAAAGGTGAAGGCTACAAGAAGATCAGGAAAGCAGCAAAGCTTTACTTATCAGTCAGAATACTGTAGCAAAAGTGATACAAATATTTAATAAAGATGGAACTGCAACCATCTCACAGAGATGTCCAGGCCATTCACGGAAGTTAACACCTCGACAGGAGCTGCTTCTGATGAGAAGGGTTGAAGAAAATCTCCATGGAAACCTAAAGAAGTAGAAAGCCAGTTCATTGATGGTATCATAAATTCACAGATGTACTGCTCTATATTGAAAGCGAAGATGCTACCATCACCCCGTGCCCTTGATTGTCGTGCACTTTTCTAACATGACGATGATCCAAAACACACATCTAAGGCCACTGTTACATTTCTGAAGAAGAACAGGGTGAAAGTGATTCAGTGGCCGAGTACTGTATGTCTCCTGATTTGAACCCAATCAAACACCTATGGGGGAATTCTGAAGAGACAAGAGGGCATCACTCTCCATCCAGCATCCAGGCTCTAAAAGAGGTCATTCTTGAAGAACTGAAAAAGATGTTGCAATATGTCGCCAACTTATTCATTCTATGCCTAGAATACTTGGTGCTGTCCTTACAAATCATGGAGGTCACACAAAATAACAGATGTAGTAGATTTTGTGGAATGTATTCATTTTTGCATCAACTATTTTGAATAAAATGAAACATTTTGTAATCTAAGTTATATTATTAACCACTTCAGCCCAGGAAGATTTGGCTGCTCTATGACCAGGCCATTTTTTGCAATATGGCACTGTGTCGCTTTAACTGACAATTGCGCGGTCGTGCAACGTTGTACCCAAACAAAATTGACATTCTTTTTTTCCCACAAATAGAGCTTTCTTTTGGTGGTATTTGATCACCTCTGCGGTTTTTATTTGTTTCACTATAAACAAATGAAGAACGACAATTTTGAAAGGAACACAATGGGGTTGATTTACTAAAACTGGAGCAGACAGAATCTGGTGCAGCTCTGCATAGTAACCAATCAAGTTCCAGGTTTTATTGGCTTAATTGAACAAGCTGAAGTTAGAAGCTGATTAGCTACCATGCACAGCTGCACCAGATTCTGAGTGCACTAGTTTTAGTAAATCTCCCCCAATATCTTTTACATTTTGCAATAATAAATATTCCAATTTTTCCTCAGTCTAGGCCGATATGCATTCTTCTACATATTTTTGGTAGAAAAAAGTCACATTAAGCGTATATTGATTGGTTTGTGCAAAAGTTATAGCGTCTACAAAATAAGGGATAGAATTATGGCATTTTTATTATTACCATATTTATCATTTATTATGCATACGAATTTTGTACAAAATACAAAATTTAATTTACGAACTTCGGATCCAAATTCTGTTACAATAGAATCGGACAAAATAAGAATGTTCGTTAATTACGATTATCCAGTATGATGAAGTTAAAAACCCCAGCACAGCAAAGGGATGGTGGGAGCCCCTCATAATGATAAATTAATCATAACGAACATTCGTAATTGTTACAAAAAGTTAACGAACCTAAAAGTTAAAAACCCAGGAAGTCAGCACAGCACGGGGATGGAGGGAGCCCCTCATAATGGGCACAGCGGGTGTACAGTCAGATCCGGGAGCTCAGCACAGGGAAGGTGGGAGCCTCTCATAATGGGCACAGCGGGTGTACACTCAGACCCAGGAACTCAGTACAGAGATGGTGGAAAGCCCTCATAATGGGCACAGCGGGTGCACAGACCCGGGAACTCAGCACAGGGATGGTGGGAACCCCTCATGATGGGCACAGCGGGTGTACAGACCTGGGAACTTGGCACGGGGATGGTGGGAACCCCTCATAATGGGCACAGCGGGTGTACACTCAGACCTGGGAACTCAGCACAGGGATGGTGGGAACCCCTCATGATGGGCACAGCGGGTTTACAGACCTGGGAACTCGGCATAGGAATGGTGGGAACCCCTCATAATGGACACAGCGGGTGTACACTCAGACTCGGAAACTCAGCACAGGGATGGTGGGAACCCCTCATAATGGGCACAGTGGGTGTACAGACCCAGGAACTCAGCACAGGGATGGTGGGAACCCCTCATAATGGGCACAGCGGGTGAACACTCAGACCCGGGAACTCAGCACAGGGATGGTGGGCACCCCTCATAATGGACACAGCAGGTGTAAACTCAGATCTGGGAACTCTGCATAGAGATGGTGGAAACCCCTCATAATGGGCACAGTGGGTGTACAGACCTGGGACCTCAGCACAGGGATGGTGGGAACCCCTCATAATGGACACAGCGGGTGTACACTCAGATCTGGGAACTCTGCATAGAGATGGTGGAAACCTCTCATAATGGGCACAGTGGGTGTACAGACCTGGGAACTCAGCACAGGGATGGTGGGAACCCCTCATAATGGGCACAGTGGGTGTACAGACCTGGGAACTCAGCACAGGGATAGTGGGAACCTCTTATAATGGGCACAGCGGGTGTACAGACCCGGGAACCCAGCACAGGGATAATGGGAACCCCTCATAATGGGCACAGCGGGTGTACAGACCTGGAAACTCAGCACAGGGATGGTGGGAACCCCTCATAACAGGTATAGCGGGTGTACAGACCCGGTAAACTCAGCACAGGGATGGTGGAAACCCCTCATAATGGGCACAGTGGGTGTACAGACATGGGAACTCTGCACAGGGATGGTGGGAACCCCTCATAATGAAAAATTCATCATAACAAACATTCGTAATTGTTACGAAAAGTTAACGAACCTAAAAGTTAAAAACCCAGGAAGTCAGCACAGCACAGGGAAGGTGGGAGCCCCTCATAATGATAAATTCATCATAACGAACATTCGTAATTGTTCCGAAAAGTTTATGAACGAAAATTCATATTTCGTACGAATCCAAGTTGAATTTCGGACACGAATTACGAATTAATTCTAATACGAAATGGAACAGAACGAAACGAAACAAAGGTGGAGCCCTCTTGACTCCTGGTATTCGGACTTCCTATCTGCCGGGTGGAGCCCAGAACCATGGTCAGGTTACTACTAAAAGTCCAGCACACATCTGACCAATCAGTATGCTGGCTGTTCTCAAAATCAGGACCCAGGATTAAGGATTTCATCCCACCCGGATCTCTCAGAAATCCCTGAGCCACATGTCCCAAAGTGGACTTTACAAAACACTGAGGAAACTGAAAGGCCAGTTTCCTCTTCAAGTTACATGCTCCCTGGAGCCCCTCAACCCGTCTGGTTGAGAATTCTGGGTCACATCCTCCTTCTAGACCCTGGCAGGACAACGCTCTGCCACAATATATATATATACACACATTATATATATATGTATATATATATGTATACACATAAAGATGACAGGGGGGGCATGGTTACTGTCTTGGAGGGTCTGAATGAGGTATAAGGAAGTTAATAATCTACTTCTTTCCTTCTCAGTTCCCCCTTTGAGCTGGTGAATTGGGGAGTGTGAATTTTGACACAGATCGGCAGTGAAGCGCTGAGATCGCAGCTTCATAAACTGTTCGTTTCTGTGTCAGTCAATGAGAATTCTCAGTGTGCGGAGATCATCGGCGGGAGATAATCGGGGGGGGGAGATTCACAGAGATTCTACGCCAATTATCTCTGTTTCATAAACTGTTTATGGACTGTGATCAGTGGCGATCCTCAGGATCACCACTGTTTCATAAATGGATAGATAAATAATAAATAACACAACTATAACTTCCAGACGGGGCGTGTCTGGATGTAAGCCGAGGAGGACGTGTCCCTGTAGAGCTCCGTCCATCCTGAAAAAAATCCTTCGCCATCCTCTGCACAGAAAGGCCCGGTGAGCACACACAGCTGCCCTGCCTGTCCCAGTTTGACTCCTGCAGCGGTATCACCCTTCATTTAGGAGTCCGGCGGCCCGGTTGTGTGGATACACGGCCTCTGGCCTTCCACCCCTCAGCAGAGACCCGCCGCCATCTTGAGGCCTACAAAGCGTCCTGAAGCCTCCGCGCTCGGGTGCCGCGATCCGCGGAATGAGTGATCGCCCCACGCCAGTGCATCCATGGCAGCTTACCGATCGGCGGCCAGCTCCAGAGGTGCCCGAGGGACCCCACACGTCCAGCCGCACACACCCGCGGACCGCCGCCATCTTGCGGCCTACGAGGCCTGCACTGTTCTCCTCAGCCAGGTATTGTGACTAGTGGAGGGGCGGCCGGTATACACCACCCCCCTTTGTGACAACTTCTCTGGGGGGACAGGTGGTGACTGCTTCATCTGGGGACTTTGGGCCAGCACCATTAGGCCTCAGTGGGAGAGCTCAGTATTGCACCAGTATTGCATTCATCCTGAATTTCTACTCTGCGTAACTCCATATTGCTTGCTCATGCCATCAAAGAGCAAAACAGCGACTAAAAAGGCGCCAGCGCAGCCTGCCCAGCCCGCACAGTGTCCCAGTGCCATTTTGGATCAATTTAAAGCGCTTTTAGTGGACATGGAACAGACAGCGATTCCAACGGCCTCTACATCTCCTCAAGCACCAGTAAGTGATATCACTGTCATCCTTGCAGCCATAGAACAGAGCAGAACCTCCTTACTGGTCTGCATTGACCATTTGGCTGCGGAATGTAACCTCATCAGGGCAGACCTGGACAAATTCAGGGGCAGACTTTCTGAGACTGAGTCGCGAATTTCCGCCACAGAGGACCTCACTACCCGCCATGATGATGCCATCCACGCATTGCAGCGCACTGTCCAATCCCTGGTGGCTAAATCGGACGACGCCGAAAATTGTCTTCGGAGAAATAATGTGAGGGTCCTGGGTCTCCCAGAGGGGGCGGAGGGGGACCATCCAGCTGAATTCGCGGAAGCATTCTTTAAGAAACTTCTTAACTTGACCGAGGTCACCCCGACTTATGTGGTAGAAAGGGCCCATAGAGTCCCGACGGGCCAGAGCATCCCTGGAGCTCCCCCAAGGCCTTTCTTGGTGAGATTCCTCAATTTCAGAGACCGTGACTGCATCCTCCATGAGGCCCGTAAACATCCCACCCTTCCTTTTGAGCACACAGTGGTGCATCTCTATCCTGACTTCTCTGCAGACCTACAAAGACGTCGCAAAACTTTCACTGATATTAGAAGACGACTTCGGGAACGTGATATTAAATATTCAATGCTCTACCCAAGCCGCCTACGAGTTCAGCATGGCGGTTCGGTGAAGTTTTTTGACTCCCCTGACGAGGCCAACACCTGGTTACTATCATTACAGTAATTTTTGAGCCTTCTCTCCAGTCTGCAATCCTGGCTGCTGTTCCTGTCCCTGTCTGTTCTAGTTCTGTGGCGGTTTGATTAACCTAGCATATCACTCACTATCATTGGTTAATACTGTTCTGGGGGTTTTTTTGTACAGTGCAGGACTTCTCCAACCTGGCCTCTGTTTGCGCCATGTATCCCCCCTCTTTTTTTTCTGGGAACATTTACCATTCATGGGGGTAGGGAAGGGGCGCTAACCAACAACGTATCCATGTGAACAACTGACGGATATCCTTGCGGAGCCATGGAGCCCTACAGATACAGACACCGTCTTCAGAAAGATGGACCTTAGAACAGTTTTTTTGTGGTTTTTTTTGCATTTTTTTATTTTAATTTTTTCTATGGTCATGCCTTCCAGGACTTTTTCTGGACAAGTTTTGGGAAAAAGCTGCGTGTACTTTTTGTTTCGGTTTGCTACACAGCAGCAGGGAGTTAATGGGGTTTTGGGATGTTTCTACCTAGCAGGTGCAGCCTTTCACTGTAGTCCCTTCGTTATACAAATGATGTGGTACACACATGATTTGCATAATCTACTTTGTTTTCTCTCTTTGATACAGGTACACTATATAATATATGTTGAGTTAAAATGTGAATATGGCAGGATCAAAGGTTAATGTGATATCTTGGAACGTCCGAGGCCTAAACAACAAATTTCTCAGAGCCTTAATGTTTCAATATTTAAAGACGATCACACCGCACGTGGTGTTTTTACAGGAGACACATCTGGATGAGAGCAGGATACTGGCATTGCGTAGAGCCTGGATACAGAGGGCGATGCACGCAACATACTCCACCTATGCTAGGAGAGTGTCAATCCTGATTAGCAAGGCGGTACCCTGCACTATACACCATGTCATCTCAGACCCGGGCGGCAGGTTCCTGATAGTTATAGCTGACATTAGTACATGCAAGATGGTCTTAGTTAATGTCTATATACCTCCTCCTTTTCAGGTACAGATTCTTTATGATCTCCTTGGTAAATTAGCCCCTTACATGCATCTTCCTCTTATTATAGCAGGAGATTTCAATGCCATACTCTCTGCCGCTCTAGACTCATCAAATGTAGCTAGGGTGGCATCTGCCGACCTTTCTGCCTGGGCGGCTGTGGCCTCCCTGACAGAATTATGGCAATGGAAAAACGCCACCACCAAAAGCTATTCACACTTATCAAAAACACACAGGTCCTCCTCGAGAATAGATTTGGCATTCGCTAAGGCGCCAATGTTACAATTAGTGGGAGGAGCTAGTTACCTAGCTGGGGGCATTTCAGATCACACACCACTATCGGTGCATATTAGTATTCCCTCGGCTCTTAGGGGGGGGGCATGGAGGTTAAACCCTGGCTGGTTGGAGGTGGAAGAGGTGTCCTCCCATGTGGCGCTACATTTCACTGACTACTGGAAAGATAATATAGGCTCGGCAGACCCCACCACAGTATGGGATGCGTTCAAGGCTTGTATGCGTGGACATTATATCTCGGCCATTAAGCAGGCCCGCAGGTCTCACAATAAAAAAGAACAGGAATTGCAGGAAAAAGAAAGGGTCTGTGAACTTGCTCACGCAAATGATCAGTCCGATATAACATATGAAGAGCTGCTAGAGGCAAGACGCGTGCTGGCACTTCACTTTACCGAATTAACACATACATCCAGGGCAAAAAGAGCTGAATCCATTTTTGAGCAGGGAGATAAGAATGGAAAGTTGTTGGCAATGTTAGTGGCAGAACAGAGGATACAAACAAACATACCATGTATTAAAAACGACCGGGGAGACATTCTCACAAACCCAACTGATATTATGGATACGTTTGTGGAGTACTACAAGGCCTTGTATGCTCCTATACCAGTCTATGATCAAGAATTGGATGCATTATTGACGTCACTGAATGTGCCGGTACTGACTGAGACGGATAGGGACGTTTTGGAAGCTGACATAACTGACAAAGAAATTAAAACGGCTATCAGGGCCTTCCCTCCTCATAAATCACCCGGACCAGATGGTTTTTGTATTGAGTGGTATAGACTATATATAGAGGACATGGTTCCCAGACTGAGAGCTCTGTTTCATCATTGTCTTAAACATAAATGCCTCCCAGACTCATTCTTAGAAGCACAGGTGATTCTATTGCCAAAACCAGGCAAGGACCTTTTGATTTGCTCCTCCTACAGACCCATAGCACTATTAAATCAGGATCTAAAAATTCTAACAAAGATCTTAGCTACAAGACTGTCCCAAGTTATTATTACCTTAGTAGACATAGACCAGACGGGTTTCATGCCTCAAAAATCGACAGACACTAACTTACGCAGACTGTTTACTCATTTGCAGATTGATCATGACAAGTCAGGAACTAGGGTGGTAGTGTCCCTCGACATGGCCAAAGCTTTTGACTCTGTGGACTGGAAATATATGCTGGTGGTACTGCGCCACATGTAGTTTGGGGACGTGTTCATGACCTGGATCTCGATATTGTATAGCAATCCCAAAGCGGTTATAAAGCTGGGCACCTCGGTCTCCTCCCAATTTACAGATGGTAGAGGCACACGCCAGGGGTGCCCGTTGTCACCATCTCTATTCGCCCTAGCGAAAGAACCTTTGGCCATAGCACTGAGGAGATCCCCTGACGTGGGAGCATTGGAGGTGGGAGGTATACGGGAATGCATTGCACTCTATGCAGATGACATGCTACTTTTCCTAACGGACGCAGGGCCTTCGCTAGAGGCAGTGTTTGAAATACTGGATAAATTTGCCATCTTTTCGGGACTGCAGGTTAACTGGGAGAAATCCAGTGCAATGGCTATTGACGCAGACACCCAGGCCTCGGCAACTAAACGGGTTCCCATTTCATGGGTAACAGAGTTTAAGTACCTGGGCATACGTATATCGCCCAGGGTTGGTGATTTTATGTCCATAAATTTACTCCCTGCATTGGTCAAGGTCAAATCGCAGCTTGATGCCTGGAAACATCTCCCATTGTCCCTAATTGGTAGGGTCAACCTACTTAAAATGAAGATTCTCACAGTTTTCTTGTACTTCCTGCGGAACACACCAATTTGGATCCCCTGTTCTTTTTTTAGGAGGGTAAACAGCTTATTTAGCTCCTTTATATGGGCCACTGCACACCCCAGAATTGGTCTCCGTACTTTACAGGAGCCATGGGGTCAAGGTGGACTAGTGATGCCAGATCTTTTCAAATACTTTATAGCGGGACAGATGGTGATTGCCAGACGCTGGTTGATGAGGGACGATGGGGACTCAGCAACAGTATTAGAGGCAGCTCTCATGGGATCGTATGAGAGCCTATCCTATTTAGTTTACAGGGGACCCCAAGCCTCCCCGTCTCTGACTGCCTCAATGCGTGTCACTGTCCGCGCATGGGACAGGGCACGAGTTTTGATGAAAGTCGAAGATGGGAGCTGGTCACAGGACACCCCCCTATGGTTCAACCCTAGACTAACACACTTTGGTGCGATCCCTGACCCGGTGATTTAGGCCAGGGTTGGCATTAAACAACTGAAGCACATAGTGGGGGGGAAAAAATTACTCACATTTGACCAACTTAAAGATAAATATAATCTTCCTAACTGGTATCTATTTAGATACCTCCAGTTGAGACATGCTTTTCTTACTCAGTTCAGTTCTGACACACTACAGCTGGGTACATCCCCATTGGAGAACATGCTCGGGGCTGAGGACCTACAAAAACCACTATCAACAGTCTACAAAGAACTATTTGTAGAAAGACCCAAAATGCTTAACAAATGTAAAGATACATGGAGTGCATTAGTAACAGATTTTGGGGGGGAAGATTGGGACGACATGTGGGATCACCCGTTCCGGACTCTGGTGTAGGCCAGGGATAGGCTCATTCAATTTAAAATACTTCACAGGGTGTATTATACTCCTGCAAGGATAGCTAGGATATATGGTACAGGTGCAACAGAATGCTGGCGATGCACGGTTAGCCATGCTGATTTTGACCACATATTTTGGCAGTGTCAGCCGATAAGGGAGTTCTGGAAGGGGGTATCACGCACTATACAGAAGGTACTTTCGGTACCGATTCCTGTTACGGTCGCAGTCTGTTTGCTTGGTCTAGTGGAGGAGTTGGCGTCCCGGAGGGCGCAAAGAACTATGATCTCTCTCTCCCTTTTTTATGCACGTAAAGCTATTTTATTGTGTTGGAAAAAATCTGAACCGCCCACAGTGTCTTATTGGAAAGGCATAATCAATAAAGCATTACCTTTTTACAAAGCAACATACTTAAGCAGGGGTTGTCCAAAAAAATTCGAAAAAGTATGGCAATGTTGGCTGGATAACAAGGACACTTTGAATTGATCTGCTACGGTGGGGGAGTGCTTCAGCAAGCACTCTAAGTATTGGGTAAAATGATGATGTAATCCTGATTAGATAATTATTTGACTGTGTGAGGATTGGGTGTACCATTGATCTCTAGCAAACGAAATATTTTATGAGTAGTGAAAGCAATATTCAAAGACTGTGCAAGAGATTCAGCAACAGTGAAAGGCTGCACAAGGGTAAGGGTTAGGGGGGAGGGAAGGGAGGGAGAGGGGGGGGAATTTTGATACACGTTGTACTGTACTGTATGAGCTGTTAAAATGTTAATAAACAAAAATTTTCAAAAAAAAAACTATAACTTCCAGACAAAGCATAATAATACATGGCAAGGAGTCATTTTTTACAGGCATATTTCATGTTACTGCCCCATTTACAGTGAATGGGGCATCAACAGTTAAGAGTGAACAGACATAAGAAGGTGCCCTGGCCATCTTAGTGCTGATTAAAATGATTCCCTGAGCCAAAAAAAAAAAAGAAAAACAAGCATTGACAGGCTCATGTTTGTAGTTGCTCGCTGAGTAGACTTGAGGCTTGGAAATACTACATGTTCAAAAGTTACAAAATCTACTCTGGTACCATAAAGATCAAGCATGTAATTGTCAAAACATGCTGCATGTTTCCCTCTAAGGATCTACACATTTGGATACCATAGGCATAAAACTTTTAAAAGACTACCTTATAGAATTGCTTTCAGCTTATTAGCCAGTAAGTTACGGCTTACAATTTAGATTCACTATTGAATTCATAAGTCAATGCTCTTTCTATTGACATAGTAACTCTTTTAAATCACTGCCTTGAGATTCATCCAAGCACTCTACAAAGAGCACATAATATGAGTAACATGTCACTACAAATACAAATATATTTAATTATTTAGTACATATACCAAACAAATATCATAAAGTTATAAACTCCTAAAGGAGAATTGCAAGAGCGTTTATCAGAAATGAAGATATTTAAGGGGAAGTGGCACTTTAAGTGGAATGTTCTCCTGTACACATTTGCCTTTCGAAAAGCATTACCAGATGCGTTTTTCAAGCCTATTTATGCTAAAAGGCAAATAGCATAGAATGATAATCACATGATATCTCAGACTCAATACAGAAGCAGAAACTGTATACATGTAATTGTGAATATCGTTTAAGGGAAGAGATTAGACCATATACACTATATTACCAAAAGTATTGAAACACCTGTCTTTACACACACATGAAGTTTAATGGCATCCCAGTCTTATGCCCTGTACACACGATAGGATTTTCAGATGGAAAATGTGTGATAGGACCTTGTTGTCGGAAATTCTGACCGTGTGTGGGCTCCATCACACATTTTCCATAGGAATTTCCGACACACAAAGTTTGAGAGCTTTCTAAAATCCGTTGACGGAAATTCCGATCGTGTGTACACAAATCCAACGCACAACGTGCCACGCATGCTCAGAATAAATTAAGAGACGAAAGCTATTGGCTACTGCCCCGTTTATAGTCCCGACGTACTTGTTTTTCGTCACCGCGTTCAGAACTATACGATTTTCCGGCAACTTTGTGTGACCGTGTGTATGCAAGACAAGTTTGAGCCAACATCCGTCGGAAAAAATCCATGGATTTTGTTGTCGGAATGTCCAATCAATGTCCGACCGTGTGTACAGGGCTTTAGTCCGTAGGGTTCAATATTGAGTTGGCCCACCCTTTGCAGCTATAACAGCTTCAACTCTTCTGGGAAGGCTGTCTACAAGGTTTAGGAGTGTGTTTATGGGAATGTTTGACCATTCTTCCAGAAGCGCATTTGTGAGGGCAGGCACTGATGTGGATGTTGAAGTCCTGGCTTGCATTCACTGCTCTAATTCATCCCAAATGTGTTCTATTGGGTTGAGGTCAGGACTCTGTGCAAGCCAGTCAAGTTCCTCCACCCAAAACTCGCTCACCCATGTCTTCATGGATCTTGCTTTGTGCACTGGTGTGCCGTCACGTTGGAACAGGTAGGGGCCATCCCCAAACTGTTCCCACAAAGTTAGGAGGATGAAATTCTTGAAAATGTCTTGGTATGCTGACGCCTTAAGAGTTCCCTTCACTGGATATAAGGGGCCAAGCCCAACCCCTTATAACCACACCATGATACCCCCTCCACCAAATAATTTGGACCAGTGCACAAAGCATGGTCTATAAAGACATGGATAAGCAAGTTTGGGGTGGAGGAACTTGACTGACCTGCACAGAGTCCTGACCTCAACCAATGGAACACCTTTTTTGATGAATTAGATGGAGAATGCGAGCCCGGCCTTCTCGACCAACATCAGTGCCTGACTTCACATATGCCCTTGAGGTAGAAAGGTCAAACATTCCCATAGACAAACTCCTAAACCTTGTGGACAACCTTCCCAGAAGAGTTGAAGCTTTTATAGCTGCAAAGGTTGGGCCAACTCAATATTGAACCCTACGGACTAAGACTGGGATGCCATTAAAGTTCATGTGTGTGTGTAAAGACAGGCATCCCAATACTTTTGGTAATATAGTGTGTGTATATATACACAGATGCTCAAAAGTTTGCATACCCTGGCAGAAATTGTGAAATTTTGGCATTAATATTGAAAATATGACTGATCATGCCAAAAAAAAATGTATTTTATTTAAAGATAGCAATCATGGGAAATCATTGATTATCACCTAGTTTTTCGGATCCTTTTTAAATTATAATGATAACACAAATTACCCAAATGGCCCTGATAAAAAGTTTACATACCCTGGAATTTTTGGCCTCGGTACAGACACACCTGTGTGTGCCACCTTCTGTCTGTACCAAGGCCAAACATTCCAGGGTATGTAAACTTTTTATCAGGGCAATTTGGGTGATTTGTGCTATCATTATGATTTAAAAGGGATCCAAAGAACTATGTGATAATAAATGGCCCCATGTGATTGCTATCCTTAAATAAAATACAGTTTTTTGGCATGATCAGTTATATTTTCAATCGTAATGCCAAAATTTCACAATTTCTGCCAGGTTGTAAACTTTTGAGCACAACTGTATATATATATATATATATATATATATATATATATATATATATATAATTAAATTGACCCAGAACCATTATAATCCCTCTATAAAGCTAAAATCATATATATATATATATATATATATATATATATACATTATTGTAAAACATTTTTTTAGACCTTTTCATGTGACAACACTGAAGAAATGACACTTTGCTACAATGTAAAGTGTATAGCTTGTATAACAGTGTAAATTTGCTGTCCCCTTAACCACTTGCCGACCAGCCGCCGCAGTTGTACTGGTGCGGAATGGCACGGCTGGGTGAAACGACGTTATGCAACATCGCTTCATCCTGCACGCGCCCACTGCTCACCCACGGAGCTGATGCGAGTGCCCGGCGGTCGAGATCACTGCCGGGCTCCCGCGATCGCTCAGGGCACGGTGAACCGGGATCTGTGTGTGTAAACACACAGTTCTCGGTTCTCTGAGGGGAAAAGTGACAGATCGTCTGTTCATACAAAGTATGAACAGCGATCTATCTCTCCCCCTACACAGTCCACCCCCTCTTCAGTTAGAACACACACTAGGGAACACATTAACCCCTTGATCGCCCCCTAGTGTTAACCCCTTCCCTACCAGTGACATTTTTACAGTAATCAATGCATTTTTATAGCACTGATCGCTGTAAAAATGCAAATGGTCCCAAAAATGTGTCAAAATTGTCCGACGTCAAGGACGTCAATTTAGTTTGGGTGCAACGTCGCACGACCGCGCAATTGTCAGTTAAAGCCAAGCAGTGCTGAATCACAAAAAGTGCTCTGGTCAGGAAGGGGTAAAATCTTCCAGGGCTGAAGAAGTTAAAACAACTCAACACAGCCATTAATGTCTAAACCGCTGGTAACAAAAGTGAGTACACCCCTAAGTGAAAATGTCCAAATTGGGCCCAATTAGCCATTTTCCCTTCCCAGTGTCATGTGACTTGTAATGTACTGTACACATGATTGGACATTCCTATAACAAAATCCATGGATTTTTTTCGATGGATGTTGGCTCAAACTTGTCTTGTATACACACGGTCAACACAAATCTTGTCAGAAATTCCGAATGTCAAGAACACGGTGACGTACAATGGCACTAGAAAAGGGGAGTTCAATACCAAGTGCGCCACCATTTGGGCTCCTTCTGCTAATCTCGTGTTTGTAGAGGTTTGGTGAGAGATGATTCACGCTTTTAAGCCTCGTGCTTTTCCAATCATTACTGCTCTTCAGTTTGTGCTTGTGGGTTCATATCTGGTTTTCAGTGCTTGCCCCCCCAAAGCGCACGCAAGGTCCATATAAAATATATGGAGTACTTTGCGGGTAGGGGGCCATTGATATGCCAGAAAATGTTTAATAATTTAAAAAATGTTTTTTTTATTTAAACTGAAATAATATTTCCTTTGATTTACTGCTTGTGTTTCTTTTAGCTGTCTCCTTGGTTCTCCAATGGGCTTTTTTTTGGACATTTTCTTCAATAGTGCAAACGTAATTTAGTTGATACATGAGGTGACAATCTCTTCTTCAGCAAACTATTATTATGTTGTGGGTCTGCTACACACACACCTTGTTTTTGTTGTTAATGTATGTAATGCATTACTGTTAAAAATATACATCATTTTCAGCACCATGAATAAATTTTGCAGAGTCACAAAAATGGCATGATTGTGGCAAATTATAAAGCACTGTGGGAGTATTTACTAAAGGAAAATCTACTTTGCACTCCAAGTGCACTGCAAAAGTGCACTTGAAACTGCACTTAAAACTGAACTGAAAGTGCACTTGTAGTGCAAAGTGGATTTGCCTTTACTAAATAACCCCAATTTCAGTGTAAACACCAACTTAGTCCAAAAAATTATATTGAGCATTGAAAGAAGAAGCCACACATTGTTGAGTAGAAAACTTTTTACTCTGTGCACATTCACATATGCATTAGAAAATGGTTTTTAAACAAACCAACATATTTTAGTAATAACATTTTTGTTTTTGACTGTACAAATAGCCTTTTTTGTGTTAAAACAGGCATGTTTAAAACCATAAAACAATACACAACTCAGGAACTTACAAAGTTCAACTTTGACAAAGTGAAGGCAATATCAGACATTGGTATGTCCAAACTGTGTTGATCTTGCCTTCATCAGATGGGGTGATGTCACCCCTGTGAAAGCCAAATTTTGAAGATGCACACAAATTGACAGTCAAAATGGGGATTTCCCTCCTGATCCCATGCCTAATGTCAACATGTGCTAGCTCCCATCATGGGGGATTAATAGACGTGTTTCGGGGGTGCAACCCCTTCCTCTCATCTACTTTATTTGCGAGGAAGGGGTTGCACCCCCAAAACGCGTACCAAGATATCCCGTGATGGCAGATAGCATGTGTTGACACACTGTGTGCATCTTCAAAATTTGGCTTTCAAAAATTTTTGAATGGTCAGAAAAAAAAAAATTAAAAAAAGTTAGAAAAAAATAATTTGATAAATGTTGGTGTGTTTTCGATTCTGCCTAAAACATCAATGATGTTTTTGAGTCTTTTTTCTACATCATTGATGTCTCCTTGATCTTCTCTAAATCCCAATTGCTCACCATTATCTCTCTCCTATGAGAACTTGTGCACTAGTAAAATGTGTTTCTTCTTCAACAACATCCACATCACCTAAATTAAAAAAAAAACACACCATGTATTATAAATATGCAGGCATCCATCTATTACCTGAAGCTGTGGTCTCAGACACTCACCTGTAGTGGTCACTATTTTGCCCACTTCATAAACCTCTCCTTCCTCCACATCCTCTGGTTGTTGTTTTTGTATTTCCCCTTCTTTAGGAGGTTGGGGGTCCCTGGAGACCTCAGATGTCCTGAGTCTTTTCTCCTCTATGTGAATAAAATAAAGGTATACTTAGCACACATATTTGAGGCAAGAAATAGGAATATGAAACATTGCTTGAAAGTGTCATACAATTGTCTGTTTTGGCAGAGTTCAAAGCTGAAGACATGGAGGCTGAAGGCTGGAATACTTACCTTTTTTTGTTAAAGTATCACACATGTAGAGACCCCTAGTATCCACCGGAGCATCTGTGTGGGACACCCTAAAAAGTCTGTTCTAGTGTCCCACACTAGTGCTCCTGCGTCCAGATGTGTAAACAGCTGCTGAGTGTCCTCTCCTTACACTGAATCAAGTTTGCATTTCATTCTAGTTACCAACCCATCTAGACAACAATGTACTAAACGTCTTTTAAGACAAATAGGCATGACCAAATGTAGTTAACCTGCATCTGCAAAAAACATTGTATTAGTGGGCCAACGAACGATGCTTACTACGAACAATTACTGTGCCCACGAACCTGAAACTTGCCATTTTAAACTGTACAACAGTAAAGAAAAGCACATGGAGCAGCACGAACGTAAGAAGAAGAATAGGAACACACAACAAAATACTTACTTTTTTGCACCGCTCTTGAAGATGTCCACCATTTCCACCATCTCTATAAAGGCCATATTTGAGGCCTTAAATATCCTCCGGGATCGCGACGTTTGTGGCACCGGGCTTTCCTCATCGTTGCTGCTACTTTCAGGCACCTGCTCTGTCTTTGCCATGTGCTCTCCCACTGCACCGAAAGACAAGGGGCGGGGAATATACTAGAAAGAACGTCTGGGGCAGACGGAGTTCCAAGCACGCGCAGAGTATATAAAGCATAACACGCGTGTGTCGTACGTACGATCTGTGAGTGGAGGAAGGAGTAACGGAAGCGCTGATCGTTCTAATGAAGGTACAATTTTAACTTGGTGCCTCAGTGGCCTATACTGCTTATGGATTAAGGCCTATATTGGGTTTGTCTTGTGTTGTGTCTTGCAGAGAAAATGGATCTATTCAATGATGAGGACTTTATCCCCATATTCATTGATATGTACAGGGAGCTGCCCTGTCTGTGGCAGCTAAACCACCCCTTTTATAACAATAAACCAAACAGGAAGGCAGAGCTAGATCAATTGCTGGAATTTGTGAAGCCGGTGACCCCCACGGCAACCATCCCCTATTTGAAGGCCCTAATTGGTGGCATGAGGAGCACTTATAATTACTTATAATAGGGAGTGCAAGAAGGTCCAGGATTCCCAGAGATCAGGAGCTGCAGCAGATGACATTTATGTACCTATTTATGTATTTATGTATTTTTTCACAAATACTTGGCTATGTGTTTAACTTCAAAAAGGCCAATTTGTTTGTGAGTAGGCAGGTGCATTTCAAAAATACAATGTGAAATTAACAAGGGACACCAACACCAACCTCCTTGAGGTTAAAAAATGCAAGATAATGATGGTGTTGTGGTAACTTAACACAAAACAAAAGAAAAAATTTTTGGAGATCACTATAAAAAAAAAACAAAAAAAAACACTATAACCAAAAATTCTAAACATTATTATGGAGATTTGCCGAAAAAAATAAAAAAAAACAATTATTCATGAGATCACAAGAAATAATAAAGAAATCAGGTTGTCAGAACTCTATGTGAATATGAGCAGCAAAAAAACTTCATTACTCTAGCAGCATGACGAATGTGCTATCTCCATTACAAATGCTAGTTTTATCAGACCGAGGGCTTCCGTCTCGTACTTGATTCTGAGCATGCATGGAACATTGTGTGTCAGAATCGTGTACACACGATCAGAATTTACGAGAACGGATTTTGTTGTCGGAAAATTTGAGAGCCAGATCTCAAATTTTGTATGTCGGAAATTCCGATAGAAAATGTCCGATGGAGCCTACACATGGTCGAAATTTCTGACACAAAGCTCCCATCCGACGGTGTGTACGGTGCATTAATGTTACAGGGTCTCAGGTGTGAATGGGCAGCAGGTGTGTTAAATTTGGTGTTATTGCTCTCACTCTCTCACACTGGTCACTGGGAGTTCAACATGGCACCTCATGGCAAAGAACTCTCTGAGGATCTGAAAAAAGAATTGTTGCCTTACATAAATCTGGCCTAGGCTATAAGAAGATTGCTAAGATCCTGAAACTGAGCTGCAGCATGGTGGTCAAGACCATACAGTGGTTTAACAGGACAGGTTTTATTCAGAACAGGCCTCCCATGGTCAACCAAAGAAGTTGAGTGCACGTGCTCAGCGTCATATCCAGAGGTTTTCTTTGGGAAATAGACATATGAGTGTTGCCGGCATTGCTGCAGAGGTTGAAGGTGTGGGGGATCTGCCTGTCAGTGCTCAGACCATACGCCCCACACCGCATCAAATTGGTCTGCATGGCTGTCATCCCAGAGGGAAGCCTCTTCTAAAGATGATGTACAAGAAAGCCCACAAATCGTTTGCTGAAGACAAGCAGATGAAGGACATAGATTACTGGAACCATGTCCTGTGCTCTGATGAGACCAAGATAAACTTATTTGGTTCAGATGGTATCGATCGTGTGTCGGAAACCAGGTAATGAGTACAAAGACAAGTGTGTCTTGCCTACAGTCAAGCATGGTGGTGGGAGTGTCATGGTCTGGGGCTGCATGAGTGCTGGCGGCACTGCTCCAAAGATGACCACTGCCTTGCTAAAGAGGCTGAGGGTAGAGGTGATGGACTGGCCAAACATGTCTCCAGACCTAAACCCTAGTGAGCATCTGTGGTGGGACGCAAGGTCTCTAACATCCACCAGCTCTGTGATGTCATCATGGAGGAGTGGAAGAGGACTCCAGTAGCAACCTGTGAAGCTCTGGTGAACTCCATGCCCAAGAGGGTTAAGGCAGTGCTGGAAAATAATGGTGGCCACACACAATTTTAACACTTTGGGCCCAATTTTCACTTAGGGGTGTACTCACTTTTGTTGCCAGCGGTTTAGACATTAATGGCTGTGTATTCAGTTATTTTGAGGGGACAGTAAATGTACACTGTTATTATTATTATTGTACAGGATTTATATAGCGCCAACAGTCTACGCAGCGCTTTACAATATAAAAGGAGACAATACAGTTACAATACAATAAAATACAAGAGGATTAAGAGGGCCCTACCCAGAAGAGCTTACAATCTAATAGGGTGGGGCAGGTGGTACAAAGGGTTGTAACTGTGGGGAATGAGCTGTTGGAAGTGGTAGGAGATTAGATGGAGATGTGATAGGCTTTCCTGAAGAGATGAGTTTTCAGGGATCGCCTGAAGGTAGCAAGAGTAGGGGATAGCCAGACCAGTTGAGGTTGCGAGTTCCAGAGGATGGGAGAGGCTCTGGAGAAATCCTGGAGACCAGCATGGGAGGAGGAGACAAGAGAGCTTGAGAGTAGGAGATCTTGAGAAGAGCGGAGAGGACGATTTGGGTGATATTTGGAGACAAGATTGGTGATGTAGCTCGGGGCAGAGTTGTGAATGACTTTGAATGTTATGGTTAGTATTTTGAATTTAATTCGCTGGGTGATTGGTTGACAGCGGAGGGATTGGAGGAGAGGGTCGGCAGACACTGAGCAGTTGGTAAGGTGGTTAAGTCTGGCAGCAGCATTCATGATAGACTGAAGAGGGGATAGCCAATGGAGAGGCAGGCCAATGAGAAGGGAGTTGCAATACTTAAGGCGAGAGATAACAAGGGAGTAAATGAGGAGCTTGGTGGTTTCATTTGTTAAAAAGAGGCGAATTTTAGAGATGTTACAGAGGTGAATTCTACAAACTTTTGACAACGATTGGACTTGGGGCTGAAATGACAAGTCAGAGTCTAGGTTTACACCTAGTACCCTGGCGTGAGGGGAGGGACTGATAGTTGCATTGTTGAATTTTCGGAAAAGTCATGGAGGGGGGCACATGCAGGGGGAATATTAATAGCTCAGTTTTAGAGAGATTTAGTTTAAAGATGTGATGCGACATCCATGCTGATATGTCAGTTAATAAGTTAGTAATGTGAGAGGAGACTGAAGGAGTGAGGTGAGGAGTAGGGATGAGCTTCGAGTTCGAGTCGAACCCATGTTCGACTCGAACATCGCATGTTCGACCGTTCGTCGAATTCCGAACGATATGGGCCGTTCGCGTCAAATTCGAGTGGCGCGTCACGGCCCATAATTCACTGCAGCATCGCAGTGCATTGATGGCTGATGATTGGCCAAGCATGCACTATGACCCACATGCTTGGCCAATCACAGCGCCCTCTGTACAGAGAACCGTAATTGGCCAAAGCCAGGGTGGCTTTGGCCAATTATGGCTCAGGGGGTTTAGTACACGCCCCACACTATATAAGGCCACCTGCACATCGGCCCTGTGTAGTGTGTTCCGGCGTTGAGAGAGAGATAGAGAGAGAGACAGTGTCATTTGATTAAAGTTAGATAGAGTAGGCAGGCGAGTCAGTTAGCTGCACTTACAGTGCATTGTGTATATATATATATATATATATATACATCCTAGGTGTTGTATATATGTATATATATATATATATATATATATATATATATATATATACACTGTATTCAGTTTAGCCAGATCCGTTCTAGTTATTCTCTTCCTACTGACAGGCAGGCAGGTGTTTTTACAGTATTTACAGCTACCTGAAGAAAATTGCTGGTGTTCATCCCAGCTTTGTGCAGCTACATCTCACTGCAGGCCATTAGTATGTCTGGAAGGCCAACAAGAAGAGGCAGACAGTCACAAGCCAATAAAAGAGGGCAAGCAGGCTCTGTGTCTAGAGGCAACAGTGCTGGTCATAGAGATGGTGCATCCTCATCAGCACGTGGCCGTGGGACATGCTTGTCCTTTTTCTCGGCAGCTGGCCGTGTTGAGCCATAACATGCGGAAGCATTGGTAGAGTGGATGACCAAGCCGCCCTCATCCTCCTCATCCTCTCTAGCCCAGGCTCAGGGTACTTTGTCTGGCAAAGCAGCTGCCAATGCGGCCTCTTCCTTCGGCTCAATGGCATCAGTCACTCCTTCCCTAGCCTCACCTTGTCCTCCTGAGGAGTCCCCCGAACTGTTTGACCACAGTGTTGGGTACATGCTCCAGGAGGATGCCCAGCATTTTAAAGGCTCCGATGATGGTACCCAGCTAGAGGAAGGCAGTAACGTGAGAGAGTGGGTGCCCAAGAAGGACAGCAATCTGGAAGTCATGTTCCCCCAGGTGCAGCATACTGTCAGCTTTGCTCCAGTGATGAGGAGGGAGGGGATAATGAGGTCACTGACTCCACGTGGGTACCTGATAGGAGAGAGGAGGCACATCACCAAAGAGGCAGGATGCTCTCCAGGGGCCAGCTTAAGGGCAGCACACTGACTTCATCACACCGCAGAGCTCCGCATGTGCACGGCGCTGCTGTCTCTGCACGTTATTCCAAAAGTTCTTTGGTGTGGGCCTTTTTTGCGACAAGTGCATCAGATCCCACCGCTGCTATTTGCAACATATGTCTCAAGCGTATCTCGTGTGGCCAAAACATCAACCGCTTGGGCACCACATGCTTGACCAGACATATGTCGACCTGCCATACAGTTAGTTGGCAAGTGTACCTAAAAGACCCACACCAAAGAACAAAGAGGACCTCTCCTTGCTCCTCATCAGCTGGGATCTCCAACCCCACTATACCTTCAGTCCTCTCTGAGACCTGCACTGAGAGGAATGAAGGTGTAGAATTAGGTGTGTCACAGCCACGTACATGGGCGTAATCTGCTATCGGTACACCGACATCAGATTGTACCAGGCAAATTTCCCTGCCCAGCTGCTGCACCGCTGAAAGAAGTTCGCTCCCAGCCATCCACATGCCCAGTGGTTGAATGCTAGCTTGGCTAAATTGCTAGTACCTCAACTGTTGCCTTTTCAGTTGGTAGACTCTGCCCCCTTCCGTGAGTTTGTGGAATGTGCGGTTCCTTAGTGGCAGGTTCCCAAACACCACTTTTTCTCACGGAATGCGATTCCGCTCTCTACCGGCATGTGGAAGGCAATGTCTTGGCCTTGCTGGACAGGGCAGTCAGCGGTAAGGGGCATATTACCGCTGACTCATTGTCAGAGAGCTCACTTTGCTGGTCATGGGATTGGCCACCAGAGGGCGTGCCTGTTTGCAAGCCAGCCTATTTAAGTTTGTCAGGCACTCTGTTCAGTGCTGCCTGATCATCAGCTTCCTGTGCCATAGTTCCTGTTTCCTGTCTTGTCTTCCTGTTTACCTGATCTCCTGACGACCCGGATTGCCCTTGGATTCTCCTGTTTGCTGCCTGTACCTGACCTTGGCCTGTTTGACTCCGCTTCTGCCTGCTCCTATTGTACCTTGCTGCCAGTCGGTTGCCGAACCCTGCTTGTGTCCCGATCTGCCTGTCTTGCTCCTGCTCAGCACCTGTTACCAGTGTTACGGACTACTGACCTGTTGTCTGAAGATCATCTCTCATCCTGTACCTGGATCTCTTCAGCAGGCTCTCATACATTCCGCACTCTCGTGCCTCCTGTCTGCTCTACCAGGGGCCATGAGTCGGATAAGTAAGGGAGTCTACCCTCTGCCCAAGCGGACTCATCAGTCTGGTAAGTAAAAGTCTGACAGTATCAGGCAGCCATGACTGAGTCTGGGCAGGGGGCCTCCCCCATGGATGAACTATGTAGACACCTGGCAGGACCGTGAAAAGCCTTCAGGAAGGTTACTCAAGATTGGAGGAACAAGTCCAGGCCTTATCTTCCTCTTCCAACCCCCATGGGGGGTGTTCTGCTGGATTCCAATCTGCACCCTCCGTAGTAAAGCTTCCTCCAGAGCCCAGAGTACCCACTTCCGAGAAATTTGCCGGTGAACGCAGCAAGTATCGTGCCTTCTGCAATTCCTGCGAACTCTACTTTGCTCTGCAACCCCGCACGTTTTCACTGGAAGCGACCAAAGTAGGCTTTGTTATTTCCCTGCTGACAGGTGAGCCACAAACCTGGGCTCACCGCCTTCTGGAGCAAAAATCTATCTCCCTAGATAGCCTAGACGATTAATTTCAGGGCCATGTCCCAATTATATGAAGATCCCCAACTGACAGCGACTGCTGAAGCTGCACTGCACTCTCTGCAACAGGGTCGCAGAGCGGCCGAAGATTATGCAGTCAACTTGCAGACGTTGGAGCGCCGATACGGTCTGGAACGATGCTGCCCTGCGTCATCAGTTCAGAATGGGGCTATCTGACCCACTCAAGGACGAGTTGGCTCGAGTGGGGGTACCTCAGTCTCTGAAAGACCTCATCGATCTCTCCATCCAGATTGACCGTCGCCTAAGAGAGCGTCGGTCAGAAAGGTCTACCAGCCACCTTCGTCCCACCTGGATGTTACCCAAGGTTCCCAGTCCGGTCAGTCAGTTTCCTCCGGCTTCATCTGTCTCGACTCCAGAACCCCCTGAACCCATGCAACTCTGTCTGCTCCGGCCTAGGCTTACTCCAGAGGAAAAGATGCGCAGACGAACCCACAACCTGTGCCTATACTGCGGTGAATCCGGGCACTACGTGAGAGCCTGCCCCAACAAGATGCGTAAGTGTCATTCTGCCTCTTCAATGTGTGCATCTGTGTTACCTAAACTTGGTTCTCATCTCGCTCTTTCCTTCACTCTGCAGCTTCCAGGAGGGAGTATTCCAGTGTCAGTAATTATTGATTCCGGCGCATGCTGCTGTTTTATCGATTTGACCTTTGCTGCCAACCATCGTATTCCGCTTCAACCTAAGGCTCAGGGGCTTGCTGTCCATCCAGCGGATGGATCCATCCTTAGTTCAGGCCCGGTCACTCAAGAGACCGTCCCCTTGCTGGCCACCATGGGTACCCACCATCAGGAGCTTCTGCGTCTGGATGCCATCTCTTCTCCTATCTTCCCTATTATCCTAGGGATGTCCTGGCTGCAGGCCCACAATCCCAGTATCAACTGGGCCACAGGAGAAGTCAAATTTCTCTCTGAGTATTGCCAACAGCATTGTTTACAGCAATCTTCTGACATGACCTCCCAACTCCTGTGCTTGGACTCAGATGCTGAACTATGTCAGTCCGTCCCTGAAGCTTATCTGGACTTCCTGGATGTATTTAGTAAAAAAGGAGCAGAAACCTTGCCCCCTCATAGGCCGTATGACTGTCCTATAGAACTGTTACCTGGTACTGAAGTTCCATTTGGGAGAATCTTCCCGTTAACTGAGCAGGAGTTAGACACATTAAAGACTTACATAGATGAAAACTTGAAAAAAGGGTTCATTCGTCCTTCTACCTCCCCAGCCGGTGCCGGCATCTTCTTTGTCGAGAAGAAGGACCACTCGTTACGTCCCTGCATCGATTACCGGGAGTTGAATAAGATCACCATTAAGAATCGTTATCCCTTGCCTTTAGTACCTGAACTTTTTCAAAGATTAGGAACCGCAGTCATATTCACGAAACTAGATCTCCGCGGAGCTTATAACTTGATCCGTATCAGAAAAGGGGACGAATGGAAGACGGCCTTCCGTACTCGATTCGGGCACTTCGAGTACCTTGTCATGCCATTTGGATTATGCAACGCTCCCGTAACCTTCCAACATTTCGTCAACGATATTTTCCGTGATTACCTGGATCTGTATGTAATAGTATACCTTGACGACATCTTGATCTTCTCCTCTTCACTAACCGATCACCGTAGACATGTCTGCAATGTCCTAACCCGGTTTAGGCAACACGGCCTCTATGCAAAACTCGAGAAATGCGAGTTTGAACGTCAATGTATTCAGTTCTTGGGCCTAGTCATCTCAGTGGAGGGTATCAGGATGGACCCCCAAAAGGTGTCTGCTATTCTGGATTGGCCCGCTCCGATAGATAAAAAAGGGGTACAATGCTTCATTGGCTTTGCCAATTTTTACCGGAAGTTTATTAAAGGTTTTTCTGCAATCATCGCTCCAATCACCGAATTGACCAAACAGGGAACCCGATTCTCTTGGACTGACAAAGCCCAGTTGGCTTTCGAAAGACTCAAAAAGCTATTTACTTCAGCCACCATTTTGAAACACCCTAACCCTGTCCTACCATTTGTCTTGGAGGTCGAAGCTTCGGAGATCGCAGTGGGAGCGGTGCTCTCTCAACGACAGGGCGCCAAGGCCCTCCTCTATCCAGTGGCGTTCTTTTCACGCAAACTTTCAATTTCGGAAAGAAATTATGATGTGGGGGATCGAGAACTTCTGGCCATCAAGGCGGCTCTGGAGGAATGGCGTTACCTATTAGAGGGCGCTGCACATCCTATTCTGGTCTACACCGACCACAAGAATCTGGAATACCTGAGAACAGCCAAAAGATTAAGACCTCGTCAGGCCAGATGGGCACTTTTTTTCTCACGATTACAGTTTCACATAACTTACAGGCCCGGTTCCAAGAATATAAAGTCAGATGCTCTTTCCCGCATGTTTTACGATTCAGAGAAGACCGTATCTCCCGATACGATTCTTCCTTCAGGGAACTTCCTTCTCCTCCAAGGGGACCTTGTTTCACGGATAAGACAGGCCTCGGTAGGAATGCTTCCGTACCCCGAAACAGATTGGAGAGAGGGCCTGTTTTGGCGAAGAGACAAGATGGTGGTTCCCGAGAAGCTAAGGGTGACTGTGATGGAACTATGTCATGACCATAAGTTGGCCGGACATTTCGGTGTCCTGAAAACCACTGAGCTGGTACAGCGCACCTTCTGGTGGCCTCAATTAGCCTGTGACTGTAAAAATTTTGTGGATTCATGCAACACTTGTGCTCGGAGTAAGAACACCAGGACAAAGGCCTGGGGATTATTAAAACCCTTACCTGTTCCAGAGAGGCCATGGAAGATGATATCAATAGACTTCATTGTGGAATTGCCCCCCTCCGAGGGTTTCTCTACTATTTTTGTTGTGGTAGACAGGCTGTCGAAGATGGCACATTTCCTCCCCATGAAGGGTACACCTTCGGCTATGGATATGGCAAACATTTTTGTCAAAGAAGTGGTTAGGTTACATGGTGTCCCAGCAAGCATTGTGTCCGATCGGGGTGTTTAATTCACTTCAAGGTTCTGGAAGGCCCTCTGTGGTTCCCTCGAAATTGAATTGGCCTTTTCATCCGCCTATCATCCCCAGACGAACGGGCAAACTGAGAGAACCAACCAGACCTTGGAGCAATACCTCAGGTGCTTCTCTGCCTTCTCTCAGGATGACTGGGTTTCCTTATTCCCCTTTGCAGAATTCTCCTATAACAACTCCTTGCACTCTGCCATCAATCAAACATCATTTTACGCTAATTACGGGTTCCATCCATCTTTTCTACCAATCTCAGTACCTGAATGCTCCGTTCAGACCGTCTCAGAGACTATGAATTTCTTTTCCACCAACAATAAGATCCTACAAGAGACTATGGCCAAATCCCAGGATTACAATAAAAAAATGTTTGATAAGAAGAGGCGTGGAGAATTGATCATGGAGCCCGGCAACCAAGTGTGGTTGTCCACAACTAACCTGAAAATGTCTTGTCCCTCTAGGAAATTAGGCCCTAAGTTTATGGGTCCCTTCCCAGTAAAGAGGAAAATAAATGATGTGACCTATGAACTTGATTTGCCAGACTCTCTAAAAGTACACCCGGTCTTCCATGTGACGCTGCTGAAACCTGCTACCTCTAATCCTTTTGCTGGTCGCACTGTCGGCCCACCCAAACCTGTCATAATTGACAACGAAGAGGAATTCGAGGTAGAGGCAATCCTTGACTGTAGGAAAAGGAGGAATGGAATTCAGTATCTTATTAAATGGAAGGGCTATGGTCCGGAGGACAATTCCTGGGAACCAGAAAATAATTTACATGCCCCGGAACTTTTACAGACTTTCAGAAATGTTCATGCCTCCAAGTTGGCCCGGCTGGGCATCCGGAGGCTGCCCTTAGGGAGGGGGCACTGTCAGAGAGCTCACCTTGCTGGTCATGGGATTGGCCACCAGAGGGCATGCCTGTGAGCAAGCCAGCCTATTTAAGTTTGTCAGGCACTCTGTTCAGTGCTGCCTGATCATCAGCTTCCTGTGCCATAGTTCCTGTTTCCTGTCTTGTCTTCCTGTTTACCTGATCTCCTGACGACCCGGATTGCCCCCGGATTCTCCTGTTTGCTGCCTGTACCTGACCTTGGCCTGTTTGACTCCGCTTCTGCCTGCTCCTATTGTACCTTGCTGCCAGTCTGTTGCTGAACCCTGCTTGTGTCCCGATCTGCCTGTCTTGCTCCTGCTCAGCACCTGTTACCAGTGTTACGGACTACTGACCTGTTGTCTGAAGATCATCTCTCATCCTGTACCTGGATCTCTTCAGCAGGCTCTCATACCATTCCGCACTCTCGTGCCTCCTGTCTGCTCTACCAGGGGCCGTGAGTCGGATAAGTAAGGGAGTCTACCCTCTGCCCAAGCAGACTCATCAGTCTGGTAAGTAAAAGTCTGACACTCATGGTCCAGCAGGCATGGACAGGGACGTTACCTATCTTTCCCCACGCACTGGGTGACTCTTCTGGTAGCTGGGAAGGATGCAGGGCAGGGTGCAGTAGTGTTGGAGGCTGTTCCGCCACCATGCCTCCAAAATTCTGCTAATGGTGATTCTGCCACACCTCTCTCCTCCACTCCCTCCTCTTCTTTTTCCTCCATGGCCTCTTCCTGTGCTGATTTGTCCTCGGAACCAGCGGTGCTCCGTAGGCGTTCAAGAGGCAGGCCAGGAAAGTCTGTGTGCATTTCCGCAGATCATATAATGCCAGTGCTCGGCTGGCTGACCTCCAAAAGGAATTTAACCTGCCCAAGAACCGCCTAATCTGTGACATGCCCACCAGGTGGAGCTCAATTTTGGCCATGCTGCAATGGCTGCACATGCAGCAGAGGGCCATCAATGAGTACCTATGCGCCTATGGCACGAGGACAGGGTCAGGGTACCTTGTTTTTTTTTCCCCACGCCAGTGGGCTATGATCAGGGATGCATGCACTGTCCTGTCACCATTTGAGGAGGCCACGAGGATGGTGAAAATTTGGTAAAATTGGTGGTGTTCTTCTGATCCTATATTAATACCACAGGCAGACAGCTACAGTATTTACAGTTAGTGTACTGCGTCCTCTGCACAGTGTGCACCTAAAGCTACCTGAAGAAAATTGCTGTTGTTCTGCTCCTATTAATATTGATGCACGCACTGTCCTGTCACCATTTGAGGAGGCCACGAGGATGGTGAGCAGTGACAGTGCATGCATCAGTGAAACTGTCCCCCTTGTCCACCTGTTGGAGCACACGCTGCGTGGAATAATGGACAGGGCACTTGAGGCAGAACAGAGGGAGGAAGAGGAGGACTTCCTTACCTCTCAAGGCCCCCTTTATCCAGACAGTGTTCCTGCGTGCCTGCCGATCACACAGGAAGAGAACGAGGAGGACGAGGAGGATTGTGTCAGCATGGCATCAGTGACACTGTCCCCCTTGTCCACCTGTTGGAGCACACGCTGCGTGGAATAATGGACAGGGCACTTGAGGCAGAACAGAGGGAGGAAGAGAAGGACTTCCTTACCTCTCAAGGCCCTCTTTATCCAGACAGTGTTCCTGCGTGCCTGCCGATCACACAGGAAGAGAACGAGGAGGAGGAGGATTGTGTCAGCATGGAGGTGGAGCCTGGCACTCAGCATCAGCAGCAGTCTTCAAGGGATCATTTACAGTCCCAAGAAACCCATGGACTTGTATGTGGCTGGGAGGAGGTGGCTGCAGATCATGTCATCCTTAGTGACCCAGAGGACTCCGGACCGAATGCCTCAGCAAACCTACGCTGCATGGCTCCCTGATCCTGCAAAGCCTGAGGAAGGATCCTCGTATTCGTGGCATCAAGGAGAGGGATCAATACTGGCTGGCAACCCTCCTTGATCCACGTTACAAGGGTAAGGTTGTAGACCTTATCTTGCCATTGCAGAGGGAGCAGAGGATGAAACATATTTGGGAGGCCTTGCAGAAAGGTCTGTGCAATGTGTTCCCAGAGACTGGGAGGTTACAAACTCCTGTTCCTAGACAACGTGTTGCTGAGGCTTCGGTCAGTCAAAGAAGGAGCGGTGGAGAAGGTGGCCGTCTGACCGATGCAACAATTTTTTAGTCCGCAGCCCCCAGGTATGATCAGTTGCAGCAACCATCGCCAGCGTCTGATTTACATGGTGCAAGAATACCTAGGGGCAAGATCTGACTTGGACACCTTTCCCACCGAAAATCCTCTGGGTTACTGGGTCTTGAGGATTGATCACTGGCCAGAGCTTGCACAGTATGCAATTGAGCTACTGGCCTGTCCTACATCCAGTGTTCTTTCGGAACGCACATTCAGTGCTGCTGGAGGCTTTGTAACCGATCACAGGGTGCGCCTGTCCACCGACTCGGTCGATCGACTGACCTTCATAAAAATGAATCAGTCTTGGATCACCATTAGCTACCAGGCACCTGATGCTGATGTAACTGAATATTTTTTTTGAAATGTCAGATCCCTTCAAGACTGCCTATGCTGATGCTAAGTGACTATCCTGTTATGCTGAGTGATTATCCTCTTCCTCCTCAATGATCATGCTGATAGCTTGTAAGAACATTTTTGGTTCTGGGTGCCGCCACCAGTGGCTAAGGCCCAATTTTTCAGCCCCTGTTTAACAGGGACGTGTAATTACAATTTTTGATGCAATATTTTGCAGGAGGGTTCATTGCTGCGCTCAACTAGAGTATCTGTGAGGGGTTGCAGTGTTGTGGCACCAGCACCAGTGCCTAAGGCCCAATTTTTCAGCCCCTGTTTAACAGGGGCGTGTAATTATAATTTTTGATGTAATACTTTGCAGCAGGGCTCATTCCTGCGCTCCACCCAGAGTATCTGTGAGGGGTTGCAGTGTTGTGGCGCCAGCACCAGTGCCCAAGGCCCAATTTTTCTGCCCCTGTTCAACAGGGACATGTAATTGCAATTCTTGATCTAATATTTCACAGCAGGGCCCATTCCTGCACCCACCAAGAGTAACTGTGAGGGCTTACAGTGTTGTGGCAACACCAACACCTAAGGCCCCAATTTCTGCAGAGTATATAGGGCAGGCCCCTACTTTCAAACATCCAACTTACAAACGACTCCTACTTGCAAACGGAAGGAGACAACAGGAAGCGAGATGAAATCTACCCCTAGGAAGGGAACAGTCTCTCATGAGTTAATATGGGAAAAATGTGTCTCCTCTCCACTGATGCTTTATCACCAATCATTGTTTCACTAAAAACCCCAATTTTCAAAAAACATTTGTCATTGGGACAGAAAGTGAGGTGAAATCTTCTGAAGAGGTGCACAGACAGCAAAACAAATGTTACAGGGGTGATAACCCTTCCCTATGTTTTCCAAAAAGCTTAAAAATAGATTTTTTGGCTTGAGCTACACTTTAAAAATGTACCAGTTCAAAATTATAAACAGATTTTTCTTAACAACAAATCTACAGTCCCTGTCTTGTTTGCACCGCCTGTATACTGCTGTTCAGAGTATATAGGGCCTTGGGCCCCACGCCTTTCCTTTTTTTAATTTGGGTGCGGGGTTGCCCTTAATATCTATACAAGACCCAAAGGGCCTGGTAATGGACGGGGGGGTACCCATGCCATTTGTCTCACTGATTTTCATCCATATTGCCGGGACCCGACATTACATTAAAGCCGCAAGCAGTTTTAAGTGATTTTTATTCCTTTAAAAATGACATTTTGTGCAGGCGCCACTTTACAGGCATACTATAGACACCCCCCAGGTATGATATTTAAAGGAATATTTAACTTTTTGTCCCACTTTAAGCATCATTAAAATCACTGCTCCCGAAAAAAACTGCCGTTTTTAAAACTTTTTTTTGCATTGATACATGTCCCCTGGGGCAGGACCCGGGTCCCCAAACCCTTTTTAGGACAACACCATGCATATTAGCCTTTAAAATTAGCACTTTTGATTTTGAACGTTTGAGTCCCATAGACTTTAACCGGTTCAATAGAGGGCATTTTCACCCCCTTCCTTCCCAGGCCAATTTTTAGTTTTCAGCGCTGTCGCACTTTAAACGACAATTGCGCGGTCATGCGACGTTGTACCCAAAAAAAATTGACGTCCTTTTTTCCCCACAAATAGAGCTTTCTTTTGGTGGTATTTGATCACCTCTGCGGTTTTTATTTTTTGCGCTATAAACAAAAGAAGAGCGACAATTTTAAAAAAAAAACACAATATTTTTTACTTTTTGCTATAATAAATATCCCAATTTTTTTTTTTTTTAAACAAATTTTTTCCTCAGTTTCGGCCGATACGTATTCTTCTGCATATTTTTGGTAAAAAAAATTCGCAATAAGCATATATTGATTGGTTTGCGCAAAAGTTATAGCGTCTACAAAATACGGGATAGATTAATGGCATTTAAAAAAAAAAATTATTTATATTTTTACTAGTAATATCGGCGATCATGATTTTTTTTCGTGACTGCGACATTCTGGCAGACACATCGGACACTTCTGACACATTTTTGGGACCATTCACATTTATACAGCGATCAATGCTATAAAATTGCATTGATTACTGTGTAAATGTGACAGGCAGTGAAGGGGTTAACCACTAGGGGGACACAAGGGGTTAAGTATGTTTCCTAGGGAATGATTCTAACTGTAGGGGGTGGGGACGTACAAGGGGAGGAGACCGATAAGTGTCCTGGTGTACTGGGAACACAGATCGCTCTCCTCTGAACTGACAGGATGTGGATCTGTGTGTTTACACACACAGATCCACGGTCCGGCCCGGTTAACAGGCAATCGCGGGTGCCCAGCGGACATCGCGGCCTGCCGGGCACAAGCACCGGGTCCCGAGCAACGCGGCGGGCGCGCGCGCGCCCCCTAGACGGCCGGGAGTCCCAGGCCGTCATATGACGTCCACCAAGGATGGGAGATCCCATCTGTGGACGTCATTTGTCTATGGCCCGGTGCTGAAGTGGTTAATGGGGTTCTAAAGTTCGCGCAAACTTTCCATCCGTTTGCAGGTTCTGGTGCGAACCGAACCGGGGGGGGGGTGTTCGGCTCATCCCTAGTGAGGAGTAGACAGATAGGTTTGGTTGTCATCAGCGTACAAGTGGTATTGGAAGCCGTGGGCGGTTATCAAGTGACCAAGGGGAGGAGGAGTAGATAGAGAAGAGAAGGGGTCCAAGAACCGAGCCTTGGGGGACCCCCACAGAAAGGGGCAATTGAGAGGAGGAGACAGAGTTGTTATACAAGCTGTACACTCACTACATTATAGCAAAGTGTCATTTCTTAAGTGTTGTCACATGAAAAGATTTAATAAAATATTTACAAAATCGTGAGGGGTGTACTCACTTTTGTGTATATATATGGTGGTTCAAGCTGCTGGCTCCTATGTCACTATTGTATTCTGTAACGATGTAATGGCCAGCAGAGAAACCAGAGCATACAAGTGTAGCGCTGGTAGATTTTATCTACCGCTGATAGGTAAATTTAGTGGGTCGCTTGTTATAGGAAGTTAGATTTGCCTCTGTTCCAGCTTGGCTGACGTTGCATGCAGTTCCACATTGTGCCGGTTGGTGTCGTTGTCACTGTTGGCAGGTGTTGGAAAAGTAACATGTTAAAGCGAATGAGTGCTCCTCTTTCCCAGAGATAACTCAGTGGAGGTGGTCCTCCGAGTTGCATTCTGGGAGAGGGTATTTATGGGACAGATGCCATGTTTTAGGGTTCGTTTTCAGCCACCTGTTGGCCCTCCTGGACGACAGGTATGCATTAGGAATACCACCTTCCGTTCCGGAGGCCCGTGTCGCTGCAGCGTGTGGGTGGGCCCAGAAGCCTGTCTAGGGCCTACCACTGCAGCGGAGGAATGGTCTTGAGTTGTCTTTCCTGAGTAAAGAAGCTGGACAACCGGGAAGATCCCAGGGGAGGACCCGTCATGAAAGGATCATGTAGAGTGTTGGTCTGGAGAGGGGCCTGGTGACTCGGTTGGAGGACGCATTCCGAAATAATCTTACAGTATAGTACTGCCGGGTTGGCTTAAAGGTTCGAGTACTGTATCTGACTTTCACCACAAACCAATACATCCTGTGGCAGAGGATCGTACGGGTTTTATTCCAGATAAGTCTGCGGCAGAGACTTTTGTTCGTGCTATGTGCTGGCTGCTAGGCAAGTGAGAGATGTCTATCCAGGCGGGCAAAGATTGAATCCTACGAAAGGGGGACTATTCAATTACAAGTGTTCAATTACAAAGAGTGTTCTGAAGAAATACAAAAGAAAGGCATTTGAGCTTCCCTGCAGCTTTCCTACTACCTCTTTCCCGCTACTTCCCTTGTTCGTTCTAATAAAGCATTGGAAAAATCTACTCAAGTGTTTGGTGCTTATATCGTCCAGAGGTAAACTCAACAGAACCCTAGACCCGGTGCCAGTGAAACAGAGGTGTCGAGAGTGAAGGTAACAAGCCCGTTTAAACCAGCAGCTCCACCGAGAGTTATTGCTACACAAGGAACCAAGCATTCACAGGATCTGAGAAACAGGTGGTGGCATGGGTATTAATGCTCTTATTTTACAGTACATGCATTTTGGGCAAGAGGGAGTTCAATCTTGGATAAAGGTGTCACTGCTGACTCATTCATTGATTTTGTAAATTTCAGCTTTGACTGCTGGGTGATTTTTACAACAAAGGAGATACTGAAAAATATCCGAAAAGACCTTGGGCTGCCCTTGGTGGCTGGACTCAAAATAAATATAATCCATATGCAATATTTTATATTTACCTAAAAACCAAGAAAAAAGTATGTGTTAGTTTTTCCTTAATTCTGACCATAGTAAGTAAATAAAACATCGAAAAAACCACTATACCTTCACTTTAAGAAAAATATTGCTTGGGTATACACAATGAAGGATAGTAATGATCATGAACTCAGACCATTCTTTTTGCTGCTTCTGTTTCTGTGTACTATTTAGGAAATCGACATAGAATGTTTGAGGAAGCTTAGCACATCATAATATAAAGGTACACGATCAACAGATCAATACTCCACTCTTCCAAGCCTACAATATAGTGTATAGTATGTCATTTTCTGCCATGTGCTCCTGTTTGAGTAATGGCACATTTTTTCTTTGGGTTCTTATCTTTAGCAACATAGATGGAAGAAGACATACAGTAACTAATACAGAGTAGCAACTTATATAGGGTATAACTCTATGGTGAACTTATTATTTTGATTGCATAATTGTGTCCAATGAATATTACAATACTGCAAATGTGAGAGAATTTATAGGGCTACTCACTCTTCTGTGTTTCACACGTTTTGTTTTGAGAACTGGCCTTGAAACTTTTCTTTTTTTTTTGCACTAACAGTTATGCCGCGTACACGAGCGGACTTTCTGGCAGACTTGGTCCGGCGGACCGGACTCCATCGGACAATCGATCGTGTGTGGGCTCCAGGGGACTTTTTTCCCAAAAGTCCGACGGACCTAGAAATAAAACATGTTTCAAATCTTTATGACGGACTCGAGTCCCGTCGAAAAATCCGCTTGTCTGTATGCTAGTCCGACGGACTAAAACCAACGCTAGGGCAGCTATTGGCTACTGGCTATCAACTTCCGTATTTTAGTCTGGTCTTACGTCATCACGTATGAATCTGTCGGACTTTGGTGTGATCGTTTGAAAGTCCGGCGGACCTACGCTGCAAAGTCCGTCAGAAACACTGTCAAACCTAGTCCATTGAAAAGTACGCTCGTGTGTACGCAGCATTACATTTTCAAGACAAGCTTTCAGGGTATACCCCTTCCTTCTAAGATATATAGATATATAAAGTACTGCTATATAAAGGTTTCAGAAAAATGTTAGGAAGACAAATCTGCAAAACAACAATCTCTGAGGAAAAAAAAGTGACACAACAGACAAAGCTGATAAAAATCAAGAGAGTTGGTCAGATAAGGAGTAAAGATGTGGGCTTTGGAATTAAGGGAAGAAGCGAGAGAGACACATAGGTATAAATGGTCATAAAATTGTTGGATAGTGCTTTAGAAATCTGAGCTTCACATTCAGTCCATTATTTTTTGTGTCAAATATAATTACCATTTGTTGTTTCAATGGTTTTCTTTTCCTGAGTATTGTGAAATTCACTTTAGGAACCAAAACATTCATGTCTTCCATACTGTGCTCTGGTTGTGAGAAATGATGTTCCACGGGTGTGCAGTGGTGTCCTTTCTGTTTTTTTATGGTGTGTCTACAAAGATTCATTCTTTTCTGTGATTTCTGTTGTGTCGCCAATGTAACATTCATTTTTCCATTGCATTACACAACATTATTGGAGGTACAGCTGTATGATTCTGTAATAATGAATATCCCTTTTTACTGGGTTTATGTGGTACAGTTTGCAGTAGGGATGCACCAATACTCAAGCAAATACTCCCAATAATGAAACCGATACTTTGCGGTGTGATTTGCGTCAATACAAAACGAATGGGGGCAAATTGAACTGCAAAGAATTGTTCTTTTGTGGTGTGATTTGTTCAGCAATGTGGTGTGATTCCTCTCCGAATTGCGTGCAATTTTCCACACTGCTTCCGTGCGTGTATAGAAAGGGAAAAGCACCCTCTAGGGGGCGGTTTATTAAAAATGTTAGAACTCACAGTACATATCTGACCAAATACAAAATCTGCATAGGTGTTCCGGTCCCGCCGATGATAGCAAATAATAACAACTGGAGGTGCTCACAGAGCTGGAGGAGATGTAGAGGTGGTCCACCTCCAAGCTGACATCACTTCCGCCTGGGATTGTTGGAATACTTTTCAGTGTTTTATCCTCTGTCAAGGGTTTCAGCTTCTTCATAATCTTTCTTATCCCATCTAGTGCTGGATTGTATGTGGTTACTAGAGGTATACAGCTATTTGTTTTATTTTCTCTTTGTAATGTAGGATATTTTCTCTTTGGGCTTTCAAAACAGCATTATGGTTGCACTCATAGGCATGCCCACGGGGTGTGCTGGATGTGTTCAGGCACACCCTAATCATCCCTGTGCTCTGTCTGTGTTTCACACGTTTTGTTTTGTGCTGACTGCCTGCAGCTGCATGTCCCGCAGGCGCCGGCGGAGTGATCTACGTCTGCACTCCGTCCCCCCTCTGGCCTTACTCTCCCTTAGAAGCAGCAGACTAGCCTGGATAGCGGCAGGCGAGTGCCTTCAGGCAGCCTGCTAGATCGAGGTGAGTGAGTGAGAGAGGCAGCACTGAGCAGGGCAGCGGGTGGGCAAAGGATGCACCAAAAAAAAAAATAGCCAACCAATTCATGAACCTTACCCTAGCTTGTCACTACATATATATATTTATGGTTGGAGCCCTATGTCCGGTATGTACATGGATACCACTTACAGTAAAGATAGGACTTACCATCGGAAATAGACCTGAAAGTGTGGACTTACCATATGAAATGGACCTGAAAGTGTGCCTTGGTCTAATGGCCGGTATGCCAAAATAAGGGGGCATACCCTGGTTTAAGAAATGATTATTCTGTAAGAGAAATGAATGAAATGAATAGTTTGAGAAATGCTGTGAAATGGGGATGGGAGGGTGGGTATCGCGCACAGGAAACCGACAAGCACCACAGGTGAGCGGGCTGCTTAAGTACCCCCCGGGCTCCTCCCATAAATTCAGGCCACCATACTGGCCTTCCTACTTATGGTTGGAGCCCTATGTCCGGTATGTACATGGATACCACTTACAGTAAAGATAGGACTTACCATCGGAAATAGACCTGAAAGTGTGGACTTACCATATGAAATGGACCTGAAAGTGTGCCTTGGTCTAATGGCCGGTATGCCAAAATAAGGGGGCAAAAACATTCAGGTAGGGTTATGATTTTATTGATTTCCATTACTTATTGAGCCAATTTGGAGAATGCCTGTGCCATCTCTGTTTGTGGATTGGGGATATACCGGGCGAAGCAGGCTGACTTCCACCTGCCCAGTCTTTAAATGATGTGTTCTGGAACTCCGTGGCGGGATGCCGCGGAGGCTGCTCCGATGCGGAAAGAATGTCCGGAATACTGACTAGGGTTAAGATGAAGATTGCGGAGCAGTATTCTTATGTGTTCCACAAACTGAGAGGCGTTTAAGGGTTTAACAGGGAACGGTAGAAGGGGACTGCTATCTGGTTGTTCAGGCAGGAGTGAGAGGAGCCGGTTGAGTACGGCGACTGGACACCAGCTGTTGTCGGTTTTGTATAGATGAATGTTCGCACCTGAGCCCGTTTGCTGGGTTTTAGAGACCTCGAGGTGCAGGATGAAGTGGTCTTGGTATCTAAGTAGGTGTCGTCTGCATAGTACTGGGTCTGTGGATTTGTTAGAGGTGAATTCTCCAGGGCGCAAGAACCCATAGTACGCTAGATATATCGCTGCTTGTAAGACGATGCTGCGGAGCAGACCGAATGGCGAGGTAGCCAGCATAGTTGACATGTCCCTAAAGATGGGTCCCGTAATGGGCAAGCGCTTAGTGCTGATGACTGGTTGGTGTTTCTGGATTCCCCTAAGAATGGCTCGTATGGCGTGAGATGAGAATAGTGAGGGTTTCGTGGGGTCTTCAAGCGCCATAAAATGTTGAATGCCGGCTAGGTATAGCCGGATGGTGTTGTAGGATAAGGCCAGCTGCGTGTGGCAGTGCGCAGTGAAGGCCAGTACCTGCTTGATACCTGTTGGCCCTTTACGGCAGGACGTGAGGAATTTGTTAAAGGCCTTCCACGCTGTCTGGTAGGCTTTAAGTGTGTTGTAGGAGAGGGAATGATTTATAAGTTGTGTAGCTCCGTGTAAATGTTGAGCTAGTCCAGGGTCAGTTGTGACCAGACAGGGATAGGGGCCGACATCGGATCGGCATCGGGAACCTGGTTGAAAAAGGAGGAATAATTGAAACGTGACAGTGCGTCAGCGGCTGAGTTGTATCTGCCGGGAATAAATGTACAGTGTATATTGAACTGATGTTGTAAAGACAGTTGTACCAACCTGCGCAGGAAGGACATGACTGCTAGGGACTTGGACCTGCCTTTGTTGATGATGTCTGCCGTGGCCTGGTTGTCGGTGCTAAAGACTACAGTTTGTCCTGTCCAGTGGTGGCCCCAGAGTTGTGCGGCTGCCACTATGGGGTAAAGCTCAAAGAGGGCAGATGTTTGGGAAAAGCCGGGTATGATTAGTATCTGTTGAGGCCATGGTCCTGAAAACCAATGATGGCCAAAAATTGCCGCGAAACCTGTGGAGGCTGCGGCGTCCGTAACCACCTGGGGTGAATGGACCGAAACTACAGGTATGAATAGCGATATGCCATTCCAGGCGGACAAGAATTCCTCCCACATAGATAGGTCCGCTATGGCTGCGGAGTCTAAATTCAAAATCTGATCAGGGTCTTGAGTTCTTGACAGAAATCTGAGTAGGCGTGATACAAACGTGCGGCCTTGTGGAATAATTCGCATAGCGAAGTTGAGCATACCCAGGAGGGACTGCAACTGTTTTTTGGTACAGTCCTTGGTGTGTGTAAACTCGTGGAGGACTGCCCTAATGCGTGTTAGTTTGTCGAGGGGGAGACTGGCTTGCATTGCGCAGGTATCCAAGCTGACCCCGAGAAAAGTGATGCTATTTGCTGGGCCATCCACTTTGTGCTCAGCAATAGGAACATTGAGGTTTCCAAAAATTACCCTAAGTTTGTCGAGATCTCCTGGGGGCTTGCTGGGTGGTTCTATCAGTAGGAAGTCATCTAAATAATGGATGACTTCATGGCATTGACCCTTGTGTAATAGTATCCAACTGAGGGATTGGGCGAACGTGTCGAAGAGCCACGGGCTACTCTTCGAACCGAAGGTGAGCTTTGTAGCAAAATAATATGTTTCCTTCCACTTGATGCCATGCCAGCACCAAAGGGATGGGTGGATGGGCAGGAGTTTGAAGGCATCCGAGATGTCGGCTTTGGAGAGCCAGGCGCCTGTGCCTGCTTTGATGATCGCCTGTATTGCCATGTCCACAGAAGAATATTTTAGGGAAAACTCCTCGGAGGGGATCAGGGAATTGAGACTGGGTATGTGGGAAGAATGAGGCGCAGACAAGTCGTACACCAAACGCAATTTATTTGAAAACTTGCCCTTGACAAGCCCAATAGGGCTGACTCTCCATGTGTTGAAAGGGGGGCAACTGAAAGGGCCTATCACGTAACCTCGATCCACCTCTGCCTGTAAGAGCTGATCTATGGCTTGTACGTCAATGGCTGCCGAACGAAGATTGGCACATTCGTGGGTAGTGTGGGGAAGTGAAATGAGGCCGGTGTGAAAGCCTGCTGTGAAGCCTTGGATAAGGAAGGTGGCCAGGGAAGGGGTGGGATGTGAAGTGAGATACCATCCTAACCACAAGAGGTTGATCCGGCTTAGTCACGCCTTCTTGTGTTGCTTGACTTCGCACAAAATCCTGGGGTGTGCTCTATGACATATGGTGCAGAGGTGAAGTAGACGGCACTGGCTGAAGTTGCAGGACCCCCGATTAAAGTTATTACAGATGGCTGCCCCTCCCACGGTTCGGACTGGGCGTCCGAGTTTGTCCACCTGAGGCGTTGGTTCAGGGATCGGCTGAGCCTGTACTGATCCTGAGGTAGAGGGAAACTCGAAAGGCCGTCTGTTTGCCGTATTGGCACACCAGGTGGCAGTGTGGGTGGAGGACTGGCAAATCGCACACAGAGGTGAGCGTAAGCCGGCAAAGTGGCGGCAGAAGAGTTCTGTGTCCATGAGACTCCAGTCTGTGGTGATCTGGAACTGTATGAGTCTGGCCGCGGCCTTGGCTGAAAAAGAACGGTGGTAGTCGTAAAAGGCAAAACCACCGTACTTGTGGCCTAAGTCTACCACAGTATGGAGATACAAGTCCAGCTCTTCCCGCCTGCTAGGGGTGACTGAGCACAGGACATCTCTGAGCATGCCAAAGGCCAGTGTAAACTCTGAGACTGTTAGCTTGCGGTTCAACCTGGGGTCTTTAGATTTAAGGACCACTGATATGTCGCCCCAGGAGTAGGCTTTATTTTCTGCCAAATCATGCACGGAAATGAGGAGAGAGGCCAGGTTGACGTCCTTGCCGTCCAAGATGTCCTTCCTGATACTGGTTGGGACCAGGTGGGAGGGGTAGACAACGTGGCTTGAGCCTGAGGTACCTGCAGGAAGAGGTGTCAAGCTTTGAGTTGCCGTTGGGTCGGGGACAGCCGTGGCCGGTCGGGCCTCCAGAAGTGCAACCCTGGTTTGGACGTCTGCAACTGAGGTGGATAGAGATGACACCATCGTGTGTAATTGTGAAATGGCCGATGATATCGACTGAAGGGATGCCTGTTGGGTACTGGGTCCTGCTGCTGGTGGGGGAAAGAGGAGTTTGAAAAGCTCGCCTTTCCTTGCTGTGGCAGGGAAGGGGACACCTCTGCGTCTGAGCTCTGCCGTCAGTTTGGGGATAGTCCATCCCCTAAGAGATTGCACGCTGCCGCTTTCTGAAACCGGAGAAGGTGACAGAGGGGCCGCGAGGTCTTCGCTGCCGGTCTGAGACATGGTTGCTCTGGTGAGGATTATCTTGAGCTTTTATCTCCTGGTTGACTGTAACCTATTAAGGGCGAGATAAATTTCAAGTTTTTTCTTTGATCCGCTGAGTCATACTTACCCGACTTGTTCTCCCATTCCCCCTTTTTTTTTTTTTTTTTTTTTTTTTTTTTTTTTTTTTTTTACCTGGGGGGATATCGTCCAACCTGGTGCAGGGTGGACCTACTGAACTTTGACTGACCTGAGAAAACGAAAAGGTGACAATTCGTGAAAGGATTGCTGACTGGTTTCTTGAAGCAACGATTTGTATGACAATGAAATGATTCGAAATGTTTGCCTTGATTACGAATGGACTCCATGACAGAGGTCCGGCCTGGTCGTCATCATTGATTCGACCGAGAACCGGGCTCTGGAGCATGTATTGAAATGAGGCAAGTGGAAACATTGGTGCACCCGGGACGATCTGGTGCTTATTTGATGCATCTGGATTCGAATCGGAGCACCGTATGAAATGAAATGAGAGAAATGATTATTAGACCGAGGCTTGAATTGGTTGTGCCGTGTTTGCGACTGGCAACCATCCGAGCTCTGGTATAGGTATGAAATGCTGTTTGGTACCAGCAAGGCATTCCGTAAAGAATCGGTGCATGTCAGATGCGACTGGTTGCAGAACGGTGATGCGTTGTGGGAGTGAAATGGTAGTAAGCTACATGGCAGAGACATGGATCCATCCCCCGATGTCTGCGATTAGCTATGATCCGGACTTTGAAGCATGTATCAGAAATGAGGCCGAGCCCTGGGGTACGCCACCATGAACCGGTGCATTTCCATGCGACTGGATTTATGTGTGAACGTGATACGTGGAATGAAATGATAACCATGACAGAAGGTACGAATTACTGATAAACGTAACTCTGGAGCATGTATAGAAATGAGGCCAGTCCTGGGGCACGCGAGACGAATCGGTGCATTGTCATGCGACTGGATTCATGTCGGAACGTGATAGGTGGAATTGAAATGATAACCATGACAGAGGTATGAATGACTGAAAACGTAACTCTGGAGCATGTATAGAAATGAGGCCAATCCTGGGGCACGCCGACACGAATCGGTGCACTGCCATGCGACTGGATTCATGTCGGAACGTGATAGGTGGAATTGAAATGATAACCATGACAGAGGTATGAATGACTGAAAACGTAACTCTGGAGCATGTATAGAAATGAGGCCAATCCTGGGGCACGCCGACACGAATCGGTGCACTGCCATGCGACTGGATTCATGTCGGAACGTGATAGGTGGAAATGAAATGATAACCATGACAGAGGTATGAATGACTGAAAACGTAACTCTGGAGCATGTATAGAAATGAGGCCAATCCTGGGGCACGCCGAGACGAATCGGTGCATTGCCATGCGACTGGATTCATGTCGGAACGTGATAGGTGACAATGAAATGATAACCATGACAGAGGTATGAATGACTGAAAACGTAACTCTGGAGCATGTATAGAAATGAGGCCAATCCTGGGGCACGCCGAGACGAATCGGTGCATTACCATGCGACTGGATTCATGCCGGAACGTGATACGTGAGAATGAAATGATAACCATGACAGAGGTAGTAATGACAGACAATGACGTAACTCTGGAGCATGTATAGAAATGAGGCCAAATAACTGGGGCACACCGGAACGAATCGGTGCATCTTTTTGATGCGACTGGATTCGAATCGGAGCGCGGTAGGTGACTGAAATGAGAAATGTTTGAAATGATTTGAAATGTTAGAAATGAGTTCTAGAATGTTTTCAGAAATGAGAAATGATTAGTATCGAACTGACTTGATCCGATAACTTGCAAATTGCGACTTGCTGTGGCTGTTTACTGATGCATACTTTTAACACCGACATGCTAGAAATGGAGCGACGTCTGCGTCGCGGTGCTGTCGAAATGGTAACATATCGAAAGTACGAGCGATACATATTACAATAGTGAAATGCGAGTAACGAAATTTTGAAGGTACGGTTTAGTGACATGACATGAAACGAAAAATTCGATATACATTGCAGTTTATGAAAAGCGAGTGAAACGAAAATTTTCGAAATTACGGTTTAGTGACCTGGTATAAAACGAAAAGTCCGACGGGACCTTACCTGCGACAGCCAAGCCAGCCGCGTGGTACAAACTACGAACGAAAGACGCCGACTTCGAAAGTTTTTGAGAACGGTATCGAATACGGAATGCGAGGCAAGAACTTGCGGACGCTGGTATATCGAATAGTCGGCCTAGTGACGTATATCGCGCACAGGAAACCGACAAGCACCACAGGTGAGCGGGCTGCTTAAGTACCCCCCGGGCTCCTCCCATAAATTCAGGCCACCATACTGGCCTTCCTACATATATATATATATATATATATATATATATATATATATATATATGGCACTTATATATATATTACACACTTTTTTGCTGACAAGCCAGGGTTCATATAGTTTTAATTGTATATGTAATATATATATACAATCAGGTCCATAAATATTGCGACATGGACACAATTCTAATTTTTTTGGCTCTATACACCACCACAATGGATTTGAAATGAAACTGACAAGATGTGCTTTAACTGCAGACTTTCAGCTTTAATTTGAGGATATTTACATCCAAATCAGGTGAACTGTGTAGAATTACAACTTTTGGTCCCTTAAAAAGTGGGAGGCGCATATACAAACTGTTGTAATTCCTACACCGTTCACCTCATTTGGATGTAAATACCCTCAAATTAAAGCTGAAAGTCTGCAGTTAAAGCACATCTTGTTCGTTTCATTTCAAATCCATTGTGGTGGTGTATAGAGCCAAAAAGATTAGAATTGTGTTGATGTCACAATATTTATGGACCTGACTGTATGTGTGTGTGTGTATATATATATATATATATATATATATATATATATATATATATATATAAACATGTATTTGGTATAAAAAAGCAAATCCCCTATATATACTACATGTCTTTGGTATAAAAAAATAAATCCCTCCCAAGTGTATATTAACCACTTAAAAATAGTGAAATTAAATTCAGCGCTGACTGATAAATTAAATGCAAGCAGACACTAAGGTCAATTCAAAAAAATACCTCAAAAGCATAAATGTATAAAAAAGTGCTGCGCAAATAAAAGTCCATAAACAACTGATAAAATTGAAATGGAGAAACAGGAACCACCGGTGACAGTAAATAACAGGATGGTGACTAAATCCCTCCACCGTTTCTTGGATGGCCCCTCACCTCAGTTATTCGACCTGAAACAGGTAACACCACTTTAAAGGATTGGATGGATCAATCAGTAGGATACTCCTTCACCTCCTCCAATTCACAGGCTCAACTCCCAGTCTCATTAAATGGGACAGGGAAACTCATTCCAAAGGCCTGTGGCTGTCAGGTGTGGGGCAGATGATGTTTCTGACACCCTGACGTAAAGTTGTCGATCGCAGGCCGCTTCTTCCCCCTCGCTGTGCCCCCTTCTTCCTTCACGCAGGTAAGAGCGGAGCTTTTCGTCATCTGCTAACCTGTCTGGGTTTATCCGCCTTCCTTCTAAACCTCTGTGGTTCATCTCTTGCCTCTGTCTTCTCTTTTCATGGCATCTAATTAAAATTAAATCAAATGCCCCAGGGCATTTTAATTAGATGCCATGAAAAGAGAAGACAGAGGCAAGAGATGAACCACAGAGGTTTAGAAGGAAGGCGGATAAACCCAGACAGGTTAGCAGATGACGAAAAGCTCCGCTCTTACCTGCGTGAAGGAAGAAGGGGGCACAGCGAGGGGGAAGAAGCGGCCTGCGATCGACAACTTTACGTCAGGGTGTCAGAAACATCATCTGCCCCACACCTGACAGCCACAGGCCTTTGGAATGAGTTTCCCTGTCCCATTTAATGAGACTGGGAGTTGAGCCTGTGAATTGGAGGAGGTGAAGGAGTATCCTACTGATTGATCCATCCAATCCTTTAAAGTGGTGTTACCTGTTTCAGGTCGAATAACTGAGGTGAGGGGCCATCCAAGAAACGGTGGAGGGATTTAGTCACCATCCTGTTATTTACTGTCACCGGTGGTTCCTGTTTCTCCATTTCAATTTTATCAGTTGTTTATGGACTTTTATTTGCGCAGCACTTTTTTATACATTTATATTAACCACTTCCCATATGCCCACAGGCTGGGAGATCTATTGTTGCTGGGGGGTATTTTCTTGTGGGGTGATCTATTGTTGCTGGGGGGATCTATTGTTGCTGGGGAGATCTGTTGTTGCTGGGAGGGATCTATTGTTGCTGGGGTGTGTCTATTGTTGCTGGGAGGGATCTATTGTTGCTGGGGGATGTCTATTGTTGCTGGGAGGGATCTATTGTTGCTGGTGAATCTATAGTTGCCGTGAGGGATCTTGATGGGGAGATGTCTTGTTCTTGGAAATCTATTGTTGCTGAGGGATCTAACAAATGTATTTAAAGCAGTAAATACAATTCAGGATATTAAAACATGACACTTATTAAAAAAAATCCTACTTACCGTGCAGTTTTTAAAATTGCTTATTTGATTTAGGGATTTATTTAAAACCTTTGTTTATGTTAAAAGATTATTTAATTAATACGTTAACAAAATATGTTTGTTTATGATAATTTTTTTTAATTAAAATATTTTAATACATTTTAAAATGTTTGTTAACATTTATTCATAAGAGTGTGTGTGTGTGTGTGTGTGTGTATATATACATACACACACAGACGCACGTGTGTTTGAGCTTTGGTTTGAGGTGCACACCCTAATGCAATAGGCTGCGCACGCCTATGGTTGTACTGATGGGTTTGTTACTGTAAGCTTTCTTATAGAAGTATTCTAATAGTGCACTTATGGGGTGTACACGCGGTCAAACTTTTCGACCAGACTTGTCCAACGGACGCCGACGGACCAAATCCGGCGGACAATCCGATCGTGTGTGGGCTTCACCGGACCTTCAGCGGACTTTTCCAGTCGCAAATCTGATGGACTTTAGATTTGGAACATGCTTCAAATCTTTACGTCGTAACTCCGCCAGACCTAGAAATCCGCTCGTCTGTATGCTAGTCCGACAGACAAAAACCGACGCTAGGGCAGCTATTGGCTACTGGCTATCAACTTCCTTATTTTAGTCCGGTGTACGTCATCACGTACGAATCCGTCGGACTTTGGTGTGATCGTGTGTAGGCAAGTCCGTTCATTAAAAAGTCAGTCGGAAGTCCGTCAAAAGTCCATCGAAAGTCCGCTGGAAAGTCTGTCGGACTAGTCCGGTCGAAAAGTCCGCCCGTGTGTACGCGGCATTACATGTTTATGTCTGTTCTGCGTCAGAGCTTATGTGGTGGTATCTAGTGTCTTCTTAACATCTTAAGGAGATAGGACCGAAAATTTTGTCCTAAAAAAAAAAAAAAAACAGTGAGAAGATTGTCAAGGAAAAGAACTATCCACATGCTTTTTGGTCCGCTGGTGATCTGTTCTAAGAAAAGCATCTTTAGTCATTTTCTTTTTAGCTTTTTGGTGGCTTTAATTTATGTTCAAGAATTGCCTCTTGCCAAGCGGTCTAGCTGTACAGTGGTAATGTAAGCCTGGGGGAAGTATTTTGGAAAACATTCTCTGCCCTATCAGTAATATCTTTTACATGGTCTGTTTCTGTGGATAAGAGGTGGGATCGTGCCATGTGTGCACTTATCCAACTTCAAGGTACTTGTACATACAGTGGCAACAAAGCTTCCCCCGCTGCTTTGAATTACCTGTCAATAGTGGAAACTAAACAATTTTATATATAAAACCTTGGAATTTAAAAGTAATAAATGCATTTTACAACATTACTGGCCATCGGAAATAGAAACCTAATTGTACTACCGTGACTACAGGTCAGCTTTAAGGTTTTGTGATTAGCTGTGTAAGCTTGGTAGATGGGTATATAAAATCACAAAGCAGCAGATCAAATCTGAAAGCATTTTCATTGAAATTTTTTCATAGAGATAGCCAACATGTGTCCATTTTTATAAGTAAAATTGTGATAGCTAGCAACATTCAAGTTCAAATGTGTGGGAACACACTTCAACATTTACAGTCACATTCAATCACTCTTGTTGTTTGGGGCTGTTAAAGACAACAGCTACTTTAAAAAAAAAAAAAAAAAAAAAAAAGCTGTATTTCGCAAGTTTGTTTGTACATTGCATTACATGCAGTGGAATTTACTAAAGGCACAATTTAATGATGGAAGTCTGCAGAGCTTCATCATCCCATTCACTAAGCTAAAGGTTAGTTTCCCTTGCAAAGTGTACAAGCTAAAGGACGTTTCCTTTGCAAAGTGAATGGCCTATTTGCCTTTAGTAAATCAGCCTCAATATGTGAGATCATCGTACACAAGATACAAAGTCCTTTTTTATTACAAAAAAATATTGATTGTTATTTTCCTTGTCAAAAGAAGTTTATTGAGTATACAATATTAAAAAGATACATAAAGTAAGTTTACAAGGATCTATAAAGTAAGCTCATTGTTTTACAGTAGGGTTTATATATGTAAATATCATGAAATTTCAAATATTAAACATTGGGTTCACGTAAACCTAAATTAAAGATATATATCATTTCCTTAGTTTCTTTTGTAGGTATTTAAATGATTTATACCTACTATACTGATTGTTATTTTCATGCAGCTTGTGACTTTCCAGCTGACATTTTTACATTAAGGACTCATGCACACAGGCATTACCACTTGAAGACCAGGCTTTTTTTGGCACTTTTTGTTCACGTGTAAAAATCTTTTTTTGTTTTTTGTTTTTTTGCTAGAAAATTACTTAGAACCCCAAACATTATATATATTTTAAAGCAGAGGTCCTAGAGAATAAATTGGGTTTTGTCATTTTTTTTTATGTCACATGGTATTTGTGCAATCTTTGAGAAAAAAAGACACCTTTTTGAATTTTAATGCAAAAAAAACAATACATAGCCCAATTTTTTGTAAAATAAAAAAGATGATGTTATGCTGAGTATGTAGATATCAAACATGTCACACTTTAAAATTGCGCACAATCAAGCAACGGCGACAAATGACGTTGATTTTACAATTCATAGGTGATACTTTAAATACCTTTACAGGTTACCACTTTAGATTTACAGAGTTCTAGTGCTAGAATTACTGCCCATGATCTGACGTTTGCAACGATACCTGACGTGTGGGACAATAGCTGTTTGCGTGCATGAGGGATCGACGCGTGCATTCATCTTTGTGTGCTAACTCGGGGGCGGTGGCAGTTTAATTTGTTTGTTTTTTAGTAATTTATTTTATTTTTAATTTTTACACTGTTGCTTTAATTTTTTCTTAGTATCACTTTTATTGCTGTCTCAAGGAATGTATACATCCCCTGTGACAGCAATAGGCATGTAGCAGGTACTCTTTATGGAGGGATCCGGGGTCAATAAGACCCCAAATCCTTCCTCTGCACTTAAAAGCATTCAAAACTACAGAGATTGGTATTTTTGAATGCATGTCGTTATTTCAAGATAGCACCGAAAACATCCAGGCAAACCAGAAGTAATGTCATGTCCTTGCCTCACGTATACAATTATGTACAGCCCATCAAAGCCTATCCCTACTTTGTTGGACTGTCCGGCCAGCCAGCGGACATGCCGGCTGGTCGCTCAGGTCTCTCGGTGGGACAGGAGAGCACGAGAGAGCCGTGGAAGGCAGCGGGAGGGGGGGGACGTCCCCTTCTGCTGCTTGTAATAGCAATCACGCGGCTAGTTAGCAGCTCTGATTGCTATTACAAGAGAGCCGACCATCAGCTCTAAAAAAACAATACCGGGATGAAGGCTGCAGCTGCAGGCATCACCTCGGTACAACCACTTGAAGTCAAACGTACTAGGTATGTGATTTGGCGGCAAGTGATTAAAAACGCAAGTTTTAAAGACTTTTTTTTATGCCTTTAAATGTAGCTCAATGCACATTGTGGGGTTTAGATTTATATTTAAGAGCCCCAAAACCTGTGCTCAGAGAGTAGATTACTGGGATCATTTATACACATACGCACATAAACGCACGTATAGACATCATTTCTTTCCCGTGGCTAGAACAAATTATTATTCTGGCCAGTAGAATGAGTTTACTTCTAAATGCCATACGCCTTTAAAGGGGCATAAACGTCATTAATTACATGCCAAAACAAGCATTTTTTAAGCTTGTTTTTTTTCTGCCAGCTCCTGGCAGCAAGATCCAGCATAAAGAGGAATATTTTAATACTCCCGTGTGCATGAAGCCTAAAACTTAGTATATAGTTGCAGTTAGAATAGCAATAGAACAAGTTACAAAAAAAAAAAAAAAAATAGATGAGAATAAGACTACTAAAGAAAAAGCAGAATATAACAAAGGAAAAGTATAACCTAGACACATAGGTAAATGTAATAAAGAAAGGAACAATATGCAAAACTAGGTCAAATCAATCAATCAATTAGTTGTTCCAAATTAGTTTATTAAACTCACCACACATCACAATTTGACTGTACAACCTTGTTTGCAATTGAGTAAGCAAAATCTTACCATTAGTTAGTAATTGTTACACATTAACTTTCTGCTCTTTTAAAAAAAAAAATATTAATGCAAGCAACAATTGATTTTATCATTTTGGATAGATGCTAATAGGCTGAATAGCTTTTTATTTAAAAAAGAAAAAAATATCCACAATTTTGAAATAACTTTAAGTTCTGTAAGAGGTTTAAGTTTGTTAAAAATTGTTTTTATTTGGGGGCGTGGCCAAGAGCGGCATGCGAGAGGACATGTCTCACAGAGCTCCCTGCAGTTACCCTGTAAAGATGCTTCTCCCGGTCGATCTATCTGCTCGTTTTGACACTGGACCCACACAATCCATCACTGAACACTGCGGGACCCTCCTGGCCTCATCGCCAGCTCCACACACAGCATGCTGACCCGCAAACAGCTGAAAGGAGACGAGATGCCACACGATATCCAAAATGGCACCGCGGCAGCACAGCGCTCACGTGGAGACAAGAAGGACTCTGGTAAGCCCCTGCTAAAGACAACCAAAGCCCAGGGGAAGGACATACCCAAAGACATGGTGTATTACACCCAAAAATGAAATGGCATAGCAGAGCGCCCCTCGGATGAGGAGCTAGACACTACCCCTGACATCTTTCATCCACACAGGGCCCTCAGGATATACCAGACCAGTATTCCTCTGAGACAGCAGACGAGGACGAGGATAACACTGAACAGCCGACTCTGACTGAAATATTAAGAGCAGTACATCAGTGCACAGCCTTTGTGCAGACACTACAGGAACACTTCGGAGGCCTAAAGGAGGAGGTGGGGCTGATTCGTCCTGACATACAAAAAATCAGGCAATGCACTACAGCAGTGGAGGGCTGTGTCAGTGAGGTGGAGGATAAAATGACTCCTCTTCTCAGAGAGGTACAGATCACAGCCAGGATTACAATACCCAATGAACTTAAAAATGAGGAAAATCGAGAACCGCCTCAGCCGGAACAATGTCCACATTGTGGGGGTCCCGGAAAAGATGAAGGGTAGGGACCCCACTGAGTTTGTGGAAAACTGACTGGCTGAGGTATTTGGCAGGGAGGCCTTTACCCCTTTTTATTCAATGGAAAGAGCGCACAGAGTCTAGCCCAGACCCCTTCCACCGGGTCATCCTCCCCGCACTCTCCTGGCCAAACTTCTTAACTTTAAATATAAAGAGATCATACTCCGCCTAGCCAGAGAGCGGTGCAATATACCGTTCAATGGAGTGAGGGTGTCCTTCTATCCTGACTTCTCTGCGGAAGTAAAACGACAAAATTTGGGGAGGTGAAGAAAAGGCTCCAGAGCCTCCAGGACAACTATGCAATGCTCTACCCAGCCAGACTCCGGGTGATAGCTGGGGGTAGAGCCCAATTCTTTGAATCAGCAGCAGAGGCATCTGCATGGTTAGATGCGAATGACCACCTGCTTCGCCAAGCCAGAAGGCCCAAGGCTGAGGAGGAATGAACATCGGATATGTGAACAGCTATCACCCCATTGATGTGAATCTATATGTCCCACTTTTAGTTGCAACATGGCTGTCTGTTAACACGAACAGGAGACTCATACCCCTTTCTTTTCTGGAAATGAGAGCAAGTATTCCTAATGCGATCAAGGTTACTGTTGGATTACAATCTATGTCTCAAGATGTTGGGCACTGCATGCCTGGTGCAGCAGAAACCGGACTGGGTTACTGTTTACACCCACCAGTTGTTACTGTCACTGTATTTTTTCTTCTTTTTTTTTTACTGATGATCCTGAGCCCTTCTGGGGAAGGAAGGCTCCAACGCTGTCCAACAAGTTCTTAGGGGCGGCACCGTCTGTCTGGCATGTCTCCCACTGTGCCCACAGAGTGGAACTTACCTGGGTTCCCCCTTTGCAATTTATCTTTTTTGTTCTGTTTCTTAATTTTTTTTGTTTCCAGCATATTACTCATCCTTACATGCCTTTATGGAAAAGATGTGAGACTGTCCTCAGCATTCGAGACCTTGCTAAGTACTTTGGAACTTGCAGGACCCTCTGAACCTTCTAGTTGTGGCAGGCCGCCACATTCCATGAAGACGTGGAGGGTGGCCTGGTATGGACACTTACAGTACCATTATTATTGTGTGACCTCATGATGACCCATACCTCTATTGTCTCGTGGTACATTAGAGGCATGAATGACCCCCTTAAGTGTTCCATGGTGTCCACCGCTCTCAGGAAACACCTACCTGCAGTGTGTGTTTTGCAGGAAACTCATTTGACACCAGAAACTTTGTCATGTGTGGGTTTCGCATGTGTGGGATGGGCGTATCACTCCACCCATACCTCCTATTCTAGGGGAGTGAGTGTTCTGATACATCGCTCCCTAGATTTTCAATTAATAGACTCAGTGATTGACCAAGAGGAAAGATATGTGTTCTTGATATGCAGTATCTCTCAGTTGACGTTTATCCTAGCAGCTATGTACATACCTCCTTCATTTAATCCTATTGTCTTACGTGCCCTGCTGTCGTACCAATTAGGTAATCCTGATATTCCCTTAATATTGGTGGGGGGATCTTAACAGGATCTTAGAGCCGATGCTGGATACACACCCCCCTCCTGCAGTGGGACTCCAAGGGGCAAGATCTCCCTTGGCAAAATTCATAGAGGAAGTGGTGTGGATAGATCCCTGAAGACTTTGAAACCCGAAAGAGAGGCAATTCTCGTGCTTCTCCAAAACTTACTTGTCTCTGTCCAGAATAGATATATGTCTATGCACGACATTTACCTCCCAACATATTGAGGAAGTGCAGTACTTAACTATAAGAATATAATTGAAAAAGTGCTCAATGTCACAGAATACGCACTAGATTATCCCACATCCCGAGTAACAAGACATTGAAAAAATAAATAAAATTTCCTCTAGGTGGGATATTTGGAAAGGGATAAATAGCGCAATGAGGTATGAGAGTAGTGTAAAAAGTATATAAATTTTTATTAAGAAACATAGGTTTAAAATAATGAGCACATATATACACTATACATATCACAAAATATCATGAATGAATACTGGACAGGACTAATCATATAATAACATTACAAAAAAAGAGACAGCTAGTAAATCGCAAAGATCTGTTATGTTGGAGGTGAGCACAACAGAAAAGACCAAACGCGTTTTGAAAATGCTATTTCTTCATCAGGGGTGTATGCGATCTCATCGCAGAACCTACAACCGTCTGCAATTTAAACAAAATACACACATATTAGATACATAATATTGATTAAAAACAAGCTAATTGGTACGTGTGTGATCACATCGTACTTTGTGTTTTAGTGTGTTTAGACACTGACCGTATGAACTGTGTAGTACTAGAGTGGATTTTCTGTCCAGATTTTGACGTTTAAAAGCAGTTTAAATGTTGCAGCTGTCAGCCTGTGGGGCCCAAAGCCAGACGGGGTGAGTAAATGCACCAGCGCCATACCTCTGTGGAGGTATAGATCCTCGTTTGCCTTGGCTCTTGTATCCTTTCCTCCCTCTCCACTCCGACCGCCCCTAGGCAAGTTATATTCCTTTACATTTATATGTGCGTGCACCTTCCTTCATGTATATGCAAACTTTTTACAGTGGGTGGTCTCATGTGAGTGTGTGGAGGGAGTTTACAACTCTAGCAATCCATTTAATACCTGTCCTTTTTCTGTCCCTCTCCCCCTTTTTTTTTTTTTCTTTCAGTAAGGGATACATTTAGGAGGGCCAGCGTGGTTTGTCCTTTGTGTGGGACTCTGCCCGTTTCCCCTCATGCCACCATTGGACCCATCTATTTGCGCTGGTGCATTTACTCACCCCGTTGGGCTTTTGGCCCCACAGGCTGACAGCTGCAACATTTAAACTGCTTTTAAACGTCAAAATCTGGACAGAAAATCCACTCTAGTACTACACAGTTCATACGGTCAGTGTCTAAACACACTAAAACACAAAGTACGATGTGATCATACACGTATCAATTAGCTTGTGTTTAATCAATATTATGTATCTAATATGTGTGTATTTTGTTTAAATTGCAGACGGTTGTAGGTTCTGCGATGGAATCGCATACACCCCTGATGAAGAAATAGCATTTTTGAAACGCGTTGGGTCTTTTCTGTTGTGCTCACCTCCAACATAACAGATCTTTGTGATTTACTAGCTGTCTTTTTTTGTAATGTTATTATATGATTAGTCCTGTCCAGTATTCATTCATGATATTTTGTGATATGTATAGTGTATATATGTGCTCAATATTTTAAACCTATGTTTCTTAATAAAAATGTATATACTTTTTACACTACTCTCATACCTCATTCCGGCTATTTATCCCTTTCCAAATATCCCACCTAGAGTACTTAACTATAAGTATTTCAGAGCATCCCCCTCTAATGGTTCGCTTAACTGTCAAACCGGCAACTAATCTCCCTAGAGCACCATGGAAACGTAATGCCTTTTGGCTGAATCTCTTTCCCTCCCACACCAATATCACAAATGAAATATCAGCCGACTGGCAGAGACATGCTGATTACTCTGATCTGAATCTTTCTTGGACTACCTGACCTTGGCTTGGTATCAAAAGAGCCCCTAATTTTCCACTTATTAATAGGTGATTAAACAGTACTGACTTTGACTGGCATATTCAAGGCTTTGGATATCTTTTTATATCCTTTTCCATCTTTGTAAAGTTTCATTACCTTGTTACGCAGGTCTTTTGACTGTTCTTTTCTACCTCCTCATGGCTCAGTGTCTAGCCTGCTTAGTGCATCCATGTGAGAGCTAAAAAACTCATTGACTATTTATACACAGACATTAATTGTGATTTAAAAAGCCACAAATGTGGGAAATTAACCTTTAATTGCCATTTTAACCTGTGTGTGCCACCTTCTGTGTCTGTACCAAGGCCAAACATTCCAGGGTATGTAAACTTTTTATCAAGGCCATTTGAGTGATTTGTGTTATCATTATGCTTTAAAAAGAATCCAAAAAACTAAGTGATAATAAATGGATTCATGCGATTGCTATCTTTTAATAAAAGAAGTTTTTTGGCATGATCAGTCATATTTTCAATCGTAATGCCAAAATTTCACAATTTCTGCCAGGGTATGCAACTTTTGAGCACAACTGTATATGCATTAAGAAGGGATTAAGATGTTGTATTTGGACTTTGATACATTGGGGTTGATTTACTAGAGAGCTATAGAAAATTCATCTTCACTTATTCTATATATATATATATATATATATATATATATATATATATATATATATATATATATATATATATATATATATATATCAAGATATATAGATATATCTATATATATCTATATATATAGATCTATATATAGATCTATATACATACATCTGATGGTTCAGAAATGTATATACATACATATAAAAATGATTTGTTTACACATTTTTAAACTACCAAAAAGAAGCCATTTGATAACTGTTAAGCATGCTTTGCATTATTAAATTATTTTGGGTACATATTTGGCAATGTTTACTCTGTTTCTTAAAAATGATCTTCTGAGAAGTTGTAGAGATCTTTAGAGCACTTTCCAGAGCTTGAATTATGATATTGATTCATTTCCACTTGATCAGTCCTTGGATACAGTCAGTGCAATCAACACAAAGCTGCAGATTCGCCAGACGTGGAAGCTAAAGCCATAAATTGTAAACAACCTGTTTTATATAGTGAATGATTTCTTGTAAGCTTTTAATGCTTGAAGGAATGAGTACACAGGTGTAATATATATACTGTATATTCATCATAAAGCAAAAAAAAAATTAAAAAGTAACACAATTAGGAAAAATAAAGTGGTATATTTTTGTAAGGTCTGATAAATATTGTGCTAAAATTGGGAAAGAAGCAAAGGTTTCATGATGACTGCTTTTGGAATTTTTATATCCAAATGTTCTACACATAGACTAAAAGTAAAGATGTTTATGGAGCAAGGATTTATTGACTTTTTTTTCAGGAACAATGGCAACAATGCTTGTTGAATATTTTGCTGTTTTTTAAGCAATGTTGCTCTTTCTTTTCAAATATATTGTTCAAATGTTAAAATACATTTTGATTTCAAATGCATTCACTTAAAAAGTATTTTAATTTGCAGAATCATAGCTAATTACCTAATATGATGTTTATTCGCTTGCCGACCGGCTCGCGCTGATATACGTCGGCAGAATGGCACGGGTGCACAAAACCACGTACCCGTACGTCACTCCATCATCCGCAGCTAGCGGGCTTCCGCCGCACGCCGTGGGAGCGTGCCTGCGGGTCCCGCGCACTCGATGTCTGCCGGTGGCCCGCGATCGTGGCACGGAGAGGCAGGACGGAGAGATGCCTATGTAAACAAGGCATTTTCCTGTTCTGCCTAGCAACACGACAGGGATCTACTGCTCCCAGTGATGGTGAGCAATGATCTCTGTCATGTTCTAGTGAGCTCATCCCCTCTGCAATAAGAACAAACTGAGAGAACACATTTAACCTTTTGATCGTCCGCTGGTGTTTATCCCCTTCCCTGCCAGTGACATTTACACAGGAATCAGTGCTATTTTAATAGCACTGATCGCTGTATAAATATCAATGGTCCCAAAATATTGTCAAAAGTGTCCGATCTGTCCACTGCAATGTCGCAGTTACAATCGCAGATCGCCGCCATTACTAATAAAAAAAAGAATTAAAAAAATGCCATAAATCTATCCCCTATTTTGTATACACTTATTGTGATTTTTTTTTTACCAAAAATATGTAGAATATATATTGGCCTAAACTGAGGAAGAAATTCGTTTTTTTATATATTTTTTTGGAGTATTTATTATAGCAAAAAGTAAAAATTATTGTTTTCTTTTCAAAATTGTCACTATTTTTTTGTTTATAGAGCAAAAAATGAAAACCGTAGAGGTGATCAAATACCACCAAAAGAAAAGACTTCAGTTTTGTCTGCCTGTGATACAAAATGCATAGGTATGAATGCAGCCTAAAGGTATCTAAAGTTTATGTTTAGATCATGCTGACAATTATGGTAAAGCACAGCTCAAGTAAAAACAAAAAAGATTAATAGCCAATAAAAATTATATTTAAAAGGAGCTTTTCCTGTAATACTCACCTACAATTAGGAGCTGTCTCCCACAACACTTCTTTTTACCACTAGATATCCTCAGTTATCCAGGTCAAATAAGAGACAGCGTTATTCAATTAATTTCCTATGAGCTCAGGTTGTCATAGATCCATTTGCTCCAGCCTGTGATTGAACAGTGAAGCCCTTGCCTTAGTCAGTCTGCTTTTTCCTCCTATCATCTTGCTGCTTGTCAGCACAGCACACTGTTTAGCTCCGCCCTGCCATTTCCAGACATGCGCGACCGGAAACACCGGAAACATATCCACCCATTTCCCACCGGCGCTGCATGTTAGCGTGGTGGGCGTACAGAGGATTCCTCCTATGGTGGCCATTTTCCCTATATATAGGGAACTGGAGGTGATGGCCAGCTCACGTGGGTGAAGATATGAATGTGGACTGGCCCTCAAGATCTTTACCTTTAGTCACTCTCCTTTTGTGTGACTTTGGATATAATCTTTAGATTTCTATTTTCCCTATAGGGGACAATCTTTTAGGGTACAATACTTTTATGCGCTTGCATCTACATTTCTACAGTAAACGTTTCCTTATTTGAGCTTCACTCACCATTTCAAGAATTCGTGGGTGACCAAATACCTGACCATGTGTTTTGAGCAAGTCTATTTATCTAAGTGATTCCCTGGTCCCATTTTTTTTTTTTGAACCTTTTTAAAACTTATTTTGATTTAATCTCTTCTGAATCTGTAGATGAGCCTAATTTTTTTCTCTTATATTGGAATATGAGTGTGACGGACTCCGGACACCCTGACTGGGTATCTCCGCCAAGAAGCTGCTTCCCGTACTCTGGAACACGAGACCAGTTAATATGGCTATAGTTACCCCAAGAACTAAGTAATACCAGTTTTGGAGTAAACCAAAATAAGAACTGTTTAATGAACAAACTCACACAGAATATATATTTCACAGGAGGACAGTCCCCTCCTGATCATATTACCCTAACAATACAAACTGTAACCAGGAACATAACATGAGCTAATTAACTAGACACCTGGACACTCAAATATCTCATTCCAGGTCACACTTGCTGGCTTCGACCTTCCAAAGTACGATATACGTTATCACAAGTGTAAACACAGAACACCTTCAGACAGTAGCAGGAGACCTAATTTCAATAAACACATTATGGCAGGGGACCCAGATGACACCAACATCTGCTAGTTTCACAGTGTGAATCAGTCACTATTTTTAATGAGGCAGCTAGGCCCTTAAACAGGGACCCCAGGCCTAGAGTCCCAGAGTCTGTTTGTCTTGGAGAGACATGGACTTGAATCCAAAGTAACATTACTGCAAGGGTCCCCCAGGCATCCACCTCCAAAAGAGTAGTTGATTAAAAGGAGAAAGGGAAAAGCAATATTGGGACTTTAAATGAGGATAGTGGGGCCGTTCAAAACCCCTCCTTCATCCCGGTTCAATATTAAATTAAAAAAGAGAACAGGTGGGGCGACTTTAAATGAGGCACAGGGGAGCAGAAATCTAACTAGAGTAAAGTATCAATTTTTAATAAAATAATACATAAATTCATAAATTTACATTTATAGGCACATAGCTCAATAATGATAGTTTGTATTCAATCGTAAAATACATTCCAACAAGGACTTCTATGTAAATATATGAGGTTATAAATAAAAAATAAATAACAATATGCCCCTACTCACACCTTTGCAGGTATGGTTTTTCTTCACCCTTTCTTCACTCACTTTTTTCTCTCTTGTTCTGCCATCCTTTTTCCTGGTCTTTCTTTGGACTATCTTGGTCTTTTCTCTCTTGTTCCACCTTCTCCTTTTCAAAACTTTTTTCTTTTCACTTTTCCATTTCTCTCCCTTTTTCTCTTTCACTCTTTTCATTCTAATTCATTTTCACTGCTCTATACCCTTTTTTCATTCTTTTCATACTATTCTCACCCATTCACTCAGTGTTTTTGCTTTTCAGGTCTTCTTTCTTTTTTGAGGTCACCCTCGTCACCTTTTAATTTGGTTTCTACATTTTGAGTTTTGAGTTTCTCGGTGCTGGGTTTGCTGCCTGGACACGCTCCCTCAGCTTCGGACCCTGGCATTATGGGCGGGCATTGCATTCAGGGCTGCGCCGCCTTTGCGTGGACACAATTGTAAGTCCATGGTCTTAGTGGAATAATGTGGAATTTCATGTTTTACATTTGCCCACTTGTCCTTCAAACCATCTAAATATTGCTATTTTCCCTATTCATAGGTGATTAATACGGTTATGCTCCTGATGAGTGGCTATAAGGTCCCGAAACGGCTTAGAGCTTACAACTACCTTTATATGTACACAATTATTAGTTATGTATGGACCTTCCAATGTTATTGTATTTCTGACTTTGCCACTTTTTTCTAGTGACACTTAATGTCACATATTTATTGTTATTTATTTTTTATTTATATATGTTTACATAGAAGTCCTTGTTGGAATGTATTTTATGATTGAATACAAACTATCATTATTGAGCTATGTGCCTATAAATGTAAATTTATGAATTTATGTATTATTTTATTAAAAATTGATACTTTACTCTAGTTAGATTTCTGCTCCCGTGTGCCTCATTTAAAGTCCCGCACCTGTTCTCTTTTTTAATTTAATCCAAAAGAGTAGTGTTCCCTTGAAAGCCAGGGTCCATAGTCCGTGAGCAAGAGGCTAGCCTGCAGTCCCCTCAAAAAGCCTCCCAAGTCAATGAAAATACTCCCCCCCTGTTCCATAGTCTGGCAGACCCAGCTAGATCCAATACATGTCAGCTTGGGGATGTCTGGGAGCTATACTACAATTCAAGGTCAGTTCGCCAGGAAAGTCCATCTGCGTTGCCGTTTTGCCATCCCGGCCTGTACTGCACCCAAAGGTTGTAGGTCTGCAGGGCAAGGCTCCACCTCAAAGCGTCCATTGTCCCCGGATACTCGATTCAACCAGATCAAAGGGTTGCAGTCAATGAGCACTGTGAAGGATAGTCCATAGAGATATGGCTGAAGTTTTTCAGGGCCCACACCAGCGTCAAACAATGTTTTTTCATGGTGGCATACCCTACCTCCCGGTGTAGTAACTTGCCACTGATGTAGGCAACAGGGAGCTCACTGACGTCGGCTCCCACTTGGCTTAGTACTGCTGCCAACTCCAAGGGTAGAGGTATCTGTTTGGACACAAAAATGTTTCATTGGGTCAGGAGCAGCTAAAACTGGGGCAGAAATCAAAGCAGTTTTCAGGTGCTGGAAAGCATTTTCGCACTCTGGGGACCACAGGACCTGGCAGGGAAGATTCTTTCTGGTCAAGTCAGTCGGGGGTTTAGCTATCGTTCTATAGTTGGGTACAAACCTCCCGTAGTACACTGCAGTGCCTAGGAATCAGTGGCAGCCGGTGGTCATTGTTTTGGGGGGGCGGCAAACGGTACCAGCCCCCCTACGTCGGTCAGCGGGCGGGTCTGGTGCACATCTAGTCAGTGCTTCACTGGCAGCTTCCCTTGCTCGGTGGCAATGGCGACAGCTTTTTTTTCTTCCACTCTCCACGGGCATCGGCGGGTTCCGTTTCCTCCCTCCTCCTCGGCAGCCAATTGGGAGTCTTCTCTTTTCGGCCATTCGGAAAATGGGTCTCAGACCTGCTTCTGATTGGTCGGATTGAGGATCAGTGTTACAACAGCGAATATTAATTTTCTGTTTTAACACCTGGGTGTACTCATGGCTCTGCGCTCCAAGCCCACTCTATTTTGTAGCCTATTAGAGCCTATGGCTCCAATCAGGTGCTTAAAAAAACACCCCCACCTCTGTAATTCAGGAGCCCGACGTCCTGAAAGGGGCCTGACGCATGAAAAGGGGTGTCAGCAGCGAAGGATAGATTCATACTATGTATGAATCTATCCATTATTCATATTGGAAGGTATGGATAGAGATGGCGGCACCCAGGTGCCCCTAATGGATGGGCCGCCACTGCTAGCAATGCTAAGACCTGTGTTTTCATCTTTGGGGGGGGGACAGTTGGCAACGGCCTCTACTTTAGCTCGTTTGGGATGCTGTTGCCCATGGTCCACCCAATGCCTGAGGTACTGAACCTCAGACATCCCTATGCTACATTTCTCTGGCTTTAATGTTCATCCCGCAGCCCTGATGTAGATTAACACAGTACCCAGGTGGAGTAGAAGTTCCTCCCACGTATCGCTGTAGGTCGCAATGTCATCCAGGTATGCACAGGCATAATCCTGGAGCCCATCGAGGAGTTGACCTACCATCCTCTGAAACATCGTCTGAGTATTCTTCATCCCAAATGGCATGGCTTTAGACTGGTACAAGCCGAAGGGGCTGATGATTGCTGACTTCTGAACAGATTCCAGATTCAGAGGAATCTGCCAGTGCCCTTTGCATAGGTCAAGGATAGTTAGGAAACTACCTCGGGTGATGCGGTCTAACAGTTCATCGACCCGGGGCATGGGGTATGCGTCAGTCATTGTGCGGTCCTTTAGTCGGTGGTAATCTACTCAGAAGTGGGTATTACCATCCCACTTTGGCACTAGCACTACTGGGGATGCCCAGGAGCTGTTGGAGGGCTCGATGACTCGAAAAGAGCATCAAGCCCTCCATCGAGCATGTCTTTTATCTCCTGCCTCATACCCACTCTTACTGACTCAGGTACCCGGTAAGCCACCTGCCGGATAGGTGGCTGTCCCGGGGTCTCCACTCGGTGCACTGCCATAGTAGTGTATCCAGACTTGTTGGAAAACATGTCCTAACGCTGCCAAAGGGCCAGCCTGGCCTGGTTCGCTGCTCCGGCCCTAGCTAACTGTCTAACCTCACTGTCTCTACACCTGCTCTGTCCCTATCTCTCCCCAGTAGCTGTGGCAGGGGAATGTTCTTGGAATCTTCCCCGGCTGGAGCACATATGGCTGCTAACTCCTCGGGCCTCTCTTGGTACGCTTTGAGCATGTTCACATGGAAGGTCTGCCGGACTCTTTCATCTGAGCACTAAGCTACCAAGTAGGTAGTGTCATATATTTGCTGAACTACCTTGTAGGGTCCCTACCAAGAGGCCTGTAATTTGTTTGACTTGGTAGGCTTGAGGTCAAAAACTTTCTGCCCTACAGCCAAGGTGCGATTCCAGGCAGTACGTTCATATCACCTCTTCTGCCGCCCCTGCGCGGTCTGAAGGTTCTCCCGCACGGTGTCTGTGAGTTACTTCAGCCGATCCCAGAGCACTAGTACGTATCCTATCACCAAGGTCTCCTCAGACCCTACACTTCCTTCCCAATGGGCTCCCTCACCCATCTCCCATACAATAACTCAAATGGGGAGATTCCTGTGGCACTTTTCTGTAGGCAAACAGGTGGTGCGGCAGAAATTTCTCCCAATAGAAGAAGTTGAGAACATCTGTAGCAATTGCTTCAGCGTTCTATTGAACCACTCACATAGTCCATTAGTCTGGGGGTGGTAGGGAGAGCTCTGTATAGGCTTAATTCCACAGAGCTTCCACAACTGTCGGGTTAGGTCCACAGTAAACTGAGCACCTTGGTCCGAGATAATCTCCTGAGGGAAACCCACCCTCGAAAGATCCGGAGCAGGGCCTCCACCACTGTCTCTGCATGTATGTTTGTCAGGGGAAGTGCCTTTGGGTATCGAGTAGCATAATTTACCACCATCAAGATATATCTCTTTCCAAAGAGACTGGGTCGGGGTAACGGTCCTACCAGGTCTACGGCTATCCGGCTAAAGTGCTCAGCTATGATTGGCGGGCGGTACAAAGAAGCTTTACATCGTTCGCCCTTCTATAACGCACACTGACAAGTATCACAGGTATGACAATACTGTTTAATATCCCCAGTTATCCCTGGCCAGAAGAATAGCTGAGTCAAACGGTGATGGGTTTTGGTCACTCTGAAGTGACCAGCTAAGGGAATGTCATGTCCGATGCTAAGCAGGTCCCGCCATAATTTTTGCGGCACGACCAGCTGTTGCTTGGGCACCGGATGAGATCCCTTCCCTTCGGTTACCTGATATAGTAATTCCTGATCCCACTCTATCCATTCCCTTTCTAATCCACCCTCCTAGGTCCATCCCTGCCCCCTCCCAGTAACTAGCTAACGTCGGGTCAGATAGTAGTCCCCAGGTAAAATCAGTCAGGGTATCCCAGGTAAAAGGTGGTACAGTCCGGTCAGTGTTAGGGAAGTTAGGTCTTGCCTGGGTCGCATCATCAAGTGCCCCCTCCGCTCGCCTTGCTTGCTGTTGAGTGGTCACAGGGAAGGCTTCAGGGGATAAATCCACAAAGATGCCCCAAATAATTTCCAAGTAAAACATCTGTAGGTAAATCTGTCATAACTCCAACGTCCACATCTCTGGATCCCGAGCCCCAATCCATATGCATAGGAATGCGTAAAACTTTGCCTCCAGCCACTCGCGCAGCTATGGACCTCCTGTTTTTTCCAGTCGGGTTGCCCCAAGGTAATAGTAGCTCCACTGTCCCTGAGTCCTTGGGCAGGTCGCCCATTCACTCTTACGTCCTGTTAGTGATGCCTGCGGTTGTCATCAGCAGCAGCTTAGATCAGGTTAACCTAATGGAGTAGCCCAAATTCCTCTTCACCCAAGCCAGTTGAGGTAGATGGTGAGGCGGCCTCCAGGCAATGAGCGGCCACTCGGGCTAGGCCAGGGGCAGCATCGTTCCATGAAGTGACGTTGACATTCTGAGGACAGTTAGCTCGTTGGTGCCCCATTTGATTACACCCATAGCAGCGAGGCCCTGTCATCTTGATGGGTATAGCTGGTCGGGTCATTGCAGGGAGGGCGACTGACAGCTGGGCAGATGGCTGGATATGGGCAGGTGCTAGCGGTGGTCTGGAGAAGCTGCTGGTGGGATCTCCGGGTATCCAAATACTGGTTGGCTAGTTCCGCTGCTTTGTCTACCATCAACGGCTTTTGGTCTTGGACCCACTGGCGCACTTAAATAGGGCATTGTTTGTAAAACTGTTCTAGTAGGATCAGTTAAGTCGCCTGACAGCAGGAGATCCATGCATCTACAGATCAGGACATCTGATGAGCTCATTCCATATAGGGCTGGCCCTCTTCCTATTGTAGGCTGCAAAATTTGGACCGATTAGCTTCAGGGATGATTGTGTATCTTGCCAGCAGCCGATCCTTGACCCGCTCGTAGTCTGTTTTGTCTTCCACAGGTACGGCTTCAAAAGCATCCAGTGCTTGACCAGACAGCTTGCTGATGAGGATGGTGACCCAGTCAGCTACGTCAATTCCCTGGGGACTGCACTGGGTCTCGAAGGCATAAAGGTACTGGTTGATTTCCTCCACTCCATCCTGGAAGGGTCGGAACGCCGCGTAGGGAAGTTTTTTGTGGCTACCCCATTCTGCAGCTGCAGTACCCCTGATCTCTTTCTGGACCTCAAGCATTTTCTGACGGGTCGTGTCAGCAATTATCTGGGTGATCACCTCTTGGATGGGAGCTTTGGTGTAGAGCGACAGCCGCCACTGGATCTCTCGCAGGAGCTTGGACATCCCGGACCTCTCCATAGCTGGCCCTCTGCTTTGGTCCCTGGCCTGGTCACTCTCCATCAACTCGGCAATTAGGGTGGCCTTTGACTTGTTGCTGGCGTTGTTTCCCCTTGATTCCAGCAGATCCTTGAGTGAGCTTCGCTTAAGGCCGGAGTAGCTAAGCTCCATCCGACAAGGTCCCATATGTGGTTTGGATGTTCCAGGTACAAAGCAGCATCCCACCGCTGCCAACCAAATGTGACGGACTCCGGACACCCTGACTGAATATCTCCACCAAGAAGCTGCTTCTCAAGCTCTGGAGCATGAGATCAGTGAATATGGCTATAGTTACCCAGAACTAGGCAATACCAGTTTTGGAGTAAACCAGAATAACAACTGTTTAATGAACAAACTCACACAGAATATATATTCCACAGGAGGACAGTCCCCTCCTGATCATATTACCCTAACAATACAAACTGTAACCAGAAACATAATTAACATGAGCTAATTAACTAGACACCTGGAGACTCAAAGATCTCATTCCAGGTCACACTTGCCAGCATCAATCTCTCAAAGTACAATACACTGTATTACAAGTATAAACACAGAACACCTCAGACAATAGCAGGAGACTTACTTTCAATAAACACATTATGGTAGGGGACCCCAGACAGTCTCTGACATCTCCTCGTGTACCATGTCTGCAGCCTCTGACAAATCCTGCACCATGTCCGCAGCCTCTGATATCTCCTCCTGTCCACACAGCCTCTGACATATCCTGTACCATGTCTGCACAGCCTATGGCCACCTCCTGTACCATGCCCGCACTTTTACCACTTTTAACCGGAATTTTCATATATATATATATATATATATATATATATATATATATATATATATATAAAGCCCTATGTGCTTTCATATCTGTCTTATCTACAGTATGAATAATACACTCTTCAAATGTGCCTTACAATGCATGGTTTTCCCTTTTATGAACAAGAAAATAATGACGTTATGCTGTGGAGCTGATACAAAAAAAAATTTCAGGGCTATTTTTTTTTTCCAGTCCGGCCCTGCAAGAGGGTATCCCTAATTCAGTACTGACCAATAAAGTACAGAAAATTAAATAATTTAAACCCCAATGCATCTATGTTTAATAGATTCATATACTGTACAGTATATACTGTATATTAGTAGATATCAGGATACAATCATGTAGCTCATTTAACCGGCTAAAGTGCTCAGCTATGATTGGCGGGCGGTACAAAGAAGCTTTAGATCGGTCGCCCTTCTACACCGCACACTGACAAGTATCACAGGTATGACAATACTGTTTAATATCCCCAGTTATCCCTGGCCAGAAGAATAGCTGAGTCAAACGGTGATGGGTATTGGTCACTCTGAAGTGACCAGCTAAGGGAATGTCATGTCCGATGCTAAGCAGGTCCCGCCAAAATTTTTGCGGCACGACCTGCTGTTGCTTGGGCCAGTGGTGTATTTAGGTTTTGTGCTGCCCTAGGCCTAATCAAACTCATGCACCCCCTAATTTAAATACGACCAACCCTTCCTGTCAGGGCCACACCCCTTCCTATTTAAGACACGCCCTGTCATCTGTAAACCACACCCCTTCCTCTTTCAATTGATGGGCACAGTGGCTGCGTTTGATGGGCACAGTGGCTGCGTTTGATAACACGGTGGCTGCGTTTGATGGGCACAGTGGCTGCGTTTGATGGGCACAGTGGCTGCGTTTGATGGCACAGTGGCTGCGCTTGATGGCACAGTGGCGGCAATTGATGGCATAGTGGCTGCATTTGATGGGCACAGTGGCTGCGTTTGATGGGCACAGTGGCGGCAATTGATGGGCACAGTGGCGGCAATTGATGGCACAGTGGCTGCGTTTGATGGCACATCGCGGCAATTGATGGCACAGTAGCAGCAATTGATGGCACAGTGGTGGCAATTGATGGGCACAGTGGCTGCATTTGATGGCACAGTGGCAGAAATTGATGGGCACATAGGCTGCGTTACTAAAGCTGCCTGGGTATATAATTTTTTTAATTGGTCCTGACTCCTGGCTCGCTGTTTCAATCCATCTATATTATATAGATGGATTGAAACAGCGAGCCAGGAGTCAGGACCAATTTAAAAACTTGAATACCCAGGCAGCTTTAGTATATATCTATTCACTCGCTCACATCAATTTGTACCTGAGGGTTCCCGCCACCGCCAGCGGTCCTTCTCTCTCTCGCTCATCCTCCTCTGGTAACAGAGAGACCCATCCTGACTCCCGCCTTGAGCTGGAGAGCATGCAATGATGCCGCACGGAGGTGGGTAGGTGGAGCATTAGGCTCCGCCTCCGCCTCCGTCTCCCCCAGTAAAGTTATGTCCAGTGCACCAGGTCTGGCCATTGGCCAGTGACACCTAGTCAGTCATGGTCCGAAGTCGCTTCCCCGCCCCCCCCCGTGCCGGCCAAGTATGCGCCCATACTGCCAGTGCTGAGTGCCGATATATAGCAAGGCAAGCTGGCCGCGGGAGGCTATAACTGAGCGGGACGTGGGGAGGGGTTTTCGTGTGGGGGGGCGGCAAAAAGGCCGCCGCCCCTCCGCAAAGTGCCGCCCTAGGCCTAGGCCTTGTCGGCCTAGGCCAAGATACAGCACTGGCTTGGGCACCGGATGAGATCCCTCCCCTTCGGTTACCTGATATAGTAATTCCCGATCCCACTCTATCCATTCCCTTTCTAATCCACCCCCCCCAGGTCCATCCCTGCCCTCTCCCGGTAACTAGCTAATGTCAGGTCAGATAGTAGTCCCCAGGTAAAATCAGTCAGGGTATCCCAGGTCATTATTGTCATTATTGTCATTATTTATTATAGCAAAAAGTAAAAAATAATGCGTTTTTTCAAAATTGTAGCTATTTTTTGTTTATAGCGCAAACACCAGTGCAAATACCACCAAAAGAAAGCTCTATTTGTGGGAAAAAAAGGACGTGAATTTTGTTTGGGAGCCACGTCGCACGACCCCGCAATTGTCAGTTAAAGCGACGCAGTGCCAAATCGCAAAAAATGCACTGGTCAGGAAGGGGGTAAATTCTTCCGAGGCTGAAGTGGTTAATTGTAGTCAGGAGTTGTTACTGCTAGACGTAAGGGGCAAAACTGTATTTCTATGAAAGACCACGCACATGCTCACAGTTCTAAATAAATCCTAATATTTCCTAACATATTTATTGACATATTATGTAAAAAGATGCATTAGCAGCCGGTGATACTAGGTGCTACCTATTTGATCCCCTGCGGCCCTACCTACCTCTTTGCCTCCCATAGCAGATCATATATATTTAAATAGTTTAATGTTATGTACTGTATATGTAAGTAATTAAATTGTTGATGAGTATGGCATTACGGTACCAACATGTTTATTGGATATCTAACAATATTTGATAACATGTCATTTGTAGATACATCTCCAGATGAAATAAACTTTGATCCAAAAAACATTTGTAGCTGATGTCAACAACTTTAAATTTATGTTTTTGACTACAGTGCTGTGAAAAAGTATTTGCCCTCTTCCTGATTTTTTTTTTTTTGCATATTTCTCACACTTAAATGATTCAGATCATCAAACAAATTTTAATATTACACAAAGAAAACCAGAGTAAATCCAAGATGCAGTTTTTAAATTGTCATTTAGTTTATTAAAAGTTGTCCAAAAATGCCTGGCCCTGTGTGAAAAAGTAATTGCCCCCTCCCATACTGAGCCATGAATGAACTGTGATTAACCACAATTTTTTGGAAAGCTGAGTTAAATTTCACTTGCCACACCCAGGCCTGATTACTGCCAGTGGAAATGGGGGTGGTTCTGGTGCAAACTGTAGTTCAAATTATGCCAGAGAACCTGAGTCTGTGTTATTATAATGAGTGTGGATCAGGGGAGAGCACACATGCAAGATGGATGGTGATATCCAGGGGTGAAGAAGAAACAGTCCATAACTCAGGGCAGGCCTCTTCAGGATAGCAGAAGCACGCTCCAAAACAGAAATAAAGCATTACTGGATCTACTGATTACCAACAATACAGGCCTGATCACGGATGTGGAAATATGGGGCAATTTAGGAAACAGCGATCACAGGTCAATTGGCTTCAGTATAAGTCACAAAAAAAGGAAGGGGAATACAAAGATACTGAATTTCAAAAGAGCCAACTTCCTAAACTACGAACCTTGTTAGAAGGCATGAATTGGGATAAAATCTTAGGAACAAAGAACACAGAGGAGAGATGGGTTTGCTTTAAGAGCATAATAAATAAAGGCATTAGCCAATGCATCCCATTGGGTAATAAATTTAAAAGAGCGAACAAAAGTCCTGGGGATGGCTTAACTCCAATGTAAAAATGCATATAAAAGCAAAGAAGAAGGCCTTCAAAAAATACAGGGTTGAGGGATCATCATCAGCATTCAAACTTTATAAAGAATGCAAAAAGAAATGTAAGGGTGTAATTAGGGCATCTAACACGAAAGACACATAGCGGAAGAGAGCAAAAAAAATCCCAAGAAATTCTTTAACCACTTGCCGACCGCCTCACGCAGATATACTGCGGCAGAATGGCACGGGCAGGCAAAATCACGTATCTGTACGTGATCTGCCTCCCGCAGGCAGGGGGTCCGATCGGACCCGCCCAGGTGCCCAGGGATGTCGGCTTCTGTCCGGGAGTGATGAGAGGTGAGGGGGAGGCCATCCATTCGTATAGTAAACAGCAGCAGAGGAAGTGATGTCATCTCTCCTCGGCTCGGTATTTTCCATTCCGGCTCCGAGGAGAGAAGACATCCGAGTGAGTGCATAACACACACACACACAGTAGAACACGCCAGGCATACTTTACACCCCCCATCACCCCCCGATCACCCCCTGATCACCCCCCAATCACCCTCCCCCTGTCACACTGACACCAAGCAGTTTTTTTTTTCTGATTACTGCATTGGTGTCAGTTTGTGACAGTTAGCGTGGTAGGGCAGTGAGTGTTAGCCCCTTTAGGTCTAGGGTACCCCCCTAACCCCACCTAATAAAGTTTTAACCCCTTGATCACCCCCCGTCGCCAGTGTCACTAAGCAATCGTTTTTCTGATCGCTGTATTAGTGTCACTGGTGACGCTAGTTAGGGAGGTAAATACATAGGTTCACCATCAGCGTTTTATAGCGTCAGGGACCCCCATATACTACCTAATAAAGGTTTTAACCCCTTGATTGCCCCCTAGTTAACCCTTTCACCAGTGATCATCGTATAACTGTTACGGGTGACGCTGGTTAGTTAGTTTATTTTTTATAGTGTCAGGGCACCCGCCGTTTATTACAGAATAAAGGTTTAGCCCCCTAATCGCCCGGCGGTGATATAAGTTAGGTTTTAGGGTCAGATAGGGTCTGCATCGCCCCAGGCAGCGTCAGGTTAGCGCCAGTACCGCTAACACCCACACTTGCACCGTACACCTCCCTTAGTGGTATAGTATCTGAACGGATCAATATCTGATGCAATCAGATCTATACTAGAGTCCTCAGCAGTTTAGGGTTCCCAAAAACGCAGTGTTAGCGGTATCAGCCCAGATACCTGCTAGCACCTGCGTTTTGCCCCTCCGCCCGGCCCAGCCCAGCCCACCCAAATCAGTATCGATCGATCACTGTCACTTACAAAACACTAAACGCATAACTGCAGCGTTCGCAGAGTCAAGCCTGATCCCTGCGATCGCTAACAGTTTTTTTGGTAGCCTTTTGGTGAACTGGCAAGCACCAGCGGCCTAGTACACCCTAGTCATAGTCAAACCAGCACTGCAGTAACACTTGGTGACGTGGCGAGTCCCATAAATGCAGTTCAAGCTGGTGAGGTGGCAAGCACAAATAGTGTCCCACTGCCACCAAGAAGAAGACAAACACAGGCCCGTCGTGCCCATAATGCCCTTCCTGCTGCATTTGCCAATCCTAATTGGGAACCCACCACTTCTGCAGCACCCATACTTCCCCCATTCACATCCCCAACCAAATGCAGTCGGCTGCATGAGAGGCATTTTCTTTATGTCCTCCCGAGTACCCCTACCCAACGAACCCCCCCCAAAAAGATGTCGTGTCTGCAGCAAGCGCGCATATAGGCGTGACACCCGCTATTATTGTCCCTCCTGTCCTGACAATCCTGGTCTTTGCATTGGTGAATATTTTGAACGCTACCATACACTAGTTGAGTATTAGTGTACAGCATTGCACAGACTAGGTACACTAACACAGGGTCTCCCAAGATGCCATCGCATTTTGAGAGATCCGAACCTGGAACCGGTTACAGTTACAAAAGTTACAGTAAAAAAAAAAAGTGTAAAAAAAAATAGTTGTTGTTTTATTGTTCTCTCTCTCTCTCTATTCTCTCTCTATTTTCTCTCTATTCTCTCTCTATTGTTCTGCTCTTTTTTACTGTATTCTATTCTGCAATGTTTTATTGTTATTATGTTTTATCATATTTGCTTTTCAGGTATGCAATTTTTTATACTTTACTGTTTACTGTGTTTTATTGTTAACCATTTTTTTGTCTTCAGGTACGCCATGCAGCTGCAGCACGGATTTATTTATCTTGACAGCAACAGCGTTTGCTCCCAAGATATATAAAGCCGTGACTCCAGCGGAGGTGATATATGCCAAAGCATGGGGGCAGCAGGGGTGGAGGAGCAAATTACTCCTACCTTTTGCGGGAGGATGCCCCCATGCTTCGGCATATATAAATGGTGCATGTATGCCCATCATTAGAAGTGGGTGGATGAAGGGAGGTATTCTAATGGTGGGCATACTCACCGATCAATCTCTTTTTTTCGTTCAGCCCACAGGCTGCATGAAAAAAAGAAGATTACAATATATGCCCAACAAGGATCAGCAACGTACTGGTATGCTGCTGGACTTTGAGTGGTTAGACCAGAATGATGCCTGCAGGTTTAGGTATCATCTTGGTATCATTCATTTCAGCCAGCGGTTGGCTTTCATGTAAAAGCAATCCTAAGCCTCTAGACTGCTTTTGCAAGCAGTAGGAGGGAATCCCCCCCCCCCCCACCGTCTTCCATGTTTTTCTCTGGCTCTCCTGTCCCAACAGGGAACCTGAGAATGCAGCCGGTGATTCAGCCAGCTGACCATAGAGCTGATCAGAGACCAGAGTAGCTCCAAACATCTCTATGGCCTAAGAAACCGGAAGCTCCGAGCATTTCATGACTTAGATTTCGCCGGATGTAAACAGCGCCATTGGGAAATTGGAAAGTCATTTTATCACACCGATCTTGGTGTGGTCAGATGCTTTGAGGGCAGAGGAGAGATCTAGGGTCTAATAGACCCCAATTTTTTCAAAAAAGAGTACCTGTCACTACCTATTGCTATCATAGGGGACATTTACATTCCCTGAGATAACAATAAAAATGATAGAAAAAAAATGAAAGGAACAGTTTAAAAATAAGATAAAAAAAAAATAATAAAGAAAAAAAAAAAGCGTTTGCGAAGGTCAGATCGAGGGCAGTCATTTTAGCAGTAGACCTCCTCTGTAAGTGTTTGCGAAGGTCAGATCGAGGGCAGTAATTTTAGCAGTAGACCTCCTCTGTAAATTTAAAGTGGTAACTTGTAAAGGCTTTTAAAGTCTTTTAAAAATGTATTTAGTTTGTCGCCACTGCATGTTTGTACGCAATTTTAAAGCATGTCATGTTTGGTGTCATATACTCGGCCTAAGATCATCTTTTTTATTTCATCAAACATTTGGGCAATATAGTGTGTTTTAGTGCATTAAAATTTTAAAATATGTGCTTTTCCCAAAAAAATGCGTTTGAAAAATCGCTGCGCAAATACTGTGTGAAAAAAAAATGAAACACCCACCATTTTAATCTGTATGGCATTTGCTTTAAAAAAATATATAATGTTTGGGGGTTCAAAGTAATTTTCTTGCAAAAAAAAATAATTTTTTCATGTAAACAAAAAGTGTCAGAAAGGGCTTTGTCTTCAAGTGGTTAGAAGAGTCGGTGATGTGTGACATAAGCTTCTAAATGTTGTGCATAAAATGCCAGGACAGTTCAAAACCGCCCAAATGACCGCATTTTGGAAAATAGACACCCCAAGCTATTTGCTGAGAGGCATGTCGAGTCCATGGAATATTTTATATTGTGACACAAGTTGCGGGAAAAAGACAAATTTAAAAAAAAAAATTATTTTTTTTTGCACAAAGATGTCACTAAATGATATATTGCTCAAACATGCCATGGGAATATGTGAAATTACACCCCAAAATACATTCTGTTGCTTCTCCTGAGTATGGGGATACCACATGTGTGAGACTTTTTGGGAGCCTAGCCGCGTACGGGACCCCGAAAACCAAGCACCGCCTTCAGGCTTTCTAAGGGCGTAAATTTTTGATTTCACTCTTCACTGTCTATCACAGTTTTGGAGGCCATGGAATGCCCAGGTGGCACAACCCCCCCCCCCCCTCAAATGACCCTATTTTGGAAAGTAGACACCCCAAGCTATTTGCTGAGAGGTATAGTGAGTATTTTGCAGACCTCACTTTTTGTCACAAAGTTTTGAAAATTGAAAAAAGAAAAAAAAAATATTTTTCTTGTCTTTCTCCATTTTCAAAAACAAATGAGAGCTGCAAAATACTCACCATGCCTCTCAGCAAATAGCTTGGGGTCTACTTTCCAAAATGGGGTCATTTGGGGGGGTTTGTGCCGCCTGGGCATTCCATGGCCTCCGGAACTGTGATAGGCAGTGAAGAGTGAAATCAAAAATTTACGCCCTTAGAAATCCTAAAGGCGGTGATTGGTTTTCGGGGCCCCGTACGTGGCTAGGCTCCCAAAAAGTCCCACACATGTGGTATACCCGTACTTAGGAGAAGCAGCTAAATGTATTTTGGGGTGCAATTCCACATATGCCCATGGCCTGTGTGAGTAATATATCATTTAGTGACAACTTTGTGCAGAAAAAAAAAATTGTCACTTTCCAGCAACTTGTGTCAAAATATAAAATATTCCATGGACTCAACATGCCTCTCAGCAAATAGCTTGGGGTCTACTTTCCAAAATGGGGTCATTTAGGGGGGGTTGTGCCATCTGGGCATTTTATGGCCTTCAAAACTGTGATAGGTAGTGAGGAGTGAAATCAAAAATTTACGCCCTTAGAAATCCTGAAGGCGGTGATTGGTTTTCGGGGCCCCGTACGTGGCTAGGCTCCCAAAAAGTCCCACACATGTGGTATCCCCGTACTCAGAAGAAGCAGCTGAATGTATTTTAGGGTGCAATTCCACATATGCCCATGGCCTGTGTGAGCAATATATCATTTAGTGACAACTTTTTGTAATTTTTTTTTTTTTTGTCATTATTCAATCACTTGGAACAAAAAAAATAATATTCAATGTGCTCAACATGCCTCTCAGCAATTTCCTTGGGGTGTCTACTTTCCAAAATGGGGTCATTTGGGGGGGGGGGTTGTACTGCCCTGCCATTTTAGCACCTCAAGAAAGTGCTCTGGTCAGGAAGGGGGTAAATCCTTCCGGGGCTGAAGTGGTTAAGTATGTAAACAGTAAAAAAGAGAGGACAGACCATATTGGTCCCATAAAGAATGAGGAAGAACATCTGGTTACAAAGGATGGGGAAAACTGGCTACAGGGGAGAGTTCAGAGGGTGGTGATAAATGGGGAGTACTCGGAATGGTCAGAGGTGGGTAGTGGGGTCCACCAGGGTTCTGTGCTGGGACCAATCCTATTTATTTTGTTCACAAACGACCTGGAGGATGGGGTAAACAGTTCAATCTCTGTATTTGCGGACAATACTAAGCTAAGCAGGGCAGTAACTTCTCCGCAGGATGCAGAAAACTTGCAAAAAGGTCTGAACAAATTAATGGGGTGGGCAACTACATGGTAAATGAGGTTTAATGTAGAAAAATGTAAAAAAAAAATGTAAAAATGTAAAGTAATGCATTTGGGTGGCAAAAATATGAATGCAATCTATACACTGTGGGGAGAACCTCTGGGGGGAATCTAAGATGGAAAAGGTCCTAGTAGATGATCAGGCTCAGCAATGGCATTCAATGCCACGCTGCTGCTAACAAAGCAAATAGAATATTGGCATGAATTCAAAAGGGGATCAACTCCAGAGATAAAACGATTATTCTCCCGCTCTACAAAACTCTGGTCCGGCCGCACCTAGAGTATGCTGTCCAGTTCTGGGCACCAGTTCTTAGGAAGGATATACTGGAAATGGAGCGAGTACAAAGAAGGGCAACTAAGCTAATAAAGGGTCTGGATGACAGTAATTATGAAGAAAGGTTGCGAGCACTGAACTTATTCGATCTGGAGAAGAGACACTTGAGAGGGGATATGATTTCAATTTATAAGTACCATACTGGTGACCCCACAATAGGGATAAACCTTTTTCGCGGAAGGGAGTTTGACATGACACGTGGCCACTCATTAAAATGAAAAGAAAAGAGGTTTATCCATAACCTCCCTGGCGGTATGATTATTTCCGATTTTTGCGTCTCAAAGCGGTACAATTATTTTGCATAGAAATTTGGCGTTTTATATTGTAGGCCTGTAATTCACTTAAACACTTAAATCTGTCCACCAGTCTAGTAGATATTCCGGGTATGATGAAGTTTGAAACACAAAACCATAAATTATAATATAATAAATACCGTATATACTCGAGTATAAGTCGAATTTTTCAGCACATTTTTTTGTGCTGAAAGTGCCCCCCTAGACTTATACTCGAGTCAAGCACTTTTCTGCAGCAAAAAATTTCATTTTCTGAACCGACTTTGGGGCCCCGTATCTCAGGGCCACTTAGTACTAGAAACCCCAAATTTGGTATGCAAACCTGGTGGACCTGGTTCCACAACATATCCAAAGCTGAAGTTCCTAGCCCTAAGTGACCCTGAGATACGGGGCCCCAAAATCGGTTCAGAAAATGTCATTCTCTGCTGCAGAAAAGTGCTTGACATTTTCTGAACCGATTTTGGGGCCCCATATCTCAGGGCCACTTGGTGCTAGGAACCCCAAATGTGGTGTGCAAACCCAGTTGAACTGGTACCATAACATATCCAAAGCTGGGGTTCTTAGCACCAAGTGGCCCTGAGATACGGGGCCCCAAAACTGGTTCGGAAAATGTCATTCTCTGCTGCAGAAAAGTGCTTGACATTTTCTGAACTGATGTTTGGGGCCCTGTATCTCGGGGCCACTTGGTGCTAGAAACCCCAGCTTTGGAAATTGTATGGTGATAGTTGCACTGGGTTTGCACACCACATTTGGGGTTTTTAGCACTAAGTGGCCCCGAGATACAGGGCCCCAAATTCGGTCAACTGTGTCCATCTGCAGCAATGTCATTTCGGGACCCTTTGGGTTCAGAGACCCCAGATTTTGGCTGCAGCTAGCAGGCATCTAGGAACCCTTACCTACTGAGTTTGAAGTTCAGGGGACCTATGGCTGCAAATGGGCACAGTGAGGCATGAAAATGGGCACAGTGATGCTGCAAATGGGCATTGTTGACCCTCTTTTCCACTTACAGTAGCTGTGCATTTCTCACCCTCGTCTTATACTCGGGTCAATAAGTTTTTCCCATTTTTTTTGTGGTAAATTAGGGCCTCGACTTATACTCGGAACGACTTATACTCGAGTATATACGGTAAATATAAATTATTATAAAAAATAATAATATAATAATAATAAAATGAATTTCCCCACGATTCACTATTGCTCAATTCTGCAAGTGTTCTAATTTACTATCAAAGTTTTCTAGCTGGTCTAAAACCACTTTTGAGGTAAAGGAACACTTTTTGGTTGCTATGGACAATCTCCAGTTTCCAGGCAGAAAGAACAGTATATATTATATAAAACTGCATGCAGGGCATTGGACAAAACATTGGGGACAAAAGGGATGTCAAATGATTTCATACGGTAATGTAATCTGTAAGATTACAGTGTACTGTATGTGTTATGAATTTTCACTTTTCTGAATTTGCCGCCAGGCTCCACCCCCGTGCGTTGCAACGCTCGCTGGGAATGGAGCCCGGCACACAGGACATCGGGACAGAGGACAGAGCCCACGGACACAGCGGGGGGACATTGCAGGAGGTAAGTAACCTCTACCAGGATCCTGCAATGCAATCCCAAGTGTGGCTCAGGGTTACCGCTAATGGTGCTGAAATTTAACTCCGAGCCACACTCGGGAAAACCACCAGGGAGGTTAAACTACGTAAAGGGTTCTTTACTGTAAGAGCGGCAAGGATGTGGAATTCCCTTCCACAGGCGGTGGTCTCAGTGGGGAGCATCGATAGTTTCAAAAAACTATTAGATAAGCACCTGAACGACCGCAACATACAGGGATATACAATGTAATACTGACATATAATCACACACATAGGTTGGACTTGATGGACTTGTGTCTTTTTTCTACCTCACCTACTATGTAACTATGTAACTATCTAAAAAAAGGGTAAAGAAAGAGGCGCCTTCTAAGTATGAACTGTAGAAACGTTATGGTACAATAAATAAAAACACTCACATTGAGGTTAAATACAATCAGCATGAGGAAAATCCTGCAGTGGTGCGTCACCTTGCTCGCTGTTTTAACAGGCTGTGTCACTCAGCAACCCATATAAAGCCGTCCGCTGGCTCTGTACACTCTGTGGCTTAGATGGTAATACAGAGAAGAGGTCTGAGGCGCTCGTGGACCGCAGCAGCGTCTGACCTCACCCAATGCCATTGTTTGCAACGCCATTTCTGAGCCTGCACACTGTCAGTGGAATGGACAGGCGCGCTCCTTTGACAATGAGCTTGACAAAGAAGCACGCCTGTCCATTCCACTGACAGTGTGCAGGCTCAGAAACGGTGTTGCAAACAATGGCATTGGGTGAGGTCAGACGCTGCTGCGGTCCACGAGCGCCTCAGACCTCTTCTCTGTATTACCATCTAAGCCACAGAGTGTACAGAGCCAGTGGACGGCTTTCTATGGGTTCCTGAGTGACACTGTTTAACCAGTGAGCAAGGAGAAGGTCTGGAAGTAATCAGAAAAAGGGTAAAGAAAGAGGCGCCTTCTAAGTAAGAACTGTAGAAATTTTATGGTACAATAAATAAAAACACTCACATTGAGGGTAAAAATGATCAGCATGAGGAAAATCCTGCAGTGGTGCTTCTCCTTGCTCACTGGTTAAACAGGCCGTGTCACTCAGGAACCTATAGAAAGCTGTCCGCCGCCTCAGTACACTCTGTGGCTTAGATGGTAATGCAGAGGAGAGGTCTGAGGCTTCCATGGACCGCAGCGGCGTCTGATGTCACCCAAAGTGTTTGCAACACCGTTTCTGAGCCTGCACACTGTCAGTGGAATGGACAGGCGTGCTTCTTTGTCAAGCTCTTTGTCAAAGGAGCTCACCTGTCCATTCCACTGACAGTATGCAGGCTCAGAAATGGCATTGCAAACAATGGCGTTGGGTGAGGTCAGACGCTGCTGCGGTCCACAAGCGCCTCAGACCTCTTCTCTGTATTACCATCTAAGCCACAGAGTGTACAGAGCCAGCGGATGGCTTTATATGGGTTGCTGAGTGACACAGCCTGTTGAACCAGCGAGCAAGGTGATGCACCACTGCAGGATTTTCCTCATGCTGATCGTTTTTAACCTCAATGTGAGTGTTTTTATTTATTGTACCATAACATTTCTACAGTTCATACTTAGAAGGCGCCTCTTTCTTTACCCTTTTTCTGATTACTGCCAGACCTGTTGAATCAAGAAATCACATGAATAGAAGCGGTCTGACAAAGTGAAGCACGCTAACAGATCACAAAAAGCCACACATCATGCCACAAGCTAAAAAAAATTCAAGAACAGATTAGAAACAAAGTAATGTAAATGTATCAGTCTAGGAAGGGTTTCAAAGCCATTTCTAAGGCTTTGGAACTCCAGTGAACCACGGGGAGAGCCATTATCCACAAATGGAGATAACTTGGAACAGTGGTAAACCTTCACAGGAGTGGCCGGCCTATAAAAATGACTCCAAGAGCATGACGACGACTCATCCATAAGGTCATAAAAGAACCCAGAACAACGTCTAAAGAGCTGCAGGCCTCACTTGCCTCAGGTAAGATCAGTGTTCATGATTCAACAATAAGAAAGAGACTGGGCAAAAATGGCATTCATGGGAGAGTTCCAAGGCCAAAGAAACTGCTGAGCAAAAAGAACACAAAGGCTCATCTTACATTTACCAAAAAACAACTTTATTTTCCCAAAGACTTTTAGGCAAATATTCTGTGGACTGATGAGACAAAAATGTAACTTTTTGGAAGGTGTGTGTTCCGTTACTTCTGGCATAAAACGAATACAGCATTTCTTAACAAGAACATCAAACTTATGCCCCGTACACACGATCGGATTTTCCGACAACAAAATCGTGGATTTTTTTCCGAAGGATGTTGGCCAAAAATTCTGGACGTGAGAACGCGGTGACATACAATACGTACGTCGAGCCAAGAAAAAGGAAGTTCAATAACCAGTGCGGCATCTTCTGCTTGATTCAGAGCATGCATGAACTTTTGTGCGACAGACTTGTGTACAGACGATCGGACTTTCCGACAACAAGTTTTGTTGTTGGAAAATTTGAGAACATGCTCTCAAACATTTGTGTTCGGAAATTCCGACAGCAAATGTTCTATGGAGCATACACATGGTCGGACTTTCCGACAACAAGCTCACATCGAACATTTTCCGTCGGAAAGTCCGATCGTGTGTACAGGGCATAACAGTCCGACATGGTGATGATAGCGTGATGCCTGGGGCTACTTTGCAGCTTCAGGACCTGGACGACTTACCATAATTGATGGAACCATTAATTCTGAGGTTCTGAATTCAAATGGTTCAAATAAAGCAAATTTTAGGTTTTGGAGTGGCCTAGTCTAAGCCCGGACTTAAATTCAATTGAGATGCTGTATCATGACCTTACACAGGCTGTTCATGCTGGAAAACCCTCCAATGTGTCTGAATTTAAAAAATTCTGCAAAGAGTGGGCCAAAATTGCTCCACAGCAATGTGAAAGACTCATTGCCAGTTATCGCTTGATTGCAGTTGTTGCCGCCAAGGGTGGCACAACCAGTTATTAGGTTTAGGGGGCAATTACTTTATTACATAAAGCCAGGCAGGTTTGGACAGCTTTTTTGCCTTAATAAATGAAACCATCATTTAAAAACTGCATTTTGTATTTACTCGGGTTATCTTTGTGTAATAATAAACTTTGATGATCTGAGTCATTTAAGTGTGACAAATATGCAAAAAAAATAAAAAAATAATCAGAAAGGGGGCAAATACTTTTTCACAGCATTGTATATTCATATGGTCTTTTTAATTTTTTTTTCATTTGATATTTTTTCTTTATTACAGGTGGAAGATTTCACTTTTGGTGGTCGGTTATTCTTTACAGGAAATGTAGAGTATAAATTCATATTTGCTCAGTACTTTGCCATACCTTTGCAGTTTAGCTACCTTTTTTATTCACACATGGTTTTGCTTTGTTGGGCTGGCTGATTGTCTCTTTACCCAGGAGCTGCAAGGCGCACCTGGGGCCCGCCTTCTTTTCCCCTCTGCCCCCTTGGGATGTGGGTGATTGGGTGGGCACCCACATGATGCCACGCATGGCGTCAAAATTGGCGTCATTACGCTGGCGCATCTTTATAACATTAGAGGCTGTTCCATGAGGCAGGCCTTCTGGTACCAATTGCCGGGTGGCGGCTGCTGCTCAGTGTGACCCTGGGAGGGACCTGGGGTGGTGCCTTTGGTATTTAGGTCACCCCCAGTTGGACTAGACAGTCTCTTTTTTCCTTTCTCTCCTGAGCACATAGCACACCACACTCAGAATATGCTGCTAACATGTGGGATCACCAGGTAATTAGTCTGGGGGACTCTCTTCTTTTATATGGGTTCCTTTAGTATCGTGTCTTCCTTTAATCTATCAGTCTCTTGCTGGAGATATCTTATAGTGGGTTCAATGCAATGCTTACATTTATTCAACACTTGGGTTGTGGTTTACTTTCACTTATTTTCCCCACATGCTCTCCATTTCTTTTAATCCTATTAATAGTCATAGGTTTTGATTTTAAGCACACAGCACCACCTACTATATTCAAATATTCAATATTCTTTACAGAAATTCACTGGAGCTGTCACCTGTCTTTATAACTACTATGACACAGAGACCCATATCCCTCTGGGGAGTTTTGCACATGTGTGCCTTGGGTTTCCATGGACCACTGCCACAGACACATCCCTGGCAGCCCTCAATTTGCATAACCGCATGCTAAATCTAAAGCTGACTTGTAAGTAAATCAGGGATGGATACTTTTTCCTTCCCCTTTTTCTTTTTGAGTTAACCATCAAACTACACTGGTATCTAGGTTTTTTACAGATACGCACCTTGCATCTGCTCCTGAAGAAGTGGAGTGAATTCCAGAAAACGCACGCATCAAGCTTTTTTAGATGCATTGTAATCATGCATTTAAAGTTTAGATTATTATGAACTTTCTGCAATCATTAATGATTTAAATATATTTTTTATGATATGGATTACAAGCCAGCTCACAACAATTTTACTTTATACTGTGTTATTCATAACATCTGTGTTTGTACATATATGAACTATAATGATAATATGCCATCATGATATCTGTACAGTGACTTGCAAAAGTATTTACCCCCCTTGGCATTTTTCGTGTTTTGTTGCCTCACAATCAGGAATTAACATGGATTGTTTGAGGATTTGCATCATTCAATTTACAGAACATGCCCAAAACTTTGAAGATGGTTTTTTTTGTATTTATTATGAAGCAAACAAAAAATAGGACAAAATAACAGGAAAAGTCAATGTGCATAACTATTCACCCCCCTAAAGTCAATACTTTGTAACATCCTTAAAAAGAAAAAATGCAGCGGTGAACTCAGCAACACCAAAAGACCCAGAAAACCACAGAAAACAACTGTGGTGGATGACCGAAGAATTCTTTCCCTGGTGAAAAAAAAACACCCTTCTTAACAGTTGGCCAGATCAAGAACACTCTCCAGGAAGTAGGTGTATGTGTGTCAAAGTCAACAATCAAGAGAAGACTTCACCAGAGTGAATACAGAGGGTTCACCACAAGATGTAAACCATTGGTGAGCCTCAAAAACAGGAAGGCCAGATTAGAGTTTGCCAAACAATATCTAAAAAAGCCTTCACAGTTTTGGAACAACATCCTATGGATTGATGAGACCAAGATCAACTTGCACCAGAGTGATGGGAAGAGAAGAGTATGGAGAAGGAAAGGAACTGCTCATTAACCAAAGCATACCACCTCATCAGTGAAGCATGGTGGTGGTAGTGTCATGGCTTGGGCATGTATGGCTGCCAATGGAACTGGTTCTCTTGTATTTATTGATGATGTGACTGCTGACAAAAGCAGCAGGATGAATTCTGAAGTGTTTAGGGCAATATCATCTGCTCATATTCAGCAAAATGCTTCAGAACTCATTGGTTGGCGCTTCACAGTGCAGATGGACAATGACTCGAAGCATAATGCGAAAACAACCAAAGAGTTTTTTAAGGGAAAGAAGTGGAATGTTATGCAATGGCCAAGTCAATCACCTGACCTGAATCCGATTGAGCATGCATTTCACTTGCTGAAGACAAAACTGAAGGGAAAATGCCCCAAGAACAAGCAGGAACTGAAGACAGTTGCAGTAGAGGCCTGGCAGATCATCACCAGGGATGAAACCCAGCGTCTGGTGACGTCTATGCATTCCAGACTTCAGGCTGTAATTGACTGCAAAGGATTTGCAACAAAGTATTAAAAAGTGAAAGTTTGATGGATGATTGTTAATCTGTCCATTACTTTTGGTCCCTTAAAAAGTGGGAGGCACCGTTACACCGTTCACCTGATTTGGATGTAAATACCCTCAAATTAAAGCTGAAAGTCTGCAGTTAAAGCACATCTTGTTCATTTAATTTCAGATCCATTGTGGTGATGTATAGAGCCAAAAAGATTAGAATTGTGTTGATGTCCCAATATTTTTCTAATTTTATTTCACCTTAGACTATTGTGTTCTGATCCATCACATATAATTCAAATTAAAAAAAAAAAAAAACATTGCTGTAATCTAACAAAATAGGTAAATAGCCAAAGGGGATGAATACTTTTGCAAGGCACTTTGTATAGATGACAGCATAAATGTGCCATCATGCATTTGACCACATTGCCAGCTATGTCATTTAAAGTCCCAAACCTTTTCCTTTCAAATGTCAACTTTTAATTGATGTTTTAATGATTTTGTAATAAAATGTAATTTTTTTTAATATAATGTGAATGCATGCCTTTATGTAGGGCCATAGACATAAAATGGCAGTATGGACTATCCCAAAATTCCTATTTTCTTGTAAAAAAACATTTTAACACCCTTTGTTCTTGGTCAACTACCTGCCTGTTAGCAGCCTCAGATCTGTCTGCCTGCTAGCAGCCTCAAAAATATAGCATGGTGGGTAGGTGATGCCAGGGGAATAGATAATACTACGGTAATTAGAATGCTCACACAGTTCTATATTTGTATAAAGATATTAGTTTGCAAAAAAAAAAAAAAACTGTAAGACCATATTTGGTCAATGACATCACAGAAGTCCTCCGCTGTGGCAGAAGGCTGCAAGGGTGTCACTTTCTATAGCAGGTACACTGCTTTAATAATTTTGTTAAACATAAAATAAATTCATGTCACAAATTGGCTTATGTAAAATAATTGTTATTACTATTTATTTATTTTTTTTTTTTTAAACAAGTTTTTATTGAAATTTTCATGTAGAGATTAACATGTACAGAAGAAATAGGAAATACGTGAAAACACAGGTAATAGTAACATTGCGGACGCAGCCGCTTTGATCGCAAAATTCAAACATTAAAGTCAACTATGAGTTTTTTTTTTTTTTGTTTCCTTTTGTTTGTCATAGCAAAAAGCATAAAAATTGTAACGTACTTTAATTACAGTAACATGGGGTGTTAAAAGTATGTTGTTAAAATATGTAATTAAGGCTTTATTGAAGAGTGTAATAAATATACTTAGTTCCATTTTTATGTTGGAGGGAGTATGGGGTGTAGAGTATGATGAATAGGGATGGAGCTAATGCGGGAGGGCGTGTGGTTTCATGTATCGAGGAGAAAGGATAAAAAAGGGTTGGTCGTAGTGGGGGGGCAGGGATTGAGAAATGGGGAGTGGGCATGTGAGTGTGGCATATCGTTATGATCGCTGTCGATCTTACAATTTTTGCTGGTAATGATAGGTGTCGTATATGTAGCGTTGGGATGGAGATGTAGGGTTGGATAGTAAGCGAGCTGTGTAAGAGTGTATGTGATTAAAGTCCGGGGGGCCTGAAGAACCTGCCACAGCCCTGCGGGAGTTATCAGATTGTATAATTTTTGTATTCAGTCGTTGTAGTGAAATGAATCCAGCATGTCCATGTTTTGGTGAACCTAGCTTGTGTGTCGTTTGATTGATGGATAACGTCTTCCATTACCTTTGTTTGGTTGATGCGATGGAACCAATCAGTAATGGTAGGCGGATCGGAGGATCGCCATTTGGGGGGTATACACATTCTAGCTGCGTTCACCAAATGCATGGTTAAAGAGCGATGATATGCCGGTATGTGTGTTGAGGAGTGATGAAGCAGAAACATTGCGGGATCAAAATTCAGGGAGTATGTCGTGATTTGCGAGATTAGTGTGTGGACTGCTTTCCAGAAAGGTTGGATCTTGGTGCAGGACCACCAGATATGCAATAGAGAGCCTGTGTCTGATTTACATCTCCAGCAAGTTTGGGGTATTTTCGGGTTGAAGTGATGTAGCAAAAGTGGGGTCCTGTACCATCTGGAGAATAATTTATAGGCATTTTCTTGGACTTGCACATTTAGTGAGCCTCTATGAATCAGTGTGTATATGTTAGTCCATTCTTGTTCGGTCAAATGCAAGGAAAGATCTCGTTCCCATTGCCTGACGTTCCAATGTTCAGTTTGGGTGTGATCGGTGAATAAGAGGTTGTATGTTTGTGAGATCAGATGTGTTAGGGTAGTTTCACTCAGGCATAGGTTTTCAAACGGGGTTGTGGGTCTGGACCATTCCGGTGTGAGTTTGGGTCCGGCGAAGAAGTTACGTAATTGTACGTATGTCCAAAAGGGGAAGGTTCCCGTTCTTAGTTTGGAGGTCAATTCAGTGTATGATAAGAATTTGCCTCTTTCAAAAAATTGTTCGGCTCTAACAGTCTGGTGGGGCCATATGTGTAGTAAAAAGGAGGAATGCATTCCTGGGTTAAATCCAGGGTTCAGCCGTAAGGGTGTCATCGGGCCTTTTACTGTTGAGATTTTATTTGTGCTACATGTCTTACGGAATGAGAGTATGGTAGGTTGGACAAGTGGGTGTTGCATGTATTCTGGGGGTGTTACGGAGGAATCGATCCATGGTAGGTTTCGGATGGGCACAGTCGATAGTGATTGTTCTAGTTGAATCCAATCTTTATGTTTGGAGTGTACGTTCCAATCGATGATCCTGGCTAAGTGGCACGCTTGCTGATATTTATATATGTCTGGGAGTCCTATGCCTCCTAATTGTTTGGGTGTTGTGAGTCTCTTAAAGCTAATTCTCGGATGCAATTTACCCCATATGAAGGCCGTGCAAGCTTTGCGGTAAGTAGAGAAGAATGATGGTGGTAGTTTTATTGGGATGGTTTGTAAAAGATAAAGGATTCTGGGTAGGATGTTCATTTTGATTATGGCGGCCCTGCCGAACCAGGAGAACTGTCCTGTGGTCCAATGTTTAAGGTCAGTTTGTATTTTTCGAAGAAGTGGGGCGTAATTTAGGTTATATAGGTCCGTTAGTGAAGATGGCATCTGAATGCCCAAGTATGGGATGGCTTGCTTATTCCACGTGAAAGGAAAGTTACTCTGGCATTGATGACATAGTTCGGTAGGTAGGGAGATATTGAGTGCATTTGATTTGGAAAAGTTGATTTGGAGATTGGAAAGGTTACGAAAGGTTTGGAAGTCATTGAGTAGGTTTGGGATTGTGGTTAGAGGGTCTGTGAGAAATAATAAGATGTCATCGGCGAATGCGGCCAGTTTGTAGGTACGATGTTTAATTTGGATACCCCTGATGTCTGGATTGGCGTTTATGCGTCTAAGGAGGGGTTCAAGAGTGAGAATGAAAATTAAAGGGGATAGAGGGCAGCCCTGGCGAGTTCCGTTCGACACGGAGAAGGCATCCGACAGGTGCCCGTTTACTTGGACTTTCGCAGTGGGGCTGGAGTACAGAGCCGATATAAAATTTAGCATCGTTGGAGGGAGGCCTATAGCTGTGAGGGTTTCTCTCATGTAGTCCCATGCCACCCTGTCGAATGCCTTCTCCGCGTCGAGGGAAAGCATAAAACCTGCATTCTTAGTGGTTGTGAGCCAGTGGTGGATATTGATCGCTTTAAGGGTGTTGTCCCTTGCTTCTCGTCCTGGGACGAATCCCACTTGTTCAAGGCCAATGAGTGTGGGGATTAGAGGAAGGAGTCTGTTTGCCAATGTTTTCGCATACCATTTAAGATCTACATTGAGCAAAGAGATAGGTCTATAATTAGTAACTAAGGACTGGTCCTTATCGGGTTTGGGAATTACTGCTATGTGGGCTGTTAGTAGGTCTCGCGGGGGGTTGGTCGGGTGTGCAAAAGAGTTGAAGGCTTTTAGAAAAGAAGGGGTTAGTATTTCTGCATACGTTTTGTAGTAACTGGCGGTTAGGCCGTCAGGGCCGGGGCTTTTACCGGGTTTCATTTGTTTCAGGGCTATGTCAACTTCTGTGCGGGTAAGAGGGGCATTTAAGTCTTGGGCTACGGAATCTGATATCGGGGTTGGGCTATACTGTTTTAAGAAGTCGGATATCATTTGGGTGCGAGCGATTCCGTCAGTGGGTGGAGGGGAGGTGGTCAGGTTGTACAATTTACTGTAGTACTGTACGAATTGTTGTGCGATGTCAGGGGTTTTGGATATTTTTCGTCCTGAGGGGTCAGTGATGTAGTGTATAGTATTGTTAGAGCGAGATATTTGCAGTGCTCTGGCCAACATTTTGCTAGCTTTATTGCCAAATTCATAGTATTTTTTTTTGGAAAGAATGTATTTGCGTTGTATCTGTCGATCTAATAAGTCTAAGAGATCTTTCCTAGCTTGGATTAATTCATTCAGAACGGTAATTGCTTGGGATTGTTTGTGTATCCCTTCAAGTTTACGGATCTTATTAATTAAATCTGTGTGTTGTTTCCTTTTTTCTTTATTTCTCTTGCCCGCTGCCGCTAGGAAGGTTCCTCTTATGACACTTTTGTGAGCTTCCCAGTTGTTGAGTGGGGAGGTGTCATCAGGGTTGTTTTCGAGGAAGAATTGTTTTATAGTGGATTCTGCTTCTTTCGCGATGGAGGGGTCAGTGAGCAGGGAGGGGTCCAATCTCCACAGCCGCGAGCGTGGAGTCGAGTCAGGGAGTCGGAGTGACATGGAGATAGGGTGATGGTCCGAAATTGTCATGGGTTCGATGGAGGTGTGTTGAAGTAGGGGAAGGTCATTTTGGGTCAGGAAAAGATAATCTATTCTTGAATATCGGTGATGTGGTGCTGAGTAGAAAGTATAGTCTTTTGTGTCCGGGTTTAGGGTACGCCATGTATCGTGAAGTAGTAGACGTTTAAGCAGGGATTGGATGTCTTTCAGTGCTCTGTATGGTAATATTGTTTTTCCAGTGGATGTGTCTTGTATGGGGTGTAGGGGAACATTGAAATCTCCTCCTAGTATAAGTGTGCCTTCCTGAAAGGGTGTAAGAGCTGTGATGACCGATCTAAAAAATGTTACTTGGTGTTTGTTTGGGGCGTAGACATTTGCTAGAGTTACAGTTTTGTTTTGTATCGAGCCTTTAATGAAAAGATATCTGCCCTCTGGGTCTATGAGGGAGTCAGTGATGCTGAAAGGGCAGTGTTTAGCAATGAGGATCGAAACCCCTTTCGTTTTGTGTTGGGGGTTGGTTGCGTGTATCGCTGTTGGATATTGGGCGTTGGATAGTTTAGGGGTATTGTCAGAACGGAAATGTGTTTCTTGTAGCATTATGATACTGGCGTGAAGTTTGTGCATGGTAAGGAGGAGTTTGGATCTTTTTTCTGGAGTATTGAGGCCCTTCACATTGAGTGAAATAATTTTAAGCATGGGTTCCTGTGAGTTTTTGGATCGTAGGATCATGGTGAGTTTTGTGGTGATTATCCTGTGTTGTGGTTTGGGCTGTGGCAGGTTGAGAGGGAAGGTAGAGAGAGAGTTTAGGGAAAGGGCAGTGGGGAGAGAGGGAGGTATCGAAGGTGGGGGGTAAAATAATCCGACACTATGTGGTGGTCCGGTCACCTAAATCGGTGTTCGGGGCCACAGAATGTATACGTCGGAGTAAATTGGTGGATTTAGTCTAGTAGCAGTGATTATGGGTTAGGTGAGAGTTGTAGAACCACCGTGTGGGGGTTGGTAGAAGACTTGAGAGAGATGTGTATTTGTGTAAAAAGAGAGGGGTAGGGGTGACCGACGAGGTCCATCTCACCAACAGTCTGCTGGAGAGATGCTAGGGGTGTTTGTGGGGCGACAGTATGGGGATCTTGAATGTGTGGGGGGTGATCAGAAAGATTTGTTGAAAAGATTGTGGAAAATAACAGTAATGGAGGCGTTGGGGTGACGGTCTAGAATGTTAATTGCAACAACTTTTGTGTGGGTTATTATATGTGTAAAGCGACTGCAGGTCTAGGAAGGTTTGTATATTATGTGAGAATGTGTTGAGAGAAGAGAATCTATAGAGAACATCGAACTATACATGACTGCAATGATCATTCGTCTAACATCAAAGAATTGTCATAACGGTAACATATATGTATTAGTCACTTGGCACTTAGCTTTCTCGTTTGTGTAGAACATTCCAAAACAAATGAATATAAGGTTATCTAAAACAAAGTACTAACAGTTGTAACCATAAAGCTTCACAGTCATTGCGGCTTCTAAATGGCCATATTCAGTTTCTCCTATAAGGAGGTGGAGTGTGGTCTGAGTTAGAGTACTATCTAGCGCCTGTTGTAGGTGGACCTTGGAGCCCGTGTATTTTAATGGGGTATGTGTTGTGTAAGAGCTTGGTGAAGCCTCCAGGTCACTGTGTTGGACAATCCGTGAGGGGTTATAGGTTGTGATCCTGGTGGAAGCATATTGATTGTGAGCCTTGTCTTCTCGTTCACTATTGTTTCTGCATGAGTGTATCGTTGAGGCCAGTGGGGGGGTATGGTGTATTGATCATAGTGTCAAGCCCAACTACCACTAGAGGGTGTGATGGCATGTGTCCTTTGCGTTTGCAATAGGGCTTCTGTGTCTCTGACCTCGATTGCCCTGGTAAGGTGTGTTGAGAGGAGCGTTACTGTCTTGTATTGGAACAGCAAATCACTCCCGTTAAGTGATCCGAGAGGGTCTGAGTATGGTAAACCTTGTCAGTGTATCACCAAATCTATATGCGTTTCTACCGGTACTCTTAGGTGGTCGTTTATGTATGGTTAGTTTGAGCGTGTAGTGAAATTTGTATGTCTTTGACTCCGAGCCCAGTTATTTGTATATGTTTAGTACGTGTGGGAAATTATTGTGTGGATATATAGGTGGGTTCAGCTGAAATAGATCTATATGTTAACACACTATGAGGGTTTGTGTCTCTGAGTGTTGTTTGAGGCAGAGGGCTGGAGTAATATTCCCCTACTGGAATGTGAGAGCTTGCACTATACAGTATATGGCTCAGATCAATAGGGCATAGCAGGAGCCATTAATGCAATGTAAATCTCGGGTCAGGAGGATAGAAGTAATATTACCTATAAACCGCAGGGTTAGGTATGGCTGCTGTAAAGAAGTTCAATCGTCGGGTGAAGTAATGGAGGATGACTGATGGGATAGCCGCTGGATTCGTCTTCTCCGGTGTTCCGGTGAGGGGGAACATAGAGGTGACGTTGGAGAGTTCCTGATCGGGGGGTGCACCGGGCGGTAGTTTGCTTGTCGACATGTGTTCATTCTTGCAGGATGCAGCAGGACCGTGCGATGTTGGGAAGAGTGGAATTGCAGATATATTTCTGGAGTAGAGCGTTCTCCAGAGGAGTCACAGTGTTCGTGAGATGTCTCGAGTAATCTGAAGGACGGGGGGAGGTCATCAGGCATTCGGGTTACCTTTGTCATCTATGTGTTGGTTCTGGATGAGTTCCTTCAGGGGACGTTAGATGTCTACAGTTGTTAGATGTATAATTAGGAAAGGCGGCAGGAGGAATGTTGATTTGCGCAGAATGGTTTCTCACGTTCAGATCCGGGCATTCAGCGGTCTCGGCGCGCCCTGCGAGGAAGGGGAGCTGACATGGGACTGGATGGTTGGTAGTGCGGGCCTGGAACAGGGCCGGCTCTGGCGGAGGAGGGCGAGCGTCTTCTGCGGAAGCTGGTGTTGTGGACATCCATCGGTTCTGCTGATTGAGGACCGTCGTTGGGGGGTTGCATAGTAAACTCCGCGTACCAGTTCGGGACCGGAGTGTAAGGTATGTCCAGTGTACGACAAAAAGAGTCCAAATCTTCTGGCACTCTCAGGAGTGCTGAGCGGCCCTGGAAGGAGGCGGAGAGACCGAACGGAAACTTCCAGCGATACCGGATTCCTCTTGTTCTCAAGGTGTCCAGCAGGGGGCGCAGGTCTTTGCGGTGGCGTAGTGTAATAGCAGAGAGGTCCTGGTATATGTGGACAGGGCCGCCATTAAATTCTAAAACAGATTTTTCGCGGGCTTTTTGGAGGATTTCTTCCTTGATGGAGAAATCATTCACATAGCAAATAATGTCCCGGGGGGGATCGGTATCCCTGCCTTTGGGGCGAAGCGCCCTGTGGAGACGTTCCATTATAATCGGTGTTTGTTCAGGGCGATCCAGGACATGATTAAAGAGGCCTGTCACCACTGAGGAGATTTCAGCCTGTTCCACTGACTCGGGTACTCCCCTTACCCTTAGGTTGTGTCTGCGACCGCGGTTGTCGAGATCTTCAACATGACGTTGAAGATCTCTTAGCTGCATAGTGTGGAAGTCTACTTTGTGTTGAATAGTCGTCATTGTCGACTGTTGTTGCACAGCCTTGTCTTCCACACGCTGTATGCGGCCTGTGATGGCCTGCAGTTCATGACGTAAGTCAGTAATGGCTGTGAACAGCGTGTCCTTAATATCAGCTGCCACTGCTTGTAAGTCCTGCAGGCTAGGCTGACGATGGGAAGGCAGAGAGGGCATCTGTGGGGTGTTGTTGATGACGGTGGGGGTGAGAACGATCTCAGTGTGGGGCTGTGAGGAGTCCGAAGCAGGCAGGGAGGTCGCCATTATTGTGCGCTGTGACCGGAAGATTTCCGGGATCGTGTGACTTACGCGGCCGGCGGTTTCTCGTGGAGATCGGGATCTGCTTTGCGATGATCCACGGGAGGATGTTCCCATTATTGGGGGGGTGGATGGCAGTTGTGTACCCCAGTAAAGATAGAAGTTAGACTGTGGTGAGAAGGAGCCGAGTGATCAAGCAGCCATCTTCTCCCAAGGCTAGCCACGCCCCCTACTATTTATATATTTATTCAGATACAAGATATTATCAGAAGAGAAGACATTTATATATATTTATCCAGGTGGATGCAGCATCAGTCTCCCACCAGCTCCAGACCAAGAACTGAGCGCTCAAACTACGCTGATCACTCAGCTCTTGGTCTACAGGTTGCAAAGAGCTGATGACTGTAAGTCACCGACTCTCTGCTATGCCCCTCCAACGCTCACTGGAGAGCTGGGTTATGGAGGTGATGGGAGCGGCTGTGCTCAGGCTCTCAGTGGCTCACTGAGAGGCTGAGCCAGCAGCGGGTCCAGGTATCTGGATGGATCCTGACTATATAAAGTCGGGATCATTCCCAAGCCTGGACTGGCTGTGGGATGTCTGTTGTCAGCTGAAAATGGGTCACAGGATTGCAGAACGAACAGCATTCCCGTAATATTTCTCCATTAATATTTGTAATAAATGTTATTACTTGAGAAAGCCCCAATCATGTGGCTATTAAAAAGACTGCTGCTAGGTTCCACCATTTTGGATGTGATGTCAGTAGCCCCAGCAGACTTAGAAATGCCACTCAACTGACACTCTATAGTATTCTCCTTAGCTCCTCTCCTCGTAAGCTACATAAAAATGTATAGAGAAAAGCCGCAATATGATCAGGCACCAAATGGAGAAAATTGGTTGAGAAGAGGGCTAACAACACCACTGTTGTTCATAGCAGTTGGAGAAAACCCCTGGGGAGGACTGACACTGAGAATGCAACAACCTATTATCTCCTAAAAGGCTGTAAATATCATGGATTGGTATTATCCAGGGGCGGACTGACCATTGAGCCACTCGGGCACTGCCCAGGGGCCCTGGGCCACTAGGGGGCCCCATCAGGGTTGCCAGCCTCAGTAAAACCAGGGACAGTATGTATAAATCTGTGGGGTTTTTTTACATCTGTCTGTGCATACTGTGTGTACATGTATGTGTATACTGTGTGATTGTATACTGTGTGTGTGTGTATAATATGTGGCCCCATAATCTCTGATTGCCTGGGGGCCCCATAATCTCCTATTGCCCGGGGGCCCCATGAGTTATCAGTCTGTCCCTGGTATTATCTCAGTTTTTTTGCAACAGTTTTCAATTACCAGACTTAAGCAGAGTCGCAGTTTGACAAGCAAACACATTTATTATACCTATGAGTCCCATAGGAATACTATAGGATCACTCTAAAACAATTGCTAAAAAGGCTAAAATAGGAACCAGGTCCACCAACCAGATGAAAAAGCAACCAGTGGCTGATTCAGCCGACTTGCCCCCAAATGAAGATGTCAGGGATGGGTCTTCGGCTGTGGCAGAAGGCTGAAGAGGTGTCACTGTGCTAGGCTCTTCTCGACTGCCAATAGATGGAACATGGACAGTGGTGACGGCTGCCACTCGCAGCAATGTGGTGGAAGCCAACCAGAGGAAGCTGCAGTTTTCCTTCGTGGAGACATTAAGTATGGGAGCAAGGCGGCTGGCGATGATGCCACACCCTGCGACGGAAGAAACCAGACATGATGCACTGCACCTGACAACTCATGACATGACCTGATAAGGCGCAGGCTTGCGAAATGCGTTGTCATAGTGACAACCACGTTCTGTGCTCCAATCTCCCCAGTGCATCGTATCTGGATGCCCGTCACTATGCCAACATGTTTTGCGTGCTTTGCCAAGTCATGTCAGTCGCAGTGCATATTGTCTGGTTTCCCCCAACGTGACGCGTGAAGTCATCGCCGGCCGCCTTGCTCCCATACTTGGTGTCTCCATGAAGGAAGACTGTAGCTTCCTCCGGTCGGCTTCCACCACAGTGCCGCGAGTGGTGGCTGTCACCACGGTCCATGTTCCTCCTATTAGTAGTCGAGAGGAGCCTAGTACAGTGACACCTCTGCAGGCTCAGGTAAGTATTAGAGGGGCTGCTGCACACACAAGGCTGTTTATCTTAATACATTAAATGCATAAAAAAACCTTCTACCTTTACAATCACTTTAAAGTGATTGTAAAGTCTTGTTTTTTTTACTAGTTAAAAATAATAAACACGTGTATATTTACCTGCTCTGTGCAGTGGTTTTGCACATAGCAGCCGAGATCTTTTAGGGTTCCTCTTCGGTGCTCCTGGACCATCACTCCTGGTGAGTGCCCCCACAGCAAACAGCTTGCTATGGGGGCACCCGAGCTGAGCCGCAGCTCTGTGTGTCCATTCAGACACGGAGCCGTGGCCCAGACCTGCCCCCTTTCTCTCACTCATTGACTGACTGTCTTTGACAGCAGCGGGAGCCAATGGCGCCACGCTGCTGTCTCAGCCATTGAGGAGGGATGTCCCGGTCAGCTGAGACTCTCCTGCAACATCGTTGGATCAAGATGGACCTCAGGTAAGTATTAGGGGAGCTGAGGAGGGCTGCTGCATGCAGAAGGCTTTTTATCTTAATGCATAGAATCAGTGGCAGCTGGTGCTTCATTTTTTGGGGGGGCGGCAAACAAATGCGCCCGCTCGCTTGGTCACTAGCCCCCCTCGCCCATTCGCAAGCCCGCCAGCCCTGCACTTACCCCATCCAGGTTGCGGGTGGCTTAGGTGGCTTCTTCCCGGCCTATCAGGTCGCTTCTCCTCCCGATTCCTGATTGGCCAGGAGGAGAAGCAGGAAGATATTATTATTTCGCTAATGTCACACAAGTGGGTGGGCTCAGGGTGCAATGCTCTGCTCCCCGAGCCCACCCATTTTGAAGTCAGTAAAAGCCTCCGGCTCTAATCATGTGCTTGACAAAATAAAAACCTCATAAAACTCTGGAGATCAGGGGCCGGTGCATAAAGATTAGGGGGACAGCGCCCCCACACACAAACTTATGGACAACCCGCCGCTGCATAGAATGCATTAAGATAAGATAAAAACTTTCTTCCTTTACAACCACTTTAAGTTTAGTTGTGCATGACTAAGAAGCCAGCAACCGTAACCTGCACATGCTTTTACATATGTGACACCTTCACCCTCTTTCCATCATGTGGTTAAATATATTTTATTTGACAAAATAAACCTGCGCTAGCAATTTACTAAAAATGAAAAATAGACTGTACCAAAATCAAATCATAAATAATCTATACCATTAATAATAAATGTGAAAAAAGTGTAGAAAATATTGATAATGTATACCATACACAACCAACTGTACATTGAGTGAAGTGCACTAAACAAAAAAACTTTCTCAAAGTGAAAAAAGGACAAATCACAAAATGTATAGTGAACAAACACAATTGTGAAGTAATATAGTGTCATTAAACTGATGCAAATATTTAAAGTAAAATGAACACTCTCAAAATTGGTAAATAACAATGAGGTAAGCCTCTAGACACTCATAGGCCCCAAATGGAGAGATAAAACAAAAAAGTCACTTGCATTCAGATTTGAAAATAATGGAATAACCATAACTAATAAGAAGCTCCTTCACAGAAGGGACAAATAGCAGACTTCCAGCATGTTCATCCGCAGGATGATATATGGCTACCGTTTGCTGATATTAAAGATGGTTGGGACCATAGAACTCGCGTTCCACCAGAAAAAGAGAGAAAAGATATATAGCATAAAACCTTAGGATGGCATAAGGTCACCTGCGCATAAAAGCCCTACTCACAAGACCGGCATGCAGAGCAGGCATTCAGATAGTTTGGACGGTTCGCCGCTGATCGGCGTGCGTTCCACCAAAACAGGAAGTGATGTCAAAGATGACGCCCTGGGGGAGGGGCGAAACGCGTCGACGTAACATCCTGCCTACGCCTGCTAACCACTACCAGTGACATCACTTCCTGTTTTGGTGGAACGCACGCCGATCAGCGGCAAACCGTCCAAACTATCTGAATGCCTGCTCTGCATGCCGGTCTTGTGAGTAGCGCTTTTATGCGCAGGTGACCTTATGCCATCCTAAGGTTTTATGCTATATATCTTTTCTCTCTTTTTCTGGTGGAACGCGAGTTCTATGGTCCCAACCATCTTTAATATCAGCAAACGGTAGCCATATATCATCCTGCGGATGAACATGCTGGAAGTCTGCTATTTGTCCCTTCTGTGAAGGAGCTTCTTATTAGTTATGGTTATTCCATTATTTTCAAATCTGAATGCAAGTGACTTTTTTGTTTTATCTCTCCATTTGGGGCCTATGAGTGTCTAGAGGCTTACCTCATTGTTATTTACCAATTTTGAGAGTGTTCATTTTACTTTAAATATTTGCATCAGTTTAATGACACTATATTACTTCACAATTGTGTTTGTTCACTATACATTTTGTGATTTGTCCTTTTTTCACTTTGAGAAAGTTTTTTTGTTTAGTGCACTTCACTCAATGTACAGTTGGTTGTGTATGGTATACATTATCAATATTTTCTACACTTTTTTCACATTTATTATTATTGGTATAGATTATTTATGATTTGATTTTGGTACAGTCTATTTTTCATTTTTAGTAAATTGCTAGCGCAGGTTTATTTTGTCAAATATCATCAAAGTGTAAGCACTTTTATCCTGCAGCTGCAAGAGGTCTTTTTTAAAAAGAATACCACATTATATGAATTCATTTGCGAGCGCTGTTTTGTATACATTTTTAAATATATTTTATGTTATCCATGTAAATGTATTGGTGTTTATTTTTTATTCAACCAGGCCTTTTAACATGGTCCTTTCCTTCCTCTCAAGTGTCTCATGGCAATGTCATTTTATTCACGTTGGTCTCGAAAAGGTCATTTGGATTTTAATCATTCTGTTCCATACACCACATTTTGCCTTGCTTCCTTTTTGCTTTGTCTATCTGCTGAGAAAATCTCAGAGCATTTTTATTAAACCATCTTGGCCAAAAGGGATCTGGAATACACTGCAGAGCATCATGCTGCAGGTCCCTGGGCTCCGGCTGGATTAACCTCTTTGTTATTAGTGATACCACAGACTTTAAACTACTTCAAACACTCCAATTTTTATTATTCTTTTGTTGAGACATTTTAACCTTCAGTAAAACTGGAGGTTACATAAGGTGTGGGAAGAATTCCTATAAATAAACCACAGCAGTCTTTCAGCTTTCTACCTACTGTGCTGCAGAGAGAAAAAGTAAGAACAAAATGAGGACAGCACCTCTCTCGTTTAAATTAGATGGTTATATTTGAAAAAAAACCCCATAATTTTGTGGTTTTTGAAATGATCAGCCTTTTGGCATAATGCTATCCGCAGAAGCAATGTCTCAAGGATATTTTGTGCTTTTAATGTGTCCTGAAACAATCTGGCCTACAGTGTTGGAAATATTCAAAACCACAATTTATTTAAATTGATCAATTATAGAGCATTTTATATATTTAAAAGGAATTTCCATTTTTATAGGGTAATGACTTAATAAAGGAAACCTGTCATGAGTAAAGTATGGAAGCTGCCATTGCAGAACTCACATTCTGGAAACACTCCTGTTCTTGTACAACTGTGTATGGGAAATCACTCATATTGGAAATATATCCTCTCACTAAAGATGTTTTCTTACTTCCTATTGAGTCTATAGGACAGAAAGTGAAGGGAAGTCTCACTAATGAGACATAGCTCAGCTGGCTCTATGAAAATAGAAAAAAAAGTTTTTCTTTTAGCTATGCTTTATTCATCCATGTAGCCATGGGTGAGATTATTTGTGACCAGGGGCCAAGAATCTGTCTTCTCCCCATGGTGCATTTTTAGCAATATTACTTCTTCCTCCAGATTCTCCTAAAATTAATACAATAACCCTTCCAGTCTTCTCTCCTCTCCCTTTTGTAGTGCCTCTCCTTCATGAAGTCTGCAACAACAACAACATGATAGTAAAACTTGTAAGCTGTCCTCCCTCAGAAAGTTGAAAGTGACACACATTTAAGAACATTGTACAACATATATACAGTATGTTATACAAGGAGTAAATGATATAAATCACATTTACAGAATGAAAAAAAAAAAGTTTGTACAATATGCCTCTTGCCAAGAAAACCTTACTAGATATGCGGGAAAGTGATTTACTAAAAGAGTAAAGCAAATCAACTTTGGAAAGTGAATTTTCACTTTGCATGGCAGTTTTCAATTAGCTTAGTAAATGTGGTGAAAATTCAAAGAATATCCAATGAAGTATGGGTAAGGGGTATTTGAAAAAAAATATACATATATTTTTGTTTGCAAATGATTGGATGATTGAAGTTAGCAGAGCTTCATCTCATTCACTAAACTAACAGTAAATCAACTCCATGGTGTATAACTAAAGTAAGCATCATCAGTTCTTGAAGGCAGAAGGCAAGAATATACTGCACAGAATGATACTTATACAAAGAGTGTTGATAAAAATGAGATAGCATAACATGTAAAAGCAAGGGGGAACATATGGTCTTAAAGAGGTTGTAAACCTCAATTTTCAAGTTGTACCTATAGGTAAGCCTTTAATAAGGCTTACCTATAGGTACAGTAAATATCTCCTAAATGTGCACCGTGCCCTCTGTGCCATTTCTTCACTAGCGAGTGCCGTGACTGGTGGCTCCCGCGCACGTGCGTGGAAGTAACGTCACGCGACTCCGGCCAGTCAGAGAGCCGGAGTCTGCGGCCCTGAAAGGAAGAGGGCTGAACATGGATGCAGCCTTTAGCGGGGACAGAGCAGGTTTCATTTGCAGGTAAGTGTCACATAATGTGCTACAGTAGTATGCGATGCAACTAATCACCATTCTTGGAAAATATTCATTCAATTGTTTAATTGTGTAGAAAAAAACTAATCACAGACATGCCTCAAAACTATTTTCAATTAACATTCCAACCTTATGGCTTTAAGAAACACTAACAAAAAAGAAAAAAAGAGAGACAACTGTAGTCAATAGCAACTGTTTTTGCAGAGCAAAAAAAATATGGAATCACTCAATTTTGAGGAAAATTTTATGGAATCACCATGTACTTTGCAGTTCTAAAACAAACACCTGCAACAGATTACATCTGCTAATTAGTCTGCAGTTAAAAAAGAGTAGGGATGAGCTTCGAGTTTGAGTCGAACTCATGTTCGACTCGAACACCGGCTGTTTTCCAGTTCGCGGAACAGCGAACAATTTGGGGTGTTCGCTGCAAATTCGAAAGCCACGGAACACCCTTTAAAAGTCTATGGGAGAAATCAAAAGTGCTAATTTTAAAGGCTTATATGCAAGTTATTGTCATAAAAAGTGTTTGGGGACCCGGGTCCTGCCCCAGGGGACATGGATCAATGCAAAAAAAAGTTTTAAAAACGGCCGTTTTTTCAGGTGCAGTGATTTTAATAATTCTTGAAGTGAAACAATAAAAGTGTAATATACCTGGGGGGTGTCTATAGTATGCCTGTAAAGGGACGCATGTTTCCCGTGTTTAGAACAGTCTGACAGCAAAATGACATTTCAAAGGAAAAAAAGTCATTTAAAACTACTATTAATGAATTGCCGGTCTGACAACACACATAAAAGTTCATTGATAAAAACGGCATGGGAATTCCCCACAGGGGAACCCCGAACCAAATTTTTAAAAAAAAATGACGTGGGGAGTCCCCCTAAATTCCATACCAGGCCCTTCAGGTCTGGTATGAATATTAAGGGGAACCCCGCACAATTTTTTTTTTTTTTAAATGGCGTGGGGTCCCCCTCAAAATCTATACCAAACCCTTCCGGTCTGGTATGGATTTTAAGGGGAACCCCGTGCCAAAATTTAAAAAAAAAATGGCGTGGGGTCCCCCAAAAATCCATACCAAACCCTTATCCGAGCATGCAATCTGGCAGGCCGCAGGAAAAGAGGGGGGACGAGAGTGCGCCCCCCCTCCTGAACCGCACCAGGCCACGTGCCCTCAACATTGGGAGGGTGCTTTGGGGTAGCCCCCCAAAACACTTATAGACACCCCCCAGGTACGAAATTTAAAGGGATATTACACTTTTATTGTTTCACATTATTAAAATCACTGCTCCCGAAAAAACGGCCACTTTTAAAACTTTTTTTTTGCATTGATCCATGCCCCCTGGGGCAGGACCCATGTCCCCAAACACTTTTTAGGACAATAACTTGCATATAAGCCTTTAAAATTAGCACTTTTGATTATTCATTTTCGTGTCCCATAGACTTTAACGGTGTTCGCATGTTCGAACAAATTTTTTGCCTGTTCGCATGTTCTGGTGCGAACCGAACAGGGGGGTGTTCGGCTCATCCCTATTGCAGAATAGGAGGGTTTAGCTGCATGTCGAGCCATGTGAAGTGCTAAGGCTGCATTCACACCTTGGCTTTTTGAATCGCGGGCAGATTTGCTGCGATTCTGTCCACGATTTCAAAGCACCAAGGTTTGAAATTTGACAAATTTTAGAACACACATTTGGGATACCATTAATTTGAATGGCGCCTAAAATCGCTCTGCAATCATGGCAACTCGTGAAGCATGTTGCCCAAAAGTAGCTCCTGACAAGCTTCACACCATCACAGTGCAATTTATCATCCGGCAGAACCGCAACGCGATTTTAGGTGCCATTAAAATGAATGGCATCTTAAATGTACGATCTGCGATTTGTCATTCACACCTTGGCACTTTGAAATCATAGGCAGAATCGCGCCAAATCTGCCCGCAATTCAAAATGCTGAGGTTTGAATGCAGATAAAACGATATGAGGGGTGATCACTAAGGTTACAATTGTTCTGTTTATATACATAAGAGACTGGCTGAAAAACCATATTGATGCTGCAGAGGATGGAAAACATAAAATGCAACACAACATGGGGAATCATGTATATAGATGAACTCTGGGCTCCAAAACTGTGAATATTTCCCCTCCTTTGAGTTTGCATAAATAGTTAAAACAGGGTCATACTCTTGCTGTATGAGATTTAGATATCCAGCAATAAAGAATAATATTATTAAACAGTGCAGCTCCCACGTCTATGCTAATGATGTAGAACCAATTTCCTGCACTAATGTTGGCTTGAAAGGTGCTTTGAAAAATCGGCTACAAGAATGGGATTAATGATCAATCAGGAGAACACAGTCTACATGTTCACTGGAAAAGGTCCAGATTTTTCAGATATACATATTCCTATTGAATACAACTTTCAAATGCATGACAGCTTCAAGCATTTGAGTACTGTTGCTAACTAAAAAATAGAAGAGCCATAGAATTTATTTGGCCAGTAGGTGCTCTCCTGGGTGTCGATTTACTCAAGGCAAATAGGCTGTTCACTTTGCAAGGGATTTTTTCCTTAGCTTAGTAAAGGTCGTAAAAATTCTCTTTGCAAAGTATACCCAACCACAAGTAAGAAAAAAATAAAAAATAAACAGAAATTTTGTTTGCGTAATAAGATAATGGAAAACAGAAGATATGCATCTTATTTACCAAGGTAATGATAAATTCCCTTGAAAAGTGAACAACTTATTTTCATTTAGTATGTTGAGCCCATGCCCTATATATAATCCAGACTTCTGCCTAGAAAATCCAAAGTGCTACTATATAAAATCTAGATCAAGCATGCTATATATAGAGCTGAAATCGGGGTACTTTAAAACAAGATAAAGTTTGCATTGGATGCTTTGAGCAGAAATTAAGTGTAGTATTTGAAGGAGAAAGTTGATGCCATCTGACTTCATAAAAATGACACCTTAAAAAAAACAAAAAACGACAAACTGAGAAGCATTACAACCAAAAAAGGGACATTAGCCCCTGTTCACACCAAATCCAACTTTGAAAAAGTGCGACTTCACTTGAAATCGTATAATTTCAAAGCCGCATGACAGTGTGACTTGGCTGACATCTGTGCGACTTAATGCACAGATGTCTATGCAAGTCGCACCTAAAACCGCCAAAAATAGTGCAGGAACTTCTTTTTTCAAACTGGTGCTGCACCAGAAAGTCAGGGTCGCACCGATTTGAACAGTTCCATTGCCGACAATAGATCATGACTTGTCATGCGATTTGGACCTGTCAAATCACATGACATGTTGCACTGGTGTGAATTGGGGCTTAGAGTACAAGTTCACCCCACCACCTGCTATTCCTGCATTTAAACATATATAACATAAAACACCATTTACACATTTAAAACATGTACAATATCTCACAAAAGTGAGTGCAGACCAATTTGATGCAGTGTGTGGTGTATGGTCTGAGCACTGACAGGCTGACCCACCACCCCTTCTGCAGCAATGCTGGCAGGACTCATACGTCTATATCCCAAAGACAACCTCTGGAAATGACGCTGAGCATGTGCACTCAACCTCTTTGGTCGACCATTGCGAGGCCTGTCCTGAGTGGAACCTGTCCTGCTAAACCACTATATGGTCTTGGCCACCATGCTGCAGTTCAGTTTAATCCTAGGTTCAGACAAGTGTGATGCGGAAACCAGCGTGATTCCAGAGGTTCCCGCATTGCTCCTCTCCTGCAGGCAGTTCACACTGCGGGTGTGGGTGTCAATACATTGTTAATGGCACCCCCAGACCGGTTCACAGATCGCAATGCGAACTGTGAACTTGCACAGGAATCAGATCGCATAGGTGAGAACACCCATGTGATCAAATTCTAGTATGGGGGAAACACAAATCCCTGCACTTTTTTCTGTGCAAATCCAATGCGAGTTCAGCCATACAACTGTATGGCTGAACTCGCATTGCTCAGACATCGCATGTGATCGGCACCTGTGGTGCGGGTGTGAATCACATGCAATGTCAGAGATCACACTAGCGTAAACCCATTCTTAAATTCGTTTTTTAACGAATTTCATCAAACTTGTTAATTCGGAAACATCCGAATTAATGAAACCCGTTCATTTGGAACAAATCTTTACAAATATTCGTAAATTCGAATATTCTAAAATTCATAAATTCATAAATTCGAAAATTCGTACATTTGGAAATCGGGAAATTCCAAATTCGAAAATCCGAAAACCCAAAAATCTGAAATAATAACTAATGCCGCGTACACACGGTCGGACATTTCAGCTACAAAAGTCCAACAACCCGTCCGACAGCCCGTCCGACAGACTTTCAACAGACTTTTGGTGGACTTTCAACAGACTTTCTAACGACCGGACTTGCCTACACACGATCACAAAAAAGTCAGACGGATTCGTACGTGATGACGTACACCGGACTAAAATAAGGAAGTTGGTAGCCAATAGCTGCCCTAGCGTGGGTTTTTGTCCGTCAGGCTAGCATACAGACGAGTGGATTTCTGGGTCCGGCGGAGTTACGACGTAAAGATTTGAAGCATGTTTCAAATCTAAAGTCCATCAGATTTGCGACTGGAAAAGTCAGCTGAAGGTCCGGTAAAGCCCACACACGATCGGATTGTCCGCCGGATTTAGTCCGTCGGTGTCCGTCGGACAAGTCCGGTCGAAAAGTCAGACCGTGTGTACGCGGCATAACTGTTAAATTATAGGTGTTGGAATTTCCTTTCAAATTTAGCTGTTAGTGAATGTAACGAATATGAGTTACGAATTATTCAGAATAACAAATGCTGTATCTAAACAAATTGAACATAATGAATTAATAATAATAAATTACAATAATAATAATATTAAAAACTTTTTATTATTATTATTTATTATTAATTTGTTCAGTTCCATTTTTTTAGATGCAGCATTCGTTGTTTTGGATAATTCATAACTTAAATTCGTATTCGTTACGTTCACTAACAACCAAATTTGAAAGGAAATTCCAATACCTATAATTTAATAGTTAGTTATTATTAGTTAGTTAGTTGTTCTTTAGAATTTTCAGATTTTTGTTCTTATGAAATTTTGGATAATCTTTTGGATTTTAGAATTTATGAATTTTCAAATTTATGAATTGCAATCATAACGAATGACCCAAAAAACGAAAAAAAAAAATACTGCACATGTCTACTTATATGTTAGTAGGTTTTAACTTATGTATACAAAAAGTCCTATGTGCTACCACTTTCACCAAGTTGTTAAATAGTAATAAAATAATAGTGGTCAAAAGCAGCTGCTCACATTGTTCAGTTTGTCCCCACATCTTGTTGCTGTGTTCTAAATACATTTAAATTGTTCCTGTAGTTCTTGTAGTTTTTCTGGGTAGTACAGTTCCTTCTGTACATCCAGCTCACTGTGAACATGAGCTCTGTAGCTCTCAAAGACAGCATGGCTGTGGTCATTTCTCTGAACCCTCTTTGCTAAGCCATTCACAAAATTCATAGGTTCAGAACTGAGTGGGAAATGTACAACCCTTGAAAACAACACTTTTTTCAAAGTATATAGTGGGTTTGCGTGATAGACAGTATAACTTGTTTTGTGTATGCAAACGTAACCCTCATGAAAAAGGCCTTATCGCGACTTTATAAGCTCAACTCATTCCTATCTCTGACCCTCCTTTGCCCCCCTATGCAACTAAATGAGAAGCAGATTTTGGAAACTCCTTGGGAGTTGCCGCATGGATCGATATCTGGAGCATCACAAAATCCTCTTCACAAAACATTGCCACCAACCATGTCATTAAGATTGTTCTTGCAAACTTACATAATCACTTGCAGAAAGCAATTTAAAAGAGAAGTACAAGAGCTAGGGGACGGAGTTGGGCACCAGGGTTATAGCATGGGGGAATTTGCATCTTCCTTAAATGCTTGACTCACACAATGAACAAAGAGAGGAAACTGAGTGGCTGAAAGCCAAAGTGGCAGACCTAGAAGACAGATCCCCCTGTAAGACTCAAAATTAAGGGAATACTGGAGTATGCACAGCTACCTGGATATATCCATGATCTTCTAAGATCCATCTTACCTACTGTCCCAAATGTGGAATTAGCCTCCCAAAACCCTCACATATCTCCAACAATGTCCCCAGAGACATCATACTACATATACATTTTTACTACCTCAAAGTAAAAATACTGGTGACCTTCCGCAAACCTGAACTCATTCAGGAGCAAGCCCAGCAAGCCCAGCCAACTAATTGCCAGTAAGCTTGTGCCTTGCAATGTAACATCTCCTGCATCCAGAAAATTCACTTGCAAGCCAATACAACTCCCCATTGCTCCCATAAAAATTTCCTGCACATCTATATGGTCTGTGCACTAAAGAAAAAAAGGTGAGTTTTAATTGCCATTAAAGACTATATCGCCTTCACATTTTTGAAGGCTATTTTCAACCCTGATGCAAGAAATGTTGTTCTTTTGTGTGAAATAAATTCCAAGTTGTATAGCTCTATGCGCCTAATTCCCACCATTATTGGTTTCTGCAAAAACTCTTCCATAAAATTGCTTCAATCAAACAAGGATCTCTCATCCTATGCAAAGACTTCAACTTCACACCAAATTACTCTACGGCCACCTCAACTTCAACATCTTTTCCATGTGGAGGAAGTCTTCAATGCATGGCAATGCCACCATTCAAATGAAAAGGACTGTACTGTCACGGTACTACTTACAGTGAGCCCACAGGCAAGCAGGTGACATGGGATCCCCCAGAGAGTGGAGTCTAAGGGCCAGCCGATATTCTGCCAGGGACCCCCTCACGAGAGTTTGGACTTATCTGCATGCTGACCTTAGGTCACGACCCCCGGGTTCACCCTGCTCACTAGGGAAGTACCAGAAGACACTGTCAGACAAGGATGGATGGATGAAGCAAAAGGAGAGCCGGATACCGAGCCAAGGTCAGGGCGGGCTGCAGATAACGTAATCAGAACAAGCCGAGTCGGTACACAAGAGGTCAGGTTTAAGGCAGGTTACACAAAGGGAGCTCAGAAACAAGTGTTGCTCAAGCAACCAGTAGCTGGTTTGAAAGAGATTTAAATAGGGAAGCACATGAGGGGCTGGACAGGAAGTAGTAGGAAGGAATCATATGTTAGGCAACAGGTGTGGCCGGCGACAGCCATAGCTGCAGAGTACACAGAGCTGAACTCAAGCTAGTGGAACAACAGATGCCAGCCGGCCTACAGCAGTAAACGTGAGACACAGATCAGCTCTGCAGCTGATACCTTTTTAACTCCAGGAAAAATTCCTACTCGAGGACTGATGAGTTTGCAGTAGAGAAATGGCTGTTCTAATGCATCTCCGCCTCCACTATACATGACATCACATGGTCAGTCCATGCGGCAGTCTCTAAATTTATAGCGGAGAACAAGAATAGTTCGCCTACCTATTTATGGTTTTGCAATTCTTTTCTCATTAATTAACCACAACATGCAAAACCAATGTAATATAATGGTCACCTCTACAGCTTCTAGAACATGGTTGCCCCAGAAATGCAATGTTAACTGGCTAGAAAGTACAGGAAAATTAAGAAAGGAAGAACAAAATAGCTCCTGTAGTTCCAGGAATGCAATTATCCACAGGGGATTGCTGGAACTGGTGTCTTGCAGGAAAGATGTGCAGATCGGTCAGTTCAGGCAGCATGCATAGTGCCAAAAACCACGAATCAGACTGAGACAGAAGTACAGTTAAATCACACTTGTTTAATAATAATAATAAAAAAAAGTAAACTAAGTAAACGTAGTCAAAACATAGGCAGAGTTCAGGAACCGGAACGGATAGTCAGATAAGCCAAAATGTCAGGGGGCCAGAGAACAGCGTAGTAGAACAGCAAGAATGATCTGGAACCAGAAGGAATGTCAGCCAAGCAAGTCTTTAAAAGGAACACAGGAGAGCGTCTCTAGAGATGTGACCAAGGCGAAGGCAGAGATCATCTGGACTGGACGGCTTAAGTAGGCAGGACTGACGAGCAGGACATCATCAACAGGTGAGTTACTGTGGAGAATTAGCCGACAGCTTAACAGCCAGCTAAGAGAAGGAAGGGCTGAGCCCAGCCCTGACAGTACCCCCTCCTCAATGATCCTTCCCCTCAAGGACCACCAGGCTTGAGGGGAAAACATCTATGGAAATTACGGAGGAGGACGGGGCATGAACATCCGAGGATGAGACCCAAGAGCGTTCCTCTGGACCGTACCCTTTCCAATGCACCAGGTGCTGTATGCGCCTACGGAAACTATAGGAGTCAACAATAAACTGTACTTCATACTCCTCATGGTTCTCAACCTGTACAGGGTGAGGACGTGGCACCAAGGTGGTAAAGAGGTTACAGACCAAAGGTTTTAATAAGGAGGCATGAAATACATTTGAGATACACATATTACAAGGAAGGTCTAATGTGTAAGCCACTGGGTTAATCCTGCAAAGAATACGGAAAGGCCCAATAAACCGAGGTGCGAATGTCAGAGAGGGAACACGAAGTCGGAGGTTGCGAGATGACAGCCAAACCCTATCCCCAACCTGGTAGGAAGGCACAGGCATGCGTCTGCGGTCAGCATGCAGTCTGTACTTATCATTAGCATTTCGCAAAGCCTCCTGGACTTGTGCCTAAGTGGAACGAAGACCACAGAGATGCTCCTCTAATGCAGGAATACTCAGCGGAACAAATGAGTCAGGCAACATGGAAGGTTGGAAACCATAGTTCGCCAAAAACGGGGACAACCGGGAAGCAGGATTCAAGGCACTATTGTGAGCGAACTCCGCCCACAGTAAAAGGTCTGACCAGTTGTTATGATGGTTAGAAATATAGCAACGTAGGAATTGCTCCAAGGACTGATTGGCTCGTTCTTCGACCCCATTAGACTGTGGTTGATACGCAGAGGAGAAAGCAAGCTGAATTCCCAACTGTGCACAAAAGGCTCGTCAGAACCGGGACACAAACTGACTACCCCTGTCCGAGACGATCATTTTGGGTAGCCCATGTAAGCGAAAGATCTCCCGAGCAAAAATGAAAGCCAGTTACTTAGTTCCACATTATTTACACTTAGAAGTGGGCACCTTGGTGACAGACCTTGGTCTGTCACCAATCTCATAATTGCACTCCGCAGGTGACATTTTCTTGGAAAAGTAGGCAAAAGGATGCATAGCGCTCTCAGAGGTAGGACGTTGAGACAGAAGGGCGCCAACTCCAGTTTTAGAAGCATCAACCTCAAGGATAAAAGGTAAGGTAGGATCAGGATGTGCCAACACAGGAGCAGAAACAAAGGCAGCCTTGAGACTCTCAAAGGCCTTAATGGACTCCGGAGACCAACTCTGTGGGTTACTGTCCTTTATGGTCATGTCAGTCAGGGGCTTGACCAGAGACAAGAAGTTACGAATAAACTCCGATAATAGTTGGCAAAGCCAAGAAAACTCTGCAGAGGATGTAAACCCATGGGTCGGGGCCACTGTAGGACTGCTGAAAGTTCCTCTGGGTCCATCGAAAAACCAGCAGTGGAAATAACATAGCCCAGGAATTTAACCTGTTCACGATGGAATTCACACTTCTCCAATTTACAATAGAGATTGTTCTCTCTTAGTTTCTGAAGCACATGACAGACATCTGTGTGGTGGCTCTCCAGGGACTTGGAAAATATGAGGATATCGTCGAGATAAACCACCACACATAACTGCAACAAATCTCAGAGGACATCGTTAATAAATTCCTGGAAAACTGCCGAGGCGTTACAAAGGCAAAAGGCATTATGATAATGGCCTGTTCTGGTATTAAAGCCAGTTTTCCACTCATCGCCCTCCTTAATCCTCATGAAATTGTATGCCCCTCTCAAATTAAGCTGCAGGAAAACCGTTGCTCCCTTGAGGCAGTCAAATAACTTCTTAATCAATTAAATCGGCATTCTTAATCGTGAAACAATTGAGACCACTATAATCAATACAAGGTCTCAGTTCAATTGTGCAATCATACGACTGGTGTGGAGGCAAACTACTGGCTTGACCTTTGTCAAAGACATCGCTAAAATCGCAGTACTCCTCTGGCAGGGAGGAGAGTGAAGAGGTGCACACGACCTTGGCTACCTTCTGGAAGCATGTCTTACTGCATTGTGGCAACCAGGAGAGAACCTCAGCACGGAGCCAATCAAAAGAGGGGTTGTGCCTCTGTAACCAAGGATAACCAATAACCAGCGGAAACTTAGGTGAGGAAATAACTTGGAATTGGATTATCTCATGATAAAGAGCTCTTGCAGCCATGGACAACGGAACAGTCTCATGGGTCACATGGGCAGGCTGTACCTTTTTTTATATTATTAAACAAGTGTGATTTAACTGTACTTATGTCTCAGTCTGATTCATGGTTTCTGACAACGGGTAGGACAAGACTTTAAAAAGGTGACCTGCCTGGCCACAATAAAGGAACAATCTCTCCCTCCTCCTAAGGGTTCTCTCATCCGCAGAGAGACAAGTGAAGCCCAAGTGCATGGGTTCATCTTCACTGAGTGACTCTGTACCAGGAGGCATGGGAGGTGAGGGATGCAAGGGAGGGACTGCAAATCTCTGAGACAAATGTACAGTAGGCTTCCGCAAGCGCTCCTTAAAGGAGTCTTTCTCTGGGTCTGGAGTCAATGAGGATGGCAAATGTGATCAACTTCTCCAGCTCAGTGGGTATATCTCGGGCTGCTATCTCATCCTTGATTGTATCCGAGAGACCATGAGAAAAAGCATCCACGAGGGCCTCATTGTTCCATGCAACCTCTGCTGCCAGAGTATGGAATTAAATGGCGCAATCGGCAACAGTTCTCGTACACTGTTTGATGGACACGAGGCCCTTGGCAGCAGAAGCAGAGCATGAGGAAAATACCCTTTTAAAAGAAGCCACAAACTCAAGGTAACTCAAGGCAACAGGTTTTTGCGTCTCCCATAGAGTGTTTTCCCAGGCCAAGGCTCTCTCAGCAAAGATATCACAAAATCACTTTGCTTCTATCCGTGGGAAACACCTGGGGCAGCATCTCAAAGTATATCTCAAACTGGTTGAGAAACCCTCTGCATTGGACTGGATCACCCCCAAATTGCTGGGGAAGTAGAGCGGAACCAGACATACCTCTTATAGAGGTAATACTCGAGGCCGGTACCTGAACAGAGACTGGAGCAGCAGCAGGGATGGCCTGCAACACAGGTTGTACCGGAGCCACAGTGGGAGAGTCTAGGTGAGCCGTGCGATTCAGGAGCATTTGTAACATTGTAACTGTCTGCTTGACACTAGACATGTGCGCTGTCAATAAATTAGTTTCGTTTCGTTCCGTTTCGTATTAGTATTAATTCGTATTTCGTAATTTGTGTCCAAAATTTTGTACGAAATATGAATTTTCATTAGGTTCATTAACTTTTCATAACAATTACGAATGTTCGTTATGATGAATTTATCATTATGAGGGGCTCCCACCATCCCTGTGCTGTGCTGACTTCCTGGGTTTTTAACTTTTAGGTTTGTTAACTTTTCGTAACAATTACGAATGTTCGTATAATGAATTTATCATTATGAGGGGCTCCCACCATCCCTGTGCTGTGCTGACTTCCTGGGTTTTTAACTTTTAGGTTTGTTAACTTTTTGTAACAATTACGAATGTACGTTATAAGGAATTTATCATTATGAGGGGCTCCCGCCATCCCTGTGCTGTGCTGAATTCCTGGGTTTTTAACTTTTAGGTTCATTAACTTTTCGGAACAATTACAAATGTTCGTTATGATGAATTTATCTTTATGAGGGGCTCCCACCGTCCCTGTGCTGTTCTGACTTTCTGGGTTTTTAACTTTTAGGTTAATTAACTTTTCGTAACAATTACAAATGTTTGTTATGATGAATTTATCATTATGAGGGGCTCCCACCATTCCTGTGCTGTGCTGACTTCCTGGGTTTTTAACTTTTAGGTTCGTTAACTTTTCTTAATAATTACGAATGTTCGTTAGGAATTTGGATCCGAAATTCGTAAATGAAATTGCGTATTTTGTACAAAATTCGGAAGCATAGCAATTCGTATTTCGGATCCTCCCGAATGTGCGAATTTACGGAAATTAGTATGAATTTTCAATTCGTACAAAACTAATGTCTACTTGTCACGTTAAATCTTTGTTCAGCACTGACTGACAGGTGGAACCTTTATTGCCTTCCTCTTGTTTCTCTGGGGAATGTTTTAATCACCAAACACTTCCTGCTTCCTCTAGTTTTGCAAGGGGCTTTCATTTAATTCAGCATCCAGGCAATGCAGCAGTACCTTGTGGGAAGGATACAGTTTATGAAAGTTTTCTAAAGTTTAAAGTTTGCACTCCTTGGCAACCAGAGCAAGGTATGCAGTAAAGGTGCATTGTCATTGTCAGTATATATGTTTTTAGGCACAAATTGAGTCCATGATGTTAGTTAAAAGATATGCTGTAGACAATCCACATGTTTGAACATATAGTCATGTTTCTTTAATGTTTAACGTTAATTTAGATATATGTGTATAGATAATGGAACACCACTTTGTAACTCCACATTTGTTATTCTGTTGTAACCCCCTTTTTGGTGATCTCTGTAAACTAATGTATTGTATGTAATTTTACAGTTTTGCAAATGGTGCAAATATTGCAAATGGTGCTTATGGTGCTTAAAGTGTTTAAGGAGTCAAAAGATAACCTCTGTGGTATTCAACCTTAATTCACACCTTTGAGACAAAAGAATAAAAGTACTGCACCCGTCAGAAGCTCTCCCCTCGTTATTTACTCAAAGCCAATGGGGCCGCTACAGTGAAAACTTATCGTTGAGGTGGAGACTCGACGCCACATCTCTGTCATCACTGGCTACGTCGCTGTTTTCATCAAACTGTGAGCAAGGACACGTGCAGATGCCATCTTAGCAACAGAGACTAGGTCGAAAAGTAAACGCGGACATTTAAATATAGGGGGCTGCTTTATACACGGTCTGGAAATCGCCTTTAATTAGTATACGAACCAAATAATTTATGTTTTACTAAAGCAAGGATTGTTATTATATTTCTGATATGAGTGCCTAGTGTTTAGAGGCCTAGTGTCAAATTGTAAACAACGCTATCTCCTAAGCTCCTAATCCACTAAACTGTCATTAATTACATAAAGGGTAAATTGTCTGGTTAAAAAATATCAGCAGTATATTCGTTTAACAACATTTTGTCATATGGTATGCATTGTTTGCTAATCGTTATAAGTTACAAGTGTAAATGCCTATTTTCTTTCGTAGTTTATTGGTAGCAAGTTTGAGCTAACTCTCATTCAGATTAGGTTTCAGGCACACACACACTTGAAAGGCAAAGGCACACTAAAACAAAATGTTGTCACCCACTAAAGAAACAGACAAACCCACCAAGTCACAAGAAGTGCGGTCCAGCTCCAGAGAGCGAAGATTAACAGAAAAGGGCCAAGAAATGCACAAAGAAACAGTTAAGAAAAATGAAATAGCATTCAACAAGACGTACGACTCTTGGAAGGAGCTAGCAAAAGAAATTAGAACAAAGTTAGAGAATTTCTGCCTAGCCAAAGACCTTGATATAAGAATGAAGGAGATTAAAGCCAAAGAAGCGTTAGTACACCAACAGTATGAGTCCATTTGCCGTAATCATTCCACTACCTCATGCGTTGTTAAAAGAGTGGATGCATGCACCAAGTTAACAACTGAAATCTGCAACCTCACTAACAAACGGCTAGAGAATGTGCAGAAAACCTTAACGATCAACTTGAGAAGGAAAGAGTGAGTATGGTACTTAAAGGGGTTGTAAAGGTATAAATTTTTTCACCTTAATGCATTCTATGCATTAAGGTAAAAAAACTTTTGAAAATACCGCCGCCCCCAGCCCCCCCGTTTTACTTACCTGACACCTCGAAACTCGGCCGCTCGCTCCCGACCTCCATTCAGCTGATCAGCCTGGTCGCTGATTGGCTATAGTGGATGGATTGAAAGCAGCGCAGCCATTGGCTCGCGCTGCTGTCAATCACAGCCAATGACGCGGCGCGCCGGGGGCGGGGCTGTGTGATACAGCGAGGCTGTATCACGGGAGCGCGCCCGCAATAACTAACCACCATGCGAGAGAGCTCGCATTAAGGTGGTTAGTTATTGCGGGGAGGAGCTGAGACAGCCACCGAGGGACCCCAGAAGAGCAGGTTCGGGGCCACTCTGTGCAGAACGAGCTGCACAGTGAAGGTAAGTATAACATGTTTGTTATTTTAAAAAATTTACCTTTACAACCCCTTTAATAAAGAAGAGCACAAGTCAGTCTTTGGAAACACGGAAAGAGAAACTGTTCTCTCAGAGTCAGAGTCACTCTAGCTCAAGCTCAAGAGCCACTTCCAGATCTTCTGGCAAATGCGCAGAAGCAGACCTTGCAAGATAGAACAAGCTAAGCTAAGCAAAATGGAGGCAGAAATTAAACTTAGGTTAGAAGTGGAAAAGACAAGACTGCAACAGCTACAAGCAGAAAATGAAGTCAAGAGTGAAAGCTTAGAACACCTATGATAGTTTTGAATATTGTGAACAGGAGACAGACTACAAGGTACAAACCTTTACAAAAAAATGAACCACAAACCTCATTAAAGCGGAGCGCCGCCGAAAGAAAAAATTTTAAAAGTCAGCAGCTACAAATACTGCAGCTGCTGACTTTTAAAACATGGACACTTACCTGTCCAGGGCGCCCGCGATGTCGGCACCCGAGGCCGAAGCGTCTCTCCGTCCTCGGGTGCTGCCGCCTCCATCTTCTGTAAGGGAATCAGGAAATGAAGCCGTGCGGCTTCACTTCCCGGTTCCCTACTGCGCATGCGCGAGTCGCGCCGCGCAATACGAATGCTCCCTGCTGCCTCTGGGACCCGTGTGTGTTTCCCAGCAGGCAGCGGGAGGGAGCAGGAAGTGGCGTAAATAACCGCAGATTCTGCGGCTATTTATGCCGGAAGTGGGTACAGATACCTGTAATATACAGGTATCTGTACCCCCCTCCCCCCTGAAAAGTGCCAACTGTGTCACCGGAGGGGGGGAGGAATCTGATTAGTGGAAGTTCCACTTTTGGGTGGAACTCCACTTTAAATCCGAAAGCTGTGCCATTTCAACCTTCAAATACACCACCACAAGACCACAAGAAGAAGGTCTAATTCCAGGACTTGCAAGTCTGCTCATCTCCAACCGTCTCCCTATACCTGAACTAACTGTATTTACAGGTGATCCGTTAAAGTTCATAGATTGGAAGATATCCTTTATGGCGCTGATTGATCAAAAACCAATCCCTGTGTGCCAAAAAATGCTGCACTTGAAGAGGTATCTCGGTGGTGAAGCTCATAAGGCAGTGGAAGGTTTCTTCTATCAGAATTTAGAAGACGCTTATCTGGGTGCCTGGGCGGTCCTACAGGACAGGTATGGAGCATTCATAGTGCAAAGAGCTTTCAGAGAAAGGCTGACTAAATGGCCAACGATATCAGAAAACGACCCTATAGCATTAAGAGAGTGCGGATTTCCTTCAAGGCTGTGTGGAGGCCATTCCCCATGTTAAAGGCCTAGCTATTCTAAATGATTGTGAAGAAAACCACAAGCTTCTCAAGAAACTGCCTGAATGGGTCATGCGCAGATAGAGTTGCATCATTGTGGATGAATTAGACAAGTCTCAAGAATACCAAACCTTTGCTCGTTTCACAGAGTTCCTGCAGCAGGAAGCCAAGATAGCATGCAACCCCATTGCCTCCCCCTTCCTCCTCTGTACCAAGACCACAGATGAGAGAATCCCCAAAAGAGCCAAGGCGCTCAACACAGGCACTCAAATGAAGCGCTCCACCTCCAGTGTTCCAGAGATCTCAGCTTCAAAACCAACACCACCCTGCCTAGTCTGCAAAGACAAAACGTATAATGTCACTAAATGTCTGACTTTTGCAGCAAGACCTTCATTTATGAAAACCACCTCTGCTTTGGTTGCTTAAGAAAGGGCCATACCTTAAAAGACTACAAAGGATGACACACATGTAGCATATGTAGTCGTCATCATCCAACCTGTTTGCACATACAGAGAAACACTGAGCCTGTCAAAACACCAAACGATGATTCAGTAGCTACGGGAGATAAGGTAAACAACAACGTTCCCAAAGTTATGTCCCATACATTGACAAGGCATACTCTTGCCACCTCCTGCATTGTTCCAGTTCTGTTGTCAGCTGCAGCGGACCTCAGAGAGAAATCCTCACTTATGCCTTACTTGACACGCAGAGTGATTCAACCTTTATTTTGACAGACCTGGTATCTAAGCTAAGTGTGAGCACCAAGCTCACAGCTACAGCTAAAGCTCAGCATCATGACAGCCATTGATACAGTTATATCAAGCCAAATTGCTCACGGTCTGCAAGTGCGTGGTTTAAACTCTAAAGCTATAGTCCAACTCCGTCAAGCCTATACAAGAGACTTCAGTCCAGTAGATAAGTCTCACATCCCCACCAAGGAGACTGCACTTCAGTGGCCACACTTCAAGCATTTGGCAAATAAGTTACAGCCACTTCAAGACTGCGAAGTTGGACTGCTGATCGGTTACGATTGCCCATCAGCACTGGCTCCCTTGGAGATCATTACAGGCTCCGAAGGTGAACCCTTTGCTCAAAAAACTATGCTCGGCTGGAGCATCATAGGATCAGCAAATCCACATCTTGATAGACAGGGTAGCCAGAGCTTTTTACACAGGGTCGCAGTAAAAGAAATGCCAATGCCCTCGGTCACTGATGTATTAAAGGCTCTAGAAATTTACTTTTCTGAAAGAAATTATGAAGATAAGATGACGTTCGTTTTGTGCAGCTTCTCTCTGAAACCATAATGAAAACGAAAGATGGACACTATAAGATGCCGTTACCCTTCAAAGACAACAGTCAACCACCGCTACCAAACAATAAGAGGCTGGCCATTATTCAACATCTAAAGAAAAGGTTAATGGTAATACTACACTGCATTTATGGAAGAAACGATCAGAAAAGGTGATGCAGAACCAGCCCTTTCATTATCAGAGGAAGAAACAGTGTGGTACATCCCACATCACAGGGTTTATCACCCCAAGAAGCCAGACAAGTTAAGAGTCGTCTTTAATTGTTCAGCACAGTTTCAAAGCATCTCCCTAAATGACACCTTAATGACAGGTCCCGACCTGATAAATTCTCTAGTGGGAGTTGGAGTCCTCTGTTGCTTCAGGAAGAAAGTAGTTGCTGTGATATGCGACATTGAAAAGATGTTCCACTGGTTCTACATCCCCCCCAGAAATGCGCAATTACTTAAGGTTCCTTTGGTGGGAGAACGGCCAGTTAGAAACGGAACCAAAGGAATACAGAATGGCAGTTCACCTCTTCAGTGCCAGTTCATGTCCAGGATATGCCAACTTTGGCCTTAAGTATCTTGCACAACAACACAAGGCAGAGTACAAAAGCTGAATTTTAACTACTGGTCAATCTGGGATAATGACACAAAGTCAAAATAGCGGCGCTAAATGTTTGTGCACAAGGAGTATTAAATCCCCTAAAGTGACACGTGACTCACAATTTACAAATGAGAATATAACTGACATGTTCTAAAATATAATAAATGCTAAAGCACTAAATTGACAAATAGCACTAAACACCCTGTGACAAGTGAAGTGATATTAAGTAGCTAGTGAAGCTACAAAAAAAAAAAAAAATAGTTTCCAAAATATAAAAAATAAAGTCCATGAAATATTGAAGAGGATCTATACTCGATGTGAAGATCTCTTAATCCATTCACCACACCAATGTGTCTGTGATTCCACTCCCCTAAAGAAATGCACTCACCGAATTCCAATGCCTACATTCTCATGTTAGGCTAAAGCGCATTTAAACCACATGGATAGGGTTTTAGAGCAAGCATCCGAACTCCAGCCGTGTGTCTCATATAATCTCCACATGTGCATAAAAAAGTGTACCAATAGTGTAATACCATAAACACAGCTTTAATGAAAACACTAAACAGCCTTGAAGACTTAAACTCACATGGTACAAGTTAAAGGACAGCAAAAGTGACTAGGGTAAGCCTTTCAAAGCCTCCAGAGCAGTGGATAAAACGGCCATGGCGGATCCAAGGTGTGCAGGCATAAGGTTGAATCTCACCCCTCCCTTGGTCCTGGATCTAAACCTGCTCGTCAACTTCCCATGATTAAGTCCCTGTGACGAAACATGTCGTGGCTATACGGCAATCGAATACGTAGGACGCTGTGATGGAGAGCGCCATACTAGGAAGTGGGGAAGCGGCTCCAGGGAACACCAGGGGACAGGTGAGACTGTCATCAGAGAGTGCAGTACCTGGGTCCGCCGTGACCACCATACTCTGGTTCTATCATTTGGAGTTATTGCTGTGATATTCTGCTGTGCTGTGCTTCTTTTGATTTTTTAAGATGTGAGTTCAATGGTGGAGGAGAGTGTTATTTTAATAAATTTCATTACGTTACTGCACTATTGGATCACTTCCTTTTTTTCATGTGGAGAGAGCACCTTATTGAAATACTCTGGATGTGTAAAAGTAAACCATTGGAGGCCATTATTTTCCCCCTTCTGTGTGGGATAAAGCCCTAAAGCCGAACACGAGAGTGTGAGGCAAGAGGAGCTGGTGAGTTTATTTACCTAAGGGGAGTGGATTCACAGTCACAGAGGTGCGGTGGAAGATTGATTTAGTGAAGATTAGGGATGAGCCAAACACCCCCCTGTTCAGTTCACACCAGAACATGTGAACAGGAAAAAAGTTTGTTCGAACACACGAACACCGTTAAAGTCTATGGGACACAAACATAAATAATCAAAAGTGCTAATTTTAAAGGCTTATATGCAAGTTATTATCATAAAAAGTGTTTGGGGACCTGGGTCCTGCCCCAGGGGACATGGATCAATGCAAAAAAATTTTTTAAAAATGGCCGTTTTTTCAGGAGCAGTGATTTTAATAATGCTTAAAGTCAAACAATAAAAGTGTAATATCCCTTTAAATTTCATAGCTGGGGGGTGTCTATAGTAGGCCTGTAAAGGGAGGCATGTTTCCCGTGTTTAGAACAGTTTGACAGCAAAATGACATTTCAAATAGAAAAAAGTCATTTAAAACTACTCGCAGCTATTGCATTGCCGGTCCGACAATACACATAAAAGTTCATTGATAAAAACAGCATGGGAATTCCCCACAGGGGAACCCCGAACCAAAATTTAAAAAAAAATGACGTGGGGGTCCCTCTAAATTCCATACCAGGCCCTTCAGGTCTGGTATGGATATTAAGGGGAACCCCAGCCAAAATTTTTTTTAAAAATGACGTGGGGGTCCCCCTAAATTCCATACCAGACCCTTCAGGTCTGTTATGGATTTTAAGGGGAACCCCGCGCCTAAATTTAAAAAAAAAACGGCGTGGGGTCCCCCCATAAATCCATACCGGACCCTTATCCAAGCATGCAACCTGGCAGGCCGCAGGAAAAGAGGGGGGAATGAGAGAGCGCCCCCCTCCTGAACCTTACCAGGCCACATGCCCTCAACATTGGGAGGGTGCTTTGGGGTAGATCCCCAAAACACCTTGTCCCCATGTTGATGAGGACAAGGGCCTCATCCCCACAACCCTGGCCGGTGGTTGTGGGAGTCTTATCGGAATCTGGAAGCCCCCTTTAACAAGGGGACCCCCAGATCCCGGCCCCCCCTTTGTGAAATGGTAAGGGGGTACAAAAGTACCCCTACCATTTCACTAAAAAACTGTCAAAAATGTTAAAAATGACAAGAGACAGTTTTTGACAATTCCTTTATTTAAATGCTTCTTCTTTCTTCTATCTTCCTTCATCTTCTTCAGGTTCTTCTGGCTCTTCTGGTTCTTCCTCCGGTGTTCTCGTCCAGCATCTCCTCCACAGCGTCTTCTATCTTCTTCTCCTCGGGCCGATCCGCACCCATGGCATGGGGGGAGGCTCCCGCTCTTCTCTTCATCTTCTTCTCTTCCTCATCTTCTTCTCTTCTTCATCTTCTTCTCTTCTTCATTTTCTTCCCTAGACCGCTCCGCATCCAGGGTGGCATGGAGGGAGGCTCCCGCTGTGTGACGCATCTCCTCTTCTGACGGTTCAAAATTTAAAGGGATATTACACTTTTATTGTTTGACTTTAAGCATTATTAAAATCACTGCTCTTGAAAAAACGGCCGTTTTTAAAACTTTTTTTGCATTGATCCATGTCCCCTGGGGCAGGACCCGGGTCCCCAAACACTTTTTTATGACATTAACTTGCATATAAGCCTTTAAAATTAGCACTTTTGATTTCTCCCATAGACTTTTAAAGGGTGTTCGCGGCATTCGAATTTGCCGCGAACACCCCAAATTGTTCGCTGCTCGGCAAACTTGCGAACAGCCGATGTTCGAGTCGAACATGAATTCGACTCGAACTCGAAGCTCATCCCTAGTGAAGATCTACACTGTATCACGTCACGGATTAACACTATTGGAAATTTTGTTTATTTATCACAGATCTTTGGACTTTTTCATATTTGTTTGATTTAAAAGACTTTATTTTTTAGTTTACACAGATTTTTTATTCACTTAATTGATTATGCTCACATTTTTGTTGATATGGTTCACACTGTTTTGATGCACTGTATTGTGAAATATTATTTTTAAATTTTTATTATTTTCACTAGTTCATTGAGGTATATTGATTTGGCGCTGCTATTTGATTTCACTATTGGTTGGGGCTAGTTTTTGGTGAATCGATTTTTTTGCACATATATTCATATACACTGTAAGTGGCTGATCAATTTTAGGCTTTGTTTCCATTAGCGCAGCGCTTGGAATATAGGAGGGGGCGGATTTCCTATATACCATAATTCTGACATAATAAAAAAAGGTAAACAGAGTGAACGTAGTCAAAACATAGCCAGAGTCCAGGAACCAGAAAGGATAGTCAGACAAGCCAAAACGTCAGGGACCAGAGAACAGCATAGTAGAACAGCTAGCACAATCTGGAGCCAGAAGGAACGTCAGACAAGCAAGTCTTTAACAGGAACACAGCAGAGTGTCTCTATAGATGTGACCAAGGCAAAGGCAGAGATCATCTGGACTAGATGGCTTAAGTAGGCAGGACTGACGAGCAGGATATCATCAACAGTTGAGTCACTGTGGAGAAATAGGAACTGGCAATTAGCCGACAGCTGAGCGTCCAGCTCAGAGAAGGAAGGGCTGAGCCCAGCCCTGACACATAGACACAGTCAGCAAACAGGCAAAGGATTGGTCCAGGCAACAGGCAGAAATAGGGTCAATAAACAGGCCAGCATTAGCACAGGCAGCTCGAAGAAGCAACACTGTGACTGATGTTGCAGTGATAAGGAACACTGTTGTTGGCATACACTTGTCTGGTGACACTGACAGGTTTTCTGGTGATCAAAGACACTGTAACTGGCCTGGCAGTGATCTAGGATAATATGACTGGTGTGGTGGTGATCAGGGATACTGTAACTAGTGTGACAATGATTATTCACAATATGACTTGTATGGTAGTGATTAGGTACAATATGATCAGAGACCCTGTAACTGGTGTGGTGGTGATCAGGGACACTGCAACTATTGTGGCAGTTATCAGGGATACTACAACTGGTGTGGCAGTGGTCGGGGACACTGTAATTGGTGTGGTGGTGATATACTGTATATGGTGGGTTTATAGACAATATAGCCCTAGGGCAAAAGCTAAATTTCAAATGATTAGTGTGTGTTTTGAGTGTTCTATACCTTTTCCCTGATGGCAATGGGGCAAACACACTGTAATCCTGATGGGCTGGATCACTACTAATAGCTTTTGCCTGCTTTTTTAATTGGCTGGCATATGCTGTCTCCAAATTCAGTAGATCTGTACCTATGATCTGATGTGCTGTTTTCACCACGCGAGACAAGCACTTCTTATCCTCTGTCCTGCAGCTGACAAACCATACTACAGCACAGTGGAGAAGAATACTCTCAATGGTGCACTGATAGAACTTTACCAGAAGCCTTAAGGTTAATCCAGTCTGTTTCAATTACCTAAGGAAAAACAGTGTCTGCTGTGCTTTTTTCACTATAAAACAAGTATTTTGAGACCATGACAATTCACTTGTAATATGCACACCCAAAAATTTGATAGTGTCCACCCTTTCCTTCTCCTCACTACCTATAAATTCCGGGCAATGACTGATCTTTCTTCTTTTTTTTTTCTTCTATAATATTTATTTATATAAATTTTTCAATACAAAATTACAACCATAAATAACTCTCTTCCAACAGAGAGGATACAGTCTTTTAATAACATTCCATCACCAAAACCCCAGCTAATTCCCCCCTTCCCCTTCCCTACCCTTGACCCCCCCTCCCCCACCCCTCTGCAGGTTTAGAGTACAACAGTTCTACCTGGGTTGTCAGATAATTCCTCAAAATCAGTCACACCTTGTCACCTCCTCCAAATAGCTCCAAGAGTTTTTATAAATCCGCCATCCTGACCATTTATCACCCCGGGTTTCCCCCTCCTCAGAATCCAGTCCCCCTCCATCCCCTTCCTCCATGTTGTATATCTCATTTATACAGAAGAGCCAATCTGGAATATTCGGACTCTCTGGTTCAAGCCAGTTCTTCGCAATCTCTTGGCCACATCCAACAGTATAGGAACTGCGGAGTTTTGATATTGCTTAATTGGCTCCTCTGTACCATGGAACAGACATACCCATGGGTCTTCTGCCATAGTTTTACCCATAATAGTTTTAATCAATTCCATTATCTTTTTCCAGAAAGTTTTGATGATCGCATAGTCCCACCAAATGTGAGCCATCGTCCCAACAGCCCCACACTTTCTCCAGCATTCCTCTGATTTCTCTGGATCAAACTTTTTGAGTTTGTCTGCTGTGGCATACCACCTTGCCAGGCATTTGTAATTTATCTCGGTCCTTTTGCTGTCTACTGCTGTTTTATGTAACAACTTCCAGATTTTTAAAAGTATAAATTTATCACAACGTGACCCTAATTCCCTTTCCCAAGCCTTGATATAATGAGGTACCCCCACCTCCTCTCTCTCACTTAGAATTTTATACACTTGTGATACTAGACCCCTCTGGCGCTCCCCCTCACAGAGCTTTTCTAGTGGTCTATATTCTTCTACCCCCCTAAGGGGTTTTGGCAATTTCCCGATAAACATAGACAGCTGAAGGTACCTCCAAGGATCGATGGACAGGTCCCCAGGCTTCTCTTTTAATTCAGAATACGTGCATATTTTCCCCTCTCTAATAACATCTCTTATTTGTAAGCTATCCCTTTTAATCCAATTCCCTCCCACCTCCCTCTTCCCGGTGCAAAAAAATTATTTTCTTTAAGTGATATCAAAGGTAAGTTGTACGTCCACTTATTTTGCATATGTACCTGATCCCATAACTTCAAAGCGTTATGTGTTAGTGTCGGCATCCATTCTGTGTCTAGTGCTCTGTATTTGGGTGGGTTCCATATTATGTGGCTTAAAACCTTATTGCTCATACTGTGCTCTATATTTACCCACCTCCTTTCTAATCCCCCCTTTGACCATTCAATAACTCGTGTCAAAACCACCGCATTGTAATATTTATGAAAATCTGGCAATGACAGTCCTCCTTTCTCTTTCCTCCTACTCAGGACCGAACTGGCAATTCTAGGCTTTTTACCTCCCCAGAAAAACCTCAGTAATAGGCCTTTTAAAGCCCTAAAGTACACCTGGGGGAGAGGAATAGGAAGCATCTGGAACTTGTATAGAATTTTGGGCATTATAGTCATTTTCACCGCATTAATGCGTCCAAACCATGAAAGGGTGCGATAGGACAAACCTCCCACCTCTCGTCTAATTTCGTCTAACAGGGGGATATAGTTGTTTAAATACAGATCCTTCAGATTATTCGAAAGCTTGACCCCCAGGTAGGGGGGTCCAAGGGAAGGGGAAAGACCCTGCAAGGCTCTCCTCCTCCTCCTTTCTCACATTCATATTAAGCACCTCCGACTTCCCAAGATTGATTTTAAAGTTTGATACCTCCCCAAATTTTTTCAGATTTTTCAGAATGTTCGGGAAAGTAATTCTAGGATTTGTGATAAAAAACAGTATGTCGTCTGCAAAGGCCGCTAATTTATGCTCCTCAAGTCCTATTTTCACTCCGCTGCAGTCTGGATCCCTACAAATGGACGATAGCAGAGGTTCTAGGGTTAGGACGAACAGGAGGGGAGACAGTGGACATCCCTGCCTCGTACCATTATCCATCCGGAAAGACCCAGAGGTCACACCATTAGTTTTCACAAATGCTGTTGGGTCGGAGTATAGTATTTTCACCCACGCGATGAATCTCTGGCCCATCCCCATTGTTTCTAAGGTTTTGAACATCCACCCCCAGTCTACCCTGTCAAACGCTTTTTCTGCATCCATTGACAGGAATAGAACTGGGGGCCCGCCTCGTTTGATGGACTCTGCCAGGAGCACAGACCTTACTCCGTTGTCTCTGCTCTGCCTTCCCGGTACAAACCCCACCTGGTCTGGATGCACCAGGGCGGTCATTTTACTTCTTAACCTCCCTGCCAGAACTTTGGCAAATAACTTTACATCGGCATTTAGCAATGAGATGGGTCCATAACTCGAGCATAGCTCCCTATTTTTGCCTTCTTTGTGGATTAGAGTTATGGCCGCCAGTAACGCATCCCCTCCCATTTTACAGTCTGAGCCTAATTTATTCCAATAATTTCTTAGTCTGGGTATTAATATTTGTTTAAATTTTGACAGATATAATGAGGTAAATCCGACGGGGCCTGGGCTTTTCCCCTTGGGACTACTCTTAAGGGCCTCAAGTATTTCTGCCTCTTCTATTGGTCTGTCTAGGAGATCTCTCTCCTCTTCGGATATCTTTACCACCTCTGCTCCCTTTAAAAATTTCTCCATCTTCTCCTCCTTATTACATTCTCCTGATCCTTTTTGTTTGATGGAGTAAAGATCTTTATAGTACTTTCTAAATTCTTCTGCTATTTCCCTACTTGAGCCTACTATTTCTCCTTTTTTGTTTTGTATTTTCATAATATAGTTCCTCTCTCTTTTCTTCCTCAATATCTTTGCTAGATGTTTACTTATGTTATTACCCCAGACGTATCTCTCCTTTAATAATTTATTAAGGGCTCTTTTTGTATCCTGTTCCAAGCTGTCTCTCAACTCTTCTCTTTTTGCAACTAACCGTCGATAACTGTCCTGACATTGGCCTTTTGATTTTTTATGGTCCTGTTCCAATTTCTGAGTTTCCTCCATGAGTTTTTCCCTCTCCTCTCTTCTTTTTCTTTTCAGCCCGGAGCCTATAGATATAAACACCCCTCTTATAAACGCTTTGTGCGCCTCCCACAGCACCGCCGGTGAGATTCCCTCTATATCATTAGTTCTAAAAAAGAATTCTAATTCTTCCTTTATTTTTTTACTACTTTAGGATCCGATAATAAATTTTCATTTAATTTCCAAGAATAAGACTGATTTTGTATTTCTGTGATCCTCACCCTTAGTGTTGCTGGCGCGTGGTCTGAGAGGGAAATCACCCCTATTCTAGACTCCTTGACAGAGTCCATCAAACTGTGATCCACCATTATATAATCTAGCCTTGAGTACGTCCCGTGCACAGGGGAGAAAAAGGTATAGTCCTTGATTTTTGGATGCTGCATCCTCCACACATCTATTAAATGATTTTCTTTTAACCTTTTTTTAATCTTACTTAATTGGGCCTTACTTGTCCCCTGTGCCCGGGACCAGTGGTGTAGCGTGGGTTCTCAGCGCCCGGGGCAAGGCAAGTAATTTGCGCCCCCTAACCTGCAGACATTTAGCACTCCCCGAGTCCCTTCCCTTCCTACAATAGTACTGACCAGCCTGATTCCTACATTGACCACTACACTAACCTACCTACCTGATTCCTACACTGACCTACCTAACCACTACACTAACCTACCTGATTCCTGCACTGACCTACCTGACCACTACACTAAGCTACCTGCTTCCTATACTGGCCACTACACTGACCTACCTGTCCACTATCCTGACCACTACACTACCCGATTCCTACACTGTCCACTACACTAAACTGACCTACCTGACCACTACACTAGGCTGTCCACTACATTACACTGTCCACTACACTGCACAGACCACTACACTGCACTGACCACTAAACTGCAGTTAGGGCTGGGGAAAAAATCGATTTAAATCTTGAATCGAGTTGAGAGGTCAAATCGATTCAAAATTTAAGCAAATCGATTTTTTTAGATTTTTTTTTCCACCGCGCCGGTCCCGAGGCGCTGCGGGCATGAGTTTGTAGGTGAGGCCGCGGCTTCAGCCTAGTCCGCGGTTACGGCCGGACTCTGCGGACTAGGCCGAAGCCGCGACCTCGCCTAAAAACTCATGCCCGCAGCGCCTCAGGACCGACGCGGTTTCCAAAGAAAAAAAAAAAAACTTGATTCAAATCGTGAATCAAGTTTTTTTTAAGAGAATCAAAGATTTTTTTTTTAAAGAAAATCTCCCAGCCCAAACTGCACTGACTACTGCACTACACTGACCACTGCACTGACCATTACACTGTCCACTGCACTGACCACTACACTGCACTGACCACTACACTGTCCACTTCACTACACTGATCACTATACTGCACAGACCACTACACTGACCACTACACTGTACACTATACTAAACATTATACTACACTTTCCACTACACTACACTGATTACTACACTACACTGCACTCTACACTACACTACACTTATACTGACACCAGACATTTTTTAAATTTATACTGAATCTAACTGCTTGTCTTATCTCTCTAATCTCTCTGACTGGCTGCTCCCTCTCTCCCCAGACCGTATCTACCCCCTCACCTGCAGCTTGTGGCTTCCATCATTCTGGAGGAGAGGGGGGAGCCTGGAGGAGGTGAAGGCAGCAGCGGTGTTCACAATGGGGTGGACTCCAGTCAGGAGAAACCGTGATCACGGATTGGCCGGCCCGGCCGCCATCACGGATTGGCTGGCCCGGCCGCCATCACGGATTGGCCGGCCTGGCCGCCATCACGGATTGGTCGGCCCTGCCGCTATCAGGGATAGGCCTGCCCCGCCGCCTGACCTAATTCACCTAATCACAGGGCGCCAGCCGCAAATGAGCTCAGGGACACAGGAAGTAAACATTAGAAGAACGGAGCCGGCAGTGACACACACTGCCTGGCGCGGGATTTCGCCCCCCTAAATGTTGCGCCCAGGGCCATGGCCCCTTCCACACCCCCCACGCTACGCCACTGCCCGGGACATACTATCATATTTGGGGTCCAGACAGAAATTAAAATCTCCCGCCATCACCACCTCTCCCTCCCTGAATTCCACCAACTTAGAAAGCAACCCCTTCAAGACTGTCATCGGGTTTCTATTGGGACAGTAGACGTTCACAAGTGTAAGCATTTTTTTATCAAACATACCCTTAAGAAACAAAAAACGAACCTGGGTCCGTCAATCTCCCCGATTCTAGGAATTTCACGGAGCCAGACAGCCCTATTGCCACCCCCTTAGATCTGCTTATTGGTGTGTCACTATAGAACCAATTAGGCATCCATGAAGAAAACAGTTTGATATTTGACCCCTGCATCAAGTGTGTTTCCTGTATGAATGCTACGTCCGCTCCATAGTGCTGTAGCTCCCTGAGAATCTTGTGTCTTTTACCTGGGGAGTTCAGTCCCTTGACATTGTAGGACAGTAGATTTAACTCAGCCATATCTGTACTTCACCCCATTTCCTCTGTCTGATTCTGTATACTCCTGCCCTGCAGTTACATGCCACCTCCCTCCCCCGACCCACCCCGACCAACCCCTAACACCCCCCCTCCCTCCCCCCCTCGGCCCTATCAGCCATTGGCCTGAACAAATAGGACCAACTAGGTCCCATATCCCAAGCCACTTCCCCAGGGGTGGCTCTCTTCCAATGGCCACTGGTGCCCACCTCCCTGCCACCTCAGTCGGCAGAGAAAGTGGGCTAGCGGGACCTTAGTGTGCATTCCAGTCGGGTCGTAGATCACAACCTTGTCACTCCGGCCCTATATATTTTATATTTCTATATCCCCATATCCCTAAGCCCCATTCCCCCCCACCTCTCACATCTGAAAACACAAAATCACAAAGTCGCCTTTTCCGATCTGTCTCTTCGTCCCAACCCGAGACATGAGGGGCAATGAGTAAGAAGAAGAGAGAGAAAGGGGACACAGAAAAAAACACACACAAAAAAACAAAAAAAAAACAAAAGTCCTCAATTCTTCTCTTCCTCTTCTCCTTATCCTCATATCTCCTATCCGATTTTCTTCACATAGGCATACCTGGTGGTGTCTGAGAAATTTTTTAACTCTTTGTTATCATAGCTGAGGGGGGGGGGCCCTCTGAGATTGGACCATATCTTCTCCTTGTCTTCATATGAATGAAACTTGACTATTACGTCTCTTGGGATTTCTTGCCTCATAATTGGGGGGTTTTCTGATCCTGTGGACCCTTGTCAATCCTCAGGACCTCATCTTCTCTTCTTCCCAGGATTGGATTAAATAGTTTCTGCAACTTGTTTCTCAAATCCTTGTTTTGTTGTTCAGGGAGGTCTCTTATGCACAGATTTTGTCTTCTGCTTTGGTTTTCCTGTTATTCTAGTTTATACATCAATAGACGATTATCATGTTGCACTTTCTTCATTTGCTCTTTTAGGTCCTGTATCTCTTTCGCCTGTGAGTCTGCTGTTTCTTCAATTTCTTCCACTCTAGGTAGGAGATGGCTCATGTCTGATCGCACACTTAAGATTTCTGTTTTGATAACATTTTCTAACTTCATGAACATTTCTGTCATCTCAGCTTTACTTATAGTGGGTATTATGTTTCTTATCTCCTCAGAATCGCTCAGAGCAGCAGCGCCCTCTTGCTCCATTTCTTCTCTGGGCTTCTCCCCCTGTCCCCCTTTTTGTTTCAACTGTGTTTTTTTATCTTTCGTTCCTGCTTGCTTCATATCGGTAACCGGGCTTTTAGTATTTACTTCCTTCTGATATTTCTGTATTGTGCTTGTGTTAAGGCTCTCCCTAGGAGTTTTAGGTTCAGCTGTTCTCTGATTGCGCCCTCTCATGCTTCACCGGGTTTGCTTAAAATATGCCCAATCCCAGGACACGATCGTGTACCCGGCTTTCACCCAATATTTTGACCTTTCCGTATGGCTTTTTCTATTAGCACTGTTAAGCTATATATAGAACTCAGGGGAGCAAGCGCCTAACACATTTATAATTCTGTGGCTTTAATTACAGGCTTCCCACCTTCTTCCTATCAATGCCTCCTTCCTTATAATGCCTTTAAGAATTAAGCAGGTAGTTGCCAGGATAGATGAGCAGGAATAAGTGGACAGACTCTTATTTACTCCTATACTTCCTCCTCCTATATTTTCACCTCCTGCATTACCAGTCCATATCCATTATCATTTCATATTTCAATAGTTCATCAAATCAAAAATAATCATACCTGGAGGGGAGGTCTTCTTCTGTATTTAAACTCGCCAGCTCCTTGTTTTTGCAGTGTGCTGTGTTGTGTTTGTTTCCAGATGATCTAGTCTCCTCTAGGTCCAGTGTGAGATGGGGTAGGGGGGGATGGCACTGTTCATCAGCTTGGTTTCCGTTTTTGACCCTGGCGCTGTTGTGTGGGACCGTCACAGAGAGAGTCTATTCAGCCTCCCTCCACTCTATCGCTCTGCTCCCCTGCCAGGGTCTCCACGTGGGGATCTATTCCTCCTCGTATTGCTGGTGTGGCAGGGACACCGGCCGCGTCCTCTCAGGCAAGAATGGCACAGAGTGCAAGCGGTCCCTCACCTCACCGATCTATTCCTCCTCCCGTTGCTGAAAATGATAGGGGCGGCAGCTGCGTCCTCTCAGGTACACAGGGCAAAGCAGCTTCAGTCTCTCTCCTCGCCGCTCTCCCTCTGCACGCCTGACTGATCTTTATTGATCTCCTATAATTGGAGATGTGAAGGCCCGTAAAAAAAACGGAAAAATTTGGAAAAAAAACATTTTTTTTTCCATTTTTTTTCTGAAGGCTTTTTTGTTTTTTTCCCAAAAATTGGAAAAATTGAAAAAAGAAAAAAAAAAGTGGAATATTTTATTTTAACATGATGAATAAAATATTTGAAGACAGGGTGTTCAAATATTTTCCAAATCATTTCTAAAAAAATGTGTATGATGTCAGATTATTCTAATTTCTGTGCACTGAGTGAGGACAAGCAAGTCCTAGGTAACAAACTGAGCCCTCCAATGCAAGAACAGTATGCATTTTTTCCTTTAGGAGGTGCTGTGCTGCTATTGTAACAAGAAAAAGGTTTCAGTTTTGCTTTTGAATGTTAGTGGGTGTGTTTGGTTTGTTCTGTCCTCTTCACTAGGCCTCAAAAGCATTGGAAGAAAATACAGAGCAACAAAAAGGACCTGAAAGTATATACCTAATTAAAAAAGGTAAGAGTTAACATTTATCTAATTCTGAATCCAGAAAACTGAATCATTTAGCTACATTAGTTTATCTTTATAAACTTTTGTGTAAATAATAATTTAATTACCAGTAATCTGGTTCTTCCCCCACTCCCACACACAACCATAGATTAGTGTCTTCTTGCAAAGTAGTCATTTTTTGTTGTTTTTATTTCCTACTCCCCTAAGAAAAATGGTGAGACCAACATCTAGCATATGGAGGCATTTTCACATTACAAGTTCTTCTGAAAAGAAAAATGTGATTTGCAAATATTGTCAGATGAAATATGCATTTCCAAATGCTACCAGGATGACAAAACACATTCTTGTATGTAACAAGTGTCCTGTAGATATTAAAAAATCCTTCATGGATGGAAGTGAAGAGGACAACAATAATGACAATGCACAGTTTTTCTCAACGTTCCCGTAACAGAATGACTTTCAATCTTAAAAAGACAAAAAAAGTGCTAATGTAGCATTTTCTTACATTTTTCCGAAAATTTCAGTTTTTTCCCCCCAAAAAAACATAAAATAAACAGGGGTTTTTCCGAGCTTCAAAATTTACGGAAATTTTACATCTCTACCTATAATACACTATTATTTCTTTAGTTTTTATATTATTAAGTATTACATAAGTTCCTGTACACCACTCAACCAAAAGTTGAATTTCCTACCTATAAGCCAGCCCTCAAAATTTCCATTCGCCTGCTCGCATTCGACAAGTGGAGGGGAAGAGGCACCTGGTCAGGGCTGTCTTTAACACAGGGTTCAAAGCAGTTTCCCCTTAAGTTCGTGCCAGTGGTGGAACTATTGACTTCCCCCTGTAAATTTACCAGTCTCCCATGTACCAGTCCCCCAAGAACCAGGCATTCAGAGGAGGAATATGTAACTTTCTCCTTCAGAGCTGCTCCGCCTCCCCCTCAAGTGCTGCACATCCCAGCTTCCTGCTGACAATGGAAGGGGCCAGGAGAGGGCTTGCTGTCTGGACTGAGATGCTGCTGGGCTGACTGTAACATCTCCCCCTCTACAGAGATGTGGGGGGGGGCAGCCAACCATCACCGTGCCATTCACAGCACCTGTGCCATGTCTGCAGTCTCTCTGACCATCTCCTGTAGTATTTCTGCAGTCTCTCTGACCATCTACTATAGTATTTCTGCAGTCTCTGACTGTCTCCTGTAGTATTTCTGCAGTCTATGGCCATCTCCTGTAGTATTTCTGCAGTCTCTCTGACCATCTCCTGTAGCCTGTCTGCAGTCTCCCTGACCATCTCCTGTAGCCTGTCTGCAGTCTGACCATCTCCTGTAGCCTGTCTGCAGTCTCCATGACCATCCCCTGTAGCCTGTCTGCAGTCTGACCATCTCCTGTAGCCTGTCTTCAGTTTCCCTGACCATCTCCTGTAGCCTGTCTGCAGTCTGACCATCTCCTGTAGTCTGTCTGCAGTCTCTCTGACCATCTCCTGTAGTTTGTCTGCAGTATCCCTGACCATCTCCTGTAGCCTGTCTGCAGTCTGACCATCTCCTGTAGCCTGTCTGCAGTCTCCATGACCATCCCCTGTAGCCTGTCTGCAGTCTGACCATCTCCTGTAGCCTGTCTTCAGTTTCCCTGACCATCTCCTGTAGCCTGTCTGCAGTCTGACCATCTCCTGTAGTCTGTCAGCTCTCTCTAACCATCTCTTGTAGTGTTTTTACAGGGGGAGGAGGCAAAAAAATGTTTGCCCAGGGTCCAATCAACATTAAAGACGACCCTGCATACCATGCATGATCTGTGCATACCCCTGTATGATCTAGATTAAATATTATAATTTACGAGGGCGTGTATAGGGGCAGAATTAGGGGCAGGGTAGGGGTTGGGTGGAGCAACTGGTGGCAAGTAACTCTTAAGGCCTGGCTAGTAGCTCAGGACTTGAGATTTTGAGCCCTACTATAAGCTGTCGCATTATTTATACGAATCCAACTAAAGTGGTATCATCAGCAAACTTCACTGTAGTATTTAAAGCATTTATGGGAGTGCAGTCATGCGTAAACAATGTAAGCAGGGCTGGACTATATACACATCCCTCTTCCATTACCCCTGTATTCAGAATAATAGTATGATTATAGACGATAGCCGATTCTCACAATTTGTCATTTGTTTGTTAGGAAATCCATAATCCATGAGCACAGCAGTGGATATGTGCCAAAAGCAATTACTAATTTGTCAGAAACTACTGTGTTTAATGCTGAGTAGGGATGAGCCGAACACCCCCGGTTCGGTTCGCACCAGAACCTGCGAACGGACCGAAAGTTCGCACGAACGTTAGAACCCCATTGACGTCTATGGGACTCGAACGTTCGAAATCAAAAGTGCTCATTTTAAAGGCTAATTTGCATGGTATTGTCCTAAAAAGGGTTTGGGGACCCGGGTCCTACCCCAGGGGACATGTATCAATGCAAAAAAAACTTTTAAAAACGGCCGTTTTTTCGGGAGCAGTGATTTTAATGATGCTTAAAGTAAAAAAAAAAAGTGAAATATTCCTTTAAATATCGTACCTGGGGGGTGTCTATAGTATGCCTGTAAAGTGACGCGTGTTTCCCGTGTTTAGAACAGTCCCTGCACCAAATGTCATTTTCAAAGGAAAAAATCTCATTTAAAACTGCTTGCGGGTTTAATGTCATGTCGGGTCATGGCAATATGGATGAAAATCAGTGAGACAAACGGCATGGGTACCCCCCAGTCCATTACCAGGCCCTTTGGGTCTTGTATGGATATTAAGGGGAACCCCGCACCCAAATTAAAATAAGGAAAGGCCCTATATACTCTGAACAGCAGTATACAGGCGGTGCAAACAAGACAGGGACTGTAGGTTTGTTGTTAAGTAGAATCTCTTTGTAATTTTGAACGGGTACATTTTTAACGTGTTTAGCTCCAGCCAAAAAATCTTTTTTAAGCTTTTTGGAAAACATAGGGAAGGGTTATCACCCCTGTGACATTTGTTTTGCTGTCTTTCCTCCTCTTCAGAAGATTTCACCTCACTGTTTGTCCCAATGAAAAATGTTTTTTGAAAATTTGGGTTTTTTTGTGGAACAAGGATTGGAAAGCATCAGTGGAAAGGAGAAATTGTTTTCCCATATTAACTCTTACAGGAGAGAATTTCCCTTCCTAGGGGTAGATTTCATCTCACTTCCTGTTGTCTCCATCCGTTTGCAAGTAGGAGTCGTTTGTAAGTTAGATGTTTGAAAGTAGGGTCCTGCCCTATATACTCAGCAGAAATTTGGGCCTTAGGTGTTGCTGTGGCCACAACACTGTAAGCCCTCACAGGGCCCTGCTGTGAAATATTAGATCAAGAATTGTAAAAATTAGGTCTTACGCACTGGTGCTGGTGCCACAACACTGCAACCCCTCACAGACACTCTAGTTGGAACGCAGGAATGAGCCCTGCTGCAAAGTATTGCATCAAAAATTGTAATTACACGCCCCTGTTAGACAGGGGCAGAAAAATTGGGCCTTAGGCACTGGTGCTGGTGCCACAACACTGCAACCCCTCACAGACACTCTAGTTGGAATGCAGGAACGAGCCCTGCTGCAAAGTATTACATCAAAAATTGTAATTACACGCCCCTGTTAAACAGGGGCTGAAAAATTGTGCCTTAGGCACTGGTGGTGGCGCCCAGAACCAAAAATGTTCTTACAAGCTATCAGCGTGATGATTGAGGAGGAAGAGGATAATTACTCAGGGATAGTCACTCAGCATCAGCATAGGCAGTCTTTGAAGGGATCTGAGATTTCAAAAAAAATTATTCGGTTACATCAGCATCAGGTGCTTGGTAGCTGGTGGTGATCCAAGACTGATTCATTTTTATGAAGGTCAGCCGATCGACCGAGTCGGTGGACAGACGCACCCTGTGATCGGTTACCACGCCTCCAGCAGCACTGAATGTGCGTTCCGAAAGAACGCTGGATGCAGGACAGGCCACTAGCTCAATTGCATACTGTGCAAGCTCTGGCCAGTGATCCATCCTCAAGACCCAGTAACCCAGAGGATTTTCGGTGGGAAAGGTGTCCAAGTCTGATCTTGCCCCTAGGTATTCCTGCACCATGTAAAACAGATGCTGGCGATGGTTGCTGGAACCGATCATACCTTGGGGCTGCGGACCAAAAAATTGTCTGAACGCATTGGTCAGACGGCCACCTTCTCCACCGCTCCTTCTTTGACTGACCGAAGCCTCAGCAACACGTTGTCCAGAAACAGGAGTTTCTGCAAGGCCTCCCGAAGATGTTTCATCCTCTGCTCCCTCTGCGATGGCAAGATAAGGTCCGCAACCTTACCCTTGTAACGTGGATCAAGGAGGGTTGCCAGCCAGTATTGGTCCTTCTCCTTGATACCACGAATACGAGGATCCTTACGCAGGCTTTGCAGGATCAGGGAGGCCATGCAGCGTAGGTTTGCTGAGGCATTCGGTCCGGAGTCCTCTGGGTCACTAAGGACGACAACGTCCGCAGCCACCTCCTCCCAGCCACGTACAAGTCCATGTGTTTCTTGGGACTGATCCCTTAAAGACTGCTGCTGATGCTGAGTGCCAGGCTCCACCTCCATACTGACACAATCTTCCTCCTCCTCCTCCTCCTCCTCCTCGTCCTCTTCCTGTGTGATCGGCGGGCACGCAGGAACACTGTCTGGATAAAGGGGGCCTTGAGAGCTAAGGAAGTCCTCCTCTTCCTGCCTCTGTTCTGCCTCAAGTGCCCTGTCCATTATTCCACGCAGCGTGTGCTCCAACAGGTGGACAAGGGGGACAGTGTCACTGATGCATGCACTGTCACTGCTCACCATCCTCGTGGCCTCCTCGAATGGTGACAGGACAGTGCATGCATCCCTGATCATGGCCCACTGGCGTGGGGAAAAAAAACCAAGCTCCCCTGACCCTGTCCTGGTGCCATAGTCGCACAGGTACTCATTGATGGCCCTCTGCTGCGTGTGCAGCTGCTGCAGCATGGCCAACGTTGAGTTCCACCTGGTGGGCATGTCACAGATTAGGCGGTTCTTGGGCAGGTTAAACTCCTTTTGGAGGTCCGTCAGCCGAGCACTGGCATTATATGACCGGCGGAAATGCACACAGACTTTCCTGGCCTGCCTCAGGACATCCTGTAAGCCCGGGTACCTGCCCAAGAACCGCTGCACCACCAAGTTAAGGACGTGAGCCAAACAGGGCACATGGGTCATTTGTCCCTGTCGGAGGGCAGAGAGGAGGTTGGTGCCATTGTCGCAAACCACCATTCCTGCCTTAAGTTGGCGTGGCGTCAACCACCTCTGAACCTGCCCCTGCAGAGCTGACAGAACCTCTGCCCGCCCCAGTGTGGCTCCTGTCCCCCAAGCACACCAGCTCAAGCACCGCATGGCATCTTTTGGCCTGCGTACTTGCGAAGCCCCTTGAACGACTACGGAGCACCGCTGGTTCCGAGGAAGAGGCCATGGAGGAAGAAGAAGAGGAGGGGGTGGAGGAGAGAGGTGTGTCACAATCATTAGCATTTTGGAGGCGTGGTGGCGGAACAACCTCCAACACTACTGCACCTTGTCCTGCATCCTTCCCAGCTGCCAGCAGAGTCACCCAAAGCGCCGTGAAACTTAGGTAACGTCCCTGTCCATGCCTGCTGGACCATGAGTCAGCGGTAATATGCACCTTACCGCTGACCGCCCTGTCCAGCGAGGCATGGACATTGCCTTCCACATGCCGGTAGAGAGCCGGAATCACCTTCCATGAGAAAAAGTGGCGTTTGGGTACCTGCCACTGAGGAACCGCACATTCCACAAACTCACGGAAGGGGGCAGAGTCTACCAACTGAAAAGGCAGCAGTTGAAGTGCTAGCAATTTTGCCAAGCTAGCATTCAACCGCTGGGCATGTGGATGGCTGGGAGCAAACTTTTTTCGGCGGTGCAGCAGCTGGGGCAGGGAAATTTGCCTGGTACAATCTGACGTCGGTGTACCAAAAGCAGATTGCCCACAAGTACTTGGCTGTGACACACCTAATTCTACACCTTCATTGTTCTCACTGCAGGTCTCAGAGAGGACTGGAGGTCTAGTGGGGTTGGAAATCTCAGCTGATGAGGAGCAAGGAGAGATCCTCTTTGTTCTTTGGTGTGGGTCTTTTAGATACGCTTGCCAACGAACTGCATGGCAGGTCAACATATGTCTGGTCAAGTATGTGGTACCCAAGCGGGAGATGTTTTGGCCACGTGAGATACGCTTGAGACATATGTTGCAAATAGCAGCGGTGCGATCTGATGCACTCGTCTCAAAAAAGGCCCACACCAAAGAACTTTTTGAATAACGCGCAGAGACTGCAGCGCCCTGCACATGTGGAGCTTTGGGGTGTGATGCAGTCAATGTGCTGCCCTTAGGCTGGCCCCTGGAGGGACTCCTGCCTCGTTGGTGATGTGCCGCCTCCTCCTCCTCCTCCTCTCTCCTATCAGGCACCCACGTTGAGTCAGTGACCTCATCATCCCCTCCCTCCTCATCACTGGAGCAAACCTGGCAGTATGCTGCAGCAGGGGGAGCATGACTGCCAGATTGCTGTCCTTCTTGGGCACCCCCTCTGTCCGTGCTCATGTTACTGCCTTCATCGAGCTCAGTATCATCATCAGAGCCTTCCAAACGCTGGGCATCCTCCTGGAGCATGTACCCAACACTGTGGTCAAACAGTTCGAGGGAATCCTCAGGAGGACATGGTGGAGCTAGGGAAGGAGTCACTGATGACATTGAGCTGAGGGAAGAGGCCGCTGCTTTGCCAGACAAAGCACCCTGGGCATGGGTGAGAGAGGATGAGGAGGATGAGGACGGCTTGGTCATCCACTCGACCAAGATTTCCGCATGTTGCGGCTCAACACGGCCAGCTGCCGAAAAAAAGGCCAAGCGTGTCCCATGGCCACGTGCTGATGAGGATGCACCGTCTCCACGACCAGCACTAGACACAGAGCCTGCTTGCCCTCTCTTATTGGCTTGTGACTGTCTGCCTCTGCTTCTTGGCCTTCCAGACATACTAATGGCCTGTAGCTGCACTAAGCTGGGATATATATATCTATATATATATATATATATATATATATATATATATATATATATGTATATATATGTACTGATACTGCAGCTAGCAAAATCAACTGCTTGCCTGTAGTATGAGAACACCACCAACCTTCTACAGGTAGCTTTAGCTGAACACTGTGAGGTGGACGCACCCCACTAACTTGTAGGTTTAGCTGAACACTGTGAGCAGGACGCACTGCACTAACTGTAAATAGTCTAGCTGCCTGACCGTGGTACTAATAGGATCAAAAGAACACCAGTAATTTTCTTCAGGTAGCTTTATATACTGTAACCAGACAAGCCTGCCTGTCAGTAGGAAGATAACAGGAACGGATCTAGCTGAACACTGTGAGCAGGACGCACTGTACTAAATGTAAATAGTCTAGCTGCCTGACCGTGGTACTAATAGGATCAAAAGAACACCAGTAATTTTCTTCAGGTAGCTTTATATACTGTAACCAGACAAGCCTGCCTGTCAGTAGGAAGATAACAGGAATGGATCTAGCTGAACACTGTGAGCAGGACGCACTGTACTAAATGTAAATAGTCTAGAATTTAACAGGAACGGATCTAGCTGAACACTGTGAGCAGGACGCACTGCACTAAATATAAATAGTCTAGAAGATAACAGGAACGGATCTAGCTGAACACTGTGAGCAGGACGCACTGCACTAAATGTAAATAGTCTAGAAGATAACAGGAACGAATCTAGCTAAACTGAATACAGTGTATATATATATATATATATATATATATATATATGCAACACCTGGGATGCATATATAAACACAATACACTGTAAGTGCAGCTAACTGACTGACTGTTCTGCCTAATCTATCTAACTCAAATCAAATGACACTGTCTGTCTCTCTCTCTCTCTCTCTCTATCTATGAACGCCGGAACACACTACACAGGGCCGCCGTGCAGGCGGCCTTATATAGTGTGGGGCGTGTACTAAATCCCCTGAGCTATAATTGGCCAAAGCCTCCTTGGCTTTGGCCAATTACGGCTCTCTGTTCAGGCGGCGCTGTGATTGGCCAAGCATGCGGGTCATAGTGCATGCTTGGCCAATCATCAGCAAGCAATGCACTGCGATGCCACAGTGAATTATGGGCCGTGACGCGCCACACGAATTTGGCGCGAACGGCCCATATCGTTCACAATTCGGCGAACGGGCGAACAGCCGATGTTCGAGTCGAACATGGGTTCGACTCGAACACGAAGCTCATCCCTAATGCTGAGCTAAAATCAGTGAATAACATCCTAATGTATGTATTTGAGTGCTTTAGTTGTGTCAAAGCAATATCCAAAGCAAAAGCATCGTCTGTCACTCTGTTTGCCAACTGATACCTATCCAGATCAACAGGAATAGGTGCCTTAAGATGTGATAATACAAGCTTCTCAAAACACTTCATGATGATAGGAGGAGAGCAACTGGAGGGTAATCATCTAATCATGTTACTGCAGATTTTTTAAGTATTGGGACAATAGTAGTGGATTTAAAACAAGAAGGTATTGCAGCCCGTTGCAGTGACAGATTAAATAGATCAATAAAAACACCTACTAATTGGTCTGCACATACCCTCAGTATATGGTCTGACACCCCATCTGGTCCTGCTGCCTTTCTGATGTCAATCTTCCTCAAGCTTGATCTGACAGTGTGTGTTTTTATTACTAATAAATGTTCACCCTCCACAATTTCCTTACTATGGGTACCACATCTTGCATTTTGATCCTAAATGTGAGCAAAAAAATGGTTTAAGGTGTCACAGAGTACTTTACAAACCTATGTATTGCTAGATTTAAAATCTTCCATTGCTTTAATCCCCTTCCACACGCTATGATAATTTTGACTCTCAAAATAAAATTCAATGCATTGTTTATATCTCTGCTTATCCTCCTTAATGCCTCTTTTTAATTAATTCTGGGCTTTCCTGTAAGCCATGATCTAAAGGCCACATCTCACACTGTAAGCTGAGCCTTCACTTTAGTTTTTGTAACCAGCAACATCTCCATACAAGAGTGAATGTAAGCTAGAACAGATGAAGCATATTCCTGCATCCTGTGCAAATACATTCCAACCAGTTGATTCAAAGCACTCTTGCAGAATTGAATTGGTCTCCCCACTCCAAATCTGTATAGTTTTAATAGCTGGTCTTGTTCTACAAACAAGAGGCTTATAACATGGAATCATCATTACAGAGGCATGATCTGATAGACCAAGATGTGGCAGCAAAGTAGCTTTATATACACTGGTAGAAATGGGCTGAACACCCCCCCGGTTCGGTTCGTACCAAAACTTTCAAACGTCGCAAAAGTTCAGAGCAGAACAACAAACCCCATTGAAGTCTATGGGACCCGAACTGGAAAAATCAAAAGTGCCCATTTTGAAGGCTTATATGCCTATATATATGTTATTTGGCATACAAAGGGTATGGGGGTCCGGGTACTGTCCCGGGGGACATGTATCCATGAAAAAAAGGTTTGTAAATAAGATAATTTTTTAAATGAGCGATTATTTACTGATGCTTAAAGTGATACATTAAAAATGAAAATTTCCTTTAAATATAGTGCCTTGGGGGTCCCCCTAGTCTGCCTGTAAAGTGGCACATCTGTACCTTGTAAAAAACCTGCAAGCATTTTTCCTGCAAGCTTTCTTTATTTTATAAATGACAGCTTGGGGAGCCAGTCTGTATGATGAGGCAACAATTTAGTGCACTCGGAACAAGATTACAGATTTTTTAGAGAAATTCTGGTGTCTAATTTGCAGACTTTGGATAGAAGTAACAGGTGTGGAAAAATTGGGTGTTGGTGGTACCTTCACACCGTAGCCCTATAGCGCTACTCTTGATAAAAACAAGAATTGGCATTGCTGTCAAAAATTTTAATGATGTGCCCCGATCAAACAGGTGTGGAAAAATTGGGCCTTGGGTATTGGTGGTGCCTTCACATGTAACCTTATAGAGGTACTCTTGATGAAAGCAAGAATGGCCTTGCTTTCAAAAGTTAATTGTGCCCATAAAACCTATACCAAAACATTTCTTCCAGATAAAATCAACACCCATAAAGCTAGGCAGCGTAGACAGTCTTGCAGAGATCCCAGATCCAGAGAAAATGGCAACATCGGTATCAGGGGCTTGATAGCAGCTGCTAATCTAGAAATTATTAATTTTCATAAATGTCAGCCGCTCAACATAGTCTGTGAACAGATGTGTTCTTTTATCTATCACAAAACCTCTGGCAGCACTGAATGCCCATTCAGATGCAGGGCAGCCCAGCAGCTCAATTGCATACTGGGCATGTTCTGGTCAGTGGTCTATTCTCATGATCTAGTAACCTAGTGGATCATCAACTGGAATGCTCTCCATGTCTGTTTTCACCCCTAGATAATCTCCCACCATATGATCTAGACGCTGCCAATGAGATGTGGAAGCTGACAGCCCTGGGCGTCGAGGACTAAAAAAATGTTGATATGCATCACTAAGGCGGCCCCCTTCTCCACCACTCCTCTCTTGACCAACAGAAGCATCAAAACTAGCTTTTCCACGAGTCTGGAAAGGCATTACATAAACTTCTCTTTAGGGTGTCCTCAAGATATTTCATCCTCTGCTCCATCTGTGGGGATGGGGTGATTTCCAAGACTTTCTCCTTGTAACGGTGGTCCATTCGCAGGCTTTGAAGAATTGAGGGGGGCCATGCACCGCAAGTTTGTGGAGGCATAAGAAGCAGAGTCCTCGGGGTCACTGAGGATTACAGTATCTGTAACTGCCTCCTCCCAGCCACATACTACTCCCAAGGGTTCTGGGGACAGAAAAGCACCTCTTACGGTTTGACGTATGCCTTCCTCTGCTTCAATGCCTCCAAAACTGCCAGAATTCCCCCCTATCCTCCCTCTCCTCTTGTGTGCTCTGTGGGGTCACAAGAATGATGTCTGCATAAAGTGGGCCTTGAGAGGAAAGGAAGTCCTCCTCTTCCTCCCGCTGCTCTACCTCGAGTGCCCTGTCCATAATGCCATGCAGAGTCTGCTCCAGCAGGAACACAACAGGGAATGTGTCACTGATGCCTACATTGTCCTGGCTCACTATCCTTGTTGCCTCCTCAAATGGTGACAGTGCAGTGCATGCATCCTTTATCAGCAGTCACTGGTGTAGGAAAAAAAAGCTGAGCCACCCTGAGCCTGTCGTTGTGCCAAACCCACACAGGTACTCGTTGACGGCCCTCTGCTGCTTGTGCAGCCGCTGCAGCATTGCCAAAGTTGAGTTCCACCTGGCTTTTCACAAATCAGGCAGTTTACGGGCAGGTGGAATTCTCGCTGAATTTCAGCCAACCGAGCACTGGCTGTGTATGACCCTGGGTACCTGTTTAAGAAGCGCTGCACCACTAAATTAAGGACATGTGCCAGTCATGGCACATGTGTTAACCTTCCCTATCGAAGGATGTACAGGAGATTAGTGCCATTATCGCACACCATCATTCCTGGCTCAAGCTGGCGTGGCCTGAACCACCTTTGGGCCTGCCCCATGCTCCTGTCCCCTAAACAGACCAGCTGAAGCACTGCATGGCATCTTTTAGTCTGACTCATTAAATAGCCCCTTGAAAGCTTAGGGGGTACTGGTGGTTCATAGGACAATTCAGCAGAGGAGGAAATGGAGGAGGAAGAGGGGGTGGAGCTGACATATCTCGCATCATTACCACCAGCTGTATAGAGAAGAGGCGGCAAAACAAGCTGCAGTACTGAACGCTGTCCTGCATCCTTCAGAGTTGCAAGCAGAGTTACCCAGTGTGCTGTGAGTGAAATATATGGTCCCTAACCATGCTTGCTAGACCACGTGTAAGCATTAACGTGGACCTTGCGGCTGACTGCCTTGCCCAACAATGCCACAACATTGCCTTCACTTGATAGAACAGAACTGAAATTGCCTTACAGCAAAAAAATAGCAACTGGGAACCTGTCATTGTGGTACAGCACATTCTGCAAATTCACAGAAGGGGCAGAACCCACCAGATGGAAAGGCAGGAGTTGTAAAGCTAGCACATTGGAGGTGACTGTATTTTTTTTTTTTTGCTGCAGCAGCTGGGGCAGGGAAATTAGCCCCCTATACTCTACAGCTAGTGGTGTGCTGTTGGCAGATATGCTGCAAGGATCTGTAACATCCTTCGCTATATCATCATCCCTGTCAGTGGAGGCTGCTGAGAAGTTATGATTTATAGTGGGGGTAGAACTGAAAGGTGAGGAGTTGCAGAATTCTGTACCCTTTCAGTGGCTTTCCTGTGCTCTTGCCAACGGGCTAGCGAGTGGTGGGAGGTCAAATGCCTTGTCAAGCATGTGGTACCCAAATAGCTTGTGTTTTTGCCACACTTGATCTGCTTGAGGCAAAGTTTCAAAATGGCAAAAGTGCGATTGGCTGCACATGTGCTAAAAACGGCCCAGACAGCTGAGCTGTGGGAATTGGACTGGGAGTTAACAGCTTCATAATGTGATAGAATAGGGTGGCTGCTCTCTATCTTTACTCTTCCATGATAGCTGCCTCATTAGAGTTGTGCCTCACGCTCACTTTCCTCCTCTGCTCTATCCATCACCCAAGTCAGGTCAGTGACCTCATCATCATCATCCCCTCCATCCTCATCAACACTGGAGCCAGCTGCGGCTGGGGGAACATGTTTTGTTGTTTACTAGTGTTCTCCCCTCATGTTCCTACCTTCCTCAACCTCAGAACCAACATCAGAATCAAGTAATGCCTGTGCATCATCAAGGAGCAAGTGGCTGATGCTGTGTTCAAATAATTTAGCTGACTCCTCCATGCCTGATGCTGGGACTATGGCAGGAGTAGCTGTGGACAATGAGGCAGAATAAGCCACTCTGGCAGATGCGGTGGACTGCGCACTAGTCTCTGCTTGGGTAATAGAGGATGAGGAGGATGAGGATGGTTTAGTAAGCCACCACCTCCTCTACATGCTGTGGTTTGATAGTATGGGAAACATCACTAAACAGAGGAAATGGTGCCCTGCCTGAGGACAGACCACGTCCACCTTTGCCTGTGAACACAGACACTGCTGGTCTGCTCACAATGCCTTGTTGGCCTCCCAGATGCTTAGAACACACTTGCCTGTGGCGGTATGTACACAGCAACAATTATAACATAAAGTAAATGCTCTTGGTATAAAAAATGGTCCACATTTTAGCATAAGATTTTCCAAATCAGGTGAACAGTATATCCCGTTAAATTCCCGTTATTCCCTTTGCTAGCTGTGCTCCATTTTTATTAACATATATATGTACAGACCACCTCCTTTAGTCTTTCCAGAGTCAGCAGTCTTATCCGCTCGATAGACAGAGGAGCCTGACAGCTCATTGGCCTCGTTGGGTGTAGAACCATTCAGCCAGGTCTTTGTCAGATCAATCACATAGCTATTCAATTTGTACATAGTAAACCTCAACCTGAGTTCATCCATCTTGCTTAAGAGAGACCCACAATTACTCAGTAAAAGGTTTGTCCACACCGGTTTATATGGGTGAGCTTCCAGTCTTAAGCCCCATACACACAATCCCAAAATTGGACTGCAGACCGTCTGACTTTTTTCGCTTGCTAGTCGCAAGTAGAAATTGAATAGGTTACGAAAATTCTCATATGACAGATTGCCCGAGGTGACAGTGATAAGGGATACTGTGAGTGGTGTGGCAGTGATTAGGGGCACTATGAGCGGTTAGTGGTGATTAAGGACACTGACTAGTGAGGCGGTGATTAGGGATACTAACTGGCAGCACTGGTCTGCTGACATTGTACTGCTACGGTGGAGATCGAAGACTATGCTTGGTGACACTGGCATATAGTGATATAGTGACATCAGAACAGCTAGCCATTGTACATGAACACTGCCAGCAAAGAAGGTGGCAGTATGTAAAAATATACAAAAATATATATATATAATTTTTTTACAATTTTTTTTACATACGGTCAACAGAGCAGTGTGGTATCACCATAGTGACACTGTACTGCTCTGGGGGGGTGATCTGAATTATTTTTTCTTTACACTATGATTCTATGATTGCTTAATACAGTGATGATCACATAAGCAATCTTTTACACTGTGTTTGGCATCCATTCATATTGCCATTGTTTAATATTGTAATCATTGTAATTCGCCACAGCTATCACATGGTACAGGACAGCTGTGATTGGCCCTGTGCCATGTGATCACTGTGACAAATCATAGAAATCACAGTAGTGCACACAATAGTAAGCAATGGTGTTATGAATGACAGCCATTGTTTACTACTTTTCATGTGATCACTGTGATTGGTCACAGCGATCACATACAAGAGAGCAGAGATAACTTGCCACAAATTTGTGGCAGTGTTAAATAGTAAGTCTGTTAACTTGCACCACCAGAGAGAACCACACTGCCCAGCCAGCACCACCAGAGAAAGACTGAGCCATTACCAGGGTACATACATGCTACACTACTGACCAGAGTCGCCCCCGGGGAACCCAGACTAAGCGATCATCCAGCCGGAGGGATCACTGCTGTAGTTTCGCTGGGTCTGGTAAGGGGACCTGTTGGCCATTATTCATTACTTATCCTAGTGTGGACTGTACTATGTTTGCAGTCTCCGACCATGATAATGTGATAATGACATTGTCGATAAGGGCCAGTGCATGGGTGACCCTAAAATGATGACCACCCCCCAAAAAAAGTTCTTGGGATGCCCATGTCTACAGCATGAAAATTCAGCCACAGTGACCCCTGTGGTGAGATGACTCTTGCACAACATAACTGAACAAGAACATGCAGCAGAATGTTTGCAAGGAAAGTTGATCTGGAATCATCTGCAACAAACTTGTGAAGCTTGGCAAATCTAGCAATAGCTTAGTAAGTCATTTTCAAACTTGCAGCACAATTGCTTTCTATCTGGAATAGTACCAGGGCCAATCACATCACAATCTGTAATCTCCTGTGTCCAGTGGCCATGCATGAGTGCCAGAAATATAGGATGTATTGGTTGGTCCACTTAGAATTATGCTTGTCCCATCTGGCCACATCTGTGCATTGGCCGGATGAGAGGTGGTTAAAGTGAACTTTCAACCTGCCCACTAGGGATGAGCTTCATGTTCGAATCAAACATTGTGTGTTCGGCCATTCGCCAAATTACGAACGTGCTTCTTCTGATCCTATTAATAGCACAGGCAGGCTCTTAAAGTATTTACAGTTAGTGTACTGTGTAACTCTGCACAGTTGCACCTACAGTATAGCTACCTGAAGCCAAGTGCTTGTGTGCTTCTTCTGATCCTATTAATAGCACAGGCAGGCTCTTGAAGTATTTCCAGTTAGTGTACTGTGTACCCTGCACAGTTGCACCTACAGTATAGCTACCTGAAGCCAGGTGCTTGTGTGCTTCTTCTGATCCTATTGATAGCACATGCAGGCTCTTAAAGTATTTCCAGTTAGTATACTGTGTAACCCTGCACAGTTGCACCTACAGTACAGCTACCTGAAGCCAAGTGCGTGTGTGCTTCTTCTGATCCTATTGATAGCACAGGCAGGCTCTTAAAGTATTTCCAGTTAGTATACTGTGTAACCCTGCACAGTTGCACCTACAGTACAGCTACCTGAAGCCAGGTGCTTGTGTGCTTCTTCGGATCCTATTAATAGCACAGGCAGGCTCTTGAAGTATTTCCAGTTTGTGTACTGTGTAACCCTGCACAGTTGCACCTATAGTATAGCTACCTGAAGCCAAGTGCTTGTGTGCTTCTTCTGATCCTATTAATAGCAAGTCAGGCTCTTGAAGTATCTCCAGTTAGTGTACTGTGTACCCTGCACAGTTGCGCTTACAGTATAGCTACCTGAAGCCAGGTGGTTGTGTGCTTCTTTTGATCCTATTAATAGCACAGACAGGCTCTTGAAGTATTTCCAGTTAGTGTACTGTGTAACCCTGCACAGTTGCACTTACAGTATAGCTACCTGAAGCCAAGTGCTTGTGTGCTTCTTCTAAACCTATTAATAGCACAGGCAGGTCTTGAAGTATTTCCAGTTAGTGTACTGTGTACCTTGCACAGTGGCACCTACAGTATAGCTACCTGAAGCCAGGTGTTTGTGTGCTTCTTCTGATCCTATTAATAGCACAGGCAGGCTCTTGAAGTATTTCCAGTTAGTGTACTGTGTAACCCTGCACAGTTGCACCTATAGTATAGCTACCTGAAGCCAAGTGCTTGTGTGCTTCTTCTGATCCTATTAATAGCAAGTCAGGCTCTTGAAGTATCTCCAGTTAGTGTACTGTGTACCCTGCACAGTTGCGCTCACAGTATAGCTACCTGAAGCCAGGTGGTTGTGTGCTTCTTTTGATCCTATTAATAGCACAGACCGGCTCTTGAAGTATTTCCAGTTAGTGTACTGTGTAACCCTGCACAGTTGCACTTACAGTATAGCTACCTGAAGCCAAGTGCTTGTGTGCTTCTTCTGATCCTATTAATAGCACAGGCAGGTCTTGAAGTATTTCCAGTTAGTGTACTGTGTACCTTGCACAGTGGCACCTACAGTATAGCTACCTGAAGCCAGGTGTTTGTGTTCTTCTTCTGATCCTATTAATAGCACAGGCAGGCTCTTGAAGTATTTCCAGTTAGTGTACTGTGTAACCCTGCACAGTTGCACCTACAGTATAGCTACCTGAAGCCAGGTGCTTGTGTGCTTCTTCTGATCCTATTAATAGTACAGGCAGGCTCTTGAAGTATTTCCAGTTAGTGTACTGTGTAACCCTGCACAGTTGCACCTACAGTATAGCTACCTGAAGCCAAGTGCTTGTGTGCTTCTTCTGATCCTATTAATAGCACAGGCAGGCTCTTGAAGTATTTCCAGTTAGTGTACTGTGTTCCCTGCACAGTTGCACCTACAGTATAGCTACCTGAGGCCAGGTGCTTGTATGCTTCTTTTAATCCTATTAATAGCACAGGCAGGCTCTTAAAGTATTTACAGTTAGTGTACTGTGTAACCCTGCACAGTTGCACCTACAGTATAGCTACCTGAAGCCAAATGCTTGTGTGCTTCTTCTGATCCTATTAATAGCACAGGCAGGCTCTTGAAGTATTTCCAGTTAGTGTACTGTGTACCCTGCACAGTTGCACCTACAGTATAGCTACCGAAAGACAAGTGCAGGTGTTCTCATACTAATAATACTACAGGCAGGCAGTTGATTCTGCTAGCCTCAGTATAATCGGTATATATATACATCCCAGTTTTGTGCAGCTACATCTCACTGCAGGCCATTAGTATGTGTGGAAGGCCAACAAGGAGAGGCAGACAGTCACAAGCCAATAAGAGGGCAAGCAGGCTCTGTGTCTAGAGGCAACATTGCTGGTCGTGGACACGGTGCATCCTCATCAGGACGTGGCCGTGGGACACGCTTGGCCTTTTTTTCAGCAGCTGGTCGCGTTAAGCCACAACATGCGGAAGACTTGCCAAAGAATAAATTTGAAAGAGGAATCAGAGCAAGGACCTCTCCAATAGGGTCCTGCCTCTTTCAAAAAAAAGGGGAGGGAAAGAAAAGAGGACTGTTGCGGTACCATAAAGAGAAAACTTGGTTTAAAAAGAGTATAAATTTATTTCAAAATTAATAAAAAGTCCTGTGAGGGACATATTTAGGTACATATTGATATTAACAACATACAAAAACAAAAACAATTGTTTACAGCAATGTTGACATTAAATTTGTTTGATATAGCTAATGCCCACAGGAAGCATAGACAAAGGTTTAATGGTGTGATACTTGCAGACGTAACCTCTACGGTTTCGCGGTCACAGCCGCTTCTTCAGGAGGCGTCTGGTAGTATATAGTCTAAGAAGGTGAAAGATAATGTCAACATAACAAACTTGAATATATACATAGTTTATAAAGAGTACAGAACTTAAATTGGAGAAGGTACTCAAAATTTGCAAGTTGCACTCACCACACTACAACCAAGGAGGGGTCTTCCTGGAAAGATGTTGTGAGACTTGGTCGAGTGGATGACCAAGCCGTCCTCATCCTCCTCATCCTCTCTCACCCAGACTCAAAGTACTTTGTCTGGCAAAGCAGCTGCCAATGCGGCCTCTTCTCTCAGCTCAATGGCATCAGTGACTCCTTCCCTAGCTCCACCATGTCCTCCTGAGGAGTCCCCTGAACTGTTTGACCACAGTGTTGGGTACATGCTCCAGGAGGATGCCCAGTGTTTTGAAGGCTCTGATTATGGTGCTCAGCTAGAGGAAGGCAGTAACGTGAGCCCAGACAGAGGGGGTGCCCAAAAAGGACAGCAATCTGGCAGTCATGTTCCTCCTTCTGCAGCATACTGCCAGGTTTGCTCCAGTGATGAGGAGGGAGGGGATGATGAGGTCACTGACTCCACGTGGGTGCCTGATAGGAAAGAGGAGGAGGAGAAGGCACATCACCAACGAGGCAGGATGCCCTCCAGGGGCCAGCTTAATGGCAGCACACTGACTGCATCACACCGCAGAGCTCCACATGTGCAGGGCGCTGCTGTCTCTGCGCATTATTCCAAAAGTTCTTTGGTGTGGGCCTTTTTTGAGACGAGTGCATCAGATCGCACCACTGCTATTTGCAACATATGTCTCAAGCGTATCTCGTGTGGTCAAAACATCTCCCGCTTGGGCACCACATGCTTGACCAGACAAATGTTGACCTGCCATGCAGTAGGTTGGCAAGCCTACCTAAAAGACCCACACCAAAGAACAAAGAGGACCTCTCCGTGCTTCTCATCAGCTGGGATCTCCAACCCCACTATACCTTCAGTCCTCTCTGAGACCTGCACTGAGAGGAATGAAGGTGTAGAATTAGGTGTGTCACAGCCAAGTACTTGCGGGCAATCTGCTATCGGTACACCGACTTCAGATTTTAACAGGCAAATTTCCTTGCCCCAGCCACTGCACCGCAGAAAGAAGTTTGCTCCCAGCCATCCACATGCCCAGCGTTTGAATGCTAGCTTGGCAAAATTGCTAGCACTTCAACTGCTACCTTTTCAGTTGGTAGACTCTGCCCCCTTCCATGAGTTTGTAGAATGTACGGTTCCTCAGTGGCAGGTTCCCAAATGCCACTTTTTCTCACGGAAGGCGATTCCGGATCTCTACCGGCATGTGGAAGGCAATGTCTTGGCCTCACTGGACAGGGCGGTCAGCGGTAAGGTGCATATTACCACTGACTCATGGTCCAGCAGGCATGGACAGGGACATTACCTATGTTTCACGGCGCATTGGGTGACTCTGCTGGCAGCTGGGAAGGATGCAGGACAAGGTACAGTAGTGTTGGAGGTTGTTCCGCCACCACACCTCCAAAATGCTACTACTGGTGATTCTGACACACCTCTCCCCTCCACCCCCTCCTCTTCTTCTTCCTCCATGGCCTCCTCCTGGGCTTTGTCCTCGGAACCAGCAGTGCTCTGTAGGCGGTCAAGGGGCTATGCAAGTACGAAGGCCAAAAGATGCCATGCGGTGCTTGAGCTGATGTGCTTGGGGGACAGGAGCCACACTGGGGCAGAGATTATGTCAGCTCTGCAGGGGCAGGTTCTGAGGTGGTTGATGCCACACCAGCTTAAGCTAGGAATGGTGGTTTGCGACAATGGCACCAACCTCCTCTCCCCCCTCTGACAGGGACAACTGACCCATGTGCCCTGTTTGGCTCACGTCCTTAACTTGGTGGTTCAGCGGTTCTGGGGCAGGTACCCGGGCTTACAGGATGTCCTGAGGCAGGCCAGGAAAGTCTGTGTGCATTTCCACAGGTCATATAATGCCAGTGCTCGGCTGGCTGACCTCCAAAAGGAATTTGCCCAAGAACCACCCAATCTGTGACATGCCCACCAGATGGAACTCAACGTTGGCCATGCTGCAGCGGCTGCACACGCAGCAGAGGGCCATCAATAAGTACCTGTGCGACTATGGCACCAGGACAGGGTCAGGGGAGCTTGTTTTTTTTTCCCCATGCCAGTGGGCCATGATCAGGGATGCATGCACTGTCCTGTCACCATTTGAGGAGGCCATGAGGATGGTGAGCAGTGGCAGCGCATGCATCAGTGACACTGTCCCCCTTATCCACCTGTTGGTGCACACGCTCCACGCTGGAATAATGGACAGGGCACTTGAGGCAGAACAGAGGCAGAAAGAGGAGGACTTCCTTGGCTCTCAAAGCCCCCTTTATCCAGACAGTGTTCCTGCATGCCCGCCGATCACACAGGAAGAGGACAAGGAGGAGGAGGAAGAGGAGGATTGTGTCAGCATGGAGGTGGAGCCTGGCACTCAGCATCAGCAGCAGTCTTTAAGGGATCATTTACAGTCCCAAGAAACCCATGGACTTGTACGTAGCTGGGAGGAGGTGGCTGTGGATCATGTCGTCCTTAGTGACCCAAAGGACTCCAGACCGAATGCCTCAGCAAACCTACGCGGCATGGGCTCCCTGATCCTGCAAAGCCTGTGGAAGGATGCTCGTATTCATGGTATCAAGGAGAGGGATCGTTACTGGCTGTCAACCGTCCTTGATCCACATTACAAGGGTAAGGTTGCGGACCTTATCTTGCCGTCGCAGAGGGAGCAGAGGATGAAACATCTTCGGGAGGCCTTGCAGAAAGGTCTGTGCAATGCGTTCCCAGAGACTGGGAGCTTATAAACTCCTGTTCCTGGACAACTTGTTGCCGAGGCTTTGGTCAGTCAAAGAAGGAGCGGTGGAGAAGGTGGCCATCTGACCGATGCGTTCAGACAATTTTTTAGTCCGCAGCACCAAGGTATGATCGTTTCCAGCAACCATCGCCAGAATCTGTTTTACATGGTGCAGGAATACCTAGGGGCAAGATCTGACTTGGACACCTTTCCCACCGAAAATCCTCTGGGTTACTGGGTCTTGAGGATGAATCACTGGTCAGAGCTTGCACAGTATGCAATTGAGCTACTGGCCTGTCCTGCATCCAGCGTTCTTTCGGAACGCACATTCAGTGCTGCTGGAGGCTTTGTAACCGATCACAGGGTGCGCCTGTCCACAGACTCGGTCGATCGATTGACCTTCATAAAAATGATTCAGTCTTGGATCACCACCAGATACCAAGCACCTGATGCTGATGTAACCGAATATTTTTTTTTTAAATGTCAGATTCCTTCAAGACTCCCTATGCTGATGCTGAGTGACTATCCTGTTATGCTGAGTGACTATCCTCTTCCTCCTCAATGATCATGCTGATAGCTTATGAGAATATTTTTGGTTCTGGGCGCCCCCACCAGTGGCTAAGGCCCAATTTTTCTGCCCCTGTTTAGCAGGGGCATGTAATCACAATTTTTAAAGCAATACTTTGCAGCAGGGCTCGTTCCTGCACTCCAACTAGAATATCTGTGAGGGGTTGCAGTGTTGTGCCACCAGCACCAGTGCCTAAGACCCAATTTTTCAGCCCCTGTTTAACAGGGGTGTGTAATCACAATTTTTGATGCAATACTTGGCAGCAGGGCTCGTTTCTGTGCTCCAACTAGAGTATATGTGAGGGGTTGCAGTGTTGTGGCACCAGTGCCTAAGGCCCAATTTTTCTGCCTCTGTTCAACAGGGACATGTAATTACAATTCTTGATATAATATTTCACAGCAGGGCCCGTTTATGCGCCCACCAAGAGTAACTGTGAGGACTTACATGTTGTGGCACCAGCACCATCACCAAAGGCCCAATTTTTCTGACCCTGTTCAACAGGGACATGGAATTACAATTCTTGATCTAATATTTCACAGCAGGGCCCTGTGAGGGCTTACAGTTTTGTGGCAACACCAACACCTAAGGCGCCAGTTTCTGCAGAGTATATAGGGCAGGCCCCTACTTTCAAACATCCAACTTACAAACGACTCCTACTTGCAAACAGAAGGAGACAACAGGAAGTGAGATGAAATCTACCCCATGGAAGGGAAATTCTCTCCTGTAATGCCCCGTACACACGGTCGGAAATTGATCGGACATTCCGACAACAAAATCCTAGGATTTTTTCCGACGGATGTTGGCTCAAACTTGTTTTGCGTACACACGGTCGCACAAAGTTGTCGGAATTTCCGATCGCCAACAATGCGGTGACGTCAAGCACGTACGACGAGACTAGAAAAGGCCAGTTCAGAACCAAGCGCGGCACCCTTTGGGCTCCTTTTGCTAATCTCGTGTTAGTAAAAGTTTGGTGAGAGACGATTCGTGCTTTTTCAGACTCGTGGTTTTCAGATCATTTTCTGCCGTTCAGTTTGTGCTTGTGGGTTTGTATCTGCTCTTCAGTGCGTGCAAGCAAGTTCCGCGTGACTTTAGGTAGTCATTGTGTTCTTGTTTGTTCGTTACTGTTTTTCAGGTCGCTCTTCACAGGCCTTGCTGTTCTTCAGTGCGTTCTGGTACTTCGTTCTGAGCAACCGACCGTTTTCTAGCCATGTTGCGTACACGTACTCCTCGTAGAGTTCGTGCTGTGCGGGGGCTTGGTGTTGGGGTCCTGACCTTGACACAAGTCCAGTCCATGAACAGGGTGGGGAGGAGTTCATGGACCAAGAATTGGTTGCTTCAGCGTGACCAGTTCTCTCATATGCCTTTGCTCCGTGAGATTCGTGAGAATAATCCTGATGATTTCAGGAACTTTCTCAGGATGACGGACCCCGTGTTTCACCGTCTGTTGGCTTCGCTGACCCCTTATATTAGCAGGCAGGATACCTGCATGAGGAAAGCCATCACTCCGGAGCAGAGGCTCATCGCTACCCTGCGGTATTTGGCGACAGGGAGAAGTCTGCAGGACTTGAAGTTCTCGACAGGCATCTCCCCCCAGGCTCTGGGGATCATTATCCCAGAGACCTGTTCTGCCATCATCCAGGTCCTGCAGAAGGAGTATATGAAGGTAAGATTTTTATCCTTTAATCTCACATTTTTTTGTATTTACTGATTGATAATATATTATATTTCTTTCCTCATTCCCTAATTACCATGATTGGAATATGCTGTGAATGTCCCCTTTGTCCTCATGCATGCTGGATTTGTATGTAATTAATTTTTTAGTCCTTCATACAGATTGTCCTTCAATAACCTCCCCAGCATGTTCTCCTGCCCTATATTCACCTCATGTAGTCACTTAACAATGTATTTTATCAGCTCCATAGTTGGGCTTTACCCCAAACACCCCCTAAAATGTTTTGAAATGTGATTTGTGCTTTAAATTCAGGCAGCGTGCCATAGACTTTTTTTGTAGTGTCCCCAAATCATTTTTTTTAACCCTCCCTCCCCCCAACTGGTAAGTCAGCTGATCCCGATTCTCTATCTATCCTCAATCATCTATCTGCTGACTTTGCCAAACCCATACACACTATAGCCATCTCTTTAGTGCTCAGATGTATGGATGAATTACCCAAAGCATGTAGTGCAAGGGCCTGCCTGTATACTTTCAAATAGTACTGTTTAAACTTTTTAGATCCTATTATTATCTTGAGACAGGTAATAGCAAAATGTCCAAATGGCCTCAAATGTGTACAGTGTGTATTTATATCTTTGTATTATGACACTTCTTACCTGTCCAGTGGGCTGTCAATAGTGTAACTAAGGAGGGGCTGTTCCAAGTAATACCCTGTATTTAGGCATTCATCTCTCAATGAAGTGAAGAGGGTTACCTGTCCAAGATTTCCCCACCCCCCATAATGTTAGAAATGGCCCATGAGGGGGGGGGGGATATGATAGGTGTACCTTATACTTTGGTGTTGTTAAATTCCCCTTAATAAATGCTATCTGGAGGTTGCCCCAGAATGTTTGTGCCTAATCTGCTTGCCATGTTTATGTGCAAAAATATTAATTTATTTTTGTTTTCCTCAACAGTTTCCTTCCATGCCACAGGAATGGCAGACTGTGGCCTCCCACTTTGCCCAGCGGTGGGACTTTCCTAACTGCGGAGGGGCAATTGATGGGAAACACATCCACATTGTCCCACCACCCAACTCGGTGTCGTACTATTTCAACTATAAGGGGTTCAATAGTATTGTGATGTTGGCGGTGGTGTCGGCTATTTAAGACTTCTTGTATGTGGACGTGGGGAAGAATGGCTGGATGTCCGATGGTGGAGTCATCACCCAGACGGAGTTCTACAGGCATCTCCAGAATGGCAGCTTGGACTTGCCAGCTCCAGAGGACAATGTGGAAGGACTCCCATTCGTCTTCATTGCTGATGAAGCGTTTGCGCTGGGGGACCATCTTATGCGGCCATTCCCTATAAGGACCCTCACCCTGGAACAGAGGGTTTTTAATTACCGGCTGGCCAGAGCCAGAAGAGTGGTGGAGAACACATTTGGAATCCTGGCCAGCCGGTTCTGCCTATTTCTGACACCCATCCATATGGCGGAGTATAAACTTAATCACATAATCATGGCGTGCTGTATTCTCCATAACTTTTTACGGAAACATTCAGCCAACTATGCTGGCTCAGTTGGGCCTGAGGCCGGAGTGATACCTGAAACAACACTGACGGCGCTTAAAAGCGGCCATCCTGGCTTGCCCTCCCTGAGTGCCCGTGATGTCCGGTTACGATACCTGGAGTTCTTTGCGGGTAGGGGGGCCATCAATATGCCAGCAAATTTGTGAAGCCTTTATTAAATAAAAAAGCAAAAATAAGAAATTTTTTGTGGACATTTACTGCTTGTGTTTGTTTTAGCTGACCCTGACAGAAATGTGTTGAGTCCAGAAAATGGCGTGATTGTGTAACCTTATACAAAGCACTGTTGGGTGTTATTTACTAAAGGCAAAGACACTTTTCACTACAAGTGCACTTGAAACTGCACTGAAACTGCACTTGTAGTGCAAAAAGGATTTGCCCTTAGGAAATAACCCCCATTTTCACAGAAAACACCAATTACATCACCAACAAAGTGTTTTATTAGCGTTGACACAATAATCCACACATTCTTGCTTAACAATCTCTTTAATACCTGCACAATCACATTTGCATTTTGAAAAGGTTTTTCTAACAAACCCACATGTTTGTTGTTTATAAATTTTTGGGGTAGCAATAAAAAACAGATAAAGGTCCATTTATTTAAGATAAAACATGTGTAAAACCAACAAGAAAGACACAAATCTTGAACTTACAAAGTTCACCTTTGGTAGAACTTGAAGGCAATATCAGACATGAGTATTTAGGAACTGTGTTTGATATTGCGTTCAGATGGGGTGAAGTCACCCCAGGAAAAGGCAAATTTGGAAGATGCACCCAAATTTACCAATGTCAACATGTGCAACCTGCCATCACAGGGGGACCAAGGGACGTGTTTTGGGGGAGAAACCCCTTCCTCTCAGCTACTTTATTATTGAGGAAGGGGTTGCACCCCCAAAACGCGTCCATTGATCTACCGTAATGGCAGATAGCACATGTTGGCACACTGTGTGCATCCTACAAATTAGGTTTTTCCTTGTCAAAAGAAGTTTATTGAGTATACAATATTATAAAGATACATAAAGTAAGTTTACAAGGATCTATAAAGTAAGCTCATTGTTTTACAGTAGGGTTTATATAGGTAAATATCATGAAATTTCAAATATTAAACATTGGGTTCACGTAAACCTAAATTAAAGATATATATCATTTCCTTAGTTACTTTTGTAGGTATTTAAATGATTTATACCTACTATACATATTGTTTACAGGTAGAGTGTATATAGGTCAAATAAATTCTGATAATGAGCTTTAATCGTAAGGTGGAGAAAAGGAAAGAGAAAGAATAAAAAGGGTAGAAAGTCAGAGGTATGGTCCACAAGGTTGTCCCGCTCATCAGTTTATTATTCTTTTTAGTTCTCTTTGAAGCCTTAGAATGGGTGTCTCTGTAAGTCATTTAATCTGTTACCATGGCAACAGGACAGAGTCATTGAAATTTGACAGGAACTGTTGTTTTATCCAAGGATGCCAAAGTTTTTCAAATTTTGGAATTTGATTTTGATCGATGGCTACCATCTTAGCATGGGACATTGTATTATTCATTCTGTGAATTGTTTCTGCTAGTACCAATGTAGGAGATTTCCATGCCTTGGCCACTGTTTGTTTTGCAGCCGTTATTAGTTGGATCATAAGTTTGAATTGAGAGAGTGTTAACCATTCCGGTTTTAGATTAAGTAAAGTTATATATGGATCTGGTTGTATTATTTTTTAAAATATTTTAGATGCAATCACGAAGACTTCCTTCCAGAAGGTTTGGATTACTGGGCACATCCACCATATGTGTAAATGTGTGCCTATTTCTGGGCATCCTCGAAAACAAAGAGCTGAGGTATTAGGTGAATATTTTGCCACTCTAGCGGGTACAAGGTACCAGCGAGTTAGGACTTTATAATTTGTCTCCAGTGCTAAAATGTTGGGTGAAGATGACTTAGATGTGAGCCATATGTTAGACCAGTCCGTGTCTTCTAAAGTTCGTCCCAGGTCCTCTTCCCACCTCTGAACGTAGGAGGGTCTATTAAGATTTACTACTCCATATAATTGATTATAAAGTGATGAAATTGTACCTTTAGCAAATGGATCTTTTGTACAGATTGATTCAAAAATGGATAATTGGGATAATGGTGTATCCCCCTTTAGGAATGGTGTATAGAAATTTTTGATTTGGAGATATCTAAATATCTCAGAGTTTGGTAGATCATATTTTTCTCTAAGCGATGGGAATGAAAGGAATGATTTAGATGCTATAAAGTCATTTAGTGTCTGAATGCCTGATGTTGTCCAAGCTTTAAAAGAATTTGGGTAGATCCATGCCGGATAAAAGGCCGGATTTCTGATAAAAGAAAGGAGAGGATTGTGTGGAGATTGTAACTGATATTTGGTTTTTAGTTTATCCCAGAGAGATAAGAAGTGTTTAGTTATGGGATTATGAATTTTAAAGCGGTCTTTAGGATCAAGCCATAACAAGTTTGATATTAATAGAGGGTCATTTTCTGAAGCCTCTATAAATACCCATAATGGGATTTCCTGTTTTGCATGGTATTTGGACAGACTGGCCAAATGTGCTGCTCTGTAGTAGTTAGTAAAATTAGGGTATCCCAGGCCTCCTTTATTTTTGGGAAGATGTAGTGTGTGTATAGGTATACGTGGTTTAGAAGAGCCCCATATAAACGAAGTTGCTCTTTTTTGTACTATTCTCAAAAAATAGGAAGGAATTGGAATAGGGAGGACTCTGAATAGATAAAGCAATTTGGGTAGAATAGTCATTTTGATTGCATTAATCTTCCCTATCCAGGATAAAGGAAGTTGCGACCATTGTTTTATTAGATTTGTGATCTGTCTTAATACAGGAGGATAATTGGTTGAGAATAAGTCAGAATGAGATGCTGTTACATGAATTCCAAGCTATGGGATTGATTTTTCTGCCCATGTGAATGGGAGTGCAGCCCTAGCCGGGATCAATTCCATGTTTGTGAGAGAAATATTAAGCACTAGGCATTTCTTAGGATTAATCATAAGGCCGGATAGGGCTGCAAATCCATCAAGAGCTGGTATTAAGTTAGGACCAGAGACCTGTGGTGATGATAGAAAAAGTAATATATCGTCTGCAAATATACATAATTTGTGTGTAATACCTCCTACTTCAATGCCAGTTATAGTTTGGTTTGTTCTGATGTATTGGGCCATGGGTTCGAGTATAAGGGCAAATAATAAGGGAGATAATGGGCAACCCTGTCGGGTACCTCTTTCGATATTAAAGGCATCAGATTTGTATCCAGCATATTTTATATAGGCTTTGGTTTTATTATATAATGCTTTGATCCATGTTAAAAAGTGGGGTCCAAAACCCCATTTTTGTAATGAATATTGCATATATTGCCAGGATACTGTGTCAAATGCCCTCTTAATATCGAGAGATAGAAAACATAAAGGGATTTTCCGTTTTTTAGCAATATGTGCCAATAACACTGCCCTGCGTATATTATCGCCTGCCTGTCTATTTGGCATGAAGCCTACTTGATCTCTATGTATTCATTTTCCTATAATGCTATTGAGGCATTTTGCTATTATTTTTGCTAATAAGTTAATATCAAGGTTTAACAGAGAGATAGGCCGATAATTCACACAGGAAGTATCATCAAAAAGGTGTTTTGGGATCATACAAACAATTGCCATTAGTGTTTCTTGCCAAAAAGAATGTCCTTCTAGAAGTTTGTTAAAAGTTTCAGTGAGAATGGGAGAGAGTATTTCTGAGAATGTTTTATAGTATAAAGCCGAGTAGCCGTCTGGGCCTGGTCTTTTGTTAAGTTTTAGGTCTTTTATGGCGTTAGCAACTTCATCTATAGTTATAGGCTCATCCAAACTGCTTTTTTGATTCTGAGACAACTCAGGTAAGGTTATTTTTGAGAAGAAGGATTCAGCCTCTGTAGGATTAAATTCATTGTTTGTCTTGTATAAAGTTGCGAGATGTGAGTGAAATTTATGGACTATTTTAACTGGATTACAAGTATAAACATTTTTTGATAATTTCAAACGTATTGGTTTGAAAGATTTGTTAGTTGAATTTAATGCCCGAGCCAAATATGTACCTGGTTTGTTTGTATTCATGTAGAAATTGTGTTTGGAGCGTTTGAGGGATTTATCAACTGACTCAGTGAGAAATAGATCGTATTCCAATCTAGATTTTTCCAGATGAGATTTTGTACTCTGAGATGGATTATCTTGGAATGATATGTAGGCTGCATTAAAATGGAGTTCTAGTTTTTTTTCTAGATTTTTGCGTTCCCGTTTAAATAGTGCCATTTGTCTTTGTATTGTACCACGCAAGACAGGCTTATGAGCTTCCCACAGTGTTATTGGGGAAATGTCTGTTGTATTATTAATTGATATGTATTCCTTTAAAGCTTGTTCAATGGCCATCTGATGTAGTGGGTGTTTGAGCATTATGTCCGGTAAGTACCACGTTGGGTCATGCGCTTTTGGTATGGCTGAGGCTATAGTAGTGTATACTGCATTATGGTCAGACCACCGAATCGGAATTATATCTGATGCAATAATTTCTGGTATCATTCCTATTGTTAGAAAAATATGATCTATTCTGGTGAAGGTTTGATGAGGGTGCGAGAAATAAGTGAATTTATTTTTCATTGGGTTACTTTCTCTCCACAAATCTACCAGATTGTATTTGGAAAGAAGTTGATTAAAAGGTAATCTAGAGGTTATTTTGGATGGTGTAAAAGGTGATTTATCTAGAAATGGGAGGAGGACCTGGTTCGAATCCACGCACATTATCACTGTTCCTATTTTGTGTGTATTAATCACTTGTAATATATGTGAGAGGAATGGTGTAGGTTGTTTGTTAGGAGCGTAGTAGGAAATCACCGTGATTGCTGTATCCATTATATAACCCATGAGTATCAGGTATCTACCTTCTGGGTCTTTAATTTCTAATGATAAGGTGAATAGTGTGGATCGGTGAAATGCAATTAGAGTTCCCCTTTGTTTGGTACAGGCAGAAGCCGTGTAAATTTGTTGATAAAAAGGAGAAATATATTTTGGAGTAGAATCTTTGGTGAAGTGTGTTTCTTGGAGGCATACTATGTGAGCCTTCTTGTTATGGAAAGTACGGAAGGCTTTGGTCCTTTTTTGAGGGACATTTATTCCCTGAACATTCAGGGAAAGTATATTCAGTGGTGCCATGGCAATAGATCAAATAGTTTTGACTTACTTTTTGTTATGCAGAGCTCACTGCGCAGATCAACCTGTGTGGACTGAAGAGATGAAAAGATAGAAAAGAAACCAGTGAATTCTGGAGTAAAGAGTAAACAAAAAACATATGAGATTAGATGATACATTGTATAAATTATTTTTTGCAAGTAATCACAATTTACCCGTGAAAGAGAATAAATATCTCTCTCAGGGGAATAAGTGCCTTCGTCACACTCCCACATAATATGGTTGGGAGAATGAGGAGGGCTAATGGGGGTACACGGATCTTCCGCTTACAGGAGAGAAGTGCTATGTCAAAAGACATCAAAATGATGTTTCATTAATTGGAGTGCAGAATATAGTTTTTGTTGAAATTATTTATTCCAGGGTGGTTTATATGGTTAGTCTTCCCCTAGGCTAAATAATTCAGTTAGAAAGGTACTGTTAATAACTTTGGTATTGATGAAGATAGTTTGAATTATTTTGGGATTTTAACCCTTTTAGAGTAAACAATTACATATTTTATTCATATGTAACTGTTTAGATATGTTAACTCATAAAATTGAGGTTGTATTGCTTCAGATTAGAATAAACAAAAACATAGTTCTAGGAACAAGTTAGGTAATAATATATTTGTTTTAAGAAAAGAAAGAAAAAGCTTCCATTACTTCTGGATTATTGAACATATTTGTCCTAAAAAGTAATACATCTATTGTTATTACCTGAAAATATATAACTGAACAAGAATTTCCTTATTTCACTTATATATTCTAAGGCTATATGAATCAGAAGTAATAAGAAATATAACTGGAATGTAACATGATCCCACACAGTGTGTGACTATCAGAATGCAGTTACATTCAGTTATAAATACAGTTTTTTTATAGAGAACCATCTCTTAGTATAATAAATGAAGAGATATCAGGAATTAGGATGTCAGTCCATTGAATCTTCTTGGTCCATGGATGATGTGGCATAACGGCCTCTTTTGTGAGAATGATGATTCCCATTTTGTTCTGAAATTTTCTGGGTGCTGCCTGAAGGTGAAGATGATGCCATTCTTCTGCGTGTGGGAGAGTTGCTGCTTGTGGGTTCTGTCAGATTTAATTTTAAAAGGGTTTGTTGTAGTTCATCTGCTGATCTGCTTCTGTAAATTGTACCTTGGTAGTTAAATCTGACTGAAAAGGGGAAGCCCCATTGATACATAATGTTGTGGCGTTGCAGTTCCATCAGTTGGGGTTTCATGGATCGTCTTTTAGTAATAGTAAGTTGGGATAGGTCAGCAAAAATTTGATACTTGTGTCCTTGAAAATCAAGTTCCTTTTTTTCTCTTGCAGCAATTAGTATTTGTTCTTTCGTTCTGTAATAATGAAATTTTGTGATTATATCACGTGGGGGTTCATCTTTCTTTTTGGCTGTGAGGGCTCTGTGTACTCTGTCCAGTTCTAAACGTTCAATAGGGATATCTGGCTTTAGTTCTTGTAATAGAGCAGTAATAGTAGATTGCAGGTCTGTCACAGTTTCAGGTATTCCCCTTATGCGCAAGTTTGAACGTCTGGCTCTATTTTCGTAATCTTCGAGCTTAGCTTGAAGTATTAAATTCTCTTCTTTTAATTGTTCCAATTCTGTTATATTTTCTTGGGTTGTAATTTCAATTTCATCCATTTTTATTTCTAAGGCTGCGGTGCGGTTTCCCAGCTCTCTTATTTCTTTGGTTAGGCTTTTTGTTATTTGGTCTGAGGTTTGTTTTAAAGCCTTATGAAGCATCTTTTCAAATTGTAATAATATTACTGGGGATGCTGAGGAGGCTTGTGGAGAAGTTTGTGAGAGGATTTGTTCTGTATCTGACTCAAATGGAGAGTCTTGCTGTGACATTTTCTGCCTGTGAGAGCGCCCTGATGCTGTATCTTGTGAGGTGACTGGAGCTGCTTTAGTTGCAGTGAGTGCCTGTGAGCTCTTTGTGAGGTGATTTTTATTTCTGCCACGGCTTCCTCCCAGTACCATATTTCCTGCCCAAACTTTCACAGTTTGTTCCCTGGGACAAAAAGGTTCAAATGGATACCTTTTGAGCCTGCAGACTCCGCTTTGTCCTTCTCTTCTCTCCTCAGCGGTGCGGAGCTCTAACAATGCATGTCTGCTCCGCTAGACTCCGCCCATCTCCCCCTCCAAATTAGGTTTTTCTACAAATCTTTCAAACATTTTGAACATTGGAACACACCAAAAAACCAAGGGATTGGGAGGGGTTTTAAACTCGCCCCAAAACATCAATGATGTTTTTATTTTTTAGAATAACATCATTGATGTTTTTCTTGAGGTTTTCCAATTGTAAATTACACCCCATGATCTCCCCGATCAGGATCTGGGCACTTTCTGATGTGAAAGGATCTGGATCCCCAACATCACGATCACCTAAAAAGAGATAAACCAAACAAAAACAGGTATCAAAAATATGCCGGCATCCATCTCTTACCTGAGCCTGTGGTCGCAGACACTCACCTGTTGTGGTGACTAGTTCCACCACGTCTTCTTCATCCTCCTGCACTTCTTGGGTTGGGGGAATTTCCCCTTCTTCCAGAGGTGGGGGGTCTCTGGTCTCCTCGGATGAGGGGTGTCCTCCGAGTCTTTTCTCCCCTATGTAAAACAAAAATGCTATACTTAGCACACAGTGATTTGATGGCAGAACTATAAATAGGAAACATTGCTTGGAAGTGGGGTACAATTGTCTATTTTGGCAGAGTTAAAAAATGTAGTGTTTTCAGTGTCCTTTGTCAAGCTTCAATACTTTACCTGTTTGGTACAAGCTTCACAGATGGAGACCCCCCATAGTATACACTGGAGCACCTGTGTGGCCCCCTAATAAAAATGGTGTTCTTGTGTCCCACACTAGTGCTCCAGTGTCCAGATGTGAAAACAGCTGCTGAGTGTCCTCTCCTTACACAGAATCTAGTTTGCATTTCATTCTAGTAACAAAGCCATCCACACAACCAAAATCGTTTCTGAAAAGTAGGGCGTAAAAATTGTCGCCAAATGCATATGGGCTAAACAATGGTGTTTTATAGGCCGAAATAAAAATCTTTGATACGAACGAATAATGTGCCCATGAACCTGAAAGTTGCCATTTACAAATGTACACTTGTAAGAAAAGCACATGGAGCAGCACTAACGTAAGAAACATAAAAAGAATAGGAACACAGGACAACTACTTACTTTTTTGCAGCACTTTCCGGATTTTTCTGTACTGCTCATGTTCTCTTAATTTGAGGTCCTTCCACCGCTTCCTGAGCTGATCTTTCGATCGTCGTACCCCGAATTTCCGCTGCAGACTTTTGACCACTTTCGCAATTATCTTGGCCTTTCTGACATTGGGGTTGGGGTAAGATCCATACTTTTCATCATAGTCGGCCTTCTTCAGGATGTCCACCATCTCCAACATCTCCCCAAAGGACATATTTGAGGCCTTAAATCTCCTTCTGGATCGGGACGCTTCCGGCTACGGGCTTTCCTCCTCCTCCTCCTCGTTGCTATAATTAGCACGATCCTGCTGTGTATCCGCCATGTGCTCTTCCCCCACTGCGCAGAACGAAAAGGGGTGGGTAATAGACTAGAAAGAACGTCAGGGGCGGGCGGAGTTACACGCATGCGCAGTGTGTTTAAAGCGTAACACGCGTGCGTATTACGTACGATCTGTGAGCGGAGGAAGGAGCATCGAAAGCGCCGATCGTGATAACGAAGGTAAGATCTAAACTTGGGCCTATACTGCTTCGAAATTGAGGCCTATATTGTAACAAGATTAGGAGAGTTTGGCCTGACATTAGGGTTTGTCTTGTGTTGTGTCTTGCAGATAAAATGGATGGCTTCAATGACCACAACTTCCTCCCCCGTTCATAGACAAATACAGGGAGCTGCCCTGTCTGTGGCAGATATCACCATTACAACAATAAACAAAAGAGGCAGGCAGTGCTGGAGAAACTGCTGGAGTTGGTGGAGCCGGTAGTCCCCACAGCAACCATCCCCTATTTAAAAACCAAAATTGGTGGCCTGAGGAGCACTTATCTTAGGGAGCGCAAGAAGGTCACAGATTCCCAGAGATCCGGAGCTGCAGCAGATGACGTTTATGTACCCAGGCTGTGGTACTATGAGAGACTGCGATTTCTGTCAGACCACACTGAAGTCAGGAAATCCCTCTCTACTCTTGCTTCCACTCTTCCTTCCACCCCAGCTGAGGCTTCCGATGTCCAACCTGGGCCTTCCAGCCAGGAAGAAGTGGAGGAGCCCAGCTGGAGCCAGGTATAGCATTCTTCTACAGATTTCTGGTCAATAAATAAATGATGTTTACCAGATGTTATTATTGACTAATTGATGATTTAAAAAAGTGTTTTACATATCAATAGACAGTAGTGGGCAAAAATAATTGGGACAAGAATGAAAAATGCTGGGCTCAGAAGGATAGTCTGTTATATTTGGTAACATTCAATTTGCAAAAGTCAGGAGGTGAAAATTGTGTGTGATTGATGAATAAAAAACTAAAACTATGTCCCTTTTTCATACACAGGAGGACCTCAGCCAGGAGGAGGCTGTGGAATGTGGCAGCCAGGAGGAGGCGGGGGTTAGTGGCAGCCAGGAGGAGGCGGGGATAAGTGTCAGCCAAGAGAAGCCTGGGACAAGTCACAGCCTGACTGAATTGCAGGTTCCTCCCCTCCGCCTTCCATACAAAAGAGCGAGGAAGACGACTCCCATGCAGGATTCTGCACTCAGGCTCATTCAGGAGGCTTCTGCGTCCCTCCGAGCCTTACCCACTCCTGAAGAGGCCTTTGCCTGCATGGCTGCCACAAAACTGCAGGGCATGCAGGAGGGTCAATGCCTCCTGTGTTAGCAACTTATTTATAAAGTCCTAACTAAGGGGGTGAGTGGGGAACTAACACCCAAGACCGACGCGATTGAGTTGGACCATCCTCCTCCTCCTCCTCCTCCTGCTGCCACAACTCCACCACCACAGCCACAGCGTGGAAGGAAGCGTGGAAAGAAGACCAGAGAGTAATGGTTCTGGGTTCAGTCTGGTCTGACAAAAGTTGCAGTCTCTTGTATGACCACAGCCTGGGGACACAGATGTCATCTGCTGCTTTCCGGATCTCTGGGACTGATGGACCAGACTGCACTCCCTTAGATATGGACTCCTCAGGCCACCAATTTTGCTTGAAAATTATTGATGTCTGCCCTGGGGGTCCAAGGCTTCGCCAATTTCTGCAGTTTCTCCAGCGTTGCCTCCCTCTTTGTTTAGTTGTGAGCCCCTAATAAAATTTTTTGTTTGGGGAAATTATACTCTCCTGTGTTTTCATCCAAAAATGACAGTTTGTTGGTGACGATTAAGGTACATTTCTAACATAAAAAGTGAAATTAACAAGGGACAACAACACCAAACAATCTCCTACAGATTAAATATAACAACATATCAATGGTGTTATGGTAACTTGACACAAAAAACACACACAAAAATTTACAGGAGTACAAATAAAAATCCCCCCCAAAAAAAATACGCCTTGAAAAAAATACAAACCAAAAAAAAATTATTCGGCCTTAAAAACAAACACAAACAAACACCAAAATAATGATGTCAGATGTGACAAATCAAAATATATTGAGGGAATCCCGATAAATAGTAAAGAAATAAGTTTGTGAGAAGTGTGTGTGAATATGAGCCGCAAAACTACTTAATTCTTGTCACATTAAAAAGAAGAAGAGAGTGCGCTGTATTAAACCATTTTTAACATTACAGCGTGACGAAAGTGCTGTATCCATTGCGAATGCTAATTTTACCAGACCGAGCTATTCTGTGTCGGTCTTCTGAGCATGCGTGGCATGCGTGGCACTTTGTGCGTCGGAACAAGCCACACACGGTCGGAATTGACGCGATCGGATTTTGTTGTCGGAAAATTTTATCTCCTGCTCTCAAACTTTGTGTGTCGGAAAATCCGATGGAAAATGTCCGATGGAGCCCACACACGCTCCGATCGGGCATTTTCCATCGGAAAATCCGACCGTGTGTACGGGGCATAAGAGTTAATATGAGAAAAACATTTCTCCTTTCCACTGATGCTTTATCACCAATCCTTGTTTCACTAAAAACCCCAAATTTTCAAAAAACATTTGTAATTGGGACAGAAAGTGAGGTGAAATCTTCTGAAGAGGAGCACAGACAGCAAAACAAATGTCACAGGGGTGATAACCCTTCCCTATGTTTTCCAAAAAGCTTAAAATAGATTTTTTGGCTGGAGCTAAACACTTTAAAAATGTACCAGTTCGAAATTACAAACAGATTCTACTTAACAACAAACCTACAGTCCCTGTCTTGTTTGCACCGCCTGTATACTGCTGTTCAGAGTATATAGGTCCTGGGGGCCCCACGCCTTTCCTTTTTTTAATTTTGGTGCGGGGTTCCTCTTAATATCCATACAAGACCCAAAGAGCCTGGTAATGGACTAGGGGCGGGGACCCATGCTGTTTGTTTCACTGATTTTCATCCATATTGTCGGCACCCGACATTACATTAAAGCCGTACTAGTTTTAAATGACTTTTATTCCTTTAAAAATGTCATTTTGTGCAAGGACTGTTCTAAACACGGGAAACACATGCCACTTTACAGGCATACTATAGACACCCCCCATGTACGATATTTAAAAGAATATTTCACTTTTCACTTTAAGCATCATTAAAATCACTGCTCCTGCGCCATTTTTTAAAGCATTTTTTTTTGCATTGATACATGTCCCCTGGGGCAGGACCAGGGTCCCCAAACCCTTTTTAGGACAATACCATGCAAATTAGCCTTTAAAATAAGCACTTTTGATTTTGAACGTTTGAGTCCCATAGACTTCAATGGGATTCTAACGTTCGTGCGAAGTTTCGGTCCGTTCGCAGGTTCTGGTGCAAACCGGTTCGGCTCATCCCTACTCCTCACCCAACTTCCATCATGTCACTTGTAGCCCCATTCTCACAATCAGACTATTTTTATTTTTTAATACCTTTTTGGGGAACATTCCCTGCACTTGAGGATTCTTGCCTAGGTGAGAATGATGTAACTAGTAACCCGCAGCCTCATGAGTTACCACATCACACATACCAGGAGACCTTGGGGTACCCTATAGCACATGCACCCTAGTTATCATGTTCTGACTGCAAGAATCAGGAAGAGACAGCCGATGATGTCAGAGAAGAAGATGTTGGCGCAGATGTGTGCAGCAGCAGAGCAGTGGATCACTACAGAACGCTGCTGGATTTGTTGGGCATGAGAGATTGTATTCTGTAAAATATGATGCCTGTTGCTTTTAGAGAACAGCCGATGAATCCATTGCCCTTGTTTCTTAGCTCTGTTATTCAGGAACAGATTCAGGTTGACTATACCTACAGCTCTAATGTACCTTTAGAGAAGTGTGGCACTTTTCATCCAAATCAGGTGATAATCCTTTGTTTATGGGGCCAGCTGACAGCTCCTGATGGAAACAGTCAATCTGAATTCTAGAAAAAAATGCCAATTCTGCTATTTTCTTTCAGATACAGAAAGTACCACCACACCACCTAATTACCTACAAACATCCCATGAAGCATTGTTTGTAGAGCATCATCACAACTTTGTTTTCATGAGAAAATCATATCAATCTTTTATTGCTAATCCTTAAATTACAACCCATTTTCAAAAAAAATCTGTATGCTTTTAGTCCTTTTAGTAAAATTATGAGTTTTACATACTATTAGAATAAAATAAGAAGACTGCTTAGTAAATATGTGCCACTCTACACCCCAGGAGGATAATGTGTATGTTCTCCACAGTACACTTCTTTCAATTTACTTGTAGCTCTCAAGGGAATGGACCATATGCTTAAATGCTGGATCCATCTGTCACTTTTTTCGGCACAGAAGAGATCCCCTCTGATTATGTGTTTTGCAGACTGGTAATTTCTACTACCTGCTGAAACCTTTAGTGCAGACAGAGACTTTAGCAGCGCAATTTATGTATGCATGTGCTAATTGATTGCATACTGAAAAAAGTGCAGCATCAAATTAAGGTCAATTGCTTTTTTCACATCAGTAGTTCTGTCCCTGGACAGCAATCTGAATTACAATTCATATGCTTTAGAACAGGGGTCTCAAACTGGCGTCCCTCCAGCTGTTGCGAAACTACAAGTCCCATCATGCCTCTGCCTGTGGGAGTAATGCTTGTAACTGTCAGCCTTGCAATGTCTCATGGGACTTGTAGTTTCGCAACAGGGCCACTTGTTTGAGACCCCTGCTTTAGAATAACATACAATATTTTTGTTCTTGAAATTGCGGTAGTTGTATAGTGCTACTCAATTTTAATATATGCTGGCCTAGACCACCGATTAACTACTCACGTTTCCATATTAGGTGTTGGAACACAAAATGCCAAGGTCTCTGAGCAATATTTATATCATAATCACATATTTTAGCATATGTTATTTTTAAGCCTATGTTTTTATTTTTAACCACTTGAGTACCAGTTTGTCAGATCCCTTCACTACCAGGCCATTTTCAGTTTTCAGTTCTTAAATAGTCTGACGTTCATTGACTTGGTCATGCAAAACTGTACTCAAATTAATTTTAATAATTACTATTTTTTTTAAATAAACAGGGTGTTCTTTTGATTATTATTCACAAAAAGACGAAACATTTTATAAACACAAACCTGTTTCCTTTACTTCTAAAATACTTTTAAAACATTTTTTAAGTGCCTACACCTTTTTGCTGAGAAAAAAAAGTCCTGCAATAATGTATAGGTCATACACAGAGGGAAGAAGAAGGCAAAGTGGTTAATGTACTGGTCACAAACAGTGGTAGGATAGAGATGAGGGGGTTAATATGAGAATCCCTCACTATTAAGTGCTGCTACTGTTCATCAATTTATTAAAAAAACATCATAGATAATTACTACCTTCACTCCTTACTCAGTTTTAAGGGTAAAGGGGAGAGGTTTTAAAAGCAAATAACGGTGTGCCATATGGTACAGAGACACTCAAATTGGCTCAATACACTGTGCCTGTGATCCAAGTTGTCCGCAGTGTTAATTTATTAGACTAAAACAACTAAAACATTTTAGTCGACTAAAATGACTAAAACATTTTAGCCGACTAAATGAATACTATTTTAGTCGACTAAAATACGGCTAAAACAATTGAGATGACTAAAATACGACTAAAACTAAAAGCCATTTTAGTCAAAAGACTAAAATGAGACAAAACTAAAATGCCATTTTAGTCAAAAGACTATGACTAAAACTAAATTGCAATTACTGAAATGTACTGGAGATTTTAGTCGACTAAAACGTAGGTAATTTTAGTTGACTAAAATGTACTGGAGATTTAGTCGACTAAATACGACTAAAACTAAAACAATTGCAGAAGACTAAAATGGGACTAAAACTAAAATGCCATTTTAGTCCTAAGACTAAAGTTAACATTGGTTGTCCGTTGATTGCTCAGTTGACATTCATTAACACACACAATAGATAACCATGTGTATTTTCCCCCAAAAAAATTCATATATATATATATATATATATATATATATATATATACACCCGTGCCATGTCACCACTCTAAACAATAATCAAAATATCTGTATATGTGTGAGTGCAATATACAAGCACCTCTTTATATGTATTTAGTGACTGCTGTTGCTCATTAAAAACCCTATACCAAGTTAATGAAAAGTATATATGTTATACACAGTGCTGGCACCATCTCCTATCTACTTATAAATGATAAGACACCAAACATAATCCACCTAAAATATAAAACAACCCTTAAACATATGAAAAGTCTCTTTTCCACAAAAAAACCCTCCTTCCAATGGGAAAGGCTAGTCTTAATATTTGGGATATTCTGTGTCTTTCATGCTCACCCCCCTTCACCCTGTGTCCTTCAGCATATGGATCAAATACCCTTTTGGATTTTACCCTCCCAGGTTTTGCCAGTGGTCATCAGCCCTTTCACCACTCCTGCTGTCACCTTCCAACTCCTTCTGTCACAGCGGTGGGTTCAGTCCTGGGAACTCATATCATTGTCATAGTGCCACCTCAACACTGTCTCTCTCTCACCTCTCCCCAGTCTCTCTCAACAGACTGCTGTGCTCTCTGGTATCTTCTCTCAGCTTTAGCAGATCCCTTCTGTTTGCTCCCCAGGCTTACAGAACTCTGTGGCACTGTGACAGTGATATAAGATCCCAGGACTGAACCCACCACTGTGACAGAAAAAATTGGAAGGTGACAGCAGGAGTGGTGAGGCTGTGTATAACAAACGTATATATTTTCTCATGCTGTTCACAAATGCCACTGGGGAAAAAAACTGACCATCACTGTGCTATTAAAAAACATACAATGGTAGAAAAGCAAATAAAGAGCAACTCCAGACAACAAGTAAAATCAGAAAGCTGCTAATGCTATTCATGTACCCTTACCATTGCATTCAAGTTAGAAAACCCACTCAGTTTACTATTAAAAATTAATCTGTGTTTTGTCCATGTAGGTCAAAGTTTAATTTAATTCCCCCTCCCCAGCAGCTCATAATCACCTTTTTTTTGCTCCCATGTCGACCTCCTCCCTGCCCCCATACAACAGCACCGGCCCAATCACCAAGCACTTATGTTGTCAAATAAGTCACATTTACCTCAAATGCCTGAAAGATCTACATATTTTTTTCACTTTCAGTGGTTGATTGGAACATTGAGGTAGTGAAGGAAAGGTCTATGTCCTGATAGGGCAGGAAAGAGAGGGCATTAAAACAAAACTGTTGGTCTTACATGGGCAAAAACACAGGTTTATCTTAATAAGAGCTTTCTATCATTGCTTACATTTAGAATAATGAGGATTTTAAGGGTGAATGTTGACAGGTTTTAGGCTGGCATCAGATTACATAGTTACATAGTTACAAAGTAGGTGAGGTTGAAAAAAGACACAAGTCCATCAAGTCCAACCTATGTGTGTGATTATGTGTGATTATGTGATTAGTTTAAGATACTTCTTGTTTTTTTTTTTTACTTTTCCTTTTTTTATTTTTCTTATACAAAAATGTATTAAAACATCACATGTTCATAACCATATACATTAAATTCCCCAATCCCCCCTCCTTCCCCCCCTTGTCCATTTTACCATCCTCTCCCTTCTCCTCCCCTCTGCTCCTTGGGTTTCCCCCTCCTTCTCTATTCAATTCATATCTCTGTATATTTCTTTGTTTTCTTAAATTCTGCCTATCCTCCCCATATGATAGTAAATCTATTCGATTGATCCTCTTTACTACTACACATACAGTATCTCACACAAGTCCGTACACCCCTCACATTTTTGTAAATGTTTTATTGTATCTTTTCATGTGACAACATTAAAGAAATGACACTTTACTATAATGTAAAGTAGTGAGTGTACAGCTTGTATAACAGTGTGCATTTGCTGTCACCTCAAAATAACTCAACACACAGCCAATAATGTCTAAACTGCTGGCAACAAAAGTTAGTACACCCCTAAGTCAAAATGTCCAAATTGGGCCCAAAGTGCCAATATTGTGAGTGGCCACCATTATTTTCCAGCACTGCCTTAACCCTCTTGGCCATGGAGTTCACCAGAGCATCACAGGTTGCCACTGGAGTCCTCTTCCACTCCTCCATGACGACATCATGGAGCTAGTGGATGTTAGAGACCTTGCGCTCCTTCATCTTCCATTTGAGGATGCCCCACAGATGCTCAATAGGGTTTAGGTCTGGAGACATGCCTGGCCAGTCCATCACCTTTACCCTCAGCTTCTTTAGCAAGGAAGTGGCCATCTTGGATATGTGTTTGGGGTCATTAACATGTTGGAATACTGTGGCCCAGTCCTTGAAGGGAGGGGATCATGCTCTGCTTCAGTATGTCACAGTACATGTTGGCATTCATGGTTCCCTCAATGAACTGTAGCCCCCCAGTGCCGGCAGCACTTATGCAGCCCCACACCATGACACTCCCACCACCATGCTTGACTGTAGGCAAGACACACTTGTCTTTGTGCTCCTCACCTGGTTGCTGCTACACACGCTTGACACCATCTGAACCAAATAAATGTATCTTGGTCTCATCAGACCACAGAACATGATTCCAGTAATCCATGTCCTTAGTCTGCTTGTCTTCAGCAAACTGTTTGTGGGCTTTCTTGTGCATCATCTTTAGAAGAGGCTTCCTTCTGGGACAACAGCCATGCAGACCAATTTGATGCAGTGTGCAGCGTATGGTCTGAGCACTGACAGGCTGACCCCCTACCCCTTTAACCCCTGCAGCAATGCTGGCAGCACTCATACGTCTATTTCCCAAAGACAACCTTTGTATATGATCCTGAGCATGTGGACTCAACTTCTTTGGTCGACCATGGCGAGGCTTGTTCTGAGTTGAACCTGTCCTGTTAAACCTCTGTATGGTCTTGGCCACTGTTCTGCAGCTCAGTTTCAGGGTCTTGGCAATCTTCTTATAGCCTAGGCCATCTTTATGAAGAGCAACAATTTTTTTTTCAGATCCTCAGAGAGTTCTTTGCCATGAGGTGCCATGTTGAACTTCCAGTGACCAGTATTGGACCCAATTTAGACATTTTCACTTAGGGGTGTACTCACTTTTGGTGCCAGCGGTTTAGACATTAATGGCTGTGTGTTGAGTAATTTTGAGGGGACAGCAAATTTACACTGTTATACAAGCTGCACACAAAAGATATAATAAAATATTTACAAAAATGCGAGGGGTGTACTCACTTTTGTGAGATACTGTATATTCCATTGTATATATCTATTCTTTTAAACTATTCCTTCAACGTAGGGCTCTCAGGATCTAACCATTTTTTTGGGAATACCCCTTTTGCAACATTCAATAGATATGGTACTATCGTGTTCCTATATTGATTTATTGTACTATTTGTATTATGAAATAGACACAACCACGGGTCATCTGCTATCTCCACTTCCGCTATCTCCCCGAGATAGTACCTTACTTTTTGCCAATAGTCCTGTATCTTTGGACACCCCCACCAGATATGTACCATGGTACCTTTCAGAATATATCCCCTCCAGCATAATGCGGATTTCTCTGTTTGATATTTTTGTACTTCAATGGGAGTAATATACCATCTGGCCAAACATTTATAGCTAATATCTCTAATCTTAATATCTACTGCTACATTATGAACCAAGTTTAAGATACTTCTAACACCAGTCAGAATTCATTGGCAGGTGCATTTTACCTGTAGTTGACCTCCTTCTGACCTGCATTTGACCTGCTTAAGTTAGTTTTAGATTCCTAGACATGTGTGAGAGTGCAAAACCCATTTGATACAAACAAAAGCTCATTAACAAAGGTCCTAAACATGTTAAGGAGCATGACTGCAATCTAGTGTTACATGATTCTGTGCTTGGCCACCTCACTCTTATACTCCAATTTGTGTGGATGAGGCTGCAGTGGACTCAGAAAGTATTACTTGATTGCATCTTTTTTTAGGTGAGAGCCTGAGCTGGCTGCTCCGCCCCCCCCCCCCCACAGCCCAGCACTCCAGTGAGTGAGGGGGGGAGGGACAGAGCAGAGAGTGATAAATGACAGTCACCAGCTCTCTACTCAGGGAGCTGTGAGAACTGAGTTATTGGTGGTGTTATGCCCCGTACACACGGTAGGATTTTCCGATGGAAAATGTTCGATGGGAGCTTGTTGTCGGAAATTCCGACCATGTGTAGGCTCCATCGGAATTTCCCTTACACAAAATTTGAGATCTGGATCTCAAATTTTCTGACAACAAAATCCGTTCTCGTAAATTCCGATTGTGTGTACACAATTCCAACGCACAAAGTTCCACGCATGCTCAGAATGAAGCAGAAGAGCCGCACTAGCCATTGAACTTCATTTTTGTTGGCTCATTGTACGTGTTATACGTCACCGCGCTCTTGACGTTCGGAATTCCCGACAAGATTTGTGTGACCGTGTGTATGCAAGACAAGTTTGAGCCAACATCTGTCGGAAAAAAACAATGGAATCTGTTGTTGGAAAATCCTATCGTGTGTACAGGGCATTAGATCACTTGGTTCTCAGTGCTAGAGCCGACAGAGGACAGATGAAGCATTGGGCCAATGCTGCATCTACCTAGGTAAGTAGGATTGGGGAAAAAATGTCAATGGTTACTCAATTAAGAATGGGAAGTTTGGTGATTGTCACACAAGGTATGTAATCTATGTTTTTTCTTGTGTGATCTCCCGCAAACAATATGTCGGCAGAACTACACAAGACAATTATGTGACTATTTCAGGAACCATCTAAGTAGAACCAATAAAATTGCCAATGTAGCACACTACTTTGTGGACCACCATGGTTCTAGTAATAATTTGCTTAAGGTACAATTTATAGAAAGGATCAACAACCCCCATCAGGGGAGGCAATCGTTTTTCCTTAGTAAGAAAAAAAACGCGCTAAGTCAGAAATAATATACATTGAAACATATGTGAAAATAATTATGAAATTCACAAAAACTGTAAACCAAAAAATGAAATAAAAAATAAAATCCAAAAAGCAGCAGCTCACAATGTGATAACACAAATAAACTGTATAAAGAGAAAAAAAGGCCGCGCTACAAATGAAAAGTCCATACAGTGGTTCTTGGATGGACGATATTAATTCAATCTAGTGCCGATCACCCAGGTGGATCAGAAGTTATATCAAACGTGCCACCACCTGAAGTGAAACCTGCTTACCAGCTGGCAGGTAAGTTGGGCAGTTGGCTTATACCCTGCCAGGGCCTTTCCTCATAAGGGAGATCCGCTGACGGACCAGAGGTTGGATATAGGATGAAATGGATTGGATACTTAAACTCCTCCTGGCAGCACGAGACCTTACACAGACCACGAGACCCAGCCACCTCCAACCTTTGTGTGGCAATTCCATGCTCACAGAACTCTCACCTCATAAAGGATTACTGTATGTCTTTGATAATAAGGTAAATCTGTTTCCAAGGTTCTCCAGTGATCTCCACTTTCCATAGAAAGATACCCAGAGTAATAAGGTGCTGGTCCCTTTAAGACGCCTATGGTCCCTTAATACCTCCGCTGCATCCGCTCAGCAACTCAGCAGGACCTGAGGTGACTGGGTGGAGCCTGAACTCTAGGAAAAGGCTATGCTGAGGAACATCCAGCTGCTCTGAGGAGATTCAGCTGTCACAAGAGTTGTTAGGTTGCTGAGCGGATGGGGAAACCCCTACACCAAAAAAATGGCGTGGGGTCCCCCCAAAATCCATACCAGACCCCTATCCGAGCACGCACCCCTTAAAATCCATACCAGACCTAAGAGACATTGTCGCCTTCCCCCGCGCTCGCTGCAATAGGAAAATGTGTTTTTCCTATTGCAGCGAGCGCTAGATGTAGCACCCCGTCGCCGAGAACCAGCGCGATAGGATCACACTGGAAACATTCTCACGGGCAGGTGCTGTAGCTGCTCTTGAGTCGTATTTGGTCCATCGGACCAGCATACAGACGAATGGGCTTTCCGATAGGAACTGAGTCCGGCGGAGTTCCGGCGAGAAGATTTGAAGCGAGTTTCAAATCTAAAGTCCGTCGGATTTCCGACCGAAACGGTCCGTCGGAAGTCCGATGCAGCCCACACACGATCGGATTGTCCGTCGGATTCGGTCGAAAAGTCCACCCATGTGTACGCCGCTTTAGTGTGCAAAGCATTCTCTGACTTGTGCCTCTACCTCTTCTGTTCACAATACAGCAGGGAAGCCGCTCAGCACAGGACCCAGATGGAAGCTGAGACCACTCGATGTTCATTTCAGTGATTTCCAACTTTCAGGGGAATCGTCCAGGTATGGTATAGTCCAAGCTTGACTAATGTAAATACATTGTATATATAAAATATCCATAACTGGGATATTTCTTTAATTCTTAATGAGATTTTGATAGAAATTCCCAGATTACCAATAACAGATAGTGTTTAAAATAAAGTGACAGGACAAAACCACCCTGGTTCCATATCCCAAACTTGGTGGTCCTGCTTTCCATCCTGGAGCTCTAGACCATTGGTACCATTGTCCCTTACCTTTCCCAAATTGATCTGGTCTTGAGCTCACTCTGCTTGGCTTAGGAAAATGTTAAAGAGGATTTATACACCTCGACTTGGGCCACTTAGTCAAAATTCCCAAGAATGTTGTTTATGAACCCTCTATCTGTTTAAATACTTTGCTTGAGCATAGTAATGATAGTATCCACCTGTACTCCCCCCAGCTCCTATTCTTCACCTTCCACAACTCCTCCTACCTTAAAATATCCCATTCCCTTACCTGTCCCTTCTCCTATATGACCACTTCCTTCTCTTCTTCTTTATTCTTCTTTCCCCTTTATCTCCCACCCCCTTCCCTGACCCATGGATGTTTCTTTTTCTGCCTACACCTCATGAGGTCCCAGTCTCCATTTATCAACAAATCCCATCCTTCTGTACCTACGCTTAGAGTATCGCTTTCCAACTTATGTTATCATATGCCTTTGTATGGCTTGTCAAGAGCCCTGGGAGATACATTCACTCTTGATATGTAAAATTGCAATATAATTATGTTATGGACTGGAACTCCATACCTATGTTTTCACTGGTGATATTGGTCCCCCATATTACCTTCAACCCCTTCTTGGGGCATTAGGCGTGAGGACAACAAGGTAACCTCCAAGGTTGAAAGACATGTGTCTGGCTGAAAGACATGTGGTCTGGCCTGGCACAAGATGGGGGAAGGGCAGCAAGGTCTTGCTGCCCTCCTTTTCTGGCCACCCAGGCTATGTGCTCTGTATGGGACCATGCACATGCAGCTTTAAGGCGTACCTCAACCATGTCATTTAAACAATTTGTGTAATAAAAAAAAGAAAAAAAACTCAGCGCTTGCCCAAATGATAATTAGCAATCACAGGTGGTGCAGCCTATCATTAAAGTGCGTTCAATCACCAGTGAAAATCAAAGTTCTAACAAAGTGCAGCACAACCAAAAGGAATCTACAAAGACATGAGTGTATTTTTTTATTTTTATTACACTCATGTCTTTGTAGATTCATTGTGGTTGCCTTGAAGTTTGCTAGAGCTTTAAAGGTTTGTGTGTTTTTAATATTGCCCTTTTAAGCTATGTGTAAAGACCTTCCCCATAGCAACATAGTCAGACAGAAAAAAAACACAAAAGTCCATTGAGTTTAACCAATCAATGCATTGCATGCACTGACATGTGATGCCATCTAGTGCATTGTGGTAAAATGCACTAGATGGCAGTATGTATGCATTTTTCTGCACTGCACCAAAACTTCACACCAGTGTAGTGGCCTGAATGGGGCAAATAGAAAATGTGCCTTAGTGGTGATCTTGTGCAGAAAAATGGTCATTGTGTCTAAAGTTAACATATCCTAAAAAATTTGCAAACCCCGAACATAGAAGCTGAACCCTAATAATGTCTACAGGAGACAAATTTTGTAATTTTGTCTTGTCATTTTAGTGTTTTTTCTATCAATTTGCAAGCTTTTGGTAAAAAAAAGGCAGAAATAGCTGGGAACTACCAAAAGGAACATGTACCAATTAGGGATGAGCCGGGTGTTCGAGTCGGACATAAGTTCAACACAAATATGGGGTGTTTGCCCGTTCCCCGAATACCGAACATTATGGGGCGTTCACAGAAAATTTGAGCGTGAGATCACAGTGCATTGACGGTTGCCGATTGGCCAAAGCATGCACCTGACCTGCATGCTTTGGCCAATCACAGCGTGCTCTGCTGTGAGAACCATGATTGGCCAAAGGCATGGTGCCTTTGGCCAATCATGACTCAGGGGGCTGAGTCTACGCCCCACACTATGTAAGGCTGCTTACACAGCAGCCGTACATAGTTTTTTGAATTATAGCACCAAAATGACATTTGTAAAGGAAAAAATGTTATTTAAAACTGCTCATGGCTGTAATGTATTGTCGGATCCCGGCAATATACATAAAAATCATTGAAAAAAATGGCATGTTATAGATATTAAGGGGAACCCTGCGCCAAAATTTAAAAAAGAAATGTGTGGGGGTCCCCCAAAATCCATATCAGGCCCTTCAGGTCTGGTATGGATTTTAAGGGGAACCCCACGCCAAAATAAAAAAAATGGAGTGTGGGTCCCCCCAAAATCCATACCAGACCCTTATCTAAACATGCAAGCCGCAGGAAAAGGAGGGGGGGAGAACGCCCCCCCTCCTGAACCATACCAGGCCACATGCCCTCAACATGGGGAGGGTGTTTTGGGGTCCCCCCAAAACACCTTGTCCCCATGTTGATAGGGACAAGGGCCTCTTCCCCACAACCTTTGCCCGGTGGATGTGGGGGTCTGCGGGCAAGGGGCTTATCAGAATCTGGAAGCCCCCTTTAACAAGTGGACCCCCAGATCCCGGCCCCTCCTATGTGAATGGGTATCAGGTACACTGTACCCTTACACATTTTCCAAAAAAGTGTCAAAATGGTAAAAATGACAGGACACAGTTTGGGACTAGTCCTTTATTAAAAAAAAAAGTGTCCTGCGATTGTAACTCCATATTCCAGATTCCGATAATCCCCCCGCAGACCCCCACAACCACCAAGGAAGGGTTATGGGGAACCCATGTTGAGAGCATGTGGCCTGGTACGGTCCAGGAGGGGGCGCACTCTCTCGTCACCCGTTTTCCTGTGGCCTGCCAGATTGCATGCTCGGATAAGTGTCTGGTATGGATTTTGGGGGGCCCATGCCAATTATTTTTAATTTTGGCGTGGGGTTTCCCTTGAAGGGTCTGGTATGGTTTTGGGGGGGGGGGCACGTCTTTCTTTTTTTTTAGAATTTTGGCGCAAGGTTCCCCTAATATCCATACCAGACCTGGAGGGCCTGGTATGGATTTTGGGGGGACCCCCACACAATTAAAAGAAAAATTGGTGTGGGGTTCCCCTTAATATTCATACCAGACCCAAAGGGCCTGGCAATGGACTGGGGGGGGCCATGCCGTTTTTTTTCAATGGCTTTTATCTATATTGCCAGGATCCGACAATTCATTATAGCTGCGAGCAGTTTTAAATGAAATTTTTCCCTTTACAAATGTCATTTTGCTGTGGTACTGTTCTAAACACTGGAAAGATGCTCTACTTTACAAGCATACTAAGGACACCCCTAGGCACGATATGTAAGAGAATATTTAATTTTTATTGTCTCACTTTAAGCATTATTAAAATCACTGCTCCTGAAAAAATGTCTGTTTTTAAAACTTTTTTTGCATTGATACATGTCCCCTGGGTCAGGACCCGGGTCCCCAAACACTTTTTATGGCAATAACATGCATACAGGCAGTCCCCGAGTTACGAACGACTCCTACTTACGAACGGCCTCAAATGCCGGCCACTTATGCTCCACGCGGGTCTGGTTACCTTTCAAGCACTTCTGAACACATCCCACACTGCCGTACTACGCCCCAGATAACATAACAAGCGCCCGAAACATAACAAGCGCATCCATGCACAGGCGGCAGTTACACTTACGAATGCAATGTTCTGACCAGACGTTACACTTACAAATGCAGTGTTGCGACTTATGAACAACTTCAACTTACGAACAAACCTATAGTCCCAATTGTGTTCGTAACCCGGAGACTGCCTGTATAAGCCTTTAAAATTAGCACTTTTGCTTTTTTATGTTCGTGTCCCGTAGACTTTACTGTTGTTCGTGTGTTCGCACAAATTTTTTGCCTGTTCGCAAGTTCTGATGCAAAAATGCAAAAAAATGTTTTCCTGACAGACTCCATGGTAGTCTATGTGTGGGGTTAACCCCGCCTTCTCCACAATGCTAAAGGCCCTCATTCCCATAAATTTGAGCTCACAGCCAGAGACTGCGTTCCTTTTTTGTCCTCCTCATTGGACCTACAAGCAATGCACTTATGTTTACAGATGTCCAATCAATTGAGTTTGGTGCCGGGCATTCGTTCCTAGCGGTATCAAGATAGCCCCAGGCCCAGCCATGGGTGGGTGCATGGCTCCAGGCCTCTGTGTCCAGTAGTGGGGACAGTCTATGTATGCCCAGGAGTAAAAGATTGGCTGGCAAGGTCTGAAACTTTCCTCCATGGCAGCAGTTTGTGTATATATGTCCTTGTCTCTCCCTCATGCCGTCTCTTGTCCTATTTTTTCCCTTTCGTTTGCTTCCTGGTCTCTCTATGGCACCTGGAACGCATCTGCATTGCAGGACGCGGCTCTCCCTTCTGGGTCGCGGCTCCGGCATGCTTCCCCGTATCCGCAACCCTCGGCCGAAACCGAGGCTTGGTTTCACGCATGTACGGTGCGGTCAGGGACCTGGTGGCAGTGCAGGCACTCTACGGCGGGTCACCACTGTGCAGGCACAAGCGGGACACAGCAGTGATGTCACTACAGCGCAAATTTTAAAATCCCTGTGAGCCCCTGTCACACTGGGGATTCCTGTATGCAGTTCCTCCAAGCACCAGGCTCTCAGGTTACGGTAAGCTCCAGCCCAGGGCCATGGTGCAGGAGTGGGCGGGGGAGAGGGTTCTTAAAGGGAAGCTCTCTGTCTTTGCGCTGCCACATGTACTCCTTTCTCCTATGTGGGTGTTCCTACAAGGCTGCAGGATCGTCACCTATTCTTCCGCCAGGGTGCCATGTACAGGTCATCGACTCCGTGCAACCAGCCCTCGCACTCTAGGTATGTGGGGTGTGAGGGGGGCCAGGTCCACGGTTGGATGTCCATATCCTCTAATGTCATGCTTTTTACCCTTCTCCTTTTAGTCCATCAAGGTCGGACTGCCAGTTTACCATTTGAGACGACAGGGATCTTGCAGGCCGCAACGTCAACCTTCCTCATCCAGGTCCAGACCTTAATCTCCACCTAGGACCCATCAACAGGGGAGATGTCCCATTCCTCCTACAGACACCGCACCCACTGCCATGACAGCCACTCTGATCGCAGAGCCTGCTGGGGATGTAGGACTCAAGTCCCAGAGGGCAAGTCCTTATGTGACCCATGTTATGCCCAGGCTTGGGGAAAAAGAGGCTGAAAGCCAACAGATGGAGTTGCTAGTTAGGCATATGGTGTAGCAATCTCTCAAGGAGTGGGGTACAACCTGCATGTGGAGCCAGTCCACCACTCTATCAGGCTCCCTGGCTGACGAGGCCCATGAGGATCCGGGCCCATCCCAGCCTTACGACGCATCTCCCGGGTCTTCAGACAGTGAGATAGAGGGAGACGAATTAGTTGGAGGCTTCAACTTCGCCCTGGTTTCACCACTGATTAAGGCAGTCAAAGAGGCCCCTAAATGGGAAGATTCTTCCACTCCCCCGGCTAAGCAGAAATTTTTTAAGCACCTGGGAAAGGAGAGCTCCAATTTTTCCTCTTTTTTTAGCGTTACAGGATATCATTGACAGAGAATGGAGCAGAGTAGACAAGAAAACCTCTTTGTCAGGCAAAACCTCCAGATTATACTCCTTCAAGGCAGAAGAAGTGAAGTATCTGGAAAACGCTCCCCTAGTAGACGCAGCATGAATGCGATTAGCCAAACATGTCACTCTTCTTTAGAGGACGCTGTGTCAATTAAGGACGGGCTTGAGAGGAGAATAGATCAAGACCTCAAGACCTCAAGAGGATATATGGGTTAGCCGGTACAGCTTGCAAACCCGCTTTAGCCCTCGTGGCCATATCTAAAACGATGGAAGCCTGGATAGAAGTTGTGGACTCTGTGTTCAAGGATGTTTCAGAAGAACTGGCAGTCGGCAGTCCAGGAATTGAAGTTGGCAGCAGCCTTCCTGGGAGAAGCTTCTATCAACCTGATCCGCCTGTTTACCCAGACTATGCTATCCTTGGTCACAGCTAAGCAGGCCCTATGGTAGCGCCATTGGCTCGCTGAACCGGCATCTAAGCAGGCCTTCTGTAGGATCCCCTTTGAACGGCCCTTATTGTTTGGCAACAGGCTGGATAGTGCCATAGCCTGGGCCATGGGTGGGAAGTCAGGCTTCTAGTCCCAGGATAGGCATCTGCTCTGCCAGAAGAGGTCCCAACAGAGAAGATGCAGTACTGAGCGTTCAAGAGAAGCATGCTCTTACAGGCCCGGCTGGGATTTCAGAAGGAAATGAAATAGAGGCCAGACATCCTTCCAAAAGCCCGCTAAAGGCCAAGCGTCCAGCGGACGTGAGCCGGCTAGGTCATTTTGAGATTGGGCCCGCCCAGGCGGGTCAGGTGGGGGCGCGTCTGCTTCTCTTTCGGCACGTCTGGGTGGCCTCAATCTCGGACTACTGGACCATCAAGATGGTCTCTACAGGCCACACATGGTCCTTCACCAGTACTCCTCGCCGCCATTATTAGTAAAAAAATAAATACTAAAAATGTGATAACTTTTGCGCAAACCACTCAATATACGCTTATTGCATTTTTTTGCAACCCTGCCTCAATGTGAGCCCCACTGAGAACCTTGGCAGGTCAGTCCTGCAGAGGGCTCTCTCTCTTTCTTTTTTTTTTTTTTTTTTTTTTTTTTCAAAGAAGTTTATTGAAAATTTTCATGTATACATAGTGTACTCAACATGTAGATTACTTCTTACATTACAATGTTCATAAATGGAAACATACATATTAAAGAGGCAGGTCATCTTGAACATTACAACAAAAGATATGTGCGCTGCCTTGCGGGAAGAAGATATCTTGAAAGGCGCAATTCCAACTAGTGTCAGTAAGTGTTTGTCCATGTCGAGCAAACTTAACTCTATACCTGGTCGCCTTAGAGCCATCCACCCCTCTTGTGGGAACTTGCTGTGGACGGGGGGTGACCAGGTTCCTTCGAAGTCAGGACATGGATGGGATGATATGTGGAACTTGGTAATTCGGTGTCTTTGGGGGGTAAAAGGTTTTTGTACCTATGGTAATTTAAAAATTTCTTTTCATCTGAAGGTGTTAAGACAGGGAAGGGGAGCACCCGAGAACCAAGGCCGGGGTATACATATTGTGCAACCGTATTCTTGGGGAATGGGATTCCATAGAGTTCTGTGTATTCATTTTTTTTTTTTCTCCTAAGTTAATGACAAGGGGTTTGAGTAAAATCAGTAGGATTAGGGGTATATGTGGTTAGGGGGTTTTCTGTTTCCCTCTCTCTCTGCCACAACCCCCTCCCCTTTTAGGTTATAATTGTTTTGTAGGCATCTGTGGTAAGAAAATGTAACCAGCAGGTCCATGTGTGAGTGAATTTGGTGGGTGTGTCTTTTGTTTGATGTATGAGTTCTTCCATTTCTGCAGTCTTTTGAATGCGTTTATACCAGTCTGCTATAGTTGGGGGGTCAGGAGATCGCCATTTGCATGGAATACACATCTTTGCTGCGTTGACCATGTGCATAGCAAGCGAGCGTAGGTATGAATGTGTTGGAAGGGCTCTCTCTCTTTCTATCACCCCTGTTCTTGCGGATCAGGGGTGTTCTGCTCCCATACACCAACTCCACTGGCACTAATTTTACCCACTACACCACAGGAGGGACTGCAAATAAAGGGGCATTAACCCCTACCAGTCCAGTTTACTAGTCCAATTTAGAGGTGCTTTGTGAGGAATTAGTAGTAAACTTGGTGAAAGGTTTTTAAACACAGTTTGGCTAATTATGCTACAGAAAATTCTGACTGGCAAATTGCTGCTAATAAATCAGTTTTCTCCATATATGAGCAGATATTCTGTGATAAATAGCCAGTACATTTCCAGCATTTCAGACTTCTTTACAGATTGTAGTCACATTATAATCACAGGGAAAAACTCAAAGCAGTTATAATTAGTAATTTTGGAGACAGGTAACTTTCATCATTCCACTCTTGTAATAAGCAGACAAACACAATGGAATATTACACAAAGTATTTTAAATCCCATATAAGATCTGCTATGACTGACTTGTTCCTAAGGTCTATACTCTTTTATATTAATCTTTGTTCTATTGTTTTAGTGCATCACTGAGCTGGGTGCTTATTGAGTTGGTCCTGACACTCAGTACACAAATGCTTGTTCCAGTTCAGAGACTCATCAGCTAGTAACCATATCTGCAATTTCTTAAAACACCAGGAACACAGTTACTTGCTACAAATATATAATATAAGAAAAAAACAGGATAGTTAAGAAAAAGGCAATAATCAAGAAGAATAAAAGAAGAAGAAAATTACACTTACCCACTAGGTATCCATCTGGCATCTTTTTGGTTTTTGATTTCTTAGGAAGAGCCTATTGGTGCAGAATACAGCTGGCACAGAAGATACTGCAAAGCCCAGAACTTATTCTTATGATATGCTAGGCACAAATAATCTGGACATTCATTCTGAAAACATTTCCTTTTGTAGAATTCTTCTTCTTTTTTGCTTGTAGCTGTTATCTAGACGTGAGTTAGGGTTGCCACCCTCCTGCTCCTTTTTTTAAATTGACAAAACATGTACAATTTACTGACTGAGCACTTTTTTTTACTGGCATCCTGAAATATGACAGAAACTCCTATTATAAACTTCTATTATAAACTAAGAAAATTGATATTGAAGCAGTATAAACAATAAGTAACAAAATATTCAGAACAAGTACTGTAATCTGCTGGCTTTACAATGAAAAACTAAAACTAGAGTGACATGACTAGGATCATGGAAGACCTTGAACACCCTGGGATACACAGAAAAAAAGTTCTGCATAACATGCCACAGCGATCGGTACGCTTGGCCAGATTTTGGCTGACATTGGGGGAAGCTTAACCACTTGCCGACCGGCTCCTGTACATATACGTCAGCACTTTAAAGATGGATATCTCGGTAACGGCAGCAGCTGCTGCCACAACCGAGGTATCCATCTCTTCAGGAGCCAGTCGCGTTAACGATAATGGTGGTCTCTGTGGAAGATTTGCAGTGAATTCACCGTTATCGGTGGCGGGAGAGGTGCCACCCGCCGCTCTCCCGCGCCCCCCTCCTCCGCTTACTGGAGCCATCAGCAGCGGCGGAGGCAATCGTGACCTTTCCGTGCCTGGCTATGGAGACAAGGGAGGGGAAGATGGCCCCCACCCATCTCCATACCATAGCAGGGCGGAAGCGACGTCATAACGTCACTTCTGCCCATACGTCTTAAAGGGCCATTTTTTTCAAAGTCATTTTTTCAAATGTCAATTTCTCATATTTAACCACTTAGCAACCGGCCCATAGCCGAATGACGGCTACAGGGCGGTTGCTTAACTGTGGGAGGGCGTACTATGACGTCCTCCCAGAATCCCACGCTCGCGCGCCCCCGATAACATCCGGGACCGCCGGGTCCTCTGGACCTCACGGATCACGGTATACGGCCGCTGATCGCGGCCCTTTACCATGTGATCGCTCTGTCAAATGACGGAGCGATCAGATGAAAACAAACCGGCGTCATGTCATGACGCCAGTTCCTCCCTCCCCTCTGTATACCGATCAGTACACAGAGGGAAGGATCGGATGGCAGCAGCTCTGTGGGCACTACAGATCCAGCCCACAGCGCTGCTGCCATCCAGCCATCCAAATGCAGTCACATTCAACCATCCATCCATCCATGCTCAGCCATCCCTCCATGCTCATAAATACCCTGCAATACTCTGCAATGCCCTGCAATACTCTGCAATACCCTGCAATACCCCGCAATACTCTGCAATACTCTGCAATACCCCGCAATTCTCTGCAATACCCCGCAATACTCTGCAATACTCTGCAATACCCCGCAATACTCTGCAAAACCCCGCAATACCATGCAATACTCTGCAATACCCTGCAATACTCTGCAATACCCCGCAATACCCTGCAATACCCCACAATACACTGCAATACCCCTCAATACCCTGCAATACTCTGCAATACCCTGAAATACCCTGCAATACTCTGCAATACCCCTCAATACTCTGCAATACCCTGCAATACCCCGCAATACCCTGCAATACTCTGCAGTACCGTGCCATACTCTGCAATACTCTGCCATACCCTGCAATACCGTGCCATACTCTGCAATACTCTGCCATACCCTGCCATACCCTGCAATACCGTGCCATACTCTGCAATACCCTGCTATACTCTGCAATACCATGCCATACTGTGCAATACTCTGCAATACCCTGCTATACTCTGCAATACCGTGCCATACTCTGCAATACCTTGCCATACTCTGCAATACCCTGCCATACCCTGCAATACCCTGCCATACTCTGCAATACCCAGCCATACTCTGCAATACACAGCCATACTCTGCAATACCCAGCCATACTCTGCAATACTCGGTGATACCCAGCCATACTCTGCAATACACAGCCATACTCTGCCATACCCAGCCATACTCTGCAATACTCTGTGATACAGCCATACTCTGCCATACCCAGCCATACCCTGCAATACCCTGCCATACTCAGCCATACCCAGCCATGCTCAGCCATACTCGGCCATGCTCAGCCATACTCGGCCATGCTCAGCCATACACGTCGTACTCAGGAGGAGTAGGAGAATCTATTTTGGGGTGTAATTTTTGGTATGTACATGCTATGTGTTAGAAATATTGTATAAATGGACAACTTTGTGTTAAAAAAAATGCGTTTTAACCATTTCCCGCCCGCCGGCTGTCATACGATGTCCTTGACTTTGTGTGGGGATATCTGAATGATGCCCGCAACTACAGGCATCATTCAGATATCAGCTTTTTCAGTCGGCGATTCCCTACACCATAAGAATGATCATCGCGGCTGTTCCACTGCTTGATTGTTCTTACGGGAGGCGAGAGGGGACGTCCCCCCTTCCCGCCTCCCTCAGGTGCTTCTAGCGACTCACCGCTACGATCGAAGCCAGGATTGTTTTCAGGCTTCCCAGCCTAGAGGTGAGATGTGGGGTCTTATTAACCCCATATCTCACTGTAAAGAGGACCTGTCATGCCATATTCCTATTACAAGGGATGTTTACATTCCGTTTAATAGGAATAAAAGTGATCAAAAAAATGTATTTTTTGGAAAAAAGCATCAAAATAAGATAAATAAAGTAAAATGAACAATAAAAAAAAAAAAAATGTTAAAGCGCCCCTGTCTCCGTGTGCTCACATGCAGAAGTGAACGCATACGTAAGTCCCACCCACATATGAAAACGGTGTTCAAACCACACATGTGAGGTATCGCTACGATCCATAGAGCGAGAGCAATAATTCTGGCCCTAGACCTCCTCTGTAACTCAAAACATGTAACCAGTAAAAAATATAAAGCATCACCTATGGGGATTTTTAAGTAGCAAAGTTTGGTGCCATTCCACGAGTGTGTGCAATTTTGAAGGGTGACATGTTAGGTATCTATTTACTCGGCTTAACTTCATTTTTCACATTATGCAAAAACATTGGGCTAACTTTACTGTTTTTTTTTTAAAGCACAAAAGTTCGAAAAATTGCTGCGCAAATACTGTGCGAGATAAAAAGTTGCAACAACTGCCATTGTATTCTCTAAGGTCTTTGCTAAAAAAACATATATAATGTTTTGGGGTTCTATGTAATTTTCTAGCAAATAAATGATGATTTTTACATGTAGGAGAGAAATGTCAGAATTGGCCTGGGTGCTCCAGAGTGCCTGAAGGTGCTCTGTGCATGTTGGGCCTCTGTATGTGGCCACACTGTGTAAAAGTCTCACACATGTGGTATCGCCATACTCAAGAGTAATAGCAGAATGTGTTTTGGGGTGTAATTTGTGGTATGCATATGCTGTGTGTGAGAAATAACCTGCTAATATGACAATTTTGTGAAAAAAAAAGAAAAAAAATCTTGATTTTGCAAAGAACTGTGGGAAAAAATGACAACTTCAAAAAACTCATTATGCATCTTTCTAAATACCTTGTAATGTCTTCTTTCCAAAAAGGGGTCATTTGTACTTTTCTGGCATGTTAGGGTCTCAAGAAATTAAATAGGCCTTCAGTACTTCAGGTGTGATCAATTTTAGATATTGGCACCATAGCTTTTGGACTCTATAACTTTTACAAAGACCAAACAATATACACTGATTTAGGTTATTTTTACCAAAGCTATGTAGCGGTATAAATTTTGGCCAAAATATATGAAGAAAAATTACGAATTTGCTACATTTTATAACAGAAACGAAGACAAATGCATTTAGATACAGGATTTTCGATTTTTTTTCTTTTATATTGCAAAAAATAAAGAACCCAGCAGTGATTAAATACCACCAAAAGAAAGCTCTATTTGTGTGAAAAAAAGGACAAAAATGTCATATAGGTACAGTGTTGCATGACTGAATAATTGTCATTCAAAATGTGAGAGCACTGAAAGCTGAAAATTGGTCTGGTTATTAAGGGGGTTAGGGTTGGCCCAGTGGTCAAGTGGTTAATAGGACCTGTCATGCTTTTTTCTATTATAAGGGATGTTTACATTCCTTGTAATAGGAATAAAAGTAACCCAAATTTTAAAAAAATCAAGTAAAATAAATAAGAAAAAAAAATTTTTTTAAAGCACCACGTCCCAACAAGCTCCCGCGCAGAAGGGAACGCATACTTGAGTAGCGCCCGCATAAGAAAACGGTGGTCAAACCACACATGTGAGATATTGCCACAATCGTTAGAGCGAGAGCAATAATTCTAGCCATAGACCTCCTCCATAACTCAAAATATGCAACCTGTAGAATTTTTTAAACGTCGCCTATGGAGATTTTTAAGGGTAAAAGTTTGAAGCCATTCCACGAGCGGGCGCAATTTTGAAGCGTGACATGTTGGGTATCAATTTACTTGGAGTAACATTATCTTTCACAATATAAAAAAAAAATTGGGCTAACTTTACTGCTGTCTTTAAATTTTTATTCAAAAAAGTGAATTTTTTCCCAAAAAAGTGCGCTTGTAAGACCGCTGTGCAAATACGGTGTGAAAAAAAGTATTGCAATGACCGCCATTTTATTCTCTAGGGTGTTTGGGGGGTTCTAAGTAATTTTCTAGCAAAAAGAAACTTGTAAACATCAAAATCTCAAAATGGGGGGGGGGGGGGGTGAGTAAACAGATTCTGTGTTTAGTTACAATATACACTGCACACATATAACAGTCCTTGTATATTCTTAATCGCTGTATCACATATGACAGCCTCACCGACATAAATAAACCTCAGGACAAAGGAAAGTTTTTTAAAAATTAAACATTGCCATTGCATATGCTTTTATGGACACAAAAGGGATATCATTTTGTTTGATTGAGCCTAAATTAAAGAAGAACTTAATTTAAACAAGAAACTGTTGGGACAATGAACATCTATGGACTATGGACTATGTAATGTCCAAAATAATATATAGAGCGCAGTGGTCAGAAGTAATTAACATACAAAGCAAAATATAGAGTGCAGGAGTCGGGATGAACCTTCTGTTCACATTAAAGTTCCCAGCATTCCCCTATACATCAGGGTTCCAAGTTCCCACTTACATCAGAGTACCCAGCGTTCACGCTTACATCTGAGTTTCCCTTTACATCAGAGTCCACAGACTTCCTCCTTACACAAGAGTCCCCAGAGTTCCCCCTTGCATCAGAGTCCCCAAAGCTCCCCCTTACATCAGAGTCTACAGGGTCCCCCCTTAAATCAGAGTCTGCAGTGCAAGGGGGAACTCTGCAGACTCTGATGTAAGGGGGAATGCTGTAGTCTCTGATGTAAGGGGAAACTATGTGGACTCTCATGTAAAGGGGAACACTGTGAACTGTGATGTAAAGAGGAATACTATGGAACCCCCTTTACCCAAGAGTCCCCAGAGTTCCCCTTACACCAGAGTCCACAGATTATCCCTTGACATCAACTTCCTCAGAGTTCTGCCTTTCATCAGAATCTGCAGGGTTCCCCCTTACAAGGGGGAACTCTGGGGACCCTGATGTAAAGGGGAAAACAGATCTAAAGGGGAAAGCTGTGGACCATGACATTAGGGGGGAACGCTATGGACTTTGATGTAAGGTGGTCTCTGGTGCAATCAGCGCTTAAAGGGAGGGAAAGTCCAAAATTTTGAGTTGTCCCCAGAGCAGTCATGAAGGTAAAATCTTCCAATGGGTACACTTGTTCTGTTGCAGGCTGTATAACAAGTACAGTAAGTATACCAAGCATGCTTTACTGCATATACAGACTGATGTTACTGTTGTGGGTTTAGTAACATTTTAATGTGTAACAAACTGAATGACCATCGGTAAAGGCTGTTCCTTTACTGCAGGAATGCTGGCAATATATTATTTTATTTAATTGTTGTGGCACCATCCACCGTTTTGTTCCAGCATGCTGCTCTTGGATGTATACCAGTCCAAGGTGCAAAGGAGATTTGTTTATGATAGTCATTAAAGGAGATACAAAACTCAAAACAAAGCTTTTTGTTTTTGGATGCATTGTGTGGAAATAAACCATGTCAATGACATGCTGCTGCCCTTGTGTTGTCATGGATGCATCCAGTAGCCTTTGCTAACAATCCCATTTCATTCATCACTGGGAAACTCCCTCTCTCTCTCTTATGTCCTCCTCAAGAAAATGTTAAAATTAGGAACAGCCCTGAGGAACCATCAGCTCGTGGACTCCTGATGTGTACACAGTGGGCATAGAAAACAAATAACAATCAAATTAAACTTTTCTTTTATTACAATATACAAAGAAAGAGGTTCCCATCAACGTTTTTATCAATTTTAGTTTCTTTAGCACAGGGAAACATTAACCTTTTAGCTGCTAAAACTGTTTTTGCATGTTTTTTCTTTTTTCCATTCATGTTAAAGTACACATTTTAGAGCTGAAGAATACCTAACCCCCCCCCCCCCCAAAACATTATCTAGGGGAAAGTCACCCTTTAGAATTCCCTCAGAGCACAGCACCAAAAGTGACAGAGACAGGTACATGAATCTGTCGATGGACAGCCAATTCTTAGTGAACTCTCTCCTGCCCTGACCTCTGTGCTGTCATACTGACTGAGCATTTTTAAACTAGAGGTGGGCAGATATAAAGAACAGAGTGATTTTGCGCAAAACAATACATCAATAGTGATAGTACTAATGATACGAAAATATATATGCATATATAAATAGCCTTGTGAAAAAATGTTAGAGTTACACTCTTAAATGCTACATATAGATAAGAGGCTCAAAACAATGTGAACATGTGAAAATTAAACTGATTAGTGCCAAAAAATATATAATATAGGTGGTCAAAAATAGTGAAAACCACAAAAATAGGGTGAAAATCCCAATAAAGAGAGTCAATCAATAAATGAGTCCAAAAATCAAAAACATTTGAGTGTGAGCGTTGAGCATAAGTGTTGATAAATCTTCTCCATACATGTGGTAGGTAACAGTAGATGATACAGGAGTGTGCTCACAGAGCCCTTACCTCAACAGGCATAAGTAAAAGCCTTAATGATCGAGATGGTAGACAGCAGTGAAGACCAATGGATGTCTCCGGCCGAGGTAAATTGATAGTAGAGCTGGGTCAGGCTCGCCTCCAGGTCCGATTGGTATATAAAAAGAAAAGAGGAAAAAAAGGGGGCCTCCAATCGTGTAGTAGTGGTAAAAAATCCAGGTTATTAAAAAACGCTGTGCAGGACATTCAAAAGGTACATCACAGCACTGAACGGCGTACCGCCATCACCTACTACGAAACTTCTGGTCCGCGACAAAAAACAACCGGGTCAAAGGTGATGTCTTCCAGTTGCATCGGCTCATGTGTATCCTACGCGTTACGTCACTCACCCTCGTGACTTCCTCAGGGATTCTGATTGTCTAAGCAATCAGTTCATTTATAATAGTGGGACAGGAAGTAGCACGGACGCCATTTTAATGGAGCCCGAGGATAATCTGGATATGTATTACTACAGCGATCAGTTTAAAAAGTTTAAATTAGGGCAAATTAAGTGCTTTATTAGATTTAAAATAAAAATGTTAAACATAGTATGCATAAAAATGACTAAATAGAGAAATAAAAATAAAACGAAAACTAAAAAAACAATGATGTCTGTTCCAACAAATTGAACAAACACTCACTGTGGACATCTTGTGGTGATTTAGGTAACTGCATTTCACCCTATATCCACAGTGCAACAGTCACTCATGGCTAATTAAAATAACTAATAAAATTATAATAAATAAACTGAACCTATTGCATACGTCTTAATAATGAGCAAAGGGCCGTTATAAATAGATCTGGTGTTAAAAAATGAAAAGCAGAGTAGAGTTGAAAAAAGGGGGAAAGCGTACCGGAAATTGCGTAAAAGGTTCACATAGACAATAACAAAATTAAAATCAATAATCACTAATAAAACAATTCAAACCAAAGTCTATATTTAACCCATTGGGTGCAAGTGTGTTCATTTTATAAATCCATTGGGACTCTTTCTGACTAATGCTACTAATTTTATGATCCCCCCTCCAGGATTTGTGATATCTATCTATGCCCCAAAAGGTAATTTCAGCTGGATTACTGTTGTGGGCTGCAGTAAAATGCCTCGATACATTGTGTTTTGGAAATGCTTTCATAATGTTTTGAACATGCTCTTTAATTCTGACTTTTAAAGCGGGGGTCCACCTATCTATCGTTTTTTTTTTTTTTTTTTAGTTCATTCACAAACTTTTCTTCTCAGCATTACATACTCACATATTGTGTGTAATATGTCCGCCTGTGTCGGAAAGAATAACTTATATTATTCACTGCAGGCGGTTTCCATCTTCATTGTGGGCATTTGAAGCCCACAAGCATTTATTTCCTGGATGTGGTGAATGCTGTGCTCCCAGCATTCACTGCTCATTCCCGCACATGCTCAGTGGCATCCTGGGAAGCCTGAGACTAGCTCCCAGGAGTCTGGGAGAGGCTAGAAACACGCCTACTCCCACGGGAGGAGAACCAGGAAGTGCAAAGAAGAATAGAAAAATAAAAGGTAATTACGGCGATTTAAATTTTTTTAAACGGCATGTCAGCATCTAGGCAAGGAAGAGAATACATACAGATATTGCTCAAAATTTGGGTGGAACCCCGCTTTAATGCTCTTTTCATTCTTCCTACATATTGTAGTTTGCAAGAACATTGTAAGACATATACAACACCCTCTGTGTGGCAGCTGATGAAATCTTTGATGGGGTGTGTATGTCCAGTGCTTGTTGCCAGAAACTCTGTCTTCTTCCCTTGAAATTTTTTTGAATGCTGACATGCAAAGCAATATTTGCATGGAAAAAATCCTTTTCCATTAAAGAAAGAAAAGGGGCTATTAGAGGGAGGGTCCACTACATTTTTCACAATTAGATCTCGTAGTGTGGTGGCACGTTTGTATAGAATCACTGGTCTATCTGATAAAACGCTTTGAAGGTGTTTATCACCTTTCAGGATATGCCAGTGTTTCTTAAATATTTTTTCTAGGTCTTTATGCTGTGCATTGAAGTCAAGGACTAAAGCTGGTGCTTCCGATACTGGTTGGGATTTTTTATCACCATGAATTATCAGAGACCTGTCAAGAGATTGTACAGATTGAATTTGTTTATTGACAAATTCTGGGGTATATCCTTTCACGATAAATCTCCGGGTTGGTGCGCGCTTTCCTGCGGGTGCTCGGGCGCCTGCTTCTATGGGCACCGGTGTTGGCATGCCGGCTGGGCGTGGCGGACGTGGTGGTGCCCGGGCACGTACGCGCGTTCGACTATGGGCGCTGCTATGCGTTCGCCTGGTGGAGCTGGTGTGCATGCCGCTGTTCGGGGGCGCGCACAGGCGCGTGCGGGTGCGTGGGCACCTGTGCGTAACGGCGTGCGCACGAACGCGGCGTTTGTCGCCAATCAGCCTATTTAGGCTTGCTTCTCCCTCTGATCAGTGCTGCCTGATCAACAGCTCCGTGCCTAGTTCCTGTTTCCTGTTTTCTGTTTCCTGTTTCCTGTTCCTAGTTCCTGTGATTCCTGTGTTCCTGATCTGTTGACAACCCGGCTTGCCTTCTGGACTCTCCTGACCTCCGCCTGCATTTGACCCCGGCCTGTTTTGACTTCGCTTCTGCCTGCTCCTTCTGTACCTCTGCTGCCCGCCTGTTGCCAAACCCAGCTTGTGCACTAACCTGTCTCCAGCTCCTGCTCAGCATCTGTTGTCTGTGCCGCTGACTATCATCTGCTGTTTGAAGACTGCTAATCTCCGGAACACGGACTCCTGCTCAGGCTCTCATACCACTCCGCACTCGTGGGCTTCCTGTCTGCTCTACCAGGGGCCGTGAGTCGGATATGTAAAGGAGCCTACCCTCTGCCCAAGTGGACTCTCCGGTCTGGTAAGTGAGAGACCTGACAGTATCAGGCAGCCATGACCGAGTCTGGGCAGGGGGCCTCCCCCATGGATGAACTTTGTAGGCTCCTCGCGGGCCTTACCCAAGCAGTCAAGAGCCTACAAGAAGGCTACACCAGATAAGAGGGTCAGGTCTAAGCCCTCTCAGCTGCTCCTTCCCCCAAGGGGCACCATCTGCCGGACTCTCCTCAGCACCCTCCGTAGTAATGCTCCCTCTGGAACCCAGGGTACCCACACCTGAGAAATTTACTGGAGATCGTCGCAAATATCGGGCCTTCCGTAACGCCTGCGAGCTCTACTTTGCGCTACAGCCTCGCACGTTCTCTCTGGACACCACTGGTGGGATTTGTCATTGCACTGCTGTCTGGCGAGCCCAGGACTTGGGCTCATCATTTACTGGAGCAGAAGTCCAGATCCTTAGATACCCTGGACGCTTTTTTCCTGGCAATGTCCCAATTGTACGAGGACCCTCAACTTACCACTACTGCTGAGGCAGACCTGCATTCCCTGCAGCAAGGCCGCAAAGCGGCCGAAGACTACGCAGTTGAGTTTCGTCATTGGAGCTCTGATACAGAGTGGAACGACGCTGCCTTGCGTCATCAATTTCGGATGGGGTTATCTGATCCCCTTAAGGATGAACTGGCACGTGTTGGGATACCCCAGACTCTGCACGAACTTATAAACCTATCTATTCAAATTGACCGACGTCTGAGAGAAAGACGCTCTGAGAGGTCCTCTGGTCACCCTCGTCCTATTTGGATGCTCCCTAGAGTTCCCAGTCCCCCCAACCAATTGCCTCCCTCCTCTACTTCAGCCACGGAAGCACCCGAACCCATGCAGCTTGGTCTTCTCTGGCCATCCCTTACCCCGGAAGAGAAGATGCGCAGATGTACGCACAACCTATTCCTGTATTGCGGGGAACATTTTGTGAGGACCTGCCCTAAAAGATACGTAAGTGTCTGACGTCTTCTTCCGCTTGTGCATCTGTTTTGCCCAAACCTGGTAACCATTTGACTATATCTGTTGTATTACAGCTCCCCGGAAAGAACATCCCGGTGTCGGTCATTATTGACTCTGGAGCATGCAGTGGCTTCATCGATCAAACCTTTGTCAATAATCATGGCATTCCTCTTCAACCTAAGACCCAGGGTCTTGCAGTATTCCTAGCTGATGGCTCTACCCTTAGTTCAGGTCCAGTCACCTGGGAGACTGTTCCACTACTGGCCACCATAGGCCCGGAACATCAGGAACTCTTACGTTTGGATGCCATCTCCTCCCCTATCTTCCCAATCATTCTCGGAATGCCCTGGCTACAGGCACATAACTCCAGCACTGACTGGTCCACAGGAAGAATCCAATTCTCATCTGACTACTGCAGGCAACATTGCTTACGTGGGACCCCCGTCTCACCGACTCAATGTCTTTGTTTGGATTTGGATACCAAACTTTGCCCATCTCTTCCCGAGGCCTATCAGGACTTCCAGGATGTCTTCAGTAAGAAGGGGGCAGAGACTCTTCCAGTTCACAGGCCGTATGACTGCCCAATAGAACTTTTACCTGGAACCGAAGTTCCCTTTGGAAGGATTTTTCCACTAACTGAGCAGGAGCTGGGCACCTTAAAAAACTACATTGACGAGAACTTAAAGAAAGGGTTTATCCGCCCTTCCACGTCTCCAGCCGGTGCAGGCATTTTCTTTGTGGAGAAGAAGGACCACACCCTACGTCCCTGTATCGACTACCGGGAATTAAACAAAATTACTGTAAAGAACAGATACCCCTTACCCTTAGTACCCGAGCCATTCCAGAGACTGGGAACCGCAAGAGTTTTCACCAAGCTGGATCTCCGCGGGGCATACAACTTATTTCGCATAAGAGAAGGGGATGAGTGGAAAACAGCTTTTCATACTCGATTGGGGCACTATGAGTACCTTGTCATACCCTTTGGCCTGTGCAACGCACCAGCCACCTTCCAGCACTTTGTCAATGACGTATTCTGTGACTTCCTAGACCTCTATGTCATAGTCTATCTGGACGATATTTTGATTTTCTCCGCCTCTCTGACTGACCACCGCAGGCATGTGCGAAATGTTCTCACCCGACTTAGGCAACATGGGCTCTATGCAAAACTTTAGAAATGTGAGTTTGAGCTTCAATGCATTCAGTTTGTGGGCCTGATCATCTCCCCTGAGGGCATCAAGATGGATCCCCAAAAGGTATCTGCTATCCTGGACTGGCCTGCACCTATTGATAAGAAAGGGGTACAACGTTTTATTGGCTTTGCCAACTTTTATAGAAAATTCATAAAAGGGTTCTCTTCGATAATCACTCCTATTACTGAACTTACCAAACAAGGAAGTCGGTTTTGCTGGACTCCTAAGGCGCAGTCGGCCTTCGAGGAACTCAAGGCTCTATTTACCACAGCCACCATTTTAAAACACCCCAACCCAGCCCTATCATTTGTGTTGGAAGTTGACGCTTCCGAAATTGCGGTAGGGGCCATACTCTCACAACGGCAAGGCACCAAAACTCTTCTGTACCCTGTGGGATTTTTCTCACGAAAACTCTCACCTTCCGAGAGAAACTACGATGTGGGTGACCGTGAACTCCTAGCTATTAAGGCGGCCTTGGAGGAATGGCATTATCTTCTGGAGGGTGCTGCTTATCCCATACTGGTCTACCCGGACCATAAAAACCTGGAATACCTGGGAACGGCTAAGAGGTTAAGACCCCGGCAGGCCAGATGGGCCCTTTTATTTTCTCGATTCCAGTTCCATGTCACCTTCAGAGCCGGCTCCATAAATATTAAATCTGACGCACTCTCACGAATGTTCCATGATTCGGAAGAAACCGCACCTCTAGATACCATCCTTCCCCCTGGGAATTTCTTGCTTCTTCAGGAAGATCTAATCTCTTGAATCAGACGGGCTTCTATGGGGGCGACTCCGCCCGCTGGGGCCTGTACCAAGAATGGCCTATTTTGGCATGAAAACAAGATTGTGGTCCCCGAAGAACTAAGGGTACAGGTATTGGAACTGTGTCACGATTACAAATTAGCTGGACATTTCGGCTCACGAAAAATGAGTGATCTGGTACTACCTACCTTCTGGTGGCCTCATCTCATCAGGGATTGTAGAAGGTTCATTAATTCCTGCAATACTTGCGCTAGAAGCAAAACCAGCCGGGCCAGAGCTTGGGGACTGTTAAAACCTCTTACAGTCCCAGAGAGACCATGGAGCATGATCTCAATGGATTTTGACATTGAACTCCCCCCATCAGAAGGCTTCTCCTCCATCTTTGTCGTGGTAGACAGATTGTCTAAAATGGCTCATTTTCTCCCAATGAAGGGTACCCCATTGGCCACGGAGATGGCTGATATGTTTATTAAAGAAATTGTCAGGCTACATAGAGTTCCGAAGAATATAGTTTCTGATCGTGGTGTCCAATTCACCTCCAGATTCTGGAAGGCCCTCTGTGGCTCCTTGGAAATTGAGTTGGCATTCTCCTCGGCCTACCATCCCCAGTCCAATGGGCAAACTGAGAGGACGAATCAGACGCTGGAACAGTATCTCTGCTTCTTCTCTGTATTCTCCCAGGACGATTGGGCCCCCCTACTCCCTATTGCAAAGTTATACTCTTATAATAACTCCTTGCATTCAGCCACCAACCAGACTGCATTCTATGCCAACTATGGCTTTCATCCTACCTTTTTACCTGGATCAATACCTGAATGTTCTGTTCCTGTAGTATCAGAGACTCTGAATTTCTTCTCAGTGAACAATAAGCTGTTACAAGATACCATGGCCAAGGCCCAAGAAGGTTATAAAAAGGTGTTTGACAAAAATAGGCGTGGAAAACTTGTGTTGGAACCTGGTAACCCAGTATGGGTTGGAGCGTGGGAGGAGCCAAGGACGCTCTGTGCAGATCAGCAGTTTCACACAGTGTACTGCACTGAATCTGCTCCTGTCTAAGGCGGCTGACAGCTATAGTAAAACCTGCATATGCCTTATCATTATAAGGCACGCGTGAGTGGATTGAAGTTTGCCTGTGTACCTTGGTATCCTAACTATTGCACAATGATTGGTTTTTTCTCTTATCTGCCTGTTTATGATTCTCACATTGGTTGTGAATAGAAGCAAAAAACACATTGGTACTATAAAGATCAATGAGCACCTAAATTAAGCAAGTGTTTTTAAACAGCTTTGCTAGTGATCAAAAGCTCTATACCAATCAGGATTCTACACCTGTATAATTGAACCTTCTGAATACATCCCTATATATTTATTTTTATGTGGACTTTTTATGTGAATTTTTTACACATTTGGTGTCACTAATTTTTTATAATTTTACACTATTTTGATTGCTGGATTTTTTAGGAATTTTTACTCACTGCTGGATTTATTTGACTATTTATATTTATTCTTATATATTCATTTTCATGCACATTGTGAAGCGCTTCAAATATCATTATTTAACCCAGTATGGTTATCTACCGCCAATCTGAAACTGGCATGTCCATCCAAAAAACTAGGCCCTAAGTTCCTGGGTCCCTTCCTGGTAAGGAGAAAAATTAATGATGTTGTCTACGAGCTTGATCTGCCGAATTCCCTGAAGGTGCACCCGGTCTTCCATGTATCTCTCTTAAAGCCGGTTATCCCCAATTCTTTTGTTGGCCGTACTGTCGGTCCACCCAAACCCATCCTTATAGACAACGGGGAGGAATTTGAAGTAGAGGCAATATTAGACTGCAGAAAAAGATGAAATCAAACCCAATACCTCATAAAGTGGAAGGGATATGGCCCTGAGGACAATTCATGGGAACCAGAAGATAATTTGCATACCGGGGAACTTCTGCAAGCTTTCAAGGACTCACATGCCTCCAAGTTGGCCCAATTGGGCATCCGGTGTCTGCCCTTGAGGAGGGGGCACTGTCAGAGAGGTTACCTGATTGGGCGTCGTCGCGTGCCGGGGCGCGTTGGTGCGCGCTTTCCCGCGGGTGCTCGGGCGCCTGCTTCTATGGGCACTGGTGTTGGCATGCCGGCTGGCCGTGGCGGACACGGTGGTGCCCGGGCGCGTACGCGTGTTCGCGTTAGCGCGCGTTCACCTATGGGCGCTGCTATGTATTCGCCTGGTGGCGCTGGTGTGCATGGCGCTGTCCGGGCACGTGCTCGGGTGCGTGCAGGTGCGCGGGCCCTGTGCGTAACGGCGCACGCACGAACGTGGCGTTTGGTGCCAATCAGCCTATTTAGGCTTGTTTCTCCCTCTGATCAGTGCTGCCTGATCAATAGCTCCCACCTGTCTCCAGCTCCTGCTCAGCATCTGTTGTCTGTGCCGCTGACTATCATCTGCTGTTTGAAGACTGCTAATCTCCGGAACACAGACTCCTGCACAGGCTCTCATACCACTCCGCACTTGTGGGCCTCCTGTCTGCTCTACCAGGGGCCGCGAGTCGGATATGTAAGGGAGCCTACCCTCTGCCCAAGTAGACTCTCCAGTCTGGTAAGTGAGAGACCTGACAGTCTGAGTCCTTAGTACAATTGCGTCTGATTCTGACTAGCTGACCCTTTGGAATATTAAACAGCCATGGTTTGTGATGACAGCTAGTGATGGGTAGATAGCTGTTTCTCGCCACCTCTTTGAAATGTGTTTTAGTGAAAAGTTTATCATTTTCAATATGAATTTCTAAATCAAGAAACTGTATTTGTTTTTCGTCAATCTGCCAAGTAAGAGATATATTTCTGTCATTCTGATTCAATTTGGACAGAAATCTTTCCAGTGAATCTTTATTACCATTCCATATAATTAAAATAACGTCAATAAATCTTTTATAAAGTTGTAGTTGACAAGGTGTATTTTTGTATACTGCTCCTGCTTCCCATTGGGCCATGAACACATTGGCCACACTTGGGGCAAATTTGGCCCCCATGGCAATTCCAGTGGTCTGTTTATAGAAATCACGGTTGTGCCAGAAATAATTATTTTTAAGAGAAAATTCTATGCATTTAATAAGGAACTTTCTTTGTATACATGGTAAATTACTAATGATCGTATACCTCTCTTGATATGGGTGGGTTCCTTGACTTTTTTGATTTTTAATTCCTCTAGGTCTTTTAGAACCAAATTTTTGAAGACTTCAATGTGTTGGTTATCGTGAACCTGAGGATTAAACATCGTTTTATTGCTTAAGGTACTATGCTGTACCATCCCTTGGGCTGATGATCTGGTGGTGTCCCTCGTTTGTGGATTACTCAAGATCGCTTTCTTTATATTGATGTTTCTTATATACTTGCGTATTCCAATATAGGCGTCGAATTTATTTAGATGCTGTACTGGCACATATTTAAGACCCTTATCTAGGACAGCTAGCTCCTCCCTACTTAGCTCCTGTCCACTAAGGTTAAAAATGCCTTCTCCAACTATTCGCGATTTCTTTTGGATTCGCTTTCCTCTCTTGGTTCTGGAGTTCTTCTTGGATAATCTTCTTGTTGTTGCCTCCTTGGTGAATTGTGTGATTCTTGTTGGTGTCTTCTTGGGGACTGGCGTGTCTTTTCTTGTCTCCGTCTCGGGGAATGGTCCCTCCAGCCTCGATCTAAAAAATCCCCTTTTGTCTATCTTGTTGGTAGTAAGGTTGGCGACAATAGGAGTTGTGATCCGTCTGATGTCTCAATGGTTCAAACCTGTTATAGGTATGAATCGGGCTTCTCTCCCATCTCGCTTGTGGGTGTGGATAGGTATATTCTCTAGTGTCTTTGTGGTGTCCTTCATAGTGGGATCTATCTTGTTGAGGTCTTTCATATATATAGCCATTGTTGTACTGTCTATCTTGTTGGGGTCTTGAATAATAGCCATCATTCGGATGAGGTTTCTTGAACAGTTTTTTAAAAGGTTTTTTTCTATTATTTTTAGGGGATTGATACCCAGTTATTCTGATATCCCTGATAGTCTTGGTTTCTTCTCGGTGTCTGATAATCTTCCCTTTTTCATCCATCAGATGGTGGAGGTTGTTGAGGAGTACTTGCTATCGGTTCTTCAATTCGTACTTCGTGTTCAGGAGTAGTATAGACTGAGGTTAGCAATGGTTCCTCTAATTTGCTTTGCCATTTGAAAACCTGATCCGCCTTGTAGTCTGAAGTATCTCTTTGATACTTTTTCATTTTTCTTTGCTGGACTTCTAGGTCTTTAGCAATGAGATTTTTATGCATTTGATTAGCTAATAGGCTAAATTCAGTGGAGAACTTATAGGGTTCCAATTTGAGTTTTAAATCTTCTATTTGTTGGTCAATATACTGCATTTTTCTATATTTTCTTCCCAAGAGGAATTCTAAACCTTCTATACTTTTCTTATTAAAGAATTCATACCACTAATCGATGGACTCTTTATCCGTGAGTCCATCGTTGGGTGGTAGTTCCCATCTGAGCCTTCTGGGTACTATATTTTCTCTAAGATAGCATTCATAAGTATTCGTATCCCATCATAGACTAACTTTTTTCTCCATGGTGTGTCCAAGTTTACGCACCAGACTGGCTAGATCACTATTAGTTTTAGTTTGTATGGAGAAAATTTCATCTAGATTAATTTATCTTTGTTCAATAAATGTGAATACCTTCCTTAGGGGCTGCAAAGGTGAAACAGTGATGGACTAAAATAAAAACAATAATGAGGGACCTCTGCGCTACGAAAAAGTGAAAATGTGAAAGTGTGTATAGTGCTGCAAAATCTAGTGGTATACCACTAGATTTTGCAGCACTATACACACTTTCACATTTTCACTTTTTAGTAGTGCTGAGGTCCCTCATTATTGTTTTTATAGAGGTGGGCAGAGCCTAATAGGAACTGAGAGACTAGTTCCTCATCAGATTTGCTTTACTTTTGATTGACAACAGTTGGCAGTGGGTGGATCCATAGTCGTTATTCAGTCTTATAGTGGCTTTTGGAATTTGGTATGGTGCTCTGTCAATCACAGGCAAGGAAGACCTGATGGGGAAATAGTCTTGTTGTTTCCCATTAGGATCCGCCCATCCAACAGACACGGCGGCCATGAATTTGAGTTGTCGGGTGGCTGGAGCCTAAAGAGGAGCTTTGTGAGAGTTCCCCATCAGATCCACCTTGTGTGCAATTGACAGCAGATGGTAGTGGCTGGATTAATCCATTATTGGACTGAATATCAGCTAGCACAAGCATAGCAGACCTTATGGGAAGCTAGTCTTTCAAGCATTCCCCATCAGGCTCCGCCCACTGCCAGTTCAGAGTGACTTGCCTCATTGGTTGCCTCAAGGACATAAATATAAAACACGTTCAAACATATTAATAAAGTGATGAACACACAATGCCCTCCTTCCTCTGTACACCAACTCTTATGAGGTGTAAACACTGTCGGACTTTTCAGCTACAAATGTCCGACAGCCTGTCCGACAGACTTTCGACAGACTTTCAACTGACTTTTGACGGACTTTTGGCGGACTTTCTAATGACTGGACTTGCCTACACATGATCACACCAAAGTCCGACGGATTCGTACGTGATGACGTACACCGGCCTAAAACAAGGAAGTTGATAGCCAGTAGCCAATAGCTGCCCTAGCGTCGGTTTTTGTCCGTCGGACTAGCATACAGACGAGCGGATTTCTGGGTCCGACGGAGTTATGACTTAAAGATTTGAAGCAAGTTCCAAATCTAAAGTCCGTCAGATTTGCGACTGGAAAAGTCTGCTGAAAGTCCAGGGAAGCCCACACACGATCGGATTGTCCGCCAGATTTGGTCCGTCGGCATCCGTTGGACTTTTGTAGCCAAAAAGTCCGACCGTGTGTACGCCCCATGAGTGTTAATTCCTGCCAGTTTGCTTATCTGAGAACTGGAAGGAAATTTGTCACAGCCATAGTGACAGATTTAAAAAGTGGTAGGAAATACCTGTGTAGCACTAACTCTCGTTGGAGCTGCTGGTTTAAAATGGGCTTGTTATCTTCACTCTCGACACCTCTGTTTCACCGGCACCGGGTCTAGGGTTCCGTTGTGTTTACCTCTGGACAATATAAGCACCAAACACTTGAGTGGGTTTTCCAATACTTTAATGAATTTAATAAAGGAAGTAGCAAGAAAGAGGCTTGAACCTTTAAGCCAACCCGGCAGTACTATGCGGTAAAACTACTTTAGGATATGTCCTCCAACCGAGTCACCAGGCCCCTCTCCAGACCAGCACTCTCATCTCCTTGGTTGTCCAGCTACTTCACTCAGGATAAACAGCTCAGGACCATTCCTCTGCTGCTGTGGTAGGCCCCAGACAGGCTTCTGGGCCCACCCACACGCCGCAGTGCCCTGGGCCTCTGGACCGAAGGACCATGAGGTTGTACTCTTAACGCATACCTGTCAGCCAGGAGGGCCAGCAGATGGCTGAAAAACGAACCCCAGAACATGGCGTCTGTCCCATAAATACCCTCTCCCAGAATGCAACTCGGAGGACCACCTCCACTGAGTTATTTCCAGGAAAGAGGAGCACTCATACGCTTCAACACGTTGCTTTTCCAGCACTGGCCCATGGTGACAACGACACCTACCGGCACAGTGTGGAACTACACGCAACGTCAGCCAAGCTGTAACAGAGGCAAATACAACTTCCTATAATAAGTGACCCACTAGATTTACCTATCAGCGGTAGATGAAAATCTACCAGCGCTACACCTGAATCTGGCATACATGTAATGTGATTTAGGTACACCATGGTGGCTCCCTAACAATTGAAAAAAAAGCTGTCACATTTATTAGAGGTAATAGTAAATACGCTAAATATTTTGTTGCCTACACTCTGCAGTTGGAGGTTTGATCAGCTGAACACCCATTTGTTCAGCCATTCACACAAGATTTTCCATAGACTACACACAGTGCAAATATGCTCCCTGCTGGTCAAATGTTCCTATTAACTCTCATCGTCAAAAGTTCTTTCTATATTTTTGTCTTAGGTTTGAATGTTAGGGGTTGTTCCAAACCCAGCAAAAGGCAACAGGAAAACTAATACACACATATTACAAACATTTGTTACACTTGCAGAAATGTTAAGACATTCTGACAGCATTTTTTTAATAAATCAGCCCCCTAGATTACAAAACCAACCGGTAGGACAACAGCAAAGAAAAAAAAAAACAAAACATTAAAATCAGCATTTGTGCAGGCTATAAGCTTATAATCACACAAAAATAAACCGTAAACTCACATTATCAAAGATTATGTAAATGTACTGTTAATTTGCTCCTTTATCGTAGTTTACCTTTAAAATTAAACATCTGATTAAACAGCACTTGCTTTGAAGACAAGTACCTGCCTTTTCATATTATTTCTAGTTACTTAATTTAAAACATGATTCCATACAAGGACCGCACAGAAATGTTCTTGCTCTAAGCAATAATTTCAGTGTAATACATATAAATGCTCAAATATTATTTTTAATTTCAAGGAAATATAAAAAGTCATACTACATATATTTTGCCATAAACCACATCTCTCTGTGCTGATTCTGCACAGCATAGATCCATATTGATTAGTAATTAAACTTTTATGGGTTCTCTGCTTCACAGCTCATAACTTTGAAAGCTACCTTGAATGAGTGGTTGGCTTGGCCAGAGTGAGAATTTTCTGCTCTCAAAGTCACTTTATCTTAAATTTAAGTGTTTGATCTTGAGGCATGCTGTAGATCAACCTGTCACTTTTTTTTATATATTTGTATGTAATCTCATGAACAGGAAATAATTGAAACATACGAGGGGCTGTTTTTGAGATGATCTACCCCATTATGAAAACATAATATTCCAGGGGTTTGTGTACATGGCATGCATTTATGTTCAATTGCTTTGAACAACATTTGCCATGAGTGAGTCTCGTGATAACTTTTATATCTTGCTATATTGGGAAATGTGTGTTTCTTTTTTTTTTTTGTCTCACATTTAATAGAAATCAAATGATGTGTGCACATTGTTTACAGGTGGACTCCAGGCAATAGTATTTTTTTAAATTTTTTTACTTCTAATTCTTCGAAAAACATTGAAAAATATGTCTGGCAACTTTGTATCATAGTACCTCTTGCTCTGTATGTCCACCATCCCCACCTTCCGGCTGACACCAGGGTTGCAACTAAAATTGACCCCAGTGCTGGTATCATGTCCCCACCCATGTGAAAGCTTGCTAGTGTGCTATTAGTGGCAGTGCAGGCAAATTTTATATTTTGCCTCATTGTAAAATGAGTCTTTGAATCTGGATCAAAAGTTTACTGCAGTTCAGAGCTGGACAACTCATACAGGCAGGTCTCTGGTGCCTCCCCCTAGTGCTGGAAGGTTGGAGAACTTTCTGGAAACTGGAGGGTGGAGGCCTGGAGGGTTGATCTGCATACTTATGGGAGCTTGGCCAATCTCCAGGCAGTGAGCCTGGCATGGAGGCTAAGCCAGCCCTTAAATATGGATTAGTTATGCTGGCAAGGGAGTCATATGGAGGATGGAATGCTGAGGAGACTGGGGGCCCTTGAGGAGAACACCTGGCCGGGAGGAGGGGGGCTCTGCCTCAGTCTGGGGCTGGCCTGGGAGGATTTTGGCAACATCACGGTCCAGAAGGAATCTTGCCTAGGAAGCAATGATAGAAAAAAGGACAGTGTGAGAACAGCAGCACTTTCAGGAACTTGCAAAGGGAAACACTGTCACAAGTAGCAAGCCTTTATGGAAAACAGTATTGGGTTTATATCTTTCCTTTACCTTTGCCCAGGGAAATCTTCAGTAGCAGCCAGGTGGGCTAATGAAGAAGCAGCCGGGTGGGCTGGTAGTTCCTGAGGCCTGTCCATAGTGCAGATCAAGTCACTCCTGTATGGAACCTACAGTTTTTGTGCTACTTTGAAAAGGAACATAAAGTTCCTAGTCCTTAAGGAGCTTTCATTTTTTATATCAGAGACTGTCAGCTCTCAGGAGTGAGATCAATCAGAGTTGTACATAGGGAAGAAGAAGAGATCAATCAGAGTTGTACACAGGGAGAAAGTTGTCCCTGATTTTTATTGCTATCATGTTGGGCATCCCATAATTCCTATTCCCCATCCAAGTTATTACCCTTTATAAAACATAAAAACCAAGCTCAAAGACTGTTCCTTGTGTCTGGAAAAAGTGTGGAGAATACCTGTTGCCTGGCTGTACAGGAGTGGGAAATCCGCCCACCAGTGGCTCCTTCTGGGGTGAGCGCTACACTAATAAAGTCAAAAATATTACCCCAGCGACTTGGAACTCAATCCTTCTGTAACATGCATTTTGGGTTATGTGCACATAGACAGTAAAATTGTATGTTCTATTTGAACAGAATCACCTAGACAGTGACAAAACAGTTATATGGGGCCTGCTTGTGGTAGCCACAATGTGAGTTGACAGTAACATTTATTTCTGTATTTTCTAGAAATAAATCCAGAATTCTGTATGTTCTTTTCTTTTTTTCGTCTACCATTGACTTTAATGTGGTTTGGATTGATGTCAGAACTTCAGCACAGTTTGCCGAACCTCTCGAGAACCCAACCCACGTACGTTCGGCTCATCCCTAAATTAGGCTGTACAGAACCCCCTCACCCTGCAGCTCTATTTTGTTTTTCATCCTTCAATCTAAAACCTAAACCTTAAATCCTTAAAACTAAACTGGTCAACTGCTTGTTTCTGTTTAGAGGGCAGTAAAAGAACTTTAACTTACCTGATCCTCCTCATGCCTGGCAGAAAGTGCTCTCCTACTTTCCAGTGGTGAACTTTCCCTTGGCATCCTCACATTCAATGCAAGGCTCTCAGTCTTGATGATGTCAGACAGTTTACTATACCTTAGTTAAGGATGAAACCCCCCCCCCAAAAAAATAGTGATTTATACTGATGATTTCACTGTCATTTCAGACAAGAAAGGGGCTGGTAAATGACATATTTACTGGCCCCTTCCCCGTTCTTCATCCTGGCAGATGACAGGGGATGAGGGGGTGCCAGGAGAAAGCACATCGGGGCTGGGAGAGATCAAAGCAAAGTCGGGAGAGAGGAAACAGTGGGGCTGTGAGAGAGGAGACAGTGGGGCCAGAAGATCACAGCGGGGCAGCAGGACCTGGATTGAAGCAGCGGCATATAGAGAAACCAATCCCCTCCATTTCCCTCCTGAAGCCCCTGAATGCCTGTGGGAGGGATAGGAAGAGAAGCCGGCATTCAGCAGCTGCAGAGGATTCTGTATATGCCGCTGTCTGGTTAGGACATGCCGTGGCTGCCTAGTTCGTCTAGTGGTAGCGCTAGCCCTGCTGCTTTGCTATTGTCCAATTTTTTCTCTTAAAGCAGAATTCCAGCCATAAATAACACAATGAATGGCCTTTTAAAGGATAAATGAACAAAACCAGCTTGTCTGCAATATTCACCTTCAATCCAGAGCTTTCCCCCACCCAGTACTTTTTTGCCACTAGATACCCTCAGTTTCATAGCCAGCACCCTTCAACCAACTTACTCTGTGGAAGGCTGGCCTGGACCTGTACCATCCTGCGAATGGACAGTTAAAGGATTAGCAGCTCTGTGATGAGCTCATCTGTCACGCCTTCTCTTCTTAGCAGCATGTTCCTTGTCAGCACATGAACCGATTGACACCTTCTACAGCTTCTCACCCTCCAGCCCTACTGTAGAGGCAGTAAAAGGCCTATATCAGGTAAAATGTAATTACTTACTTGGATTTAAAAAATACATTTAATAAAGCATTAATGATATCAGAGCTGCATTAATCTTATCTTATTATATCTGCAAGAGTTCAGCTTTCAATATACGGTCATTATAACCTATCTTATTGTCAAATTGTTTTATCAATTCTATATTGCTATGGTGATAAAAGAAACAGCTACATAGCTGTCTTCGTTTTTTCTTTTCTTGAAATGGCAATTTTGGAGACATTGGGGTGCTGAGTTCTTTCCATCTAATAAGATGACATGTGGTGAAATGTTGCCTGTAGATATTTTTTCTTCTGATTCCTGCTTTATTTTCTTCTCCTCCTGAAAGATAGACTAAATGTCTAATAGAACAATACATTATTTCCTTCTGCCTACAATGATATACGCTATATAGACAAGTTAAAAATCTGCCCATTGTTGCTTTCCATACAGTTTGCATTATTCCACGACATAAAACAGTCTTCTGTATTATCGCTTTTCTATGAACGTCCAGATGCTATTTGTATTTGAGGCGAACAAAACAGACACAGTAAGGCCTATGAAACAGAATTGTTTGACTAGCTTATCTTCACAAAGTTCAAGTTCCAGCATATTTACCAAGGCTTCAGGCCCTTCTTTCCTCCACTGCGGAACAGTTTGTGCATTATGTTTTGTTTTATTACTGCCAACACTTTTCTGTTTACAACAGAGAAACCTCCTTTTTATGTTATTTCCCAAGGACAATTACAAAATAATGCAATATACTCCTATAAAGTAGTTTATTAAAGGGGTTGTAAAGGTAAAAGTTTTTTCACCTTAATGTATTCTATGCATTAAGGTGAAAAAACATCTGACAATACCGGTCCCCCCAGCCCCCCTGTTTTACTTACCTGACCCCTCGAAAGTCTCGCGCTTGCCCCCGACATCCTCTTCGCCGCTCAGCCTGGCTGTTGATTGGTTACAGTGGATGGATTGAAAGCAGCGCAGCCATTGGCTCACGCTGCTGTCAATCACATATAATGAGGCGGCGTGCCGAGGGTGGGGCCTAGTGATACAGTGAGCTGCTATGGCCACCGGCTGTTTCCCGGGAGCGCGCCCGCAAGCACTCAACACCATGCGAGCAAGCTCGCATGAAGGTGTTGAGTCCTTGCGGGGGGGAGCCGAGACAGCCACCGAGGGACCCCAGAAGAGCAGGTTCCGGGCCACTCTGTGCAAAACGATCTGCACAGTGGAGGTAAGTATAACATGTTTGTTACTTAAAAATATATATATATATCTTTAGTGATCCTTTAAGATACAAAAGGCCATGTCAATCCACTCTCTCTGAGCCCAGGCTGTCATGGACCAACTATCTGGTGCAACATCATCATTTGGCCTGGGTTCAATGAATTACAGCACTCACACATCATTACGTGGACACCACTCAGTGTAGCAGTAAGGACCGCCACCTTCAGAGCATAAGAGGAAAGACCCAGGACATCATGGGATAAGCAAAAAGAAAAAGCATATTGGATTTAGAGGGGTTTTTGAATTACTACAATTCAACTTCAAATTAATTTGTCTTAAAAGTTTAAATCTAGAGAACTATCCCAATACACCACCAGGCACCTAATTTGTCCTACTATTAGCCTTCTGTAAACCCCTGCATAGTAGCACTCTAGAGGAAGCTCAATTATTTGAGTGGCAAAGCATATGTGCTGCCAGATAAAATGCTCTAAGAAGAAAAGTGCAGAGTGAGCAGGGGGTCTATCTCTTTTACAAAACTTGGAGAAATGAGGAAAAACGATTGGTGCACACCCCAGGCTAGCTAACTACACCTTCTGTGTGACTTTTCTAGCTTATCTAGTACACTAATCTAGCTTTATAAATACTCACCAATTTGCCACACACTGATTTTTTTTTTGTGGCAGTTCAGTATCAGTTATGTACAGGAAGCACAAGGGTGGGTCATAGATAGGAGATATATGGCTCTACTATTTGGGTAGTGATCCCTTTAAGGGGGGGGTGATGGGAACACATTTTTAAAGGTCCTGGAATTCGGAGGCTAGGTGAGACTTTGGATGGGAAAGAGTCTCCAACTTGTCATGCTTACCCCTAACGCAGGTGGTCAGGCACTATAGCTAGCTTCTGTGTTCTTCACCTGTAGCCCCTTTCCCATAAAGCAAGCAGGCCTACTGGCATTCATTTGCCCCAGGACTTATACACAATAGTATAGCACCAGTGGCTACCATGCTGCGGCAGGCGCAAACTAAGCACAGCAAACAGGTACTTGCTGTTGGCAGAAAGGCAGAGTGGTGTAAGAGCAGTCCAGGTGGGCAAGGTTCAGAATAGTCAGGGCAATCCATAGTCAAAAGGCAAGCAGAGTTCAGAGAATAGTCTAAGTTCCAATCTGAAGTCATAAACAGGGAAATCCAAACAGCAGAGCAGGGCAGACAAGCAGGGAGCTTGAAGCATGTGTTAAACACAATATCACAAGCATGAGACTGCAGGCTTGGCTGGCCTAAAGTGGTTCTAAAGGCTCAAGGTTTTTTTTATTCTATGCATTAAGGTAAAAAACCTTCTATGTGCAGCAGCCCCCCCCCCCCAGCCCCCCTAATACTTCACTGAGCCCCTTCTCAATCCAGCGATGTGCATGGGAGCTTTCCGGGGACTCTCATTCCTCATTGGCTGAGGCCATTGGCTCCTGCTACTGTCAATCACAGCCAGTGAGCCAATGAGGAGAGAGAAAGGCGGGGCTGAGTCATGGCTCTGTGTGTAAATGGATACGCAGAGCCACGGCTCAGGAGCAAGCCTGCTTGTGTGCCCCAGAGCAAGCTGCTTGCTCTAGGGGCACTTGGCAGGGAGGGGCCAGGAGCACCGGTGAGGGACCTGAGAAGAGGAGGATCCGGCCTGCTCTGTGCAAAACCTCTACACAGAGCATGTAAGTACAGTGCTTTGAAAAAGTATTCATACCTCTTGAAATTTTCCACATTTTGGCATACAACAAGAAACGTAAATGTATTTCATTGGGATTTTATGTGATAGACCAACACAAAATGGCACCTAATTGTGAAGTCGAAGGAAAATAATAAATGATTTTCAATATTTTTTGCAAATAAATATGTGAAAAGTGTGGCATGTACTTGTGTGCAGCCCACCTGAGTCAGTACTTAGTAGAACCACCTTTCACTGTAATTAGAGCTGCAAGTCTTTTTGGGGATGTCTCTACCATCTTTGCACATCTAGAAAGTGACATTTTTGACCATTCTTCTGCAAAATAGCAATTTTCAAAGTATTGCCACAGATTCTCAATTGGATTTAGGTCTGGACTTTGACTGGGCCATTCTAATTCCGTGTACACACGGGCGGACTTTTCGACCAGACTGGTCCGATGGAACAAAGCCGTCGGATAATCTGACCGTGTGTTGGCTTCATTGGACCTGCAGCAGACTTTTTCGGTCGAAAATCAGATGGACTTTAGATTTAGAACATGTTTCAAATCTTTCCGACGGATTTGAGTCCGGTCGAAAAATCTGTTCGTCTGTATGCTAGTCCAACAGATGAAAAACGACGCTAGTGCAGCTATTGGCTACTGGCTATGAACTTCCTTATTTTAGTACGGTCGTACGTCATCATGTACGAATCCGTCGGACTTTGGTGTGATCGTGTGTAGGCAAGTCAGTTCGTTCGAAAGTCCGTCGAAAGTCAGTCGAAAGACCGTCGGACCTTTGATGCCGAAAAGTCCGCCCGTGTGTACACGGCATTACACATGAATATGCTTTGATCTAAACCATTACATTGTACCTCTGGCTATATGTTTAGGGTCGTTGTCCTGCTGGAAGGTGAACAAGATGGGAGAACTAGAGATACAGTTGTACGAGGAGGATTTTGATTTTGTGGGAATTTCAGAAACTTGGTTCAACGGCTCTCATGATTGGCTCGCAACCACTCAAGGGTATTCCCTTTATCGCAGGGATAGAGAAGGTAAAAAAGGGGGAGGGGTATGCCTGTATATCAAGAATAATGTACAAGTGAATGTGAGAGATGACATCACTAAGGGAGCCAGGGAGGAGGTAGAATCCTTATGGGTAGAGCTCCAAAGGGATTAAACTAAGGGATAAAATAATACTGGGAGTATGCTATAGGCCCCCTAACCTGAGGGAGGAGGGGGAGATGGACCTCCTATTACAATTTGGATTAGAAGCAAGGATGGGAAGTGTCATCATAATGAGGGATTTTAATTATCCAGACATAGACTGGGCAGAAGGAATCGCACATTCGTCTAAGGCTCGCCAGTTCCTAAATGTCTTGCAGGACAATTTCATGGGTCAGATGGTAGATGCACATACTAGAAACAGAGCGTTACTAGACCTATGGATTACCAACAATACAGACCTGATCACGAATGTGGAAATAAGGGGCAATTAAGGAAACAGTGATCACAGGTCAATTAGTATAAATCACACAAATAGGAAACATAGGAAGCATAAGGGGAATACAAAGACACTGAATTTCAAAAGAGCCAACTTCCTTAAACTACGAACCTTACTAGAAGATATAAATTGGGATAAAATCTTGGGAGCAAAGAACACGGAGCAGAGATGGGTTTGCTTTAAGAGTATATTAAATAATAGCATGAGCCAGTGCATCCCATTGGGAAATAAATTTAAAAGAGCGAACAAAAGTCCTGGATGGATTAACTCCAATGTAAAAATGCATATAAAAGCAAATGGGAAGGTAAGGGTGCTCAGATAGAACACGAAAGACACGTAGTGGAGGAGAGCAAAAAAAATCCCAAGAAATTCTTTAAGTACATAAACAGTAAAAAAGGGAGGACAGACCATATTGGCCCCATAAATAATGAGGAAGGAAATCTGGTTACAAAGGATGGGGAGATGGCAAAGGTATTGAATGTATTCTTCTCCTCAGTCTTCACAAGGGAATCAGGGGGGGTTTCAGTAACCAAAACTGCAGTGTTTATCCTCATGACATATCACAGGAAGCACCCTCATGGCTAACAGAGGACAGAATTAGAAATAGACTTGGAAAACTTAGTAAGTCACCAGGACCAGATGGCTTGCACCCGAGGGTCCTTAGGGAACTCAGTCAAGTAATTGCCAGACCATTGTTCCTAATTTTTACTGACAGTCTACTGACTGGAATGGTACCAGCTGATTGGAGAAAAGCCAATGTAGCACCAATATTTAAAAAAGGGACAAAATACATCCATGGGAATTACAGACCAGTTAGCCTAAAATCAATAGTATGCAAGCTCTTGGAGGGGATGATAAGGGACTATTTACAAAATTTTAGTAATGAAAACGGTATCATTAGCAGTAATCAGCATGGATTCATGAAGAATCATTCTTGCCAAACCAATCTGTTAACCTTCTATGAGGAGGTGAGCTGCCATATAGATAAAGGAAGGCACGTAGATGTGGTGTATGTGGATTTTGCAAAAGCATTTGACGCAGTTCCCCATAAACGTTTACTGTACAAAGTAAGGTCCATTGGCATGGACCATAGGGTGAGTACATGAATTGAAAACTGGCTACAAGGGCGAGTTCAGAGGGTGGTGATAAATGGGGAGTACTATGAATGGTCAGGGGTGGAAAGTGGGGTCCCCCAGGGTTCTGTGCTGGGATTAATCCTATTTAATTTGTTCATAAACAACCTAGAGGATGGAGTAAACAGTTCAATCTCTGTATTTGTGGACGATACTTAGCTAAGCAGGGCAATAACTTCTTCGCAGGATGTGGAAACCTTACAAAAACATCTGATCAAATTAATGTGGTGGGCAACTACATGGCAAATGAAATTTAATGTGTAAAATTTTAAAATAATGCATTTGGGTGGCAAAAATATGAATGCAATCTACTCACTGGGGGGAGAACAGAATGGTGTCATGCATTAAAAAGGGGATTAACTCAAGAGATAAAGCAATAATTCTCCCATTTTACTAGACTCTGGTCTGGGCTCACCTAGAGTATGCTGTCCAGTTCTGGGTCCAGTTCTGGGTATCAGTTCTCAGGAACAATACTGGAAATGGAGCGAGTACAGAAAAAGGCAACAAAGCTAATAAAGGGACTGGGGGATATTAGTTATGAAGATGGGTTGTGAGCACTGAACTTATTCTCTCTGGAGAAGAGACACTTGAGAGGGGATATGATTTCAATTTACAAATACCATACTGGTGGTGACCCCACAATAGGGATAAAACTTTTCAGCGGAAGGGAGTTTAATAAGACACATGGCCACTCATTAAAATTAGAAGAAAAGAAGTTTAACCTTAAACTGCATAGAAGGTTCCTTACTGTAAGAGCGGCAAGGATGTGGAATTCTACAGGCGGTGGTTTCAGCGGGGAGCATCGATAGTTTTAAAAAACTATTAGATAAGCACCTGAACGACCACAACATACAGGGATATACAATGTAATACTGACATATAATCACACACATAGGTTGGACCTGATGGACTTGTGTATTTTTTTTCAACCTCACCTACTATTTAACTATGTAACCACCTCCCAGCCTCAAGTGTTTTGCAGACTCTAATGCCCCGTACACATGATCGGATTTTCCGACAACAAATGTTGGATGTGAGCTTGTTGGCGGAAAGTCTGATCGTGTGTATGGGTCATTACAGGTTTGGCTCCATCCACCTTCCCATCAACTCTGACCAGCTACTCTTTCCCTGCTAAAAAAAATCATCTCCACAACATGATGCTGCCACCACCATGTTTCACAGTGGGGATGGTGTGTTCAGGATGATGTGCAGTGTTAGTTTTCCACCACACATAGCATTTTGCTTTTAGGCCAAAAAGTTTAATTTTTGCCCCATCTACCCAGAGCACCTTCTTCCACATATTTGCTGTGTCCCCCACATGGCTTCTCACAAACTGCTAATGAGACTTCTTATGGCTTTCTTTCATCAATGGCTTTCTTCTCGCCACTCTTCCATAAAGGCCAGATTTGTGGTGTGCATGTCTAATAGTTGTCCTGTAGACAGATTCTCCCACCTGAGCTGTGGATCTCTGCAGCTCCTCCAGAATTACCATGGGCCTCTTGGCTCCTTCTATGATTAATGCTCTCCTTGCCTGACCTGTCAGTTTAGCTGGACAGCCATGTCTTGGTAGGTTTTCAGTAGTGCCATATTCTTTTCATTTTTGGATGATGGATTGAACAGTGCTACGTAAGATGTTCAAATCAAAACTTGGGATTTTTTTTATAACCTTACCCTGCTTCAAACTTCTCCACAACTTTGTCCCTGACCTGTCTGGTGTGTTCCTTGGCCTTTATGATGCTGTTTGTTCACTAAAGTTCTCTAACAAACCTCTGAGGGCTTCACAGAACAGCTGTATTTATACTGAGATTAAATTACACACAGGTCAACTCTATTTTATAATTAGGTGGCCTCTGAAGGCAATTAGTTCCACTAGATTTTAGTTAGGGGTATCAGAGTAAAGGGGGCTGAATACAAATGCATGCCACACTTTTCAGATATTTATTTGTAAAAAAATTTGAAAACCATTTATCATTTTCCTTCCACTTCACAATTATGTGCCACTTTGTGTTGGTCTATCACATACAATCCCAATAAGATACATTTACGTTTTTGGTTGTAACATGACAAAATGTGGAAAATTTCAAGGGGGATGAATACTTTTTCAAGGCACTGTATAACATGTTTGTTAATAAAAAATAAAAAAAAACACAAGACTTTAATATCACTTTAAATCAAGTTTGGTCTTGACCCAGAGACTGGCTACATCAATTACCTTGCAGGTGAACAAGCAGACAGTTGGAATGCATTACAGCCAAAACCGGGATGCTAGAATAAGACCAGCAGCTGTAATGGAGCAGGAGTGCTACATGCTCCCTACACAACCCTAATTATAGAACTTTGATCCCAAAAGGGTTAACCCATCTGCAGAGGAGACTTGAAAAGGAGTAGGAAGGAGTCAGCACCTGTCATTGAGGTGGCGTGGAGTAGTTCACAGCTGTAAGCAAGTGTGGACTGTTTGGCAACTGAGACACTTGCTTGTAGTACCCTGAAACAGATGGGAACCCTAAATCCAAGTGTGGGACAGGTATACGGACAGTGAGCCATTATTTTATTGTAACTATGCCAGGATTATGGACTGTTTGCCCTGGACTTTTTGAGAAACCAATAAAGACTGTTCACTTTAAGAAGTGGCTGACTGATCATCCAGGGCTCCCCATATTACAGTTAGTACAAACAGGGGCATACAATGGTCATTTCTGATGCTTTGGATCACTAAGCAGTAAGAACAATCAGTGGAGTTCTGTTCAATAGACCATCTTTTGGTTTTTGTTGATTCAACACACTACAAATGTTGGTGTGAGCAACAGATCCATGTACCTATCCGGAACAGATTCATGAATCTGTTGCATGAAGGGGAGCAGCATTGAGACCAGTGTCCATACTGCAGACTCTCTGTCCACAGTGCATGATCAGCCTTTTGTTAGGATCCTGTCAGCTCTGCAACTGACACATAATAGCAACTGGTCCCATTCAGCTTTGGGTCCAGAGATTCCCTTGTAGACAGCTGAAGTTAAACAAAAGGGTGATGCTGGCTGACATCATTGTCCAAATATGGTTTTTGCAATATTTGGGTAATGATATCAGCCAGCATCCCCTCCCCTTAGTGTGGAAACTCCGGTCTCAGTTCTGCTACCCTCAATGTAACAGATTGGAGATTCTCAGGTTGGCAGCTGAATGGGGCTGGAGGTGAGTCATGGGTTGCTTTAGTGCCGTTGTCAGCTGGCTTCGTAGAAACCAAAGAACCCTATATTCATGAAAGTTTCCCAGCACACAATAGCCCACTCCCAGCACTGCATCTTTCTGTGGGCCAACTCAGAGTTGGTCCTAATTACCGTCCATTTACTTATCTGTGAACTGATGGTAATTCTTTTTGACTCTGTTGCAGCTGAAAGATTTTAAAAATGGCTGTAATTAAAAAAAAAAAGTAACTGAATCTGGATCATCTGTCAGAAAGCTTTACAAAATTGTCACAGGGTTTTCCTGAATTAGGCATAGGCTATTTTACAGGGGCCATGCTGCCAAAAAAGTGTTAACTGCTTTATTGGATTACTCCTGAAGTTGTTTGCATTATTTTCCCAATGCCTTTGGATATCAATGCTTAAAAAAGGATGCAACAAGGAATGCCCTCCAAATCGCTATGGAATGTGCATATAGCATTTGCAGAGAGATGTGTTAGATAATAGGTGAGGTAAGGTTGAAAAAAGACACAAGTCCATCAAGTCCAACCTATGTGTGTGATTATATGTCAGTATTTCATTGTATATCCCTATATGTTGCGGTCGTTCAGGTGCTTATCTAATAGTTTTTGAAACTATCGATGCTCCCCGCTGAGACCCCTGCCTGTAAAAGGGAATTCCCCTTATTTGCCACTCTTACAGTAAAGAACCCTCTACGTAGTTTAAGGTCAAATCTCTTTTCTTCTAATTTTAATAAGTGGCCACGTGTCTTGTTAAATTCCTTTCCGCAAAAAAGATGTATCCCTATTTTGGGGTCACCAGTACGGTATTTATTAATTGAAATCATATCCCTCTCTCAAGCGTCTCTTCTCTAGAGAGAATAAGTTCAGTGCTTGCAACCTTTCCTCATAACTAATATCCTCCAGACCCTTGATTAGCTTAGTTGACCTTCTTTGTACTTGCTCCATTTCCAGTACATCCTTCCTAAAGGCTGGTGCCCAGAACTGGACGGCATACTCCAGGTGCGGCTGGACCAAAGTCTTGTAGAGTGGGAGAATTATCGTTTTATCTCTGGAGTTGATCCCCTTTTTAATGCATGCCAATATTCTGTTTGCTTTTACATTGCATGCCATTGCTGAGCCTATCATCATCTAAGACCCCCAGGTCCTTTTGCATCCTAGATCCCCCCCAGAGGTTCTCTCCCCCAGTGTATTGATTGCATTCTTATTTTTTCCACCCAATGGGACTATCTAATTAACTGGAGAGTGCTTTTTATTTGTCCCACATTGCTTAAAAAGACAATTGTGTAAAATATAAAATTTTAAACATACGATATTCTCGACACAATTTTTATATTGGACCTATTCATGAAAGGTGGTAATTGATATTTTATGACTGATTGTGATGCTACTTTTTTGGCTTTGGTTTTCTTTTTAAATATATTTACTCCAAAGCATTATGCCTTAACATCAACCTTTGTTAGAGGTTATTGTGGCAGCTGTATTTGCTGTCACTGGGAATTACTCTCATCCCATGGTACGTATTTTACAATTTTAGATGGAGTCTAAATCAATTTGACTTGTGGGATCAAAAAAACTAACTATATAGTGTGTTGTGTCAGCTTAATGTGTCATCCAATAATGACATAGAGATCAGTTTTATATCATAAAGGCAAAAACTATACTCTCCCTGCACTATGTTATCTATACTGTATGACATACGAATTACTGAAGTGGAAAGAAATAATATTTAATACCAGGAAGCTGCACATGTATTCATACTGTTATCACATTCTTTTCTGCCAGTCAACAATAAACCTTAATAAAATAAAGTCCAGTTTAACTGATCCAGCGAAAAAAAAACTGAAAAATGGAGGGCACTTCAAAATTCCCTAAAACACTCTAAGCAAACTAGTTAAATTAAGATCTCCATTTCTATATTTAAGGTGCTTATACCTCACCTAAAACAACTAGATTGGTCTCACTATACTCTTCGTTGGGTTTCTGATTTTAATGTCAATGGCAAGCTAAAGAGCATAGACTCATTGAGCATGAATATAACATACCTAAGCTTAAATCCTTCCAACTTTTCTATTTCATAATTTTCTGACCTACACCCCCCTCCATCCTATTTTTATTCATTCTGAAGTTTGGAACTTCTACCAAGGCATGTCTAGCATGCATAAGGGTATATCGTTTTTCTACAACATATTTCAAGACAAGATGTTCTTTTCCAAAACATCACCTATCCTAGCATGGGAGAAGAACTTACTAGAGACCTTTACAATGGCATAGCACTCTTCAGTACTCCTACAATATATCACATTGTGCAAACCATTGGGAGTTGACATAAAAATTAGTGACTAGGTTGTACCTCACACCCTATTGCATAGCCCAGTTCTCCACGACAGAGTCCCCACTATGCTGGCATGGATGTGGCCTAACTAGCAACCTCTTACATATCTTTTGCAAATGTAAAAATATATGAAGCTTTTGGAGGAGTGTGTTTCACCTTCTCTCCAATGTCTCAGGAATCTTAACAGATCCCAAGCCAGGCCTGGCCATTCTGAATATAGGTACAGATGACTACCCTCCTATGTTTTGGAAAACAATTTCAGGTAACTTACTGGCAGTCAGACGAGACATTGGAAGGGAGAGATGGCGCCAAACACCAAACTTCACTGAAGTCCTCTTCTGTCAACTCGCATTATACTTTTGAGTAACTATTAGCTGTAAGAAATGATTCCTTAAAGGCCTTTGAAAAGGCCTGGCTTCCATGGACACAATGGTTCACAAACAAGACCTGATGATTGCAATAGTCTAAGCCAGTGTTTCTCAACTCCAGTCCTCAAGGCGCTCCAACAGGTCATGTTTTCAGGCTTTCCATTATTTTCCATAGGTGAGTTGATTTGTTTCATTGCCTCAGTAATTAGCACAGCCGTTTCATCTGAGGGAAATCCTGAAAACATGACCTGTTGGGGTGCCTTAAGGACTGGAGTTGAGAAACACTGGTCTAAGCTCCGTTTCCCATCATGTATGGTTTATAATGTTGTTATAGATTCCTTCTTCACCCTGCGAGGTGCATTACCTTGCTGTTTATGTTGTTTCTATTATTTTACCTGATGTATCCCTGCAGTGGCAGGTTTCTCTTGTTCTTTTTTTTTCTTTCTTCCTTTGAACTTTAAAACCTTCCCAATAAAAACTTATTGAAAAAAAAAAAACAGGACAATATAACAATATAAAGTGCTCAGAAAATGTCATAATTTGGCACTTATAGGTGTTATATTATATTCATGGCAAGCTTCTAAAATATATTTTGTTTTATGTTTAGTCATAATAAATATAGTATGCGTGAATGACCTTGATCAATTGATTTGATATGATACTTCATCTAAAGCTGAGTATTGCTAGAAGTATCTGGTGTACCCTGTTTCCCCGAAAATAAGACCTAGCGTGATTGTCGGTGATGGCTGCAATATAAGCCCTACCCCCCAAATAAGCCCTACCCTGTTTCCCCAAAAATAATCCCTACCCTGAAAATAAGACCTAAAGGGACTTTAACTAGGGCTTATTTGGGGGTAGGGCTTATATTGCAGCCATCACCGACAATCACGCTAGGTCTTATTTTCGGGGAAACAGGGTATGTAGTTAGTTTGAGAATGTCATATAAGGTATCTAAAATGTCAAGGGAGGTCCAGAATAGACCAGTATTTATGTAGTTAGAGGAATAATACATATTTGTTTATATCCTGTTAAGTTAGTTTAGTGTAGTCTCAGTCATATTAACGTAGTTAAAGTTGGTAATATGTGTTCATACTAGTAGATGTTTGGTTATATGACAATACATGATCAGCACATTACTACAAGTGTTACATGTGGGATTGTCAATCAAACTCTATATATGACTCTGTGAGTTAGTATCTCCTTTTGTATAGCATATTGCTGAAGTTAGCAGAAATGAATGTGTGGGCGTCATATGACATCCTCGGCTTTCCGCCACTACTGCGTCATGTCCCACGGGACACAGCCGTTCCCCGATGGGGGTATTGGAGCGGCAGCGGGCAGAGCTTCGGGAGCGGCGGACCTGTCACTATGCAGAGCGGTATTGGGAAGTGGTGTGCACAGGGCACACGCGTGCCCCCGGTGGCGCGCTGAGCAGCGATCGGGGCTGAGGCTTTTCCCTTGGATACAGCTCAGCCCCGATCAGTGTAGCCAATGAAATGGCTCTTTACCACGTGACCGGCTGTGTCCAATCACAGCTGGTCACTAATGTAAACAAAACACCAGTGTGTAACCGCTGTTGCTGGGTTCTCCTCTTCACACACCGATCCAGTGTGAGGAGGAGATCAGCTAATAGTGAGTTACACATTGTACTATACACAAATGTACTACTGTGCCCAGATTGCCCCCCTAAATTAAGAGGACCTGTCATCTAGTACCTGTCATCTATACCTGTCATCAGGAGTACCTGTCCATCAGGGGTACCTGTCCATCAGGAGTACCCGCCACCTCACCAGAGTACCCGCCACCTCACCAGAGTACCCACCACCTCACCACCTGCCACCAGAGTACCTGCCACCAGAGTACCTGCCACCTCACCAGAGTACCTGCCACCTCACCACCTGCCACCAGAGTACCTTCCACCAGAGTACCTGCCACCAGAGTACCCGCCACCTCATCACCTGCCACCAGAGTACCCGCCACCTCACCACCTGCCACCAGAGTACCTGCCACCAGAGTACTTGCCACCTCACCACCTGCCACTAGAGTACCTGCCACCAGAGTACCTGCCACCTCACCAGAGTACCGCCACCAATTTGGACTGCTGTGAAGTATGAAAATTTGTCTGTAAACAACACCATAAAAAATCAGATACTTGGATAATTACCAGGACAAACATTCTAAAAGTATCAGAAATAGACTAACGCTGATTATATTAATTAAAACTATAATTTACTCTTAAGCTATAGAATAGGTCAAGGCAATGTATTACTCACTGATGTGGTTGTTTCATGGTTCCTATCAAAAGTGCAGGTAGCTACTTTTAACCTTGATGCTATTTTCATAGAAAAGGATTGAATGAGTTGAAACAACTCTATCAAAACTCTATCAAGATGGATTTTGTGGGCACAACATGAGGCAGTAATTAAAAAAATATATATAAATATTTTTTACAAAAATAATTTAAAATGACATTTAACAAACAGAAGCACCCTACTAACTGACAGGGTCAACAGATACCCAATAGGATAGACATGGAGACATGGAGATATGGACATTAGTGAAATCCATGTAGACACAAAGTATTGTACGGATTATATTAATAGATAGAGTCCATAGGCTTCTCCATGCCTTCTTGTCAACGCGTTTCACAAATTTTTGCTTTCTCAGGACATTACTGGGTAGGTGTTGATGAACCTCAAAGCCAGGTGAAAGGGAACACCACACAAAGACAGATTTGGGATCAGGCTCATACGTTCCTGATAAACGAGTTAACAATAGTGAAGGGTGAACCACTTATCCTGACACTTGGATTGAAGAAGGAAAAGTTCCACCTCTGATATAACCAAGGTCGTTGGTAGTTCTCAAATCAAGAAGCAGGTATATTCAACCAAACTAGATTATATAGGTAGAAAGAAGGGACTGTATATCGGGCATACCCATCAATATTAAAAGGGATTAATGTATTTGCCACCAAAGCGGAAGGGGTGGAAGGCCCGAATAGTGCCTAGAAGTATCCACCCTAGTACAATCCCAATCCTCACCTTAGTATATAACTGAAGTCTTGTATATATGTATTCAGAACATCCTCCTATTCAGGGGGGCTAGAGAAATGTATAGCCACACCCATAAAATCCCAAGTGGGATATGGGAGTCTTTGTCCAAAGACAGTTACTGCCACAGGTATCCCCACTGGTTTATGTTAATCTGTCTTTGTGTGGTGTTCTCTTGCACCTGGCTCTGAGGTTCACCAGCATCTACCCAGTAATGTCCTGAGAAAGCAAACATTTGTGAAAAACGTTGACAAGAAGGCATGGAGAAGCCTATGGACTCTATCTTTTGATATATTCCGTACAGTACTTTGTGTCCACATGGATTTCACTAATATCCATATCTCCATGTATATGCTATTGGGTATCTGTTGAACCTGTCAGTTAGTAGGGTGTTTCTGTTTGTTAAATGTCATTTTAAATTATTTTTGTCATAAAGATTTATATATATGTTTACATTACTGGCTCAAAATCTGTCTTGTTTTGATAAAGTTGTTTCAACTCATTCAATCCTTTTCTATAATCATTGGATGTTGGCATAGTGGGGGTCTCTCCTTTCTATGCTAATTTCATAGTAATTGCCAGGTTTCACTATATGGGTGTCCAGCACTTTGTCTGGCCTATTCACACATATAACACAATTGCAACAGATTTTCAGCCCAAATCCATTTTTCAAGCTTGCTGAAAATAGCAGTGGAAATGTCACTTAAGGCACTTGCACTGCAAAAGAATTTACTAAGAAGTTATATTTATTCTTCGATCCAAGGAAAGGTAGTAAGCTCTATGAGTTTGAAAGAACAGATCTATTTTGCAGATGACAGCAAAAGGAAGAAATAGTACAAAACATAATAGTATGTCTTTGGTTTTGATTTAGGGTAATTTTATAAGCTGTCATTTGAAATCATTAGCTTGACGACAATAGGACAATATTTTTTCCTCCAGAACAGTGCATACAAAAACAAAAATCTACACAAGTCAGTCGTTGACCACCTAACCTATTTATTACAAATTTTTGTTTCTGAAAATTTTGTTTCAAAGGAACTGTCTATTTCAAAAGTGATGTTTTAGCTACATGTGATGTAGCTAAAAACTGTGCACTTGGAAGTGCAGTAGCTGTAAATCTAATGCCGCGTACACACGGTCGGACTTTACGGCAGACTTTGCCTGGCTGACTTTTTGACGTACTTTACGACGGACTTTCTGAATGAACGGACTTGCCTACACACAATCCACCAAAGTCTGTTGAATTCGTACGTGATGACGTACGACCGGACTAAAATAAGGAAGTTCATAGCCAGTAGCCAATAGCTGCCCTAGCGTGGCTTTTTGTCTGTCGAACTAGCATACAGACGAGTGGACTTTTCGACCGGACTCGAGTTCGACGGATAGATTTAAAACATGTTTCAAATCTAAGTCCGTCCAACTTTTGAGCAAACAAAGTCCGCTGGAGCCCACACACGATCGAATTGTCCGACGAAATCCTGTCCGCCGGGCAAAGTCTGCCGTAAAGTCCGCTCGTGTGTACGCGGCATATGGAGTAGACCTGAAATGAGGGGAAGCTCGGCTGATTTTATCATCCAATCATGTGTAAGCTAAAATGTTGTTTTTTACTCTGTTTGCATGTCCCCCTCGGATTTACAGTGGCTGCACTTCCAAGTGCACTTGCAGTGTACTTGTAGTGCAAAGTGGATTTGCCTTTATTATTATTATTATTATTATTATTATTATTGTTATTATTATACAGGATTTATATAGCACCAACAGTTTACACAGCGCTTTACAAAATAAAAAGGAGACAAAACAGTTATAATACAATAAAATACAAGAGGATTTAGAGGGTCCTGCTCAGAAGAGCTTACAATCTAATAGGGTGGGGCGGGTGGTACAACGGGTTGTAACTGTGGGGAATGAGCTGATGGAAGTGGTAGAAGATTAGCTGGAGATGAGATGAGAGAGAAGAGAAGAGATGAGTTTTCAGGGATCGCCTGAAGGTAGCAAGAGTAGGGGATAGCCGGACTGGGGGAGGTTGCGAGTTTCAGAGGATGGGAAAGGCTCTGGAGAAATCCTGGAGACGAGCATGGGAGGAGGAGATGAGAGAGCTTGAGAGTAGGAGGTCTTGAGAAGAGCAGAGAGGATGATGTGGGTGATATTTGGAGGCAAGATTGGTGATATAGCTGGGGGCAGAGTTGTGAATGGCTTTGTATGTTGTGGTTAGTATTTTGAATTTAATTTGCCTTTCGTAAACAACTCCCATTGCCTGCACATGAGGGATCTTAAACTAACATCCAAATGCTTTATTCAAGATGATCACATCACAGCAGAAGAATGTGATGTTTCTGGGCCACGAATCAGGCCCCTTCATCAGAAATGTGATAAGTGCAAACAGTAGGGCAAGAATATTTAGGCCTCATGCACACTGGATGTTTTTACAGCTGCTTCTAGGGCCTTCTGGCATTTTTTTTCCCTGCCTCTAAATGCCCCTCCATATTAGCCTATGTGTCTATGCGCACATAGGCATTTAGCAGCATTTAGTGGCAGTAGATTTTATAGGCTTTTAGAGGCAGGAAAAAACCCCACTTCTAGTGCATCCAGGAGCAGCAGATTTTGGGGCAGAAAAAACACTTGAGACTACTACAGGATGCTAGAAGCTGCTAAAAGCTGCTAAACGGTATTCTGCATACCTTGGTTGTAACAAGTGGTTATTTGCGTTATTGTTGCCTTTCTATCATCTCCAACCAGTCTCTCCTCTGACATCAACAAAGCATTTTCATCCACACAACTGCCGCTCACTCGATATTTTCTCTTTTTCAGAGCATTCTCTGTAAACCCTAGAGATGGTGAGTGAAAATCCCAGTAGATCAGCAGTTTTTTAAATACTCAGACCAGCCTGTCTGGCACCAATAACCATGCAATGTTCAAAGTAATTCAAAATCTCCTTTCTTCCCCATTCTGATGCTCGGTTTGAACTTCATCAAATCGTCTTCACCACATCTAGATGCCTAAATGCATTGAGTTGCTGCTATGTGATTGACTGATTAGTAATTTGTGTTACCAAGCAATTGAACAGGTGTTCCTAATAAAGTGTCCAGTGAGTGCACGTAAAGCATATATTGGTCCTATTTCCCCCTTAGAGCACACACAGCCAGGCAAACAACATTTCTTGCATTTTTTCACTGGTTTCAAAGAACAGTCTAGGAATTTCTTTTTGGGTTTTTATTGAAAACTATGAACTGGGATAGAGTGAGGAAGCATGGGATATCCCAGAAAACGGTAGAACTGAATAACTTTTGGACTTGACTTTCTGGCTGCACATTACAAAAATGAAAGTCTCACAGGATCTCTATGCTGATGGTGACTAGTATTTCTTCCAGAGTCTAAAAGCTACACACAGTCACTATGGAGTTGCTTACTCACTTAGCCACAGGATCATCAGTTGCCTCCTACCAGGTCCTTCCTAGTGAGGGAGATGTAGACTCACATCACCATAGGACAGCTGAACTCATTCCCATTAACATCCTCCTGGCTCTCTGAAGTGAGATTCTCCAGACCCAACTTGATCCCTGAACTCAAGCTTGTAAATAGGCCACCCAGCTAAACTTAGGTGGCAGAGCCCCTGCACAGGGGTCTCCTCCATCAAGACTGGACCCAAGAATTCTGTTGCTTAGGCTATTTATGAGCTCTCTCTCCATCTTCTGAGCACACCTCCCCATGGATTGGCTGGAGCCCCATAAATATTTAGGCTGGATGCCCTGTTTTTTCTTCCACCATTGTTCTAGAATCCTCTAGAAGACAGGGGGAAACAACAGAGCAGCAGCCTAATTAATCAACTCCCTTGCTCCTCTGATTACACTACACTAGGAGGATGCTACGTAGCTATATAATGAATGTTCACAGACTATGTGTGTATTTTTGGAGGCAAACATACATATAAAGATAATACATAAGAATGCAAAAATCTACCTGGGTTGAGTTCGCAGACAGTTTTGTGAATATTGTTCGAAGTTCAAACTTGGCAATCTTTGTAGCAATTGTGTTATTTATTTTAATAAGCAGGCTATTCTCAAGTAAAAAGTATGGTAGCTGGACACTGCCACAAGAGGCGTATACAAATGCAAAAGCCTATATATATATATATATATATATATATATATATATATATATATATATATATAAAACAGTATCTCTTCCTATACAGAACTGTCAGATCTCCCTAACAGCAACCAACACACACTGACAACTATGACTGATGTGAGCCCACCCTTTAATAGAAAGAGATGTCACTCAGCTGAGCAGGGCAAAGGTTATGCACTACATTGTAGGTTCTTATTTCTCTAGGGAATCTGCAAAGTTTTTGGCTAAAAGCTGGTAATTTGCGAACTTCACTAATCCTGGGGATTCACCTAAAAACCATGGAAGGGGCCTGAACCTCATTCCTAGTTACTGAAAGTTTAAATTCTCATTATTTGAAATCCATCTGTGACAGCTTTGCCATTAGACATCTGCTTGCATTAACAATGCATGCAACTAACACTTACTAACTGTACTCTTGCATTTACACTGTTCCTTTTTAGCATCTTTTTATTATGCCAATCATTTCCAAACCTAATTTACTTATCAAAATTTTATAACCTCCATAATCACTGTTCACAACCATTAAGAATTAATGTATGTGGTTTCTTTGTACTGCATTTAGACAAGAAAATGGACAGCAGTAGTTTTGCATTTGAAGTGGCCTATTCATTATTAATTTATATGGTCTTCACAAAAATGATAACACTAATAAATTCATTCCGGAGTAAACGCAGGTGTCTTGTCGAAAGGATTCTGCATTCGGTCTCTTCTGACTATAGCAGTATTATCAGACAGAGCTGGGACTTCCATGGGCTCATCAGGTAACATGACAGGTCACCGCATGAAATATAGTATGAAGCAGCTCATTTATTATTCGTACTTATGATTCATGAAGCAAAATTGCAAATTAAATTCTGTTGCTTTTAATACCTGACAAAAAGCTGTCAGATGTGAACACACATTCAAATAATAAATTTGTCATGAATGAGCTCTGAACATCTATCCCCTGCAAAACTATCACGCAGGCTCTGATTTTAACCACTGCATTGCCAAGGCACAATTTAAAAATATATTTGCTGATCAGCTGCATTTTTGTATTTGCATTTGCCAAATATGGTGGTTGATTTTCAAAATTATGAAATAAGGTAAAGTCCAGCAAAGTGAATTTTAAAACTTAAGCCTTGTACACACGATCGGATTTTCCGTAGACAAAACCTCTGACTTTTGTCCGAAGGGCATTGGCCAGGAACTTGTCTTGCATACAAACAGCAAGGAATTGTCGACCAACAAACACGAACATAGTCACGTACTATGTGTTTTTTCAGCTCTTTAGCACCACCCTATGGGCTCCTAATGCTAATTTCATGTTAGTAGAAGTTTGGTGAGTGTTGATTCGTGCTTTTCATTTTGCGCTTTTCATTTGCGATTTTCGGTTAGTTTCTGAACGGCCGTTCGTCAACCAGCCATGTTGCGGAATCGGAGGAGATAACGTGTTATTTATTATTGGCCTTGGAGTTATTGCTTTGACCCAAGTCCAGTCCAGTTACAGGAGGAGGATGATTTCTTGGACCAAAAATTGGTTGCTTTATTAATCATGACCAATGATGTCATATGCCTTTGCTGCGGGAGCCCCAGGAGAATAATCCAGATGATTTTCGGAATCATCTCCGGATGAGGGACCCCTGCTTTCACCAACTCTTGGCTTTGTTGACCCCCTATATTCAGAAGCAGGACACATGCATGAGGCTTTTATTTTATTTTTTGGTTGAATCATGATTTGATTTGGTATATAATTTCTATATTTTTGGATGCATAGAATACACTTTTTGGTTAAGTTGACCAAAACTATTAACTATTGGCAGATAGCATGTCTAATTGTATTTGTTTTCTTTTTTTAATGCACAATAAAAAAAATTGTGGAAAATAATACTTGGTGTTTTACTTCAAATGACAGTTTGGGAGTAAGCAGTTTAAAAAAATTTAAAAAATACAATGTAATATTAACAAGGGACACCAACATAGTTGTATCTTTGTATCTTTGATCTTAAAAACTACGGGATAATGGTGTTGTGGTAATTGCACCAAAAAAAAAACAAAAAAAACAAGCATAATAATATTATTCTTGATATCACTAGAAAAAAAAAAGCCTTTGAAAATGTGTTTTCAATAACTCCATCAGTATCACCAGCAAAGCAGCTTCATTATAATCCCATTAACCACTTGAGCCCCGGAAGGATTTACCCCCTTCCTGACCAGAGCGTTTTTTGCGATTCGGCACTGCGTCGCTTTAATTGACAATTGCGCGATTGTGCGACGTGGCTCCGAAACAAAATTGACATCCTTTTTTTCCCACAAATAGAGCTTTCTTTTGGTGGTATTTGATCATCTCTGCAATTTTTATTTTTGCGCCATAAACAAAATAAGAGCGACAATTTTGAAAAAAACGCATTATTTTTTACATTTTGCTATAATAATTATCCCCAAAAAATATATAAAAAAACATTTTTTTTCCTCAGTTTAGTCCGATACGTATTCTTCTACATATTTTTGGTAAAAAAAAAATCGCAATAAGCGTTTATTGATTTGTTTGCGCAAAAGTTATAGCGTTTACAAAATAGGGGATAGTTTTATGGCATTTTTATTATTATTTTTTTTTTGACTAGTAATGGCGGCGATCAGTGATTTTTATTGTGACTGCGACGTTATTGTGGACATGTCGGACATTTTTTACACATTTTTCGGACCATTGTCATTTATACAGCAATCAGTGCTATAAAAATGCATTGATTCCTATATAAATGACACTGGCAGTGAAGGGGTTAACCACTAGGGGGCTGGGAGGGGTTAAGTATGTCCTAGGGGAGCGATTTCTAACTGTCAGGGGGATAGGTTGGTGTGTGACGTCACTGATCTCTGCTCCGATGACAGGGAGCAGAGATCGAGTGACACTTGTCACTAGGCAGAACGGGGAGATGCTGTTTACAATGGCATCTCCCCGTTCGTCCTCTCTGTAAGGGGATCGCGGGTATGCCCGCGGCGATCGAGTCCGCGGGACCTGCGACCCGACTCACGGAGATCGCGGCAGGCGCGCGCGCGAGCACACGGCGGCAAATTCAAAGTAACATACAGGTACGTTACTTTGCACAGCCGTGCCATTCTGCCGACGTAAAAGTACAGGAGCCAGTCGGGAACCGGTTAAAGAAGAAGAGAATGTGCGCTGCATTTCGAGATTTCATAATTTGCCACGTCACGAATGTTAATTCTCCATTACGAATGCTAATTTACAAGACTGACCGCTTCTAGCTCGTCCTTGCTTCGGAGCATGCGTGTTTGTACTTTGGACTTTTGTTCAATGGACTTGTGTACACATGCACGGAAAATTCGACAACAGATATTTGTCCACGGAAAAAATTAAAGCCTGCCATCCAACATTTGTCCGCGGAATATCCGACAACAATTGTCCGATGGAGCATACAAATGGTCGGATTTTCCGCCAACAGCCTGTCATCACACAATTCCCGTCGGAAAAACCGATCATGTGTACGAGGCTTAAAACATACAATCATGGGTAAGAGAAAGTATGTTTTTTTTTCCTATTAATGCACTTCACATCTTAGGGATTTTGTAGATGGGTACATGTAACATGTGTTCGGGTGCAATTAGCTTGAAGTTTTGGGATTATTTTAAACTGCTTTGGACCATTTCTGAGATTCTTCAAGTCACTTTTCTTTCCTATTGACTTTTTTTGGGATAAAACCAGTTCTAACATAAAAATAATGTCTGTGTACTAATGCCTGTGTACACAAGACCTTAGTCAATCTGAGGGGATTGTTTTATAATAGGTTCTCTCAGCACCTTTCTTACATTGTACAGCTGTTTGCCATCAATAGCTATAATCGAGATTTAGAACTTTTGAGTTACCAGAATGTCAGTGAAAAATTGGGACATTTTAGTGAAATGCATTGGAGTCAATGGGAAAGGCAAAATGATGGTGGATTGTGGTGGTTTTAAAGGTAGCAATGGGTATTCAATGGCTCCTTAGAGGTGAAAATAACTTATTACAACTATACTTCATCTATTCTTTTGCCCCCCAAAAATGGCCCCTGATTAGCTTCATTATTGTAAGTTTTTTTCAAAGAAACTGAAAAAGCAGAAAACATTAAAAGTAAAATAAAACAGAAAGCAACAGTACACAAACAATCAAATGCAGAGACAAGGGAAAAAAAGGGAACCCCAATTACAAAAAATACTAAATGAAATATTCTAAACTACACTTAATAACCCCCAAAAAATTACTTGAAGCAGAATGTTAGTGTTGTAAGATTGGAGTGATCAGACTCAAGCGGTAGGTGCGTTTTCAGTGAGTGCGCCAGTCCAAAACTGTATTTTTTAAGGGCATGGTAGCCCACTTTAATTTAAAAGCACAGAAAAGTTCACAAAGACATCAGTAGCCCATGGAGGGGGTTCCAATATTACTGTATCTTTCACAATCTGCATATTTCAGCCTCCTGGTTTACTCTCTTGCCACACAGCTGCTTCAGGCCTCCAGCCTAGGCCTTAGGTCTGCTCCTCAGACCAAAAGAGTTTCTTAGAGTCAAGCTCTCTCCTAGCTTACTCCCAATCAGCTCCTTGCTGCTCTGTCAAAAAAACATCTGCCTTCTGCAGACATGCACGCTCTGGCTGCTCCATACAGCCTCTGACTCCTGCAGAGGAATGGGAGTCCCCCTGACTCCCATGCACAGACCTCCTGTCTGTTGGGTGGAGCCCTTAGCCATAGTCAGGTCACAACTAAATAGCCCAGTACACAGCTGTGCAATCAGCATGCCTGCCTCTCTAAAATCTGTCATAAACCAGCAATCTTCCAGGTAGTACAAGGTCCCACTGCCACAGTGTTCAAAGGAAAACTTGCTGGCAGGAAAGTTTTTATTGCATGTTAGTATTTGCTATCTTATAGGTAACATATAGAGATGAAAATTGTGTCCAAACAGTACAATCTACCTTTATCCTTAGAATCCACTTGAAAAATAGCATTTCGTATGCCATGAGCCTTAAGCGTTATAGCTGTATATCCGCTGTGTGGGGTTGCCTCAGGCACTCTGCTGCCTGACTCCTGGTTTCACTAAATTTAGAATGATATTGGTGATGTCACTACTGTGTTGCTCATGGCTCTTCTTTTTGGAGATAAACATTTACTTGGGGACCTTCAGTGCGAGGATCTACTTACATAGTTACATATAGTGTTGGGCAAACCGATGAGGCTGAGCAAATGTTTTTACTCAAATTTTCTGTGCGTTCGGCAGTCTGTATCCCCTCCAAACGCACAGTCAATATGTTCTTAAGGAGTAGGGCTGCCCAGCCCATCCTTAACAATGGATGGGTCATCAGCTGTCAGTGGGCTGACAGCTGAAAGAAAAAAAATGCTGGTAAAAAAAACCCTTGCAATGAAGGTTGACCGCCTAATGCCTCCTTTGCCACGTGAAAGTTGTTAAATAGGTAAGGGGCGGGCCACCTGGTGACATCTCCTGTGGCACCACCCCTTACCTATTTAAGACTTGTCACCCGGCAGAGGAGGCAAACAGCGGTCAGCCGCCAACGAGTGCTGAGTGTTTTTTTTTTGTGTCCAGCAGTGCGGCGGCATCTTGATTGAAAATAGATCTACATCGGGGGGCAATTTTTTTTTTTAAATAAAGGACTTGTAAAAAACTTGTCTAGTATTTTTATTTATTTTTGACAGATTTTTTGGTGAATAAGTAGGAGTATAACGTACCCCATACTTCTTAACATGGGGGGGTTGGGATCTGGGGGCTCCCTTGTTAAAGGGGGGTTCCAGATTCTGGTAAGACTCCCCACAACCACCACCCAGGGTTGTCAGGAAAAGGCCCTTGTCCCCATGTTGAGGGCATATGGCCTGGTATGGTTCAGCGAGGTGGGGGGACTACTCACTCGCCCCCCCCTTTCCTGGCCTGCCAAGCTGTGTGCTCAGATAAGGGTCTGGTATGGATTTTTTGGGGAACCCCACGCATTTTCTTTATCTTTGCGTGGGGTTCTCCTTAAAATCCACACCAGACCCAAAGGACCATTTAGAATTTCAATTTCTAAAGAAAAAAAATGAATCAAAGCTTATTTACATTAACTTGCAGTTGAAATTTCTGGTCCGGCTTTTTAAAAACATAATAAAGAAAAAAACTGCGTAGGGTTCCCCCCAAAATCCATACCAGACCCTTTTCTAAGCACGGAGCCTGGCAGACCAGGATAGGGGGAGGGGGACACGCAAACTTCCCCCCTCCTGAACCATACCACATGTCCTCAACATGAGGGGGTTGGGTGCTTTGGGAAGGGGGGCTCTGCATTTTTGATAGGGACAAGGGCTTCTTCCTGACAACCCTGGGCAGTGGTTGTGGGGGTCTGTGGACAGAGGGTTTATTGGAATCTGGACGCTCCCTTTAAGAAGGGGGCCCCAGATCCTGCCCCCCCATGTGAATGAATAGGGGTACATTATACCCCTACTCATTCACCAAAAAACTTTTTAAAACTAAATAAAAACACTAGGCAAGCTTTTGACAAGTCCTTTATTAAAAAAAAAAATTAAAAATGCAAAACCAATGTCCCCCGATGTAGATCCCTTGTCAATCAACAAAAACAAAAAAGCTCCGCCTGCGACAAAGAGGCCCTTGTCCCCATCAACAAGCCCCCCACCCCAAAGCACCCACCCCTCTCATGTGGAGGGCACGTGCCTGGTATGGTCCAGGAGGGGGGCACTCGCTGCCACCCCCCTTTCCTGGCCCACCAGGCTGCATGGTCGGCTAAGGGTTTGGATGTGGGGGGAGGCCCACAACATTTTTTTTTTATTTTGGCGTGGGGTTCCTCTTAAAATCCAAGAACCAAGGGCCTGGTATTGACTAGGGGGGGGCACACCATTTTTAATCCTTAAAAACAGGAACTTTTGATTCTCCATGTTCAGGTCCTATAGACTTCAATGGAGTTTACGGTTCAGGGCCCAACTTTTTCCCTGTTTGGGAGTTCTGGTGCGAACCGAACAGGGGGGTGTTTGGCCCATCTACAACGTTACAATGTTGCTAAGGTTGAATAAAGACACTGTCAATGCAATTCAACCTGAGTGTGTGTGTGTGCGTTTGTGGGTGTCACTACCATTTTCCATTTTCCTGTACTTTGTGTTATCTAAGAAACACATCTTAAACATTTTGAACTTTTCTACACTCCCCACTGCCACCACCAACTGTGGAAGGGATTTTCACATCCTTACAATCCGAACAGTAAAGAACCCATTACATTTACTTTAAGGTTGAAGTATTTCTCGTCCAACCTCATTTTGTGGTCGCTAATCTTTTTCAGAGAGCTAAGATTAAACAATTTCCGCCCAATGGTAAAGTCACCATTCAGAGATTTGTATATTGCAATCATATCCACTCTTAAGTATCTCTTCTCTAGAGAAATTGCATTTAATGTTTGTACTGAGGTCTTTTAGTCCCCTTATTAGCTTTATTGCCCTTCTCTGGGCTCGCTCCAGTTCAAGGGCATCCTTCCTAATGATTCATTATCAGAACTGGATGGTATACTCAAGATGTTGCTGGCTCTGTGACACATAGACCGGCGGAGGTTATTAATTAAGCCTCCCATTTAGACCATCCCCCTCCTCTCCTCATCTCCCTCTGGCTGCATAAAAGCCGATTCCATGCACAGGGGCATAGGTCTGATGAAGGAGCGAAGTGCTCATGCTCCGAAATGCATTACCACCTCCTTGACGTCAGCTCCGGCCTATACAATCCAGCGTGGTTCTGGAAGTCTCCCCTATCTTGCTGCCTCGCTTCTTCCTCTCCTGTCACAGCTGCAAGCTAGCTCCCCCCCCCCCCTCCTAGAGGCAAATGACTCTACAGGGTGCCTATTATGCTGACTGAGATGGTCATTTAATCTACTACATTGTAAGTGTTTTTAACCATTTTTTTATGAATAAATACTCCCTAATACTGCACTCCTTCAGAGTTGCTTCCTCTACCCGAAGTGCTGCTGCAAGAGCTCTCCCAATGTTTCCTCCGCCACTTAACCTTGATGTTGAAGCTGATGCTGATGTGACAATAATCAAGTACAGTTCACTGGAGGACATTTTCTGACAGAAGTGCCCTATTCTTTTTCCTGTTATACTCAGAATGTAGCCTAACCAAAGTTTGTTCAGTGGCAGAATTTTTTTATTTAAATTTTTCTTAAGTAAGTACCCTTTTTAATGCATGCTAATAGTCTACTTGCCTTGCCTGTTGCAGCTTGGCATTGCATGAGTCTGTCCTCTACTAGGACCCTCAGATCCTTTTCCATCCAAGATTTCCCCTGACGCTTTCCCTCCCATTACTTTACATTTTCCTATATTAACCCTTGCATCTGCCATAGGTCTTTTTGCAAAGTTGTTTTATCCTGTTAAAAAGTTGTTGCCTTGCTTTGTTTTGTATCATTAGCAAACACTGAGAATGAACTCTTTATTCCAACCTCTATATCATTTATGAACAAGTTAAACAGAATTGGTCACAGGACAGAGCCCTGGGAAACACCTCTAACAGCTCTGGATCATTCAGAAAATATGCCAATTATCTCCACCCTCTAGACACGCTCCTGAAACCAGATTTTCAATCCAGGGTACATACCATGTCATCAATGTCAAAAGACCTTAATTTGTAAATTAACTGTTTGTCTTTTCTCTATCCAAATTACAACTCACCTCCACATTGAATATTAAAAAGTCGGTATGGCAAGAAAGATTCTTCATAAAACCATGTTGGTTACTTATAATGATACTATTTTCATCATAAAATTCTTGGATATAGTCCCTTATTATTCCTTCCACTGCTTCATCAAGGCTATTACATCAGTCTTGATTTGCGACTGGACTGAAACTGGAGTAAATGATTGTTTACCATGAATAGCAGCTCTGTTGTGACTTTCACATAGACCTCTCCAGAATTCCAGGTATGTTTTTTTGCATAGTTACATTGGTCTAACTGGGACCAATGTAAGTGTGCAAATTCTTGGCAGTGTCTCGGCATACTACAGTTATTCTGGCTGTCTTCTGGGTCATCAGCTGCCCTGCTTCATAGTAACAACTGGGGTCACCTGCTTGGCACAGGTGCCATTCTGAGAACACCTTGCATACTTCTCAATGAATGCAAAGTGTTCTCTAATTGAAAGAGGTGGAGAGGTGAAGTCACAATTTGCACCTTATCCAATCAGAGAATGCCTTGTTTGCTGCCTTAATTCACTGAGAAAAATGCAAGATCTTCCTGAATAGCGCCTGCGCTTGAAATGCCATTAATTTTACAATGGCACCCACATGCAGATCGCAAGGGTAGCTTATTCTGGTATTTCCTGAACCATGTTCTGGTGTGAACTAGTCCTTACAGTTCACACAGCCTAATGCACTGTACACACGGTCGGATTTTCCGATGGAAAATGTGTGATAGGACCTTTTGTTGTCAGAAATTCCGACCGTGTGTGGGCTAAATCACACATTTTCCATCGGAATTTCCAACACACAAAGTTTGAGAGCTTGCTATAAAATTTTCCGACAACAAAATCCGTTGTCGGAAATTCCGATCGTGTGTACACAAATCTGACGCACAAAATGCCACGCATGCTCAGAATAAATTAAGAGATGAAAGCTATTGGCTACTGCCCCGTTTATAGTCCCGACATACGTGTTTTACGTCACTGCGTTTAGAACGATTGGATTTTCCGACAACTTTGTGTGACCGTGTGTGACCGTGTGTATGTAAGACAAGTTTGAGCCAACATCGGAAAAAATCCATGGATTTTGTTATTAGAATGTCTAATCAATGTCAGACCGTGTGTACGGGGCATTAGAAGAAAAGTCTGCCCCTTGCCATCATGCTGTGGAATAATATCTTTGCTCTCTGCTTGGTGTTGTAATATGTAACCCTTTGATGTGTAAGTCTGATGCAAGTCTACCTAGGGGTGTGAGGTATGGGCTGTTAACCTAACTGAACATTTCAAAGGGTACATTGTTTAAAGGACCATAGAAGAAATATTTATTGATGGTAATTAGACCTGAGGGGGTAACAATGGGATCAAGGAGTGTTTTGGGTTGGCCTAGCGGAGGCTCCCTCCTGTGGGGCTAATTTATCAGGGGGGCTTGTTGATATGCAGGAATGTAGGTATTCCAAGGGCTCAAAAGGGTGTTCTGTTTATCTAATTAATATATCTAAAGGGGACTTGTTGATGTTGATATGCGGGAGTGCAAATTGGGGTGGTTCACGCCTGTTCACGGCTGGGGGTTGTTGTCTGTTTGAAAGACTAAAGCTAATCAAAGTCCTAAATTGAAACGGCCAATCAAATTGCTCAGCCATTCAATATTTAGTGAATATAACACGGCATTCAGTCTATAGGTTTGGGGGAGTGAGGCTCGTCTGTGTGGGGAGAGGCTTGTCTGTGTATGGCTGGGAACACTCGGACCTAAGACATGGGGTTCTGAATTATATCTCCTCTGTCGGATTTCTTTGTCATCTGTGGACTTTGGACTTTGTTCTGTGTTGGAAGTCAATAAAGTGCATCTCTCTGGAAGAATTGGGTTGCTGCGGAAGAGTACTTACATCATCATCATTATAATAACCACTAATTAATTATCATACACACTCTACATCATATCACCCAGTATATATTAATATATTCGATCACTACACTGGTGCCATTCATGTGACCAGAAGAGCATTTTCGGACTTAGTAACAGAAGTCGGTGGTGACAACAATCCTGTGAGGTGGACAGAAGTCTGATAAAGAACCAAGAGCTGTGCTGTGACTCTAATGTCTGGTTGTGACATAAGAGAGTCTAATCTACAAAATTTAACAAGTTGGGAACCCCAGAATTATTCTCTGGAGACTGGAAACAACAACAAAAAAAGGACTGTGCCGTGTACCAGAAGACCTGAAGTGGAAGCTGAAGGAGTAACTAATGCGGTGAGTGAAATATTTCCTTTTTTTTAATTATTAGTAATATAGTCAAAATGCTTACTCAGTGTGAAGCCAGTATCAGTTCTGATAAAGTTAACAGATGGGTATTAAAATGTATTAAGCGCCATGGCGGTCCTTGTGAAATTCCAGAAAAATGTAAGCAGACGTGGACGATGATGAAGGAATTTTTAGAGAAAAATGTTTTTAATAGCAAAATTTCAGAAAGTAAAAGAAAAGGTTGTATTATACAGGGCTTGTTATCTTGCTGTTTAACAATGGAAAGTTCTTTGAATGGTACGGTTGAGGAAATTACCCAGTTACAGAAGGCAGTTGATAATAGCAACAATGTTTGTGAGAGGTTACAAAACCAATCAGACACCGAGACAGTAAATTTAAAGTTGCAGGCGGTTACCATTGGTGAAGCCTTAATTGAGAAATCTAAACGTTGTGATGAATTATCAGAGGAAAATGAGAGATTAAAATTAAGAATTATGGAATTAGAGAAGAGATCTCAGGAATGCAGATGTGCATCAAATCTTGGATTCAGCAATCTGCAGCAAACAGAACCTCATATTAAATCTGATCATTCATTACCAGCTGCCCCCACTGTGACTACCACAGTTTATAACAATAATAATAATACAGGTGAAGTTCAGCTTGTAATGAAGCCTTTGAAATCAAAATTATTAGACGCAATTCTTAAAGAAATAGGAATGGTTCCATACCATGATTTAAACAGATTTTTAAAATGGTTTTGTGACGTGCAGCAAGTCAGAGATATGTACAATCTCAACCCATCTGACTTAGAAAGAGTTTTGCAACATTCTGTAGGAAGTGGTTTTTGGATGAGAATTAAACAGATCTGTATTCAGCCTCTGAGGACAAGGGACATATTACTGGAATTATTATGTGTTTTGTATGGTGTACGTTCTGATGTTACTATTCATGGGAAGATCCAACAAATGCAAAGTGAATCCCCCTATGAATTGTCACACAGGATAGCAACTATTATGGAATTATTGGTCGGTAATAATCTTGCATTTGAGCGTGGGGGCTCGATACATATGAGTATGTTTCTAGATGCTTTGCATGAAGATATCAAACAAAATATTTTATTAGTTACCCCAAATCCTCATGATTTAAAAGACATATTGTTGAGAGCAGACCATTTATGGAGAAAGTCAAATGAGCAGGTTGTCAAAATTGATTTAGCCACATTGTTTAGGACAAATACTGAGCATAAAGATCAGAAGATAATATCCTATGATAACACCCAGAGAGGACAAACCGGGTCATACATAGGTGATATTAATATGAAAAACAGAGCTGACCAAAATAATAATAATAAGAAAAGGTCCAAGACTTGGATACCGTTTTCTCAGTTAAAACAGAAATATGACCACCTGAAAATTGAGTATGACAAGATGAGAGGGGAACGTAATAAATTATTACAGCAGTTGAAGGGGGTACAGGGTGTCATAAATGCAGAAGATGTACATTCTCCAGATCTGTTTTTGAATGCAGATGACACTTCTCTAGCAGTGGGGGTGAATTAGCTTCAAACTGTATATGTGTAAATAGTGTTTTGTTTTAACTTCAAACAATTAGTTTTGTTGGAGAGTTTTTTGTCTTTCAGATATTGACATTTAAATGACGGTGAATAGCAGAAGCACAGTCTGAAATTGCTTGCTAGTGTGTTAGAATTGTGGAAGAAATGCTGAATAGACTACATGGAATTATAAAGCATTCATGGACTCTCTCGAAATTCATCAAGCAATGGACCTTTTTTTCTTTTTTCTTCAACGCCCTAATTTTTAATTTTTCTCCCTTTTCCTGACATATTTTGCTTTTCATTTTTTAATTTTTTCTTTATGTTTTATTTCTTGAACTTTATCTTAAAACCAAAGAGAAGAATTTTAACCTAAAATAATTTTCGTAACATCTGTACATATTACATAATGCATATTGATCAATATATTTGACATCTAAGGTGAGATGCTGCACAATGGCTTGGCATAGCTTAAATTATAGTATGTTGGGTGGTTTTCCTAAATTTATAAGAGGGGTGAGTGAAATTCATCACTCTAGTCATGATTTGAAACTTTGTTGATTCAGTTGTTTATAATATGCTAAAGGCTATGACATTTATGGATGAAAAAGACCTTTCTACCTTTCATGGTGAAGATACTGGCCAGAATTTCCACTGCCGCTTTGTCTGGATAGAAGATCTGATAAACACTGATGACTCTATCTGAACCATCGTGTGGGGGTATATCTATATGTATATGTTGGTATACCATTCAGGTGTAATTGTGGACTGAATGATCCAAGTAACTGCTTTATTGAAGGCAATGAGGGGTCGGCCTACAGCAAATTACAAAAAAAGCAAATTGTGGCTGGCAATCAACAAAGATGGACTCATGAATGTCAAGTGCAAGGAAATAGTTTGCAGTACAGTTAACCTTTTGACCTTGAAAGTGAGTGCTGGTACATTGATGGTTCTTCTTACTATAAAGATGAAAGTAGAGTGTTTGCGTAAAAGCATCTTTAAAAATGAAAAGCTTGAGCCTGGAGATGAGAGAATCCTGGACTTGTGGATTGGAGTTCCCAGAGCATACCAAGTTTACTTTCAGTGAGATGGTGAGAGATGTGATGAAGTCAGACCGAAGAATGGACTGTGACATCAGCTCGTCTTTGCGCAATTTTTAAGATCTTGATGTGATATAATAAGGCCTAACAGCTATATGGGCCACTGATGTTTACCAAATCCTTTTCCAGTCATGGTCTAAAAGTTATATTATCTAATAACTGTTTCATGGGGATATTTTAGAGGCTGGCGAAGAGAGATGTAACCAGTTTCAACTTCATATTTTATATGAGCCATTGTAAAGCATCCAGTACCTTAAATCATAATGATATTTTTTGTTGTTTGATTTATGGGTCAGTTCTAGTAGTTAGAACCGACCCAAGTGGGGGTATATGTTGTAATATGTAACCCTTTGATGTGTTAGTCTCATGCAAGTCTACCTAGGGGTGTGAGGTATGGGCTGTTAACCTAATTGAACATTTCAAAGGGTACATTGTTTAAAGGACCATAGAAGAAATATTTATTGATGGTAATTAGACCTGAGGGGGTAACAATGGGATCAAGGAGTGTTTTGGGTTGGCCTAGCGGAGGCGTACGTACGTGTTTTACGTCACTGCGTTTAGAACGATTGGATTTTCCGACAACTTTGTGTGACCGTGTGTGACCGTGTGTATGTAAGACAAGTTTGAGCCAACATCGGAAAAAATCCATGGATTTTGTTATTGGAATGTCTGATCAATGTCAGACCATGTGTACGGGGCATTAGAAGAAAAGTCTGCCCCTTGCCATCATGCTGTGGAATAATATCTTTGCTCTCTGCTTGGTGTTGTAATATGTAACCCTTTGATGTGTAAATCTGATGCAAGTCTACCTAGGGGTGTGAGGTATGGGCTGTTAACCTAACTGAACATTTCAAAGGGTACATTGTTTAAAGGACCATAGAAGAAAATGTATTGATGGTAATTAGACCTGAGGGGGTAACAATGGGATTAAGGAGTGTTTTGGGTTGGCCTAGCGGAGGCTCCCTCCTGTGGGGCTAATTTATCAGGGGGGCTTGTTGATATGCAGGAATGTAGGTATTCCAAGGGCTCAAAAGGGTGTTCTGTTTATCTAATTAATATATCTAAAGGGGACTTGTTGATGTTGATATGCGGGAGTGCAAATTGGGGTGGTTCACGCCTGTTCACGGCTGGGGGTTGTTGTCTGTTTGAAAGACTAAAGCTAATCAAAGTCCTAAATTGAAACGGCCAATCAAATTGCTCAGCCATTCAATATTTAGTGAATATAACACGGCATTCAGTCTATAGGTTTGGGGGAGTGAGGCTCGTCTGTGTGGGGAGAGGCTTGTCTGTGTATGGCTGGGAACACTCGGACCTAAGACATGGGGTTCTGAATTATATCTCCTCTGTCGGATTTCTTTGTCATCTGTGGACTTTGGACTTTGTTCTGTGTTGGAAGTCAATAAAGTGCATCTCTCTGGAAGAATTGGGTTGCTGCAGAAGAGTACTTACATCATCATCATTATAATAACCACTAATTAATTATCATACACACTCTACATCATATCACCCAGTATATATTAATATATTCGATCACTACACTTGGAAGCAGTGGTCTATCTACAGGGGTCCAACATGTCTGAGTCAGAGATAGAACTTTTTAACCAACAGCAATAGCTGTTTAATTTTTTTATAACACTTGGCATGCATTTAACTGTCTTAAACTGAATGTTCAATTAGGCTTTAATTCAGCACTGCTATGACTATTATATATCCCTCTTGCAGCAAGTGAATTCAGGATAGAAGTCATCCTAGTATGTGAAACAAAGAACAATCTTTTTTTTCTGAAACCCGCTAATGCTTGTAAGGTCATTGACTGCTGTGACCTATTTGTTTCAGAAAAGGATGAGTTGTACATTTATAAATGTTTTTCAGCTAGAAGGATGCCCTGGTCTGTCAGCTAACTGTAATCTGTGTGTTCATTCGGTTATATGCAGCCTCATCTCTGCTTCAAACTATGTGATTTTGTTACAGTGACAAATAGCAAAATCATATAATCGTGAAAAATTGTAACAATTCTCAAGAGTCCATGTCCGCATTTGAATACATGCTGACTACACAGTTAATAATTTAACATACATTAAAGAGCAAGGAAAAACAATATTCAGTCACACATAAGAATTTGCAATGTGACACTAGCCCCTGGAGGATTTGCCAAAGAAATGTATGGAGAAGGCATTCCAAACAGGGGAAATGCAGCTCAAAGCAATGTCATCTGGTTGCACGACAAAAGTGAAGAGAAATTTCCCAACATAAGATCAAGATCAACAAATAATCTAGCCTTTCCCCATTGATCACAGGTAGGGAAGGGTTAGGACTTCTGTCATGTTTATCTCCTATCTGTGTCTCCATGGATAAGCTTTTCCTGTAATATTATTAGTGGTTGTAAAGGTAGAAGTTTTTTTTTTTTTAATCTTAATGCATTCTATGCATTAAAGTGTTACTAAAACCAGGACCCTGCGATCACTATATCTGGTCTCCCACAGAACACAGAACATGGAAATGCAATCATTTTAGTAAATGTAATCTGCTAAATACTTTTTCTCCTTGGAAGTATATAGCAGTCTTGTGACTTCTATTAGGCTCTGTTTCCACTACTGTGAGTTGTTGTGTGACTTGACACATGTGAAGTCGCATGACAAGTCAAAACCCGTGTATTTCAATGGTCCCCGTTCTAATTGATGCGACTCAAGTCGCAGCGACTCCAAAGAGGGTTTTTGCACTACTTTGTTCCGACATCAGTGCGACTTGTTCTCACATGGTTTTAATCAGTCGCATGACATTGCATCACAAATCACACAGCAAAGTCGCAGTGTAAATCGGGGATGCAATAGTAGAAACATAGCCTTAGTGTCCGGTTAAAGTTTGTAGGAGGAGTTTTCATTCTTCCCTGACTGGGGAGATTGGCCCTGTGCTGATCACATGCTCTCTTCCAAGAGAAAAAAAAAAAAACCCTAGCAATACACACCAAACTGAGCATGTGCAGCTTGTCCCCAAGGCTCTGTACTATCAGCAGATGGATTGGCGACAGTGGAAGAAGGGAAGACAGGATCAAACAGCCTTTTTACACAATGCAGAGGATTAACCCCTTAGGTTCCACGGTAATTATAGCAAGCATGCTTTATTTCATATAAAGACAAATTTTATTGTTATGGGTAAATAACACTTTAGTATAAAAAAAACTTCAGTCTGCAGCAGCCCTCCTCAGCCCACCTATTACTTACTTGAGCCCCATCTCGATCCATCGATTTTGGACGAGAGCCTCGGCTGTCTGGGACTCTCCCTCCTAATTGTCTGAAACATAGGCGCAATTGGCTCCCACTGCTGACAATCAAAGTCAGTGAGCCAATGAGGAGAGAGAGGGAGCAGGGCCTGAATAGACAAGCTGTCTATAGCAAGCTGCTTGGCAAGCTGCTTGGCAATCTGCAGGAGGGAGGGCCAGGAGCACTGGTGAGGAAACCGAGAAGAACCGAGAAGAGGAGGATCTGGGCTACTCTGTGGAAAGCCACTGCACAGAGCAGGTAAGTAAGTATAACATGTTTGTTATTTTTAGACAAAAAAACATCATCAAGCATCTCAAGCCCAAATAAACAGGTTACGTTGTTTTTGTTTTTTTTAAACACATCTTAATGCTTGCACATTGGGTCATTATGGTGTGCTGTAATGTAATTGCATTCTGCACATGCATTGGGGTCACATTCAAATTATTGGCACCACAACGCACCTTTGCACGCATGGTACTTTATCACAACACCAACCCTAACCCTTCCAAATTTTACTAGAAATGTTTTTTTCTATGTTCCCACTGGGAGATAAAAAGGGAGATCTCTCTAACATTTTGGTATTCTGCCCACATCTATGTGCACCAACACCTCCTGCTTTATTCTCTAAAATATAAATTGAAGTTTATTGGGGAAAGGAGACCCACAAAATCATTATAGCAGGTATCCGACTTAACTCTCTGGCATCTACCAAAAACTGAAAAAAAAAAACTAAAAAAAAAAAAATCGCTCATCACTTGGGATAGGATTCACGTTCAGACAGGTTTGAGACAAACCCAGCCCATTTGTGGTTCAACCAAACTGATGCTCAGTTTTGCCACCATAGCAATCAGCAACCAATATTGCACTTCTTGGCCCTTGAACCTAGCAGCTGGCTTAGGAGGGTTAATAATGGGGCATTTGGATATACCAGGCCTGTCACTATAAAAGGTTGACTTCCAATTCCCATATTGACCATATTGCCAATGTGCTAAGCTTTAAAATTGAAAGCATAGGGTCAGCCTAATTGTTGAAGCAGTATGTGGATAAACCCACCTGTGGATAAATAGCATCATCCGCCATAGAGAAACATTATCCAGGGTGAGGGATGATAAGCACTGCAGATCCATCTACTGGTGCAATGAGCAACCTGCAGAACAACCGTGAATAATATGCAATCTATCGCACCCTGGGCAATAAATGGTCCAATACAGGCATAACAGCCATACATGATACAACCCAACAAATTTATATGCATCCCCAACAGAAGGAAAATCAAAAATCAAAATCAGGACACAAGAGAAAAGCACACAAGGTCTCAACCACAACCAAATACGCCAAGAACTATAAAACATCATGTTATTGTTACTCGAATATTACAGCAAAAATAAAAAATGAAAATAAGAAATTGATAAATAAAAACAATTATGAAACAATTATTAAACAGTAATGTAATAATTGCAATATCCCTACCAAAACACTAGGGGTAAATTTTAAAGTAGTCAGTAGGGTTCAATATTGAATTGGCCCACCTTTTCCAGCTATAACAGCTTAAACTCTTCTGGGAAGGCTGTCCACAAGGTTTAGGAGTGTGTCTATGGGAATGTTTGACCATTCATCCAGAAGCACACTTGTGAGGTCAGGCACTGATGTGGATTGATGTGTATGTGGTATGGTATGCCTTAAAGCTGCATATGAAGTTATGGAGCAGAATGATTTCATGATTTAAAAGTGACATTTTGTGTTAACAAAAAGCAGCCGGGGATCCGTCATTTAGTGACTGTAGCACTATGTTCATGACCATATTTAGTTAATGATGTCTCCCAGGATCCCCAGTCTGTTTGTTCATAAACACCAACCAGCTCAGGATCTGTCATTTGGGATGGAGGTAGTTGGTGGGTCGGCAATTCTGTCTATGTATGGCTATCTCTTGTTCAGGTGCTGTAAAGACTGCTGATGCCACTCCTTTCCTTTTAATAACTGAGGTCAGTTAGTGGATTTTTTTGTGGATTATACATACACCTTGTGGTGTAGTACTATTAAAGTCCCAGCTTTTTCTATATTTTTAGCTCTGTTTATACACCTAGACATCTACATAGCTTAAAAACTGTCCCCTCCCCCCTCCTAACACATATCCTAACTAACACATGTAAGAAAGATGTATATACTTACCTATTTTCAGGCCACTCTGGTGTGGTCACTTGATCTCCACTGTGTCTGCCAGGATGGCTGCAGAAGAGAAGTGGTGATGTCACCTATAGGTCTCAATTGCCCATCTGTTGTTGGGGCTTCCTCCTCTTCCTGTAAGCCGCACTGGCTGACACTGGAATCAGATCACGTGCTTATCAATCGATGCTTATCAATCGTGACAACCTTCCTCCATGATGATCCCCCACCCAGCAATGTTGACCCTCCAGCATGACAACCAACAGTCCGATAATGCTCACACCACTAAATGACAAACGCCTGGCCAACTGCTGTGTGTAAACAAACTGGCTGTTATTTCTGGATAACATCATTGACCAAATAGGGTCATGACTACATTTGGACAATAATGCACAAAAGGGATGCGGTATGTGGGAAAAAAACATCAATTGTATGTGAGGTCCCAAAACTGTTGTGAAGGGCCCTAGGTATCTATATATTGAACATGAAGCAGGTGCTAAAACACTATGTCCCCTTTATTAAGAGTAAAGATAAAAACATGCATGGTGTATCGCCATAGGTGTGCGCAGCCTATTGCATTAGGGTGTGCGCCCCAAAGCTCAAACACACATTACCGATAACTCATAATGTTCATTCAGAAAGGGAAGAGGCTGGTAAATTACATACTTACTGGCCCCTTCCCCCACTCATCCTAAAACATCTCCACAGTAACAGCCGTCGGGAAAGGAGAGGAGGGAAGCCGGAAGCACTGTGGGAGGAAAGGGGGGGGCAGTAGGGGAAATCTGTGCTGCACAGGGTGATTAGGGTGTGCCTGGGCACACCTGGCACACCCTGTGCACACGCCTATGTGTATCGCTTACGTTCAGAAGGTGTAACAAATCCACAACTGCACATGTGGCCTGGTGCTGGTGAAAAGAGGTTCCACCTATATCGCCTGTGGCCATCAGGTGAGCAAAGGATAGGAGTATGGATGGACCAGCTGTGAGGAAAAATGCCAACAGTGAGTAATTTGTATTCCAAACCAGGAAGAGTGGTCAACCTGACTGGAAATTATGTCACAGGATGTGACATCTCGTCAACCAGGATCCAGGAAGCTGAGGACTGTGTGGGAAGGAGGCAGACAAAATCAGTTTCCAATGTTTCAAGACTCCACCTCTTTGTCAAGCCAAAATCACATTGTGTGGCTATCTGTTACTATATGCTTTACACATTTGAGTCTGCTGAGGATCTGCTGAGGATCTCTTTTGTACATTTGTATTTCCAGGACTTCTTGGTATATGTTCTAGTGGCACCAGCTTATGTGGACATATACATTTTATATAGATTGATATGCATTTCATATGCATTTGTCGCCATATGCTCTTCACATACATTGGTTTGGCACCATCCAGTGGTTTGTTTCCATTTGGACAATAATGTCATCCAGGGTTCCCTACTGATTTGTTTACAGGATCCAAGAATCTCCAGCCAGCTGGGGAACTCTCATTCTTCTTTTCCAGTGTTGTTCTGGCTGACGAACTGGCCAAATATGGACAATTTGTTTGAGCGTTGGCATAAGTGCAAACAGACGGGGTACAAAACTCATCCCATGTTGCAATGTTTTAAAAATAGGTTTAGTATCAAATTTATTGCTGTCATTTGAGGTACTTGTCACGTTACCTTTATCACCTTTCAGACAAATACTATACAGTTTAAAGTTTCAGTTTTGGAATCCTTGGAGTATAAAAATAAATAAATGTTTTTTCTCTTTGTTCTGTGTTTGGCTTTTCTGCACACTGTGAAGTGGAATCCCCAGTGCCATCTTGAGGCTTCTTTGATAACAGGCACATCGCTCTCTCTCACTTTGAGCTTTATACTTTTAAAAGAAAGGTCCCCTGGCCCATGAATTTTGCATAAGCTTCAAAAGTTTGAATAAAAAAATATATATAGTAAGAAAGTTTGATTTTCATTGTTACATTGAAGCTGAACTCCAGTCAGATATTCAAAATCACAATTTAAAGCAGTAATATGCAGGTATGTATTATCATCATGAAGTGTATTCCTAAATACAGAAAATACCAATTTTGATATCAGCGTCTAGTAATCCCCTGTTCTGTAACATTCAGATTGAGAGAGGAAAGGTCTTTATTCTGGGCCACTTAGGCGCTGCTGAATGCACATGGGCTGACAAAGAATATGTAAACTGAAAAAAGGAAAAAAAAGATGCCCTTATCTATTACTACTTCTTCAAGTAGTAGTATTAAAGGCTTAAGGATATGATATTTTTCTTATGTAGCGCTACGACTGCAGGAGCTGCTTGGTAATTTGGGTTCTCTGTTCTGAACCTCAATTCTTATACCGCGTACACACGAGCGGAGTTTCCGTCGGAAATTGTATGGTTTTTCCGACGGAATTACGCTCAAGCTTGGCTTGCATACACACGGTCACACAAAGTTTGCTGAACTTTCGACCGTCAAGAACGCGGTGACGTACAACACTACAACGAGCCGCGAAAATGAAGTTCAATGCTTCCGAGCATGCGTCAAATTGTTTCCGAGCATGCGTAGGAATTTTGCACGTCGGAATTGGTACAGACGATCGTAATTTCCGATTGGAACTTTTTCCGACCGAAAAATTGAGAACGTGCTCTCAATCTTTTGCTGGCTGGAATTCCACCAACAAAAGTCTGATGGAGCATACACACGGTCGCATTTTTTGACCAAAAGCTCTCATCGGACTTTTGCTGGCGGAATTTTCACTCATGTGTACGGGGCATAAGAACAACCTCAGCCCCTCTGACACATCTGGTTGAATGAAAGTTATTGCAAGCACTTATAGAAACACGTTTATAGATACATTTAACTTGACTGAGAATTAGCACTAGGAAACAGACACAAGACTGTTTAGTGGTAAGTGAATTCAATATATTGGTACAGGTAAGAGTAATAGTGGTTTGAGCATAAATGAGCACACAGAAAATAGACACAGTCACAGGCCACTAGACAGTATAACTACTACTGCCAAGGTAACTTAGAAGAGAGTTTTGTACCACAAAACTGGGAATGTTTCAGGAAGTTCTTAAATAGGGAAGGGGCAGAGCCACATGGTGATGTCACATGTGACCCCACTTCCTTGTTACATCATCGACCGGTGCATGGTGGGTCAGTGAGGTCACAAAGGGGCAGTGTTATCAGATGACATTGCTGGTTGGCCCTACCTCTTACCTATTTAAGAACTGTCAGATGGCGGAGCAGGCAGTTAGCCTTCGTCACAGGCAGAGCTTTTTTTTTTCTGGTCCGACGGTGCGGCGGGCGTTGTGAATGACAGTGGATCTACATTGGGGGGACATTTTTTTATTTTAAAGAAAGAAATTGTCAAAAACTATGTGTGTGTTTTTTTTTCTTTTCGACAATTTTTTGGTGAATGAGTAGGGGTACGATGTACCCCATACTCATTCACATAGGGAAAGCTGGGATCTGGGTATCCCCTTGTTAAAGGGGTTTCCAAATTCCAATAAGCCCCTCACAACCACCATCCAGGATTGTGGGAAAGAAGTGGCTTCCTGGCACGCTCCTTAATAACCAGCAGCTATTCACTGTGCTTGGCAGGCGAAAATTCGATGGGCGAACAGTTCACCCATCTCTACTCACGAACGCCTTCCTCTTACTGATATAACTGTTAATCAGTTAGGCACCATAGGGCAATAACCACAGAGAACAGTTGCAGCCAGTGTTTCTCTCACTCTCCATTCCCAGTCAAGCACCTAACTACACTTAGATTGTTTGTTGTTATTGCTAACGCTCGCTTCTCTGATTCCATGTCAAACGTGGTTGATCTGACTTTAGTTTTAAGCTTTTACTGTTATTATACTTAGTGCTTTTGCTTAATAATAGTTTGCAGACCTCCTCGTAATGGCCTCTGACTACGCTGATTACTCTGACTACGCTGTGGTTGAATATTTGGCAATGACCTGATCATTGTAGTTTGACCTTATATCTGATCATCTGATAATTTATCACTAAATTTCTGTTGGGCTGCAGACCCTACTGTAGGTCAAGGCTCACTCAAAGCAAACAGCAGTGTAGTATTGATTATTAAACTGACTCAGTGTTTTACTAGAATTTGTTCAAAATATTTATATATTACAATGTTTATCCATCAATAAACTCAAGAATCTCTTCAGCACTAGGATAATCTGTAGTAGGGGGGGAGGCTGGGGTCTAGCCACTACCACTTTTGAGAGAAGTGAAGAATGTGAACTTTTTGATGACTCAACAATGTGATCTTGTAATCAGTTGTAATCAGTTGTAATCAGGCTTTCCAGTCTGGCTGCTTAAAATCTGAGTTACAGCCTCACGGTTACCTGCACGATTACCTGGATTTGTTCTTGGAGCTCTTTGGATTCCCTGGATTGTTTTGAAAATCTGCTGATCGAGCTATCCTCGCTTGATTGACTCATTGTCGCTGACATTCAAGTTCACTATTTCCGGTGTATAGAGAGTATACTCCTTATCTCGGATGGAGGACACACTATCCCTGATGCTCTGAGGCCTTTGTACCCCACTTCTGAGCAACAACTTTTCATGGTGGACTCCCTATATGTTTACCATAGGATTGTTTCATCTTTGGGACTTTCTCACCTGTATTTCTACTCATTATATACATGTTCTGTTTTATAATCATTATATTTGAGATTGATTTTTATCACAAAGTTTTTATTATTTACACACAATACTTGATATATTGTTCAATGTTTATTGTTTTATATTTTTAGCTCTATATTTTTCACTGATCTTCTACATAAAGATGGCCTAGGCTATAAGAAGATTACCAAGACCCTGAAACTGAGCTGCAGCATGGTGGTCAAGACCATACAGCAGTTTAACAGGAAAGGTACCACTCAGAACAGGCCTCGCCATGGTCGACCAAAGAAGTTGAGTGCACATGCTCAGTGTCATATCCTGAGGTTGTCTTTGGGAAATAGAGGTATGAGTGCTGCCAGAATTGCTGCAGAGGTTGAAGGGGTGGGGAGTCAGCCTGTCAGTGCTTAAACCATACGCCGCACACTGCATAAAATCGGTCTGCATGGCTGTCATCCCAGAAGGAAACCTCTTCTAAAGATGATGCACAAGAAAGCCTGCAAACAGTTTGCTGAAGACAAGCAGACTAAGGACATGGATTACTGGAACCATGTCCTGTGGTCTGATGAGACCAAGATAAACTTATTTGGTTCAGATGGCGTCAAGTGTGTGTGACGGGAACCAAGTGAGGAGTACAAAGACAAGTGTGTCTTTCCTACAGTCAAGCATGGTGGTGGGAGTGTCATGGTCTGGGGCTGCATGAGTGCTGCCAGTACTGGGGAGCTACAGTTGATTGAGGGAACCATGAATGCCAACATGTACTGTGACATACTGAAGCAGAGCATGATCCACTACCTTCAGAGACTGGGTCACAGGGCAGTACTCCAACATGATAACGACCCCAAACACACCTCCAAGACGCCCACTGCCTTGCCAAAGAAGCTAAGGGTAAAGGTGATGGACTGGCCAAGCATGTCTCCAGACCTAAACCCTATTGAACATCTGTGGAGGAGCGCAAGGTCTCTAACATATACCATACCCAAAAGGGTTAAGTCAGTGCTGGAAAATAATGGTGGCCACACAAAATATTGACATTTTGGGCCCAATTTGGACATTACTCACTTTTGTTGCCAGCGGTTTACACATTAATGGCTGTGTGCTGTTATTTTGAGGGGACAGCAAATTTACACTGATATACAAGCTGTACACTCACTACTTTACATTGTAGCACCCCCACCCCTTCAACCCCTGGAGCAATGCTGGCAGCACTCATACGTCTATTTCCCAAAGACAACCTCTGGATATGTACTCAACTTCTTTGGTCAACCATGGCAAGGCCTGTTCTGAGTGGAACCTGTCCTGTTAAATCGCTGTATGGTCTTGGCCACTGTGCTGCAGCTCAGTTTCAGGGTCTTGTCAATTATAGCCTAGGCCATCTTTATGTAGAGCAACAATTCTTTTTTTTCGGATCCTCAGACAGTTCTTTGCCATGAGGTGCCATGTTGAACTTCCAGTGACCAGTATGAGAGAGTGAGAGCGATAACACCAAATTTAACACACCTGCTCCCCATTCACACCTGAGACCTTGTAACACTAATAAGTCACATGACACTGGGATGGGAAAATGTCTAATTGGGCCCAATTTGGACATTTTTACTTAGGGGTGTACTCACTTTTCTTGCCAGCGGTTTAGACATTAATGGGCGTGTGTTGAGTTATTTTGAGGGGACAGCAAATTTACACTGTTATACAAGCTGTACACTCACTACTTTACATTGTTGCAAAGTGTCATTTCTTGAGTGTTGTCACACGAAAATATATAATAAAAAATATATACAAAAATGTGAGGGGTGTACTCACTTTTGTGAGATACTGTATATACAGTATATATATATATATATATATATATATATATATATATATATATATATCCATCAAAGATGTCATACAACAACAGACACGAAAAAAAATGTGACAACCTGAAATATGAAAAAACTTCAATTAGAAACCAAGAATATCAATATTGTGACATGTTGGGGTTGTTTAACTCAATGGTAGTGCATAACAATGAGTCCAGTGCTCTTCAGCAACTCTTTAGGGCTTTTTCTACCCACTTTTATTTAAAACAGCAAATAAAAGTTCAACAAAAGACATCAGTTGCCCACACAGAGTTTTCTACCATCATTGTAATGTGCACAACAAAAATACTTTAGCCTTCTGGCTCACTCTCTTTGGAAATCCTGTGGCTCAAGTTTAGAACCTTGGTCCTCCTGACCATCTAACACAATGTCAGTGCTCATGCACAAACACTGTACCTCTGCCAGCTTGTCAAATTTTCCTGAAGGTCCCTGCTGCTACTTTTTTCAGGCTCAGGCCTGTCTCTGTCCTGGTGCAAACATGCACCTCTATTCTCTCTTGCAGACACACACTCTGACTCCTGAGATGGTCAGGAGTCAAAAAACTCTAGTTCTGCTTCTCCTGTAAAGTCAACATACACCTGTGCCATTAGTGTGCCTGCTGTCCACAAAACCTGGCCTAGCCTGACATCTTATACAGTGGCATGGCCTCACCTTGTCACAATATGTATAGGTTAAATTCACCAATAAGGAACAAATAATAAATGCACATATTTTTTTTTTCAGGAAATTTTCCCACAGGAGCTAGCAAAGCATTCCACCTGTGATCAGTGGATCATAGGTGCAGTGTCAGGCGAATGAAAACATTTGTAGTCCTTTCACTCTACCTCCAGCTTTCTACCTGAAAAAGCTGGAGGTAGTGTCAAAGGACTACAAGTGCACTGATCAGGGGATGAGGTTTGGGGTGTTTGGCAACATGTTACATCATAAATAATGATATAACATATATCATATTCCTAAAGGCAAACTTAGCTTTTAAACAGTACACACAAGGGGGCATGGTTTCGGCATGCAGCGGTGAGGACGTCTCTTTTCTGAGCTCTGGCGCCGACCCTGCTACTAAGGCACTTTTTTACCCACTAAGTAAAGCTATACAGCCAGAGAAGATGTGCAAGAGAACTGGCAAATCCCTGCCGAAGAAAGGCACATCCGTGGGCTCCATTAAACGGTTCCTGGCAGATCCGGAGGAACTGATGGACATTGATGGCCTGGGCCGCTCTCCACGAGGCACAAGCTCTGGCACGGGCTCCGCCCCTCGTCATAGGCCTGAACACAGACACCGCTCCCCAGCCTCATCTGCCGGCTCAGAAGGTGAGGGGAGCGTGTCCAGGCACTCCGAAGTTGCAGCCTTAGCGAGTGGGCTCCCTACTAAATCGGAGCTAGCATCTATGCTACTGGGACTGGAACGCTCAATTAAAAAAGAGGTCTCCGCGGTACGCGTGGACCTCTCCCACGTCTTGGACCGGGTAGAGGAAACGGAGCAATGCCTAGACAGGCACACAGACGCCATTAGAAACTTGCAGGCATCCACCCGTTCTCTCACTATCGCGCACAGAATGGCCCTCTACAAGATCAAGGATCAGGAAAACCGCAACAGGCGGAATAATACCCACGTCCGGGGTCTCCCTGAGGCGACTGGCGACAAGGACCTTCTCCCATCCGTGCGGGGCATCTTCAATGGCCTGTTAGGCCAGGCGGCAGACAACTCCTTAAAAATAGACCGGGTGCACAGAGCTCTACGCCCTTGCAACCTCCCGGCAGATACCCCGCGCAAAGTGATCTGCAGGGTTCACTATTTTGAGGAGAAGGAGCTCATCATGTGGAAGGCCAGAAAAGCCGCGTCCCTGGATTTCAATGGTGCCCCAATTTCTTTTTTTCCTGACCTGGCCAGAGAGACTTTGGAACACCTCAGGGCTCTGCGACCTCTAACTGAAAAGTTGCGAACAGCCTCAATCAACTACTGATGGGGATTTCCAACGGCATTGATTGCACACAGGGATGGGAAGACGGCAATCCTCAGGTTTCCAGAAGACCTGTAAAAATTTTGCATGGACATTAACATTTCTCCACCGGAACTCCCGGGCTGGCAGGACGCCATTCCGCCTCTCCCCAACAGCTCAGGATCTAGATGGCAGAAGGTGGACCGCAAACACTGCACCTCGGCAAATGGCACCCCACCCTAGCTGGGTTAACAGTGGCCCCTGACAACTTAAGCCTTTCCATCTGCACAAATCTCCTGCCTTGATGTTCCTGAACCCTTTGGTCCGCAAGTATATGTCTCCCTCTGACATAATACCCTACTTTGCCACCTTCGTGTTGTTATGTGGAATTTTTAGACAGCTTGTCTACATGTAGGATATTATTTGCATTGAGACGAATGGACCCACTCTGGGCTATAAATCCCCGGTTTCAGACGTCCTGTTCCCAGTTCTTAAGTTGATGTTTTTTTCCTCCAGTTTTTAATATGAAATTCCTATAATAAGTGCTATAGTATAAATATATTCATATGGGTTTTTCCCTTTTGTTTGTTTTTATGGGTCGGCGTCGGGGTCATGGGACGACGTATTCACCGAGTTTGGTGATCGCTGCCCGATGGCCGTGACCTCTCGCTCCCCCCATGGGGGGCACCGTGTGGCCCTGTGCTCTCATGCCTCTGTCCCTTTGCGGGCAGCGGGGGTGGGGGTAATGACCCGCGCGATTGTCCCCTCTTTGCACCGCAGACAAATGCGTGCACATGTTGGCTATGTACCAACATGGTCTGTGAAATATGTACCACAAGATGTTAACTGCATATTTTCTCTCTACAGCTGCTACTCTTCTTTCTTTTCCTCCCCTTCCCTTTCTCCCCCTCCCCCTTCTTGCTTATCCTCTTCCCTGCCTCAGGTCCCACTCCTGGGTAACATGTTACATATGGGCCTTCTCTGCGGATCCCCATGGCTACATTGAACCTAATATCTCTAAATGTGAGAGGCCTCCAGGTAAGAGGCATAATCTTTACAGGGAGCTGGGTCATCTGCGGGGTGACGTTGTCTTCCTGCAGGAGACCCACCTCACACACACCACTTAAAACTCTTTTCTCCTCGATATCCCACCTGGTTATAGCCTATCGGAGGTTCATAAAGATAAGGGGGTGGCCATTGGGTTCTGCAGGGGAACCTCATTTATACTAGAATCTATGTTGAGTTATCCTAATGGACATTTTCTGTTTCTAAAGGCAGCCTGGGAGGTATGTTCTGTACGGTAGCCTAACCGAGATCAAGCAAGCTTTATTTCGACCACTCTCAAAAAATTACGAGTCTTCGCCCGCGGATGCGTTCTCCTCGCCGGAGACTTTAACACCCCCCCTAGAACCTAATCTTGACATATCCCAAGGTAAAACTTGTATCCCACATAAACGTCTACTATACATACGCAAACGTCTATCCGATGCCCAGTTTGTGGACGTATGGAGGATAGTGCATCCGCGGGCGAGAGATTATACCCATTTCTCCCAAGTGCACCACACCTATTTTAGGATTGACTTCTTTATAGACCACCATCACCTATCACTCACTGTGAATGCTGAGATAGAAATGTCCCCCATATCAGATTGCTCAAATTAAAAATCCATTCTATGCCCCATAGGACTACAAATTGGAAACTCAGTGAAGACCTCATTAGTGATGAAATTGATAAAAAACTGATGAGTGAAGAGTTGACCCTCTACTTTAAGGAAAACACACATTCAGTCATATCACCAGGGGTACTCTGGGAGGCGCACAAAGCCCACATATGGGGTAAACTTATTGAATTAGGGTCTAGGAAGAAGAGAGAACGCACACACCAACAAACTGAGCTGATACAGGATATCAGTGCTCTGGAACAGCAACATAAAGCTAGTCAGTCATAGGCAGTACTCCACAACTTAACACTAAAGAGAGAGGAACTGAAGGCCCTGTTTCAAACAGAGCAAAAGCGCCACTCCCGCATAGTAGCACAGCATTTCCATGAGTGGGGTAATAAACCAGGTCGACTACTAGCGCGCTCTCTACAACAGAAAAAAAACGGCTCTTTCATAGAAAAAATCAAAATCCCGTCGGACAATCTAGCATATGAAACGTCAGACATAGCCAAAGAATTCCAAGCATTTTACCAACATTTATACCATGTTCAACATTGGGTGGCTGACCAAGATACTAGGATGACCCTAATACACGATTACTTATCGCAAGCCAATCTACCCAAACTCCCACCGGACACTTTAAATACTCTAGAGGGGGAGTTTACTACCTCGGAGCTACGTATTGCATTGAAGGCCATGGCCAATGGCAAAGCACCTGGGCCAGATGGCTTCACAGTTTCATACTACAGAGCTTTTGCAGATACACTACTGCCTCACCTAGCTTCCTATGCAAATTCAAACTCTGTGGGAGAGACCCTCAGATCCGAAACTCTACATGCACATATTACCGTGATACCCAAACCTGGCAAGGATCCCAGTAGCTGTGGGAGTTACCTCCCTATTTCCCTATTGAACATAGATGCTAAGCTTTATGCCAAGGTTGTTCGAATAGACTCCTACCCCTAATCCCACACTGAGTCTCCACAGACCAAATGGGATTCATTCCCAGCAGAGAGGCACGTGATAATGCCCTCCGCACCCTGTCACTAATGGATTACGCGGGAGGGTCCTCCCAGCCCACCCTTTTGCTCTTAACGGACGCAGAAAAAGCGTTTGATAGGGTGGACTTGGAGTACCTCATGGCAACGCTATCTCACCTAGGAATTGGTCCCTCTCTCCTGTCTCACATATCTGCCTTATATAATTCCCCTATGGCCCAAATACGTATAAATGGCACTTTAAGCAACCCTTTCACACTTTTTAATGGAACCCGCCAAGGCTGCCCTCTCTCGCCTATTCTATTTGCCTTATCCCTAGAACCCTTCCTCTCGATGGTCAGACATAATCCCTGCATCCATGGAAATACCGTAGGTAACTCCGAACACAAATATGCAGCTTATGCAGATAATATATTGTTTTATATACAACAACCGCTGATCTCTTTCCCCAACCTCATGTCAGCACTCTCAAAATTTAGGGTCATTTCTAATTTCAAAATCAACATGACCAAATCAGAAATGCTAAATATCTCGGTACCTGGAAAGATCATAGCCCAACTTAAAAAATCCTTCCCCTTTAGCTGGCAAAAAAGCAAACTGAAATACTTAGGTATATACCTCACCCCCAAGCTTACGTCTCTATTTTGCACTAACTTTTTACCCCTCCTTAACACAATCAGATCGGATTTACAAAAATGGTCACAAATAGCACACTCTTGGTTGGGGAGGATCAGTGTTGTGAAGATAAACATTCTACCCAGGCTGCTATTTCTGTTTCAGATGCTACCGTATAGAATTCCTGTAGGATTCTTCGCGTTGATCAGATCAATGATAGGCAAATACGTGTGGAACAGAAAACGTCCCAGATTAGCGAGGGCTCTCCTTGTCAGGCCTAAAAGACAAGGAGGTCTGGCTCTACCTAACATTAAGCAATATTTTTTGGCTATAATAATGGGTAGAATTTCTGACGTATCTGGAAGTATCATAAAGAATCTAAAAATATGGGTCAACCTTGAAATGTCACTCAGTGGATCAGATCTCTTTACCCAAATTTGGATTCCTAAGAAATACAGAACTTTATCTCCAACTACTTCACCGCTCACGCACTTGACCCTTATGGTGTGGGACTCACTGTGTAAGTTACATAAATGGCAATAAAACTCCCCCCTTATGTCGTTGACTGGCCACAATTACTTTCCACCTGAAAATATGGACCCCAGAACTCACGCTTGGAATCTAGGTCCCACGCCTCTTTTTCATCAAGTAACTACCCAATCAGGCAGTGTGCCTATGTCCACATTATTGCCCAGCTCAACAGCTACACCCCTGGATCACTGGAAATATCGCCAATTGATAGCTTTTGTTCACTCTCTCCCGAAACCTCTTCGGACCACATGCCTTTTCTGAAGATAAGCCAGGCGAGAAACCTATTTCTTATTTTTATCAGGCTTTACAGACCCTAACCACCACAGGAAACCCTACTTTCCTAGCCAACTGGGAAAAAGATCTCCACAAAGAGTTATCAGAGACCCAGAAATCCACCATCTTACTAATGGCCCACACCTCCTCAACGGCCTCCAAAACGGCGGAGGTAAATTATACACTGCTGACAAGATGGCACTATACCCCAGTGGTGCTACACAAGACATTGCCACAAGCATCACCACTATATTGGCGGGGATGTGGTGAACGAGCCACGCACGCCCACATTTGGTGGTATTGCCCACTCATACTGGCTAACTATCCTATATTGGGCAAAGGAGATCCAAGGTTTTGAAATCCCTAACGACCCATGGGTCGTATTACTTCATTGTACAGGCTCACCAGCAGGAGCATACAAAAAAATCAATAACACCAAATTTGCTCAATGCGGCAAAAGCTCTCATTCCATGTTATTGGAAACAACCAACCATACCTTCCTAACGCCAATGGCTATTGGAAGTAGACCACACATACTATATGGAAGATCTCACATACTCCCTCAGGAATAAATCAGATTTGGTAAAGAAAACATGTTCCTGCTGGTTTGCCTTCAAATATACGCCCGCATATACAGATATTATTACTCAAAATAAGTGAATAATGTGTTTTATACTAACCCTACTTCAAGGTGTTCAGACCAAGGCAGACCCCCCCACCCTCTTCCCTCCTCCTTCCTCTCCCATGCCCACTCCCATCTCTTACCCTCCTTTTCTTCTTCTCTCTCACTCCTCTCCTCCTTACTCTCTATACTGTGGATTACACAAAGAGCAGATGCCTATACAAGGGCCCCCGTAGAGAAGTTTTTGATGTCTAAGCCTTATGATGGCAGATAACTTTAGTATTACATATAACACAATACTTAACATGTATAATAGTCACCTTTATTACAATGTCGGCTATGTTATTCACGCTAGATGGCCTAACCGTTGTTATGTATATCTTTCAGTATATGCTCTGTATACTAGTTTTTTTTTTCTTTTTCAATAAAAACAAATTAAACAAAAAAAAAACAGTACACACAATATTTAAACATTAACAATATTCATGACAAGTAATCTGCTTTATTTTACAATTAAAAAAAGTCAAAACAGCATGGCAAAATGTGAGCAAGACTAGGATTATGAAAGACATGGGGTACCCTGGCAAATAACAGAAAAATAAGGGTGATTGAACAGTATCTACCCCTGTTGTATACACTGAACACATATACCACTGCCCTAGTACCACAAAATACTGATTACTGCCCAAAAACTGACAGTCTCACAGATGCAAATAAACTTCAGGACAAAGGATCAATTTTTTCTATAAATTAAACATTTCCACTGCATATGTTTTTATGTCCACAAAAAGTATATTTTCTACTGAGCCTACCCTAACCACCTAATAGTATGGCCAGGTGGGTGCACAGTAATCCCAAGAGGAGAGCATATGACATCCTCCCATTCACACGCCTCATGCATGCCCCCACTTACATTTAAAAGAGCAGTGACCAGCATGCGGAGGTGCTCGAGAACACACTCAGATACTGGCCAGGCAACACTTGGTGAGGGTGAAAACAGGAAGCTGTGTGAAGCTGTCTGAAGCCATCAGCTTAACACACACACAGCACTGTCTCTCATAGGTAAACTGGATGATCTGGACACCTCTCCCTCAAACAAAGTAGGGGAGGGGGTGGGCAGGAACACAACATGCAACATGTTTCTGAGCTTCATGCCCCTTTGTCAAGTAGGGGTTAACGTTTTATAGAAATATGTTTAACTATTCCTTGTGACTTCGTCACCAACCTTGTAAAATTCTTGCTGCTGGGAGCACAGTTCAGTATTGATGTGAACATGCCCCCAGAACTACATCTCCTATTAGATCCAAAGAAGAAACACAGCAAGTGTGCACTGTTCCAAGACATCACAAAGCAATAACCCCATGACCTGAGAATTGCATGGGTGCCAGCCCGGTCTGCAGCTGTGGCTAGTATGAAGAAATGATGAAGATGGTGGCACTCCAAATCAAATAAAATCAGTAATGATTAAACACTAATGTGTTAAACGCGTCTACTACTGGCTGTCCTGGGATAGTGTGTATTTCCTGTATTTTAACTTGGACATTTTCAATAAAGGAGTTTTGATTTTATTTGATTTGAAATGCTGCCATCTTCATGATTTCTTCATATACCTCTTATGAGCCTCTTCTATACACACACTGCATAGAGAGGCTCTTTGGAGTCAAGGCAGCAGCATTATTTTGCTAGGAAAGAAATCAACAAGTGCACATGGCATGGGATAGAGAGGGATGGGGTTATAGGTAAACTTCTGTAGCCCAACAGGCAGTGCAGCAGAAGCATTGTGTTTTGAACCCAATGAAATTCTCCCAGATCAAGGAGTAATTTCCCGTACTTGCAGCATTGTTAAATTAAAAAAAATTGGGAAATGTGCCGGTATTGAAGAGATATATTGGATATTTCATTTCATTTTGTTTTGTTTTTTCTTCAACTTGACATCTTTTGTGGTACACCCCTATTATTGCTTGAAATTATTTTCAGATAAGTTCTGATGTTTAAAGCAAAAACAACCAAACTGTAATTCTGCAAGGACATCAGAAACAGCAAGTTTAATCCATTGAACACATATTCACTTGTAACAACATTATAACACTTTTTACGTAGGGAAAATGTAGAGAATTACATTTAAGTAAGTCATGTCATTATCGCATGTATTTGTCCCTTCCAGGACTCATCATTTTATGGATTATCTGACAATCTTGCAGCTTAGAATGCCAATTTCGCTTATCTCTATTTGACTCAGACAGTTTACTTAAGAAGAATAAATAAGAGTCCATTTTGCAGCTGTCCTACTTCTAAGTGTCTCTTTTTTACTTGAAATAAGGCTTATATTGTGTGTATTGCAATGTTTTGTATTTTATTTTCACTGATTTTGATTTAAAGAATAGCTGAGAATCATTTATTCATTATATATCAATCATAGTCAGTAAGAAATATCAGATAAAGCTTTATCTTCAAGCTGCAGGCTTCCTGTGTATAGCAAAGGATCCATCAAATTTATGCAAACGAGAACAGTTGAATTCTATAACAGTCACTTGGAAGATAAAGTTACACAATATTCATACAGTTCTGTAGTGATTCAGAAGTGGTCTAGCAACACGAGTAGCAGAGCTAGAAATTGCTACTTGACCCATAGGTCCTGTGTAACCTGGCCTTCCAGACTGTTTTTCTTTGTCCTTATTGCACTAATAGAAACTTTATTAAAGTGTGTTTTTTTGTAACTGGAAAATCCTTTCATCTTTCTTAGCTATAAATATATAAACAGAGATAAGTGAAACACACACAAACTGTGATTTGACCTGCCATCATGCTCACTGTGAGCATCTACAAGCTTTCTGAGAGTTTCATGTCATGAATTTAGAGCAGTTTTTTTTTTTAAGTCCCTGGTGATGTTTGGTGGGTATTAAATTAGGTTTGGAGTTTTCTGCATCATGGGTTTGCAGCAGATGTCCTGGGTTTCGCAAAGTTCTTGGCTGAGAAGTATTCAGGTTCACTGGCAGAAAAAAGGAAAAAACAAAAAAGAGTGCACGGCCTTTGTCCCTGGTCCCCTGAGTCACAGGAGCCTAATGTGACAGAATGAATACCCCAGCCCCTTTTTGTAAAAAGATAACAGCAGCTATACTGACAGTGTGTGTTGGAACGGTTATTGAAAGCTGACAAGTCTGCTTATAGAGAGTTATTGTCTTTTTAAATTGGTAGATATCCCCCATGGCAGTGCCCAGATTCTCGTGCTTTTTGCTTGACAATAAATTGCTTCTTAGCCCTATACTGTAAGTTGCCAGAATGGAAAACCAAGATTTGCCTCCATATATTAATTTTGCCACAAAAACTTTGAACTTCGAGCAAGATTTGCAAGTCCCTCTATCCCTCTTTCCTCCTCATTTGTCTCTCTTTTTGGTCTGATCTAGTTACATAGTTACATATTACATAGTTACATAGTTGGTGATATTGAAAAAAGACAGAAGTCCATCCAGTTCAACCTGTGTGTGTGTGTTTGTGTTTATGTCAATAGTACATTGTATACCCCTGTATGCTGTGATTGTTGAGGTGCCCATCTAATAGTTTTTTTTAAACTATCGACGCTTCCTGCTGACACCACTGCTTGTGGAAGAGAATTCTACATCCTTACTGCTCTGGCAGTAAAGAACCCTCTACACAGTTTGAGGTTAAGCAGCTTCTTTTCTAATTTTAGTGAATGGCCGCATGTCTTTTTAAATTCTCTTCCACTGAATCGTTTTATCCCTATGTTAGTGTCATCAGTACAGTATTCTTACATCGATATCATATCCCCTCTCCTCTCCAGAGATAATAAGTTCAATGCTTCTAGTCTTTCCCCATAGCTGAGGTCCTCCAGTCCCTTTCTTAGCTTTTTTGCCCTTCTCTGGACTCTCTCCAGCTCCAGCACATCCTTCCTGAGGACTGGTGCCCAGAACTGGACAGCATACTCAACTATCTAAATAGTTGTATATAAAAGTGCACTACTTATCGATCACAAAGTGCTTCCCAGTGCTAAACTTTTCATGCACATTCTAAATTGCTGCATTTGTAAATTTCAAAGCTAATATAAGGTATACTAGTGGTAAAATAGTGCTTGTAGGTTTAACCAATTTTTTTTTTTTTGTGCAATTCTCCCATGAGGGGGCGTAGCAGGGTGTGTGTCCTATGTCAACATACTTTTGCTAAAAGGTGTTCTTCCTTCCCATCTCAGAAAGTTGGAAGGTATGGGTAATGCAGCGTACACACGAGCAGACTTTTCGACCGGACTGGTCCGACGGACCGAGTCCGGCGGACAATCCGATCGTGTGAGGGCTTCATCGGACCTTCAGCTGACTTTTCCAATCAAAAATCTGACGGACTTTAGGTTTGGAACATGCTTCAAATCTTTACGGACCCAGAAATCCCCTTGTCTGTATGCTAGTCAGACAGACAAGAAAAACGACCCATGCTTAGAAGCAAATACGAAACGGAAGCGCTCGGTCTGGTAAAACTAGCGTTCGTATTGTAGGTAGCACATTCCTCACGCTGCAAATTCTATGATCGTTGAATGCAGCGCATTAATTGTCTTCTTTATAATGCTATAAGAACGAAGCTGTGTTGCTGTTCCTATTCACACAGATTTCTCACAAACTGATTTCTGTATTATTTCTCTTGATCTCATGAATGATATTTTATTTGTTAAAAGCCAAACCTCCATACTAATGTTTACACAATTTTTTTTGGAGTCATATTTTATTATTTTTTATTTCATCAAGATCTTTTTTTAGGATTGTTTCAAAATTATTTTCTCTTTTTCTCCATATATATATATTTTTTTTTTTTGGTTTGTAAAGTTACCACAAAGAACCATTTATTTTTATTTGTTTCTATTTTTATTTTTTGTTGTAAATTTACCACAAAGAACCATTTCTTTTTATTTCTTTATTTTTTTTGGTTGTAAATTTACCACAAAGAACCATTTCTTTTTCTTTCTTTCTTTCTTTCTTTCTTTCTTTCTTTTTTTTGGTTGTAAATTTACCACAAAGAACCATTTATTTATTTTTTATTTTTTTTATTTTTTGTTTACCACAAAGAACCATTTCTTTTTATTTCTTATTTTAATTTTAATTTTTGTTGTAAATTTACCACAAGGAAGCATTTTTGATTTGTTATTTTTTTGTAAAGTTACCACAAAGAACCATTTCTTTTGTACATTTTTCATTTTGGTTTTGTTAGAAAGTTACCACAAAGAACATTTTTTTTTGTTATATTTATTTTGTTTTCTTTATTTTTTGTTGTAACGTTAACACAAGAACATTATATTTTTTTTGTTTTTGGAACCTCGAGGAGGTTGTTGTCCCTTGTAATTTGACATTGTCTATAAAAAAATGATGTTAATAAAAACACATAAAGTATTTTAATTAAATAAAATATCCATTTATTTATGGTAAACAAAATAAAGACGAAGTCAATGCTGGAGAAACTTTTTGAATTTGTGAAGGCTTTTGGCCCCAGGGCACACATCAAGTCTGTGGAAAAGAAAATTGTGATCTTGAGGAGTCCATATAATAGGGTGCACAATCTGGTCCAGGAATCCCAGAGATCAAGAGCAGCAGCAGATAACATATATGTCCCCAGGCTGTGGTACTACACCAGCCTGCGTTTTCTGTCAGACCAGACTGAAGCCAGGTCATCACTTTCTTCTCTTTGTTCCAGCCTTCCCTCCATGCTGGCCTGCACCCTTCCCTGCATCCTTCTTTTGTAGGCTGCTCTGGTGGTTGACTTGTGGCAGGAGGAGGAGGAGGAGGGGCTTGCTCGTTTATTTGTGTGTTGACAGTTAACTCTATTTCCAGCAACTTGCTGGCAATATAGGAGCCATAGGCCTTTTCAGCTTCGGGGGGGCTCTTGAGGAAATTATTTGCTTCCCTCATGAGGCGCAGTGATGCCTCCTCTGTCACCGTCACCTTTCTGGGCCTTTTTGTATGAAGGCGAAGAGGAGGAAAAAAACAGAAAAGAAGGAGGGCGCACCAACCAAGTGCATTACCACTAATAAACTTTAATGCAGCATAAAAACAGCAGAAATAATACTCACAAATGAGCTTGTATAACCAGCTTTAAAAAGGGCGCAACAGCGCTGTTTCTGTAAATCGACACACCAGGACCTATTGCCAAGAGGGTCAAACCGGTGTAAACGGCTAACGCGTTTCGGGGGAGCACCCCTTTCTTCAGAGCCTAAGCGGCAATCTGTGTTGGCGAAGAGGAGGAACCTTAGATTGTGTGAGGCTCCTACTGGGCCCGGCCACCTCTTGGCTGACACTAACCCCTGCCTCCTCCTGGATGACACTGGGCTTGGCCTCCTCCTGGATGACACTGGGCCCGGCCTCCTCCTGGATGACACTTTCCACACCTTCCTCCTGGCTGATTTCATCCTGTGTATAAAAAAGGGACATAGTTTGAGTTTTTGTTTCATCAGTGACACACAATTTTCAGCTCATGACTTGCAAATTCAATGTTACATATAAAAGAGTATCAATCTGACACCAGCATTTTTTAAAGCTGGTGACAAACATTTTTGGCCACTACTGTCAATTGATATGTAGACATCATTTTTTGGATAAAATCCTTAATAACAGTTAAGCAATTATAACATCTAGTTAACATCATTAATATTAGGACACTAAATATGTATAAAACTAATTTACCTGACTCCAGATGGTCACATTTGGTTCTTCCAGAATGGAAGATCCAGTTTGGTCCTCATCAGCCTCTGCTGGGGTGGAGGGAAGGGTGCATGGAAGGGTAGAGGGAAGGGTTGAAAGTGATGCCCTGGCTTCAGTCTGGTCATCAAGAAAACGTAGTTTATCGTAGTACCACAGCCTGGGTACATATACATCATCTGCTGATGTTCCTGATCTCAGGGAATTCTGGATCTTGTTATGCTCCCTCCTATACATATTTCTCAAGATCCCAATTTTATTTTCTTCAAACTTAAAGGTTGCTTCTGAGATGAAAGTCTGCACAAATGTGAGAAGTTTCTCTAGCGTTGCCTTCCTTGTTGTTTTAATATAATATGCAGGGTGTTTGACCTCCCATAAATTCCTCATCTCCCTGTATTTCTCAATAAATGGTATCAGAAAATCTAGGTTCTTAAATTTGGCATTCATGTTTTCTGTAAAACATAATACACAAGACAAAAACACTAATGTTTCGGCGAAACTCTCATCATCTTATCCCAACATAGGCCTCATCAATCTTTAGGCAGTATAGGCTGCTACAAAGTTAAAAAAAATTAAATAAATAAATTTACCTTCGTTTTGGACGTTCGCAAATTCAGTTCCACTATCCTCCATGCACAGAACGTACGTACGACACATTCGTAGTAGCTTTATATACACTGCACATGTGTGAAACTCCGCCTGCGTCGCCCACCCCTGACGTTCTTTTTTAACAAATATTCTTCACCCCCCTTGTCTCTACGCACAGAACGTATGTACGGCACATGCGTAGCAGCCTTATATACACTGCACATGCGTGAAACTCCGCCTGCGTCACCTGCCCCTGATGTTCTTAATTAACGTATATTCTCCGCCCCTTCTCTCTATGGTGCGCAGTAGGAGCCACAATGGCGGAGACACAGCAGGTGTTTATTACCTCAGGTAGCGAGGAAAGCCCGGAACATCCCGATCCGGGAAGCGGAGATTTAAGGCCTCCAATATGGCTTTTGAAGAGATGGCGAAGATGGTGGCAATTTTAAGAAGAAAAGATTATGATGGGAAGCATGGACCATACGCATGGCCTAATTTCCGAAAGGCAAAAATAAAACCTTGCAAAAAGACCTGAACAAATTAATGGGGTGGGCGACTACATGGCAAATGAGGTTCAATGTAGAAAAATGTAAAATAATGCATTTGGGTGGCAAAAATATGAATGCAATCTATACACTGGGGGGAGAACCTCTGGGGGAATCTAGGATGGAAAAGGACCTGGGGGTCCTAGTAGATGATAGGCTCAGCAATGGCATGCAATGCCAAGCTGCTGCTAATAAAGCAAACAGAATATTGGCATGCATTAAAAGGGGGATCAACGCAAGAGATAAAACGATAATTCTCCCACTCTACAAGGCTCTGGTCCGGCCGCACCTGGAGTATGCTGTCCAGTTCTGGGCACCAGTCCTCAGGAAGGATGTACTGGAAATGGAGCGAGTACAAAGAAGGGCAACAAAGCTAATAAAGGGTCTGGAGGATTTTAGTTATGAGGAAAGGTTGCAAGCACTGAACTTATTCTCTCTGGAGAAGAGACGCTTGAGAGGGGATATGATTTCAATTTACAAACACTGTACTGGTGACCCCACAAAAGGGATAAAACTTTTTTGCGGAAGAGAGTTTAATAAGACTCGTGGCCACTCATTACAATTACAAGAAAAGAGGTTTAACCTTAAAATACGTAGAGGGTTCTTTACTGTAAGAGCGGCAAGGATGTGGAATTCCCTTCCACAGGCGGTGGTCTCAGCGGGGAGCATTGATAGCTTCAAGAAACTATTAGATAATCACCTGAATGACCGCAACATACAGGGATATATAATGTAATACTGACACATAATCACACACATAGGTTGGACTTGTTGGACTTGTGTCTTTTTTCAACCTCACCTACTATGTAACTATGTAACTATAAATATCTGTGTGCTAAGTATAGCTTTTGTTTCATTCACATAGGGGAGAAAAGACTCAAACAAACTAAACCCAGTGACCCCCGACCGCAACACCCGGATTGGGAAATCAGCCCAAGCCCCACAGAGGATGTTGAGGAAGGAGAGGTGGGCGACATGGGCACCCCACCAGGTTAATGTCTGAGATACCAGCTTACGATAATCTATGTATGGCTACATATTTTGAGATACATTTTTTATCATCTATTTTAGGTGATCTGGCTGTGGAAGGGGAAGAAGCAAGCACCAGCGCCACCCCCAAGGATGTGTATGAAGGAGAGTTGGAGGAAGTAGGTGACATGTGCACCCCACCAGGTGAGTGTCTGTCACATGGTAAGGTAATCTATGTATGCCTGCATATTTCTAAATACAAAATTTTTTCCTTTAATTTTAGTTGATGTGGAAGCACAACGCTTAATTGGACAGATCATGGCCTGGAATGGGGATATTGATGCCATGCGCACTACCTTAGACCTAATGTGGAATCGGCTGGACAATATGCAGCAGGAAATGAAGAACATGATCGATATTTTGGGGAGAATCAAAATCCCTTTTTCACCCAAAAAAAATTGATCATGTTCTTAATTTCCTTGTTTGCTGACCCCATTCTGGGCCTTTGATTTTTTTAAATAAAAGTTTATGGCTATTTCTAAAAAATATATTTTAAAACTTTGAAAAAAATAAGGCCTGCTTGTAAAAAAAAGAAAAAAAAATATATATATATATATATAAAGGCCTGTTTTTTTTTTTAAAACAAACAAACAAATATATATATAGAGGCCTGTTTGTTAAAAAAAAATAAAAAATATAAAACAAAAAATTTATATAGAGGCCTGTTTGTTTTTCTAAAAATCAAAAATAAAAAATGGTGTTTGTCAAAATACAAAAAAAAAAAAAATCTAAAATAATTAAAAAGAAAAATACAAAATTATATTGTTTAAAAATAAAATATATATATTTTAACATATAAAATTTTACCAAACGCACATGTGAATGTGCACAGATTAATAAAAATTGTGTTATTAATCAACAAGATGTATGGCTTCTTCTTTTAATGCTCAATACCAGTTATGGAAGTTAATTGTTGTTTACAGTGACAATGGTGCTTATTTACTAAAGGAAAATACATTTGGCACTACAAGTGCTCTAGGATAACCTAGGAGAAAGCCAAAAAGAAAGGCAAGCAATAAATATAATTAGAGATTTTATCTGATCAGGATTTTTTATTAAAAAAAATGATAGATTCTGTGGCATTGCAATGGCCCCCCTACCCGTAAAAAATTCAACATATTGATCCCGCACTTGACGGGCACTTTGGGGGGCCAAGCCAGTACGGCCAGTATCCAGACCCGTCAGAGGATTCTCTATAAGTCCAGCCTCAGGCCCAAGTGATACCATATAATTGGTCGAATGCCATGTGGATATCTGTCTGAAACAGGCGGAAGCGGCTGGCCATAATCCCAAAAGCATTCTCCACAACTCTTCTTGCTCTGGCCAGCCTGAAGTTAAAAACCCTCCTCTCTGGGGTGAGGGTCCTTTGGGGGAATGGCCTCATGTGGTGCTCGCTCAGACTGAAGGCTTCATCTGCTATGAAGACAAAGGGGAGTCCTTCCACGTTATCGGCATCAGGTGGCAATCCCAGGTCACCACTCCGGAGACGCTGGTAGAACTCCGTCTGGGCGAAGACTCCTCCGGCCATTCTTCCCCACGTCCACATACAGAAATTCATATTGTGCCGACACCACCGCCATTAAGACAATAATATGGAACCCCTTATAATTAAAATAGTATGACCCCGAATGGGGTGGTGGCATGATGTGGACGTGCTTCCCATCTATAGCCCCTCCACAGTTGGGAATGTCCCAATGGGTGGCAAAATGAGATGCCACAGTCTGCCATTCCTGTGGCGTTAAAGAAACTGGGGAGTCTAACAAGAAAAAACAAAAATCAGTAATTTTGAACATAACATTGCAAGCACATTACACAAAAAACATTAGTGCCCAGCATCAGTTAAACATTAATTGTAATATTATTTAAAGACTAAAATATAAAAGCCCACTTATCAGATTCCTCACCTCCTCTGATGGCACATTGATAAATTTTAGAGGGGGGAATTTTAAATCAAGTTAAGGACACACAGGGGTTGATTTACTAAAGGCAAAAAGACTGTGCACTTTGAAAAGGGCAGTTGTTGCACTCTGCAGGTGCTGTCGCTGCAGGGCTTAGTAAATGAGGTAAGGCTTCATGTTGCAAAGAGTACCCAATCACATGCAAGGGAGATTCCAAAAACATAATTTTTGTTTGCTCATGATTGGATGATGGAAATCAGAAGAGCATCTGCTCATTTACTAAGCCCTGGAGCAAATGCACTTGCAGAGTGCAACTGCATTTTGCAAAGTGTAAAATCTATTTGCTTTTAGTAAATCCACCCCACAGAACATTTTAATACATTTAGGGGGGGGAGGGTATTCTAAATCAAGTTAAGGATACACAGTCCATTTGGATAATTTGTAAGGGGGGGATTCTATATCAAGTTAATGACACACAGACCATTCTGATACATTTTAAGGGGGGGATTCTAAATCAAGTTAAGGACACGCAGACCATTTGGATACATTTTAAGGGGGGGGATTCTAAATCAAGTTAAGGATACACAGACCATTTGGATACATGTTAAGGGGGGGTTCTAAATCAAGTTAAGAACACACAGACCATTTGGATACATTTTAAGGGGAGGGGGAGGGGATTCTAAATCAAGTTAAGGACACACAGACCATTCTGATACATTTTAAGGGGGAAGGGGATTCTAAATAAAGTTAAGGACACACAGACCATTTGGATAAATGTTAAGGGGGGATTCTAAATCAAGTTAATGACACACAGACCATTTGGATAAATTTTAAGGGGGGAGGGCATTCTAAATCAAGTTAAGGACACACAAACCATTTGGATACATTTTAAGGGGGGGATTCTAAATCAAGTTAAGGACACACAGACCATTCGAATACATTTTAAGGGGGGGATTCTAAATCAAGTTAAGGACACACAGACCATTTGGATACATTTTAAGGGGGGGATTCTAAATCAAGTTAAGGACACACAGACCATTTGGATACATTTTAAGGGGGGGGGGAGGGGATTCTAAATCAAGTTAAGGACACCCAGAACATTCTGATACATTTTAAGGGGGATTCTAAATCAAGTTAAGGACACACAGACCATTTGGATAAATTTTAAGGGGGGGAGGAGATTCTAAATCAAGTTAAGGACACACAGACCATTTGGATACATTTTAAGGGGAGGGAGGGCTTTCTAAATCAAGTTAAGGACACACAGACTATTCTGATACATTTTAGGGTAAAGCACTACAATGGAGCTGACAAAATACATTAAGCGAGTACACTAGGTCGATATGGGCCCAGCATTGCATGCTGGGGAGGTTAGTGAAGGCAAATATGCATGCAGGACAAAAAAGAGCAATAAAAAATTAAAGCATGCATGAGGACAAAGGGGACATTCACACTATATTGCAATCATGGAAATTAGTGTTTGAGTAAAGAAATACATTACATTAGCAAACATTAAATACAATAAAATGTGACGTTAAAGGATAAATCTTACCTTAATATAGTCCTTCTGCAGGACCTGAATTATGGCAGAACAGGTCTCTGAGATAATGATCCCCAGAGCCTGGGGGGAGATGCCTGTCGAGAACTTAAGGTCCTGCAGGCTTCTCCCTGTCGCCAAGTTACGCAACGTGGTGACAAGTCTCTGCTCCGCAGTGATGGCTTGCCTCATGCAGGTGTCCTGCCTGCTGATATAAGGGGTCAGCAAAGCCAACAAATGATCAAAAACAGGGTCCATCATCCGGAGAAAGTTCCTGAAATCCTCAGGATTATTCTCACGGATCTCATGGAGCAATGGCATGTGAGAGAATTGGTCACGCTGGAGCAACCAATTCTTCGTCCATGAACTCCTCCTCACCCTGTTCATGGACTTAGCTTGGGCTGAAGAATGAATTACAGCACCAAGCACATACAAAGCATGAACTCTAGGACGAGTACGTACACGCAACATGGCTTCAAAACGGTCGGCTGGTCAAAATGCACTTAACAGAATGCACTGAAGAACAGCAAGGCCTGTGAAGAGTGAGCTGAAAATCACCAACGAGCGGACAATAAGACACCGAATGAATCAATGCGAACTGACCACACGCACTGAAAAGCAGATACAAATCTCACAAGCACAAACTGAACAACAGTTAAACGATCTGAAAAATACGAGTCTCACAAGCGCAAATCGTCTCTCACCAAACTTTTACTAACACGAGATAAACACGAGATTAGCAGAAGGAGCCCAAAGGGTGTCGTACGAGCTATTGAACTTCTGTTTTATAGTTTCGTCGGACTTGGTGTACGTCACCGCATACTAGGCTGTCGGACTTTTGTGTGATCGTATGTAGGCAAGTCCGTTCATTATAAAGTCTGTCGGAAGTCCGCCAAAAGTCCGTTGAAAGTCTGTCGGACAGGCCATCGGACTTTTGTTGCTGAAAAGTTTGCTCGTGTGCACGCGGCATAAGTGTTGACTATCTGTGTAGTGCTGTGCTTTCCAAGTTATGCCTCTCTGAAAACAGCAGTATTGTTAGTTTGGTGCTCCAGGCCTGTTCACTCTATACTAAAGTCCCTGCTATTTTATGAATTGAATTAGTCTGAAATTAAATGAAAGTCTGCAGGTCAGCTAATTGAAGATATTCAATGGTTTTAAAAAATATCAGGGACCAAAATGCATAGACTAGAAACATCGACATAACACTACTCCTGGACTTTGTGCACAGTTGTTGCAGAGTCCAAGAACCCTTTCACACTATAAACGATATATGTGGTTTATAAAAATACATAACGCATTTTAGAGCGTTTTTGGCACGTTGCTCTAAATTTCAGTGTAGAGCATATAGCACTTTAATGCTTTTTTGGATATTTATACATCACTGAAGTTCCTGACTCCCAGCATGCAATTGTGTATCCTGTACATGTAAGAAAAAAATGCATAAAAAACGTAATGCAGAAGGTGTGTTTTTTTTTGTGCGCTTTTTACACAGAGCACAAGTGATGCTACATGCAGGACTTTTCAAAACGCAGCACACACGCAGCACACAGATGTAAATAGGTACGTAGGATTCCAAGAGTAATACTTTTGATGCACATTTGTCATGCTGTAAGGGTGACCTCTAGGGTGCATAGGTGTGAGAGGGCCCTTAAGGCTCGGTTCACACCTATGTGTGTGTGCAGGCTGCATTTGCTCGGGCATGGCAGCACATGTATTTGCGCTCATCAGAGCCCTTGCAGTTCTTTGAGCAGTACAAGCCATATGCTGCAGTGGTTGTCATGGGGTTGGGGTGGTGAGGGGGCAAGAGACTGGAGGTGCTGGAGCATGTTACATGTTACACTCAAAATATGGGTGTAACATGCTACAAACGATGAATTTGGCCTTCCACCTCCCTCCAATACAGCCTGCCTTGACAGTCTATCAGACAGATGTTATACTGTATAATCTTCCAATCAAGACACCGTCATCTAATATCTGTGAACATTTAGAATATGATGCTATGCAGGTAGTGGAGCCAAGAGACAATTTCTGCAACATAAAAAATGCAAATCATTTGAAAATGTCATGTAATTTCTAAATTTGCTGTTTATTCACATGACAAATTAATAGTGATGATAGTACTGTGCAACTTGTATTTAGGCTGCTTTTTCTTACAAGTGCTACTCCCTATCATTTGTGTCATTGCTGTCAAGATTTGTATATTCAAGCAAAGCTTCTACAGTAGTTAGGTCACTTGACCTTCTTCATATGTAGGTGTGAAAATTGGTAATGAGATGAGGTTAGAAGGAAGCACGATAACATCTGCTTGTAACACAAAGAAGTGAAGATGGAGCTGCCTGGGTTTATCCAGGACAGTTAGCAATTAACCTAAATACTTGAGCCCAGTCATAGTGCCCAAAAGTGGTGTAACTAATCAAATTGGCTGCACTTGGTCAGCTGAGAGTGCTAGATAGTCTCTTGGTTGCTCGTGTAATCTAAAATTTATAATGCAAAAAAATATGTACTGAAGCATTTGTATTATAGTTATGTATGTCTTGATTTTTATTGTATTTTTTATGATCTGAGTGTGCCTACTTTGTATTGGTGATATTTACTTGATGATGTTCATGTCATGGGTCCAATGTTATTGAAAATGCTGTTGGAGGTCTTCACATTTTGGAATGCTCCATGACAATTAAAACGAGACCTAAGAGACAATACAAAAGTTGTATACATGTTGTATTCATCCGGTATTATATTTTAATATAACCAAAATCTTTGAAGATTTCACACGATCGGCCTATGGAGCGACGGATGTCAGCGGAGACATGTCCGCTGACATCCGACCCAGTCCGATTCACAAAAAGCAGACGGATGGCCCTACGTCCAGATCCGTCGCTGGCAGATCGGGTGAGATCTGATGAAAACGGACATGCTGTCCATTTTCATCCGATCCCTCCATAGGCGGCAGCGGTGCCTGACAAGCCTCCCTCCGCTCAGTGAGCAGAGAGGGACCTGTCATCCCCCAGCTCAGCGGAGATCACCGGACTGATCTCCCGCTGAGCCGGCGGACCGATGCGGGCTCCATGGAAACAGAGTCCGCCTCGTGTGAATGAGGGCTAACTTTTGTTTGATAAACATATTTCTAAAATTCTGAAGAAAATGTCATAATCTGACAACACAGCACTAGGCAGCACTGAGTAACATAGATTGTGCCATTTTTTTGTCAAAATTACTTATACTAGATGATGTATAAATAGTACAGTATCTGTCTGTTTATTTTTACACTTTGAAGACCCCCTGTGTCCCTTTGTAATGTAAATAAAGCAAAAAACAAGACACAGGATTTGGGAATACTTTTATTAAAGTTATGCTTTAAAAAACACCCCCCCTAAAAAAATCTTATACTAACTTGTTCACAAGATTTATAGATCTTAATTGGGGTACTTTTGACGACGCTCAACCTCCTCAAACAAAGTCTTCCAGCCAGGCCACATATCCATAGTAGAATCCCTGTTCATTTCATTAGAAGGGCTGTCTACCACTGGGACTCAAAAGTACACTTGTTCTTTACATTTGCAGCAATGATGCTTGAACCTAACATACATGTCTGTTATAAGATGGTACTTTTGGCCTCCAGTGATCAATGTGCTTAGAGAGTCCCATATTGGTCAGTAGGTAAGAGGTTTGGGTTTGAGGTGGACCTCTCAGTTTCACAGTTAGGCAAAATTCCGAATTTAATCTTTGCTCCAGTCTAATGAGAGGCAATAAACTTAAGAAATGGACAAGGTAGCCGTCTACCTACAAAATGTTGGACTCCCACCCGACGTATTATCAGTGTGTGTTGGAGCTAGTTAGAGAAAGCTGACAAATATGTGTAGGGAGACCATACAGCACTATAATGTGGTATGCTATCATACTGTTTCTAAAAACCCATTCTACTATATTGCATTTTGATTCAGTTGCTAACATGACCACCCAGAACTACCGGTTCTGTAATTAAAAAAGGAGATACTGTTAGTAAGAAAGGGTATATTGAAGTGTAGACATGGGCCCAGAAAAAAACCCACCTACAGTTAAGTGGTCAGAGAAAGGCTGAAAAATAGTATATGTATGCGCTGACCTTTGGTGCAACTGCTTCGAGGCCTAGACATGGTTGTCTTATACCTTATGAGTTTTTTGTTTAACCCTCCCCCCACCTCATAGTAGTTTTGTTCCTACCAATCTGTGCCATCTTCTCGGTATGTACTTGCCAGTCATGTACTATAAAGGGTATACTGAAGTGTAGACATGGGCCCAGAAAAAAACCCACCTACAGTTAAGTGGTCAGAGAAAGGCTGAAAAATAGTATATGTATGCGCTGACCTTTGGTGCAACTGCTTCGAGGCCTAGACATGGTTGTCTTATACCTTATGAGTTTTTTGTTTAACCCTCCCCCCACCTCATAGTAGTTTTTTTCCTACCAATCTGTGCCATCTTCTCGGCATGTACTTGCCAGTCATGTGCTCATATTTGACTTTCTCTACAATACAGGATATACTCACCATGGTTGCCATGAACATCAGTCTCTAGGCAATGTACAGTATGTTATTGGAAGGAACTTGACCTCCGGCTTTAATGCTGTCTTTAAACCCCCTGTTTGCATTTGCTTATTGTATCACTGTTAATGGTTAACATTGAGAACAAAATGTCATGTCTTACTACATTGTCATGTTGCATACTTTAAATAAAGAATAAAAAATATATATAGATAATGGTCAAATTGTGCACATATGCAATTGTTAAACTGCAAAATAAATGTGGGAGAAGCTACAGAAATTACACAAGAACGCAAATTACACAAGAAAGCAAATGTTAACTTACCTTCAGCACCATCTGAACAAACACCCGAGCAAGAAACCAATTATAAATAGTGTTAGTGATTTATTTTATAATAAGGAAGGGCATCTCAGCTATATGCTTGTCATATATAGTTTGTGCAGCATGACAGCTTGAGCCAGAGCCTTTGTATGAAATTCAAGAGATACCATTTATGAGTAGCTAATGTGGATTGTTTAGACCAGGGGTGGGCAACTGTGGCCCTCCAGCTGTTGCAGAACTACAAGTCCCATTGTGCCTCTGCCTCTGGGAGTCATGCTTGCAACTGTCAGTCTTGCAATGCCTCATAGGACATGTACAGTAATTCCACAACAGCTAGAGAGCCACAGTTGCCCAGCCCTGGTTTAGACATTGCTGACTTCACTTCATCACTTCATTAGGCTTTTGACACATAGGTATTTCATTATTACACTTCTGTTGAGTTCTACCTTATTGGTGTCTGGATGCAGAATTCTGTAACCCTTTTGAGACTTTCTGTAGCCAACACATTTACCTTCCTTAACCCAAGGATCCAACTGACTTGAAAATGTGTAGGCTTTGCACAAAAAACATTCTGTGGCTGGATATGTTTTAATTGTTTTTATCTTTTGGAATTTATGACTAAATAAAGAAGAGTGATATGCTGTGGGTGCTCTTGACTTTGCTTTCTTGGATTTCTCCAAATGTGGATTAAAGCTGCAGATGAAGAGATGAGATCTTTTAGCCAGCTCCATGCTTGGGAATTTACAGAATGCAAAGTTGTAAACTCACTAATGGAAACAGATTACATATAGTGAAAGTAGAAGACAATCTTTATAAAATGTATCCAGATTCTTGGTGCATCAATACTCCTGTGCAATAAATACCATCATAGATATAAAATGTGAAAATAAACAATAATGTGATATAAGCTGTATCCAATCCCTTGGTGTATCAATTTTCCTGTGCAATGTGTACCAACTTAAATACAGAATGTGCCAATATACAATAATGTGATATATTCATACAATTTTTCTTATGATAGTCCAAATATAGATCCTGTGCTTGAGTGTAGTCTAGTAATTGATTAATGGTGTCTGGATAAGGATAAGACTTATTTAATCTTCACAGATCCTCAAAAACCATACTTTATGTGAATTCACCTCAGTGCTACCCATTAGAAATGTGCTCATCTGATAGAGTGTGACCTCACACTTAAGTTCGGTCAGAATAGGGTTTTTAGTCACCCTGGACTAACAGATCATGCTTTCCTCCTTGCTGCTCCATTGATGTTCCTCCATTGTTACTCGGTATATATGAAAAGAGAGCTCCAAATAGTGCTTATATCGTTTTAAAATTCTAATCAATTTATTAAAATATGTGCATAAAACTCACAATTATTGGGTGCTTCAGTGCACAAACTATATACAGCGTATATCGATATAAAACCATGATGCTGCAGCTACTTTGAAGCATCTGGTAATCTCAAACTATGCAGAGCTTATTACTAATGTTCATATAAAAGAACATCTGGGCAGCAATGACCATAACATGATTTCATTTCATGTTAGCTGTAAACAACAAACACACACTGGAAAGATAAAAACAAAATTTCCAGGGCTGAGGGCTGCTCTCCAAGACTTAGATTCGGAGGGAATTCTGGCATCAATGAACACAGAACAGACACTGGAATTCTTCAAAACGACTGTATGTGAACACACTGCAAAATATATTCCCATGGGCAATATGTATAAAAGGCTAAGAATCAAACCTATGTGGCTCACAGCCAAAGATAAAAAAGCTATCAATGATAACAAAAGAGGTTTTAAAAAATGTAAAAATGTAGAAACACTATCATCGTTTAAATGTTACAATGAATATACCAGAATATGTAAAAAAGGAAATCAAGGCAGCAAAAACTCAAAACGAGTGACATATTGCAAAGAGAGTAAGACAAACCCAAAGAAATTCTTCAAATATATTAAGACCCCTATCACACTGGGGCGCTTTTCAGGCATTTTAGAGCTAGAAATAACGCCTGAAAAGCGCCTCTCAAGCCACCCCAGTGTGAAAGCCTGAGTGCTTTCACACTAGGGCAGTGCGCTTGCAGGACAGGAAAAAAGTCCTGCAAGCAGCATCTTTGGTGTGGTGCGGGAGCGGTGTATACACCGCTCCCAAAACGCACTGCCTATTGAAATGAATGGGCAGCGCTGCCGAATCGCCTGCAAAGCGCTTCGGCAGCGCCGCAACATAAGAGCTATTAACCCTTTCTTATGCCACTAGCGGGGGTTAAAAGCACCCCACTATCAGCCGAATAGAGCCGCTATAATAGCTGTAACAGTTTGTTTTAGTGGCGCTTTAGCTCTAACGCCTGCACCGCCCCAGTGTGAAAGGGACCTTATAGTAAAAATGTTAGGTCTGAGCATGTAGGCTCTTTACAAAATAATTTGAAGTGGGTGACTGGAGTCAAAGAGAAGGCAAATGTATTAAATACCTTCTTCAGCTCTGTGTATACAAAGGAGCATGGGGGAGCTCTTGTCCATAATGGGGGATGATATTGACACAGCCCCAAATTATTCACAATGGTTCAAAATTGATATGGCCCAGAATGATTTAGCCGGAATAAAGGTGAATAAAGCACCTGGACGGTGGACCTGATGGCATACACCCAAATGTCCTAAAAGAATTAAGCTTTGTTGTTTCAAAGTCAATGTTTCTAATTTTTAGGGACTGTTTAATGACTGGCATAGTATCACTGGATTGGAATAAGGCCACATGGTGCCTATATTCATCTTTAGCAAATAACTATAGACCTGCTAGTTTAACTTCCATAGTTTGGAAGATACTGGAGAGTTTAATAAAAGACCACATAATGAGTTTTTGCTAGAAAAAAACATTTTAAGCAAAAGTCAAAATGGATGTTATCAGACAAATCTGATTTCTTTTTATGAGGAGGTGAGCAAAACCTTAGATAAAGGAGTGGCTGTGGACATGGTATACTTAGATTTTACAACACGTATGACGAGCCAAGAAAAATGAAGTTCAATAGCCACTGCGGCTCTTCTGCTTCATTCCGAGCATGCGTGGAACTTTGTGTCGGAATTGTGTACACGCGATCGGAATTTCTGACAACGGATTTTGTTGTCACAAAATTTGAGATCCAGATCCCAAATTTTGTTTGTCGGAAATTCCGACAGAAAATGTCCAATGGAGCCTACACACGGTTGGAATTTCCGACAAAAAGCTCACATCTAACATTTGTTGTCGGAAAATCCGACCGTGTGTACGCGGCATTAGTGTTTGGACGGGTGAACCAAACAATAAATTGTAGATATCCAAAACGTGGTTCAAAATAACTGACACTTGAATTGAATAACGATGTGACAAAGAAAAACATGCCCACACTTGATCCACCACCAGAGAGTCAAAAGGCTTACCAGAGTGTAAGTGTATGTACAAATTAGTGTACACCCAATGGGTCAATCAGGCTTGTAGGGCCACACACCCAGGGGAAACTGTTACAGAAGACACGACTTCCTACCAGAAGACCAACTCCAACAATGGACCTCAATAGGATAGGTAATAGACAGAGAGCCACATGGATTGTTGCTACAATAGGACACATTTATGAAAAGGAAGAAGAAATAGGCACATAGGTTAATCCTATTTAAATCAGAAGTAATTTATTCAATAAAAAATGAGGAAATACACTCACATTTTAGTAGATAAGTAGATAAAAAAGCGCTTTGGAATAAAACAGTGACTTCAGCAGAGCGTACCAATGCGTTTTGTCTTAAAAGACATCATCTGGGGTGATGTCTTTTAAGATGAAACGTGTCAAAACTTTTGACTCTCTGATGGTGGATCACTTATCATCAAGTTTGGGCATGTTTTCCTTTGTCACATTGTTATCCAGTTCAAATATCAGTTATTTTGAACCACGTTTTGGATATCTACAATTTACTGTTTGCTTCACCCGTCCAAACACTAAGGACTATAATTTATGTTTAAAAGATTTTTTTTTTCCTTCACATTATTGGACATCATTCACTCATATTTTGATTGTCACTAGACATGTGCATTCGTTTTCGTCCGAATGCATTTTCGTCAGAATTTTGGGTATTTTGGTTATCGTTTTAACAAACGATAACGAACATGCAGAATCCGAAAACTGAAAGATCTGACATAAACAAAAGCTTTATTTTCATTTTCGCTGTGACAACAGTTCGATATAGATAGGAGATTCGACATGAGGCTGACAATAGCGATCTGTGTCCATCGAACCTGTGGTCGAATGTGTCTAACCTTAGCTCTATTAGTTCAAGATTGTTCTACATAGAGAGAAAAGATTCGACATAGAGAGAAAAGATTCAACATTAAAGAAACAATAGCAAAAAAGGTTGAATGTGCCTAACCTAACTCTATTAGTCAAAGATTATTTGACATTTGAGAGAAAAGATTCCACATGAATATTCAACGAAGCAGTCCGCGAGTGGACATTTATGGTCAAATGCTCCACCCATAGGCTATAGAAGAATTCTAATGTTGGTTGACTAGTAATAATAATTATTAAACATTAGAATTCTACTATAGCTTGTAGGCGGAACATTCGACTGAAAATGTACGATTGCGGCGTCGTACAGTTTAGCTGCTCCGTCGAATCTTCTTAGAACATTTGACAGACACCATAAGCCTTCATGACAGATTCAACCTTAATTATTTTGGATTTTCAGACGAATGTATTTTTTAACGAAAAAACAAATTTCGGGAGTAACTAAATAAATTTATTTTTCAGATGAAAGCGAAATTCTGAAACGAAATATTTCAGTGTGCACATGTCTAATTGTCACATAGCACATATATTTTTTGGTCTATCATACATGTATAGTGTAGTTTAGTGTCTATACACATATGTGACACATGTCTCCATATATATGTTGTTTGAGTTTCTTCCTGGATCATTTATGTGCACTTTGTGTGTGTATATATATATATATATATATATATATATATATATATATATATATATATATCAGTTTATTCTGAGATTTATTCTGAGTGCTGCACTTACTGTCCAGGTTTTCATTTTTTGCAATTGATCTAGCTAGCTGCTTTTTTACATTTATTGCAGACAGAGTGGTATATTTTCTTTTTTATTTCTCACATTGCCTCCAACTTTCAAGTCGATCTCAATGCATCAATGCAATCCGATCTTAACCACTTAAGGACTGGGCCTATTTTTCATACTCCAGACTGTTTACGAGTTTAAATCAGTTTTATTGCTAGAAAATTACTTAGAGCACCCAAACATTATATATATATATATATATATATATATATATATATATATATATATATATATATATATATATATATATATATATATATATATATATATATATATATATATATATATATATATATATATATATTTATTTATTTATTTATTTTTTCAGACACCCTGGAAAATAAAATGGTGGCTGTTGCAATACTTTATGTCACACCGTATTTACACAGCGGTCTTACAAGTGCACTTTTTTGGGAAAAAAATAAGACAACAGTAAAGTTAGCCCAATTTTTTTTTATATTGTGAAAGATAAAGTTACGCCAAGTAAAGTGATACCCAACATGTCACGCTTCAAATTGCGCCCGCTCATGGACTGGCGACAAACTTTTACCCTTCTCCATAGGCAACATTTAAAAATATCTACAGGTTACCAGGTTTGAGTTACATTTTTGCCCTTGCTCTAACAATCGCAGCTATACCTCACATGTGTGGTTTGAACACAGTTTTCATATGCAGTCATGACTTACGTATGCCTTTGCTTCTGCATGCAAGGTTGGTGGGACGGTGCACTTTAATTATTTTTTTTTCCCATTTATTTTACTTTTTATTTTTTATTTTGACACAGTCCTTTTTAAAAAAAAACTATGGGTCACTTTTATTCCTATTACAATATGTAAACATTCCTTGTAATAGAAAAAAAGCATGGCAGGACCTCTTAAATATAAGAACTGGGGTCAAAAAGACTTCAGATCTCATATTTACACTAAAATGCAATAAAAAAATAAATAATTCATCGGCACCTCCTTCTTGAGTTGGGTCTCAGCCATATATCACTCCCCCCAGGCTAAAGTGCGTTATTATGGATATGAATCGCCCACTTTCCCCATTAGGAGGGGAACCCGTCAGGGATGCCCACTCTCCCCACTTCTATTTATACTAGCACTCGAACCCCTGGCGGAGGCCATACGCTCCCACCCAGATATATCAGGAGTAGAAGTGGCAGGCACCGCACACAAATTGTCACTGTTTGCGGATGACATCCTATTAACCATTACTAAACCCAGAATCTCCCTCCCCAATTTATTCTCCCTCCTAGACTCCTTCGCCTCATTCTCAGGCCTTTCAGTTAACCCGGCGAAATCTAAAGCGATGTCCATCAACCTTCGGGCCCCGGAACTGGAATCCCTACAAGCGGCATTCTCATTTCAGTGGTTAACCTCACTACCCTATTTGGGTATCAAACTTACTCCGAAGTACCCGGGATTATACCAAGCCAATTTTCCTCCGCTTTTCCGAAAGCTGGAGGCTATGCTTGCCTCTTGGTCCACACTCCCGATTTCTTGGTTCGGCAGAATAGCGACGGTGCGCATGACGTACCTCCCTAAATTGCTCTATTATTTTAGAGTTTTGCCAGTCCATGTGCCCCCCCATATCATTCGGATACATCAACGTAAACTTATGCAGTTTATATGGGGCCACAAGAGACCTAGGATCAAGAGACAAGTACTATACGCGCGCAAAATCAATGGTGGTCTTTCAGTTCCTAACCTGCAAGCATATTACACCGCTGCGGGTATCGCCCCATTATCTCACCTTCATGAGAAACAACAAATGCCACTATGGGCCACCATGGATTTAATTGACGCACACCCAACACCACTAGCCTCTCTTCCCTGGCTTCCCAAAGCACATCGCCCCTCAACCATAGGTCCCTGTCTGGCTCACTCCCTTAAACTCTGGGATGCGGTTAAATACTCAGCAGGCCTAATTTCTCCTCACCTCCCACTACTTCGTCTCCTCCACTGCCCTTTATTTCCACCAGGTTGTGATAATCCACTGCAATTTAAATGGTGGTCTGATAACGGCTTTACAGATATTCATTCGTTACTCACCCCAACCAAGATCATCCCCTTTGCGGCTTTACGTTCCTCACATGATATCCCCCTTAGGGAACACTACAGTTACCTGCAAATTAGGCATTTTCTCCAACGACTTATAAAATCCCATTCGGCCCCCTTTACCATGACTCCATTTGAAAGCCTTTGTAGATCGCGCCCACAATCCCCGGGTCTAATTTCCCTCATATATATTGCTATAATTAACTCCAAAACACCACCATTGAGACCCTATCATCTCCAATGGGAGGCCGAACTCGGGAAACAATTGGACCCGGAGGACTGGCAAGGTATGACTATCATGCTATCCAAATGCTCTAAGAATGTTCTCTTTTTGGAGAACGCTTATAAAGTCTTTTATAGATGGTACTATACCCCGGCCAAATTAGCAAGCTTCATTCCATCTTATTCCCCCCTCTGTTTTCGAGGGTGCTCACAGGAGGGTACGATGTCGCATATCTGGTGGACCTGCCCCAGGGTTTGCAGATTATGGGTTAGAGTATACGCACTACTACGCAATCTTTTTAATACCACTATAAAGCGGGACCCTTTTGAGGCCCTTTTGTGGAAACCGATTGCGGAACTTCTTCGTCCTGAACGCCAATTAGCAGCACATATTTTTACCGCAACTAAACTGACCATAGCAAGGGCCTGGAAAACTCAGAATCTTAGCTTTGAAGTAGTTAAAAATTGTGTGAATGATATCATGGTAAACGAGAAACTTACGGCCATATTGTTGGACACGCATGATAAGTTTCTCAGGATATGGCAACCCTGGGTGACCCATAACCGTCCATCAAGATTTGACCTAACACTTCTCTCCCTATAATGAGACTCCGTTCCCCCCACCCCAGGGCCTCTCCCCTCCTTCCCCCCCCCCCCTTTTTTTTTCTCTTTTTTTTTTTTTTTTTTCTCTCTTTTCTTCTCTTCTACTTTCAATTTCTCTTTCCTCCTCTTTATTCTGGCCTTTGGGCCTCAGTCCACAGAGTTTGGATATTTAAGGTAACAAAATTATTTCATACAAAGGTATGTTAGCTTCTTCGAAGTTAACCAATTTAATCTGACTTTATATCTGGTTCTTTTTCCCATTAAGGCAATATTAAGTATTACAATAACATCCCACTATGCATCCTTTAATTGTTTATGATTGTTTGCAAACATAATATTCAGTGTTTGCAGTCTACCATTATGCTACTAAACATGAGATGTAGACTCTCTTTAGTATGCAGCCTGGCCTCAGCCTTGAGCTGCCTGAGACCAGGTATAGATCCTTGAATGTCAGTTATACCTGCCGGACCCCGGCAGACTTATGCCTGTTAATTCATGATGTATCCATCACTATTTTGTACTATTCTGCTGACATATATTTTCAATAAAACTCTTTGTACAAGAAATGTAAAAAAAAAAAATAAATAAATAAATAATTCAATTTCATTTGAAAAAAAAATTCCCCTTTAAGAGCATATATTTGAAGCATTTTATGTTTATGTCACCCTCTAATGCTATGGAGCCAAGCAGGGGCCATCATTCCCTCACTCGGCATCCAGACAGTGAGGGGAGATGAACCGAGCGGCTCCGCTGCTACCGACGGCTCCGGTAAGCAGCGGAGATGACCGGAGCGATCCCCTCTTCCACCCCTGATAAAAGTGATCTCACGGAGAATCCACCACAGAGACCACTTTTATCGTGAAGAAGACAGTCCACCGTTTTTAAAAATACTGGGGTTATGGCAGCTAGCTGCTGCCATAACAACGGCAAAGTAGCGACAAATAACGATGGCGACTGGTCCTTAATATTGTGTGGCAAATGAGGTTTAATGTTGAAAATGTAAAGTTATGCACTTGGGGGCTGAAAATATGCATGTATCATACATACTAGGGTGAGTACCACTGGGGGAATCAGTGGTGGAGAAGGATCTGGGTGTTCTGGTAGATCATAAGCTTAATAATAGCATTCAATGCCAAGCAGCAGTTTCCAAAGCAAGAAAAGAGAGAGAGAAAGGGAGAGACATAATGTTGCCCCTTTGCAATCATTAGTAAAACCTCATCTGGAATACGCAGTTCCGTTTTGGGCACCAGTTCAAAAAAAGCATACTGGGGAACTGGAGAGAAGGGCAACCAAACTGATGTGAGTCATGGAGGAGCTGAGCTGTGAGGAAAGAACCCCAGATGGTGTCTTAGCAGACCCAACACATCAGTTCCACAAGCTATCCTGGCCATTGCATCCTACATGCTGCTATTGTATTTGCTTATATGACAAGCTATTTTTCCATGGATGAGATGTAGGTTTTCTACCTTTTTTAATAAATATACTCAATACAGTTTTACACTATGTTGAGGCTTTTTTTTTGTTTTTATGACCCATTGGAACCTCAATTTATCTGAGTGAGTGGCTACCCTGTACCAGCATGAGGCATTGACGTGGGATTTTCTCAACAGCTTACATACCTATTTTTTTAAGTTTACATGCTTTGCTGTCAAAGCACCCTGGTAAGCTCATATTCAGTTTCGGTGGTGGATACTCATAGATGAGGGTGGTCATGGACTGTCACTGATGTTATCTGTAATCACTTTTGTTGCACCAGAATTTTTTCACTTTGGACTTTTTATATTTATGGTATAATGCAATATGATACGTTATAAAGATACATGGTATTGATTTCAAATCCTATATTTACTTTTTCGGTAAACATTATTTACATTGTTTTGGTACTTTATTGGCTCATATATGAATTTGGGAGTCAGTTCAGATTTCATATTTGATTGATTATGTTTTAGTGCTGCACTTTTTTATATGCTATATGAGGAAAGATTAGCTGAACTGAAATTATTCTCTCTCGAGAAGAGGAGATTAAGGGGGGATATGATCAACATGTATAAATACAGTACATAAGTGGTCCATATAGGGAACTCGGAGTAGAGTTATTCACCTTAAGGTCATCACAGAGGACAAGGGGGTACTCATTACGTCTGAAGGAAAAGAGATTTAATCACCAAGTACGGAAAATCTTCTTCTCAGTAAGAGCTGTGAAAATGGGGTATAGATTCAGGTTCTGACCAGCTCAGTAGATTGTTTTAAAAAAGGCCTGGATTATTTCCTAAATGCACATAATATAACTGATTACTAATATTTATAGATGAAGTTGATCAAGGGAATAAGCCTGTTGGCAGAATCAGGGTAAAAATGTATTGAACTGGATACATTTTATTTGAACTGGATGGACTAGTGTCTTTTTTCAACCAAATTAACTATGTAAGAGACCTGTGGAGAAGGTATAGATAAACAGCAGAGGGGGCTTGAGGACTGAGCCTTGGGGGACCCCTATGGACCCCTATAGAGTTGTAGAAGACACCAAAGATGTGCTGACATAGGTAGGAGGAGAACAAGAAAAAAGCAGTGTCTCAAAGGCAGAGACAGTTGATTTTTTTGAGTCTCTAGGCTGGAAATACAAGCGAATGGCTGTAGGCACAAGATCACATGACCAGAGGCAAAGTACTCTGGAAACAATTACTCTGGAAACAGTGTTTTCTGCAATGGCTATGTCTTCCTTGAAAGGTACTGCAAAGGTAATCTATACACCAGCAATAACAGTGGAGGGCCAAACGCTTGGCAGCAGATCACATTTCCAGTTTCCTCTACCCCAATAGGTGTAGTCTATCTGAGCTGCAGAGGATGGGAACAGGGAAACTTACTGTATATTCCTTAAGTGTAAAAATAGAAATCAAGGTATAGGGAATGGTGCTGTGTTAGAACTGAAAATTAACAAATGTTCAAGTGCATAAATTAATTATTTAAAATTAAAAAATATTTTGGTATGATCCAGAAATTTCTTACAAGAAATTCTGTCCTTATTTTAGTGAAAGCACCTTATTAAGTGAAAAAAATGCTACTATATGTGCAAAAAATCGCAAATATTAAACGACACCATTAAATAACATAAATAAATCTTCACATTAATAAATATAAAGTGATAAGTGCCAGAAGCAGTGATTGTCAAACAATAGTGCATAAATGTGCAATAACCATACACAATAATAAATCATTAATAGTGTGTCAGAATCGCAACTAAGTATCAAAAAAACCCATATGTTGTTTAGTGCAAAAATGTTCATAACAATTGTGCAGAAAGTTCTTCTTTGGTGGTAGAGTGCCGTGCTGTAACAACTGGTAGTCCCCCCCAATGTGGTTGCACTCACCGGGCACTCCACCCCTGCAGGGGTACGAGCGTGTGATGTTGGTCCTGTCACTCCAGTCCTGTGGGTGCCAGTTTCCTTCCACGCGTCCCAATCCCAAAGGCAGCTGTTTACACACAAGGAGGTGGGGACTTCCTGTCCCTTGATGTATTAAAGGTCCCCACTGGATATCCACTTACGTGTTAAAAATATTAAAAGAAAGTTATCCACATAGCGTGATTCTGTTTAAAAATGCATTCATTTTTAAATTACGCGTTTCGTCACACGGACGTCATCGGAGGCGCTCTCCGATGACATCCGGTGACGAAACGCGTAAGGCGGGACTATCTTGGCACGCACAATGTCATTTCCGTGGATCGTGGTTCCGGATATTCGACCGGTGAAACGCAAGCGGCGGTTCACGCTGACGCTGCAGCCCTGGGTTACGGGGAGAGTATAGGAGACTGTGAGCTCTCTCTCCCACTTGGAAATACATATACATCTTTTAAACCGCTAGTGTGATATCAGCCTACTTTGACTGGAGTGTTTTTTTTAAATAAATGAATACATTTTTAAACAGAATCACGCTATGTGGATACCTTTCTTTTAATATTTTTAACACAAGTGGATATCCAGTGGGGACCTTTAATACATCAAGGGACAGGAAGTCCCCACCTCCTTGTGTGTAAACAGCTGCCTTTGGGATTGGGACGCGTGGAAGGAAACTGGCACCCACAGGACTGGAGTGACAGGACCAACATCACACGCTCGTACCCCTGCAGGGGTGGAGTGCTCCGGTGAGTGCAACCACATTGAGGGGGACTACCAGTTGTTACAGCACGGCACTCTACCACCAAAGAAGAACTTTCTGCACAATTGTTATGAACATTTTTGCACTAAACAACATATGGGTTTTTTTGATACTTAGTTGCGATTCTGACACACTATTAATGATTTATTATTGTGTATGGTTATTGCACATTTATGCACTATTGTTTGACAATCACTGCTTCTGCCACTTATCACTTTATATTTATTAATGTGAAGATTTATTTATGTTATTTAATGGTGTCGTTTAATATTTGCGATTTTTTGCACATATAGTAGTATTTTTTTCACTTAATAAGGTGCTTTCACTAAAATAAGGACAGAATTTCTTGTAAGAAATTTCTGGATCATACCAAAATATTTTTTAATTTTAAATAATTAATTTATGCACTTGAACATTTGTTAATTTTCAGTTCTAACACAGCACCATTCCCTATACCTTGATTTCTATTTTTATTCTTTTGGGGGAACACTTAGGTGTCCCCTTCCCACCTAGGGGGGCTGCAGGTGTAAGTTAGTCTGTAAGCGCGGATCTGGTGATATATTTATAATATTCCTTAAGTGTGTTTAGGAGTCCATGGGCTTTTGGGAACCCATGGGATTGTGGGAACCCAGGTGATTGTGGGAAAAGGAGTCAAAGGAGTCCACACAATCACTACACATGTGTTTATTTTTCCCAATGTAGCCAACCGATACAGCCACAGCATACCAAGTAGATATTTGACTGGCTGAGAAAACCTTCCACACCTACATCCTTACAAATACAGAGAAGCTGGTTGTTTTCCCGCATTACTAATGTATCCTCTTTCCTTTCCTCCTCTAATTCTGCCCCATAGCAACTAAGTTCCTGCCAGTATGATAACCTCCTGATGGCATCTCTTCTGATTCTTTTCCTTTCGATTGCAAAGAACATTTGCTTCATTTCTCAGAATTTTAGACCTGTTCATTCTAAAACTGTTTTGTCCTGTCAATTTTTTTTAGAGCTATAGGTCAGCTGTAAACAGTTATTATTTTTATTGTAGTAACATATTTACCAACTGTCCTGAATTTTTCAGGACAGTCTTGCTTTTTGATAATAAAAAATGTAAAGGTAGGCGCTACTCTTTAAAACTCTGTAACAAAAAGTGCTTCAAATATATGTGAAAATATTACCGCCCAACATAACAATTATCCGTATGAATTATTGTACCACAAAAAAAAAAAAAACTCAAATAGTGTCCATAGCTATGTGGAATAATTCCCACATAAGTTATTATACCACGAAAACTACTCAAATAGTGTACATAAATACGTGAAGTATTTCCCATACACCATGCCTTTAGATATTATATGCTCCACCACGTATGGTAAGATAACTCACTCACCAGACACATATGGCCATGAAGACCTGCCAAGCCTTGAGGTTGAGATCCGCAAGGAAGAAGAGATAGGTCCAATATCACAATATGCGTCCCTTCAGAAGTCTTGTAATATTAACATATCCTGCTGACTGTTGTGCTGCTCTCCACTGTATTCACAAGATACTATTGGCAAGAGTGCCAGATACCTGGTGGTTCCTTCCACAGACCCTTAAGTCACTACAGGATACAGTAGTGACATAGGGATCTGCTGATGAAACCTCAGAGTGTAGTTTGAGACTAACATACCCAGAAGAGTATGGCAGAGTGGGCAGGAGGTCAGGTAAGTATTAAAAGGCTAGATTAGGTGTCAATATACAAGGTTTACAACCGATGTGCCAGTGAAAAAGAGTGTACCATAGCCATAAAGTTTATTTTCATATTTTTGAACTCTTAGTTGTACTTCTAATGGCAAGTTAAATTCAGTTATTATTCTATTAACAGGTTCATACATTAAACATGTTCATATGTGGCATTTAAGTGTACTGAACAGTAAACTGGACTTAATTTTAATGTGATCCTTGACACTGTCTTTTATTACTTAGTTATGCTATATTTGTCCTTTAGGATGTTAATTTTACATTGTGCACACACACTTCTGAATTATCATTTTGAGGTGGATTACACTGTCTTCAGTTGTAAAAATATGTGTTCACACATACTGTATATGTGGTTCTAAATGCAGAAACACAAATTAATACAAAGACCACCTTTTACAAAAATAAGACTTTGTCTGCTAAAGGCACTACACTACACACTATCAATTTCCTGACTGCCACTAAAAATAACTTTGTTTGCCCAGTGGGCATCTGTGCTTTGGTTGCTGACCCCTGTCCTATAGGATGCCCTTTTCTATAAAATACATATCCAGATATTGTAATCTTTCAACATCCATTATTGATCCCTTTAACAAATGAGGTTACCTACCTGTGATAGCTAGGGCCCCTAAAATGACAAATAAGCCTTCAGGGATTTGCTTAGTTATTGTGCGTAGACTTGATGAAAGCAGCTTAAAGATTAATACTGAAATGCTACTCTTTTGCAAAAAACAGAGTTACAAGTTGAAAATAAGCATTTTTCTCTTCTTTACCGGTGCCAGTTTTTATCCAAAGCTGGCTTATAAAAGCAGTACTGACATTCCCGTAAAAAAAAGTAAATTACTATTTTGAACGTCAGCATCTCTGAAAGCCCCAACACACTCGTTATGCGATTTCTCATGAATCGTGCATTTATCTTAAACATTATTCAAAACCAGATCCCTTGAAACCGGCCGAATGCATTATCCAAGCAGCATTTGTGTTTCATATCTTTTTTATTCTCTTAAAGCTATTACACTAGTTTATCATATATTCTCCACAGGTAGCTGCCTGCTTCATTCAGCAGGAATGATCAGTGCTGGCTCTGGGGATGCTGCTGCTAAAATAATACAAAAAGATTATTTCTTAGATGAAACTTCCACTCTCACTTTCAAGTATGTTTACAAGCAGTAAATTCTCTGTGCAGATGTCTCTACTATTCTGTAATGGGAACTTTACTGATAGGGCAACAAAATTCAGCGTACTTGGCTTTGCAGTAAAAATTATGGTTCAGAGAACCATGGGCAAAGCAGACAAATATTAAGTCAATAGATAGTTTAGTTCAAACAACTGAAAATCCAAAAGAAAAAAAAAAGAGAAACCAATGTGCAGGTATGTTATCCTCTAATATAACATACCTGCACATTGGTTTATGGCACCACACCCTGTTGGGAGTGCACACACACAGGTCCAGGCACCTGCTGAAAATCTATCATCTATATTTTTTTGTCATTCTGTGTATTAATCCCCTCACTATCTACATCTGGTTTTGGAGCACTGCAGAGGGTGTAACACAGCAGCTTTTTGATAAAACACTCTCTTTTTCCTAATTAGAAAAGCGCCATATCTACACTCTCCTTTCTATTCATCTTAGTACACTCCACTTAGGTGGAGGTGCACTTGTAGAGGCAGCAGTTCTTTCTTTATATTCATTTTTCTGTAATTGTATCCCTTGCGCGGATTTACTTCAACACGTAGCATGTACATAGCAAAAATGACACCCCAAAATGAATTCTGCTACTCCTCCTGAGTATGGCAATACCACATGTGTGAGACTTTTACACAACCTGGCCACATACAGAGTCCCCAACAGTGAAGTAGCAACTTCAGGCGTTCTAGGAGCATAAATTACACATCTAATCTCTTAACCACCTATTACATTTTTGAAGGCCCTGGAGCACCAGTACAATGGAAATGCCCACAAAGTGACCCTATTTTGGAAAGCAAACACCCCAACATATAATCTATGAGGCATAATGAGTCTTTTGAACGGTTCATTTTTTTCCAGAAGTTTTTGGAAAATGTGGAAAAAAAATGAAAACGCATTTTTTTTACACAAAGTTGTCCATTTATAGGATATTTCCAACACATAGCATGTACATAGCAAAAATGACACCCCAAAATGTATTCTGCTACTCCTCCTGAGTATGGAGATACCACATGTGTGAGACTTTTATACAGCCTGGCCACATACAGAGTCCCAACATTGAAGTAGCAACTTCAGGCGTTCTAGGAGCATAAATTACACATCTAATCTCTCAACCACCTATTACACCTTTGAAGGCCCTGGAGCACCAGGACAATAGAAATGCCCACAAAGTGACCCCATTTTGGAAAGCAAACACCCCAATGTATAATCTATGAGGCATAATGAGTCTTTTGAACAGTTCATTTTTTCCCAGAAGTTTTTGGAAAATGTGGAAAAAAATGAAAACACATTTTTTTTTACACAAAGTTGTCCATTTATAAGATATTTCCAACACATACCATGTAGATAGCAAAAATGACACCCCAAAATATATTCTGATATTCCTCCTGAGCATGGCGATACCACATGTGTGAGACTTTTACACAGCCTGGCCACATAGAGGCCCAACATCCAAGAAGCACCATCAGGTGTTCTAGGGACATAAATTACGCATCCAATTTCCTTACAATCTATCAAATTTTTGAAGGCCCTTCATATTTCTAACACAGCATGTACATACCAAGAATTACACCCTAAAATACATTCTGCTGAGTAAAGGGTAAACAAAAGATTACCTGTGGTTTTAGTAGTGCAATTGTCCACAGGAGGAGAGCCCTGATCCAGGCAGCAGGCAGGGACGTGGTCAGCGACAGTGAATGGAATTGTCCAGGCAGCAGGCAGGAATATTGTCCATAGGCAGTACAGGCAGGGATACTGTCCATATACAGTCCAGGGTCAGTGCAAGTAGAGACGTTGCCAGCAGTGCCAAAATATTGGAGAAGGCAGAGGTATGTTTAGCGTTAGGCAGAAGCTTGGTCATATAACAGGCCAGGGTCGGTTCCGGAGAAGGCAGCGGTATGTACATTTCAGTGCAGTGGCATAAGGGTTGTGGAGGAAAATGACAGGAAATGAGAATTATGTTTACCATACTTCCCTAATAATGTAGAGAAGTATGGTAATGGTGGAAACATTCACCTATACAGAGGCCTGGTTGGGATGGACAATCGGGACAATAATACGTGGTGTCTCTTCTAATTCCTGCACTGGAGCACACCCAGCATTTCTTCTGACGTCTGTGGCCTGTTTCACGGGGGGGGGGGGGATTTTGTCAGGAAAGTGGCGCTCGTGGAGTCTGCTCATGGAATCAGAGCAAATAGTTTCTGGTGGGCTTTCAGGGTACAAAAGGGCGGAAATAACTTCTTCTTGATAATGCAGATATGATAGGGGGTTTTCTGTAGATTTTTGGTAAATAACATAAGGTTATACATGGCCAAACTGAAAAAATAAATGGACACTTTTTTTTTTTTTTTCAAATTCTTTATTTAAAGAAAGGACACAAGACAAGCGAAATATAACATCTCGAGATCATACATGCACAAGATAACATATATTGGTATGAACGAAGTCCCTTGTCATATTCAACTCAACAGTAAATAGAATACCGCTATCCTGACATTAGGACTGTATCTGATCATGACCTCAGTCGGAACAGGAAGGCAACCCACTTCTAGGCTGCACTAAAACTGTCAAGAGGTTCCGCAAGTCTTGCTCCTGATTTTCAGTTTAATAAAAGAGTAGGACTATATGGGTCACGGGGGCAATAACAATTACCCCTTACAACCACTGCAGTCCTAGAAAGAGCAGGGAGAAGAAGGTGAAGAAAGAAAGAGGGAGGAAGGAAGGGGGAAAACGTGAAGGGGGGACGGGGGGGAGGGGGGAATAAAAGCATAGGGAGGGGAGGGCGTGGGACCACCATGGTACACCGAGGCAGCGCGCGCGCCCCCTCGCGAGCTGACAAAACAGAGTGGCAAAGCCAATCGACCTCAATAGGGTAGTATACCTGCATAGCATAGTAGGACTATATCAATCAGTCAATCGCATCCCTCCCCAAAAGTATCTGACCTTCATCTGAAAAGAAGAAAGCATTCCAAATGGACCATTTCTTGGTGAAACGTTCATTCTGGTGGCGGGCTGAGAGGATTAGGTCCTCCATTGTTTTGATTTCTTCTACCTTCCTAACCCATAAACTAATAGGAGGAGGTTGTGTGGATTTCCAGTACAAGGGGATGCAGGCTTTCGCTTTGTCAAGCAAATGGGGTATTAACGATCGTTTGTATGTTTTCTGAGATTTGTCAGACGCGTGTAACAGAAACAGAGCTGGGTCTGCCTGTATTGGGTATTCAGTGAACTTCTGCAACGTCTGCTGGATGGTTTTCCAGAACCCCTCCAGCAGAGGGCAAGACCAAAAGATGTGGAGAATCGTTCCACATTCTCTCTGACATCTCCAGCACTGGTTCGTGACACCGGGGAATATCTTTTGTAATTTTGCCGGAGTGTTGTACCACCTAGTAATTATTTTATAGTTAGTCTCTTGCGTTTTCGAGCAGATTGAAGATTTGAAAGTGAATTGGAGGATATTTTGTTTTTGTCGTGTAGAAAAAGTGCAGTGTAGATCCCTTTCCCATTTATCCAGGCAACGAAGACGATGACCGTGTAATGGGGCAATCAACAACTGATATGTGGCCGATAGCATATGGGACACAGCACCCTCTTCTGTGCAGTATGTCTCTAAGGTGGTAAGATTTTGGTCAGGACTACTTGGGAGAGGTAGTGATTTAAGAAAGTGACTAAGCTGCTGCGCTCTCCAAAAATCTAGATGGAAGGGGCCGTCTAAGTCCATGAGTTCTATCCGTGTCAGCCATCTACCATTGGTCCTAAAGTGGGAGGCTTGGAAGCGACCCGCTGCTCTCATTGCCCGGAAGACAGGGTCTGTATAACCGGGGACAAACTCTGGGTTTCCCAGTACCGGATGAAGAGGAGACCTCGATGACACCAGGTCTGCGCGCGCAAAGAGAGCAGAGCATATTTGTGTGGTAGTGCCTATTAGTGGGTGGTTTTTTACGTCTCTTGGTAGAGAATTATGACACCAAGGAGCTCTGTTTAGTGGTATCTCGCATTGAGTCTGTTCTAGGGTAGTCCATAATTTCGTGGATCGGTGTCGGTTCCAGTCGACCAGCCTTGTTAGGTGAAGTGCTTGGTGATATTTACGAAGGTCTGGGACTGCCAAACCCCCATATTGCTTAGGTAACATAATCTGTCGTCTATTCAGTCTAGGTCTTTTGTGGGCCCAAATGAAGTCAAAGAATACTGCTCTGACTTGATCAAAATAGCTAGAGGGGATCTGGATCGGGAGTGCTTGGAGAAGATAGAGGAATTTAGGTAGGATGCACATCTTAATAATATTGCATCTCCCGAACCACGAATGAAGACCTGTTTGCCATTTGGTAAGGAGAGCTCTAACTTTGGTCAGCAAAGGGGGGAAATTCAGAGGGAAGAGCTGTGAGAATTTGGTGGGGATATATGTACCGAGGTATTTCAAAGCAGAGGTAGTCCATCTAAATTTGAAACTGGATTGGAGGACTGTGAGGTGTTGAGTGGGGATTCCTATGCTCATAGCTTCAGACTTATTGAAAATAATCTTCAGGTTTGAAAGATCACCATATGTTTTGAATTCTTTGAGGAGGTTTGGGAGAGAGATCAGAGGGTTGGTGAGAGAGAACAACATATCATCCGCATATGCGGCAATTTTCTGTTGAGAGTCTCCCATATCCACCCCAGAGATGTCCGGATTGGCTCTCACGGTACGCAGAAAAGGTTCCAACGACAGGGCGAAGAGGATTGGGGATAGGGGACATCCCTGGCGCGTTCTATTCTTGATTTCAAAGGAATCTGACAGTATCCCATTGACCCGGACACGCGCTGAAGGGGCCCCATATAACGATTTAATCCAGCCTAACATGTTACTACCAAGGCCTATGTGTTTCAAAGTTGCTATCATAAACTGCCTGTTCACCCTGTCGAAGGCCTTCTCCGCGTCCGTGCTTAGAAAAATACAGGGAGCTTTTTCCTTATTGACCACATGTAGGAGATTTAGTACTTTAGTGGTGTTGTCCCTAGCCTCCCTGGTTGGGACAAAACCAACTTGGTCTAGGTGAATTAAGGAGGGGAGGTGGGATTGGATCCTAGTAGAGATTATTTTGGTAAAGATTTTCAAATCAGTATTTAGGAGAGAAATTGGTCTGTAACTCCCGCACAGGGATGCGTCTTTCCCTTCCTTAGGGATCACCGTGATGTGTGCCGCCAGAGAGTCACGGGGGAAATTGATATCGGGGCCTATATAATTGAAGAATTTATGCATGAATTGCACAAGGGAGGGGAGTAAAGTTTTGAAGTATTGTGCGGTAAGTCCGTCCGGTCCTGGGGCTTTCCCTAACTTAGACGCCTTAACTGCTAATTGTATCTCTTCTGTGGAGATTGGTTCGTCAAGTAGGTCCCTTATGTCATCTGAGAGTTTGGGCATGCCCGAGTTAGTGAGATATTCTTCAATTCGAGAGAGCTGGGGAGCTGGAGTCTGCAGGTTGTAGAGAGATGCATAAAACTCCCTAAATTCTCCGACTATGTTGCGGGGGAGTGAGGTCTTCTGGCCTTTAGAGGTCTTGATATGTGGTATATAATTAGCTAAGACTTGCTCTCTTAGTGACCTGGCCATAAGTTTGCCACATTTGTTACATGACTCATATGAAATCCGGCGACAAATCTGAATCGCGGCTTTAGCTCTAAATTGCATAAGGTCGGTAATTTTGTTTCGAAGTGTCAAGATTTCGGCCTCTAGAGATTGACTTTGGGCATGTTTGTGTCGGGCTTCAGCAAGGTTCAGTTGTGTCAGAAGCGAAGCCAACTGCTCCGAACGTTGTTTCTTTATGCGTGAACCATGCTTGATAAGGACACCCCGGATCACAGCCTTATGGGCTTCCCAGACAATGCCGGGATTACTATCAGGAGTATCATTAGTTTGGAAGTAAAAGTCCAGCTCCTTAGCTACATCCCGAAGTACCTCCCTATCCTGTAGGAGGCTTTCATTTAATCTCCAAGTTCTTGTTTTGGATGTAAAAAGGTCAGTCAGGGCATAGGTCAATAGAACAGGGGCATGGTCAGACCATGTAATAGAGCCTATGGAGGTCTCCCTAATGGCGTGTAGTTGGGAGTGGGGGATCAGGAAGTAATCTATTCTCGAGTATTGTTTGTGTGTTGTTGAATAGAAGGTGTAGTCCCTTTCAGTGGGATGAGTGAGTCTCCAGGCATCAATTAGCTGAGCTTTATGTGGGGTGCGCGCGATACGTTTCCTAATACAGGGAGTAATTGAGGAATGCCCCACCGATGTGTCCTCTGATGGGATCAATGGAACATTGAAGTCACCTCCCAGTATTGTCTGGCCTTTGGCAAATTCTAGCAGGGTGTCAGTTACTTTGGAGATAAACTGTTCCTGCCCACTGTTCGGAGCATTAACATTGACAAGGGTCACCTCTACTCCTCCAATTGTTCCTCTAAGGAACAGGTAGCGTCCCTCTGGGTCAGCCCTCATGTCCTCTAGGATCCAAGGGACGGAGCGGGAGATAAGAATGGAAACCCCTCAAGATTTGCTACTCCGATTGGTAGAGTGATATACCTTCGGAAAAAATTTGTTTTGCAGCAAAGGAAAATTACTTTCCTTAAAATGGACACTTTTTTATACCAGTGGCGGGATTTTCTTGTGGGAAGGTAGGGTTCAATCATCTGATCATTGAAGTCCACTCCCCTCATAAACAAATGATAATCATAAACACAAGCTGGTTTCTGGACTGGGCCCTTTCTTCTGGAGACTTCCACGTAGGTGTCATTATGAATTGTTGTCAGCATGTGGACATTTCGTCTGTCCCTCCACTTGACAGCCAATAGCTCCTGGTTCTGCAAAGATGCCGTCTCCCCTCGTCGTAGCCTTTCATTGACAAGTTTTTCGGGACGCCCATTCTATTGACTCTTACTGTACCACATGCTGGGGTCTCTCTCTGGTGAAGATTGCGGAAGAGGGGCAAGCTAGTATAAAAATTATCCACATATAGATGGTATCCCTTTCCAAGGAGTGCATAGACAAGCTCCCAGACCACTCTTCCGCTGGCTTCGATGTACTCTGGGCATTCAGGGGGATGCAGTTGGGAGTCCTTCCCTTCTTACACCAGGAAGACGTAGATGTACCCCGTGGCTCGGTCACAAAGTTTGTACATTTTTACCCCATATCGGGCCCTTTTGCTGGGGATAAATTGTTTGATGCCCAGCCTGCCTGAGAATTTTACAAGGGACTCATCCACGGAAATATTCTGTTCGGGGGTATATAACTGGGGAAATTTTTCAGAGAAATAATTTAGGAGTGGCCGAATTTTAAATAGTTTGTCAAAAGCTGGGTCATTTCGGGGAGGGTCATTTTTGTGAGTCCCATAGTAAAAGTTAGGCCTAAGAAAATTTTGAATTCCTGTATGGTTAGTTCTCCCCACTCATTAAGGGACGGGCGTAACTAGAGCCAGGGTTGCTTACTATGTGCTGCTGTGCGTAGAGGTTGCACTGGGCCACAATGGACGATAGTAAGTCTTTGGTGAAAAAAATCAAGCATGGGAAAATCATCAGTGTTCACCTGGACACCTGGCTGGGCAGTGAAAGGGGGATATAAGCTGCTCCGGAATTAGAGGGAAGCCACAGGGGGTTTTGAAGGGCATAGGGAAGGCTGACATGGTCCTATCCCTTTTGGGCTGAGATCTACTGGTGCCTGGCCTTTGTTGTAGTGGCTCTGCTCTCGAGGTGGACGTCACTGCTCTCGAGGTGGACGGCACTGCTCTCGAGGTGGACGGCACTGCTCGTGAGGTGGATGGCCCTGTGCCATTGGTAGTAGGCTGCTGCTCCACGCCAGAACGCCTTCTTCTCACGGGCACACATTCCTCTTCCGATTCTGTATCAGAACAGCTGCTTGTAACGGGTTCATAGGCCGAATCCGAATTGGACTGGGACTCAGAGAGCTCCCCACTGCTCTCATCGGTCATGCTTAGATGCTGGTAGGCCTCCTCGCTAGTAAAATATTTTTTTGCCATACTGGTGGCTGATGAGGCTGCACTGCAGAGCACTGTGGTGGCACTGGTGGGCACAGGTGGCACTGGTGGGCACAGTCAGCACTGGTGGGCACAGATGGCATTGATATGGCACTGCAGTGGTGCAGGTGACACTGATGGGCACAGGTGGCACTGGTGTGACACTGGTGTGCACTGTAGTGGCACTGGTGTGGCTCTGGTGGCACTGATTAGCACACAGGTGGCACTGGTGGTCACAGGCGGCACTGGTGGGCACAGGTGGCACTGGTGGGCACTGATGTGGCACTGAAGTGCCGCAGATGAGCACTGATGGGCACAGGTGGCACTGGTGGGCACAGGTGGCACTGTTGTGGCACTTGTGTGCACTGTAGTGGCACTGGTGTGGCACAGAGGTGGCACAGGTGGTACAGATGACAGATGGCACAGATGGCACTGTTGTGGCACTATTGTGGCACTATCGGGCACTGTTGGGCACTGCTGGGCACTGCTAGATAATAAAACTCACAGTTTGGCACACGATTTGCTCTCCTCTCCTCTCACGCTGCACCCCCGTCCCCTCATTCTCGTGCGCTAAGGCGGACGCACGTGTTGGTCCACATGCATTCATAAACGTCGATTTCACCACACATGTGAGGTATTGACGTGAACGTTAGAGTGAGAGAACTATTTCTAGCACCAGACCTCTTATGCAACTCTCCACTGGTAATGTGTAAAGGCTTTTAAAGCGTCGCCATTGGATATTTTTAAATACCGTAGTTTGGCATCATCCTGCAACCGTGCACAATTTTAAACCATGACATGTTAGGTATCTATTTAATCTGTGTAACACCATCTTTTAGATTTTACCAAAAAAAGCTGATATTATATTGTGTTTGTGTGCATTAAATTTCATTATATTGTATTTTTTTCAAATAATTTGTGTTTGAAAAACTGCTGCGCAAATACTGTGTGACATAAAAAGTTGTAAAACCCACCATTTTATTCTCTAGGGCCTCTACTAAAAAAAGTATGTTTAGGCGTTCTAAGTAATTTTCTAGCAAAAAAAGCTGATTTTTACATGTATACAAAGTGTCATATTAGGCCTGGTCTTTAAGTGGTTAAAGTAATAGTGTCAGGTCACCTGAGGCCAGGTGACAGATACACGCAGATAAGGTTGTGGACCCTTCAGCGTAGTGCTGCAGATGGAGCTTTGGGTGGTTCAGGAAAGCAGCTCCACCTGAACACTGACACGGACCAAACAGGGAGCTAGAGCATAAGATTCCCCAGGGCGCAGAACCTTAGAGCCAGCAAGTTTTCACCAGAGCCTCTGGTGGTGAGGATAGATTTGGCTGCAGCTGACTCCAGGTCGCAGCCCCATGGGGTCCCTCAGCTCATGCTAATGGACTTGCTCTGGGGGGCAGAGCAGAAGCAGCAATACAGGGTTAAACACAGGATTGTCAGGAGAACAAGCCAAGGTCAGGGCAACTAGCAGACAGGGATGGTCAGGAAGGCATGCCAAAGTCGGGGTCACTAGCAGACAGGAATGGTCAGAAGAACACGCCAAGGTCGGTACACTGAAGTAAGAGGTAAACATACAGCAGGACACCACACAGAAACCTAAACACAACTGTTGCTCGGGCAAGGCTGGCTTGAAGAGCGCGGGGGTTAAATAGTGTTTTCTTTTAGAGGCTGGGGTGGAGCCATGCTGAGAGAAGATTACTTAAACACACAGGTGTGAGAGCACGGTCCCTAAGCTGATACACAGACCCGAGAGGTAAGCAGAAAGACAGGGCATGAAACATTACTTCAGGTTCATGGCAGTACCCCCCCATTCTTACGGGGCCTCCCCCTCCCTTGCTTGGGACCAGGCTTGGGGGGGAACCTCAAATGAAACCTCTTTAAAAGACAAGGTGCAAAGACATCAGATGCAGGGATCCTCTTCTCAGGACCAAAACCTTTCCAATGCATAAGGTACTGAAGGATGCCTTTACAGAGCCGGGAATCCAGAATTTGACTAACCTCGTACTCCTGATTATCCTCAGAGACCGAAAACTGCAGTAGGGAGAGAACGAGAGAACTTATTGAGGACTAAAGGCTTCAGAAGGGAAACATGAAAGGAGTTTGAGATCTTGAGGCGTTTAGGGAACTGAAGTTTAAAACAAACTGGATTTAACTTGGAAATTATATGGGCCAATGAATCTCGAGGCAAATTTCAGAGAAGGAACCCGGAGCTTAATGTTCCTGGTGGAAAGCCAGATTTTGTCTCCAGGCTGTAGAGAAGGCGGCTTAGGCCTGTGACGGTCGGCAAAACCTTTGAATTTATTTGCAGCTGCCCAGAGGGAATCATGAACATCACTCCAAATAGAATTGAATGATTGTTGAATTGTAGCCAAAGCTTTAATGTCCAGAGAACAGGTCATAGGAAGAAGGAGCTGAGGGTGTCTTCCATAAACTGTGAGAAAGGGCCTCTTCTGAGAACTGATGTTAACATGATTATTGTGAGAGAATTCTGCCAACGGGAGTAGAGAGGACCAATCATCGTGATGAGTAGGGATGAGCCGAACACCCCCTGGTTCAGTTCGCACCAGAACCTGCGAACGGACCGAAAGTTCGCGTGAACTTTAGAACCCCATTAAAGTCTATGGGATTCGAACATTCAAAATCAAAAGTGCTATTTTAAAGGCTAATATGCAAGTTATTGTCCTAAAAAGGGTTTGGGGACCAGGGTCCTGCCCCAGGGAACATGTATCAATGCAAAAAAAAGTTTTAAAAAAGGCCTTTTTTCGGGAGCAGTGATTTTAATGATGCTTAAAGTGAAAAAAAAGGTGAAATATTCCTTTAAATATCGTACCTGGGGGGTGTCTATAGTATGCCTGTAAAGTGGTGCGTGTTTCCCGTGCTTAGAATAGTCCCTGCATAAAATTACATTTTTAAAGGAATAAAAGTCATTTAAAACTGCTTGCGGCTTTAATGTAATGTCGGGTCCCAGCAATATGGATGAAAATCAGTGAGACAAATGGCATGGGTACCCCCCACCCCCCAGTCCATTACCAGGCCCTTTGGGTCTTGTATGGATATTAAGGGGAACCCCGCACCCATTAAAAGAAGGAAAGGCGTGGGGCCCCCAGGCCCTATATACTCTGAACAGCAGTATACAGGCGGTGCAAACAAGAAAGGGACTGTAGGTTTGTTGTTAAGTAGAACAGCAAAACAAATGTTACAGGGGTGATAACCCTTCCCTATGTTTTCCAAAAAGCTTAAAAATATAGGGATCACCCCTGTAACATTTGTTTTGCTGTCTGTGCACATCTTCATAAGATTTCACCTCACTTTCTGTCCCAATGACAAATGTTTTTTGAAAATGTGGGGTTTTTTAGTGAAACAAGGATTGGTGATAAAGCATCAGTGAAGAGGAGACACGTTTTTCCCATATTAACTCTTACAGGAGAGAATTTCCCTTCCTAGGGGTAGATTTCATCTCACTTCCTGGTATCTCCTTCCGTTTGCAAGTAGGAGTCGTTTGTAAGTTGGATGTTTGAAAGTAGGGGCCTGCCCTATATACTCTGCAGAAATTGGGGCCTTAGGTGTTGGTGTTGCCACAACACTGTAAGTCCTCACAGTTACTCTTGGTGGGCGCTGGAATGGACCCTGCTGTGAAATATTATATCAAGAATTGTAATTACATGCACCTGTTGAACAGGGGCAGAAAAATTGGGCCTTTGGTGGTGGTGGTGGTGGTGTTGCCACAAAACTGTAAGCCCTCACAGTTACTTTTGGTGGGCCCTGGAATGGGCCCTGCTGTGAAATATTATATCAAGAATTGTAATTACATGCACCTGTTGAACAGGGGCAGAAAAATTGGGCCTTTGGTGGTGGTGTTGCCACAACACTGTAAGCCCTCACAGTTACTCTTGGTGGGCGCAGGAATGGGCCCTGCTGTGAAATATTAGATAAAGAATTGTAATTACATGTCCCTGTTGAACAGGGGCAGAAAAATTGGGCCTTAGGCACTGGTGCCACAACACTGCAACCCCTCACAGATGCTATAGTTGGAGCGTAGGAATGAGCCCTGCTGCAAAGTATTGCATCAAAAATTGTAATTATACACCCCAGTTAAACAAGTCTTATCTTGCCCCTAGGTAATCCTGCACCATGTGAATCATACGCTGGCGATGGTTGCTGGAACCGATCAGACCTTGGGGCTGCGGACTAAAAAATTGTCTGAACGCATCGAATAGATGGCCACCTTCTCCAACGCTCCTTCTGTGACTGACCAAAGCCTCAGCAACACATTGTCCAGGAGGACCAGGAACTTGTAACCTCCCAGGCTCTGGAAACACGTTGCACAAACCTTTCTGCAAGGCCTCCCAAAGATGTTTCATCCTCTACTCCCTCTGCGACAGCAAGATAAGGTCCGCAACCTTACCCTTGTATTGTGGATCAAGGAGGGTTGCCAGCCAGTAATAATCCCTCCCCTTGATACCACGAATAAGAGGATCCTTCCGCAGAATCAGGGAGGCCATGCAGCATAGGTTTGCTGAGGCATTCGGTCCAGAGTTCTCTGGGTCACTAAGGACGACATGATCCGCAGCCACCTCCTCCCAGCCACGTACAAGTCCATGGGTTTCTTTGGACTGTAAATGATCCCTTGAAGACTGCTGCTGATGCTGAGTGCCAGGCTCCACCTCCATGCTGACACAATCCTCCTCCTCGTCCTCTTCCTGTGTGATCGGCTGGCATGCAGGAACACTGTCTGGATAAAGGGGGCCTTGAGAGGTAAGAAAGTCCTCCTCTTCCTCCCTCTGTTCTGCTCAAGTGCCCTGCCATAGTTGCCAAGGGAAACATTGATGGCCCTCTGCTGCATGGCATGGCCAACGTTGAGTTCCACCTGGTCAGCATGTAACAGGTTAGGCAGTTCTTGGGCAGGTTAAATTCCTTTTGGAGGTCAGCCTAGCCGAGCACTGGCATTATATGACCTGCGGAAATGCACACAGACTTTCCTGGCCTGCCTCAGGACATCCTGTAAGGTACCTGCCCAAGAACCGCTGCACCACCAAGTTAAGGACGTGAGCCAAACAGGGCAAATGGGTCAGTTGTCCCTGTCGGAGGGCGGAGAGGAGGTTGGTGCCATTGGCGCAAACCACCATACCTGGCTTAAGCTGGCGTGGCGTCAACCACCTCTGAACCTGCCTCTGCAGAGCTGACAGAATCTCTGCCTCAGTGTGGCTCCTGTCCCCCAAGCACACCAGCTCAAGCACCACATGGCATCTTTTTGCCTGCGTGCTTGCGTAGCCCCTTGAACGCCTTCAGAGCACCGCTGGTTCCCAGGACAAATCAGCACAGCAAGAGGCCATGGAGGAAGTAGAAGAGGAGGGGGTGGTGGAGAGAGGTGTGGCAGAATCACCACTAGTAGAATTTTGGAGGCGTGGTGGCGGAACAACCTCCAACACTACTGCACCCTGTCCTGCATCCTTCCCAGCTGCCAGAAGAGTCACTCAGTGCGCGGTGAAAGATAGGTAATGTCCCTGTCCATACCTGCTGGACCATGAGTCAGTGGTAATATGCACCTTACCTTACCTAACTTGTAAATACTACAGTTGCCTGCGGTACTAATAGGATCAGAAGAACACCACCAATTTTCTTCAGGTAGCTTTAGGTGCACACTGTGCAGAGGACGCAGTACACTAACTGTAAATACTGTAGCTGCCTGCCTGTGGTATTAATAGGAGCAGAACAACAGCAATTGTCTTCAGGTAGCTTTAGGTGCACACTGTGCAGAGGACGCAGTACACTAACTGTAAATACTGCAGCTGCCTGCCTGTGGTAGTAATAGGATCAGAAGAACACCACCAATTTTCTTCAGGTAGCTTTAAGTGCACACTGTGCAGAGGACACACTACACTAACTGTAAATACTGCAGCTGCCTGTGGTACTAATAGAATCAGAACACCACCAATTTTCTTCAGGTAGCTTTAGGTGCACACTGTGCAGAGGATGCACTACACAAACTGTAAATACTGCAGCTGCCTGCAGTACTAATAGGATCAGAAGAACACCACCAATTTTCTTCAGGTAGCTTAGGTGCACACTGTGCAGAGGACGCACTACACTAACTGTAAATACTGTAGTTAATTGGACTAATAGTATCAGAAGGAACACCAGCAATTTTCTTCAGGTAGCTGTAAATACTGTAAAACACCTGCCTGCTTGTCAGTAGGAAGAGAATAACAAACGGATCTAGCTAAACTGAATACAGTGTATATATATATATATATATATATATATATATATATATATATATATATATATATATACAACACCTAGGATGCATATATATATATATATACACAATACACTGTAAGTGAGCTAACTGACTCTCCTGCCTACTCTATCTAACTTAAATGAAATGACACTGTACTAAACCCCCTGAGCCATAATTGGCCAAAGCCACCCTGGCTTTGGCCAATGACGGCTCTCTGTACAGATGGCACTGTGATTGGCCAAGCATGCAGGTCATACTGCATGCTTGGCCAATCATCAGCCAGCAATACACTGCGATGCCAGTGAATTATGGGCCATGACACGCCACTCGAATTTGGCGCGAACGGCCCATAACGTTCGAAATTCGACGAACGGTCGAACATGCTAGTGATGAGCAGAGACTAAAGTACGGAGAAAGACCTCTAACTCCTAATTAACCCTTTCAGTCTGCCCATTGGATGGTAAGAAGAGGAAAAATCCAAGATAATATTGAGGGATTTGCAAAAGGCTCTCCAAAAAACGAGATGTGAACAGAACATCCTTGTTCGACAATAATATGGGAAGGAGCCCCATGGATGTGGAAGATTTCTCTAACAAATCAATTACCGTATTATTCTCAGACGGTGGAAGATCAGTGATAAAGTCCATGGCAATGTAAGACTAGGGCTCCTCAGGAATGGGAAAGAGCATGAGTAGACCAGCAGGAGCTTGCGTGGAGGCTTTAGACTGGGCACAGACATGACAAGCCTTAATGTAGTCTTTGACATCCGAACGGAGAGTAGGCCACCAATAGTGGCGACTGATGACAAGGAAGGATCGGAGGAACTCAGCATGACCTGCCACCTTGGAATCATGTCCCAAATAATGAATCTTAGCTCTTAGCTCAGTGGGGAGGAAGGTTTTGCGAGGAGGAATTTTTTACTCCAGGGTGGTAGAATGGGCAAGAATGCATGATGTAGGAACGTTCGGCTCAGGTCCAGAGGTGGGCTTCTCATCCTTAATGTCAAATGACCTAGAGAGTGCATCAGCGTGACTGTTGAAGGAACCAGGTTTGTACGTGTAAGTGAAATTAAAATGGGAAAACAAAAGACTCCACCTGGCCTGTCTGGGATTCAGTCATTTGGCATTGTGTATGTACTGCAAATTTTTATGGTCAGTGAAAATTGTTATGGAATGCAGAGAACCCTTCAAGAGATGGCACCACTCCTCCAATGCCAATTTAATCACAAGAAGTTCCCGATCACCAATAGCTTAATTTTTCTCTGCCTGAGAAAATTTCTTGGAGAAAAATGCACGTGGTTGACATTTTTTCTCAAAGGATTGAAGAAGCACAGCTCCCATACAGTCAAGGAAGCGTCCACATCAATAAAAAAATGGATCCCCAGGGTCAGGTCACCTCAACAAAGGTTCAGAAGCAAAGGCCTGTTTCAAATCATGAAACGCAGAGACAGCTTTAGGAGGCCACTCCTTGGCATTCGCACCCCTCTTGGTCAAGGCGATAATAGGTGCAGCAATTGAAGAGTAATTACTAATGAACTGCCTGTAATAATTAGTGGACCCAAGAAACCGCTGCGTGGCCTTGAGGCTGGAAGAAAGAGGCCAGTTGGTGATGGCCGAGACCTTTCCAGGGTCCATATGAAGACCCAAACTAAAGCATCCCAGAAACAGGACCTCGGAGCATTCAAAAGAACATTTCTCCAGCTTGGCATACAGATTATTTTCTCTAAGGAGCTGAAAAACAGACCCAAGCTTTTCCTGGGCGAAGTAAGCAGGAGTCACGAAAATGACCTTTGCCCCCTCAATAAAGACACAGGGAAAGAGTTCTACGCCTAGATAGTGTGGTCCAGCCCAGCTGCATAAGTTCCTCAGCTGCCAGGGGATTCTCCATGGGTCGAAGACAGGGGAGCTCAGGCTGACTAAGGACCAAGGAGTGTTGGCGTCTTTTTTCTAGGGTCCTCTCCTAAAAGCGAATATCGGTCTGGTTACACAAGGAAATTACATCGTCCAGATTAGCGGGAATTGTTCTTCCTGCTAATTTGTCCTTTATGCTGTCAGAAAGGCCATGTAAAAAAGTTGCAACCAAGGCCTTATTATTCCAGCTTAGCTCAACAGTTAGTATACAAAAATGAAGAGCATACTATCCCACAGAAGAAAACTCTTGGTGGAGACCTAAAAGGGTGCCGGCCGCTTAACAGACATGACCTGGTTCCTCGAAGATATTCCAAAAGAATTTCAACAAATTAGACAAGCTAGAAACCACTGGACCATTCTTCTCCCGCAGAGGGGCAGCCCAGGCTAAAGCCTCACCGGACAGGAGGGAAATAATATAGGCTACCTATGCCCAATCAAGTTTTGGGGCTGGAGCTCATAATGAATGGTGCACTGGCTAAGGAGCTCCCTGCAGGCCTTGGAATCCTAGAGCAACGGGACGGAGCTGGTAAATGCAAAGGATTTGTGGCTGCGACTGTGACTGGAATAGATACGGCAGCAGATTACGATTGAGTTTGTTGAAGGCCTGAAGCTGGTAAAAGCAGGAGGACAAATCCTGAAGGAATTGGGAAGGAATGTGATGTAGATAATAATAATAATCTGAAAATGTCTATTTTCTTATGTGTATACATGTTTTTCTCCTTACTCATTACATAAGTATACAGATTAGCTCTGTTCCTTTATCTTCTCAAGATGGCGGGTACACCCTACATCCCACACATCAGAAGAATGCGGAACTGGAGACAAAACCAGCAATAACCAAACCTCGACATGAAGATTCTCCATTTTCTTTTCTATCTTAACCAATGAGATGTACCTATTAAACTAACATAGCAATGACGTATTTTTGTGTATAAAACATTAGCACCACCTCGAATAAATTAGAAGTGTAAGAAGTAACCGTGCTGAGCGTGTCTCAGAGTGTTTACTTTTATATGCATGCATATCCACACTTTCCAATTAGACACAGCAGCAGATAACCTTGAGCTTGATTGAAGCTCTTAACCTTAACAGCTGGTGCTGAAACCCGGGAGCTTCAGGCTACAGTCGAAGCAAGACGGTGATAAGGATTCGAGTGGCTAAACTGATAGATAAGAAAGGGAGTTTTTGCGCAGCCCTAACAGTACGGTAAGAATTTTATATTCTTACCACTGTACGACTTTCTTATCTCTTGGTTGGCTGCTGGATTCTGTCGGCTCTGAGACTGTTTTAGAGGCAGGTATGATTTCCTCGCCTGGGGCTGTTTTAACGAACCTGCCGATGGGTTTCTGCTGTCTGTATTATCTGTTCACTGTCTGTCGTTCTTTGAGCTGCAATTCAGCAGACTAAAAGTGCTGCAGATGTGTGTGTGTTCTCATCCCCAGATGAGTATCAAAGAAAAAAGGAAATATTTGGGACTTTAAATGAGATGCAACGGGGAATATTGCGCCTCCATTCCTGGTTGCTTTAGCAAAAAAGAGGGGGGAGGGTGGGACTTTAGAGAGGTGTGTGGAGTAGAGCCAGACAAAACCATATACATATGTAAAAAATTGTACTCTTTATTAGACCCAAGATAGGGAATGGATCAACCCATATAAACGCATAATAGCACATTGGCATATAAAATACAAAGTATCAACATACATATTAAGGATAGTCACCAACATGACACAGAAAGTAAATATTATACATCACAGTCCCTCAAATAGAGTAGGCATAACATTATGCCAGGGTGGTAGAGAAATAAAAATCATCTGGAATTATGAATATGAAATGGATGCATCAAAATAAGCTCGACGACATTTCGTGGACTTCTATACATTCATCAGGAGCGAGTGCATCCATGTACTAAAAGGGGATAAAACAATTATAGTTTAATATAACCACAGATTGGAGGGGTAGAGGGGTTAAAGATGATGATGAACAAATAGACGGCCACAACTGAAAGTACTCACATAAGAGCTGATACTAGGCCATGCGATACCACCTGCCGGAGGTCAGCCAGATAATTATGTCCAGCACGGGAGCTGAGGAAAGGACCCAAGCATGGATCAGGAGCACACACGCAGTCCCCCCCAAAAAAAAGTGTGTATAGAGAAATCTTGATGTAACTGTATATGGGATTTCTGTATTGTATACAAAAGTAAGTGGTTTGTTACCATATTGGTATAAATAAAAGTACCAGGGATTTTAAGGGGAACCCCGCGCCAAAGAAAAAAAAATAGGGCGTGGGGTCCCCCCAAAAATCCATACCAGACCCTTATCCGAGCACGCAACCTGGCAGGCCGCAGGAAAAGAGGGGGGGACGAGAGTGCGCCCCCCCCTCCTGAACCGTACCAGGCCACATGCCCTCAACATTGGGAGGGTGCTTTGGGGTAGCCCCCCAAAACACCTTGTCCCCATGTTGATGAGGACAAGGGCCTCATCCCCACAACCCTGGCCGGTGGTTGTGGGGGTCTGTGGGCGGGGGGCTTATCGGAATCTGGAAGCCCCCTTTAACAAGGGGACCCCCAGATCCCGCCCCCCCCTGTGTGAAATGGTAAGGGGGTACTTACCCCTACCATTTCACTAAAAAACTGTCAAAAATGTTAAAAATGACAGACAGTTTTTGACAATTCCTTTATTTAAATGCTTCTTCTTTCTTCTATCTTCCTTCATCTTCTTCTTCTTCTTCTGGTTCTTCTGGCTCTTCTGGTTCTTCTTCTGACCCCGCCCCCCTCTGACGCACGGTGACTTGACGGGACTTCCCTGTGACATCAGGGGGAATGCCACAGGGAAGTCCCGTCATGTCCCATGCGTCAGAGGGGGCGGGGTCACCGGGTGGCCCCGCCCCCCGTTATTTAGGAACCATCAGACGAGGAGACGCCGTCACACAGCGGGAGCCTCCCTCCATGCCAGCATGGATGCGGAGCAGCCCGGAGAAGAAAATGAAGAAGAGAAGAAGGAAGAAGAGAAGAGGATGAAGAAGAAGATGAAGAGAAGAGCAGGAGCCTCCCCCCATGCCATGGGTGCGGAGCGGCCCGAGGAGAAGAAGATAGAAGACGCCGCGGAGGAGATGCTGGACGAGAACGCCGGAGGAAGAACCAGAAGAGCCAGAAGAACCAGAAGAAGATGAAGGAAGTTAGAAGAAAGAAGAAGCATTTAAATAAAGGAATTGTCAAAAATTGTCTCTTGTCATTTTTAACATTTTTGACACTTTTTTAGTGAAATGGTAGGGGTAAGTACCCCCTTACCATTTCACACGGGGGGGCCGGGATCTGGGGGTTCCCTTGTTAAAGGGGGCTTCCAGATTCCGATAACCCCCCCGCCCCCAGACCCCCACAACCACCGGCCAGGGTTGTGGGGATGAGGCCCTTGTCCTCATCAACATGGGGACAAGGTGTTTTGGGGGGCTACCCCAAAGCACCCTCCCAATGTTGAGGGCATGTGGCCTGGTACGGTTCAGGAGGGGGGGGCCGCACTCTCGCCCCCCCCTCTTTTCCTGCGGCCTGCCAGGTTGCGTGCTCGGATGAGGGTCTGGTATGGATTTTTGGGTGGACCCCACGCCGTTTTTTGTTTTTTTTTGGCGCGGGGTTCCCCTTAAAATCCATACCAGACCCTTCAGGTCTGGTATGGAATTTAGGGGGAACTCCACGTCATTTTTTTTTAAATTTTGGCCAGGGTTCCCCTTAATATCCATACCAGACCTGAAGGGCCTGGTATGGAATTTAGGGGGACTCCCACATCATTTTTTTTTTTTAATTTTGGTTCGGGGTTTCCCTGTGTTGAATTCCCATGCCGTTTTTATGAATGAACTTCTATGTGTATTGTCGGCAATGCAATAGCCGCGGATAGTTTTAAATGGAATTTTTCCTTCGAAATGTCATTTTGCTGTCAGACTGTTCTAAACATGGGAAACATGCGCCCCTTTACAGGCATACTATGGACACCCCCCAGGTACAAAATTTAAAGGGATATTACACTTTTATTGTTTGACTTTAAGCATTATTAAAATCACTGCTCCTGAAAAAACGGCCGTTTTTAAAACTTTTTTTTGCATTGATCCACGTCCCCTGGAGCAGGACCCGGGTCCCCAAACACTTTTTATGACAATAACTTGCATATAAGCCTTTAAAATTAGCACTTTTGATTTCTCCCATAGACTTTTAAAGGGTGTTCTGCGGCATTCGAATTTACCAGCGAACACCCCAAATTGTTAACTGTTCGGCGAACTTGCGAACAGCCAATGTTCGAGTCGAACATGAGTTTGACTCGAACTCGAAGCTCATCCCTAGTGACTATCCTTAATATGTATGTTGATACTTTTTATTTTATACGCCAATGTGCTATTATGCATTTATATGGGTTGATCCATGCCCTATCTTTGGTCTAATAAAGAGTACAATTTTTTACATATGTGTATGGTTTTGTCTGACTCTACCCCACGCACCTCATCTAAAGTCCCCCCTCCCCCCTCTTTTTTACTAAAATATCCCCAAATGAGCTGTCGGCCTCTGGAGTGAGATGTTTATCCTGCAGCAAGTGGTTATAGACGGGTTACTCAAGGTTTGTAGGACCTGAGGGTTTATCTCAGCTGCTGGCTTCGCAGTCTGAAAGTGTTACAGATGTCTCGCCCCCAGACAAGCTGTCGGCCTTTGGGGGAGGTGTAATCCTGTAATAAACGTCTATAAACGGGTTTTTCAGGGGAGTTGGCTGCCCCTGTGGGTTATCTTAGTCTGCTGAAACTTTGCAGTTCGAGGAGTGGCAGGTGTAATGCCATGTCCTAAATGTATTTGTGGTCCACTGTTTGCTATACACGAGAGGGGTTGGGGACTGGTGAAAGTGAGAGACAGTGGCTACCCGAAGACCCGTTGCTCCCCACTACCCCTGAATTGTTTGTTCTGAGATTTGATTCAATTCCATGATGCATCACGGTTACCGACGAACTCCCACTTCTGCTTGGGCCGCCTAGGCGGCCCTTCCACCCTGCTATCTTCTGGGACACATCACAGGTCCCAAAAGATTGCCCGGCCATTCAGGACAGCGCAGTGAGACATGCGCACCCGGCTGTGAAGCTGCAAGCTGTCACAGCCGGATGCCCACAGTAGTTTTGCCAGCATCGTGGACAGGCAGGGGAGAGAAGGAAGGGTTCGGGTGGCCACGTCGCTGGATTGTGGGACAGGCGAGTGTCTTTTTATTAAAAGAAGATACACTTTTTTTGTAGCTGCTGACTTTTAATAAACAAAAAAATTTACTGGAACATTGATGTAAAAATAACCTCACTCCCTTAACCACTTGATTTGGCTGCTGAATGACTAGGTCATTTTTTGCAATTCGGCACTGTGTTACTTTAACTGACAATTGCGCGGACGTGCGACATGGTACCCAAATAAAATTGACGTCCTTTTTCCCCCACAAATAGAGCTTTTATTTGGTGGTATTTGATCATCTCTGCGGTTTTTATTTTTTGCGCTATAAACAAAAAAAAGCAACAATTTTGAAAAAAACACAATATTTTTTTACTTTTTGTTATAATAAATATCTCCATTTTTTTTCAAGGAGGACAAAAGGGATCACTGCTGCTCAATTAGGGGAAATGGGGGGTCCTGGCGCTTAGTGGGGGGAGATGGGGGGTGATTAGTGGGGAGAGATGGGGGGGTCCTGGCGCTTAGTGGGAAGAGATGGGGGGTCCTGGAGCTTAGTGGGGAGAGATGGGGGGTCCTGGTGCTTAGTGGGGAGAGATGGGGTCCTGGCGCTTAGTGGGGAGAGATGGGGGGTCCTGGCGCTTAGTGGGGAGAAATGGAGGGTCCTGGCACTTAGTGACGGGAGAGATAGGAGGCTCAAGTGATTAGTGAGGGGAGATAGGGGTCCTGGTGCCTAATGGGGGCACTGCCAGTCAGTGGGGGAGGGGGAGGGGCACTGGTGCTCCTTAATCCAAATGGAATCCTGTAGAAGAATCATCCCCCTCTGACTTTTCTTGTCTGCTGATTGTTCTCATCTGAAGGGATGCCAGGGATGCCAGTGCAGAAATAGCGCAGACAATCTCAAAAAGGAAAACTTCCTCTGCTCACTTCTCTGCCAGACTGAGCTATCACTGCATGGGCTTTCCCCAGCATCCATCCAAACATGCCATCACTTCTAGCAGCTCCTCAGTTTGCCTTTATGACTACTTGGACAAAACTCTTCCTCACCTCAGTCAACAAATGAAGTTTGCTCAGAAGCTCCATTGAAAGCCACTCCATCCAGTGCCTGCACCAAGTCAGGAAGACCGAGGGACGAAGAATGTGATGGACAGGCCTCCCTGTGCAGCCATTGGCTGAGAAGGCAGCAGGAGGCAGTGCCGCCTACAGGCGGCACCGCCTCCTGCTGCCTCCTCTGCCAATGGGTATCTCAAGTTCCCTCATTAGTCCCTCCCTGAGTCCTGACATCGCTCCGGAGTACTAGCCTAGTGAACTATGTGGGTGGGCTAGGAGGACGAGCTGCCTGTACCCCCTTATCAGCGGCCCTGAGCATAGGCACCTCTGATGTGACTGCCCGTGCCCGGCCCGCCTCTCCGCTCTCAAGGCTCACGTCTCTCCTGACGTTAATAGGGAATTCTCAGCCCCGCCCATCTCTCTTCTGATTTGATAGTGACAGTCAGCAGGCGGGGCTGAGAATTCTCCGCTGATGTGAGAAGAGCTGGAAGTGAGAGGAGAGAGGCGGGCATTGTACATGACGGGTTACGATCGGATTGCTCTCCTGGGAGGGGCAGGGCAAAGACGTCACGGCAATCGATCCCTACGGTCGCATGCATCGATGCCGCATCGGGGACACCCGAATCGCGATGCATCGATGCGGCGGTTAATTTCAGCACCCCTAGTGGCCATCACAAAAAATTATAACATAATTATGTTTTGGTATAACTCTTCAGGTACACATGTGACCACCTTTACCTTAGATTACTGTGACATAGTACCTTGTCTGTTTGACCCTTCATGGCAATGCCATTGGTACAGTGACATCCCTGATGGTAAGGATATATATGTGTGTATCACAGACAGTTACTGGGGACAGAGTTGTGGTTCCAGGGGGGGGGCCAGTGGGTTGGAACAAAGGGCCAGACTGGGCGACCACAGAGTGCATTAGACAAGAAAGATGAAAATAGAAAGCCCCTGATAAGCAGAATGACTTTGTGGAAAACAGGTATAAAACCAGGTCTAATCCCTTAATGATGTGTATTAGATTTACGGGCACTAAAAATCAGGACCAGATTAGAAAGAACCTAGACAAATAAATGTGCCCTTGCAAAGGTCATTATGCCCCTTCATATCCTAACAGAGGATACCCCTGATACATACACTGACCCAGCACACAGTCAGAGGAGGAAGTGAGCAGTTCTCTCCGGAAGCTTTGACCCTCATGTATACATAGATGCCATAGGGGTACCAAGGGGGGTCCCTGATGAATTAAAAGCCAGGGGCCAGGTAAAAGCTGGTTTTGAGTCTTTGATCCCCATAATAACTGTCAACAAGAATGTAGATTGGATTGACTACATATACTATAACCAACAGAGATTCGTAAATTACACTAAAGATGCCTTCCAGGGAATTGCTGACCAGTTAGCCCCCACTTCCTACATCCTACCAGATGGCCTTAGACATGGTGTTAGCTGAGAAAGGAGGTGTCTGTAAAATCATAGGAAAAACGGGAACCTGTTGCACATACATTCCTGATAATACAGGCCCAAATGGTAAAGTTACTCTAGCTATAAAGAAATTAGAAGATCTGTCACTGGAGTTAAAGAAGAACTCAGGTATTACAGACCCATGGGATCAATACTTTAGCTGGATGAGTGGGTGGCAGAAGGTGCTTGCCCAGATAGGGGTAACAGTATTAATAATCCTGGTTCTTTTAGCCCTGATTGTATGCTGTATTCTACCTTTCGCAAAAAAGTTAATGAGCAAGGCAGTAGACCTACACACCTACATTTCTTCACCAAGAAGAAGAGGACCCCCTTATGATGGAAGATGACAAACCCTTCACTCCTCTACAGTCACTCCCTGTCCAAAATCTCACAATCCTATAGGGTTATAGGGATAGATAGCGCCTGACTGCACCTATCCAGCTGTATCGAGGAGGGTAGTGAACAAGTTGCTGCCTAACTCTATATACAGCCTAAAAGAGTTGCTGAGGAGAATGGGCCAGACGAAATAGGACCTTTAGTATTAGGGACAGAAAAGGGGGACTGTGAAGGAATGTGATGTAGATAATAATCTGAAAATGTCTATTTTCTTATGTGTATACATGTTTTTCTTCCTACTTATTATATAAGTATATAGATTAGCTCTGTTCCTTTATCTTCTCAAGATGGCGGGTACACCCTACATCCCACACATCAGAAGAATGCGGAACTAGAGACAAAACCAGCAATAACCAAACCTCAACATGAAGATTCTCCATTTTCTTTTCTATCTTAACCAATAAGATGTACCTATTAGACTAACATAGCAATGACGTATTTTTGTGTATAAAACATTAGCACCGCCTCGAATAAATTAGAAGTGTAAGAAGTAACCGTGCTGAGCGTGTCTCAGAGTGTTTACTTTTATATGCATGCATATCCACACTTTCCAATTAGAGACAGCAGCAGATAACCTTGAGCTCGATTGAAGCTCTTAACCTTAACAGAATCACGTCACCTGGGTCTGATTAGATTCTTGGGTCTCGAGTCTGCGGACTATGCCTTGCAGCTGATCATCCTGTGTAGCGAGCGGCACATCAGCCATGTCCATGACCCAAGCAAACTGTCAGATTACCTGAGGTCAGGTGACAGATTCTCACCGCTGGGGTTAGGAACGCATAGCCAAGGTTGTGGAATCTTCGGCTGACTGCTGCGGATGGAGCTCTGGGTGGTTCAGGAAAGCAGCTCCACCTGAACACTGACACGGACCAAACAGGGAGCTAGAGTGTAAGATTCCCCAGGGCGTGGAATCTAAGAGCCAGTAGGTTTTCACCAGAACCTCTGCTGGTGAGGATGGATTTGGCTGCAGCTGACTCCATTTCGCAGCCCCCGAGGTTTCTCAGCTCATGCTCACGGACTGGAAAGAAAAAACACAGAAAAGCGCCTCTGAGTGCAATGTTTATTGTGTAATACAATAAAAGTATTCACCACTTACATATGGATAAGTACAGAGGTGCTCAGGGGAGATGAGAAATACTCACGGAGATGTTACTGATGTTAAAAGCATGTCCCGAGGAGTACCAAATCCAGGCTGTGAAAACTGCAAGAAGCCAGAGAGGAAGCCAGCTGTGTCCTCTGGAGGAAATGGAGAAGATCCGCTCGTGGAACAGCGTGTGATGTCAGCAAGGTCAGGGGGAAACACAATGCTTTTCAAGTAATGCGCACAGTCCATATGGAGCATGCGCGCTCCTTTTTTCAAGTAGAGAAAGGAGCGCACATGCTCCATATGGACTTCGCGCATGCTCTGATATGCGTTGTGTTTCCCCCGTCCATGCTGACGTCACACGCTGTTCCTCGAGCGGATCGTCACCAATTCCTCCAGAGGACACAGCTGGCTTCCTCTCCCGCTCCTTGTGGTTTTCACAGCCTGGATTTGGTACTCTTCGGGACATGTTTTAAACACCAGCAACACCTCCGTGAGAATTTCTCATCTCCCATGAGCACATCTGTACTTATCCATATGTAAGTAGTGAATACTTTTATTGTACTACACATTAAACATTGCACTCAGAGGCACTTTTCTGTGTTTTTTCTTTCTATGTTGATCCTGAGTTGGCTTCACTCCTGAGAAGAGCAGCCCTTAGTGCTTGTTTTCCTATAGACTTTACCGTCATTATCCAGCTCCCAAAATCCACTAGCCATTATCTTTTAGAATAGATTGGACTTTTTATTTCTACTCATGGACTTTTCACAATTGAGTTTATCCAGTCCTGTTTTTATTACTACAGTAACTCTTATTGAACCAATTTTGAGCCACTATGCCGGAATCCTGAGCGCTAGCATTTGCTGTTTTTATTCATGCTCATGGACTGGCTCTGGTGGATAGCAGTACAGGGTTAAACACAGGAAAGTCAGGAGAACAAGCCAAGATCAGGGCGACTAGCAGACAGGAATGGTCAGAAAGACATGCCAAGGTCGATAGACAGAAGTCAGAGGTAAACATACAGCAGGCCGTCACACAGAAGCCCAAACTCAACTGTTGCTCGGGCAAGGCTGGCTTGCATAGCGTGGGGTTAAATAGTGTTTCCTGTTAGAGGCTGGGGTGGAGCCATGCTGAGAGAAGATTACTTAAACACACAGGTGTGAGAGCACGGCCTCTAAGCTGATTCACAGACCCGAGAGGTAAGCAGACAAACAGGACATGAAACATTACTGCAGATTCATGACAATAGGTTGCTTAAGGGACAACTTTCTTTTTAGTTGAGCTGCTCTTTAACCGCTTCAGCCCCGAAAGAATTTACCCCCTTCCTGACCAGAGCACTTTTTGCGATTTGGCACTGCGTCGCTTTGACAATTGCGCGGTCATGCGACGTTGCACCCAAACAAAATTGACATCCTTTTTTCCCCACAAATAGAGCTTTCTTTTGGTGGTATTTGATTGCCTCTGCGGTTTTTATTTTTTGCACTATAAACAAAAAAAGAGAGACAATTTTGAAAAGAATGCAATATTTTTAACCTTTTGCTATAATAAATATCCCCCAAAAATATATAAAAAAACAATTTATTTCCTCAGTTTAGGCCGATATGTATTCTTCTACGTATTTTTGGTAAAAAAAAAATTGCAATGAGCTTATATTGATTGGTTTGCACAAAATTTATAGCGTCTACAAAATAGGGGATAGTTTTATGGCATTTTTATTTTTAATTTTTTTTTATTAGTAATGGCGGAGATATGCGATTTTTAATTACTGTGTAAATGACACTGGCAGTGAAGGGGTTAACCACTAGGGGGCGGTGAAGGGGTTAAGTGTGTCCTAGGGAGTGATCTAACTGTGGGGGGAGGGGCTACACCTCACATAACAGCGATCACTGCTCTCGATGACAGAGAGCAGTTATCTCTGTCCTGTCACTAGGCAGAACGGGGAAATGCTTTGTTTACAAAAGCATCTCCCCGTTCTACCTCTCCATGACACGATCGCGGGCACGTGGTGGACATCGAGTCTGTGGGACCCGCGGTCACGGAGACCGTGGCGGCGTGCACATACCCACAGCATCGCGTACAGGAACAGGGGATGTTCCTGTACGCCCTTTTGCCCACCAGTGCCATTCTTCCGATGTAAATTGGCATGCGCTGGTCGGCAAGCGGTTAAAGCTTCCCTCCTCAGTGTAAGTCTCAAAAAATATACTTCCCTTCAGCCAGGGGTGTTGCTAGGTGGCAAAAAGACTAGGGGCTTCAGTCTGAAATCACCAGCAGGGGGGGGGGGGTGATGTGACCTACCTGACGCGCACTGACCTACCTGACATACACTGACCTACCTGACATACACTGACCTACCTGACATACACTGACCTACACTGACTTACACTGACCTACCTGACACACACTGACCTACCTGACATACACTGACCCACAGCAACCTACCTAACATACACTGACCTAACTGACACCCACTGACCCACCTCACATACACTGACCTACCTGACACACACTGACCTACATGACATACACTGACCTACCTGGAACACACTGACCTACCTGACACACACTGACCTACCTGACTAGACTTCAGGTGACGTGACCTCCTCCTGCAGCTCAGCCGTAGTGTGCTGTGTGCCCATCACAGTAGAGTAGACAGTAAACAGCAGGCACTCCAGGCAGCCAGAGTCAGAGCCATGACAGGACAGGGGAAGAGAGGAGAGCTGCCCGCCTGAGCACCGAGTGGGGATCTTCTCACAGTGATGCGGTGTGGTGGCCGCATTGTAATTCCCCCCTTCTGGAGGCTGCAGCGCCTATGATGGACATCACATGTCCCGCGGTCCCGGCATTGGACCAGTGGAATGTCCATCATAGGCGCTGTAGGCTCCAGAAGGCAGGACCTGCTATGTCACTTGGCCATGCTCAGGGTCAGACCGGTCCCCGCTCGGCGGTGGTGCTCGGGCTTGGGGCTAATAACAGAATTGTGTATGCCTGAGACCCGGGGTTTTTGGGGACCCACTCAGGTCTCCAGCCCCCCTCAGCCCCCCTCCCGACGCCACTGTCTTCAGCCCCACTCTGGAGATCCTCACTGTACAGTCCAGCACCAAAAAGTCCCAACAGAACTCACTGCCCATGTATGTCTCTCATACCATTCATTTCTTTGGCTGGACTATACTCCTGTGGATGGCTAGGGATGCTGTGAGAACCAGCAATAGGAATGAATGGTGTTCTTGCACAGTAGGTTCAGGGCCTGGATGGGCCTTTTTTTTGTACAGAAACTGTGCTCCACTGGGCAGAGCAACAGAGTATACCTCTCTGGATCAAGGCTGAAAGTAATTATTTAGTGTGTGGGTTACATTGGAGAGGGAAGCTTAAAAGGATACTTTGAGTACTTTTGGAAAAATTACAGGCGATTAGGGCTGCAATCACTTTAAGCAGGAGATTAGGGAAATGGTTTATTTATATGAGGTGGTGGCCCACCTTTTACATACACACGTATTATTTAAAAAAAACAAAAACAAATAGAAGATGTAATAACATTTTGGTCAAAAAATATTTTTCCATGATGTTATTATGCCTTGACTGTCAGTCATCTATTTGAACAAATGGGATTAACCCCTGTAACAAAAAAGTTGTTTTTCCTAATTTTTCTTCCTGTTGGTATATATGTGTTGTCAAAAGTGGCTCTGCCTTTCTATAAATTTACATACTACTTCATTGCCATTTTTTGACCATTAACACCTTTTCTGCCTATAAATGCCATACAATGAGGTGGAAAACATGTAAACCAAGATTCCGATACTGATAGACAAGTGTGAGGACCACCTAGACATACAGTCAGGTCCATAAATATTGGGACATCGACACAGTTCTAATCTTTTTGGCTCTATACACCACCACAATGGATTTGAAATGAAACGAACAAGATGTGCTTTAACTGCAGACTTTCAGCTTTAATTTGAGGGTATTTACATCCAAATCAGGTGAACGGTGTAGGAATTACAACAGTTTGTGTATGTGCCTCCCACTTTTTAAGAGACCAAAAGTAATGGGACAGATTAACAATCATCCATCAAACTTTCACTTTTTAATACTTGGTTGCAAATCTTTTGCAGTCAATTACAGCCTGAGGTCTGGAATGCATAGACATCACCAGACGCTGGGTTTCATCCCTGGTGATGCTCTGCCAGGCCTCTACTGCAACTGTCTTCAGTTCCTACTTGTTCTTGGGGCATTTTCCCTTCAGTTTTGTCTTCAGCAAGTGAAATGCATGCTCAATCGAATTCAGGTCAGGTGATTGACTTGGCCATTGCATAACATTCCACTTCTTTCCCTTAAAAAACTGTTTGGTTGCTTTCGCAGTATGCTTCGGGTCATTGTCCATCTGCACTGTGAAGCGCTGTCCAATGAGTTCTGAAGCATTTTGCTGAATATTAGCAGACAATATTGCCTGAAACACTTCAGAATTCATCCTGCTGCTTTTGTCAGCAGTCACATCATCAATAAATACAAGAGAACCAGTTCCATTGGCAGCCATACATGCCCATGCCATGACACTATCACCACCATGCTTCACTGATGAGGTGGTATGCGTTGGATCATGAGCAGTTCCTTTCCTTCTCCATACTCTTCTCTTCCCATCACTCTGGTACAAGTTGATCTTGGTCTCATCTATCCATAGAATGTTGTTCCAGAACTGTGAAGGCTTTTTTAGATGTTGTTTGGCAAACTCTAATCTGGACTTCCTGTTTTTGAGGCCAATGGTTTACATCTTGTGGTGAACCCTCTGTATTCCCTCTGGTGAAGTCTTCTCTTGATTGTTGACTTTGACAAACATACACCTACCTTCTGGAGAATGTTCTTGATCTGGCCAACTGTTGTGAAAGGTGTTTTCTTCACCAGGGAAAGAATTCTTCGGTCATCTACCACAGTTGTTTTCCGTGGTCTTCCGGGTCTATTGGTGTTGCTGAGCTCACCGGTGCGTTTTTTCTTCTTAAGGATGTTCCAAACAGTTGATCTGGCCACACCTAATGTTTTTGCTATCTCTCTGATGAGTTTGTTTTGGTTTTTTAGCCTAATGATGGCTTGCATCACTGATAGTGACAGCTCTTTGAATCTCATATTGAGAGTTGACAGCAACAGATTCCAAATGCAAATAGCACACTTGAAATGAACTCTGGACCTTTTATCTGCTCCTTGTAAATGGAATAATGAGGGAATAACACACACCTGGCCATGGAACAGCTGAGCAGCCAATTGTCCCATTACTTTTGGTCCCTTAAAAAGTGGGAGGCACATATACAAACTGTTGCAATTTCTACACTGTTCATCTGATTTGTATGTAAATACCCTCAAATGAAAGCTGAAAGTCTGCAGTTAAAGCACATTTTGTTTGTTTCATTTCAAATCCATTGTGGTGGTGTATAGAGCGAAAAAAGATTAGATTTGTATCAATGTCCCAATATTTATGGACCTGACTGTATTTCATAATAAAGATAAAATATATAGGTCATCCTGCTCAACCTCTTGCTTCTGTTTCCCAGCAGATAAAAGCTCAACTAATCCTGGTGACAACAACCCTGAAACTGGCTTCTTTATGAACTAAAATTTGGAAGCTAGGGACAAGTAAGTTTTACATCTTGTCATTATATCATGAGTAGGGATGAGCCGAACACCCCCCTGCTCGGTTTGCACCAGAACAGGCAAAAAATTTGTTCGAACATGCGAACACCGTTAAAGTCTATGGGACTCGAACATGAATAATCAAAAGTGCTAATTTTAAAGGCTTATATGCAAGTTATTGTCATAAAAAGTGCTTGGGAACCCGTGTCCTGCTGTTTTTTGGGAGCAGTGATTTTAATGCTTAAAGTCAAACAATAAAAGTGTAATATTCCTTTAAATTTCGTACCTGGGGGGTGTCCATAGTATGCCTGTAAAGGGGCGCATGTTTCCCGTGTTTAGAACAGAGTGACAGCAAAATGACATTTCAAAAGAAAAAAAGTCATTTAAAACTACTCGCGGCTATTAATGAATTGTCAGTCCGACAATACACATAAAAGTTCATTGAAAAAAACGGCATGGGATTTCCCCACAGGGGAACCCTGAAACCAAAAAAAAAAATGGCGTGGGGGTCCCCCTAAATTCCATCCGTATTGTCGGACTAGCAATTCATTAATAGTAGTTTTAAATTACTTTTTTCCTTTGAAATATCATTTTGCTGTCAGACTGTTCTAAACACGGGAAACATGCGCCCCTTTACAGGCATACTATAGACACCCCCCAGCTACAAAATTTAAAGGAATATTACACTTTTATTGTTTGACTTTAAGCATTATTAAAATCACTGCTCCCGAAAAAACGTCCATTTTTAAAACTTTTTTTGCATTGATCCATGTCCCCTGGGGCAGGACCCAGGTCCCCAAACACTTTTTATGACAATAACTTGCATATAAGCCTTTAAAATTAGCACTTTTGATTATTCATGTTCGTGTCCCATAGACTTTAACGGGGTTCGCATGTTCAAACAAATTTTTTGCCTGTTCGCAAGTATATAGTGCCTTGCAAAAGTATTCACTCCCCTTGGATTTTTACCTATTTTGTTACATTACAGCCTTTAGTTCAATTTTTTTTTAAATCTGAATTATATGTGATGGATCAGAACACAAAAGCCTAAGTTGGTGAAGTAAAATTAGAAAAAAAAATATATAATATATAAAACTATTTTTCAGAAATAAAAAACTGATAATTGGCATGTGCGTATGTATTCACCCCCTTTGTTATGAAGCCCTAAAAAGCTCTGGTGCAACCAATTACCTTCAGAAGTCACATAATTAGTGAAATGATGTCTACCTGTGTGCAATCTAAGTGTCACATGATCTGTCCTTACATATACACACACCTTTTTGAAAGGCCCCAGAGGCTGCAACACCTAAGCAAGCGGCACCACTAACCAAACACTGCTATGAAGACCAAGGAACTCTCCAAACAAGTAAGGGACAATGTTGTTGAGAAGTACAAGTCAGGGTTAGGTTATAAAAAAATATCTAAATCTCTGATGATCCCTAGGAGCCATCAAATCTATCATATCCAAATGGAAAGAACATGGCACAACAGCAAACCTGCCAAGAGACGGCTGCACACCAAAACTCACAGATCGGGCAAGGAGGGCATTAATCAAAGAGGCAGCACAGAGACCTAAGGTAACCCTGGAGGAGCTGCAGAGTTCCACAGCAGAGACTGGAGTATCTGTACATAGGACGACAATAAGCTGTATGCTCCATAGAGTTGGGGTTTATGGCAGAGTGGCCAGAAGAAAGCCATTACTTTCAGCAAAAAACAAAATGGCACGTTTTGAGTTTGCGAAAAGGCATGTGGGAGACTCCCAAAATGTATGGAAGAAGGTGCTCTGGTCTGATGAGACTAAAATTGAACTTTCTGGCCATGAAAGAAAACACTATGTCTGGCACAAACCCAACACATCAACACATCACATCACCCAAAGAACACCATCCCCACAGTGAAACATTGTGGTGGCAGCATCATGCTGTGGGGATGTTTTTCAGCAGTCAGGACTGGGAAACTGGTCTGGGTTGAAGGAAAGATGGATGGTACTAGATACAGGAATATTCTTTAGCAAAACCACTGTGTGTGATTTGAGGCTAGGATGGAGGTTCACCTTCCAGCAGGACAATGACCCCAAACTCACTGCTAAAGCAACTCCTAAGTGGTTTAAGGGGAAACATGTAAATGTGTTGAAATGGCCTAGTCAAAGCGCAGACCTCAATAGAAAATTTGTGGTCAGACTTAAAGATTGCGGTTCACAAGCGCAAACCATCCAACTTGAAGGATCTGGAGCAGTTTTGCAAGGAGGAATGGGTAAAAATCCCAGTGGTAAGATGTGGCAAGCTCATAGAGACTTATCCAAAGGGACTTGGAGCTGTGATAGCCGCAAAAGGTGGCTCTACAAAGTATTGACTTTAGGGGGGTGAATAGTTATGCACATTGACTTTTTTTGTTATTTTGTCCTATTTGTTGTTTGCTTCACAATAAAAAAAAAAATCTTCAAAGTTGTGGGCATGTTCTGTAAATTAAATGATGCAAATCCTCAAACAATCTATGTTAATTCCAGGTTGTGAGGCAACAAAAGATGAAAAATTCCAAGGGGGGTGAATACTTTTGCAAGGCGCTGTATATATATTTATTTATTTTTTGCATTGGTACATGTCCCCCATGAAAGTGCCCAAATACCCATGCTCTTTTGTAACAAAAATAACAGGATTCAACTCCCATAGTACTTAAAGTGGTTCTGTATTATGTTTGACATTCGCAAATTTCACACTTGGTTACATTACCATTACAAGAAGCTGCATTACATGGACTCAGGGCTGTCGATAATGCAGTACAGCGGGCCCTCCTCCTCCAGCCTATGGTTGATGTCACTGCTCCAGGCTTTACTAGCTGTTGTTGGAGCTCTCTCTCCTCTCCCCACCAAAGGCGCTGGCTGACACTGGGGAGATCATGTGATCAATGACCTGGGTGGCCTTAAAACAGGTAAGTATCTCACAAAAGTGAGTACACTCCTCACATTTGTGTAAATCTTTTAATTTTTTTTATGTGACAACACTTTTTATCTTTTTATGTGACAACACTGAAGAAATGCACTTTGCTAGAATGTAAAGTAGTGAGTGTACAGCTTGTATAACAGTGTAAATTTGCTGTCCCCTCAAAATAACTCAACACACAGCCATTAATGTCTAAACCGATGGCAACAGAAGTGAGTACACCCCTAAGTGAAAATGTCCAAATTGGGCCCAAAGTGTCAATATTTTGTGTGGCCACCATTTTTTTCCAGCACTGCCTTAACACTCTTAGGCATGGAGTTCACCAGAGCTTCACAGATTGTCACTGGAGTCCTCTTCCGCTCCTCCATGACGACATCACAGAGCTGGTGGATGTTAGAGACCTTGCGCTCCTCCACCTTCCATTTGAGGATGCCCCACATATGTTCAATAGGGTTTAGGTCTGAAGACATGCTTAGCCAGTCCATCACCTTTACCCTCAGCTTCTTTAGCAAGGCAATGGTCGTCTTGGAGGTGTGTTTGGGGTCATTATCATGTTGAAATACTGCCCTGCGGCCCAGTCTGCGAAGGGAGGGATCATGCTCTGCTTCACTATGTCACAGTACATAATGGCATTCATGGTTCCCTCAATGAACTGTAGCTCCCCAGTGCCGGCAGCACTCATGCAGCCCCAGACCATGACACTCCCACCACCATGCTTGACTGTAGGCAAGACACACTTGTCTTTGTACTTCTCGCCTGGTTGCCATCACACACGCTTGACACCATCTGATCCAAATAAGTTTATCTTGGTCTCATCAGACCACAGGACATGATTCTAGTAATCCATGTCCTTAGGCTGCTTGTCTTCAGCAAACTATTTGTGGGCTTTCTTGTGCATCACCTTTAGAAGAGGATTCCTTCTGGGACAACAGCCATGCAGATCAATTTGATGCAGTGTGCTGTGTATGGTCTGAGCACTGACAGGCTGACCCCCCCCCCCACACCTTGAACCTCTGCAGCAATGCTGGCAGCACTCACACATGTCTATTTCCCAAAGACAACCTCTGGATATGACGCTGAGCACATGCACTCAATTTCTTTGGCTGACCATGGCGAGGCCTGTTGACCATGGCGAGGAACCTGTCCCGTTAAACCACTGTTTGGTCTTGGCCATGTGCTGCAGTTTAGTTTCAAGGTCTTGGCAATCTTCTTGTAACCTAGGCCATTTTTATGTAGAGCAACAATTCTTTTTTTTCAGATCCCCAAAGAGTTCTTTGCCATGAGGTGCCATGTTGAACTTCCAGTGACCAGTATGAGAGAGTGAGAGCGATAACACCAAATTTAAAACACCTGCTCCCCATTCACACCTGAGACCTTGTAACACTAACGAGTCATATGACACCCGGGAGGAAAAAGGGCTAATTAGGCCCAATTTGGACAAATACAGTGTCAGGTGAATATTTTTTCTATGTGGTTGAGTCTACCTTAGAAGTTTAGTAAGGAGGGCGTGGTCTGGAGCTGCATGGAATAAGACGTGCAAAGTGAGAGCTCCGCTCGAGCGATATCCTAAAACCTGATCCTGGGGGTTGTTTTCCCTGTCTACAGCCACACGAACACCACAAACTGCCTGCCGGACTCAGCAGCAACATGTCCCCACCGAAAAAAGCAAGTGCTATCGCTAAACTCGGTAAATACCGTAATGAGGAGCGGGAAACCGGAGACGAAGATGGCGTCTCTCCGCACCAGGGGGAGGATGAGCAGGCCTCTGGAGACACAGCTCGGGTGCCGGAGACTATTGCTATGTGCCAATCCACGCTCACCTCCAGGATTGAGGAGGTAAAGGTGGACATTTCCCTGATTAGACAGGACATCCACAAGCTCCGGGAACGTGCTTCTGAGACCGAGCGCCGAGTCGGTCACGTGGAGGACGGCATTCACCCGCTCCAAGTTACCGCAGAGCAGCTCCAATACCAACTTAATGCGGTTCTCTCCAAGCAGGATGACATGGAGAACCGCCTCCGCAGGTGTAACCTGCGATTCGTGGGGCTCCCTGAAAGATCCGAGGGTTCAGACCCCCCAACATTCCTCGAGAACCTACTCACCAAAACGTTCGGCAGAGAGGCATTCTCCTCAACATTCGTGGTGGAGCACGCTCACCGCCTGTCAGCAAAACCTCCTCCTAATGGCGCCCCACCACGCACTTTCATTGCCAAGTTCCTGAATTATAGGGACCGGGACACCATCCTCCGGCTCACCCCTTGGCAGTTGCAGTCTACCCGGACTTCTCAGCCGAAGTGCAAAAGAAAAGAGCAAGATTCACTGAGGCTAAACGACAGCTGCGGATTCAACACCTACCGTATGCGATGCTCTTCCCCGCCAGGCTACGGGTGGTGAGTGACGGCAAAGCGCAATTTTTTGAAGACCCGCAAACCGTCATCTCCTGGCTGGAACGACGAGGCGTGGCTGACCCGACTGGTTCGTAGATCCTCATCTACCACACGCTGCCATCACATCCCATGGAACGCTGAGGTGCCTTAGGGCATAATTCTCCTACACACCGCTATGTAACCGTGAGTTGAAAGTCGCTTGCTTACTTTGTCCCCTCTATGCCCCTCTTCCCCCTCACCCCCTTGGACACATGTTCATGCTCCCATCCTCTCCCAACCTATGAAACATGCAGCAAACCCCCGCCATTATGTTTTAACTGTGAGTCTCGAGCGGCTCACGTGCATGCTCACCCCCCTGATCTGGACATACATTTGCACCGTTGTGCGATTTCCAGTTTGTTCGCCCTGAGGACCCCACTGGTCACCCCAGGAACTTGGCATACATGCCACCCCTGAACTCAAACCATTTAAAGCTGTTTCCCTGGCCAGCCCCTGCCCCTACCATTGTAAATGTCAGGTGTGAGTTTGATCTGCCCTGCTGGTCCAGTGTGTTTGCTGAACGTTTATTTTTTGTGCTTTTTTATAAATTTTCTTTTTTCATTTTTTACACTGCTTTGACGTGCCTCATGGACTACCACATTTTTCTTCTATTTTTACAAAATGTATTACCGTTTATTTATGCTTTTTTTTTCTCCATGCAATGTTTTACTTATGTGCTGATATTCAATGTCATGGGGTGCTCCCTTAGGATCCGATTGCTTACCCCCATTTTCCATCTCACCTTATGGCCCCCCTTAAAATCGTAACCTGGAATGTCCGAGGACTTGGTGATAAGGCCAAGCGGGTGGCAATCCTGTCACACCTCAAAAATCACAAAGCAGATATTTCGATCCTCCTAGAAACCCATCTAGCGGGTCAGAAACAAATGTGCCTCAAAAAACCATGGGTGGGTTGGATGTATCAAGCCCCTTATACCTTGAACTCCCGAGGGGTAGCAATCCTCATAGCCAAATTAACTCAATTCCAGCTTCACTCACTGCAATCGAATCCTCAGGGCCGCACCCTATTTTTGCATGCAACTGTACAAGGCATGGCGATACTTCTCCTAGCCTTTTACATACCCCCCCATTCCAATTTACCCTGCTGCAGCGTGGGGTAGCCTTCATGGCTCAACACCCCTCCGTGCCTTCCATATGGGCAGGAGACTTTAATATGGTTATAGATCCGAGCGTGGATAGGCTGTCCCCCGCTGCACTCATCACTCCTCCTCCCAGCATCACCAGGTTCCGGAGATTTCTCACGGAATTTGCTCTCACCGACACATGGCGGTATAAATACCCACTGACCTCACGCTATTCCTGCTTTACCCCCTCCCGCCTCGCCCTTTCTCGCATTGACCTTATCCTCCTTACCCCCCCTCTCCTGACACATCTCCTAGACGCGGGTTTTGACACCAGGGTTCTCTCCAAATCATTCTCCATACTGGATCACCTTACGATTCCCCTCCCCCCCATCAGAACATATATGGAGGCTTAACCCGTTCTGGCTATCCATACTACCGAACCTAGATACGATCCAATCCGAATGGGAGCATTTTTTCCGTACCAATGAAGGCTCCACTTCGGCAGGGAATGTCTGGGGCACATTTAAATTACATGCTCACACAATATTTTCTGTGCATATCAACAGACACAAGGCCACCTCCAAAGCACTGCTCCGCCAGGCAGAGGATCATCTAGGTACACTCGAGCAAACTTTCCAAAGCAACCCAACAGCAGCTAATGCTACCCTTGTGCGCGCAATCCAGACTGACCGAACAGCTACACTATGAGAAAGCCAAACAAGGCATTTTCTTCACTAAGCAACGCATCTTTGAACACGGTGAGAGAGCCGGTAAGCTCCTTGCATACATGGCACACCTAGAACATAAGCCCCCAGTGGTAGTCTCCCTCCAATCAGCCTCTGGAGCTAGTATTACGGATCCAGATTTGGTGGCTGAAGAGTTCAGGGCCTTTTACTCTAATTTGTACTCCTCAAGAGCTAACTACTCCCAAGAGGAGCTTTCGGCTTTCCTGCTGACCATTGACTTCCCCATGCTCACCCTATCACAAATTGCCCAATTAGATGCCCCTATTACTACCGACTGTATTACGGAGGCCCTGTCTCAACTCCCTGTGTCCAAAGCGCCCGGCTCCGACGGACTCCCCCTAGAATTCTACAACCAATTCGGAGAAATCCTTGTTCCTAAATTATGTAAACTGTACTCCCACATCTTCAACACTGGCATGCTTCCAGCCTCTATAAGTGAGGCACTCATTGTTTTGATACCCAAACCCGGTAAGGACCCCCACCTCCCCGAATCGTATCGACTAATCTCCCTTCTTCAGCTGGACGTCAAAATCCTCGCCAAAATACTAGCCATACGCCTAAATGAAGTTATTCTAAACCTCATCCACCCTGACCAAACCGGGTTCATGCCCAATAAAAACACGGGCTTCAATCTCCAGAGACTCCACATGAATTTACAATCCCATCATGACATTGCAGGGTCCAGAATAGTGGTTAGCCTTGATGCCGCTAAGGCATTTGACTCTGTGGAGTGGAGGTACCTATGGGAGTGCCTCCGTAAATTTGGGTTTGGGCCAAAATTTATCAAATGGATCCAGCTTCTCTACCAGAGCCCTACTGCACGTATCCTTGTGAATGGTAGAATCTCCCCTTCCTTTCCGCTTTCCCGCGGCACACGACAGGGCTGCCCCATCTCGCCACTACTATATGCCCTTGCTGTAGAACCTTTAGCTATAGCTCTTAGAAATCACCCCAGCATCAAGGGTTTTAGACGCGAACACATAACAGAGCTAATAAGCTTATACACTGACGATATGCTCCTGTACCTGGCAGATGCCGGACCGTCCCTTCAGACAGCCTTACAGCTCATTACAGGTTTCGGAGCATTCTCCGGTTTGCAAATAAACTGGGACAAATCGCAAATTCTCCCCCTAGACTTTGCTGTCCCCACCGCTGACCAAGCCTCGCTCCCACTAGTCAGAACAGACAACTTTAAGTACCTGGGTATCCAGATTTCTCGCTCCCTACAAGACTATATTGCTCTTAACATTGAACCCCTATACTCAACCCTCAAAACTAAGACACAAACATGGTCCCGTTTCCCACTGGGGGTTATGGGACGAATAAACCTAGTTAAGATGATCATACTCCCCAAACTGCTCTATATCTTTTGGCAAGCCAGTCTCTATATCCCTCAGTGAATATTTAAATCCATGGAATCGATCCTAAATACCTTCATTTGGGGCTCCTCCCGACACAAATTGCCGTGGAGGGTTCTCAAATGCCCGGCTGACCTCGGTGGCGCGGCGGTACCAGACCTCTTCACATACTACGTAGCCTCTCAGCTCTCTCACTTCTTTTATATAAACCATGAAGATAAAGAGAGATATTCCACCCTACCTAATCATATGTTTTTCCGATATCTACAGCTCCGCCACGCCCTTAACACCCAATTTAGGGACTCCATCCCAATCCTTGAAATTATGTTATTAGTGGACATAATCTCCGGGACAGACTCTAAAAAACTTATTTCACAGATATACAACTATCTCCTATTACCCACGGCAAAAACCACAGCTTCCCTACTCAAAAACCCAATGGGAGCCTGACTTGGGCACAATATCTGGTGAGGACTGGGAGGTGGCACTTGTCATCTCCAAGACCGTATCTCCTAAATTGTCGGACCCCTTACCCACCTTTATATCTTACACAGATCATACCTTACACCCCACCGTATCTCCAAATACAACCCTGGACACAACCCCAATTGCCCCAGATGCGGGCACCCTACCAGCTCCTTCTACCACCTGCTATGGACCTGCCCCCCTATACAAGAATACTGGACTCAAGTGGTCCAATTCCTTCATGACCGCATGGGCTACCCAGTGTGCCCCAGACAGTGTATATTGAGACTCCTCTCGTTACCTGAAAGCGAAAAATACTTAAACATATTCTTACAAAAAACGTTGTTTCTGGCCAGGTTACAGATCGCTAAACTATGGTTGAGAGAATCCCCCCCACGCTGCAACAATGGATGCGAGCTGTCAATAGCACTCTCCCCTACAAAAAAGCACTTTACACCCACAGGGGATGCCCAACCAAATATCACAAAGTTTGGGACAGATGGACTACAGACTCCTCCACTTGCAACGTCACAGAGCAAAGAAACACCCCCACGTTTAACCCCCCATGTCTTTGTGTGATCATTATGGTATACTCACCAAGTCGCTATAATTATGGCATTTTTATCAGCCTCTTGCATGTTAGATAACACCTGTACCCCGTCATGAAGCACTGTCACTGTGATTATTCTGCATGTAGTGCCTGTTGTACTTTATTGTTGTTCAAGAAAGACATTTTCTATAATCTTTTCTAAGCTTTTTCACATCCATCTGTTAATGCATCTAAAATGCGCAATAAACGATATCTTGATTAAAAAAAAGAAGTTTAGTAAGGAGACTAAGTGAATACAGACAGACACTAGGCTGACCCCATATTATTTAAACTGAGATGGATATGTGCTTAGCTTCAGCACAGATTCAAAGTACAATGGAGCGAGTTCACCAGTTGGGAAAGTCCAAGACATGCAAGTCTTTCAGTGAGCTCTGTGTCAGCTTTCACTGGGATCCAGGCTGCAAACAGATCTCTTCTTTTCACACACCACCATCCTGTTTCTCTGAGCTCACCTGTTTAATAGACAGAGCTGTAGTGGAAGTATCTGCCCTCCCAAATTCAACCCCCATCCTAGCCCTGCCCCAGGCTAACTCCCCACATAAGACCCCCCCCACACACACTCTAAGCCAGGGGTCTAGATACCTCTGACAGAGTGGCAATATACCTAGGGAAAGGTGTCTGCATTCTGATGCACTCTCCCAAGTCTATGCACCACTATACATTTAAAATCTTGGGGAGAGAGAAACCACCTGGTGACCCTGGCCTTTATGTTTTTAGTTTGTGCAATCCTCATAAAAGGATGAATGATTGACCCAACCAGTAGTGTCTCTAAGGTCCACCTTATCTCATAACACTTCCTTTCCACAATTCATTTTGAATCATCACAGTAGACACTTTTTACAGATACAAAAAAAGCCAATCAAAGGTTGGCATGCTACAACAGAAATCCAATATTGTTCATGATGTTCTTCCCAACACTGTTGCATAAGTTCCCACAAAGGTGTTGCACTTGTAGATTGCTTTGCTTTCACTATTCTACTCAGTTCATCCCAAACCAGCTTGATGGGGTTTAAGTCTGAAGACTGTGTTGGCAATTCCATGATTTGTAGTTTTCTATCTTGTTCTTTCCTTCTAAGGTAGTCCTGACACTGCCTGGAGGTATGTTTAGGGTCATTATCTTGCTTTGGGATGAACCCCTGACCAACTAGGCATATTCCAGAGGGTAATGCTGCAAAATGCTGTGGTAGTAGTTTTGGTTCAGGGTACCACTCACTGTGGGCAATTCGCTGACACTGGATCCAGAAAGGGCCCCAGACCATGCTTCCTCCTCCATGTTTGACAGTTGGTGTCACACATCGATAAACCATCCTTTCATCTGCTCAACAATGTACAAAGCACTGGATTCTCCTGTGTTTCCCCTTGCAGTGCAGTCGGCTTCCCCTTCTCTCCTTCCACTGCACCTGTCCCCTGCCACTCTAATCACTGCTACCCCATTTCCCCTGTTTTCTGGGTCCCCCTGGGGGATTGTTTTAGGATGGAGGAGCGTGGGGGCTGGTAAATATGCCTATTTCCTAAATGAGCATAGTGAGTGATTTCTACTGATCACAGCTGTGTTTATCCATAACTGAAGCATAGTAAACTGTGTTTACTGTGCCTCAGTTTGTGAATGAACATGAAGTCTCAGATCAGTTCCTGTTCATTCATCTCCAGTGCAGCTGAGGCTTTAGAGAAGGGAACCGAGTAATCTATGTCCTCAGTCCTCTTTCTCAAGAGTGAAACATGAGGGATCTTTTTAGACCCCGAATATTTCACCAGAGACTCTCCAACTAGGCAGTTAAAAATGTAAATTGTACAAAAATAAATAAAATTCTATGAAAAAAAACCCCAAAAATTGTAAATTTAAAAAAAATTTCTTGATTGCTCAGTTCTCAGTCTTTGAACCGCTGGGGGACAGATGGAGCATGGGACCGATGCTACATCCACTTAGGTAAGTATGATTTAAAGAAAAAAAAACCCTTCCCTTTTAACTCCACTGTGCACCATACACTCGCAGAGCAGCACCATTCACTTGAATGGATCACATTCGACTCAAAAATATCTTCAGCCTGATCATATGCAGGAACATCTACCTCTTGGGTCTTCTCCAGCAGTAGATCAATGCTGAAGATCGAAGATCGGCAACCCGCCAGTCGCAATCTACCCATCGATCACTGGTAGACGTGATCCTTCCCTTCGCCGGCATTCAACTGCTACAGAAGGAAAATACAGGGGATCAATATCAGTCAATGTAGCCCTCGCCACCTCTCCTGTCCCTGTTCCTCTTCTTTCTGCCACCCGGGTCCCATGTCTCCCCTCCTTCCCCCACAGCAATTCTGTCTTCCCTTCTCTCCTGCTGGATGCTGCTGGGGATCGTTTCAGGATGGAGAGCAGGGGAAGAGTCTGGTAAATGACATATTTTCTGAATGATCGGTACCAATCACTCACTCTGTGCATTCATAACTGAAGCATAGTAAACTGTATAATAAATAGAACATAACATTTAAAAAAATAATTAAAAAAAATAAAATAATTAAAAAAAAAAACTACTGAGACTGTTCACTGCCTTACTGACACCATCCATAGCTCTACTGACACCAACCTCTGCCCTACTGACCCGTCCACTGCTCTACTGACACCATCCACTGCTCTACTGACTGACACTGTCCACTTTTGAGGTAGGTATGTTTATATTTTTAAAGTGACATTTGTTTTTTTATATTTTTCTAAGTTTTCCTCACTATTTAGTTAGGCCTTGCTAGTTATTTAAAAAAAAATAAATAAGGGTGCTGAACTCCTGGTAATCTTAGATCTTTTATGTTGTTCAGGTGGATTTTTGCCTCACAAAAGTTGCCTATCCCTGATGTAGAGAATGGCTCTAATGTGATGGGACTGTTTGGGGGATTTTCATCAGCCCCAGTATTGCTGCCCAAACAAAACGTAGGGAGAACCATCTCTGATTGGATTACAATCTGCAACAGAGTCCTACCAATTTATCAAATGTAATAAACTTCTAAAATATTACACTTTAAATAAAAAAAAGTAAAAAAAAAAAAAAAAAGGCAATTAGTAATCAAATGCTTTTGACAAGAGAACAAAAGCAAAATCAACAGTATTTTAGAGACCTGATCTTAATTTGACTCTGCTCTAAAAAAATATAAGTGCATCATTTAGAATTTTTTTTAAAAAATAATGGTAATTCAATTTAAAGAATATAACACCCCAAATGTGACATTTTCATGACTGTGCATAAAAGCTTTGTTATTTCACATTACTTGCACAACAAGTTGTACTTCCTTGTTTCATATTCTAGCCTGTTTGTCTCCGTTGTAATAGTTGTTCAAGCAAATCAAAGATATACTGCATGAATTAAATTGACAGAATCTTATAAAACTGTGAAATGAGGTAAAGTGCTGTGACATTCAGTGTTCCTGGTTCAGGATCCAGCCACTTTACTATACCAAACCCTGCATGTGATTAACAATGGGTTGAATTTATTAAAAGAAAAGAAGGTAAAGGGGTTGAAAACCTACGTGTTTTTTCACCTTAATGCATCCTATGCATTAAAGTGAAAAAACACCTGGCAGTGACAGGCCCCCAAGCCCCCTCGTTTTACTTACCTGAGCCCTGAAACTTGACCCACGGGGACACGCTGTCTCTCTGCCCGGGGTTCTCAGCTCTTGATTGGATAGATTGATAGCAGTGCAGCCATTGGCTCCTGCTGCTGTCAATCAAATCCAATAAAACGGGTGCCGAGGGGCGGGGCCAAGTCCTGCATTCGGCCTCTATGGATGCCGAATGCTGGACTCAGGAGCGCGCCCACAAGGTAATCCCCCAGGAGAGCGCTTCTCCCAGGGGATTATCTGATGTGTGGAGGAGCCGTGAGAGCCACCGGGGGACCCCAGCAGAGCAGGTTTGGGGCCACTCTGTGCAAAACGAGCTGCACAGTGGAGGTAAGTATGATATATTTGTTGTTTTTTAAAAAAAAAAAAAACCCTTACAATCACTTTAACAGCTTCAGCCCTGGAAGATTTTACCCCCTTCCTGACCAGAGCCCTTTTTGTGATTCAGCACTGCGATAATTTAACTGACAATTGCGCGGTCATGCGACGTTGCACCCAAACAAAATTGACATCCGTTTTTTCCCACAAATAGAGCTTTCTTTTGGTGGTATTTGATCACCTCTGCTGTTTTTATTTTTTGCGCTATAAACAAAAAAAGAGCTACAATTTGGAAAAAACGCATTATTTTTTACTTTTTGCTATAATAAATATCCCTCATAAATATATAAAAAAACACATTTTTTTCCTCAGTTTAGGCCGATATGTATTCTTCTACTAGTGCTATAAAAATGCATTGATTACTATAAAAATGTCACTGGCAGTGAAGGGGTTAACCACTAGGGGGCAATCAAGTAGTTATTGTATTCCCTATTGTGTGTTCTAACTGGAGGGGGGAGGGGACTGTGTAGGAAAAGAGATAGATCGCTGTTCATACTCTGTATGAACAGACGATCTGTCACTTCTCCCCTCAGAGAACCGGAAACTGTGTGTTTACACACACAGATCCCGGTTCTCCGTGTGCCCTGAGCGATTGCGGGAGCCCGGCGGTCACTTGCATCAGCTCCGTGGGTGAGCAGGGGGCTCGTGCATAGTGGCCACAGGGCGAAGCAACATTACATAATGTTTTTTCACCCAGCCTTGCCATTTTGCACAGTACAACTGCGGCGGATGGTCGGCAAGTGGTTAAGTACCAAAATGTAGTAAAAGGTGAACGTTTGAACCCGTATTATCTAGTGGGTCAACTCTCCCACTTTTACCATTGTAAGAAATCAGATCTTGTGAAAAGCCAAACATTGGTTTGTAGACAGCCCAGCCACTTGGCTCATACACATTTGCAATCTATACTGCATTGAGCAAAGAGACTGGACACTCTGCATGACAAAGACAGTATGCTACTGTATACCAACATTGACACATCTGGGAGCTGGCTTTGACCAGGCTGGGCAACCTCATGTATCATTCTCATTTCCCATTGTGGGACAATCATTGCTTACCAGACTTCTTTCTCTACCAGATCCGGTCATATGGGCCTCAAAGGTTTTCCTTTATTTACAACAGATCTTATCGGCTGCCAGTCCCAGGACCTTTCAAGACCTGAAAGACGAAATATTCCTTCCCAATCATATGCTTATTCGCTATATTCAACTTCGTCATGCCTTGTGAGCCCAGTTACCAGATTTGTGCCCTTCACTGTCCCCTGTATCCTTTATGGAGGTAGTCCTAGGTTCAGATCTTACTAAGCAGATTTCTACTCTATATACCATTTTACTTATGCCTTCCACAACCAAACTAGCATACCGCATTAAGACTAGGTGGGAGGCAGTTGGATCCAGTGGATGATGCGGACTAGGTAAAATTTTGTATAATCACAAACTGGTTTCCCCCTGGGTTTCTGATTGATTAACACAAATGTACGCACAGGGCATACACTGTAAAAAATATTGTGCTGGGTCTACTCAAAAAAATTGAGGCAACTATTTGCATCAGCTTTTTAAGTACTGTCAACTAATTGACATTTTTGATATTTCTGTCTGACTCAATAGACTTTTCATGTTTTCAACATTGTTGTTTTAAGTACAGCCAACTCAATGTTTTTTTAGTTTATAGACCATAGTGTTTTAAGTTAAATACATATCTTAACTTGTCTGGTACTATAGTTTTAAGTAAAGCCAACTCAATTTTTCCAGTTTATAGACCATAGGTTCAAGTAAAGCCAACTAAATTTTCCAGTTTATAGACCATAGGTTCAAGTAAAACCAACTAAGTTTTTTTCCAGTTTATAGATCATAGGTTCAATTAAAGCTAACTCAATTTTACCAGTTTCTAGAAAAGGTTAAGTTAGGAACACATACATTAACGTATTTATTTCAAGTACTTATATAGCACTGTAAATTTGCAGACCACTTTACATATACATTGTACATTCACATCTGTCCCTGCCCTCAAAGAGCTTTTAGTCTAAGATCCCTAAGTAACATTCATACATACACATACTATGACCAATTTACACAGGAGCCAATTTCCCTACCACAGGTACAAGGTAGAACATGCAAACTCAAGGCAGGTAGTGTTGTGGTCGGGATTTAAACCAGCAAAACTTTTGCTGCTAGGCGAAAGTGCTAACCACTACACCACTGTGCTGCCCTATTATTAGTTACTTTGTTTTAAGTGATATTAACTTGTAACTTACTCAATTTTTTTTGGTAAAGTTGGTAAAACTTATTTTCCAAAAGTATTTTATATATGTTTGAAGGTTTTTATATACAAATAATACAATAATATATATATTTTTTAAAAGGAATAGTCTCATGAAACAGGTTATCAAAACAAATGAACATTTATTCTTTTTAAAGTGTTACAAATTTAATATTATTAAAGCAGCATCAAATGTAAGTGTAAACATTTAAAAAAGAAAAAAAAAAAGAAAAAAATGCCTCTTTCTCAGCAACAAATCAAACTGAAACACACACATTATGTATATACAATATATCTGTAAAGAACATAGAATACAGAATGTATTAACTTTTTTAAGCCTTTTAGGAAAGTAAATTGCACTTTAACCACTTCAGCCCCAGAAGGATTTGCCCCCTTAATGACCAGGCTATTTTTTGTGATAGGCACTGTGTCACTTTAACGGACAATTGCGCGATCATGCGACGCTGTACCCAAACAAAATTGATATCTTTTTTTTCCCACAAATAGAGCTTGCTTTTGGTGGTATTTGATTTTATTTTTTGCGCTATAAGCAAAAAATGCCGACAATTTTGAAAAAAAATTTTTTTTTTTTACTTTCTGCTATAATACATATCCAAAAAAAAAATGTATTCATCAGTTTAGGCCGATATATATTCTTCTACATATTTTTGGTAAAGAAAATTGCAATGGACGTATATTGATTATATTGATCGTGTCTACAAACTATGGGATAGATTTAGGGACTTTTATTTTTTTTAATTGTTTTTACTGGTAATGGCGGTGATCTGTGATTTTTAGCAGGACTGCAACATTGTGGTGGACAAATCTGACCCCAAATCACACTTTTTAGGGACCAGTGACATTATTACATTGATCAGTGTTATAAAAATGCACTGATCAATGTATAAATGAGACTGGCAGGGAAGGGGTTAACACTAGGGGTAATCAAGGGGTTAAGTGCGTTCCCTGGGTGTGTTCTAACTCCAGAGGGGATGGGCTACCAAGGAACATGACAGAGATAGCTGTTCCTGATCACTGGGCACAGAAGATCTCTGACATGTCATCTCCCTGTTCTGCCTCTGTATTTTTTTCCCACTCAGACTGAATCACATAAACTCAGCTTTAACCAAGCACTCAAAGACTACACTGAGCCGTTTTCTGTACATAACTTGTGGTGTTAAAGTATCAAAAAGGTAAAATCATGAAATAAAATTCATATATACCTACAAAAACAAGCAAAATTCTTGTTCTTAACCCTCACCCACCCGCCACCTTGCAAAATTCCAAAAAGCATCCACCTCATCCACCCCCACAGTTTCTCCTTTCTACTGCCAACACATAGAACATCCTCGCCATCACCCAATCAACACAATCTTTTTCAGCCAACACCATCTTCCTCTTCACCAAGGCACACCGTGTCTCCCACATCACCTCCCTTTACAACGGCAGACAGTACAAACATTTTGCGTTGCTTTCCTTTGTCACCTGCCACCAAACCGAGAACACCAGATTCAAATGACACACCTTCCACCCCCACCACCCTTTCCACAAAACCACACAGCAACATCCCAAATTTTTAAGCAAAAAAACATTCCCAAAATAAATGTCTCACATTCTCAATTCCAGCTCACCCTTTTCTGGGGCACACCTCCCTCCTCACAAAGGCTTTGGATTTTAAAAAGGACATTGTAGACAAGCAATTATGCAAGGATAGCCACACCACCTCCCTCTGCTTGTTAGTTATGCCTTTGAACAATAAATTCCTGCAACAGATCTCTTTTTTTGGACTTAACCCAAAAATATTAGTTGGCAGTTCACCTCTCCTCAACCTTAACCACAGAGACTCTTTTTTACGAGCCCCTTTCCCCAAGTTTTGTAACTGATTCCTCTGAAAAAAACTGGTCATCTTCAAATATTACACTGGCGATTACATAGACATTGGTTTAGTAAGGTCCCTTCCACACCACCCCCACTTCAGAAAAGGACATCCAATCAAATAGCGCATCAGAGCTGCTGTTTTCCCTCTTGCCAGAAAGGTTCTAAGGTGCACCATCTACCACTGGACCTCCAAAAAAAGGCCAACATTAGGAAAATTGTACCCACCCAACTGCACACTTTTCATAACCACCTCCCTTCAGACCTTCTCAATTTTTGATCCCCAGAAGAATACAAAGAGCATTCTTGTAATTCTCTGCACCCACCTCTTGTTTGGTGGAAAAATCACAGAGAAGTACAGCAACAGAGGGAAAATCACTGCCTTAACAATCAAAGTTTTCCCAGAAAGGGATAACCTTCTGGTTTTCCACAAACACAGCTTCTTCTTGATTTTCTCCACCCCTTTAGCCGTATTCACTTGATTTACCAGGTTTTGCTCAAAAAGTACTCCTAACACATCCACCTCCTGCACAATCTTCAGCTTACGTTTAGATACATCACAGGTGCCACTTAAGACACATACACTACTTTTCCACCAATTGACGCACAATCCAGACATTGCCCCAAAAATATCAAGCTGAAGCTCTGCTCTCATCAGATCCCTTGCTGTGTTACATAAGAAATTGACGTCATCCATGTAACAGAGGGCTTTAACTGGTTCATTCCCACAGCCTGGCACAAACATTCCTTTGAAGCATTTATCCCCCACCACATGTCTTAAAAGGGGCTCCATTACACAGATAAATGCGACAGGCGACAGGGAACACCCCTGCCTTACCCCGAACTTAACTTTCACCTCCTTAGACAACTTCCCATTAATGAGAACTTGGCTGCTAATTCCCTGGTACAGGCAGTCCACCAATTTAACAAAGTCTTTAGGAATCCCCATCTGCCTCAGTACAGTAAAGAGAAATTTGTGAGTCACGCGATCGTATGCCTTCTCTAAATCAATACTTGTGTAATGGAAATTTGTAAGTTCTGTATATAATTGTATTGTATTTTGTATGTATTGCACACTGCCCTCACTGTGCACACAGCACTAATAATGTTTTCAGTACATGTTTACATTCTTTCGAGTCCTGATTAGAATTAGCCTGCCTATGTAACGCCCCTTGTTACCATAAATGTACAATTGTAATATTAATGTGATACCTACGTAATCATGTGCATAAAAACCTTCAATTGCGTCATAATAAAGCAGAACAGTTATTTGGAAAGATGCAGAGCGTATCTTTTGTGTCTGTTCCCTACTGCAGTAGTTATTATTAATTTGGAACCACTAATCAATATGAGGATAGGAGTTGCCTATCATCAATTTAACCGAGTCAGCATGGCGAGCTTTGCCTTAGGAGGGGATTCCAGGTGACCCTGAGTATCCGAAACGACGATCTGGGAATTTCTGATAATCAGCGGGCTGAGGTAAGCCTTTTGCTTACATTTGAGTTATCAGACTTCCTTGATCAGTAAGGCATTTTCGGGACAAAGGGTACCTATTTTACTCCCCTTAATCGAACTGTATTGATTGGTGGTTATTTGTTATGTTGTCCCTGTCTATTGTCCATTGGAGTGTTTTAGATAAGAAAGGGAAGAATAGTGCTGTTCACAGGTATACATAGTAAATCTGCTAGATAAAGTAGTTTAGAGGCAAGAGGGTATAGGCACACGTAGAGAAGAGAGAAGACTGGCCAGTCATTATGGGCATTGAATTAAGTGAAGGAATGAAGGGTAAGAGACCCTCAAAAATGCCCAGCGCAAGAGGAGCGCTATATGTGAACCGAAGGTGCGGTTCCGCCTATACTGAGCCCCTAGATTAATGGTTAAAGTGGACAGGGATCCACAATGGGTAACTGGGTTACCAAGGTACACAGGGACTAAGAATCATGCAGTAAACATGCTAGAGAAACAGCTATGTGAGCAGGATGGATGAAGGGTGACATTAACACTAGACAGGAAGGGACATTTTCATGTTAAGTTGTGGGATGAATTTGGGGTCAGGCACTACAACTGGTAAAATCAGAAACAGAGAAATGAGAATTAAAACAGAATACTTTATATGTTGTCAGAGAGGGAAGATGGGATGAGCACTCTGGCTGCCCGTCTGATCATAGAAGCTAGATATAAAAGATATCTGAACAAAATAAGGAATGCAGAATTTATGCAGGGAAATATTAAAGTGTTCCAAGAAAGTGAGAGAATGATATGCATGTGTTGCGCACAAATGGGAAAAATGTAAGCGATTTTAGAGAGACATTGGTGTATGCGTGTGCGAATGCTGGGACCTTTAGTTCTATTGCTTGTGATGTGACCCCCTCCTTTGCGCTCTTATGAAATAAATGTGGCTGGGATGAGAGGTTAGTGATAAGCTGGAAGGACACCATGCCAATTCCAGTTTTTTAGACAAAACATGTGCCGGGTTAACAAATCTAATGGTAAACAATGTGATCACAATTATTTTGAATCTGTTTTCCAAACATGATAAAATGAAGGTCACATTTAACCGTGTATTACACAAATTGAATACCCTTTGATCGTGGAAACAGTGCATTTAAAAAAGGGAAATTACGTAAAATTAAGTAATAATGAGTATTCATTTCTAATATGAGTTTAGCAATTTTATTAATAATATAGATATATTGAAACTGGTTTAGACAACCTTTGGTTGGAAATGAAATTCAGGTTAATGGGGAAATTTGTAATGAATGAGATTAGTTTAGATTTAGATAACAATTTTGTAATTTTACATTTATACAATAAGCCCTTATTGAGAGAAAAAAAAAAAGATTAAGATGAGGTTGTTATTTGGAATAAAGCTTCCATAATATTTAACAAAGCCAAGATGGATGGAATACATAAGAAGTTCTTCTACAAAAATGAAATTTTAAGGTTTTTGATAACAACTTGATGTCAGTCCATGATGTGAGAGTTGTTATAAATAATATTTAAATATAACAGACCCATCACATTAAGTCCACACACCCTGTTAGGATAGATGCCACCTGCAGCCAGTTGTTTTATAGTTTTTGATGCTTTCTGGTGCATCATACAGATTGTTGATCCTTTTGTTTTATTTATTTTTATTTTTGAAATCCAAAGCAGAATGTGTGGATTGTGAAATGATGTGCCCCTTTTTCTTGTAAGTACAGTGGTATAAGCAGAAGAATATTTTGGATTTATGGGCATCTCTGCATGACCACAGGGTATTGTTATCATTTATTATAATATTGCCAGGAAGAAGTTGTCTTTTGAAACATGAAACTGGAGTTCTTACACAAACAGCATGATAGAAAACAAGCTATTGTAATATATTTATGCAAGCTGGACCCAGTAATGAAGGGTTCACCCCAATATATCAGAGCTGTAGCTTTTATGCAAAGGTGCTATTAGACAAAGTTAAATATTGTTTTGGTCAAACATTTAATTTTTTAATGGTCCGACATTCTGCGCAGCAAATATACAGCTAACTAAATGTCTGTCTAATGAAAGGTTTAAAATATGAGTTTGTTTATGTACAAATCTAACAATGAAAAATGCGTACATTTATTCAAAAGAAAGGAAAAGACGCATGTGTTAAATTGATGGTGTAGGAATCAGCTGCTGTGAGCCCAGTGCAGGACACACTCCCTGAAGACCCAGATATTACATTTTTGTAGATTTGAGTATGCAGTTTATCACCCAGAAGGATACTCTGTATTCAAAGTCATTGGATCCTTTTTCCCCAGCTCAAGAAGCAGAGCTCCATGTTTTAGCAAAGCCTGTGAGCTATAAAAAGAGTGTATATTTATATAGATAGTCGAGATCTAGAGAGCTTTTGGTTCCATTTAAAGGGCCAGAAGTTTGTTTTTACTTCGGCAGGTAAACCAACCAAGCATGCCAAGTTAATTTGATCGGCTGTTTTCAGTCTTCCAGCTTCTTGCTGAGGTAGCCATATTAACTTTCACACATGGAAGCAGACCAGGTGACTAAGGATGCTGCATTTACAGCCCCGGACACTTGATGGGTCTGTGCAACTCACAGATTCCACCCTAGTTCTGGCCCAGTATAGCTGGGAATAATAATTAAACTTTAAGGCCCCCAGAACGAGAAGAACAAGTGGTCCACAGGGGGCAACTTCTTATGAAACAGGACTTTGGGAAAGGTGATCATTTATGTCTGCCAGCCACTCTTTTCCCTCCAGCTTGACACATGAACCGTGTCATCAGTCACAAGCAGTTATGGCTGCCTTAGTAAATTAGCGTGGGATAGAGCCAGGGTTCACCACAGTTGTTTTTATAACATACCACTTCTTGCTTTACCTGTTACCAAAGGTGTTACCAAAAGCTGAACATCCCTCCTAGAGATTACAAAAAGATATATCCAGATGCCCAAGTTAGGATCTTACGAGTATGCATTTTGTTTGTATGGACATGTTTTTTGGATGTCCAGTGGCAAATGCTACTGCAAAGGCCACAGTAAAAGGAGTTATCAGAAGTAGTTTGTAAGTACAGAGTGCCAGAAAGTACAGAGAGTAACAGAGGAAATCATTTTTATAGGAGAGTCCCTAAAGCCGCGTACACACGGTCGGACTTTTCGTCTACAAAAGTCCAACGGACGCTGACGGACTAAAGCTGGCTGGTAATCCGATCGTGTGTGGGCTTCTCCGGACTTTCAACGTACTTTTTTAGCCTCAAATCCGACGTACTTTAGATTTGAAACATGCTTCAAATCTTTACGTCGTAACTACGACGGACCCCGAAATCCGCTCGTCTGTGTGCTAGTCCGACGGACAAAAACCCACGCTAGGGCAGCTATTGGCTACTGGCTATGAACTTCCTTATTTTAGTCTGGTGTACGTCATCACGTACGAATCCATCGGACTTTTGTGTGGTCGTGTGTAGGCAAGTCCGTTCGTTAGAAAGTCTGCCACAAGTCCGCCGCAAGTCTGCCGAAAGTCCTCCGGAAGTCTGTTGGACAGGCTGTCGGACTTTTGTAGCTGAAAAGTCCGACCGTGTGTACGCGGCATAATAGAAGTTTTGAGGTTTTATTTTTACACACCTTACTGTCTACAATGTAGCAGACAAAGTAGAGTAAGAAACTAGAAAACTTTTGCCTGAATGTTTTCTTATATTTTTTCAAGCCTCTAAGGGGGATGTTGGACTCTCTCCCTATGGGATTTGGTTTGGGAGTGTGTTATTCACTTGCTTATATTTTGTCTCAGCAGCTGAAGTCCTCCATTCGGATCTCACAGAGAATGTTGCTGATCTTTTAAGGTTTTTTGACAAACTCATTTATGTGTTTTCTCCCCAATTCCAGATCCTAAAAGTTTGGAAGGATCTAAAACTAAAGCCAGGTGACTTGTGGATTGTTAAGTGACATTTATATATAAGGAAATGTTTGGAGACGCAATACAGCATCTATTTCATGTACAGTTTTTGCAAAACTTGAAGGAAAAGTCACCTGGATCCTCACCAGACACTGCAAAAATGACTAAATTAAAGAAATCTCTGAGTTTGATTTGTTTCCCTCTTGTGATCTCAGTCTAGGGTACTTTTTGATTCAATTACTTTAATTATAAGGGATATATATATTTGAAAAGTAGTTTAGCCATGTTGAAGTCATATTTGTCTTTTGTACGTCTTCCATTTTATGTAGAATTGTCTGTGTTTACATATGCTGATAAGTCAGCATGCCCACAATTCAGCTAGAAGGCCATTCTGGCCACAGGAGTGTACAGCCAGTACTTTGTAAATATTTCTTATCAATCATTTGTCTTTCACAATGAAAAGTCATTTGGTAATGAAAAAGTTGCTCAGCTATTATTTTCTCCACAATGGAGTTTTTGCCTCTTTGGCCAGGACTACCTCCACCTAAGCGTTTGGAGGTTCCAGGTTAAAGGTTATAGCAGGTGTGGTTAGTGATCAAAATATTGATCAAAAGAGGGGAGACTGTAATGGAAATGTGTAAGTTCTGTATATAATTGTATTGTATTTTGTATGTATTGCACACTGCCCTCACTGTGCACACAGCACTAATAATGTTTTCAGTACATGTTTACATTCTTTCGAGTCCTGATTAGAATTAGCCTGCCTATGTAACGCCCCTTGTTACCATAAATGTACAATTGTAATATTAATGTGATACCTACGTAATCATGTGCATAAAAACCTTCAATTGCGTCATAATAAAGCAGAACAGTTATTTGGAAAGATGCAGAGCGTATCTTTTGTGTCTGTTCCCTACTGCAGTAGTTATTATTAATTTGGAACAACCACTAATCAATATGAGGATAGGAGTTGCCTATCATCAATTTAACCGAGTCACTTGCAACTGTTAACATCATGTTATTGCATTGGGCATAATACACAAGATCCCTCAGGAGGATTAAGTTGTCAGAAATCCTCTGTCCAGGTACAGCACAGACTTGCCATTCTCCGATGATACTATCCACTACCCCCCTCATCCTATCAGCCAATAATTTAGCAAAAATTTTATAGTCACTATTAAGTAGTGATATTGGGCGCCAATTCCTGATGCCACGCTGATCCCCTTTCCTCTTATACAACAGAGTAATTATACCCTTCTTCATTGAAGCTGATACTCTTTTTTCTTCCATACAGGTCTTCATCACCTCACACAAATCGTCTTTCAACACCGGCCAAAATTCTGCGTAGAAGTCCACAGGTAAGCTGTCCCCTCCAGGAGTCTTGTTCCTCTTCATCTTCTTAACCACACTTTCCACCTCTTCCTCCTTCACAGGTTCCAAATTTCCTCTCACCACCTCACAGTATTCACGCATTTCGTCCTCAGTAGCACAACCACCACCACCACCATACAGATCAGCGTAAAAGGACCTGATAGATTCTACCATCCTGTCACCGTTCACCTCCTCCTCACCTTCCAACACTGACTGGAACATTTTTTTCAGTCCAAAAGACTTCTTGAAAAAGTACGCGGAGCACTGTTCATCTTCTTCCATCTCTTGAACTTTAGCTCTAAAGACAATACCTTTCCCAGGTTCTTTAATCATCGCATTCCGGGCCTCGCGTACCTCCTTCAACTCTTCCTCCACATCCACCCCCATCCTCTTGCACTGAAATAATAAATGCATCCTATCAACCAACCTCCTCTCTTCCTCATGCTTCCTCCTCGCCGCCTCCACACCCAATTTCTTGAAAAAACCACCAATCTTAATTTTTGCCCAATCCCACCACTCCAAGACATCAGCAAAACCATCTTTTTAAAGGTGAGGCCCTCAAAAAAAAAATCTTTAAATCTCGTGAATACCCCCTCTTCCTTTAGACAAAAGCAATTGAGTTTCCACACACCCCTCCCACACATCCTAGCATCGTCAATAAAATAAGAGCCTGTGATCATGGCATGATCTGAAAAGGATACTGGATCAGCCTGATAACCAATGATTTTCAGGGCCAAGGACACAAAAATAAAATCGATCTAGATCTAACTGACCCCTTATCCGAAAAGAAAGTAAAGGAAGTGTCATTCTTCTGCACCACCATAGCAGTATCCTGAAAATGAAAGTCATTCACCATTTCATTCAGTGCTTTGGATGTCACATCAATTCTACTCTTCATGCTGACACCCTGCCTATCCTCACTCCTCCTCACACAATTGAAATCACCCACCAGAATGGTTGGGATTCTGCCAGGCAGCCACAACTTGAGCATGTTAAAGAACATCACACGCTCCTTTTTCTTAGCAGGTGCATAGCAATTAATCACTTTACTTTACACCCGACACCTCCAAAATAGCAATTTGCAACCTCCCCGGCACCACCACCTCATGCAATACATACTGAACATATGGGTTCTCAATAAGAATCCCCACCCCTTCATTTCTGGACTCACACACAGGCGACCACATAGATACACCATGTTTCCACTCCTCACACAAGGCCCTTTCCACACCACACCCATGAACACAAATAACATCAGAACATACCCCTTCCAAATAATCAAAGACAGCAGCCCTCCTCCACCTCGAACACATACTTCTCACATTCACAGAGCTCACAGTTAAGGCCATCACAAAAAATATCAAAAAAGTTAGCACAGCCATAACAAAAACGTATAAATGATGCGTAGCCTCATCCATTCCTTTGCTTTCCACATTCGCATACGTCAGCCTTTTCCTTGTAAAGGGTGAACTGGCAGACTCAGATCCTGAGCCTCCGTTATCAGAAAAGGACACACCTTCCCCTCCTCCTCCTGCCCCTTCCTCCCGTGCTCTTTTAGTACAGGATTGAGCAGTCTAATCCATAGAAATTACAAGCCGTTGCCCACATTCCAGACTTTCATCACTGTCCATCTCCTCATCACCTTCCTCCTCCTCCTCCGCACTAGATGACAAACCGCTCATTAGTTCAGACAGGTATCCTGTACTTGTCAACACCATGCTCCTCTGTTCCTCTTCTGGACCACCATCCTCTTGACTCACCAAGGATCCCTGCCCCGCCTTCTCCTCCTCCACATCCCGGTGGCTTGAAACCATACCGACTTCCACTTGATGCTCTTCCCCTACAGCAGTGACAAGGCTCCCAGAGTCAGCATCCATGCCTGCCACCGTACCACCTAGTCTAGCTGCACACTATGCAAAGCTGAATGATGAATGATGATCCTCCTTACTACACTCACCTAGACTAACACTAAACTAATATTCTACACAGACAATTGAAGCAAAATAGCACAGTATAGCACACAAACTAACTGATAGCACTGAACAGAACCCTGTTCTATCTCTCTCCACGCCAAAATCACACGGAAAATGGCTGCCATTGAAAGAATACTTTTATACTGTGGGGCGGGAATGTGCCATGATTGGATAAAGTCTTGATGACAGTGTCTAATCATGACTGTGACAGTGCTCTGTGCCCTGATTGGCTGAAGCTTTTACTGCTTCAGCCAATCAGGGCTTGCAATGCACTGTTCAGCGCCGCAATGCATTGTGGTTGGTTTGGGGAGCCAAACAAACGGTCGAACGACCCATGTGCTCGGCTGTTTGCCGAACAACCAAAGAAAGTTCAGCCTGAACTTATGCTCGAGCCGAACCGTTCGCTCATTCCTAATATATATATATATATATATATATATATATATATATATAACATCTCACAAAAGTGAGTACACCCCTCACATTTTTGTAAATATTTTATTATATTTTTTCATGTGACAACACTGAAGAAATGACACTTTGCTACAATGTAAAGTAGTGAGTGTACATCTTGTATAACAGTGTAAATTTGCTGTCCCTTCAAAATAACTCAACACACAGCCATTAATGGCTATACCGTTGGCAACAAAAGTGAGTACACCCCTAAGTCAAAATGTCCAAATTGGGCCCAATTAGCCCTTTTCCCTCCATGGTGTCATGTTACTCGTTTTGTTCTCACCTGTTACAAGGTTTCAGGTGTGAATGGGGAGCAGGTGTGTTAAATTTGGTGTTATCGCTCTCACTCTCTCATACTGGTCACTGGAAGTTCAACATGGCACCTCATGGCAAAGAAGCTCTGAAAAACTGAATTGCTGCTCCACATGAAGATGGCCTATTCTATAAGAAGATTGCCAAGACCCTGAAACTAAGCTGCAGCATGGTGGCCAAGACCATACAGCGGTTTAAAAGGACAGGTTCCACTCAGAACAGGCCTCGCCATGGTCAACCAAAGAAGTTGAGTGCACATGCTCAGCGACATATCCAGAGGTTGTCTTTGGGAAATAGAGGTATGAGTGTTGCCAGCATTGCTGCAAAGGTTGAACGGGTGGGGGTCAGCCTGTCAGTGCTCAGACCATACGCCGCACACTGCATCAAATTGGTCTGCATGACTATTGTTCCAGAAGGAAGCCTCTTCTAAAGATGATGCACAAGAAAGCCCGCAAGCAGTTTGTTGAAGACAAACAGGCTAAGCACATGGATTACTGGAACCATGTCCTGTGGTCTGATGAGACCAAGATAAACGTATTTGGTTCAGATGGTGTCAAGCATGTGTGGTGGCAACCAGGTGGGGAGTACAAAGACAAGTGTGTCTTTCCTACAGTCAAGCCTGGTGGTGTCATGGTCTGGGGCTGCATGAGTGCTGTTGACACTGGGGAACTACAGTTCATTAAGTGAATCATGAATGCCAACATGTACTGTGACATACTGAATCAGAGCATGACCTTCTCCCCTCAGAGACTGGGCCACAGGGCAGTATTCCAACATGATAACGACCCCAAACACACCTTCAAGACGACCACTGCCTTGTTAAAGAAGCTGAGGGCAAAGGTGATGGACTGGCCAAGCATGTCTCCAGACCTAATCCCTATTGAACATCTGTGGGGCATCCTCAAACAAAAGATGGAGGAGCGCAAAGTCTCTAACATCCATCAGTTCCGTAATGTCATCATGGAGGAGTGGAAGAGGACTTCAGTGGCAACCTGTGCCAGCAGTTTTGACATTAATGGCTGTGTGTTGAGTTATTATGAGGGGACAGAAAATTTACACTGTTATACAGGCTGCACGCTCACTGCTTTACATTGTAGCAAAGTGTCATTTCTTCAGTGTTGTCACATGAAAAGATATAATAAAATATTTACAAAAATGTGAGGGTTGTATTCACTTTTGTGAGACACTGTATATATAATATATAGCAATTTTCTCATTAAAATATATTTTGGGTGAAGACACATTTACTATACCTACTATACCTGAAACAATTTGTGTTTAAATGCCCTTTTAAAGGCATTACCTTTATAATGCAGTTCACTAATTACATCAGTTGCAAGTATGAAGTTAAAATAAATATCCTTTTTCCTAGAAAGGATTCTCACTTATGCATGAATCAATAAACATTTTGTCAAATTTCTTCCTAGAGTTGACTGCAGCATACACATTAGAAAACCTGCTGGACGTAAATGGAAATCTATTTACTTTTATCCTCCTGACAAGGCAACGCTCTGGAATCATTCTGTATGGTTCAGTTATCTGTAAAGAAACACTTATTGGTTTGTGAATCTGTCAATGCATATCATGGAGTTCGTGTATGGGCAATAATTTTGGTGGAGGACACTAGCATTGAAAAAGAGGTCACCAAGGAAATTTAATGTTTCACTTGGATGTACATAATTGGCAATCTTCCTCCTCATCTCTTTTTCATCTATTGTTCAACAACCATAGAAACACTAAAGCTATGGATGTCCCTATTTAGGAAAAGGCAGTGAGCAAGTGAACCTCGCTCAGGGTTATGCTTTAGAGAGTCCATTTTATATTTGTTATACCTACAGACATACTGAGTTCTCCCTTAAAGTTTTGTTTGCTTCAGCTACACTGTCATCGGAAAATTGAGATAATATTCAGGACTTTGAGGCGCATGGCCAGATCTAACCTTAATTGCTAGACATAGACTTGTATTCCATCTCAGCCAATTAAATCCTGATCTAACCTTATGTCTTAAAAATACAAAAGCCTTTGCAAGTTACAGAATAGACAAGAGAACTCTGTAGCAATAATTCGATATGTGAGTGTTCTCTTCCTGTGTACACAGTAAGGGCATCTCTTTTTTTCCTTTTCTATACAACAGACAGTTCCTACTTTAACAACAGCTGAATGGTAGAGGAAGACTTATGCCATCTATTTAGTGAATAATACTTTAGAGGGGCGAATGACTACTTGCATTCTTTTTCTTCAATTCTCTGTCCCAACCAGTATCATTTTATATGCTCATTGTAATATTCTCTGAACATCACAAAGGGTGCATACAGTGAGCGGAAAAATTATTTGATCCCCTGCTGATTTTGTATATTTTCCCCCTGACAAAGAAATGATCAGTCTATAATTTTAATGGTAGGTTTATTTTAACATTGAGAGACAGAATAACAACAAAAAAATCCAGAAAAATGCATTTCAAAAAATATATAAATTTATTTGCATTTCGATGAGTGAAAAAAGGGGTGGACCCCACTGTAAAACATGACTTAGTACTTGGTGGCAAAAAGGTCAGACATCTCCTGTAGTTGGCCACCAAGTTTGCACACATCTCAGGAGGGATTTTGTCCCACTCCTCTTTGCAGATCCTCTTTATTCATTAATTTTTTTGATCCTGACATTTGGTAACTCAAACCTTCAGCTCTCTCCACATTTTTTCTATGGGGTTAAGTTTTGGAGACAGGCTAGGCCACTACAGGACCTTAACTTCTTCCCACTTGGCAACTGCATAAAAACTGCATAAAAACGAGCGGGTGGGTGCTTTCTCCTTCTGAGTGGACATTCCTCAATGTCCCTCAGAAGGGGCTGAATCACGCAGTTGCGCTATCCTGATGCACTTGTGTCCCCCTGACATGGTGCATCTCCGATCGTCGGGAGGGCTCTGTTTTTTGGCCCTTCTGATCATACGATAGCTGTGTCCGATCACAGCCATCATGTAATGTAAACAAAGACCCGTTGTCAGGCGATCGTCTCCTTTTCTCCTCACATGGAGCCTGTCAGTGAGGAGAAGGAGAGCGGATCTGTGCTGCAAGCCAGGGATTGGTGTGTATGAGCTGTTTTTTACAGCTTTTTACACACCGATCACTAATCTAGTGTCCCCAAACAGTGTCCTGTCACAGTGTCCCCACAAAGTAAAAAACACCTGTCACACATGTGTCCCACGTCTGTCCCAGTAAACATCTGCACACATCTGTCTGTGATCATCTGCGCACATCTGTCAGTGATCATCTGCCACATCTGTCCACGATCATCTGACACATCTGTCCGTGATCATCTGCCACATTTGGCCATGATCATCTGTCATATCTGTTCCAGTGAACATCTGCGCACATCTGTCCATGATCATCTGCCACACCTGTCCGTGATCATCTGCCACATCTGTCCCGGTGCACATCTGCACACATATGTCTGTGATCATCTGCCAGATCTGTCCCAGTGCACATCTGCACACATCTGTCCGTGATCATCTGACACATCTGTCCCAGTGATCAACATCTGTCACACATCTGACACACCTGTCAAATCTGTCCTAGTAATCTGTCAACTTGGCTAAAAAGTTATTCAGCAGCGAGGAGGCGTTCCATATACTGTAGAGTGTGTTGGACAAGAGTAGCGGGGAAATTTCTCCATCATACTCAGATAGCGAGTATGAGACAGTAGAAAACAGTGGCTTTGAAATTGAAACTGAGAAGGACAGAATCCTAACAAAGAGGCTCAGGAGCCTTCAAAATGTGATTGTTAGTCAAGAAAATAAATGTGTAATTTATGCCTTTAGAACGCCTGACAGTGCTGCTTGCATGTTGGGCCTCTGTATGTGGCCAGGCTCTGGAAAAGTCTTACACATGTGGTATTGCCTTACTCAGGAGAAGTAGCATAATGTATTTCGGGGTTTAATTTTTGCTATGTTAATACTATGTTTTGGAAATATCTTATTATTGACAATTTTGTGTGAAAAAAATAAGTTTTTGTTTTCTTTCCACATTTTCCATAAACTTGTGGAAAAAAATGACATGTTCAAAAGACTTAATATGCCTCAGAGAATATATGTTGGGGTATTTTCTTTTCTAAATGGGGTCATTTTGTGGGAGTTTCCATTGTCCTGGTGCTTCTGGGCCTTCAAAAATGTGACAGGTAGTCAAGAAATTAAATGTGTAATTTATGCCTTTAGAACGCCTGATGGTGCTACTTGAATGCTGGCCCTCTGTATGTGGCCAGGCTGTGTATAGCTCCCACACGTGTGGTGTCACCATACTCGGGAGGAGTAGCAAAATGTATGTTGGGGTGTAATTTTTGCTATGTACATACTACGTGTTAGAAATACCCTATATATTTACAACTTTGTGTAAAAAAAAAAAAAATAAGTTTTAATTTTCTTTCCACATATTCCAAAAACATGTGGAAAAAAATGACATGTTCAAAAGACTCATTATGCCTCATAGAATATACATTAGGTCGTTTGCTTTCCAAAATGGGGTCATTTTGTGGGCGTTTCCTTTGTCCTGTTGCTCCAGGGCTTTAAAAAATGTTATAGATACTTAGGAAACGAAATGTGTAATTTATGCTCCTAGAACACCTGGCGGTGCTCCCTGCATGTTGGGCCTCTGTATGTGGCCAGGCCATGGAAAAGTCTCACACATGTGGTAGCGCCATACTCAAGAGAAGTAGCAGAATAATATTGTTAATATGACCATTTTGTGGAGAAAAAAAATTCTTAAATTTCCAAACAATTGTGGGCAAAAAATTGCAACTTCAAAAAACTCACTATGCCTCTTACTAAGTACATTGGACTGTCATCTTTACAAAAAGGGGCCACTTGGGGGGTATTTGTACAGTCCCGACATTTTAGGGCCTCAGGAAGCAAGATAGCCAGTCAGTACTTCAGGTTTGATCAATTTTCAGTGTAAATCAAATCAATTATCATTAGGAATGGGCCCCTGGTTCGGTTCACACCAGAACCAAAAAATTTGTGCGAACATGCACACCTTATTAAAGTCTATGGGACACTAACATGAAAAATAAAAAAATGCTCATTTTGAAGGTTTATATGCAAGGTATTGTCATACAAAGTGTATGGGGACCCGGGTACGGCCCCAGGGGACATGTATCAATGCAAAAAAAGTTTTTAAAACAACCTTTTTTTCAGGGGCAATGATTTTAATAATGCCTAAAATTATGCAATAAAAATGATCTATTCCTTTAAATATCGTGCTTGGAGGGTCCCATTAGTCTACCTGTAAAGTGGAACATCTGTTTCAGGTGTTTTACTGTGCTGCAGAAAAATTAAATTTCTAAAGGAAAAAAATATTTAAAATTGCTCACGGCTGTAATGTATAGCCAGATCCCGGCAATATAGATTAAAAAATTGAAGAACAAATTGGCGTGGGTTCCCCCCCAGTCCGTACCAGGCCCTTCGGGTCTGGTATTGGTTTTAAGGGCAACTCCATGCCAAAATAAAAAAATGGCGTGGGGTCCCCCACAAAATCCATACTAGATCCTTATCTGAGCAAGCAGCCTGGCAGGCCAGGAAAGGGTGGGATGAGCGAGTGCCCCCCTCCTGAACCATACCAGGCCACTTGACCTCAACATGGGGAGGGTGCTTGGGGGTCCCCCCAAGCACCTTATCCCCATGTTGATGGGGACAAGGGCCACACAACTCTGGCCATTGGTTGAGGGGGTCTGCAGGCGGGAGGCTTATTGAAATCTGGAAGCCCCCTTTAAAAAGATCCTGCCCCCCCATGTGAATGGGTATGGGGTACATTGTACCCCTACCAATTTACTAAAAAAGTGTCAAAAAGTAAAAACCACAATACACAGTTTTTGACAATTCCTTTATTTAAAAAAAAGTCTCCCGCGATGTCCATACATCTTCAATCACGGCACCGATGGACCCGAAAAAAAATACTCCACCTCCATGGGAGGCGTCCCACTGACTGCTGTCTTTTCGATGTGACAGCTATTATATGAGCAAGGGCGGGGCCACCCGCTGACGTAACCAGATGACCCCGCCCCCCCTTCTGACATCAGAAGGGGTGGGGTCACTCGGTTACGTCACCTATATAACAGCTGTCACAACAAAAAGAAAGCAGTCGGCGGGACGCCTCCCATGCAGGCAGAGTATTTTCGTTTTTCTTTTCTATTTTACGAGTCCATCGGGCGCATGATTGAAGATGGATGGACATTTTTTTTTTAATTTCAAATATTTTTATTGTTTTTATATAAAGAGCAGTATAAAAGCATGTAGAAATAGACAAAGCAATTTTACATATCATATATAACATACAAAACCATATGAGAAGTAGTGAAGGTGAATTGAAATACAATTTCAAGCTATATCTCAATATAAAACTTCATTTAAAGTTTTCATTATAACCAAATAAAGGAAGAAAAATATAACAAAACATAGAGTACCTATGCGGGAGCATAAGTTACACTTGGGGACCTTTCCCGCCTCCTTAAATCCCGGGGGGGACTAACCAGAGAGTCCCGCACACCCCTCCCCAATGGGAACTTTCTGTAGGTGTGTGTGGATAACCCCCTGTGTCCGAATCCCAGACCTTAGTAACTGTCGCTTGAGATCTAGCGGAAGGCAATACAGGTGGTGCCCTCTTAAATGCAGTTACATCCTAAGGGTGGGAGATAACTTTTATCTGCGGGAGGTATAATGAACCTCCGGCAGATAGGTAAGGTTTACCAGTAAGTTCCTTTAAGTGAGAATTTTAAAACCCTGTATGTTACCAGAGAGCTAGGGACAAGAGAGTCCCAAAGAAAGAGGAAAGTAAACGTAGGAAAGGAAGAAGGGATGGGGGGAAGGAGGGAGAGGAATTAGAGTGAGTTGGGTCAGGTGGTGAGGGTGTAACTATTTCCCCCTGCTGTCATTCCCGGCAAGAGGTTAATGTTCTGAAATGTAGCCCACGGTTCCCAGGTGGACATAAATCTTCTCACTTTGTCATTGAGTTTAGACACTAGATGCTCCTGAGACATAATCCACGATATTTTCCTAATACAACTCTTCAGGGGTACCGTGGGTCTTTTCCAAAATTTAGCAATGGTGATCTTAGCTCCTAACAAAATAAAAAATAAGAGACCTTGAGCCTGTTTAGGTAAACCCAGTATATTTTGATTGAGGAGAGCAACATGTATGTTTTCAGATTTCGCACTTTAAATGACAATTACTCAGTCATGCAACACTACCCAAATTAATTTTTTATTGTTTTTTTGAGACAGGTAATGCTTTCTTCTGGTGGTATTTAATCACCACTGGGTTATTATATTTTGGTATATAAACGAAAAAATACCAAAAATATTGGGACATTTTTTTTCTTAGTCTCTGTCATAACATTTTGCAAAAAAGTAATCATAGTTACATAGTTACATAGTAGGTGAGGTTGAAAAAAGACACAAGTCCATCAAGTCTAACCTATGTGTCTGATTATATGTCAGTATTACATTCTATATCCCTGTATGTTGCGGCCGTTCAGGTGCTTATCTAATAATTCTTTTAGAAACCACCGCCTGTAGAAGGGAATTCCACATCCTTGCCGCTCTTACAGTAAAGAACCCTCTACGTAGTTTAAGGTTAAAACTCTTTTCTTCTAACTTTAGGGAGTGACCATGTGACTTATTAAACTCCCTTCCGCAAAAAGTTTTATCCCTATTGTGGGGTCACCAGTATGGTATTTGTAAATTGAAATCATATTACCTCTCAATTGTCTCTTCTCCAGAGAGAGTAAGTTCAGCGCTCGCAACCTTTCTTCATAACTAATATCCTCCAGACCCTTTATTAGCTTTGTTGCCCTTCTTTGTACTCGCTCCATTCCCAGTACAACATTCCTGAGGACTGGTGTCCAGAACTGGACAGCATACTCCAGGTGAGGCCGGACCAAAGACTTGTAGAGTGGGAGAATTATTGCTTTATCCTTGGAGTTTATCCCCTTTTTAATGCATGCCAATATTCTGTTTGCTTTGTTAGCAGCAGCTTGGAATTCCATGCCATTGCTGAATCTATCATCTACTAGGATGCTCCCCAGGTTAACCCCCTAGTGAGTAGATTGCATTCATATTTTTGCCACCCAAATGCATTATTTTACATTTTTCTACATTAAACCTCATTTGCCATGTAGTTGCCCACCCCATTAATTTGTTCAGATCTTCTTGCAAGGTTTCCACATCCTGCAGAGAAGTTATTGCCCTGCTTAGCTTAGTGTCGTCCGCAAATACAGAGATTGAGCTGTTTACCCCATCCTACAGGTCATTTATGAACAAATTAAATCCCCTCTCTCATCACAAAGCCTCTCCACTTCCCACCCCTGACCACCCCTGACCATTCCCCATTTATCATCACCCTCTAAACTCACCCTCAATCCATGTACTCACCCTATGCTAACGGACCTTACTTTGTACAGTTAATGTTTATGGGGAACTGTGTCAAATGCTTTTGCAAAATCCAGATACACCGCGTCTACGGGCCTTCTTTTATCTAGATGGCAGCTCACCTCCTCATAGAAGGTTAATAGATTGGTTTGGCAACAATGATTCTTAATGAATCCATGCTGATTTCTGCTAATGATACTGTTTTCATTGCTAAAATCTTGTATATAGCCCCTTATCATCCCCTCCAAGAGCTATTGATGTTAGGTTAACTGGTCTGTAATTCCCAGGGATGTATTTTTGGCCCTTTTTTAAATATTGGTGCTACATTGGCCTTTCTCCAATCAGCTGGTACCATTCCAGTCAGTAGACTGTCAGTAAAAATTAGGAACAATGGTCTGGCAATTACTTGAGTTCCCTAAGTACCCTCAGGTGCAAGCCATCTGGTCCCGGTGATTTATTAATGTTAAAGGAGAAGTATGGGAATGCAAAAATAGGTAGTACATGCTACCCTCATACCTGCTACAGTCATATATGTTGGATTTTTTTGCACAGAAATTTCACTTTAAATTGCAGGTTATGCACAGGATTGTGTTTTCGTTTGAACATAACAATATGCATTATATAAAAGCGGTTAGGTAGTTTACACAGTAGGATTTTTTTGTGTATTTTTGTGAATATACAAATATTTATATTCTGCACTTTTATTGTCACTTTTTGCACTAAATGCACCCGTGACACACACCCCTCAAGTATTTAGAGGTTGTAGGTCACCTCTTAATAAGAGCAGCGCCATACCTATCCGATTAGTAGATCTAGTAACGCCTAGTTTTCTTAGTTGGTGCGTCTACCATTTGACCCATGAAATTGTCCTGCAAGACATTTAGGAACTGGCGAGCTTTAGACGAATGGGTGGTTCCCTTCGCCCAGTCTATGTCTGGATAATTAAAATCCCCCAGGTTAGGGGGCCTATGGCATACTCCCAGTATTATTTTCCCCTTAGCTTCATTCCTTTGGAGCTCTACCCAGGATAAGGATTCCACCTCCTCCCTAGCTCCCTTATTGATGTCATCTCTAACATTCACTTGTACATTATTCTTGATATATAGGCATACCCCTCCCCCTTTTTTAACCTCTCTATCCCTCGATAAAGGGAATACCCTTGAATGGTTGCCAGCCAACCATGAGAGCTGTTGAACAAGGCCTCTGATATTGCCACAAAATCGAAATCCTCCTTGTTCAACAGTATCTCTAGTTCACCCATCTTGTCCACCAGGCTCCTGGCATTTGTGAACATGCCACGTAGTTTAGACTGGTCGCATACTGTTCTCTTATTGAGTGCTCCGAGATTGCAAATAGGACTTGTTACTATACTTACCTTGTGTAACTTACCTTTACGTGCTTTAGTCAACCTACCACTAATGCCCCAATAGTACCCTCTGGAATATGTTCATTGCTGACTATCTCTACCGCTGGACCCCCCTGTCACCTAGTTTAAGAACCCTTCTAACTTTTTAGCCATCTTCACTCCAAACTGATCTGCACCCTCCTCATTTAGGTGCAGTCCGTCCCTTCTATAGAACTGGAGACCTGAGAAGTCGGCCCAGTTCTCCAGGAACCAAAACCCCTCTTACTACTCCAGCTCCTCAGCCACTTGTTCACTTCCCTAATCTCCCTCTGTTTTTCTGGTGTGGCTCGAGGTACCGGTAGTATTCCTGAGAATACTACCTTGGGGGTCCTTTTCCTCAATTTAGTTCCTAAGTCTCTAAAGTCATTCCTTAGGACACTCCATCTGCCTCTGACTTTGTCATTGGTGCCAACATGCACCATGACAGCTGGGTATCCCCCCCCCCCCCCCAGTAATATGTCCACCAGATCCGTGATGTACTGAACCCAAGTGCCCAGTAGACAGCATACAGTTCGGCGCTTCAGGTCTTTGTGACAGATTGCCCTCTCTGTCCTTCTAAGAATTGAGTCCCCACCACCAGAATCTGCCTATCTTTTCTCTTCGCTCCCCCCCACTATCACTGGAGGAGTTCTTCCCCTGGCAGCTAGGAGAGTCCCTCGGCTCCAGCAGTGCTGGTCCCTGACAGGTTTCACCAATTTCACTCAATGGAGTATCCTTATGGGATGTTCCAGCCCAGGATTGGCCTCCCTGGCATCATTCTTCATACATTTAGGCCAAAATGTAATCTGCTACATTTATTTGATAAAAATAAGCCAAATCAGTGTATATTATTTAGTCTGTGTCAAAGTGATAGAGTCTACAAGCTACAGTACATATATTTAAAAATTGATCAATCCTAATGCACTGACGGCCTAACCCATTTTTTGAGGCTTTAAAATACCAGAACAGCACATATACCTCCAAAATTACCCCTTTTTGGAAAGTAAACTCCTCAAGGTATTTGGTAAGAGGCATGGCAAACCTTTTGAAGCTATAGTTTTTTTGGAAAATCAAGAAATTTTCCCACAAAATTGTAATTTTAAAGGAGAAGTACAGTCAAAGCTCATTTAGCTGTACTTCTCCTGTGGATCACATGAGTACAGTTTGTTCTGCACTCCAATTACCTATTTTCAGCAGACAGGGGGCTGAAGCCCGCTGTCAGCTGACATCACAAGGCCAGTTCAGGCTCGGGAAAGATCACAACCATATGGTCAGGGTTTCGCCCACATGCCTGGCCAGTAAGTCAATGAAAGCCTGAGCCAGTCGCTCCCATCCCTCCACAGCCCAGCGCTCCAGTGAGCATGCGGGGCGGTCTGAACAGAGAGCTGGTGACTGACAGTGTTTTTTGCCGATTAAAGGAGTAGCACCAACCTGTTTGGACTGTTCTTGGGCTTCTCTGTTTCTTGCATGGTTTATCAGTTAAGTCTGTAGCACATTTGTGTGCTCTAAAGAGACAGGCACCTTGTCAGGGTCAGGATCTAAATCTGCAATCTCTGCTGTATATAACTGTAGCTATTCTTGCTGTGCCACTAAAGATGGTGGCCAGCTCCTTGTCTGAGCTCTTGAACAATCTTGCCTAGTCTGTGATGAACCTTGAACTCTTTGCTCCTCCCATGAACTTCCTAATTTAAGCCAGGTCTCTGCCCTTCCTGTTTGCCAGATTATTGTGCTCTCCAGACAATATCTTCCTTATTTTGTGTACCTGCAGCTGTCCTTATCTTCACTATCATTAGTTACCGACCTTTGACTTGTTCCTTAATAGGGATTAGCTTCATATTCCAATCGAACGCATGTTCGATTCGAACATTGTGTGTTCGGTCGTTCGCCGAATTATGAACGTTATGGGCCGTTCGTGCCAAATTCGAGTAGCGCGTCACGGCCCATAATTCAATTTTGGCCAATTATGGCTCAGGGGTTTAGTACACGCCAGACACTATATAAGGCCGTATGCATGGCGGCCTTGTGTAGTGTGTTGCGGCAGAGAGAGATAGATAGACAGACAGAGAGACAATGTCATTTGATTTAAGGTAGATAGAGTAGGCAGGTCGAGTCAGTTAGCTGCACTTACAGTGTATATACATGTATATATACATATATATATATATATATACATCCCAGGTGTTATATATATATATATATATATATATATATATATATATATATATATATATATATATATATATATATATATATATATACTGTATTCAGTTAAGCTAGATCTGTTCCTGTTATTATCTTCCTAATATACTGACAGGCAGTCACTACTGCACTACTGCACAGTTGCATCTGCAGCATAGCTTGTGTGCTTGTGTGCTTCTTCTGATAATATTAATAGCACAGGCAGGCTCTTGAAGTATTTACAGTTAGTGTACTGTGTAACCCTGCACAATTTCACCTACAATATAGCTACCTGAAGCCAAGTGCTTGTGTGCTTCTTCTAATCCTATTATTACCACGGGCATGCTCTTGAAGTATTTACAGTTAGTGTACTGTGTAACGCTGCACAGTTGCACCTACAGTATAGCTACCTGAAGCCAAGTGCTTGTGTGTTTCTTCTGATCCTATTAATAGCACAGGCAGGTTCATGAAGTATTTCCAGTTAGTGTACTGTGTACCCTGCACATTTGCACCTACAGTATAGCTACCTGAAGACAGGTGCTTGTGTGCTTCTTCTGATCCTATTAATAGCACAGTGTCAGAGAGGATCTCGGTACAGGATGGTTGCTGGGCACTCTGGAGTGCGCCGCTTCGCGCCGGCCCGTGCTGGCGCGCCCGGGCACGCTGCTGTGCGGGCGCGTGGGCGTGCGTGATGTTTGCTGCCAATCACTCTATTTAGGATGCTGGGATTCTGTGCTCGGTGCTGTCCGATCGTTAGCTTCCTGTTCCCGTGCTTCCTGTTTGCCTGTGTGCTAGTCTGACCTCTCTGTGATCCGGCTTGTTTACTGGACTCTTCCCTGCTATCCACCTGCATCTGACCCCAGCCTGCCTCCGACTTTGAACCTACCTGACCCCTTGTACCGTGCCGACCGCCTGCTGCCAAACCTGCCTGTGACCTGGACTTTGAATCTGCCTGCTTCTTTTGTACCGTGCTGACCGCCTGCTGCCAACTCCTGCTAGTTACCGGATCTGCCTGCTCTGCTCCTGCTCTCCACCTGTTAGCTGATCTTCAGTCTACCAATTGTCTCCTACCAGCTTGCATCAGGATCTTGGGCCTCATCCCTGCAAATCACCCGGCAGGCTCTCATACCACTCTGTGCTCCCATGCCTTCTGTTTGCTCTATCAGGGACCAGGAACCAGATACGTACGGGAGGCCTCCCCCTGCTATATCGGGTTCGTCGGTCAGGTATCTGTAAGTCTGACAGTATCTGACAGTCATGTCCGAGCCCGAGCAGGGGACCTCTCCCATGGAGGAACTATGCAGACACCTGGCGGGTCTCACACAGGCTGTGAAGAGCCTTCAAGAGGGTTATACCAGACTGGAGGAACGAGTTCAGGTGTTGTCCTCACCAGCCAACCCGCAAGTTCCTTCTTCTGCTGGACTCTCATCCACACCCTCAGTGGTTATGCTACCTCCCGAACCCAGGGTCCCTACACCCGAAAGGTTTACCGGCGAGCGCAATAAATATTGAGCATTTCGCAACGCCTGCAAACTTTACTTTGCCTTGCAACCACGCACCTTTTCCTTAGAAGCAACCAAGGTGGGTTTTGTCATCTCCCTTCTGTCTGGAGAACCACAGGCCTGGGCCCACTGCCTTCTGGAGCAAAAATCAACCTTTTTGGATAACCTGGATACCTTCTTTACCGCCATGTCTCAATTGTATGAGGATCCTCAGTTAAAAGCCACTGCTGAATCCACTTTAGACGCCTTACAACAACGGTGCAGGCCCGCTGAAGACTATGTTTTGGAATTTAGGCGTTGGAGTTCGGATACGGACTGGAATGACGCTGCCCTGCGTTATTAATTCCGTTTGGGGTTATCCGATTCACTCAAAGACGAATTGGCACGGGTTGGTGTACCCCAAACTCTGGATGACCTTATTAACCTGTCTGTGCAGATTGATCGGCGCTTGAGAGAGCGTCGTTCTGAGAGGTCTGTCAATCAGTTCCGTCCCACTTGGGTCCTCCCCAAGGTCCCTAGTGCTACCAGCTCTGTTGGCCAAAGTCTTCATGCACCATCTACCTCAGCCCTTGATACTTCTGAACCGATGAAACTGGGGCTTCTCCGCCCTTCCCTCACTCCAGAAGAACGACAGCGCCGACGAGTCAATAATTTATGCATGTATTGCTGAGAATCGGGTCACTACGTGATATCTTGCCCAAATAAGACACGTAAGTCTCTTTCAGCTACTTCTAAGTTTGCACCTGCCTTGCCTAACCTTGCTAACCACCTGGCTCTCTCCATTATTCTCCTGCTTCCAGGACAGGATCTGCCCACCTCGGTCATCATTGATTCAGGAGCTTGCAGTTGCTTCATTGATCTCACCTTTGCGGCCCAACACCGCATCCCTCTCCGACCAAAGTCGCAGGGACTTGCTGTCCACCTCGCAGATGGTTCCACCCTTAGCTCTGGTCCGGTTACCCAGGAAACCATCCCACTGCTGGCTATCATGAACACCTGTCATCAGGAATTTTTCCGGCTGGATGCCATTTCTTCACCACTCTCCCCTATTATTCTAGGAATTGATTGGGTTAATGGGAAAATCAAGTTCCTTTCCAGTTATTGCCAACAGCACTGTTTGCACAGCACTCCTGTGAAACCCAATCAACTCTTGTGTCTGGACACCGACATGGAATCGCAGCAGGCGATTCCCGCTCCTTACCGGGACTTCTCCGATGTCTTTAGTAAAAAAGGGGCAGAGACTCTTCCGCCCCATAGACCTTACGACTGTCCTATAGAGCTGTTGCCTGGATCTGAAGTTCCCTTTGGGAGAATATTCTCTTTAACAGAGCAGGAGCTGGATACCCTCAAGGTGTATATCGATGAAAATCTTAAGAGAGGCTTTATCCATCCTTCCACATCACCAGCCGGAGCCGGCATTTTCTTTGTCGAGAAAAAAGATCACTCGCTACGATCCTGCATTGATTACAGAGAACTCAAAAAAGTGACCATCAAAAATCGCTATCCTTTACCTCTCGTGCCAGAGCTATTTCAAAGGTTGGGTTCAGCAAAAATCTTCACTAAACTCGACCTCCGAGGGGCCTATAACTTAATTCGCATCAGAGAGGGAGACGAGTGGAAAACAGCCTTCCGTACCAGGTTTGGACACTTCGAATATCTCGTCATGCCCTTCGGCCTGTGCAACGCACCAGCAACTTTTTAACATTTTGTCAATGACATTTTCCGTGACCTTCTGGATTTATATGTTATAGTATACCTGGACGACATTCTGATCTTTTCCTCCTCAGTTACTGAACATCGCAGGCATGTCAGGAATGTGTTAACCCGGCTCAGGCAGCATGGACTTTATGCCAAATTGGAAAAATGAATTTGAGCTCCAGTGCATTCAGTTCCTTGGCTTAATCATCTCTACCAAAGGTATTAAGATGGATCCTCAAAAGGTTGCAGCTATCCTGGACTGGCCCGCTCCCTCCGATAAAAAAGGGGTCCAACACTTTGTCGGCTCGCCACTTTTTATCGGAAATTTATAAGGTTTTTTTTTATAAGGGGTTGCTATAATCGCCCCCATCACAGAACTGACGAAACAAGGGAATCGATTCTGTTGGTCCCCTCAGGCGTAATCTGCCTTTCAAAAGCTCAAGGAACTTTTTACCTCCGCATCTATCCTGAAGCTCCCAGACCCTGCCTTACCGTTTGTCCTTGAAGTGGATGCATCGGAGTTCGCGGTAGGGGCAGTACTCTCTCAGCGGCAAGGCGCCAAGTCTCTCCTTCACCCCGTAGCCTTCTTCTCACGAAAACTCTCCAATGCAGAGAAAAATTATGATGTGGGAGATCGGGAGCTATTGGCCATTAAAGGTGCACTTGAAGAGTGGCGCTACTTATTGGAGGGGGCCGCTCACCCCATTTTGGTCTACACGGACCATAAAAATCTAGAGTATCTGAGAACGGCAAAGAGATTGAGACCACGGCAGGCAAGGTGGGCCCTGTTCTTCTCTAGATTTCAATTCCACATTACGCATAGACCAGGCACCAAGGACATCAAACCGGATGCATTATGCCGTATGTTTCATGACTCCAGGGAGTCTTTGCCTCCAGACACCATTCTCCCTGCTGGAAATTTCCTGCTTCTTCAGGGGGATCTCATATCCCGGATTAAACAGGCCTCAAGGAGTTGGTCCCCCTCTGTGGAAGTCAATGTAAGCTTGCAAGACGGCCTGTTCAGATACAAGGACAAAATAATGGTTCCAGAGGATCTGAGGGTTGCAGTACTAGAACTCTGCCATGACCACAAGTTGGCTGGGCATTTTGGTGTTTTGAAGACAACAGAGCTGGTACAACGTACCTTTTGGTGGCCTCAGCTGGCAAGCGATTGCAAGAGTTTTGTGGAGTCTTGTACCACCTGTGCTCGGAGCAAGAATAGCCGAGCAAAGGCCTGGGGCCTATTAAGACCCTTACCCGTGCCAAAAAGGCCATGGAAAATGATTTTGATGGACTTCATCGTTGAGCTCCCGCTGGCAGAAGGCTACTCCACCATCTTCGTCATTGTAGATAGACTGTCCAAAATGGCCCACTTCCTACCCATGAAGGGTACCCCTTCAGCTTTGGAAACTGCAAAAATATTCATTAAGGAAATTGTACCATTATTTCACTTACATGTGTTTCTGGTCTCCTCTGTGCAGTCCACACAGTCTGGTCAATTAGATTCCCTGACAGTATACCAATCCCATCCCTGACCAGACGTGGCTGCATTGAGGAAACCATCCTGGTTTATCGGGTCTGCTAATATGGATTCCGAAGAAATCCTTTATTATTCTCTGTTAGCAGAAGAGGATGGTGAATATTGTCGCCAGATTTTAAAAGGGTGGACTAGTGACAGGCTGTTGGAAACTATCCGATCAGCTCATTCCCTAGTGGATCAGGGGTATATGTCTTTTGAAGATGTTCAGCCCCTTATCCAGTTATGTGCAAAACCAGCCCTGTCATGCATTCCCGAGGGAAGGGATGATTTTTCGCCCCCCTTCAATTATGGCCAAGTTGAATCCCTGGTTTGGTTGTTAGAGGATGATCCAGCCTATTTTATGGAACATTATTCCTCCTGTTCACAGCAAGTATTGTCTAATTGCATCCAGTCGGTGCAATCCTTGATTAGTCAGGCTGTGTGTGAATCAGCGTTTGTTCAACCTGTGCTGCAGGTGTGGTCAGATCTCCTGTCTTTAGCTAAGCCACAATATTCCAGCCCTGCCATTAATCATCTGTCTTCCCAAAAATGTATCTCCCCGTCGCCTATGGCAACCTCAGCTACAGCCCAGTTTACTCAACCCCCTACCAAATACTACTACCCAGTCTCCAAGTGTAGCACCTATCCCGCCTTTAATCCACCTGTCTCTTCTCCTCCACCTGTAACAGTCCCACAAAACCCCTCTCTAGCTACAGTTCCTTGGTCTTCCTTCGATCCAGCTACTTTCTTTTCTTTCAGCCCTGCATCTACATACAAAACTGCACGGGCTAAACAAAAAAAGAAACAAAAATTCTTTCCTACCCACACGATCCTGCCAGTAACCCAACTTGCTTCCACACCAACTAACCCACCTGATCCTGTCAAACCTCTGCCTGCTACCCAGCCTGACAGTCCAGTGCCTGCTACCGAGCCTGATGCGCCAGTGTCTTCTACTCAACCTGTTGTGCCAATGCCTGTGCCCGCTGTCCAGTTTGAGGTCCCAGTGCCTGCTGCTCAGCCTGACATCTCAGTGCCCATGTTCCAGTCTGATGCTTCAGTGACTACTGTCCAGTCCGATGTACCTATTGATCAGCCTGGTATGCCAGCACCTGCTGTTCTGCCCGATGTGCCAGCGCCTGTGTCTGCTGCCCAGTCTAAAGTTCCAGTACCCGCTGCCTGGTCTGATGTCCGGGTGCCAGCCCTCCAGCCTGATGTCCGGGTGTCTGCCCTCCAGCCTGATGTCCAGGTGTCTGCCCTCCAGCCTGATGTCCGGGTGTCTGCCCTCCAGCCTGATGTCTGGGTGTCTGCCCTCCAGCCCGATGTCCGGGTGTCTGCCCTCCAGCCCGATGTCCGGGTGTCTGCCCTCCAGCCCGATGTCCGGGAGTCTGCCCTCCAGCCCGATGTCCGGGTGTCTGCCCTCCAGCCCGATGTCCGGGTGTCTGCCCTCCAGCCCGATGTCTGGGTGTCTGCCCTCCAGCCCGATGTCTGGGTGTCTGCCCTCCAGCCCGATGTCCGGGTGTCTGCCCTCCAGCCCGATGTCCGGGTGTCTGCCCTCCAGCCCGGTGCCCGGGTGTCTGCCCTCCAGCCCGATGCCCGGGTGTCTGCCCTCCAGCCCGATGACCGGGTGTCTGCCCTCCAGCCCGATGCCCGGGTGTCTGCCCTCCAGCCCGATGCCCGGGTGTCTGCCCTCCAGCCCGATGTCCGGGTGTCTGCCCTCCAGCCCGATGTCCGGGTGTCTGCTCTCCAGCCCGATGTCCGGGTGTCTGCCCTCCAGCCTGATGTGCCCATGCCTGCTGCCCAGCTTGATGTGCCCATGCCTGCTGCCCAGCTTGAAGTGCCCATGCCTGCTGCCCAGCTTGAAGTGCCCATGCCTGCTGCCCAGCTTGAAGTGCCCATGCCTGCTGCCCAGCTTGAAGTGCCCATGCCTGCTGCCCAGCTTGAAGTGCCCATGCCTGCTGCCCAGCTTGAAGTGCCCATGCCTGCTGCCCAGCTTGAAGTGCCCAGGCCTGCTACCCAGCTTGAAGTGCCCATGCCTGCTGCCCAGCTTAAGTTGTTCCTGTCTACTGCCCAGCTCAAGTTGTTCCTGTCTGCTGCCCAGCTCAAGTTGTTCCTGTCTGCTGCTCAGCTCAAGTTGTTCCTGTCTGCTGCCCAGCTCAAGTTGTTCCTGTCTGCTGCTCAGCTCAAGTTGTTCCTGTCTGCTGCCCAGCTCAAGTTGTTCCTGTCTGCTGCCCAGCTCAAGTTGTTCCTGTCTGCTGCCCAGCTCAAGTTGTTCCTGTCTGCTGCCCAGCTCAAGTTGTTCCTGTCTGCTGCCCAGCTCAAGTTGTTCCTGTCTGCTGCCCAGCTCAAGTTGCTCCTGTCTGCTGCCCAGCTCAAGTTGCTCCTGTCTGCTGCCCAGCTCAAGTTGCTCCTGTCTGCTGCCCAGCTCAAGTTGCTCCTGTCTGCTGCCCAGCTCAAGTTGCTCCTGTCTGCTGCCCAGCTCAAGTTGCTCCTGTCTGCTGCCCAGCTCAAGTTGCTCCTGTCTGCTGCCCAGCTCAAGTTGCTCCTGTCTGCTGCCCAGCTCAAGTTGCTCCTGTCTGCTGCCCAGCTCAAGTTGCTCCTGTCTGCTGCCCAGCTCAAGTTGTTCCTGTCTGCTGCCCAGCTCAAGTTGTTCCTGTCTGCTGCCCAGCTCAAGTTGTTCCTGTCTGCTGCCCAGCTCAAGTTGTTCCTGTCTGCTGCCCAGCTCAATGACTATGACATGCCAGCCGTCTGCTCGGATGTGCCCACTGTCATCTCAGACGTACCCACCATCCAGTTTGATGTACCCGATGCCCGGCCTGATGTGCCCTCATCTGTTCGGTTGGAGGCCATGAACTTTGGACAGATGCACCTTGTTGGAGCGTCCGGAGGCCGCTCCTTTAGGGGGGGGGGGGGTACTGTCATGAGAGGGTTTACCCGTTGGTGGCGCTATCAGTCTCTTGGATCGCAGTACCAGTGTCCATCAGCAGGTGTCTTCCAACACCTAGGACCTGCAGTAAGAGGACTTTCCTGCTGGTGGCACTGTTGCATCCTTGGGCCGTAGTACCGGTGTCAACCAGCGGGTGCACTCTGGCAGTGTGGAGCAAACAGCACACACTGCGCTCAGATGTGACATGAGGTCAATTACCACAGCCTTATAAATACCCAGCAAGCCCTCATAGGCTTGCCTTGGTATCTCTCTCTCTGCATTCTGACCTTGCTGCCTGTTATTTTGACCTTGAGCCTGCATCTGCCTTGTCCTGACCTGATCTGATCCAATCCCTATCCTGAGGCCTTCCTAGTCCTGTCCCTTCTGTTCCTGGTTACCTTGGATCCCTGCCCTGAACCCCATCCATCCATCCTCTCCCTGTCCTGTTCGGTTTCCCGTCCTTACCCATCTGCTGACTTCCCTGTGTATGACCTTGGCTTGGCTTTGTTTACGATTACGGTATCTCCATTTACTTGTATATATTGTTGTTTGTAGTGGGTTGTTGTGTTGGTTTTGCACTGTTTATATTCCTTTTACTTATCACTTGTTAATAAACACCATTATTTCACTTACATGTGTTTCTGGTCTCCTCTGTGCAGTCCACACAGTCTGGTCAATTAGATTCCCTGACAGGAAGGCAATGTCTTGGCCTCGCTGGACAGGGCAGTCAGCGGTAAGGTGCATATTACTGCTGACTCATGGTCCAGCAGGCATGGACAGGGACGTTACCTAAGTTTCATGGTGCATTGCGTGACTCTGCTGGAAGGATGCAGGACAAGGTGCAGTAGTGTTGGAGGTTGTTCCGCCACCACGCCTCCAAAATGCTACTACTGGTGATTCTGACACACCTCTCTCCTCCACCCCCTCCTCTTCTTCTTCCTCCATGGCCTCTTCCTGTGCTTTGTCCTCAGAACCAGCGGTGCTCCGTAGGCGTTCAAGGGGCTATGCAAATACGCAGGCCAAAATATTCCATGCGGTGCTTGAGCTGGTGTACTTGGGGGACAGGAGACACACTGGGGCAGAGATTCTGTCAGCTCTGCAGGGGCAGGTTCAGAGGTTGTTGACGCCACGCCAGCTTAAGCCAGGAATGGTGGTTTGCGACAATGGCACCAACCTCCTCTCCGCCCTCCGACAGGGACAACTGACCCATGTGCCTTATTTGGCTCACGTCCATAACTTGGTGGTGCAGCGGTTCCTGGGCAGGTACCCGGGCTTACAGGATGTCCCGAGGCAGGCCAGAAAAGTCTGTGTGCATTTCCGCTGGTCATATAATGCCAGTGCTCGGCTGGCTGACCTCCAAAAGGAATTTAACCTGCCCAAGAACCGCCTAATCTGTGACATGCCCACCAGGTGGAACTCAACGTTGGCCATGCTGCAGCAGCTGCACACACAGCAGAGGGCCATCAATGAGCACCTGTGTGACTATGGCACCAGGACAGGGTCAGGGGAGTTTTTTTTTTTTTCCCCACGTCAGTGGGCCATGATCAGGGATGCATACACTCTCCTGTCACCATTTGAGGAGGCCACGAGGATGGTGAGCAGTGACAGTGCATGCATCAGTGACACTGTCCCCCTTGTCCACCTGTTGGAGCACACGCTGCGTGGAACAATGGACAGGACACTTGAGGCAGAACAGAGGCAGGAAGAGGAGGACTTCCTTACCTCTCAAGGCCCCCTTTATCCAGACAGTGTTCCTGCATGCCTGCCGATCACACGGGAGGAGGAGGAGGAAGAGGATTGTGTCAGCATGGAGGTGCAGCCTGGCACTCAGCATCATAAGCGGTCTTTAAGGGATGATTTACAGTCCCAAGAAACCCATGGACTTGTAAGTGCCTGGGAGGAGGTGGCTGCAGATCATGTCATCCTTAGTGACCCAGAGGACACCGGACTGAATGCCTCAGCAAACCTACGCTGCATGGCTTCCCTGATCCTGCAAAGCCTGCAATAGGATCCTCGTATTCGTGGTATCAAGGAGAGGGATAGTTACTGGCTGGCAACCCTCCTTGATCCACGTTACAAGGGTAAGGTTGCGGACCTTATCTTGCCGTCGCAGAGGGAGCAGAGGATGAAACATCTTTGGGAGGCCTTGCAGAAAGGTCTGTGCAACGCGTTCCCAGAGACTGGGAGGTTACAAACTCCTGTTCCTGGACAAGATGGGTGAGCTAGAGATACTGTTTTAAGAGGAGGATTTGGATTTTGTGGGAATATCAGAGACCTGGTTCAACAGCTCTCATGATTGGCTGGCAAACATTCAAGGGTATACCCTTTACCACAAGGATAGAGAGGGTAAAAAAGGGGGAGGGGTATGCCTATATATCAAGAATAATGTACAAGTGAATGTGAGAGATGACATCACTGAGGGAGCTAGGGAGGAGGTGGAATCCTTATGGGTAGAGCTCCAAAGGGATGAAGCTAAGGGGAAAATAATACTGGGAGTATGCTATAGCCCCCCTAACCTGAGGGAGGAAGTGGAGACAGGTCTCCTATCACATTTTGGATTAGCAGCAAGGATGGGAAGTGTTATCATATTGGGGGATTTTAATTATCCAGACATAGACTGGGTGGAGGGAACCGCGCATTCATTTAAGGCTCGCCAGTTCCTTAATGTCTTGCAGGACAATTTTATGGGTCAGATGGTAGACGCACCAACTAGAAATAAAACATTACTGGATCTACTGATTACCAACAATACAGACCTGATCACGGATGTGGAAATACGGGGCAATTTAGGTAACAGCGATCACAGGTCAATTAGTTTCAGTATAAATCACACAAATAGGAAACCTAAAGGGAATACAAAGACACTGAATTTCAAAAGAGCCAACTTCCCTAAACTACAAACCTTGCTAAAAGGCATAGATTGGGATAAAATATTAGGAACAAAGAATATGGAGGAGAGATGGGTTTGCTTTAAGAGTATATTAAATAAGGCCATTAGCCAATGTATCCCATTGGGTAATAAATTTAAAAGAGTGAACAAAAGTCCTGGATGGCTTAACTCCAATGTAAAAATGCATATAAAAGCAAAGGAGAAGGCCTTCAAAAAATACAGGGTTGAGGGATCATCCTCAGCATTCAGACTTTATAAAGAATGCAACAAGAAATGTAAGGGTGCAATTAGGACGGCTAAGATAGAACATGAAAGACACATAGCGGAGGAGAGCAAAAAAAAATCCCAAGAAATTCTTTAAGTATGTAAACAGTAAAAAAGGGAGGACAGACCATATTGGCCCCATAAAGAATGAGGAAGGACATCTCTTTACAAAGGATGGGGAGATGGCGAAGGTATTGAATTCATTCTTCTCCTCAGTCTTCACTAATGAATCAGGGGGCTTCAGTAACCAAAACTGCAATGTCTATCTTCATGACACAACACAGGAAGCACCTCCATGGTTAACAGAAGACAGAATTAAAATTGGACTTAAGAAACTTAACATTAATAAATCACCGGGACCAGATGGCTTGCATCCGAGGGTACTTAGGGAACTCAGTCAAGTGATTGCCAGACCGTTGTTCCTAATTTTTACTGACAGTCTACTGACTGGATTGGTACCAGCTGATTGGAAAAAAGCCAATGTAGCACCAATATTTAAAAAGGGCCCAAAATACATCCCTGGGAATTAGACCAGTTAGCCTAACATTAATAGTATGTAAACTCTTGGAGGGGATGATAAGGGACTATATACAAGATTTTAGTAATGAGAACAGTATTATTAGCAGTAATCAGCATGGATTCATGAAGAATCGTTCTTGCCAAACCAATCTACTAACCTTCTATGAGGAGGTGAGTTGCCATCTAGATAAAGGAAGGTCCGTAGACGTGGTGTATCTGGATTTTGCAAAAGCATTTGACACAGTTCCCCATAAAAAGGGCGAGTTCAGAGGGTGGTGATAAATGGGGAGTACTCGGAATGGTCAGGGGTGGGTAGCGGGGTTCCCCAGGGTTCTGTGCTGGGACCAATCCTATTTAATTTGTTCATAAACGACCTGGAGAATGGGATAAACAGTTCAATCTCTGTATTTGCAGACGACACTAAGGTAAGCAGGGCAATAACTTCTCCGCAGGATGTGGAAACCTTGCAAAAAGATCTGAACAAATTAATGGGGTGGGCAACCACATGGCAGATGAGGTTCAATGTAGAAAAATGTAAAATAATGCATTTGGGTGGCAAAAATATGAATGTAATCTATACACTGGGGGAGAACCTCTGGGGGAATCTAGGATGGAAAAGGACCTGGGGGTCCTAGTAGATGATAGGCTCAGCAATGGCATGCAATGCCAAGCTGCTGCTAACAAAACAAACATATTATTGGCATGCATTAAAAAGGGGATCAACTCCAGAGATAAAACGATAATTCTCCCACTCTACAAGACTCTGGTCCGGCCGCACCTAGAGTATGCTGTCCAGTACTGGGCACCAGTCCTCAGGAAGGATGTACTGGAAATGGAGCGAGTACAAAGAAGGGCAACAAAGCTAATAAAGAGTCTGGAGGATCTTAGTTATAAGGAAAGGTTGCGAGCACTGAACTTATTCTCTCTGGAGAAGAGACGCTTGAGAGGGGATATGATTTCAATATACAAATACCGTACTGGTGACCCTTCAATAGAAATAAAACTTTTTCGCAGAAGAGAGTTTAACAAGACTCGTGGCCACTCATTAAAATTAGAAGAAAAGAAGCTTAACCTTAAACTACATAGAGGGTTCTTTACTGTAAGAGTGGCAAGGATGTGGAATTCCCTTCCACAGGCGGTGGTCTCAGCGGGGAGCATCAATAGCTTCAAGAAACTATTAGATAAGCACCTAAATGACCGCAACATACAGGGATATACAATGTAATACTGACACATAATCACACATAGGTTGGACTTGATGGACTTGTGTCTTTTTTCAACCTCGCCTACTATGTAACTATGTAACTAAGTGTTGCTGAGGCTTCGGTCAGTCAAAGAAGGAGCGGTGGAGAAGGTGGCCGTCTGACCAATGCGCTCAGACAGTTTTTTAGTCCACAGCCCCAAGGTATGATGGGTTCCCAGCAACCATCGCCAGCATCTGTTTTACATGGTGCAGGAATACCTAGGGGCAAGATCTGACTTGGACACCTTTCCCACCGAAAATCCTCTGGGTTACTGGGTCTTGAGGATGGATCACTGGCCAGAGCTTGCACAGTATGCAATTGAGCTACTGGCCTGTCCTGCATCCAGCGTTCTTTCAGGAACGCACATTCAGTGCTGCTGGAGGCTTTGTAACCGATCACAGGGTGCGCCTGTCCACCGACTCGGTTGACCCTCATAAAAATGAATCGGTTTTGGATCACCACCAGAAACCAAGCACCTGATGCTGTTGTAACTGAATATTTTTTTTTTGAAATGTCAGATTCCTTCAAGACTCCCTATGCTGATGCTGAGGGACTATCCTGTTATGCTGAGTGACTATCCTCTTCCTCCTCAATGATCACGCTGATAGCTTGTAAGAATATTTTTGGTTCTGGGCGCCGCCACCAGTGGCTAAGGCCCAATCTTTCTGCCCCTGTTTAACAGGGGCGTGTAATTACAATTTTTGATGCAATACTTTGCAGCAGGGCTCATTCCTGCGCTCCAACTAGAGTAACTGGGCCCGTTCCAGCGTCCACCAAGAGTAACTGTGAAGACTTACAGTGTTGTGGCACTAGCACCACCACCACCATCACCAAAGATCCAATTTTTCTGACCCTGTTCAACAGGGGCATGTAATTACAATTCTTGATCTAATATTTCACAGCAGGGCCCTGTGAGGGCTTACAGTGTTGTGGCAACACCAACACCTAAGGCCCCAATTTCTGCAGACTATATAGGGTAGGCCCCTACTTTCAAACATCCAACTTACAAACGACTCCTACTTGCAAACGGAAGGAGACAACAGGAAGTGTGATTAAATCTACCCCTAGGAAGGGAAATTCTCTCCTGTAAGAGTTAATATGGGAAAAACGTTGCTCCTTTCCACTGATGCTTTATCACCAATCCTTGTTTCACTAAAAACCCCAAATTTTCAAAAAACATTTGTCATTGGGACAGAAAGTGAGGTGAAATCTTCTGAAGAGGAGCACAGACAGCAAAACAAATGTCACAGGGTTGATAACCCTTCCCTATGTTTTCCAAAAAGCTTAAAATAGATTTTATGGCTGGAGCTAAACACTTTAAAAATGTACCAGTTCAAAATTACAAACAGATTCTACTTAACAACAAACCTACAGTCCCTGTCTTGTTTGCACCGCCTGTATACTGCTGTTCAGAGGACCTGGGGCCCCACGCCTTTCCTTTTTTAATTTGGGTGTGGGGTTCCCCTTAATATCCATACAAGACCCAAAGGGCCTGGTAATGGACTGGAGGGGGGGGGGGGTAGCCATGCCGTTTGTCTCACTGATTTTCATCCATATTACCGGGACCCGACATTACATTAAAGCCGTAAGCAGTTTTAAATTACTTTTATTCCTTTAAAAATGTCATTTTGTGCAGGGACTGTTCTAAGCATGGGAAACATGCGCCACTTTACAGGCATACCATAGACACCCCACAGGTACGATATTTAAAGGAATATTTCATTTTTTTTTTTTCACTTTAAGCATCATTATAATCACTGCTCCCGAAAAAACGGCAGTTTTTAAAACTTTTTTTTGCATTGATACATGTCCCTTGGGGCAGGACCCACGTCCCCAAACCCTTTTAAGGACAATACCATGCAAATTAGCTTTTAAAATTAGCACTTTTGATTTTGAACTTTCGAGTCCCATAGACTTCAATGGGGTTCTAACGTTCATGCGAAGTTTCTGTCCGTTCGCAGGTTCTGGTGCGAACCGAACTGGGGGGTGTTCGACTCATCCCTATTCCTTAACTACACTTTTGCTTGATCCCAACCTACAACTACTTGTTACCAACTTTTGGCTTGTTTACTGACCATACTTCTCCTTGATCCCTACCTGCTACAGTATACTGTATCCGCTACTGGACCCTAGCTTGATCATCTCCCGATGACCGCGACCTGGTACTAACTCACAGCAAAACCCATCTGCACCATCAGGAGCTCTGATGAATACTAGTTAGTGCTTAGATCCCGCACCTTGGGTAATTCTGCATCATCCACCAGGGTGACCTGCTTGTATACCTATCCTGCTGGTTGGGGTAGCCTCTCTACTGCTAAAGCTACTGGTCTCTGAACCCGACCCCTAAGACCCCAAGAATGTTGATGAGCTAGTGTTACCTGTAGTGTGACATACTGCTACCTCTTGCGGCAGGGAATCACACAATATTCACAGATCCAGGAGGTCACTGGTCTTCAAACTTTTCATACCCACATGATTGCTTACTTCAAAACTATTGTACTTTAAGACCAACTGTATCTTTTTGTTTGTGGATGCTTCTCATCTCAAGACACATTTTTGAACATTTTGAACATTTTTATAGGAATTTTCTTTAATATTGGAACCTAGAGTACATACCATTTTATCTATAAACACTCAAGATGACATCTCCATCATGAGGCTATAAGGTGGCAAATCGGCCTCCCAGCGCTGGATCATGTACCTAGTACCTGATCCGCATGCTCGGGCAGGGGGTGCACGCACACCCACTGGCCCTGCTGTGCTGTGATTCATCACAGCACATGCAGATCACTGGGTCCTGGGTCCCGATCACTAGGACAATGATTGACTGCCAGTACCTGGTGATCGGCTCTGTGCTTCTCTGAACACAGCTCTTTGAATATAAACAACACAGAGCTGTAATTTGAAAATTTGCACTATTTCAAGAGATCAAAGGCACCCTTATCCTGCATGGGAATGTAAGAAGATTGGGAAGAATGGGATTTTAATGGTGTCACAGAGAGAACAACAATCTGTGTAAAATTAGTTTATTATAGAAAAAATCATTTAAAATCAATTACAAAGTCTGTTCAACAAAGCAAACAATGATATAAATTCACAATTCACCACATGATAGTAAACAATATTGCAAAAAATACATAGAGCTTATATAAATGCCTGTAGGCTCAACATGTTTTGTAAAGAGCTTCTTCAGGATCAATGAGGAATATCTTGACTATGAAGGAATATTTAAAAAAAGAAGAGAACAATGAACAAAACACATAAAACATTTTCATAAACATAAATGTCAAAATTAAAAATAAATATGTTAATAGACATATATGTATAACCACATATGTTCAAAAACTAGGATACATACAGCATCCAAAATAGTTGAAAAATTACATTTATAAGATTCTTATGAAGTATTGTGCAATAACGGTGATGCTCACCTATCATGTATATCAAATAAGTAAGCCCAGGTCCATTCAGTTCATGGAAAAGAGGGGAGCAATGAGACAAAAATCCAGTCCAAACCATAGGAATCGCAGGGTGGGCACCTCAGAAAATTAAGTTACACCTATATTAGGTATAAAAATATATGTGTATTTTTATAATTGATATGGGAGTAACGTAGTCTTCATGCACTTCCGGCAGCACTTGAAGAGAGAAGCAAACTCTAGAAGTAAAATGAAAAGAAAAAAAGGCGCCTCTAAGTGCAGAAGTAAAAATGTACATTCCCAAAAGGGTTAAAAACACTTACAAAAGGGTGGATTGGTAGGAGCACATCATATTAGTAATATGGCAGGTGGTCCAGCATTCTGGTAGTCCCAGGGAGTCTCAGGGATATCCGGAGATGTAATTCTATGGTAGCATTATCTGAAATGGTCGGCAGATGGAAGCCACAACTCTCCTGTATACTGGTAAGCCAGCTAGGCTGTCTGAGACAACATGGAAGCCAAATCCAGGAAGTGACGTCAACGGGAAGGGACCAACAACCAGCGTGGACAGCAAACCAGAAGTGATGTCATCAACGTTTCGGAAAAAAAAATGGTTCCTTCTTCAAGCAATGACTAGAGGTTACTAGAAGCAGAGCTTCTTATGGTCTGCGGGCGGGCTTTGGGCGGGACTATGGGCGGACATGAGCAGGACAAAGGGAAGTACTGAGCTTATAAAATGACATAATGAAGGAAATCATTAAAAGATATAGTCAAAGGGGTATATTAAAAAGTTGTAAACAGGAGCCATATATAAAGGCAATATAAAATGCTGTGTGTATATATATATATATATATATATATATATATATATATATATATATATAGTATATGCACATGCTTGACCATATGCACACAAATGCACATGGGCAAAAAACATGTACACATACATACACATTTCAAAAACGTATGGGATATTATTGTGCACTATGGGACATGTGAAATAAAATGATAAGCACTAATGTATATGAACAGCGCTATATGATATGAGTATGTTACATAGTCATTGTGAGGGAAAAAATAAAAAAGGGGGGAAACAATACTAGAGTAACACACTAATCTCAAAAATCTCATTTAACCCTCCAGGTGCCAGTATGTCCAAAGAGAAAATCCAGTACATTTCTCTTTGGCAGAGTTTGCAGAAGCGCTCAGCGGGAGGAAGATCTCTAGGCATTGCCTCAATAACCCAAACTCTCAAACCATCAAGAGATTTGTTATGGTACTCAAGGAAATGCCTAAGGACACTGTGGGTGTCCAGTCCCTTTTACACAGAAATCCTTCTGATTCTGGAGGATTTCTGTGTAAAAGGAAAAACATATCCTCTCAAGGGCTTTCACACATGTTCAACTGACCATGTAGTTTACTGTTTGACATGCCCCTGCAGCCTTTTCTATGTAGGGAGAACTATAAGGCCGCTACGGAAGCGCTTCAGCAAACATCGCCGTTTCATCGCTGAGGGACTGGACACTCACAGTGTCCTTAGGCATTTCCTCGAGTACCATGACAAATCTCTTGATAGTTTGAGAGTTTGGGTTATTGAGGCAATGCCTAGAGACCTCCCTCCCACTGACCGCTTCTGCAAGCTCTGCCAAAGAGAAATGTACTGGATTTTCTCTTTGAACGTACTGGCACCAGAAGGGTTTAATGAGGATTTTGAGATTAGTGTGTTACTCTAGTATTGTTTACCCTTTATTTATTTTTTTTCCACACAATGACTATGTAACATACTCATATCATATAGCGCTGCTCATATCTGATAGTGCTTATCATTTTATTCCACATGTTCCTAATATCCCATGCGTTTTTGAGATGTGTATGTATGTATGCGTACATGTTTTTTGCTCATGTGCATTTGTTTGTGTGCATATGGCCACGCATGTGCATATACATTACACACACACACACACACACACACACACATATATATATATATATATATATATATATATATATATACAGCATTTTATATTGCCTTTATATATGGCTCCCCATTCACAACTTTTTAATATACCCCTTTGAATATATCTTTTAATGATTCCCTACCTCATCATATATATATTCAACATAATATACCATAGATCCATTGATGTATATTGTTCAACATATTGTTCACCATTTTAGTGTTTATTGTTGATGTATACATACACAGTGAGTAAAGTGCTATTAAGCTGCTATGCTCCATCTGCATGCAGTGATATTAGCTAATTGCTTTGCGCATCACTCTTGCTGTTTTTGCATCATGTCTTTGCATCAGTTTGCCCTGTATATCAGTCTTCTGTTTCTTCTTTTTTGTGTCCCCAGTACGCTGTTTATATATTCATTTTGTCATTGTATAAGCTAAGTGCTTTCCCTTGTCCTGCTTATGTCCGCCCATAGTCCCGCCCAAAGCCCACCCACAGACGATAAGAAGCTCTGCTTCTAGTAACCTCTAGTCATTGCTTGAAGAAGGAACCAATTAACTGTTCAGAAACGCGTCTCATGTTGATGACATCACTTCCAGTTTGCTGTCCACGCTGGTTGTGGGTCCCTTCCCATTGACGTTACTTCCTGGATTCGGCTTCCATGCTGTCTCAGACAGCCTAGCTGTCTTCCCAGTATCCAGGAGAGTTGTAGTTTGCATCTGCTGGCCACTTCAGAATATGCTACCATAGAATTACACCTCCGGATATCCCTGATACTCCTTGGGACTACCAGAATGCCAGACCACCTGCCATATTACTAATATGATCTACAATCAACTGCCGGGCTGGGCAACGGGCTGGACATTTGATCCAGTGGTCACCCCAGTCTGGCCAGCGAGCACGCGCAGACCACAGCTACACGCTAGGTCAGCTGCGACATAGCCCCACTGGATGGGGGCTGGCCCTGCAAGTTAAACATCTTGCAAAGATGCATATGACCGGGTCTCAGCTTGAGTCGCATTGAATAAAGAAGGCTGTTTTTGTCAATGAACTCAGAGAAACGGATTTTACGGTAAGTCAAAAATCATATTATATTTTTGTAACACATTTGTATTGTTGCATAAAAAGCCCCAAAACAAGAGGGGTCTTTTGCTTTTTGCTGTATTTACTGCTACAGGGAACATTGTCCAGGATCTGCCCTTCAAGCCAGTAACCTCTGAAAACACAAAAACACTAATCTCGGGTAAGACTGTTCCTTTTTATGAAAGGTGTAAGTAAGCGCTTAAAAAAGATCTATTTATCTAAAATGTTTATTTTACAGTACTGTCCCTATGGGACATATTACATGCAGTATTTGCCCTGAATGCTTTCTAACCCTAGTCCTAATAATAGATCTTCTTTAAGCAAGGGCATGGGATACTCATAGGTGCCAGAAATGAACGACCTCCTAACCCCAAAGGAAAGAGATACAGAGGCATGTTAGGTGCTAGCAGTGCCACAGCTTGAGACTTGTGGTTGCCCCATGTACATGACCCTATCAAATGTGACCAAGAGAGGTATATGTAACATATGTAAATGTTTTGTGTTTCCCAATGTAGAAGATTCCTAGTGTCCCCCATTGGCAGAATTTACTAAAACTGGAGCACACAGATTCTGTTGCCACTGTGCATAGTAGCCAATCAGCTTCTAACTTCAGCTTGTTCAATTAAGCTTTGACAATAAAACCTTGAAGCTGATTGGCTATTATGAACATCTGTACCGGATTGTGTGTGCTCCAGTTTTAGTAATAGGTCCCCATTGTTTCCGAGCAGAGTGGATTTCTAGTGTCCTCCAGTGCATGCTTCTTTGTTTCCTTGGTTTCCAAATGACCCTTATACTCCCAGTGTTTTGCATTGAAACACTTCCAGTGACCCAGAAATTCTTAGTTTTCCTGTAGCTGGAAACCTCTTGTCCTAGTGTCTGTTTAAAAGTGTCTCTGTTCTGTTTTAAGCACTTTATGCATTCACATACCTATTTTATACCAAGGTCCATCTGGCCATTATGGTCACCTGTTGAATAAGCACTCTCCACAGACAGATCAACTCTCCAATATAACGTGGAAATTTATTGCAGCATAGGTTTACATCCAAACATGCATGGGATCTGAATTATACTATTAATACACATATAAATAACAACTTGCAGTAATACTAAACTGCTACTAGATGTCAGCATCAAGATATTAATACATAATGCATAATGAAATTCAATGCAGCAGTAGTGGATACATAAGTGTTCCAGAATATTCCCCGTCTAAAATATTTACATTTCACCATGACTTTTGTACATAACAGATTCCTTTTCCTTGGATCTGAAAATATAAAAAAGAAAGAAAACATTTTCTTTTTTATTTCAGTTTACATGACTGTACGGTATTTTGTTCTGAAAACTTTTCTTTTTCTCAATAAAAGGTATTATGGAAAGTAAAGATATGTCAATTGCATGAGACCATATCTCACTGCACAACATCTAACAGACACACTAAAATACCTTCTAAATCATTCTGCTTAAGATGTACCTCACTTAGCAAACAGCTGATAAAATTTGCTTGTATAGAGATAAAGGCCACCAAGATGGAAGCTATTTTTGCAAAAAAGAAGGCAGAAGTTGTTGGCACAAGCTGTTACTGCAAGTGAGAAAAAATGTTTATGGGAATTGAATGTGTAAGACTGCCAACATCCTAAATACAGAAAAATAAAATATGCATCAATTGCAATAGGGGCAGCCCCCTTGGACTTTTTAGGAAGAAAATTAAAGTAGAAAAATAGATAAACGGCAACTCAGTGCCACCTTTATTGAGTACACAGCATGATAAAATTTATAGACATAAACAATAAGCCATAGACAGTAATATTAAAATATACAGGGTATATCAATGAACCAAGTTATACATATATATGTCAAACCCAAGGCGAATATATCCAGGCACTGCCAGAGTCAAACTGTGGTCTGTCCGTGAAGATTTCTAGCATGTATCCCAACATGTTTCAGAATGTATTGCTATGTATTTTCCTTCATCAGGGAGAATTTACATTTTGGGTAACTTTATCTTTATCTGGAATATAGACATAATTACATAGTGGTCACATTGCAGTCCATAGATATGAACTTAACAGTTAGTTTTGCATAGTAAGCTGCATTGTATTTGGCTCTAAGGTACTTACATAAGAAGGTTCACTGTGTGGACACAAAAGGAGACTGATGGTAAAAACAATATGAAACATCCATGTTGGCTGGAGAAATCCACATGGATATACAGGTGAACAGGCGTGTATCACCGGATGAGCCATCAGCACACATCCACAAGAAGTGCCCTGATGGCTACACCAGCAGGGAGGTAATGATGTCTAAAAGCCAAAAAAGACAAAGTAGGGTAAATACGTATTTTAAAGTTAGTACACAGACACAAACAGTGTGCTGTGATGGCAGGACAAAGGCATAAATACTTAGCAAAATCTATTACCTTTCAACAAACGGGTATTAGTAAACATATCACAGCAGCCGTGCTCGAACTGAGACATGTCTGCTGTGTGTGAGTACTATAAGTAGGAACTACCCTAATGAGGGAGCCAATCCTCAAGAGGGGCGGTGCTGGATATCTGCTGCATAAGATGCAGCTGGAGCCAGATACAGGGTGGTTCTCTGACGTGGGGCCGCGTGGCATAGCCCTGCCCATAGGGCGTTATGCGTAATCGGATCAGATGATGGGCTAGACTCCTCGAGAGGGGATACTTTAGTACCTGTCTTAAGAAAGCCTATAGAAAGACACTAAATCTATCTCGCCGAGAACTACTATGTGCACACAAACAACCTTCAGATGATAATACAAACAGGATAATAACTACTTACTTGACACAGCATAAACAAGTCAGGCACATCCTAAATAGGTATTGGCATCTACTTACTATGGATCCCCTGCTTGCTCCTTTTGTCCCTGATTTACCAGCTGTCGCCTACAGGAGGACCCACTCTGTGGGCAACAACCTGGTATCTAGTGAATACAGATCCATCAAAGGTGATACATGTAAAACCTTAGGTACTTTCGAATGTGGAGGATATAGCTAATGCCAATATATGGATAGGCGTAAATACATTGAGCTGCCCAATGGAAGTAGATTTTGCACCAAACACTGTGTCAACTGTAGGACTTCCAGCATAGTGTATCTACTCACCTGTGAGTGTAGGGGTTACTATGTCGGGAAGACCATAAATTAATTTTGGAAACGTATATACCAACATCTATCTACCATACGTAAACGTGATCCTAATGTACCTATTGGCCGCCACATGGCATTGGTCCATGAAGAATCCATCCACAAAGTACATTTTTTGGCACTTGATCAGTTACAATTAAACTCCAGGGGTGGAGATTATAATAAATGCTTCCTACAATGTGAGCTTAGATAGATATTTGACTTACAGGCCACCTCACCACCTGGCCTCAGTAAGGCATTCAATTTTAAACCCTTCCTCCCTGGATTTGTTTCAGGGGGGTGCAAATTAAATCTATAACACCCTACTTGAAGTCATGTGTATATCATATTTAGTGACATTACAATCATTATGTATTGAGCTGTACCTCTTAAGACTCTAGTGTCATAAATTTATGACCATTTCTAAATTTATATGTATGTAACATGTATCATTTATTCTGACTGTAATTTTTGTCAATATGGTATCCAATTGTTATGTCTTATGATTCTGTAATATTTTGTCTTTGTTGCACACCTTTTTCCCCCTTTTCTTGTTGTAACATGTTGGCTGCCATAATCCTCTGGTCCACCAGGTGGCATCTCGTGTGTTCATTGGGTTGCTCTCCACCCCCACACCACCCGGCGGGTAGGCTCCACCTGAGTATGGCCGATGGATGGCAGGGGATTCCTCCCCGCCTCCATATTGGCCATATGTGCAGGGAGGAGCTCCTAACCATCCCTTACTATTCAGTTCATAACTATGGACTGCAATGTAACCACTATGTAATTATGTCTATATTCCAGATAAAGATAAAGTCACCCAAAATGTAAATCTTCCCTGATGAGGGAAAATATATAAAAACAACAGTACAGCGCTATAAATAAAATCAACAGACTACACATTGCTCATGGCATATATAATGAAAGTCCCCTTAAATGTAAATAGTAAAGAGTAAACAGAAAGTAGTCTCCTCTTCGGTGGTGAGGGTGCTCTCAAATATTCATAAGATGCAACGCAAATCCATGATTCCACCACCAGTAAGCCAAACCGCTCACCTCAATCAATGGACTCCTGAACTAACAGATGGGTCAGATAAAGCTTTCACCACTCACAGTGGTCATGAATGGAGGCTTGAATGGGTAAATCAATGAGGTAGGTTGCCACATCACTTTGAAGAACCGTACTCTGTTGCTCTTATTTTTCAGCCATGGTAACATGAATTGCAAAAAAATATATAGTGAGCTCTGTATGGCTAAAACGATTTCCTTTATTGTAAAACAGGTACTCACATAAAAAGCACCATGACCATAATGCTCGGTCTGGTAAAATTAGCGTTCGGAATGGATATAGCACTTTCGTCGGGCTGCAATGTTTAAAATTGTTTAATGCAGCGCACTCTGTTCTTCTTTATAATGCTAGAAGAATGAAGTTGTTTTGCTGCTGATATTCACACAGAGTTCTCACAAACTTCTTTCTTTATTATTTATCGTGATTTCATCAATATATTTTGATTTGTCACATCTGACCAAAAAGATATATATATTTTTTTGGGGGGTTTGTATTTTCTTCAAGCCTGATCGTGTTTTGTATTTTTTTTTTTATTTCACTCCAGAATATTTTTGGGTGTGTTTTGTGTGTCAAGTTACCACAACACCATTATTATCTTGTATTATTTAATCTCAAGGAGGTTGCTTGGTGTTGGTGTCTCTTGTTAATTTCACATTGTATTTTTGAAATGTACCTGCCTCCTCACAAACAAACTGTCCTTTTTGAAAGAAAACACACATAGGCAAGTATAATTGAAACAAAAAATCCTTTATTAAGGGCTCAGAACCAAATAAAGAGGGAGGCAAGGCTGGATAAACAGCAGAAATTGGCGAAGCCTTTGGCCCCCAGGGCACAGATCAATTATTTTACTGCAAAATTGGTGGCCTGAGGAGTCCATATATAAGGGAGTACACTCTGGTCCAGAAGTTCAAGAGATCCTGAACAGCTGCAGATGACATGTATGTCCCCAGGCTGTGGTCATACAAGAGCCTGCATCTTTTGCCAGACCAGACTGAACCCAGGGCCATCACTCTCTGGTCTTCCTTACACGCATCCTTCCCGGCTGTGGCTCTGGTGTTGGAGGTGTGGCAGGAGGAGGAGTAGGACCTGGAGGAGGAGGAGGAGGAGGAGGACCTGGAGGAGGAGGAGGAGGAGGACCTGGAGGAGGAGGAGGACCATGGGTGAGCTGACAAATGTGGGTTTCACATGTGAGTTGGCCCCTCAACCCCTTATTTAGAGCTTCGAGAATTACAAACTCACATAAGAGTCATTGGCCCTCCTCCATCTGCACCATTTTGCATGCAGTTAGCTCTGCAAAATCATCTTACACACTGTGGGGTGTTCTGAGGGCCTCAGTAGCCTTCCAAAATAGGCCAATTGCAGCCTCCTCCAGGTTACTCCTCTTCCTGCCACTTTCTTTGAAGGCGGAGGGGAGGAACCTAGGTATTGGGCAGCCTGCTTGGCCCAGCCACCTCCTGGCTGAGACTTCCCTGTGTATGAAAAAGGGACATGGTTTTAGTTTTTGCTTCATCAATCACAATCAGAAATGAGTACTCCAAACTAACACATATTTAACATAATTGATTGGACAACCAGAAAAATTTTGAAGAATGCTATACCTGGCTTAAGCTGGGCTCCTCCACATGTTGCTGCCTGGAAGGCCCAGGTTAGGCGTCAGAAGCCTCAGCTGGGGGGGAAGGAAGTGTGGAAGGAAGAGTGGAGAGTGCTGGCCTGGGTTCAGTTTGACCTGCCAGAAAATGCAGTGTGTCATAGTACCACAGCCTGGGGACATAAATGGCATCTGCTGCTCCTGATCTCAGGGAATCCTGGACCTTCTTGTGCTCCCTTAGATAAGTGCTCCTCATGCCACCAATTAGGATCTTCAAATAGGTGATGTCTGCCGTGGGGATCACCAGCTTCACTATTTCCAGCAAATTATCCCGCGCTGCCTTTCTCTTTGTTTGGTTCTTATATTCAGGGTGGTTTACCTGCCACAGACAGGGCAGCTCCCTGAACATATCTATGAAGATTGGCATAAAGTCCTGATCATTGACTAGATCCATTTTCACTGCAAGACACAACACCAGACAAACCCTAATGTCAGCCTAAAGTCTTATAAACTTGTCTAAATACAGGCCTCAATCTAGAAGCAGTATAGGCCCAAATTTAAATCTTAACTTTGTTATCATGATCGGCGCCTCCGATACTACTTCCTCCGCTCACAGATCGTATGTACTACGCACGCGTGTTACGCTTTATATACACTGCGCATGCGTGAAACTCCGCTTGCCCCTGACGTTCTTTCTAGTCTATTCCCAGCCCCTTCTCATTCGGCGCAGTGGGGAAGAACACATGGCGGAGACACAGCAGGAATCTGATAATTACACCAACGAGGAGGAGGAAAGCCCGGAGCCTGAAACGTCCCGATCCCGGAACAGACGATTTAAGGCATCAAATATGTCCTTTGGGGAGATGTTGGAGATGGTCGACATCCTGAAGAGGGCCGACTATGACAGGAAGTATGGACCTTACCCAAACCCCAATGTCAGAAAGGCCAAAATCATGGCGAAAGTGGTCAAAAGTCTGCAGAAGAATTTCGGGGTACGACGATCCAAGGGTCAGCTCAGAAAGCGATGGTCGGACCTCAAATTAAGGGAGCACGATCAGTACAGAAGGATCAGGAGAGTGCTGCAAAAAGTAAGTAGTTGTCCTGTGTTCCTATTCTTTATTTTTATTAAGTTCGTGCTGCTCCATGTGCTTTTCTTTACTGTTGTACAGTTTAAAGTGGCAACTTTCATGTTCATGGGCACATTGTTCATTCGTATGAAACATTGTTCGTTTGGCATAGAAAACACCATTGTTTTGGTCATATGCATTTGAAGATATTTTTGCTAGCCTACTTCTCTTAAAATAATTGTGGAGTCTAGATGGGTTTGTAACTAGAATGTAATGCAAACTAGATTCTGTGTAAGGAGAGGACACTCAGCAGCTGTTTACACATCTGGACACTGGAGCACTAGTGTGGGACACCAGAACACCCTTTTTATTAGGGGGCCCACACAGGTGCTCCAGTGTATACTATAGGGGTGTCTCCATCTGTAAAGCTTGTACAAAATAGGTAAGTATTCAAGCTTGACAAAGGAAAAAAATATTTCTTCATCTTGAAACTCTGCCAAAATAGAAAATTGTACCCCACTTCCAAGCAATGTTTCATATTCCTATTTCTGCCATCAAATATCTGTGTGCTAAGTATACCTATTTTTTTTTACATAGGGGAGAAAAGACTCGGAGGACACCACTCAGCAGAAGAGACAACAGACCCCCCACCTCATGAAGAAGGTGAAATCCCCCAAAGCCAACAGGAGGAGGAGGAAGGAGACGTGGTGGAAATTGTCACCACAACAGGTGAGTGTCTGCGACCACAGGCTCAGGTAAGAGATGGGTGCCGGCAGATTTAGAATACATGTTGTGTTTTTGTTTCTATATTTTTAGGTGATCGTGATGTTGTGGATCCAGGTCATTTCACCAGTGAAAGTGCTCAGATCCTGATCGGGGAGATCATGGGGTGTAATAGGGACTTGGAAAACATTCAGAAAAACATCAATGATGTTAAAAACAAAATGAAGAACATCACTGATGTTTTAAGGAGAGTTTAAAACACCTCCAAATCCCTTCTTTTTTGTGGTATTTGTAATGTAAAAATTTTTAAAATTTCTTGCCATTTTATAGAAAAGCCAAATTTTGAAGATGCACACAGTGTGTCAACATGTGCTATCTGCCATCACGGGAGATCAATGTAGGTGTTTTGGGGGTGCAACCCCTTCCTCAAAAATAAAGTAGCTGAGAGGAAGGGGTTGCACCCCCAAAAAACACCCCTTGATCCCCCGTGATGGCAGCTAGCACATGTTGACATTCGGCAATTTGTGTGCATCTTCAAAATTTGGCTTTTCCAGGGGTGACTTCACCCCCTCTGAACGCAATATCAAACACAGTTTATAAATACTCATGTCTGATTTTGCCTTCAATTTCTACAAAAGTTGAACTTTGTAAGTTCCAGATTTGTGTATTTCTTGTTTGTTTGAAACATGCCTGTTTTACCTTAAATGGACATTTCAATTTTTATTAATGTGACCGAAAAAATTGTTATACAACAAACATGTTGGTTTGTTTTAAAAACCTTTTAGAAATGCACATGTGATTGTGCTGGTATTAAAAAGATTGATACTCAAGAATGTGTGGATTATTGTTTCAATGCTCCTAAAATTTTGTTGGGGTAAAAGTGGTGTTTTCAGTGACAATGGGGGTTATTTCCTAAGGGCACATCCACTTTGCACTACAAGTGCAGTTTCAGTGCAGGCTCAAGTGCACTTGTAGTGCAAAGTGTATTTTCCTTTAGTAAATAACACCCAACAGTGCTTTTTTGGTTACACATTTTCAGGACTCCCCATATTTTTGTCAGGTTCAGCTAAAAGAAACACAAGCAGTAAATGTCACCAAAGATTTTAGTAGTAAAAATGTTTTTTTTCTTTTAAAAATGTATCAGACATTGTCTGGCATATTGATGGCCCCTCTACCCGCAAAGTAATCAAGGTATCTAAGATGGACCTTGCGGGCAATCGGGGGGGCAAGCCAGGACGGCCACTTTCAAGCACCGTCAGGGTTGGTTCATTTACTTGAATTCCCGGCCTCAGGCCCAACTGAGGCAGCATAGTTGGCAGAATTTCACCCTAAAAATTTGTGGAGAACACAGCACACCAGGATGATATGATTCAGTTTATACTCCGCCATGTGTATGGGTGTAAGAAATAGGCAGAACCGGCTGGCCATGATTCCAAACGTGTTCTCCACCACTCTTCTGGCTCTGGCCAGCCGGTAATAAAAACCCTCTGGTCCGGTGTGAGAGTTCTCATAGGGAATGGCCGCATAAGATGGTCCCCCAGCGCAAACGCTTCATCAGCAACGAAGACGAATGGGAGTCCTTCCACATTGTTTTCTGGAGGTGGCAAGTCCAAGCTGCCATTCTGGAGACGCCTGTAGAACTCAGTCTGGGCGATGACTCCACCATCGGACATCGGGCCATTCTTCCCCACCTCCACATACAGGAACTCATAAGTAGCCGACACCACTGCCAACATCACAATACTATTGAACCTCTTATAATTATAATAGTATGACCCCGAGTTGGGTGGTGGGATGATGTGGACGTGTTTCCCATCAATTGCCCCTCCGCAGTTAGGAAAGTCCCACCGCTGGGCAAAGTGGGAGGCCACAGTCTGCCATTCCTGTGGGTTGGAGGGAAACTGTGGAGTTAAACAAGAAAAATAAATTAATCATTTTTCACATAAACAGGGAAAGCAGATGAGAGACAAACATTCTTGGCCAACATTAGTATAACATTTATTTTAGGGAGTATTTAAAGACCAAGGTATAAGGTCCACCTATCAGATTCCTCCTCCCCCCTCTCATGGGCCATTTGTAAAATTTTATGGGGGAGATGTTTTGGACCGGTAACCCTCTCCACTTCATTGAGAGATGAATGCCTAAATAATGTGGATTACTTTGGCCAGCCCCTCCTTACTTTACACTATTGGCAGCCCACTGGACAGGTAAGAAGTGTCATAATACAAAGATATAAATACACACTGTACACATTTTAGCACATTTTTACATTCTGATATTACCTATCAAGATAATAATAGGATACAAAAACTTCAAACAGTACCATTTAAAAGTATTCAGGCAGGCCATTGCACTACATGCTTTGGGAAATTTATCCATAAATCTGACCACTAAAGAGGTGGGTATAGTGTGTATGGGTTTGGCAAAGTCAGCAGATATAGGATTGTTATCAGCTTAGTTAGCAGTTAGCAGTTAGCAGTTAGCAGTTGGGGGGAGGGAGGGTTCCAAATGATTTTGGGACACCAAAAAAAAGCCTCTGCCACTCTGCCTGAATTTAAAGCACAAATCACATTTTTACACATTTTAGGGGGTGTTTGGGGTAAAGCACTACTATGGAGCTGACAAAATACATTGTTAAGTGACTACATGAGGTGAATATAGGCCCAGGAGAGCATGCTGGGGAGGTAAGTGAAGGCAAATATTTATGAAGGACAAAAAAAATGTAAAAAAAAAACAGCATGCATGAGGACAAAGGGGACATTCACAGCATATTACAATCATGGTAATTAGGGAATGAGAAAAGAAATACAATACATTATCAAACATTAAATACAATAAAATGTCATGTTAAAGGATAAATCTTACCTTAATATACTCCTTCTGCAGGACCTGGATGATGGCAGAACAGGTCTCCGGGATAATGATCCCCAGAGCCTAGGGGGAGATGCCCGTCGAGAACCTGAGGTCCTGCAGGCTTCTCCCTGTCGCCAGGGTGGCGACTAGCCTCTGCTCCGGAGTGATGGCTTGCCTCGTGCAGGTATCCTGCCTGCTGATATAAGGGGTCAGCAAAGCCAACAAATGGTGAAATACGTTGTCCGTCATCCGGAGAAAGTTCCTGAAATGATCAGGATCATTCTCACGGATCTCACGGAGCAAAGGCATATGACAGAACTGGTCACGCTGGAGCAACCAATTCTTGGTCCATGAACTCCTCCCCACCCTGTTCATGGACTGGACTTGTGTCAAGGTAAGGACCCCAACACCAAGCCCCCGCACAGCACGAACTCTACGAGGAGTACGTATACGCAACATGGCTAGAAAACGGTCGGCTGCTCAGAACAAAGTAACAGAACGCACTGAAGAACAGCAAGGCCTGTGAAGAGCGACCTGAAAATCAGTAATGAACGAACACGAACACAACGACAAGTCAATTACTACTCGTTGCACGCACTGATTACAGATACAAACCCACAAGCACAAACTGAACAGCAGAAAACGATCTGAAAACCACGAGTCTGAAAAAGCGCGAATCGTCTCTCACCAAACTTTTACTAACACGAGATTAGCAAAAGGAGCCCAAAGGGTGCAGTGCTTGATTCGGAACTGCCCTTTTCTAGTCTCGTCGTACGTGGTGTACGTGACCGCATTCTTGGCGATCGGAAATTCCAACAACTTTGTGCGACCGTGTGTATGCAAAACAAGTTTGAGCCAACGTCCGTCGGAATGTCCGATCAATGTCCGTTCGTGTGTACAGGGCATTAGTCTGCTGATTTTATTTATAGCGCTGCACTGTTGTTTTTGTAGTACTTTTAAAGGTTTTATATGTTTACCTTTAGTGTTCAGCTGCTCATATTTCGAGTTGGGGTATTGTTTTTGCGCTGACTGAATTCTCATTTTTCGAAGGAAAATATATAGCAATAAATTCCAAAACATGGATTTTTCATATTGTTTTTATCATCAGTCTCCTTTTGTGTCCACACAGTGAACCTTCCTATGTAAGTACCTTAGAGCCAAATACAATGCAGCTTACTATGCAACTATGTTCATATCTATGGACCGCAATGTGACCACTATGTAATTATGTCTATATTCCAGATAAAGATAAAGTTACCCAAAATGTAAATCCTCCCTGATGAAGGAAAATATATAGCAATAAATTCCGAAACACGTTGGGATACATGCTAGAAATCTTCATGGACTGATCACAGTTTGACTCTGGCAGTGCCTGGATATATTTGCCTTGGGTTTGACATATACAGTCAGGTCATTAAATATTGGGACAGCGACACAATTCTAATCTTTTTGGCTCTTTACACCACCACAATGGATTTGAAATAAAACAAATAAAAAAACAAATAAGGTGCTTTAACTGCAGACTTTCAGCCTTAATTTTAGGGTATTTACATCCAAATCAGGTGAACAGTGTAGGAATTACAACAGTTTGTATGTGTGCCTCCCACTCTTTAAGGGACCAAAAGTAATGGGACAGAGTAACAATCATTCATCAAACTTTCACTTTTTAATACTTGGTTGCAAATCCTTCACAGTCAATTACAGCCTGAATTCTGGAATGCATAGACATCACCAGACGCTGGGTTTCATCCCTGGTGATGCTCTGCCAGGCCTCTACTGCAACTGTCTTCAGTTCCTACTTGTTCTTGGGGCATTTTCCCTTCAGTTTTGTCTTCAGCAAGTGAAATGCATGCTCAATAGAATTTAGGTCACGTGATTGACTTGGCCATTGCATAACATTCCACTTCTTTCCCTTAAAAAACTCTTTGGTTGCTTTCTCAGTATGCTTCGGGTCATTGTCCATCTGCACTGTGGCACGCCGTCCAATGAGTTCTGAAGCATTTTGCTGAATATGAGCAGATAATATTACCCGAAACACTTCAGAATTCATCCTGCTGCTTTTGTCAGCAGTCACATCATCAATAAATACAAGAGAACCAGTTCTATTGGCAGCCATACATGCCCACGCCATGACACTATCACCACCATGCTTCACTGATGAGGTGGTATGCTTTGGATCATGAGCAGTTCCTTTCCTTCTCCATACTCTTCTCTTCCCATCACTCTGGTACAAGTTGATCTTGGTCTCATCTGTCCATAGGATGTTGTTCCAGAACTGTGAAGGCTTTTTTAGATGTTGTTTAGCAATCTCTAACCTGGCCTTCCTGTTTTTGAGGCTCACCAATGGTTTACATCTTGTGGTGAACCCTCTGTATTCACTCTGGTGAAGTCTTCTCTTGATTGTTGACTTTGACACACATACACCTACCTCCTGGAGAGTGTTCTTGATCTGGCCAACTGTTGTGAAGGGTGTTTTCTTCACCAGGGAAGGAATTCTTCGGTCATCCACCACAGTTGTTTTCTGTGGTCTTCCGGGTCTTTTGGTGTTGCTGAGCTCACCGGTGTGTTCTTTATTTTTAAGGATGTTCCAAATAGTTGATTTGGCCACACCTAATGTTTTTACTATCTCTCTGATGGGTTTGTTTTGTTTTTTCAGCCTAATGATGGCTTGCTTCACTGATAGTGACAGCTCTTTGGATCTCATATTGAGAGTTGACAGCAACAGATTCCAAGTGCAAATAGCACACTTGAAATGAACTCTGGACCTTTTATCTGCTCCTTGTAAATGGGATAATGAGGGAATAACACACACCTGGCCATGGAACAGCTGAGCAGCCAATTGTCCCATTACTTTTGGTCCCTTAAAAAGTGGGAGGCACATATACAAACTGTTGTAATTCCTACACTGTTCACCTGATTTGGATGTAAATACTCTCAAATTAAAGCTGAAATTCTGCAGTTAAAGTACATCTTGTTTGTTTCATTTCAAATCCATTGTGGTGGTGTATAGAGCAAAAAAGATTAGAATTGTGTCGCTGTCCCAATACTTATGGACCTGACTGTATATGTATACCTTGGTTCTTTGGTATACCCTGTATATTTTAACATTATTGTCTATGGCTATCTTTATAAATGTTTTCATGTTGTGTACTCAATAAAAGTTGCACTGTGTTGCCTTTTATCTATTTCTCTACTTTAATTTTCTGCCTAAAAAGTCCAAGGGGGATGCTCCTATTGCACTTTGCATACTTTTTCTATCTGTTACTGCAAGTGAGTTGGACAATGCTGGTCTTGCAAATACAGAAGATTTAATAAAGTGCACTTAAAACCCTGTTTGGCACAATGGCGGAGAGCGCTGGTTGGAGTGTTCTGGCGGGGGAGCATCCCCCTGTCAGAACACAACAGATCAGCAGGGGGATCACTGTACTAACTTTACATAGTTATTACAGTGGCTCCGACTGGAGCTGATAGTTTCCTGCTGGGTTGAACAAAAAAAAACTCAGTGTGTACCAGGCTTTAAGCCAGAGCAGTAGATCGTCAGTCACCTATGAAGCTCCTGGCAATACTGGCATTGCTTCACAGTGATAGAGTGTTTCAAGAGCTGAATAAAGTATTGTGTAAGGTAATAGTGTTAACCACCCTTATGATTGTCCTGTACAAACAGATGTCTCTAATGTTTGCCTGGGAGCAGTCTAGGGAAGAATGGGGAAGAATATCCAATAGATTACCTCAGCTGGAAACTAACCCCTGAAGGAATTATCCAATATTGGAACTCTAGTGTCTGGCCATAAGGTGGGTACAAAAGTCATTGCGATATTACCTTTTTGCCCAATTATTACAGACCATTCTCCAGTACAGTGGATGGCTTGGAACAAAGGAAACAATGCAAGGAACATTTATTATTATGTAGAACATACACTAAGGATCCCACAGAACATGACGGTGGACTTTCAAATGCCCACTGCTTTTGGCAAAATATGTTCCTCCTCACAGGTTTTCAGAATCTTTATAAGACCTATTCTGGGTCTTGGAACCTAGAGGCTTTGTAAAACTTTGGGTGGGGTAAAGACTCCATTCCTTGGTCCACATCTTACCTCGTGGACAGACCTCATTATTACTATAAGCTTTTCACAGGCCTTTAAATATGTAAAATGACCAATACTGATGCTGACAGAACATTAAAAAGAGGCTGCTTTTCTTTACTGCCCTCTCACTAATTTCAGTTGCCTGGAGTGCAATGTTACACCCATTACTTCCAGGTATTTACCTGCAAGAGCAAAGCAAAAGTTAATTTTAAAGAGTCTTGGGCATCTAGTGGCAATATCCTATAGCTCAAGAAAAGTTAGGAATCAAACATAATTCCAGAAGCAAATTCCTTTGTCTAACTCTTACTGAAAGAACAGAAAGGAAAGTAAAAAACTATTATCAAGCTCAGAGACCAGTAGCTATAGAAGTGGAAAGGTTCACACAAAACCAGCAGAATGAATACACAAGCAGGTCCCACTGGCTGGTGATGCCGGCTCACCCAAAGCTGGAATTTCCAGTCTCTTAGCGAAGTCACATCCAGTAGCAGTGGAAAGCACGTGAAGCCGCCGTGGCGAACCAGGATGAAGTCTGAAACTTGCTGACGGCTTACCCTTATCTTGTTAATAGGCAGTTTATCAGTTTGAACACTTGCCGACAGCTAGATACCATACATAACTGGCCACCTAGGAAGAGATAGAAGATCCTTTCAACACCTCCCTCACCAGTATTAAGCATGTTAGACCCTCATGCCCACCCGCTGGGGGTCCATTTGTTCTGGTGAGTAAGGGCACAAGACTGGTGTGTGCAGCACTTCACAGCATGAGATTTTCTTTAACACTTTAGCACTTTTTCTTATTTTGAGCACGGAGCACTTTAAAAAGAAGAATGTTCATTATGGAGTGAACGAATTTGGGACATTATAAAAATATTGCATTGATATATATATACATTTTTTACTCAAGTGGAAGTAATGCAATGCTTGGTCACATTTTGATGAATTCTTGATAGTCACTATTATGAGCTGTGGTTTATTGGATTGAGGGTCTAAGGATTAACTGGTCTTTACCTTGACTGCTGATGGGGGAGATGGGTTTTAATACATGCTAGTGCCAGCTCGCAGTCCTCAGGATCACCCCACCAGGAGGTGAGCAAGCTGGGGTGCTGTAATAGATATGGCAGGTAGGGATCAAGGTGAAGCACAGTGGGTAAACAAGTCAATGGTCAGTAACAAGTGGTTGCAGGTTGGGTTAAAGCAGAAGAGTAGTTGAGGAACAAGCCAAAGTAACAAGTACTACTGAAGAAACATACAGCAGCAGGAGCACAAGAAGCAAGATATTGGCTGGAGAAGAGCACAATAATCTGGCAAAGACATGGCTTAAATAGGAATTAATGGATGTTGCTAACTACCATGTGTTTGTTGTTTGTTGTCCAAATCCTGCTTCAGTCATCCCATGCACCCTTGCCTGCCACCTGTTTCCGTTGACTCCCTGTGATTCTGGGCACCTCTTCTTATCTACTGTGCCTCGTATGTTTCTGCACTACTGCCTGCTTGGTCTGTGTTACCCACTGACCAGGAAGTCCTTAACCACAGCACTGCTAAGGACTATCTCCAGCACATACACACACACTCAATTCCCAGTAGCTCAGGTAAGTCAGAGCATCACCTGCAGCCAAACAGACCTCCACCTTTTGGAGCTCTGGTGAATAATGTATGCCTCTGTCCTACTAAGGGCTATCACCTTTGCTGTTGCTGGGTTCTCTCCACAAGTGCTTTCAGGTATCTAGCTTATCCCAGACTTCTTGTAGACACCTGTGTCTCCTGGCTAAAATCACTACCTAGCCTCAGCTGCAGCTACCAACTCCTGGTGATCCTAACCTAAAGCATAAAAACAAGAGCCGGAGAGGGCCACGATGATGATTCGGAAAGGCTCCAGGAGGATGGCCACTGTCTCTGGGGAAGCATTACACAGTTATTACAATTAGTGCAAATGATTAGTTGCAGGAAGTGATGTAAAAAGATTAAACACATTCCTTAAATAGTTTTTGGGACAATTATTCATAATTTGGGACTATCCAGGACTGTAAGGCTGGGTTCACACTATTGCGAATTGGATGCAGGTTTTACCGCATTCAATTCGCATAGCAGGAGATTGTGACCTGCTCTCTATGGAACCGGTTCACACATCTGCAGAGCAACTCTGGTGCGAATTGTACAGGAGTCCTGTGCGTCTTTTGGTACATTTTCAGGTCTGAATTTAACCCAAAATTCTGGCTGAAATCGGACCTGAACCGGTAATTGGAGACGTACTGCCCCCCCCCCCCCTGCTGTGAGCCGCTCTGTGCTCTAGTGTGAACCCAGCCTAATGGTTCTGATATGGGTGTTTAGTCTCTAAATCTAAGCATACCTATGGACTAATCTAGCATACAACCACTGACCGTTCATATCTGATTGGAGAGACAGGAGCTGACTGCTGTACATTCATCAAAACAGTATAAAATCTACTGGCTGATATTCGATAATTGTTCATATTTATGTGGGCCAGTTGCTGACTGAGGGTAGATACTTCACATTTCACTTCTCTAGCACCTGGTATACAAGGGTTTGGTTAGGTAGTATTCTGTGTTTGTATCCATTTTTGTTACACAACAGCTTTATCTTTAGCAACCACATTTTGAAGTCAATTTATATGTGTATGAGTAAATAACCAGAGAATGGGAGCACAAGTAGCAGCAGTAGTGCATGATTCTGTTGTACAGCCGTGGCCAAAAGTTTTGAGAATGACACAGATATTAATTTTCACAAAGTCTGCAGCTTCAGTGTTTCATCATTAATACTGAGGCATCAGACTTTGATAAAATTAATATTTATATCCTTCTCAAAACTTTTGGCCACGGGTGTAGTTTCTGATTTTGAATAGGAACTAGATTGATGACAACAAGAGGGAGGAGTTGTACATTGTTGGAAAATTTGAGTCTACCATAGGAAAGTGCAATAACCTCGGATATGCTGTATAAAAGAGGAGAGCCCGCACAAACATTATTTAGCCTTTTCTTACATAAGTAATACACACTGATGGAAATTAGGGAGTTTGGGTCTGAGCACTCGCTGACCGGATGTTATCCGATAAAAGCCTACCTTTGGAATAGTGGAATAGCAAAAAGGCTTGAAGAAGTCTGCACCAGATTTTTACCATTACAAGTCTATTTACTAGTCTGGTTGAAAAAAAGTCTATTCAGTTCACTCAATAGAAGGGGGGAAAAAAATATACAATCAAAAAAGGCAAAAAAAACAAAAAAAAAACAAAGCATGATCCAATTTGCTCCAGCAGGGGAAAAAATGTTCCTGATCCCCAGAAATTCCCTGTATCAACTTTACTTATAAATATTAGTATCCAGTTATATTATGTGTATCTAGGAAATAATCCAGGCCTTTCTTAAAAAAAAATCTACTGAGGTGGCTAGAACCACCTCTTGATGGAGTCTATTTCATTGTGATTTGTATATCACAGATCAGGTGACATCTGACATAGAATCTTAGAAGCAAATAAGGACTACATACTGTCTGGTTTGCCAGTTCCATTTTGCTGGCTTGTGACTCTAAAAAAGCACTCTTACTTTATTACCAAACCTGCCTTGTCTCTGTGTCTTGCACTGGGGCTCTGTAAAAACACCCACATGGTTTGCTGTGTTTCTCTGAAATATTTCTGGCTCTTGACTGACATCAAAAATTGTTTTTTTTTTCTATAAAAACAAACCCAAGAAAGGTAAAAGCTGCGCTCGGAAGTAAAATAATAAAGACAAAAAGAAAATCAAAAGCTGCCAGCACTCTAAAAGTCCAGTATCTAACTCCAAAAACATATAGTAAAACAGTGAAAAGTGCAGCGCTAAATATATAAAGTGTATAGGATTTTGAAATAGGATCCTACAATGTGACTTAACATAAATTCATATTGAGCAAAAATGCAAAAATCAAAAAATATACAAACAGCATATATTGCAAATGCAAGTGAAAAAAGAAAGAGAACTGAAAAAAGCAAAACAAAAGTCCATGCAAGAATGTTTAATCCATAGGTAGATACAACAAAGCACCCATCCGAGAGAAATGTGAAGAAAAAAACTCCAATAGATGATCCACCATGAAGTGAGTATATAGATTCCGCTTACCGGACGGCGATGACCGCTATTACGGCAGTCTCGCCCAGCACAGGGATTAGGGTCTCCCAAAACTAAGGATACAGCACAGGAACAACAGCTTTAACAGTCGGTCGTTTCCTGGAAACATAAAACAAAATACTCCCATAGCGTAAAACCGTATGACAAAAAGGGGATTTATTAAAATAAAAGGGCTGGGCTTACGAGTGCAGGAAGTGAATTGCGGCATACGGAGACACCGCTGCTTGTTTCGATATCCCTTACGCGTTATGTTCTCCACGACATTGTAAGTGTGATTACTTTTATTTTAATAAATCCCCTTTTTGTCATACGGTTTTACGCTATGGGAGTATTTTGTTTTATGTTTCCAGAAAGGACCGACTGTTAAAGCTGTTGTTCCTGTGCTGTATCCTTGGTTTTGGGAGACCCTAATCCCTGTGCTGGGCGAGACTGCCGTAATAACGGTCATCGCCGTCTGGTAAGCGGAATCTATATACTCACTTCATGGTGGATCATCTATTGGATTTTTTTTCTTCACATTTCTCTCAGGTGGGTGCTTTGTTGTATCTACCTATGGATTAAACATTCTTGCATGGACTTTTGTTTTGCTTTTTTCAGTTCTCTTTCTTTTTTCACTTGCATTTGCAATATATGCTGTTTGTATATATTTTTTTTTTTTAGTCTAAGTAAAATTTGCCTCATCTCTTCTTATGACATAGGGGGTGATTTACTAAAACTGGAGTACTCAGAATCTGGTGCAGCTGTGCATGGTAGCCAATCAGCTTCTAACGTCAGCTTGTTCAATTAAGCTTTGACAATAAAGACTGAAAACTGATTGGTTTCTATGCACAGCTGCATCAGATTTTGCATGCACCAGCTTTAGTAAACCTCCCCCATAGTGACCAAGTACAATACCTTGCCTATTGGGCAGCAAGTCTCTGTAATATTTATGGTCACTATGTTTGGAGTATCATACTCTGTTTTTTACTCTTTTTCTTGAAAAATTTTGACTCATCTTTCCCTCTTACATTATGAACACTTTTTCTTTTGTCTCTGAAATGAAAAGTTGCATTGCAATTTTTTTTCTTGCTCGACATTACTGCTTCAGCTCTGCAATGTGGGTTTGTGGTTTGGAGGTGCTTTGATGCACTCTGGGTATACATTCTGTTCAACTTTGCACACAATACACTGTGGTACTGAATATAATATCACAACAGGCTATGCCCCGCTGCTTGTTTTGCCTCTGTTTGGCAATTTGTATGTCATTGATAGTTTCGATTTTTTTAAAGTATATATATTACAATAGTTTTATTTACTGCATTGGCCCTGATGCTTCCAGCTCTCAATTTAGACTTATTTCTGCAACACAAAAAACACTACCTACTACAAATCTGTTTTGGGGTGAAAATCAGTTATATTTGGTTGCTGCTGCTCGATATAAGCTAAGCAAATACATAAGTTTAAAATAAATGATTAGATATTGAATTTATGCGATGCCAGAATATGTTGTCATTGACACTGTCCCTAAGAGTCCTAGTTTTCTGTAATCACACGTATAGCTTTAAGGCAGAGGTGTCAAACTGGCGGCCCTTCATCTGTTGCAGAACTACAAGTCCCATCATGGCTTTGCCTGAGGGGATCATGATTGTAACTGTCAACCTTGCAATGACTCATGGGAATTGTAGTTCCACAACAGCTGGAGGGCTGCCAGTTTGACACCTGTGCTTTAAAGCATCCCCCAAGAAAATTATTTATTATAATTTTCTAATGTGACAGGTGTGCGGGTGTGAGTGAGCGACCCTAAATGCAAACAGTGGGCATTCTGGGGTCACTCACCACACAACAGTATGCCTGTCGAAATTAAGATGAAAATCAACGTTTTTGACTGACTCTGTTACTACTCTAGCATTAGGTATACTTTATCTTGTGAAAGAACTTTTTAAATATACTTCTTTAGAATATACATTTTGTGATGAAATATTTAGTGATTTAGTATATACACTTTATATCACTTGTGGTGGTGAAGTGTGTCAATTTACTTATATAGAAAAGCACTACATTTAGTATTTATATATGTAGCGCACTACCCCCTGTAGAAGCTGCTGGTAGTTCATTCCTTTCTGTTAGTGTAGCTCCGTTCTCCTCCCCTGCATGAATGACACAGCAGACAGTCCAGAACAGTTGAACATTAAACTTTATTCTTTTCCCTTAATGTATGGCAGAAACGAATGTGCAATATGTACAGTCTGTATCTTCAAGAAGTATGAGCTGTCTCTCTGGACTTTGCAGCTTTCCTCCCTCCTGTTTACTGCTACTTCCCAGCCGTACAGCACTTCCAAGTTATATCCAAAGAACGGTACTCTGAATAAAGTTCTTTGGCCGACTGATTGGATTCCTCCAGGGTATTAATTCTTTAACTCCTTTGCATAGTCTTCTTCATTGACCCGCACTCCAACACCTTTTTTGAGGTATCGATTCTCTAAGGCCGAAGACCTGTACCTCCTCCTTCATGAACCACACTTTAACACCTTTAAGTCTTTTGGAAGCACTGATTCTCTGGGTTTCCACTCACTTGTACTCCTGTTCAACTGTTTGCCACGGAGGGTCGATCTCCCAGTCTTCCTACTGCTGTTAGTAGTAGCAACTTCCTCCTGCTGTTCCTCCATCTCTCCTCCCCGCATGGCACGTTCCCCTTCCCGGAGGGGAGAGTGCCCGAGCTGCACTAGCCCCTACATGCTGTCTTCTTCTTTTTCTCAATCTCCCATTCCGGGAGCATGTGACCTTAGCTTTTATAACAGTCCCGCCCCTGCCCAAGTAAAACAATGATTGGTTCAGAGGGGTCTCCAAAAACTACCTGCCACTCTACTCCTTTAGTGCTCCAACTTTCCAGAACATTTCAGATAAAGTGATGGAAATATTATAGGGCAGAATGTAGATGGCCACACCCTCCTCTATTCTAACAAACCTCCCAACCACATTAACCAACCAGCTTACACCAACAGGGTAAAACACTGGCAATTTTACCTGACATTAATCCTAACTGACTAATTTAGCACACACCTAAGTAGGTGGGTGCTACATATATTTTACTTCAATCTTTGCTAGACTTTGTTTCTAAGAATTTTAGTACCTTGAACGTCCATTCTAAGATCTCCACTAGAGGCTGCGTTTTCGTTCACAGTTCTTTAGCATAAAATCAGCTAATCATTTTGTAGATTATATATTTTAGGATTTTATTAAAATGACTCTGTCACTTTGTTCAATCAGGGTAAAATGTTCAAGGTAAAAGTGCATCCATCAACCCATTTATACTCACCTTACAGTTGCAACAGTGTGTAAAACCAATAATACTGTAAAAGGAGGTGTGATTCTAAGATAATTTTTAGTATCACTGCAAGACATTCCCAAATATCAGCTTTTTGGTTGTAAAGCCCATCTGTGGGCTTTGGTCCTCGAACCTGCTTTGCCATCCTACGGCAACAACTGTGCAGCCTTTAAGAAAAAATCTTTAGGCCTAGTTCACATCTGTGCAGTTACCATTGACCTCTATATAATGTGTGTTTTGATCAAATCACATCAAAGATGCAGCAACCGGATATTTTTGTTAATACAGTTCACTGCACTTTAAATGCCCATAAAATGCACAGGTGTGAACAAGGCCTACATGCCCATTTCCAGGGCTTTTAGAAAAAAGGTTATCTGTGCCTTCTTTTTTTTTTTTGCAGGATGCTAAATGTTGTAAGGACTGATGCCATGTAATAATGCGGTTCTGCTTTCTGCATCATTTTTCTGTGAGTTTAGGGTACTGTGAGTGAGTTTAGGGTAGTGACTTCCCTACAATGCTCTCTCTCTTAACCCACAGGAAGTTGGTTAAATGACGTTGGGCATTGTTTAATCCAGAAAAAACAGGGACAATCACTGAATTGGTGAGTCTACAGTGAAACAAAAACAGTTTAAAACCCTTCAGATCCTCTCCCTAATCCCTAAACAGCCTCATAAACATGTATAACGAAAATGATAGAGGGGATTGTTCAAAAAGGTAGAAGTCATGAGTGAAAACAGCCATACAAAAATCTATTTAATTCATATGACCAAATCGTTGTTAGTATAGTATATTCCATGTATGGGGCATGCATTGGACATCTTAGTCTATAGTAGATCACCAGACCAAAAAAGTGAGAAGGTGGACAATGGAAAGGCCTGGGATTTTGCCAGACACAGGCCGGCTGCTTCAGAAACAAACAGCAAAACAGGCCAGGCCTTTCTATTGTCCATCTCTTCACTTTTATAGTCTGGTGATCCACTATGGACTAGAATGTCCAATATACAAAGACAAGCTACTTTCGGACTTGGACCAAAACTCTTATGCCTCGTACACACGGTCGGACTTTGTTCGGACATTCCGAAAACAAAATCCTAGGATTTTTTCCGACGGATGTTTGCTCAAACTTGTCTTGCGTACACACGGTCACACAAAGTTGTCGGAAAATCCGATCATTCTAAACGCAGTGACGTAAAACACGTACGTTGGGACTATAAACGGGGCAGTGGCCAATAGCTTTCATCTCTTTATTTATTCTGAGCATGCGTGGCACTTTGTCCATCGTATTTGTGTACACACGATCGGAATTTCCGACAACAGATTTTGTTGTCGGAAAATTTTATAGCCTGCTCTCAAGCTTTGTGTGTCGGAAAATCCGATGGAAAATGTGTGATGGAGCCTACACACAGTCGGAATTTCCAACAACAAGGTCCTATCACACATTTTCCGTCTGAAAATCCGACCGTGTGTACGGGGCATTACAGGCACCAAGAACTGATAAGTATACTATGCATGCATGCACCATTCATATAATATACTATACTAACAACAATTTGGTCAATTTGAACTATATGGACTTTGCACAATACATAACCAAAGCCATTGAGCAGCAGGCCTTACGGTGGTGGTTTGTGTTCACTATATGAAATACGGAACTTTACTGGTGTGCGAGGGAGGTTCCTAAAGTGTTCATACAAGTATTCTGGCTATCCAACACAGTTACAGATCCTTGCCTGTGAAGTCAAGATGCATATATATATATATATATATATATATATATATATATATATATATATATATATATATATAGGTTTTGAACAAGTATCCTCCTCTAGACTACAGTACCCCTTGAGATCCCTCTGGGGGTAGAACTAGTACACCGCAGCCAAGGACTTCTCTTTCTTTTATCCACCATCATAAAACTTTGGACTTCTTAACTACTCATACTGGACAGGCACATGCTCATTTATGGTGCTATCCTCTGTGTCTATATACAGACTACATCTTTGGCAAGCCAGGGTCCAACCCATGACCATTTGTAGGATCACCAAGTCCTTGTAACCCCTTAATTTGTTACATATAAGTGTATATACATACACACACAGTATCTCACAAAAGTGAGTACACCCTTTACATTTTTGTAAATATTTTATTTTATTTTTTTATGTGACAACACTCAAGAAATTACACTTTGCTACAATGTAAAGTAGTGAGTGTACAGCTTGTATAACAGTGTAAATTTTCTGTCCCCTCAAAATAACTCAACACACAGCCATTAATGTCTAAATCACTAGCAACAAAAGTGAGTAAATCCCTCAGTGAAAATGTCCAAATTGGGCCCATAGTGTCAATATTTTGTGTGGCCACCATTATTTTTCAGCACTGCCTTAACAATCTTGGGCATGGAGTTCACCAGAGCTTCACAGGTTGCCACTGGAGTCCTCTTCCTCTCCTCCATGATAACTTCACAGAGCTGGTGGAGGTTAGAGACCTTGCGCTCCTCCACCTTCCGTTTGAGGATGCCCCACAGATGCTCAATAGTGTTTAGGTCTGGAGACATGCTTGGCCAGTCCATCACCTTTACCCTCACCTTTTTTAGGAAGACAATGGTCATCTTGGAGGTGTGTTTGGGGTCCTTAGCATGTTGGAATGCTGCCCTGCGGCCCAGTCTCCAAAGGGAGGGGATCATGCTCTACTTCAGTATGTCACAGTACATGTTGGCATTCATGGTTCCCTCAATGAACTGTAGCTCCCCAGTGCCGGAAGCACTCATGCAGCCCAGACCATGACACTCCTACCACCATGCTTGACTGTAGGCAAGATGCACTTGTCTTTGTACTCCTCACCTGGTTCAAAAGAAGAAATGGCCGTACTCTGTACTCAATCAAAATTATTTTATTCAGAACATCCCAAAGTGTTGACAGAAAGCTGGTAGATGCATTTCACACACTTCAAATGTGCTTAATAACGTCAACAGAGGGATGTTCCAATACTTGCGGATTATCCGGCCTTTGGTTTATCTACGAGCCTATTGAGCTTACTATCTGGTAAGCATGTATTCTTAAAGGTGGAGGATCACTGCAAGGGGTGTCGTTTTCACTTTTCACTTTCAGACACTGATCCCTATAAAGAGCCAGTTGGGGACTCTTCCCATCCTTTTAGAAGATTTCGTTTTTGGTCCTGGGCCTTTTTTGTTTATGTTTCACTATTTTGTGCTTTCGGCACTTTTGTGACTTTTATTATATAATATTGATTGTTCATTATTGATTTGTGTGCTATTTAATTCTTAGAGGATTCACATATACTTCCACAATTAGGGATGAGCTTCGTGTTCGAGTCGAACCCATGTTCGACTCGAACATCGGCTGTTCGGTCGTTCGCCGAATTGCGAACGATATGGGCCGTTCGTGCCAAATTCGTGTGGCGCGTCACGGCCCATAATTCACTGCGGCATCGCAGTGCATTGCTTGCTGATGATTGGCCAAGCATGCACTATGACCCGCATGCTTGGCCAATCACAGCGCCGCCTGAAAAGAGAGCCGTAATTGGCCAAAGCCAAGGAGGCTTTGGCCAATTATGGCTCAGGGGATTTAGTACACGCCCCACACTATATAAGGCCGCCTGCACGGCGGCCCTGTGTAGTGTGTGTTCCGGCGTTGAAAGAGATAGACAGAGAGACAGTGTTTGATTTGAGTTAGATAGATTAGGCAGAACAGTCAGTCAGTTAGCTGCACTTACAGTGTATTGTGTATATATATGCATCCCAGGTGTTGCATATATATATATACACTGTACTCAGTTTAGCTAGATCCGTTCCTGTTATCTTCTAGACTATTTACATTTAGTGCAGTGCGTCCTGCTCACAGTGTTCAGCTAGATCCGTTCCTGTTATCTTCTAGACTATTTACATTTAGTGCAGTGCGTCCTGCTCACAGTGTTCAGCTAGATCCGTTCCTGTTAAATTCTAGACTATTTACATTTAGTGCAGTGCGTCCTGCTCACAGTGTTCAGCTAGATCCGTTCCTGTTATCTTCTAGACTATTTACATTTAGTGCAGTGCATCCTGCTCACAGTGTTCAGCTAGATCCGTTCCTGTTATCTTCTAGACTATTTACATTTAGTGCAGTGCGTCCTGCTCACAGTGCTCAGCTAGATCCGTTCCTGTTATCTTCCTACTGACAGGCAGGCTTGTCTTGTTACAGTATTAACAGCTACCTAAAGAAAATTACTGGTGTTCTTTTGATCCTATTAGTACCACGGTCAGGCAGCTAGACTATTTACATTTAGTAAAGTGCGTCCTGCTCACAGTGTTCAGCTAGATCCGTTCCTGTTATCTTCTAGACTATTCACATTTAGTGCAGTGCGTCCTGCTCACAGTGTTCAGCTAGATCCGTTCCTGTTAAATTCTAGACTATTTACATTTAGTGCAGTGCGTCCTGCTCACAGCGTTCAGCTAGATCCGTTCCTGTTATCTTCTAGACTATTTACATTTAGTGCAGTGCGTCCTGCTCACAGTGTTCAGCTAGATCCGTTCCTGTTATCTTCTAGACTATTTACATTTAGTGCAGTGCGTCCTGCTCACAGTGTTCAGCTAGATCCGTTCCTGTTATCTTCCTACTGACAGGCAGGCTTGTCTTGTTACAGTATTAACAGCTACCTAAAGAAAATTACTGGTGTTCTTTTGATCCTATTAGTACCACGTTCAGGCAGCTAGACTATTTACATTTAGTAAAGTGCGTCCTGCTCACAGTGTTCAGCTAGATCCGTTCCTGTTATCTTCTAGACTATTTACATTTAGTGCAGTGCGTCCTGCTCACAGTGTTCAGCTAGATCCGTTCCTGTTATCTTCCTACTGACAGGCAGGCTTGTCTTGTTACAGTATTAACAGCTACCTAAAGAAAATTACTGGTGTTCTTTTGATCCTATTAGTACCACGGTCAGGCAGCTAGACTATTTACATTTAGTGCAGTGCGTCCTGCTCTCAGTGTTCAGCTAGATCCGTTCCTGTTATCTTCCTACTGACAGGCAGGCTTGTCTTGTTACAGTATTTACAGCTACCTGAAGAAAATTACTGGTGTTATTTTGATCCTATTAGTACCACGGTCAGGCAGCTAGACTATTTACATTTAGTACAGTGCGTCCTGCTCACAGTGTTCAGCTAGATCCGTTCCTGTTATCTTCCTACTGACAGGCAGGCTTGTCTTGTTACAGTATATAAAGCTACCTGAAGAAAATTACTGGTGTTTAGGGATGAGCTTCGTGTTCGAGTCGAACCCATGTTCGACTCGAACATCGGCTGTTCGCCCGTTCGCCGAATTGCGAACGATATGGGCCGTTCGCGCCAAATTCGCGTGGCGCGTCACGGCCCATAATTCACTGCGGCTTCGCAGTGCATTGCTTGCTGATGATTGGCCAAGCATGCACTATGACCCGCATGCTTGGCCAATCACAGCGCCGCCTGAACAGAGAGCCGTAATTGGCCAAAGCCAAGGAGGCTTTGGCCAATTATGGCTCAGGGGATTTAGTACACGCCCCACACTATATAAGGCCGCCTGCACGGCGGCCCTGTGTAGTGTGTGTTCCGGCGTTCATTGAGAGAGAGAGAGAGAGACAGACAGTGTCATTTGATTTGAGTTAGATAGATTAGGCAGAACAGTCAGTCAGTTAGCTGCACTTACAGTGTATTGTGTATATATATGCATCCCAGGTGTTGCATATATATATATACACTGTATTCAGTTTAGCTAGATCCGTTCCTGTTATCTTCTAGACTATTTACATTTAGTGCAGTGCGTCCTGCTCACAGTGTTCAGCTAGATCCCTTCCTGTTATCTTCTAGACTATTTACATTTAGTGCAGTGCGTCCTGCTCACAGTGTTCAGCTAGATCCGTTCCTGTTATCTTCTAGACTATTTACATTTAGTGCAGTGCGTCCTGCTCACAGTGTTCAGCTAGATCCGTTCCTGTTATCTTCTAGACTATTTACATTTAGTGCAGTGCGTCCTGCTCACAGTGTTCAGCTAGATCCGTTCCTGTTATCTTCTAGACTATTTACATTTAGTGCAGTGCGTCCTGCTCACAGTGTTCAGCTAGATCCGTTCCTGTCATCTTCTAGACTATTTACATTTAGTGCAGTGCGTCCTGCTCACAGTGTTCAGCTAGATCCGTTCCTGTTAAATTCTAGACTATTTACATTTAGTGCAGTGCGTCCTGCTCACAGTGTTCAGCTAGATCCGTTCCTGTTATCTTCCTACTGGCAGGCAGGCTTGTCTGGTTACAGTATACAAAGCTACCTGAAGAAAATTACTGGTGTTCTATTTGATCCTATTAGTACCACGGTCAGGCAGCTAGACTATTTACATTTAGTACAGTGCGTCCTGCTCACAGTGTTCAGCTAGATCCGTTCCTGTTATCTTCCTACTGACAGGCAGGCTTGTCTGGTTACAGTATATAAAGCTACCTGAAGAAAATTACTGGTGTTCTATTTGATCCTATTAGTACCACGGTCAGGCAGTTAGACTATTTACATTTAGTACAGTGCGTCCTGCTCACAGTGTTCAGCTAGATCCGTTCCTGTTATCTTCCTACTGACAGGCAGGCTTGTCTGGTTACAGTATATAAAGCTACCTGAAGAAAATTACTGGTGTTCTGTTTGATCCTATTAGTACCACGGTCAGGCAGCTAGACTATTTACATTTAGTACAGTGCGTCCTGCTCACAGTGTTCAGCTAGATCCGTTCCTGTTATCTTCCTACTGACAGGCAGGCTTGTCTGGTTACAGTATATAAAGCTACCTGAAGAAAATTACTGGTGTTCTATTTGATCCTATTAGTACCACGGTCAGGCAGCTAGACTATTTACGTTTAGTACAGTGCGTCCTGCTCACAGTGTTCAGCTAGATCCGTTCCTGTTATCTTCCTACTGACAGGCAGGCTTGTCTGGTTACAGTATATAAAGCTACCTGAAGAAAATTACTGGTGTTCTATCCCAGCTTAGTGCAGCTACAGGCCATTAGTATGTCTGGAAGGCCAAGAAGGAGAGGCAGACAGTCACAAGCCAATAAGAGAGGGCAAGCAGGCTCTGTGTCTAGTGCTGGTCGTGGAGACGGTGCATCCTCATCAGCACGTGGCCATGGGACACACTTGGCCTTTTTTTCGGCAGCTGGCCTTGTTGAGCCGCAACATGCGGAAGACTTGGTCGAGTGGATGACCAAGCCGTCCTCATCCTCCTTATCCTCTCTCACCCATGCCCAGGGTGCTTTGTCTGGCAAAGCAGCGGCCTCTTCCCTCAGATCAATGTCATCAGTGACTCCTTCCCTAGCTCCACCATGTCCTCCTGAGGATTCCCTCGAACTGTTTGACCACAGTGTTGGGTACATGCTCCAGGAGGATGCCCAGCGTTTAGAAGGCTCTGATGATGATACTGAGCTCGATGAAGGCAGTAACATGAGCACGGACAGAGGGGGTGCCCAAGAAGGACAGCAATCTGGCAGTCATGCTCCCCCTGCTGCAGCATACTGCCAGGTTTGCTCCAGTGATGAGGAGGGAGGGGATGATGAGGTCACTGACTCAACGTGGGTGCCTGATAGGAGAGAGGAGGAGGAGGAGGAGGAGGAGGAGGCGGCACATCACCAACGAGGCAGGATGCCCTCCAGGGGCCAGCCTAAGGGCAGCACATTGACTGCATCACACCCCAAAGCTCCACATGTGCAGGGCGCTGCAGTCTCTGCGCGTTATTCAAAAAGTTCTTTGGCGTGGGCCTTTTTTGAGACGAGTGCATCAGATCGCACCGCTGCTATTTGCAACATATGTCTCAAGCGTATCTCGCGTGGCCAAAACATCTCCCACTTGGGTACCACATGCTTGACCAGACATATGTTGACCTGCCATGCAGTTCGTTGGCAAGCGTATCTAAAAGACCCACACCAAAGAACAAAGAGGATCTCTCCTTGCTCCTCATCAGCTGAGATTTCCAACCCCACTAGACCTCCAGTCCTCTCTGAGACCTGCAGTAAGAGGAATGAAGGTGTAGAATTAGGTGTGTCACAGCCAAGTACTTGTGGGCAATCTGCTTTTGGTACACCGACGTCAGATTGTACCAGGCAAATTTCCCTGCCCCAGCTGCTGCACCGCCGAAAAAAGTTTGCTCCTAGCCATCCACATGCCCAGCGGTTGAATGCTAGCTTGGCAAAATTTCTAGCACTTCAACTGCTGCCTTTTCAGTTGGTAGACTCTGCCCCCTTCCGTGAGTTTGTGGAATGTGCGGTTCCTCAGTGGCAGGTACCCAAACGCAACTTTTTCTCACGGAAGGCGATTCCGGCTCTCTACCGGCATGTGGAAGGCAATGTCCATGCCACGCTGGACAGGGCGGTCAGCGGTAAGGTGCATATTACCGCTGACTCATGGTCCAGCAGGCATAGACAGGGACGTTACCTAAGTTTCACGGCGCATTGGGTGACTCTGCTGGCAGCTGGGAAGGATGCAGGACAAGGTGCAGTAGTGTTGGAGGTTGTTCCGCCACCACGCCTCCAAAATGCTAATGATTGTGACACACCTCTCTCCTCCACCCCCTCCTCTTCTTCTTCCTCCATGGCCTCTTCCTCGGAACCAGCAGTGCTCCGTAGTCGTTCAAGGGGCTACGCAAGTACGCAGGCCAAAAGATGCCATGCGGTGCTTGAGCTGGTGTGCTTGGGGGACAGGAGCCACACTGGGGCAGAGGTTCTGTCAGCTCTGCAGGGGCAGGTTCAGAGGTGGTTAACGCCACGCCGACTTAAGGCAGGAATGGTGGTTTGCGACAATGGCACCAACCTCCTCTCTGCCCTCCGACAGGGACAAATGACCCATGTGCCCTATTTGGCTCACGTCCTTAACTTGGTGGTGCAGCGGTTCTTGGGCAGGTACCTGGGCTTACAGGATGTCCTGAGGCAGGCCAGGAAAGTCTGTGTGCATTTCCGCCGGTCATATAATGCCAGTGCTCGGCTGACGGACCTCCAAAAGGAGTTTAACCTGCCCAAGAACCGCCTAATCTGTGACATGCCCACCAGGTGGAACTCAACGTTGGCCATGCTGCAGCGGCTGCACACGCAGCAGAGGGCCATCAATGAGTACCTGTGTGACTATGGCACCAGGACAGGGTCAGGGGAGCTTGGTTTTTTTTCCCCACACCAGTGTGCCATGATCAGGGATGCATGCACTGTCCTGTCACCATTCGAGGAGGCCACGAGGATGGTGAGCAGTGACAGTGCATGCATCAGTGACACTGTCCCCCTCTTCCTGCCTCTGTTCTGCCTCAAGTGCCCTGTCCATTATTCCACGCAGCGTGTGCTCCAACAGGTGGACAACCTGTTGGAGCACACGCTGCGTGGAATAATGGACAGGGCACTTGAGGCAGAACAGAGGCAGGAAGAGGAGGACTTCCTTAGCTCTCAAGGCCCCCTTTATCCAGACAGTGTTCCTGCGTGCCCGCCGATCACACAGGAAGAGGAGGAGGAGGAGGAGGAGGAAGATTGTGTCAGTATGGAGGTGGAGCCTGGCACTCAGCATCAGCAGCAGTCTTTAAGGGATCAGTCCCAAGAAACACATGGACTTGTACGTGGCTGGGAGGAGGTGGCTGCGGACGTTGTTGTCCTTAGTGACCCAGAGGACTCCGGACCGAATGCCTCAGCAAACCTACGCTGCATGGCCTCCCTGATCCTGCAAAGCCTGCGTAAGGATCCTCGTATTCGTGGTATCAAGGAGAAGGACCAATACTGGCTGGCAACCCTCCTTGATCCACGTTACAAGGGTAAGGTTGCGGACCTTATCTTGCCATCGCAGAGGGAGCAGAGGATGAAACATCTTCGGGAGGCCTTGCAGAAAGGTCTGTGCAATGCGTTCCCAGAGACTGGGAGGTTACAAACTCCTGTTTCTGGACAACGTGTTGCTGAGGCTTCGGTCAGTCAAAGAAGGAGCGGTGGAGAAGGTGGCCGTCTGACCGATGCGTTCAGACAATTTTTTGGTGCCCCAAAGTATGATCGGTTCCAGCAACCATCGCCAGCGTCTGTTTTACATGGTGCAGGAATACCTAGGGGCAAGATCAGACTTGGACACCTTTCCCACCGAAAATCCTCTGGGTTACTGGGTCTTGAGGATGGATCACTGGCCAGAGCTTGCACAGTATGCAATTGAGCTACTGGCCTGTCCTGCATCCAGCGTTCTTTCGGAACGCACATTCAGTGCTGCTGGAGGCGTGGTAACCGATCACAGGGTGTGTCTGTCCACCGACTCGGTCGATCGGCTGACCTTCATAAAAATGAATCAGTCTTGGATCACCACCAGCTACCAAGCACCTGATGCTAATGTAACCGAATAATTTTTTTTGAAATCTCAGATCCCTTCAAAGACTGCCTATGCTGATGCTGAGTGACTATCCCTGAGTAATTATCCTCTTCCTCCTCAATCATCACGCTGATAGCTTGTAAGAACATTTTTGGTTCTGGGCGCCACCACCAGTGCCTAAGGCACAATTTTTCAGCCCCTGTTTAACAGGGGCGTGTAATTACAATTTTTGATGTAATACTTTGCAGCAGGGCTCGTTCCTGCATTCCAACTAGAGTGTCTGTGAGGGGTTGCAGTGTTGTGGCACCAGCACCGGTGCCTAAGGCCCAATTTTTCTGCTCCTGTCTAACAGGGGCGTGTAATTACAATTTTTGATGCAATACTTTGCAGCAGGGCTCCTTCCTGCATTCCAACTAGAGTGTCTGTGAGGGTTGCAGTGTTGTGGCACCAGCACCAGTGCCCAAGGCCCAATTTTTCTGCCCCTGTCTAACAGGGGTGTGTAATTACAATTTTTGATGCAATACTTTGCAGCAGGGCTCATGCCTGCATTCCAACTAGAGTGTCTGTGAGGGGTTGCAGTGTTGTGGCACCAGCACCAGTGCCTAAGGCCCAATTTTTCTGCCCCTGTCTAACAGGGGTGTGTAATTACAATTTTTGATGCAATAATTTGCAGCAGGGCTCGTTCCTGCGTTCCAACTAGAGTGTCTGTGAGGGGTTGCAGTGTTGTGGCACCAGCACCAGTGCCTAGGGCCTAATTTTTCAGCTCCTGTTCAACAGGGGCTTGTAATTACAATTCTTGATCTAATATTTCACAGCAGGGCCCTGTGAGGGCTTACAGTGTTGTGGCCACAGCAACACCTAAGGCCCAAATTTCTGCTGCGTATATAGGGCAGGACCCTACTTTCAAACATCTAACTTACAAACGACTCCTACTTGCAAACGGAAGGAGACAACAGGAAGTGAGATGAAATCTACCCCTAGGAAGGGAAATTCTCTCCTGTAAGAGTTAATATGGGAAAACAATTTCTCCTTTCCACTGATGCTTTCCAATCCTTGTTCCACAAAAAAACCCAAATTTTCAAAAAACATTTTTCATTGGGACAAAAAGTGAGGTGAAATCTTCTGAAGAGGAGGAAAGACAGCAAAACAAATGTCACAGGGGTGATAACCCTTCCCTATGTTTTCCAAAAAGCTTAAAAGAGATTTTTTGGCTGGAGCTAAACACGTTAAAAATGTACCCGTTCAAAATTACAAAGAGATTCTACTTAACAACAAACCTACAGTCCCTGTCTTGTTTACACCGCCTGTATACTGCTGTTCAGAGTATATAGGGCCTTTCCTTATTTTAATTTGGGTGCGGGGTTCCCCTTAATATCCATACAAGACCCAAAGGGCCTGGTAATGGACTGGGGGGTACCCATGCCGTTTGTCTCACTGATTTTCATCCATATTGCCATGACCCGACATGACATTAAACCCGCAAGCAGTTTTAAATGAGATTTTTTCCTTTAAAAATGACATTTGGTGCAGGGACTGTTCTAAACACGGGAAACACGCGTCACTTTACAGGCATACTATAGACACCCCCAGGTACGATATTTAAAGGAATATTTCACTTTTTTTTTTTTACTTTAAGCATCATTAAAATCACTGCTCCCGAAAAAATGGCCGTTTTTAAAAGTTTTTTTTGCATTGATACATGTCCCCTGGGGTAGGACCCGGGTCCCCAAACCCTTTTTAGGACAATACCATGCAAATTAGCCTTTAAAATGAGCACTTTTGATTTCGAACGTTCGAGTCCCATAGACGTCAATGGGGTTCTAACGTTCGTGCGAACTTTCGGTCCGTTCGCAGGTTCTGGTGCGAACCGAACCGGGGGGTGTTCGGCTCATCCCTACTGGTGTTCTTTTGATCCTATTAGTACCACGGTCAGGCAGCTAGACTATTTACATTTAGTACAGTGCGTCCTGCTCACAGTGTTCAGCTAGATCCGTTCCTGTTATCTTCCTACTGACAGGCAGGCTTGTCTTGTTACAGTATATAAAGCTACCTGAAGAAAATTACTGGTGTTCTTTTGATCCTATTAGTACCACGGTCAGGCAGCTAGACTATTTACATTTAGTGCAGTGCGTCCTGCTCACAGTGTTCAGCTAGATCCGTTCCTGTTATCTTCCTACTGACAGGCAGGCTTGTCTTGTTAAAGTATTTACAGCTACCTAAAGAAAATTACTGGTGTTCTTTTGATCCTATTAGTACCACGGTCAGGCAGCTAGACTATTTACAGTTAGTGCAGTGCGTCCTGCTCACAGTGTTCAGCTAAACCTACAAGTTAGTGGGGTGCGTCCACCTCACAGTGTTCAGCTAAAGCTACCTGTAGAAGGTTGGTGGTGTTCTCATACTACAGGCAGGTAGTTGATTTTGCTAGCTGCAGTATATATATATATATATATATATATATATATATATATATATATATATATATCCCAGCTTAGTGCAGCTACAGGCCATTAGTATGTCTGGAAGGCCAAGAAGGAGAGGCAGACAGTCACAAGCCAATAAGAGAGGGCAAGCAGGCTCTGTGTCTAGTGCTGGTCGTGGAGACGGTGCATCCTCATCAGCACGTGGCCATGGGACACGCTTGGCCTTTTTTTCGGCAGCTGGCCGTGTTGAGCCGCAACATGCGGAAGACTTGGTCGAGTGGATGACCAAGCCGTCCTCATCCTCCTCATCCTCTCTCACCCATGCCCAGGGTGCTTTGTCTGGCAAAGCAGCGGCCTCTTCCCTCGGCTCAATGTCATCAGTGACTCCTTCCCTAGCTCCACCATGTCCTCCTGAGGAGTCCCTCGAACTGTTTGACCACAGTGTTGGGTACATGCTCCAGGAGGATGCCCAGCGTTTGGAAGGCTCTGATGATGATACTGAGCTCGATGAAGGCAGTAACATGAGCACGGACAGAGGGGGTGCCCAAGAAGGACAGCAATCTGGCAGTCATGCTCCCCCTGCTGCAGCATACTGCCGGGTTTGCTCCAGTGATGAGGAGGGAGGGGATGATGAGGTCACTGACTCAACGTGGGTGCCTGATAGGAGAGAGGAGGAGGAGGAGGAGGCGGCACATCACCAACGAGGCAGGATGCCCTCCAGGGGCCAGCCTAAGGGCAGCACCTTGACTGCATCACATGTGCAGGGTGCTGCAGTCTCTGCGCGTTATTCAAAAAGTTCTTTGGTGTGGGCCTTTTTTGAGACGAGTGCATCAGATCGCACCGCTGCTATTTGCAACATATGTCTCAAGCGTATCTCACGTGGCCAAAACATCTCCCGCTTGGGTACCACATGCTTGACCAGACATATGTTGACCTGCCATGCAGTTCGTTGGCAAGTGCATCTAAAAGACCCACACCAAAGAACAAAGAGGACCTCTCCTTGCTCCTCATCAGCTGAGATTTCCAACCCCACTAGACCTTCAGTCCTTTCTGAGACCTGCACTGAGAGGAATGAAGGTGTAGAATTAGGTGTGTCACAGCCAGGTACTTGTGGGCAATCTGCTTTTGGTACACCGACGTCAGATTGTACCAGGCAAATTTCCCTGCCCCAGCTGCTGCACCGCCGAAAGAAGTTTGCTCCCAGCCATCCACATGCCCAGCGGTTGAATGCTAGCTTGGCAAAATTGCTGGCACTTCAACTGCTGCCTTTTCAGTTGGTAGACTCTGCCCCTTCCGTGAGTTTGTGGAATGTGCGGTTCCTCAGTGGCAGGTACCCAAACGCCACTTTTTCTCACGGAAGGCGATTCCGGCTCTCTACCGGCATGTGGAAGGCAATGTCCATGCCTCGCTGGACAGGGCGGTCAGCGGTAAGGTGCATATTACCGCTGACTCATGGTCCAGCAGGCATGGACAGGGACGTTACCTAAGTTTCACGGCGCATTGGGTCACTCTGCTGGCAGCTGGGAAGGATGCAGGACAAGGTGCAGTAGTGTTGGAGGTTGTTCCGCCACCACGCCTCCAAAATGCTAATGATTGTGACACACCTCTCTCCTCCACCCCCTCCTCTTCTTCTTCCTCCATGGCCTCTTCCTCGGAACCAGCGGTGCTCCATAGTCGTTCAAGGGGCTACGCAAGTACGCAGGCCAAAAGATGCCATGCGGTGGTTGAGCTGGTGTGCTTGGGGGACAGGAGCCACACTGGGGCAGAGGTTCTGTCAGCTCTGCAGGGGCAGGTTCAGAGGTGGTTGATGCCACGTCAACTTAAGGCAGGAATGGTGGTTTGCGACAATGGCACCAACCTCCTCTCTGCCCTCCGACAGGGACAAATGACCCATGTGCCCTGTTTGGCTCACGTCCTTAACTTGGTGGTGCAGCGGTTCTTGGGCAGGTACCCGGGCTTACAGGATGTCCTGAGGCAGGCCAGGAAAGTCTGTGTGCATTTCCGCTGGTCATATAATGCCAGTGCTCGGCTGACGGACCTCCAAAAGGAGTTTAACCTGCCCAAGAACCGCCTAATCTGTGACATGCCCACCAGGTGGAACTCAACGTTGGCCATGCTGCAGCGGCTGCACACGCAGCAGAGGGCCATCAATGAGTACCTGTGCGACTATGACACCAGGACAGGATCAGGGGAGCTTGTGTTCGGCTCATCCCTATCCACAATCAATTTGGTGTCCTTTCATATATACTCTAACACATGGTATGAGGGTTTAGCGCAGTTTTTTTCTTTGTTTTGGTCCCATTATTGTGTATTGAACATTGGAACTGCAGCTCTTTTTAGCTTTATTCTAGCACAGTGTTTTCTTGTTCCACATGTGCTTAATCATTACCATTCAATTCAAAGAATTTTGATCGAGTACAGAGTGCGGCCATTTCTTCTTTTGATTGTATGCGGAGGCGAACCGAGGCGTACACCTGTCCAGATCATCAGGCTTTCAAAAGCTCACCTGGAGCAGCGAGTCTTCTTGTTTGGCTATCTAGCTCCTCACCTGGTTGCTGCCACACACGCTTGACACCATCTGAAGCAAATAAGTTTATCTTGGTCTCATCAGACCACATGACATGGTTCCAGTAATCCATGTCCTTAGTATGCTTGTCTTTATCAAACTGTTTGCAGGCTTTCTTGTACATCATCTTTAGAAGAGGCTTCCTTCTGGGGCAAAAGCGGACCAAGCATTCAGACCAATTTGATGCTGTGTGTGGCGAATGGTCTGACCCCCCACCACTTCAACCTCTGCAGCAATGCTGGCAGCACTCAAACATCTATTTCCCAAACCCGTATGAGAGATTGAGAGCGACAACACCAAATTTAACACACCTGCTCCCCATTCACATCTGAGACCTTGTAACAATAATGAGTGACATGACATTGGGGAGGGAAAAATGTCTAATTGGCCCCAATTTGGACATTTTCACTTAGGAATGTACAGTACTCACTTTTGTTGCCAGCGGTTTAGACATGAATGGCTGTGTGTTGAGTTATTTTGAGGGGACAGAAAATTTACACTGTTGTACAAGCTGTACACTTCCTATTTTACATTGTAGCAAAGTGTCATTTCTTCAGTGTTGTCACATGAAAAGATATAATAAAATACTTACAAAAGTGAGTACACCTCTGACATTTTTGTGAGATACTGCATATATACATATATATATATGTACAATTTACATTGATGTGAGTGAGGTGGATGAATGTTTTTAGGTGTGTGTGTGTAGAAATGTGTTATGGTACCATTTTAAAGTTCATGTATTTACATGTTTAATACAATTCATAAAATGATATTCTATAGAGCCCAGTGAGTTGAAGGATAAAGTGATTTATCTATTTGGAGGTGGTCGAGCAGAAATCAGGTTATTGTGTTATTGTGTATTGAACATTGGAACTGCAGCTCTTTTTAGCTTTATTCTAGCGCAGCGTTTTCTTGTTCCACATGTGCTTAATCATTACCATTCAATTCAAAGAATTTTGATCGAGTACAGAGTGCGGCCATTTCTTCTTTTGATTGTATGCGGAGGCGAACCGAGGCGTACACCTGTCCAGATCATCAGGCTTTCAAAAGCTCACCTGGAGCAGCGAGTCTTCTTGTTTGGCTATCTAGCTCCTCACCTGGTTGCTGCCACACACGCTTGACACCATCTGAAGCAAATAAGTTTATCTTGGTCTCATCAGACCACATGACATGGTTCCAGTAATCCATGTCCTTAGTATGCTTGTCTTTATCAAACTGTTTGCAGGCTTTCTTGTACATCATCTTAAGAAGAGGCTTCCTTCTGGGGCAAAAGCGGACCAAGCATTCAGACCAATTTGATGCTGTGTGTGGCGTATGGTCTGACCCCCCACCACTTCAACCTCTGCAGCAATGCTGGCAGCACTCAAACATCTATTTCCCAAACCCGTATGAGAGAGTGAGAGCGACAACACCAAATTTAACACACCTGCTCCCCATTCACATCTGAGACCTTGTAACAATAACGAGTGACATGACATTGGGGAGGGAAAAATGTCTAATTGGCCCGAATTTGGACATTTTCACTTAGGAATGTACAGTACTCACTTTTGTTGCCAGTGGTTTAGACATGAATGGCTGTGTGTTGAGTTATTTTGAGGGGACAGAAAATTTACACTGTTGTACAAGCTGTACACTTCCTATTTTACATTGTAGCAAAGTGTCATTTCTTCAGTGTTGTCACATGAAAAGATATAATAAAATACTTACAAAAGTGAGTACACCTCTGACATTTTTGTGAGATACTGCATATATACATATATATATATGTACAATTTACATTGATGTGAGTGAGGTGGATGAATGTTTTTAGGTGTGTGTGTGTAGAAGTGTGTTATGGTACCATTTTAAAGTTCATGTATTTACATGTTTAATACAATTCATAAAATGATATTCTATAGAGCCCAGTGAGTTGAAGGATAAAGTGATTTATCTATTTGGAGGTGGTCGAGCAGAAATCAGGTTCTTATTCAATTCAGTTTTTGAGTCTACAGTACACAGCACCGGGTGAATTTAGCAGCTGCAACAAATTTTCTATTTTGTGCTCCTGCCAGGGCCTCTCATTTTTTAATCTGGGCTCAAGCTGGAGTTTGGTTATAGAGCATAAGTTTATTTAACCTCCTTAGCGATATTCCTGAGTGTGGCTCGGGGTAAATTTTCAGTACCAAAGGCGGTAACCCCGAGCCACACTCGGGATCGCATCTCAGCATCCAGGCAAAGTTACTTACCATGTCCCAAGGATCCTGCGATGTCTCCCCGCTGTGTGTGCGAGCCGTGTCTCCGCTCGATGTATCACAGCACCCGGCTAAGTTCCCTGCAAGCTTTGCGACGCACGGGGGCGGAGTACGGCAACAGATTCAATAAGTTAAAAACACACAATACATACAGTACACTGTCATCTTACAGATTACATTACTGTATAAAATAATTTCACATCCCTTTTGTGCCTAGTGGTTTGTCCAGTGTCCTGCATGCAGTTTTATATTATAAATACTGTTCTTTCTACCTGGAAACTGGAGAATGTCCATAGCAACCAAAAAGTGTCTCTTGAAATCAAAAGTGGTTTTAGACCAGCTAGAAAACAGCGATAATAAATTAGAATCACATGCAGAATTGAGTGATAGTGATTTGTGGGGAAATCCGTCATCAAACACTGAAAGTAATGACAGCAACAATTCTGCAACTGAGAAAATTTCAGTGTTTTTGATTTGATTACATTATTGAATAATTTTTATTATTATTTGTTATAATTATTTATAGTTATTTATTATATTATAATTTATGATTTCGTGTTTTTAAACTTTATCATACCCGGGATGTCTACTAGACTCTTGTTTGGACAAATTTAAATGTGTTATTCCTAAGAATTACAGGCCTACAATATAAAACGCCAAATTTACATGCAAAACATTGTACCACATTGAGCATCAAAAATCTGACATAATCATACCGCCAGGGAGGTTAAAAAAAATGAATAAGAACAAGGGACATTACTTACTATTCGTGTGATGTGTCCCTTGTGGTACTATCTACTTGTTTAGTAGAAACCTTCCTCCTCTGATCCTCCCCATCCCCGCCACCATAATCTTTTGGTGTGGGGGTTAATAGAGTCTGTCATATGAACTCTTTATGAGCGCCTGACCAATGGTTCCATTTACGCTTGCCTCCTCCATTCATAGATGATATATTTTAAGTTGTAAAATTTTCTTCCATGAATGAAAATCTATGAAAGAAGGATGGAAAGGTCATTCTCCTCCTTCATTCATTGATCATTCAGTTCACCAGAGAACTAATGCCGCGTACACACGAGCGGACTTTACGGCAGACTTTGCCCGGCGGACTTTTCGACGGACTTTACGACAAACTTTCCGAATGAACGGACTTGCCTACACACAATCCACCAAAGTCTGTCGTATTCGTACGTGATGACGTACGACCGGACTAAAACAAGGAAGTTCATAGCCAGTAGCCAATAGCTGCCCTAGCGTGGCTTTTTGTCCGTCAGACTAGCATACAGACAAGCGGGCTTTTCAACCGGACTCGAGTTCGACGGATAGATTTAAAACATGTTTCAAATCTAAGTCTGTCCAACTTTTGAGAAAACAAAGTCCGCTGGAGCCCACACACGATCAAATTGTCCGACGAAATCCCGTCCGCCGGGCAAAGTCTGCCGTAAAGTCCGCTTGTGTGTACGCGGCATGTGGGTGAGCTGCAAGAAAGGGGAACATACTAAGCACAGGAACAAGAAAAAAGTATATAAGAAGAGATGGCAATGGAGTACAAGACACAGCCTCACTCACTTTTTGTCATGGAATGCTACAAACCTCATAAGATTTCAATCCAAGTGCCCCAGAACCGATCAATACTTCTGTCTGTCAGTAAGCTTAAACTTGTAACCACAATTTCTTTTTGCAGAATGTCTATGTAAGAAAAATGCTCTCATTATTTTTTGGGAAATTCCCTTTTCCACATTAATGCAGTCTTTTTAACTGATGCACCAGCAATAAAGGCACCAATTAACCGTCTTTTAGTAATTGTGATAGTCACTCTATGTTCACTCGAAAACATGCACATCAAAGTGCCAAGTGATATACCTTTTATAGTTGACACATACTGCTAATTGGCACTCAATCTAATATGATTCTCCTTTGCAGTTGTTTGTCATTTTGATTTAGCACTCCAGAGTTAGACTCCTGTTTCATGTGGTGTTTTCACTATTTTATTTACCAATGTAGAAACTGTTATAAATTTAAATAACTACTATCTAAATGAATAATTATGTAATAACCGTAATTTTATTTACAAGACTGACAAAGCTAATAAATGCTGCTGTTAACAAAACAAGACTAAATAATTCAGAATATTGACATGTTATGTGATCACAGAAGAAAGAAGTCTTATGGGTATTTTGTCTACGTAAAAAATGAACTGGTATGTGATGATTACCATGGAAAATTGAACAGTCAATATCCTAAGGCATAAACAAGAAATGGTAAAGTGTTCAATATCAGTACAAATAGAATATGTGATCAATGTCTCTGTACATCTAAATCCTACAACTGGTACAGTACCAGGTTAATTAATCTTGTATAATCTGGAGTGTAAAACCATTGCAAGTTAGACAGAAAGGCAATGAGACTTGGAAACCATAATAGTAGTGGCAAAAGTCATAACAATAATATAGCTAATATTTTAGAGCAACTTTCTCGCTAAAGAACTGTACAGAATAATGCTGATCTGTTGAATATAGTTCAATCTTTAATCACTCACATAATTCTAAATAATATTAATTAATAATTAGTCTATCGATGTACTCTCCCTAAAGTTTCACTGTGCTCAATGTATTCATAATCCTAGTGTTTTTAAAACCATATAACAACATACACTATATTACCAAAAGTATTGGGACACCTGCCTTTACACACACATGAACTTTAATGGCCTCCCAGTCTTAGTCCATAGGGTTCAATATTGAGTTGGCCCACCCTTTGTAGCTATAACAGCTTCAACTCTTCTGGGAAGGGTGTCCACAAGGTTTAGGAGTGTGTCTATGGGAATGTTTGACTATTCTTCCAGAAGCATTTGTGAGGTCAGACACTGAAGTGGGTAAAAAGGCCTGGCTTACAGTTTCCGCTCTAATTCATCCCAATGGTGTTCTATTGGTTGAGGTTAGGAATCTGTGCAGGCCAGTCAAGTTCCTCCTCCCCAAACTTGGTCATCCAAGTGTTTATGGACCTTGCTTTGTGCATCTACAAACTATGAGATACTTTTATGGAATTTGTATTTAATTATGTTTAGTTAGGATAAATATAGTGTGCGTTGTGCATAACAATTGTTAATTTGTCTATGGTACTGGGTCAAGACATACACTTCAGTTCAGACTGTAGAACACCTTGTGGGATACCATAAGAAAGAAAAACTAGGTTACAACAGTATTTTTACAGATGTTGTTATTGTTATCTGCCTTTTAGAAGAAATTGGACTTTCAAGACTACAATGTTTTTTGTGTTTGATCTGTTAATATTGCATATGCCATGGTATCATATGTTTCAGAAATGTCCACAAGAATGAGGATGAAGACTCTTGCCGTAGGAGATCACTCATAGTGACTGACTACTGCATCCTTTCATGAATCCTTACTGGAAATCTTCTTGCTTCCAGCTGCCAAGGTTTATGAACATACAAGATTTTCCACTAAACATAATGGATATGTATTGTTTTCCATCTGACCATGTAGCTGTTTTGAAGACATATTAGTGGTGATTCATTTGTTCAGAATTCAGTTAGTATTCAGTTAGTAGTTCAGTTAGTTAGTAAGTATTTTGTAGGAAGGAGTTGTCTCCTTCAGTTATCTTGGAAATAACTCTGTGTTGTTTTTGAATGCTAGCACCAACGGGTAAATTGGATTTGGGTCAAGAGCCCAGAATGTTGTACAAAATTCTAGGATCATTTTCATAGTATCTCTGCCAAAGTTTGTTCATGGAGGTAAAGAAATAGTTACTTTTTAAGTTTTTGGTCTTTTGGCACAGATATTGTTATGCTGGTATGAAGGGGCCAAGCTTGAGAAAAAGGAAGTTAATTATTCACATCCCTCTCTCTGGAAGCAGTTTTTGTGGGTTTTAGACAAGTTGAATTTCTGAGCTTTCCAGCTGAAAGGCATAATGTAGCTGTAACCTTTTAGCAGGTGCTTTTTTTGTCTATTGAATTTAGGCACTGTTTGATCAAAATGTATGCTTCTTTGTGCAAGATTCTCACAACTTTCTTTTCAGTCTATATCCCCACAATATCAATAATGTAATAGTGCTGGCTTATTATTTATTATTCTAGGGGCATGAAACAGGTGTGGAGCTGCAATACCAAATTTTCTGGATAGAATTGAGGTTATTGGATGGAACAGAATATTCCTACTGTATAATTTAAACTGATGAATATCAGAGAGCAGATATCTTTCTTATGCCCTGTACACACTATAGGATTTTCCGACAACAAAATACATGTTTTTTTTCCGACGGATGTTGGCTCAAACTTGTCTTGCATACACACGGTCACACAAATCTTGTCGGAAATTCCGATCGCCAAGAACGCGGTGACGTACAACACGTACGACGAGCCGAGAAAAATGAAGTTCAATAGCCAGTGCAGCTCGTCTGCTTGATTCTGAGCATGAGTGGAATTTTTTTGCATTGCAATTGTGTACACACGATCGGAATTTCCGTCAACGGGTTTTGTTGTCCGAAAATTTGAGATCCAGATCTCAAATTTTGTGTGCGGAAATTCCGATGGAAATGTCAGGGCTGGGCTCAGCCCTTCCTTCACTGAGCTGGCCGCTCAACTGTCGGCTAATTGCCAGTTCCTTTCTCTCCACAGTGACTCAGCTGTTGATGATCTGCTCGTCAGTCCTGTCTACTTAAAGCCGTCCAGCTCACTTCATCTCTGCCTTCGCCTTTGGTCACATCTCAGAGACTTTTTCCTGCGTTCCTGTTGAAGACTTGCTCGGCTGACGTCCCATCCTGGCTTCTGATCCTGCTTGCTGTACTACTACGTTGATCTCTGGCTCTCTGACATTGGCATTGGCTGACTACCCGATCTGGTTACTGAACTCTGGCTATGTATTGACTACACTTTCTCTGTTTACCTTTTTATTATTATTAAACAAATGTGATTAACTGTACTTCTGTCTCGGTTTGATTCATGGTTTCTGACAGGAAAATGTTTGATGGAGCATACACACGGTCGAAAATTCGGACAAAAAGCTCCCATCGAACATTTTCTGTCGGAAAATCCGACCATGTGTACGGGGCATAAGAGTGACAGGTGCAGAAATCTCTGCCACCCTTAAAGTCATTCTTAACAGAAGAGATGTGGCAACCAGTAAAGTCCACGGCACTAACTTTTGCTTTGGCCTTTTTTTTCACACATGGTTTAGTTGGTAATGACCTTTTTCTATGTGTCATGTATTTTTGCAGTAGGAAGTCACAGTAAACACTGCCTGCTGTTAGAAGAGGGGTAGTCTCCAGAGTGAATAAATGTTGGGAGTAACAAAAATGGAAATTAAAGTGCCACACCACTGATAAGAGGTCCAGATACAACTGTATTCCAGTGAAAGTCAGAGGGACAATCCAAAAATTTACCAATGTCTTTCAGGGGTCTAAGAATGCTGCCTTCATCAGGGCTAGAAAGAAACATAAGGACATGTCCATATCAATCTGATATCAATACAACATACATTTTTTTTGGGTCATATTTAAAACCAAATACCCAGTAACCAGTAGTATCGGGAGTATAAAAATTCAGGTACTATTGAAAAGAAAATCAATATGCAAAATCCTAAAATGTGAGAACATGAATAATAAACTATACCATTTCTATTCATCAATTGGTTAAACAAAAACACAATAATAATACAAAAATCATCATCATCATCATTAAAATAATACCATCTGTTTAAAATTTGGACCTAATGAAAATAAATATATACAAATTCATACATTGTACAATCGCTGAACAATATACCCTAACCTTACCAGCATCATACCTTATGAGTAAAACCCCCAAAACAGGGTCCATTGGTAGTGGATCCAAAGGGGGGAATTTAATAATGAAATAAGGACAGTTTTTGGCGCTTTGGTCCTTTAAAGTGACCTGCACCAAATTCAGAAATCTGTACCCAGTTTGGTAACTTTAAAAACACATGCAGCAGATTCTGGTAGTTTTTAATTGCAGCACTTTTTTAGAGTAGTGCTTTTAATGCACCAAACTCCAAAATAATTTCTTCCGTAGATAATGAAACTGGAAGTAATTAAGAACTACTCTAAATTGGTACAGAGACAGGTAGAGTGCCTGTCCCTGTCCACAGTGTAGCAGAGCAGCATACGCTGATACTCCATCCCTTCACAGCCGACAGCCTCCTAACAACCAATGATGCTGCAGTGGGTGGAGCCTGACAGGAAAACTGAGATGCCAGTTCCCCATCAGGTCCATTCTCACAGTGTTATTGACAGCAGGCAGTGGGTGGATTCTTAATCCAATGCAGGCAGTCCATTGGCTAAGGATCTGCCCATTGCCTAATGCAAATCATGAGGAGAGCTGACCTGTTGGGGAACTAGAGTTTGTAAATCCCCATCAGGCTCTGCCTCCCTCAGGTACATAACTCCCTGCTGCTGCACTGTCTGTATGACAGCATCAATAGCGGGGATGGAGTACTGGGGTCAGAGTGTCTATTTGGACATTTTAATCTCAGTGTGCTTCCAAACTCTGTGCCTACCCCAGATCTATGTACTTGTTTACAACAGGTACATGAAACCCACACCGATATTTGTTGTGTGGTGGCGCATTGAAATTCTAAAGAGTGTCTTAGAAATTCTGTATGAATTCCAGGGATTGTGTCTATGATAAAAGAAAAGGTTTTGTCTTTTTGAATATAATCTCAAACAGCAATCCCATGAGGTTCATAAATATACTTTTTATACTTCCAATACTATTGGCTAATGGTTATTTGATTTTAAATATGACTCCAAGGAGAGGATATTGTATTGATATTAGGCTGATATGGAGATGTCCTTATGTTTTTATAGCCCAGATGAAGGGACATTCTTCAACCCCTGAAAGATGTTAGCTGCTTTTTGGATTGTCCCCCTGATTTATTGGAATAAAAGTTGTATCTGGACATCTTAGCAGTGGTGCGGTGCTTCGATTTTTGTTACATTACACTACAACCAAGAAGACCGTGGAGATCCTCTGGGGTGTAGAAGCTGTCTGCCCAGGAACCAGATCATTTACATCAATATCAATACTTTAAGATAGCAATATCAGTGAGCTAGCCATATGGGTCCAGTACTATTTTTGCACTTTTCTCATCTAAATATTGGGAGTTGCTCCCAGGAAGCTGATCCATATCACATCAGCAATTTGTGCATCTGGAAGCTTCAGGCCTGTGGTAGATTGCTCTTATAAGTTCCAGATCATGTACAAGGCTACGAGAGGGCCAGTCCTAACCGGGGTTTGGCCATAGGCACCCTGGGCTACACATTTCCTCTGATCTGTGGGATAGTTCAAAGGGATGAAGTTTAATACAGCATTTACAAGGGTATCCACAATAAATGATGCCAAATTCTTTCTGCACGGTGGATAACAGTTACATATTGTACACAACACTGAGGCCATATTACAATTTTCCTCTACTGTATATATACAGTATGGTACATAATAGTATAAAGTGAAATAAAAACTCTTGACTGTTGTATAACTATCTTATGTAAATTTTTCGTTTTGGAGATGAATTTATCATATCCTATATTCGTAAACAGTGTTACAGACTTCTTCCATACACGGTTTGCTTTTTGTTTGTGTGTGTGTGTGTGTGTGTGTGTATATATATATATATATATATATATATATATATATATATATATATATACATACACATACATACATACATATACAATATATTCTATAGTTAGTTGTAAACAGTACATATACCATTTATAAACGTGAAAGTCAAATTGGAGAAAAGAAAAAAAAATACTACTATATACTGTATACTGTAAATATGGATAATGATATAGTATGACATCTTTTATATTCAGTCACAAGCTTACAGCAAGCAATATTGCTAACATGCTCTCCCGAGAATTTCCATCTGCTTACCGAGTTTGTCCAAGCATTGCCCAGGGCAGTAAACTATGGCACTGACAATTTGATTAATGCTGGAAAGTGAAGAGCAAGATAATAACAGGCTGGTTTACATATCCTAAATCTATTTGTTTTATGTAAATGTTTGAGTATTTTAACACTCACTGCTTTGGACATTTTAGTTGACTAAAGGGATTCAAAATTCTTTGTCAAATGTTGCCTAAAGGCAGACTCGCTCTCATTTTCCAGTAGCAAGTAGTGCTTTTTCCCTGGAAAGTTGAAGGCATATTTGTTGGCTATTTGGAAGCTGTGTGATCGTACTCCAATGCTGTACAATTAAGCTGTTACATGTATGCTGGCAGAGCCAGCAGTGGTACTAAATAGATTTAGTATTAAAATGGATACCTGTTTCTTTTATTGGTATTAAAAGGCTTAAAACACATATGGTAATAAACAATCCAGAGTGACATAAATGCAACTTCATGCAAATAACTAAATACACAAATGTCAAATAACTTGACATACACAAGGCTCATGGAGCTTTACACAAGGATAAGGCTCTTTATTTTCAGCCACGTGACTGTAATTTTCTGATTTCTTTGGACTCAGCTAAAAATAACTGTCGTTTTTTTGAAAATAACTGTCATTTTTTTGAAAATAACTGTCATTTCAAAAAAATGACAGTTATTTTCAAAAAAATGACAATTATTTTCAAAAAATGACAGTTATTTGTAGCTGAGTCCAAAAAAATCAGAAAATTACAGTCACGTGGCTGAAAATAAAGAGCCTTATCCTTGTGTAAAGCTTATCCTGCTGTTTTGGCTTTGCTAAATAAAGTGGTACTAAACACTAAAGGGTTCTCTGCATTAAGGTAAAAAACTTTGCACTGCCTGTTACCCCCTTCAACACTTACCCTATCAATCCAGTGCTGAAGGGTTTCTCTCCCTCTCTTCCTGGTCTCACAGGCTTTGTTCAGGCTTTGCTGAGTGAATCAAATCCAGTAAAGAGGGAGTTGGAGTACCCTATCGATCCAGTGCTGAAGGTCTTCTCTCCCTCTCTTCCTGGTCTCACAGACTTTGTTCAGGCTTTGCTGAGTGAATCAAATCTAGTGAAGAGGGAGTTGGAGGCACAGCCAAGCAGTGCTGTGTCTATTTATGGGTTCACACAGCCTGGCTCAGGAGCAAGCCCGTATGTGTACCCCCATAGCAAACGCCTTGCTATCGGGCATACAGAGAAGAGTAAGAATGGAGAAAGCCAAGGGAGGACCTTAGAAGAGGAAGTAAGCAACACCATTTAATTAAAAAAGTGACTTTACAATTACTTTTAATATGATTGAAGTGTGCTGTGAACCAGAGCATCTTTAGTTTTGTTTAACCAGTCCTGAGATTTACAAAGCCTGCCAACTGCACGGCCAATTTAGTGTTTCTCATTTTATTAATAGTTAAGCAATACATCCTTGTCACCTCTTGCTGCCAGCCTTCGATAGGACAGTGAAAGAGCATAGCAGACATATGGGTCATAGCTCCCAATTGTCCCTGATTTCGAGAGACTGTCCCCCATTCGGAAAAAAATCTCACTGTCCCTCATTCCTCCTCATTTATCCCTCAATTTTGTCTGATCTATAGAGTTGTATAAAAAATGCACTACTTATCTATCAAAAAGTGTGACAAAAAAAGTACTTGTGGGTTTTTTTTGTACAATTTTCCTTTAAGGGGCATGGCAAGGGTGTGTGTCCTAAGTCTACATACTTTTGCTAATAGGTGTCCCTAATTCCCATTTCAGAAAGTTGAGAGGCATGTATGAGGTCATGTCTCTCCTCTCTCCTACCATGAGCATATTCCTTGTTGGCATATGTGCTTGTAGTAGAGGCTGATTAGCTCCTGGTGCTAGTCCTCCCTCCCCCAGTCCCACTGTACAGTGGATTACAAAACTCTTATACCAAGACACATTCAAGTCCTTAAAACTAGTTGCCTTTAAAATGCATGTGTTTAAATTTGGTTTCTACATAACTGCAATGCATGATGTTTGTTTTATATGTCTGGAGTTCAGCTTTAGTAAAGTTCAGCTTTAAAGAAAATGGATAAAAAAAACATTCCAGGCTAATGCTAAGCATAAATGTAGCAGTAATTTGAAAGTGTTAGAATATGACCTTTTCGTGCAACAAATAATTACACATGAACTTTTCTCAATGATAGATATAAGCTGAATAATGAGGAAAAGGTCCAGCATGTCCATTGTATGAAAGAGCCTTTGGGTATTAGTGTAAACAATCACTGGACAGACTACTGGAATTATCTTTTTACAGCAAGTGAGATATTCCATAAAAATGCAGATGGAATCTGGGATCAGCCATTCTGTAACACAGGCTGATGCCTGCAAAGATTATACAGGTTTCTAGAATGGGCATTTACATAGAAATAGTGATTCAGAAAAAAAATTGCACGATTTAAACCTTTAAATGTTTGATATTCTCTGACATCCTCAGTGAAAAATGGAATGAATTGGAAACAGGCAAATAAAGTTATGTGTAGCACAAATTATTTTAATAAATACACAACAGATCAAAAAAATACCAATTTAACTTCTTTCTTGTAATAAGTCAGTAGATGGGTCAAGTTTAACGTAGATGTAGCCAGCAGGCCTTAGTACCTAATACCCTTGCATTCTGTGGTGGGGAAATCTAACATAGCTCCTTCTCAGTACTGCCAGTACACCTTCAAAGTTTCATAGTTGGTAAGGTTGAATAAAGACACTAATCCATCCAGTTCAACCTGTGTAGATGTATGTGCCAGGCCAGAAAAATTCCAGGCAAGGCCAATAAAAAAGGGAGAACTTGCCTGCAGCGGTATAAGAGAAGGGAAAATTAGATTGAGGAGAAGCTATAGAGAAAGAATGTGGCTGAAGTGGGGAGTGGAATGTAGCTTTGTGGAAGGGTATGCTGGCAGGAAGAAGACTGTGAGCTTTGCAGAGTGGGGCTGCAGTGAGAAGAATGTAGTGGAGGGGGTGCTAAAAAAAAGGGGCTTCTGGCAAGGGTGAAATTATTTTTTACTGCTGTCTGCGAGAGATTTTTTTTTTTTTTTAGTTGTACTGTATTTGATAGCTGCTGGTTGGGAGAGATTATATTGTTTAGGTGCAAATGCGTAGTTTCAAATATTGATTAAATATTAAGGTGGTTGTAAACCCTTACAAACCACTTTTTGCTACAGGTAAGCATATAATAAGGCTTACCTGTAGCTATCGTGAATATCTCCTAAACCTGCACGGTTTAGGAGATATTCCCTGTATCAGCATGTGCTGGCGTCATCGGCACATGCACACTGAAGCAACGGCTAGTTCGCGCTGTTGCTTCAGCTGACATGCAGTTACCGACGCATGCGTGCACTTTAACTGTGTATGGTAGGGTACCAGCCCAAGGGGACAGTAGAAAGACAATTGTCACCCCATAACAAGAAGTGTCCAAATAAGGATCCGATGGTAGAATTACAAGGTATTGTTTTAATGAAAGCTGCATATTTAAAGTAATTGAATACTGTGTTTGAAATAACAATGCTGGTTTAAAGCATTTTAACAATTGCATTTAGATATACTTTAGATATACTTAAACTGGTTGTAACCAGCCATCCTACACAGTAGGCATGTGCAATTCGTTTCGTTCCGAATTCGTTTTTTAACGATTTTCAACATATTCGTTAATTCGGGAATATCCAAATTAACGAAAACCCGTTTAACAAATTTTTTCTGAATATTCGTAAATTCGATAAAATTGGACATTCGTAAATTCGGGCATTCGTACATTCGCAATTTACAAATGTACTTTCGTACATTCGTACATTAGTAAATTAGTGAATTCGTAAATTTGTAAATTTGAAAAGTCGGAAATCTGAATTAATAGTTAACTAATAATAACTTAACTATTTATAATTACTAGTAACTTTTAAATTATAGGTATTGTAATTTCCTTTCAAATTTGGCTGTTAGTGAACGTAACACATACAAATTTATCCGAAGTTATGAATGATCCAAAAAAAACGTAATGGAACGTAATGAATAAATAATAATAAATAACAATAATAATAATAACAACGTTTTATTATTATTATTTATTATTAGTTTGTTCCGTTCCATTTGTTTAGATGCAGCATTCATTTTGGATAATTTGTAACTTCGGATAAATTCGTATTTGTTACGTTCACTGACAGTCAAATTTGAAAGGAAATTACAATACCTATAATTTAATAGTTAGTTACTATTTCAAATTTTTGAATTTTCGGGTTTTTGGATTTTCAAACTTCGAATTTACAAATTTCCGAATTTTCTAATTTACAAATGTACGATTTTACGAATTTACGAATGTACGAATTTACGAATGTACAAATGTAAAAATATACGAATGAACAAATGTACGAATGAACGAATGTTTGAGTTTACGAATGTACGAATGTACGAATTAACGAATTTACGAATGAACGAATTTACGAATCGCTATCATAATGAATGCCCTGAAAAACGAAAAAAAATAATAAACTAATGAAACGAAAATGAAAATGAATGAATTTTTTGTCTGTGCACATGTCTACTACACAGTGTACATGTTTGTCAAAAAAGATGCCTCTAAATACCTTTTATTCAGATCTCTTCTGTCCATCATTTTCAATAAGCATGTACACAGTGTGTTATGGTTAGATAAAAGAGAGGGTCTGGCAGTGAATTTTTTTTAATAATAGCAGCAGAAGGGGGGGGGACACACAGGAGCTGACAGGCAGAGATTGGATTGGATATAAATTATTCTTGTGTATGATCTTTCTCACTTTTCATCTTGTGGCTCTGAAGAGAAGGAGGATCTCTTTCTCTAACATAAAAAAAAAAAATGTTAAAAAAATAAAAATTATAAAAAACTACTTGCAGCTTGGTTCATCCAACATAGTGGGCCAAACAGTAGCTCTGCAAAATTGTCATAATAACATTTTATGTACAGCACATTTTTTTGTATATTACCTTTATATATTTTCCACCTATGCACTAAATTTCTGTTTTACTCCACAGTGGTGTCTGACAACTGTTTTGAAGTACTGTTGTACTGTTGTATGAATCACTTACAGAGCACTCCCCGGTACTGTATGTATCTCCTAATATAAAGTGAGCCTTTCACCCAGATTATGCAGACTAAAAAAACTCTGAACAAGCATTTAATTCACTTTGAAACAATCCCTCATTCACCTCTATCTATAGACTTTGGAGAAATGCATCTTTTCCAATTACTTTCTATTATTCTAATCTCTTTCTACTAGCCCTCTAATGTAAACACACAGCAGGTGTTTCTTAGGCCCATTGACTCTCAAAGTTCCTCTTTTACCAAAACTGGTTCCCATTACCCCGAAAAATTATAACCTAGAAATCTGATATACGATAATATTTGTTCAAGCTGTTCTTTACCCTGTCTCATTTCTAAGTAATACCTTCAATGCAGGGGCAGCCCGTCCATTAACCACACAGGCCCAGAAGATTTGGTTGCTCAATGACCAGAGCATTTTTTGCGATACGGCACTGCGTCACTTTAACTGACAATTGCGCAGTCTTTCGAAGCTGTGCCCAAACAAAATTGACATCCTTTTTTTTCCCCCACAAATAGAGCTTTCTTTTGGTGGTATGTGATCATCTCTGCGGTTTTTATTTTTTGCGCTATAAACAAAAAAAGAGAGACAATTTTGAAAAAAACACAATATTTTGTACTTTTTGCTATAATAAATATCCCCAATTTTTTTTTAAAAAAGTAAATTTTTTTCTCAGTTTAGGCCGATATGTTTTCTTCTACATATTTTTGGTAATAAAAATCACAATAAGCGTATATTGATTGGTTTGTGCAAAAGTTATATAGTCTACAAAATAGGGGATAGATTTATGGCATTTTTATTATTATATATTTTTTTACTAGTAATGGCGGCGATCTGTGATTTTTATCATGACTGGGACATTATGGCGGACACATCGGACACTTTTGACACATTTGTGGGACGATTGACAATTATACAGTGATCAGTGCTATAAAAATGCACTGATTACTGTATAAATGTGACTGGCAGGGAAGGGGTTAACACTAGAGGGCGATCAAGGGGTTAACTGTGTTCCCTGACTATGTGTTCTAACTGTAGAGGGCATGGCAGATCTTGGTTCCTAGCTATTAGGAACTCACGATCTGTCTCTCCTCACAGAACAGAACAGGGATTTGTGTGTTTACACACACACACGTCTCTGTTCTGCCTCACGTGCCCGCGATCGCTCGTGACCGGCGGTCATAGCGAACCGTTAGCCATGAGCATTGGTACCCCGCAGTGCAGCGGGGGCGTGTTCGCGGACCTCTGACGGCACACGCACGCCTGCTATCCCGCTTAAAGGAGCCAATGTATAGCTACAATGGCTCCTGGGAACGTGCCAAACTACCACCGTATAATGACGGCGGCTGGTCGGCAAGTGGTTAGGGGAGCACGGGCGTTGCCCCCTCATCCATCGCTATCCATGCATCCGACCCCTTTCAAGACACTGGCACATGAATTCCAATGCAGAGGGGCTTTTTTTTGAAGCCTTGATTAGAGCCAGAGGCTCTAATAGGCTTCAATATAGGGTAGGCTCGGGTCGCAGAGAGTGCGCGCTGAGCCCACCCAGGTGTGTTACAACAGCGAATCAATATTCGCTGTCATAACACTGATCTTCCTCTTGGCCAATCAGGAAGCAGGATTTGACACTGGTCACCTGATAAAGGTGACCTAAAAGGACAGGCGATCCTATTGGATGCCTAGGAGGAGAAGGGGAGGAGCTGGAAGCAGCCATGGAGGAGAGGACACTCGGAGCGGAGCCGCTACACCGCTCTGCCTGCCACCCGTCACCTGCCACGATGGGGTAAGTGCCAGGCAAGACCGGAAAACAGCAGGGGGTGGGTGCCACTTAGGGGGGTGGGTTGTTGTTTGCTGCCCCTCCCCCCAAAAAAAACACCAGTCGCCACTGCTTCAATGTAATAAGTATAACCAGTGTCAAAAATTGTTATCCCTTTCCCTATGGCTTGGTAAAAAGATTATTGTTGCAAATATCCAAATTATACATCTCTTTAACAAACTATTTAAACATTTCCCAACTTAATGCCACATGTTCTTTAACTTTCTGCAGTAAAACTACATATGCTGGACAGAGTGACTCACATTTTAGACAAGTCTTCCCTTTCCACCCACAATATCTTGCTGTGGATATATAGGGGTTGTTTTAATAAAGGTAAAATTTCACTTTGCAACCGATGTTGAACTCTGCAATGGAATTGTCCCCAGAGCATAGTGAAAGAGGGGAAGCTCTGCTGATTTACATCATCCAACCAAAAGCAAGCAAAAAATGTTTTTCTTTGTACATTATTGGATATTCTTTGCATAATAAAACCACCACATTTATTAAGCTCTGGGACAAATTCCCTTGCAAAGTGAATAGCCTATTTGTCTACAGTAGATCAACCCTATAGGCTCTATTAATCAATTTAAAGTAGATTTTTCTAAGATAGGTTCCCACAATCCACTTATGTATCTTCTTATAACCTTCCTACAGTAATTTGCCTAAATTTTCTAACTTCAGAAAAGTGTTCCTCCATATTAGGGATGAGCCGAACACCCCCCCCCCCCCCCGATTGGGTTTGCAGCAGAATATGCGAACAGGCAAAAAATGTGTGCGAACACACAAACACCGTTAAATCCTAGGGGATGCGAACGTGAAAAATAAAAAAGTGCTAATTTTAAAGGCATAGTTATTGCCATAAAAAGTGTTTGGGGGCCCGGGTCCTGCCCCAGGGGACATGTATCAATGCAAAAAAAGTTAGCATTTTTTCGGGAGCAGTGATTTTAACCCCTTCCCGCTGATTGTACGCAGATATGCGGCCTTGGTTTTCGGGGGTTATACCGGGTTAATGCCTACAGCTGCAGGCATCATCCCGGTACCATTTTTTAGATCAGATATTCGGCCGTGTCACATAAAATATTGCAACAATCGCCAATTTATTCTCTAGATTCTCTGCTAAAAAAAAAAATATATATATATATATATATATATATATATATATATATATATATATATATATATATATATATATATATATATAATGTTTGGGGGTTCTAAGTAATTTTCTAGCAAAAAATATGTTTTAATTTGTAAACACCAAATGTCAGGAATAGGCTTAGGCATGAAAGGGTTAATAATGCTTAACGTGAAATAATAAAAATGAAATATTCCTTTATATATTGTGCCTGGGGGGTGTCCTTAGTATGCCTGTAAAGTAGTGCATCTTTCCCATGTTTATAACAGTACCACAGCAAAATTACATTTCTAATGGAAAAAATGTAATTTAAAACTGCTCGCTGCTGTAATGTATCGTCGGATCCCGGCAATATAGATAAAAATACAAAAAATACCAACAAAAAAATATGGCATGGATGTCATCCCCAAAAATCCATACCAGGCCCTTCAGGTCTGGTATGGATATTAAGGGGAACCTCTCACCCAATTTTTTTTTTAAATGGTGTGGTGGTCCCCCAGGCCCCCAGGCACTATATACTCTAAACAGCAGTATATATACTATACGGCCTGCCCTATATATTCTGCAGAAAAACTGGGCCTTAGGTGTTGGTGGTACCAGAACACTGTAAACCCTTACAGTTACTTTTATTGGGGGCAGGAACGGGCCCTGCTGTGAAATATTGTATCAAAAATTGTAATTACATGCCCCTGTTAAACAGGGGCAGAAAAATTGGGCCTTTGGTTTTGGTGGCACCAGAACACTGTAACCCCTCACAGTTACTCTAGTTGGGTGCAGGAATGGGCCCTGCGTTGAAATATTATATCAAAAACACAACACTGTAACCCCACACAGATACTCTTGTTGGGCGCAGGACTGGGCCCTGCTGTGAAATAATAGATCAAAAATTGTAATTACATGCCCCTGTTAAACTGGGGCAGAAAAATTGGGCCTTGGGTGGTGGTGCCACAACACTGTAACCCGTCACAGATACCCTTGTTGGGCGCAGGAATGGGCCCTGCCTTGAAATATTATATCAAACATTGTAATTACATGCCCCTGTTAAACAGATGCAGAAAAATTGGGCCTTGGGTGGTGGTGCCACAACACTGTAACCCCTCACAGATACTCTTGTTGGGCAGGAACAGGCCCTGCGTTGAAATATTATATCAAAATTTTAATTACATGCCCCTGGTAAACAGGGGCAGAAAAATTGGGCCTTGGGTGGTGGTGGTGTGGTGCCACAACACTGTAACCCCTCACAGATACTCTTGTTGGGCACGGGAATGGGCCCTGCCTTGAAATATTGGATCACAAATTGTAATTACTTGCCCCTGTTAAACAGGGGCAAAAAAATTGGGCCTTGTTGGGTGCAGGAACCAAAAATATTGTTGGAAGCTAGCATCATCAAGATTGAGAAGGAATAGGATAGTCAGCATAGACAGCAGAGTTACCCAGTGCGTCATGAAGGAAAGGTAACGTCCCTGCCCATGCCTGCTGGACCATGAGTCAGAGGTAATATGAACCTTACTGCTGACCGCCCTGTCCAACGAGACCAAAACATTGCCTTCCACATGCGATAGAGAGCCGGAAAGGTCTTCTGTGAAAAGAAATGGTGTTTTGGAACCTGCCAATGACCCCCACAAATTTTTTTTTTAATTTTGGTTCGGGTTTCCCCTTAATATACATACCAGACTCGAAGGGTCTGGTAATGAACTGTGGGGAAATCCATTACCATTTTTTTCAATGACTGCGTATTGCCGGAACCGACAATTCATTATAGCCGCAAGCACTTTTAAATGACTTTTTTTCCTTTAGTGATGTCATTTTTTGCAGGGACTGTTGTAAACACGGGAAACATGCGCCACTTTACAGGCATACTGTAGACACCCCCCCCAGGTATGAAATTCAAAGGAATATTTCACTTTTATTGTTTTACTTTAAGCATTATTAAAATCACTGCTCCCGAATTTCAAAACTTTTTTTTGAATTGATACATAGTTACATAGTTAGTAAGGTTGAATAAAGACACCAGTCCATCCAGTTCAACCTGAGTGAGTTTGGGTGCGTATCTACAATCATCCCTATTTTTATTTAAGGTACCCATATAGCGCCGCCAATTCACGCAGCACTCTGCACATACATCGTACACCCACATCGGTCCCTACCCTCAAGGAGCCCACAATCCAAGGTCCCCAACTCACATTCATATACTAGGGCCAATTTTGAACAGAAGCCAATTAACCTACCAGCATGTCTTTGGAGTGTGGGAGGAAACTGGAGTACCCAGAGGAAATCCACGCAGGCACAGGGAGAACATGCAAACTCCAGGCAGGTAGTGTCATGGTTGGGATTCGAACCAGCGACCCTTTTTACTGCTAGGTGAGAGTGCTAACCACTACACCACTGTGCTTCCCTCAGGGATACATGTCCCCTGGGGCAGGACCCAGGTCCCCAAACACTTTTCATGACAATAGCATGCATATAAGCCTTTAAAATTAGCACTTTTGATTTCTCCCATAGACTTTTAAAGGGTGTTCTGCGGCTTTCGAATTTGCTGCGAACACCCCAAATTGTTCACTATTCGGCGAACACCCGATGTTCGAGTTGAACATCGGGCTCATCAACAAGAGCTGAGAGGAAATCCCTCCAAAGCGAGGGAATCCCTTTGTGTTAACAGGGCCATCAAAACTAGTGTCCCCATTGGAAGATTCCCCTCTATTACTGTTCTGGTGTCCCCCACAATTTGGGATATTCTTTTTTAATTTCACTTTCAATGATAACAATATAAAAGAGGGTGAATCTCCCTAGCAGGGGCACAGACAGCAATAGAAACTGACAGGTGTTCTAATCCTTCTCCACTCTATCCCAAAATAAAAAATAAAAAAGCTTTGCCTTTGGTTATACATTACCTTTTTGCCGGTTAACCTCCCTGGCGGTATGATTATTTCGGATTTTAGGTGCTGAAAGCGGTACAATTATTTTGCATGGAAATTTGGCGTTTTATATTGTAGGTCTGTAATTTTTAACAATAACACACTTAAATCTGTCCAAACAAGAGTCTAGTAGATATCCCGGGTATGATAAAGTTTGAAACACAAAAACATAAATTATAATATAATAAAAGAAAAAAAATAATTAAAAAAAATAAAAATAAATAGTAATAAAATTAATTTCCACACGATTCACTATCGCTCAATTCTGCAAGTGTTCTAATTTACTATCGCTGTTTTCTAGCTGGTCTAAAGCCATTTTTGATGTAAAGGGACACTTTTTGGTTGCTATGGACAATCTCCGGTTTCCAGGCAGAAAGAACAGTATATGCAATATAAAACTGCATGCAGGGCATGGGCCAAAGCACTGGGGACAAAGGGGATGTGAAATCATTTCATACAGTACTGTAATCTTACAGATTACAGTACTGTATGTGTTATGATTTTACACTTTTTTTGAATTTGCCGCCAGGCTCCCCCCCCGTGCGTCGCGCCGCTCGCAGGGAACGGAGCCTGGCACGGAGAGGCTTCGGAGGAGGACGGAGCCCGCAGACACAGCGGGGGACATCGCAGGATCCCAGGGACAAGGTAAGTAAGGAAGCACCAGGATCCTGCTATGTAATCCCGAGTGTGGCTCGGGATTACCGCTAATGGTCCTGAATTTTAACCCCGAGCCACACTCGGGAAAACCGCCAGGGAGGCTACACATCTCTATCACAATAAATATTACTGGAAGATTAATCACTTCCTGCCCAGCCTTCAGAAGAATTACAGCTGGGCAGGGGTTTCACTGTTTTGAGTGGACATCATATGACATCCTTCAGAACAAGCTGCTCGTGCGTGCCCCCTTTGGACACACCACATCTCCAATCACAGTAAAGAGCCTATGACATAGTCCAATGTCCAATCACAGCTGATCACAGTGTAAATAGGAATGTCATGCTGACAGTGTGTGAGGAGAGGAGAGCCGATAAGCAGCTTTCCACAGTGGGGACATCTGTACTGATAATCAGTGCAATGATTATCAGTGCAGCCCCATCAGTGATGCCTGTCAGTGCCCACCAGTGCTGTCAATCAGTGCCCGTCAGTGATGCATGTCAGTATCCATCAGTGCCACCCATCAGTGCTGTCAATCAGTTCACATCAGTGTTGCCTATCAGTGCCCATAAATGCTGCCCATCAATGCCCATGAGTGCCGCCTATCAGTGCCCATTAGTGCCGTGTATTAGTGCAGCATATTAGTACCTCCTCATCAGTGCCACCTCATCAGTGCAGCCTATCAGTGCCGGTCAGGGCAGCCTCATCAGCACACATCAGTGAAGGAGAAAAATTACTTATTTACAAAATTTTATAACAGAAACTAAGAAAAACGTTTAAAAAAAAATCAGTCGTTTACAAAAATAAAAAACCTAGTGGTGATTAAATACCACCAAAAGAAAGCTCTGTCTCAAATAAAATGATAACAATTTTGTTTGGGTACAGTGTTGTATGACCACGCAATGGTCATTCAAAGTGCGACAGTGCTGAAAGTTGAAAATTGGCTTGGGCAAGAAGGGGGTAAAAGTGCCCTGTATTGAAGTTACATTTTCTTCTAAAACCCTTATTGGTTTGGAGATTTTCCAAAATAAGACTTCACATAGCCTGACTGTTGTAGCACTTCTCCTCAATAGTTCCTATATAATCCATAATCAAACAGAAAAACATAGACCATTAGTTATTCCTCAAACGTGGCAGCTGATAAGGGGATATCCATGGCCTGCTGGTTCAGGGCCTGGACCAGCAGAAGAGCCTGGGCAGCAGAGGGAATCTAATGTGGGCAGGGAGGGTGATCAGCAAAGCAATTATTGGAACCCATCTTTTGTATAGCTCTCTACAGCAGCTGAAAGTCATCACGAGGGATTGAAGGGGAAGCTGGCTTTCAGCTGCTGCAGAGTGATCCATAGAAAAGATCAGTTCCAGAATCTGCCCCTCACTGCACCAATAACCCTCCCTGTATACCATCCTCTTCCCCCTGCTGCCTGGGCCCCCCTGTGTGCCCCCCACTTGCAGCGCTACTAGCTTCCCTCCCGCCGGCAGCTATAGGCACACCGGGGGATGTTTCAGGATGGATAGTGGGAGAAGGGGCCAGTAAATATGTCATACTTACATGAACACAATGAGTGAACACATGAGTGATGTGGTACCGATCACACACAGTGTTTATTCATAACTGAAGCATTGTAAGCTGTTTACTAGAAATGTCATCCCCTGTCCCTTTCCCGTTCTCCAAAGTGAGATATCAGGAATCTGTTTCGCCCCATGACATTTCACCGAAGCCCCCCCCCTTCCACCACCACCACCAACATTGTGAAAAAATAAATAAGAAACAATAAGACACTGTAAAAGATAATAAATGATTTAAAAATACAAAACATTAAGGGCCTGCTTCCACACAGCTCTAACCCCATACAAAAACATTGATTCTGTACAGGTATAGCCCCAAGACCTCATTCAAACATAGTGCTTTATTTATGAACTCAATACAGTTTTACCTTTTAGATTTAGCAGGAATTTTGTAAGTTATGCTGTGTTTGTGTCCACAAATAATGATTTTATTGTATTTTTACCAATAAAAGGTAAGTTGCATAGGGCGCTGTAATTTCTAACAGTGACCCTGTTCTCCAATGTCTCCTGGGTATCAAATGAGATAAGTACACCCTTCTCATTCAAAAAATCCTTACTATACTATATCTAAACTTTTAGCAACTCACTAAAACCAACTTCAGAAGATTTGTTGTGATCTTTTCAGTTATTTGAGAATTAATTACTTTATAATACATGAAGCTAGAGAGATTAGGAACGCCTTGTTTTAAAGCTGTTTTACTACTTGTTGGAATACATAAATATTTCAACGTTCATAGTCTTGGCACAGGTGCACTTTAAGCTGCCTATGCTTTACCTGTTAAATAAAAAGTAGCCATTGATGTGGGTACCATTATATCCTAAATGTGTATAAATGTTCTTTGAATGTTCTTATATGAATATTCTAATATGATTTACTTACTATAGGAAGAATAAGTATCTTTTGAAACCAGCAGAAATATTTTTTGAACTCATCAGACATACCTTCTGGTTGATAATCGGTGTTATATAGTACTGTACGCTAATGCCCTAATATTTCACAGAGCTAAGGTTTTGTTATTTTTCTTTCCACCATCAATGGCATATGCATTTGGCAAGAGAGAACAGTGAAAGGGCATTTATTATACATTTGCAACATAAGGGTAACAGCATGCATTTGCTATTAATGTGCAATAATGGCACCATTTAATCTATTTTCTAAAGCTATGCACTCTGTTAGAACACTAAATGGTTTTTATTTGTGTAGTATGTACAACTGAATACACTGAATGGAGCCTCCCCTTCATGGTAATTATGTGTCAATTAGAAACAAAAATCCTTTCTTGTACTCCCATTTTAGATCATCATTGTATGGAGAAAGTACAAAGCCTGCTTTAGAAACTTTAGCTTGTGTATGTGTGTTGGTTCTTTTAAAATCAGTTATGTAGGTTAAACATATTATAGATGCAATCTGTGTTAAAGCTACACTCAAGACAGATACAAAAGAACACCAGTTAGGTTTATATGCATTAAAATATTTAAAGTAATATTAAAAAAAGACATTGTAAGTAACTGAAATTGTTTTGATATGAAAGAGGGTAGTGCCACCACTCTGCAGTGCAGACAGGGAACATGCTGGCAGGAAATAAAAGTAGATTACACAGAGTGATAGCTGATGAATGTACTTTTGCTCATTCATTGTCCATTACACAGTATAGGTATCTATGTTGGGATGCTGCTGAAATGAAGGTCAAAGACCATGATGCATATCTGGCGAAAGTATCTACATTACAATACTCTCTGCAAAGTATTATATACACTATAGTGCTAAAAGTATTGGGATGCCTGCCTTTACAGGAAGTTGAGTCATATCAGATTTGCTGGTAAATCTTCTCTTGCATTTTATGGACTTCAAAACTGTGATAGGTAGTGAGGAGTGAAATCAAAAATTTACATCCTTAGAAATCCTAAAGGCGGTGCTTGGTTTTCGGGGTCCTATACGCGGCTTGGCTCCCAAAAAGTCTCACACATGTGGTATCTCCGTACTCAGGAGAAGGAGCAGAATGTATTTTGGGGTCTAATTCCACATATAACCCCGCCATGTTTGAACAATATATCATTTAGTGACAACTTTGTGCAAAAAAAAAAAAAAAAGTGTAATTTTCCCGAAACTTGTGACAAAATATAAAATATTCCATGGACTCAACATGCCTATCAGCAAATACCTTTGGGTGTCTACTTTCCAAAAAGGGGTAATTTGGGTTTTTTTTTTAACTGTCCTGGCATTTTATGCACAACATTTCGAAGCTTATGTCACACATCACCCACTCTTCTTACAACTTGAAGACAAAGCTCTTTCTGTTTACTTGAAAAAATATTATTTTTTTGCAAGAAAATTACTTTGAACACTCAAATATTATATATATTTTTAAAGCAAAGGGCATACAGATTGAAATGGTGGGTGTTGCAATTTTTTTTTTCACACAGAATTTGCGCAGCAATTTTTCAAATGCAATTTTTTCGAAAAAAACACACTTTTTTAATTTTAATGCACTAAAACACACTATATTGCCCAAATGTTTGATGGAATAAAAAAGATGATCTTATGCTGAGTACATGGATACCAAACACGACATCGACATGCTTTAAAATTGCACACAAACGTGCAACGGTGACAAACTACATACATTTTTAAAAGCCTTTAAAAGCCTTTACAGGTTACCTTTTTAGATTTACAGAGGAGGTCTACTGCTAAAATTACTTCCCTCCATCTGACCTTCGCAGTCACATGCATGGTGCAATTGCTGTTTACATATGACACCAGACTGAAGCTTTTTTTTTTAAATTATTTAATTTAGCTTTTTTATTATATTTTTAAACTGTTCCTTTCATATTTTTTTTATCATTTTTATTGTTATTTCAGGGAATGTACATATCCCCTATGATAGCAATAGGTAGTGACAGGTACTCTTTTTTGAAAAAATTGGGGTCTATTAGACCCTAGATCTCTCCTCTGCCCTCAAAGCATCTGACCACACCAAGATCGGTATGATAAAATGCTTTGCCAATTTCCCAATGGCGCTGTTTCTATCCAGCAAAACCTTTGTCATGAAATGCTTGTAGCTTCCGGTTTCTTAGGCCATAGAGATGATTGGAGCTGTTCTGGTCTCTGATCAGCTCTATGGTTAGCTGGTGGAACCACCGGCTGCATTCTCGGGTTCCCTGTTGGGACAGGAGAGCCCTAGAAAACCATGGAAGATGGTGGGAGGGGGACGTTCCCTCCCACTGCTTGTAAAAGCAGTCTAGAGGCTAATTAGCCACTAGGATTGCTTTTACATGAAAGCTGACCACTGGCTGAAAAGAATGATACCAAGATGATACCTAAACCCGCAGGCATCATTCTGGTATAACCACTCAAAGTCCAGCAACATACCAGTACGTTGCTGGTCTTTGTTGGGCAATGGCATACATTGTAATGTTCTTTTTTTCATGCAGCTGATGGGCTGAACGAAAAGAATTCGACATAATAAGAAATTAGAATAGCGCCCTTCATCCACCAACTTCTAATGATGGGCATACATGCACCATTTTTTTTTTAACTGTGGTGGTGAAATCACCTCCTACAGCACCAGAGTCGCTGATTTACGTATAGGGGGAGCAAACGCTGTTGCTGTCAAGATACATAAACACGTACTGCAGCTGAATGGCGTACCTGCTAAGCAAATGATGGTTAAAAATAAAACAAAGTAATATTACAGTATTACAGTATTACAGTAAGACTTACCATACCTGCAAAGCAAATACAATAAAACATAGTAAAAATAAAACATTTTTTAACGCAATCTGTGCCTAAAAAATATATGCCGAAGCATGGGGGCAATCAGCCCCTAATGTTAGGGACAAATTGCCCCTCCACCCCTTCCCCCATGCTTCAGCATATATGCACTTATGGGACTCGTCACGTCACCACGTGTTACTGCAGTGCTGGTTTGACTATGACCAGGATGTACTAGTCCAGTGGTGCTTGCCAGTTCACCAGAAGGCAGAGCGGCACTAGTACTGGCTCTCTGCTCCATATGAGAGCCCTGCGGTTCTTGCACCTCTACGACAGCAGAAGAACGGAGTCGGGTACGCCTGATTTTGGCAGGGACCACAACTCCATTGTCAGAGCTATCTGTCAGGGTGCCACTGCTGTCTACAGGATCGTATTCTGAGCCAGATGAGTGACTTTCTCTTCACTATCTGTCATGCTCAGAAACGTGTAGGCCTCTTCACTAGTGTACCTTCGATTTGACATTTTGGTCTCTAAATTTACTTGTACACTAGTGAGACTCACAGGAAAAAAGAGCACCTGACTGTCAGCAACTGCTTCAAACCCTACCAAAAAAACTTCTAGCGTTCGCAGGGATCAGGCCTGACTCTGTGAATGCTGCAGTTATGTGTTAAGTGTTTTGTAAGTGACAGTGATCGATTGATACTGCACTTGGGTGGGCTGGGTTGGGCCGAGGGGCTAAATGCAGGTGCTAGCAGGTATCTGGGCTGATCCCACTAATACTGCGTTTTTAGGAACCCTAAACTGTTGGGGATGCTAGTATAGATCTGATCAGATCAGATATTCATCCGTTCAGACACTATACTACTAAGGGAGGTGTATGGTGCGTGCGTGGGTGTTAGCGCTACTGGCACTAATCTGCCGCTCCCTAGAGCGATGCAGACCGTGACTGATGCTAAACTAACTGATATCAACCGCCAGGTAATCAGGGATTAAACCTTTATTGGGTAATGTACGGCGGGTGCCCTGATGCTATAAAAAACAAACTAACTAACCAGCGTCACCCGTAACACTAATACGGTGATCACTGGTGACAGGGCTTAAAAGGTTTAACTAGGGGGCAATCAGGGGGTTAAAACCTTTATTAGGTAATATATGGGGGTACTTGACGCTATATAAACCTGACGGTGAAACTAATCAACTAACTGGCTAACTACCATCACCAATGACACAAATACGGAGACTGATTAGTGACACTGGCGACAGGGGGTTAAAGGGTTAACTGGGGGGGCGATCAAGGGGTTAAACCCTTATTAGGTGGGTAACCTAGACCTAACGAGGCCTACTACTAACTGCCCTAACACTTATTTCAGTCACAAATGACACCAATGCAGTGATCAGTGAAAAACTGCAATTGGTGACACAGTGACAGGGAGTGAAGGAGTTAACTGGAGGCGCGATCAGGGGGTGGCATGTTTACTGGTGTTAGTGTAGTGTTGGTGGAACTCATGGTTCGATGTTATCTCTCCTCTCACTGGAATCGAAAAGACCCCACGAGGAGAGATGACATCACTTCCTCCTGTCTGTGTTTACACTTATGCCCCGTACACACGGTCAGAGTTTCCAATAGAAAATGTTCGACGGGAGCTTGTTGTCAGAAATTTCAACCGTGTGTAGGCTTCACGGACATTTTCCATTGGAATTTCCTTTACACAAAATTTGAGATGTGGATCTCAAATTTTCCGACAACAAAATCCGTTGGCGTAAATTCCGATCGTGTGTATACAATTGCGACGCACAAAGTTCCACGCATGCTCGGAATCAAGCAGAAGAGCCACACTGACTATTAAACTTCATTTTTCTTGGCTCGTCGTATGTGTTGTATGTCACCGCGTTCTTGACGTTCGCAATTTCTGACAAGAATTTTGTGACCGTGAGTATGCAAGACAAGTTTGAGCCAACATCTTTTGGAAAAAAAAACCATGGATTTTGTTGGAATGTGTGATCGTGTGTACAGGGCATTACACAGACAAGGGAAGGTTTCCATTCGTTAGGACCGATCACCATAAATCATTGGTCTGGCCCTGAGAACTGATCGGTCCTCTAATGAATCCAAACGGGGGGGCACGATCGGGAACTGGTTAAAGAAACCGCTTTTGTTGCAATATTTACCTTCCATCCAGAACTCTTCCCCATAGCACTTCTTTTTTTACCACTAGGTGTCCTCAGTTTGATGTCCAGTATTTAACAAATTTGCACTAAGCAGAGGCAGTCTTGGAACCACCCTGGACTGTAACTGGATAGTGAAAAGAGAAGCAGCATAGTGATGAGCTCATCTTCGTGTCATTCTGCTTTATTCCTTATTAGTGTGCTCCTTGTCAGCACATGCGCTGATTGGCTTCTTGTAGTGTTTCTTTCTCCTACAGTCCAGGTCTGCTGTACAAGGACTGCAGAAGGCTGATAGCAGATGCTGCATTTTAAAAGTACATATTCTATTAATGGTTACCGATTGTGTTATTATGTAGCGGTGTAGTTGCCACTAGTAAAAAATGTCCACCATATCACCCTGTTGCCAGACCTCCATATATCATATCTGAGACAATGAACAGTCTTTTGCTTTGTTTTGTTTTTGTTTATTGGGGGGTATAACTTGGTTGGGGAAAGGGGTATATTGGATGCCCATAGATCAGATCACTTTGCCATCATATTTTAAAGACTTCATAGATTAGAATTTAGAATTTAGTTTGAGCCTGAAGGAATGATGTGCATATGTAACAGCTACAGTCTCTTCCCTGCATTGCCATGCAGACTATTGCTCCTCTTCTGCGTAACTCCGGCAGACTATTGCTCCTAGAAATTGCTCATCAGTTACAGTGTAAAGATAAGGACCTCACCCATAACCGTGTAACGGTGAAGTTTCCAGAAATCCTTTCCTCCTGCACAAAACTTATACTGTAGCACATTAATTTGTTGTCACATCTTCTGTATGCAAAAGAACCCACTCTGAATAGTCTCTAATGCTGACTCTGAGTTATTGCTGCTACTAGGCCAGAGGCCTCCATTCGCCCGGAGGCCTAGTAGGTTAATAACATGTGCTGAACAAATATGAAGGACGAAGGCGGGACTTTGTGTGAGGCATGTTGGTGAGTGTATGCACATTGCCCAAGATGCTATGGTGAGATGTCTAGGGTGGATTCTGTACATGCTAATAATACCCACAGAAAATGTTACGAGATAGAGATGGTATGAAGTTTAATAACATAGATCGTAAAACCAGATACAGTCATAAATGGAACACGTTTAAAGCCACCATGAAGCATGTTAAAATTGGTATGTTTACAGACATAGTTCAAATACTGGTTATACAGTTGCAAGAGAAAGTACATAGTACAATAAATTAGTATGTGCATCAATAGTTGTTAACTCGGGGGGGGGGGGCGTGGCCAAACGGAGCTGAAGATGGACGCTTAATTGCATAGCTCAGCAGCCAGGGGACACAATCCAGCGCAATCGGCCCACACCACGACTCCATCCGCACCCATCCTCGCTCCAGGCACTCAGGAGACAAAGATGCAGCCATCCAGGAAAAGATTTACGGAGCACAAGCCCCAAAAACTAACTGAATTCGCTTACAAGCCGGCGGGCTGGGATTCCCAAGATGGCGCCGACCATGCCGCGCCGTCCGAATCATACACGGACCTCCCGGATGACATCCAGGACGCACAACACTCCACAGGTACGATCCCTGACAAGTACCAAGCCCCAGAGAGTGACCCTCTCCCCAGCAGCCCAGCAAAAGCTCGGATGAGGCTAGACACACTGACGCTGCACACACAGCGCCAGCTAACTGAGGCCCAGGCTCCCATCCCCTTCTCCATAGACCAGGCCCTGCACTCCTCCATGGCCTCCTTCCCCACATCAGGGCAGCCAGTCATGGACACAACTCTGAAGGACATGCTTCTGTCCCTCCAATCCTCCCTCATGAATGATCTTTCATCCATGTTTCACAGAGTCACCTCTGACATTTACAAGCTTGATGACAGAATGACTAATGCTGAGAGGGGAATACAGGCCTGTACTTCCACAGTAAATGAAATGATTGATTCTTATGACAATATAAAGGAGGAACAGGCATGGATGCGCGCCAAAATGGCGGATTTAGAAGACAGGTCACACAGGAACAACATTAAGCTGAGGGGAGTCCCAGAGTCCATACTTTCAGTGGACTTACCACGCTACGCGAAAGAATTGATACATCTAGTGATACCTGAAGCTTCCCCACGAGACGCCATTATTGACAGAATACACAGAATTGCCAAACCGTCCCACCTGGCGGCCTCAGTCCCTAGAGATGTACTGATGAGGGTTCATTTCTATCAAACCAAAGAAAAGCTCCTTCTGGGCCTTAGAGCAAAATCTCCACTACCTGGCCCCTATACTGGGATACAACTTTTCCCTGACCTGTCCATGTACACCCTCCAACTGCGACGGCAACTGAACCCGATAACCAAAAGTCTGCAGAAAAGATGTATAAAAAATGTGTATCATCACACGGAGTGGTGTCGTGGATACACTAAAGGTAGTACCGTGCCGCGTCCTATCAATTGCATATACCAAAAATGGGGGAAGAAGGGACTTATGGACTTTTTAGGCACCACAAAATAGTAGATAAAAATTCCTTATTTTATTTAATTGATATCAAAATTTACACATAACAAAACAAAGATAGTATAGTTTAAAACACAACATGTGTCTGTACTTGAATCAATGCTATACAACACCGTCTACAATATGAAACTCTTCGGGCATAAGGAGAAATGGCTTCCCATGTAGATCAGTCCGAAGGAGTGGCTGTATAGCAGTTCCATAGTCAGTTCACATGTTGAGATTGATCGATGCTCGACATGTTTCGCGTATGGACTACGCTTCCTCAAGAGCAATAGCAGTATATGATGTAGCTATCAAGGTATATAACATTGCAGTTAATTATTCGTACAAATACACAAGAATAAAAAGCAGGCGTCTACAGGGGCGCCACATATCTAGTACCAAAAAAGAACAATTGTGTGCTTGCTCATATCGGAGTGGTGGTGGGCGCCAGCGTCCCAGCGATGCTGAAGGACTGCTATGGGGGCGTGCACAACATAATTATAAGTGGTATGTACAATGTGTTCAGGTTTGTAACCCCGGTCAGGCATTTAAGAGAAGCAGAAGAATGAAGAGGGGGAAAAAAGGGGGGGGGGAAGAAAAGAGGGGAGGGGCGGGAGGAATGAAGAGGAGGAAGGGAAAAGGGGGGGACAGAAGGAAAAGAAGAAAGGGGGAGAGGAGGAGAGAAGGGGAAGGAGGGGGGAGGGGAGGGAGGGGAGGGGAAAGGAGGGAGAGGGGGAAAGGGGGGGAAAAGGAAAAGAGGGGGTAAAGGGAGGGGAAGTTAGGGGAAGGGGGGGAGGGAGGGAGGGGGAGAGGGGGGAAGGAGAATGGGAGGCGAGGGAAGGGGAAAAAGGGAGGAAGGAAGAAGAAAAGATTGGGGGGGGTGTATGTAGTTTGGTAGCCCCCTGGTAGCACAGACGAGTATCAAAGGTAAACTATGAAAAAAATATACTTACATTTAAAACCAATATGAAACATTAAAGGGGGGTATTAGTCCGCTAGCAAGGAAAGACCAGGTGACTTGACCATATGATAGAGCTTTACGTCTCCGAGTCAGTATGTTTGCTATTTTCTTATATATATATGGGCCTGTTTTTGAAGTAGAGAAGGTAATGTACTTTTAAAAGAAGGAGAAAGATTTTTTATGTATATATATATATATATATATATATCAGACATAAGTATTTACATATCTATATATGTGCTAAAAGTAACTTATTTCCTTGCTGTGGTCTGAGACACTCACCACTGTTAATCTTACAAATCGAGGATTGTAGTCTATGTGCCTCTGAGTTTCACCATGGAGTACAGGCAGACATAGAACGCAGTGTCACTGTTGTAGTACCCCGTGTAGACTTGGGTATAAACCCTAGAGTGTAAATGGAGCCAGGAGCATAAGGAAGAAAAAGATGTGGAGGGGGAAGGGGGAGAGGGAGGGTAAAATCTCAGTTAATAATATAAAACCACTATCCGGCAGTATATGCCATAATCCAATTGATGCCGTGGTCAAACAAAGTACCTGAGTGTCGAGACGGGGAAGCCTGTGACATGTATGGTCCTCCTGATCCTGGAGCGGAACGCACACTGAATCAGGACGCTGTCCTATTTGTGTGCCCGTCCCGTCCGTCGACGTCCAATCGGCGGCCGCCGACGTGACGTCATCCGGACCGGCCGAGGGCTCTCCGTGCACATGCGCCCCCACCAGCCGGAAGGGTCGTCAGTGCGAACGGCGCCTCCAGCTAGAGGGCGGCGCACGCACACCGCGAGCTGCATCCGCCGGCTATATTTAGCCAGCCGATGCGCGCGCCACACCGGAGGGGACCAATGCGGCTCTGGGCGGCCTCATAGCAATCAAGAATGCACCACTAGGTGGCGCCAACGCACATCCCATCCATAGAGCTAAGCACACAAAGAAGGATAGTACTTTAAAGAGGGGGGTTATACAAAACATACATTACAATACAATGGAGCAATATAGGAATTCCTATTATTGCATGTGTATACCTCCATATTTATATTTTTATTATTGATATATCTGCTTTGTAAAGAACTATATATGTACCTTCACAATGACCTCTGTGTCTCTAAGATGGATTATGGGCCTGTATAGGTCAATGCAGATTAACCAGAGGGGGCATATGCTTCCAAAAGGGGCAACCCAATGGAAGTTACAGAAAAGGTTTGTAGGACTGTGATTCATTAATGCCAGGGGCCCGAGTCGCATTTAAACGCTCTATCCACAAGGTTTCCTGCCTTAAAATTTGTTTGTCCCAGTCGCCACCACGGGGGCTTCTGGGGATAACCGCAAGGGCAAAAAAGGAGACCACCGAGGTGTCAAATTTATGGTAGAGGTCCAAGTGTCTACTAACAGATGTAATCATTTTTCCTCCTCCAGAGTAATACACATGATCTTTGATACGTGAACGGAAATGTCGGATAGTTTTTCCGACGTAGAAGGCTTGGCACTCACATGTCATGAGATAAACTAGGCCCTGAGTTTCGCAATTGGCATGAAAGTGAGGAGTAAATGTTTCTCCATTAGGGAGTTGAAATCTGGTCCCTGTGCGAATCCAGGGGCAGAATGAGCATCTGCCACATATGGTCATTCCTGCCGGGTGAGATTGTGTTGTCGAGTCATTACTGAAATGAAAGGATGTGAGTTTATCCCTAAGGGATCTGCTTCTTCGAAAAGTAATGGTAGGAGTGGGGGTAGTGTATTTGGCCAGTATCGGGTCTTCGCGTAATAGCGACCAATGTTTAAATAAAATATTCCGTATTTCCGCATGTTGTTGGGAGTATTTTGTGATGTATCTAACCATCATGTTTGCTTTTGGAACTTTTTGTTGATACAGTAAAGTGTTACGAGACTGACGCAATACCCTGTTGTAGGCACGACGGAGTATTGATTTGCTGTATCCCCTTGCTTGTAAACGCTCACGGAGTGCTTTAGCTTGTAATTTAAAGTCCTCTGTAAAGGTGCAATTTCTCCGGAGTCTGAGGTACTGGGCATATGGTATGCTGCGCATAAGAGTATGTGGGTGGGCGCTTTCCGCATGTAGCAGAGTGTTTCCTGCTGTCTCTTTGCGGAACAGAGAGGTGGCCAATTTACCATCATTATCTTTACAAATTGTGAGGTCAAGGAAAGTAATGGTTGAATGGTCACTGCATACTGTGAATTTCAAATTGAACGAGTTGCAGTTGAGTTTATTTACCAAAGTGTTCAAATTTTCCATAGACCCTGACCAAACAATAAAGATGTCGTCAATAAATCGCATCCAGCACATCACCTGACTAGTCAAGTGTGATATGCTGTCATCTGAAAAAATTGAGCGTTCCCACCCCCCCAGGTACAGGTTGGCATAGGTAGGCGCACAACAAGTGCCCATAGCCACACCCTGTACCTGGAGGAAGTGGGATCCGTCAAACGTAAAGCAATTGTGCGTCAGAATAAAATGTAACAACTTCAGGATGAATTCGCAATACTCCCAACGGTGATGCGTTTGCTCACGAAGGAAGGTACGTGCTATCCCGATGCCCTGCTCGTGAGGGATGCTCGAGTAAAGAGCCTCGACATCTAGAGTCATGAGCAGGGCATCAGGAGGCACGACCATCCCCTCAATTTGTTTTAATAGGTCCATTGTGTCTCTGATGTATGAGGGTAGGGCCAGTACGTGTGGTAACAGAATTGAGTCCACTAATCGGCTGGCGTTTTCTGTTAAAGACCCTATACCTGACACTATTGGTCTACCCGGAGGTGTGGTCTGATTTTTGTGTACTTTGGGAAGTGCATAGAATGTGGCCATCCTAGGATGGCACACATTCAAGAAATTATAGAGATCCTGATCAATCAGGCCCTCCTGATGGGCCGAGCCGATGACGTCGAGAAATTCTGCTTTGTATTGATCGATCACTCTCGATTCAATTTGTTTGTACCAGGTCTTGTTACATAAAATGTTCATGGCCATCTGTTTGTAATCAGCTTTGGTCATGAGAACAATGTTACCGCCTTTATCGGCGGGTTTTATCACCAAATCAGGGTGATTTTGTAATTGCTTGATCGCTAATGTTTGGGCTTTAGTTAAATTTGTATGTTTAGATGTTACAATCATATTCTTGACGTCATTGACCGTGCCCATCAGGAAGGCCCAGATACTGGGATTAGTCATCAGGTCAGGGAAGCGTTGGGATTTAGGTCTGAATCGATTGACTCGAGGGATCTCTGTAGGGTTGGAAGTTACAGAGGTCTCTTCATGGTTTGTTGGGTCACTCTCATCTAGCAGTAACATTAAGTCTCGGAGGGCTCTAAAGTCCTCCATCGTGAAATGTTTGACTTGTTCGGAAATCTGTTTGTCCTGTATGGATCGTGCCCGATCTTTATCGAATAGGAATTTGTATGTGAGATTTCGGGAGAATAGGTATAGATCCTTAATGGTTTCGTATTTGTCTATTTCAGCAGATGGACAGAAGCTTAAACCCAGCTGGAGAACTTCTACTTGCTGAGTGTTCAAAGAGTAGGGGGTTAGATTACAGATATTCAAATTGGTGTTTACGTGAGTGGCAGTTTGTACTCTGACCCCTGAAAATTTTGTGAAGGATTCCTCATTTGTGAAATATGTGGGTCTAGTGTGCTCTGTCTAAGTTGTGTATGTGGTATATTGTTACCGAAAGTGTTTGGAAGTGTGGGTAGTGTATTTTCCAGGGTAGTGGTCCCCTGTGTAGGGGGTCTACCCATGTCACTAATCATGGAAGATGAAGTCGCGGTAGCCGACAGATTATGTGATTGTGGTTGTGAGTTTAGAAGCTGGATCGCCTGTAGGGCCGTAGCTCCCAAGTATTTACCGGATTGGTGTGTGTTCGTGTCAGTGTTCAGGGAGGTGTCTGATGAAGGTTTTTTGTGAGCAGAAGAGTTGTCATACGGAGGACGTCTTTTGAAATAAGGAGTGAAAGACCCACCACCAAGATCCCGCTTACGTGCTCCTAGATGTGAGTGATGAGCCGTGGAGTGGGTTTTCTTTGAAGAAGGCTGTGAAGAAAAGAGAGAGGAATCAGATTCAGTATCATCATCTGTTGTATATAATGTATTGTCCTGATGTTTCACACTGCGGTTTCTGGTTCTAGACCCTCTTTTTTGAGCAGATGACTGCCAGTGATATGCGAAACCATCCATGAAGGCTAATCTATCTTTGGAGAGTTTGTTTTGTTTTTTTTAAATGATATCTTTAGTGATTTTGGTGACAAAATCTTTAATATCCTGCCAGCGTTTGATGTATGACGCATGTGTTTTTATGCTTTCATTGGAGGATTGTAATGTTATGATTTCCTGGTCAAGTGTGACCAATTCCGATTGATAATGAGAGATGAGTATTTTCATTAAATTAATACTACATGTGGTGAGTATTCCTTCCCATGCTACCCTAAACTCAGGAGTTGTAGTCTGAAATGAGGGATATACTTGTACTCTTAGTCCCAATGGACTGATGTTTTCCCTGACATACTTATTGAGGAACTCTATATGCCAGTATAAATTGGCCTTCTTTTTAAGAAGGCGTTTCATTTTAGCCATAAACTGGTTAATCCCAATTTCTTGTTCCGTATCGACATTGCAATTAGTCTGAATCTCCGACATATAGCCCGTCCATGCCGTACCTACAAAGTCCATGAGTCAGCTCTCTTTAGATATAAAGTCTAATCGACTGAGGAGGAAAACAAAATTGCAAATATAAATTAATGGAGGTAAATAAAAAACCATTTACTAGTAAACATACAAAAGTCTATGGTACAAGCCACTGATTGGTTCCCAATTATGGTCACCAAAAGGGAGCCCGGGTGCTTCCACCCAAATTCAATTAGAAAAGATGTATAAAAAATGTGTATCATCACACGGAGTGGTGCCGTGGATACACTAAAGGTAGTACCGTGCCGCGTCCTATCAATTGCATATACCAAAAATGGGGGAAGAAGGGACTTATGGAGTTTTTAGGCACCACAAAATAGTAGATAAAAATTCCTTATTTTATTTAATTGATATCAAAATTTACACATAACAAAACAAAGATAGTATAGTTTAAAACACAACATGTGTCTGTACTTGAATCAATGCTATACAACACCGTCTACAATATGAAACTCTTCGGGCATAAGGAGAAATGGCTTCCCATGTAGATCAGTCCGAAGGAGTGGCTGTATAGCAGTTCCATAGTCAGTTCACATGTTGAGATTGATCGATGCTCGACATGTTTCGCGTATGGACTACGCTTCCTCAAGAGCAATAGCAGTATATGATGTAGCTATCAAGGTATATAACATTGCAGTTAATTATTCGTACAAATACACAAGAATAAAAAGCAGGCGTCTACAGGGGCGCCACATATCTAGTACCAAAAAAGAACAATTGTGTGCTTGCTCATATCGGAGTGGTGGTGGGCGCCAGCGTCCCAGCGATGCTGAAGGACTGCTATGGGGGCGTGCACAACATAATTATAAGTGGTATGTACAATGTGTTCAGGTTTGTAACCCCGGTCAGGCATTTAAGAGAAGGAGAAGAATGAAGAGGGGGAAAAAAGGGGGGGGGGGAAAGAAAAGAGGGGAGGGGCGGGAGGAATGAAGAGGAGGAAGGGAAAAGGGGGGGACAGAAGGAAAAGAAGAAAGGGGGAGAGGAGGAGAGAAGGGGAAGGAGGGGGGAGGGGAGGGGGGGGAGGGGAGGGAGGGGAGGGGAAAGGAGGGAGAGGGGGAAAGGGGGGGAAAAGGAAAAGAGGGGGTAAAGGGAGGGGAAGGTAGGGGAAGGGGGGGAGGGAGGGAGGGGGAGAGGGGGGAAGGAGAATGGGAGGCGAGGGAAGGGGAAAAAGGGAGGAAGGAAGAAGAAAAGATTGGGGGGGGGTGTATGTGGTTTGGTAGCCCCCTGGTAGCACAGACGAGTATCAAGGTAAACTATGAAAAAAATATACTTACATTTAAAACCAATATGAAACATTAAAGGGGGGTATTAGTCCGCTAGCAAGGAAAGACCAGGTGACTTGACCATATGATAGAGCTTTACGTCTCCGAGTCAGTATGTTTGCTATTTTCTTATATATATATGGGCCTGTTTTTGAAGTAGAGAAGGTAATGTACTTTTAAAAGAAGGAGAAAGATTTTTTATGTATATATATATATATATATATATATATATATATATATCAGACATAAGTATTTACATATCTATATATGTGCTAAAAGTAACTTATTTTCTTGCTGTGGTCTGAGACACTCACCACTGTTAATCTTACAAATCGAGGATTGTAGTCTATGTGCCTCTGAGTTTCACCATGGAGTACAGGCAGACATAGAACGCAGTGTCACTGTTGTAGTACCCCGTGTAGACTTGGGTATAAACCCTAGAGTGTAAATGGAGCCAGGAGCATAAGGAAGAAAAAGATGTGGAGGGGGAAGGGGGAGAGGGAGGGTAAAATCTCAGTTAATAATATAAAACCACTATCCGGCAGTATATGCCATAATCCAATTGATGCCGTGGTCAAACAAAGTACCTGAGTGTCGAGACGGGGAAGCCTGTGACATGTATGGTCCTCCTGATCCTGGAGCGGAATGCACACTGAATCAGGACGCTGTCCTATTTGTGTGCCCGTCCCGTCCGTCGACGTCCAATCGGCGGCCGCCGACGTGACGTCATCCGGACCAGCCGAGGGCTCTCCGTGCGCATGCGCCCCCACCAGCCGGAAGGGCCGTCAGTGCGAACGGCGCCTCCAGCTAGAGGGCGGCGCACGCACACCGCGAGCTGCATCCGCCGGCTATATTTAGCCAGCCGATGCGCGCGCCACACCGGAGGGGACCAATGCGGCGCTGGGCGGCCGCATAGCAATCAAGAATGCACCACTAGGTGGCGCCAACGCACATCCCATCCATAGAGCTAAGCACAAAACTTATACTGTAGCACATTAATTTGTTGTCACATCTTCTGTATGCAAAAGAACCCACTCTGAATAGTCTCTAATGCTGACTCTGAGTTATTGCTGCTACTAGGCCAGAGGCCTCCATTCGCCCGGAGGCCTAGTAGGTTAATAACATGTGCTGAACAAATATGAAGGACGAAGGCGGGACTTTGTGTGAGGCATGTTGGTGAGTGTATGCACATTGCCCAAGATGCTATGGTGAGATGTCTAGGGTGGATTCTGTACATGCTAATAATACCCACAGAAAATGTTACGAGATAGAGATGGTATGAAGTTTAATAACATAGATCGTAAAACCAGATACAGTCATAAATGGAACACGTTTAAAGCCACCATGAAGCATGTTAAAATTGGTATGTTTACAGACATAGTTCAAATACTGGTTATACAGTTGCAAGAGAAAGTACATAGTACAATAAATTAGTATGTGCATCAATAGTTGTTAACTCGGGGGGGGGCGTGGCCAAACGGAGCTGAAGATGGACGCTTAATTGCATAGCTCAGCAGCCAGGGGACACAATCCAGCGCAATCGGCCCACACCACGACTCCATCCGCACCCATCCTCGCTCCAGGCACTCAGGAGACAAAGATGCAGCCATCCAGGAAAAGATTTACGGAGCACAAGCCCCAAAAACTAACTGAATTCGCTTACAAGCCGGCGGGCTGGGATTCCCAAGATGGCGCCGACCATGCCGCGCCGTCCGAATCATACACGGACCTCCCGGATGACATCCAGGATGCACAACACTCCACAGGTACGATCCCTGACAAGTACCAAGCCCCAGAGAGTGACCCTCTCCCCAGCAGCCCAGCAAAAGCTCGGATGAGGCTAGACACACTGACGCTGCACACACAGCGCCAGCTAACTGAGGCCCAGGCTCCCATCCCCTTCTCCATAGACCAGGCCCTGCACTCCTCCATGGCCTCCTTCCCCACATCAGGGCAGCCAGTCATGGACACAACTCTGAAGGACATGCTTCTGTCCCTCCAATCCTCCCTCATGAATGATCTTTCATCCATGTTTCACAGAGTCACCTCTGACATTCACAAGCTTGATGACAGAATGACTAATGCTGAGAGGGGAATACAGGCCTGTACTTCCACAGTAAATGAAATGATTGATTCTTATGACAATATAAAGGAGGAACAGGCATGGATGCGCGCCAAAATGGCGGATTTAGAAGACAGGTCACGCAGGAACAACATTAAGCTGAGGGGAGTCCCAGAGTCCATACTTCCAGTGGACTTACCACGCTACGCGAAAGAATTGATACATCTAGTGATACCTGAAGCTTCCCCACGAGACGCCATTATTGACAGAATACACAGAATTGCCAAACCGTCCCACCTGGCGGCCTCAGTCCCTAGAGATGTACTGATGAGGGTTCATTTCTATCAAACCAAAGAAAAGCTCCTTCTGGGCCTTAGAGCAAAATCTCCACTACCTGGCCCCTATACTGGGATACAACTTTTCCCTGACCTGTCCAAGTACACCCTCCAACTGCGACGGCAACTGAACCCGATAACCAAAAGTCTGCAGAACCACAAGGTACCATACAAATGGCGCCACCCAGCTACCATCCTTGTCGTCCGCAATGGTCAGACACACGCAATAGGAGACCTAGATAAAGGCCTAAAGCTCCTCCACTCCTGGAGCATAATCCCTGATATGGCTGCCCCTTCCGCACTAACCACCGGTGCCATTCCTCCTCGTAGACAACAAATTCATCCTCTCACCTGAGGATGCTCGCATCTCCTCAACAATGGCCGACAACTCATCCCACAGTTCCCCTGAGCTCTGACAGTCTGACACCTAAACTCTCTTCCTCCGGTGATACTGACTCTGTTACCCCCACGTAGAGGATTTAACGGTGTCAAACACCCCCTCTAATCTTCGCTCTAGCTGAAATATTCAGCAACATCATACCCAGCAACAGCAAACCGAAAATCCAAGTTCGTTTTCCACTAGTTTCCATACTTTATACCAGTGATCTGTCAATGCATTTCTCTATTGGTTACTGACATATTGCTCTATCCGCAGCACTCTAGTCCACTTCTATTTCAGACCCTTGGACTGCCACTGGAACATCTCTGCGCTCTACCTCCAGGACTCACCTACAGACAGAAGCATCAACACCCCTATACCGGTACCTCAACACATCTGCACTCGAACTTCGCCTCAGGATCAAAGTAGCCGACCACATCTACCATCAGATTCATCCACCAGCAACGAACCGTAAGTGTTACACTCAACACCCAACACCCCCACGGACACAAAATGCCATTCACTATACTGTCATTAAATACCAACGGCCTCAATCATCCTGCCAAGAGACACTCACTATGGAGATCCGCTACAGATCTCCACAGCGACATCCTTTGTGCCCAGGAAACACATCTGCTCACCACTGATACACCCCTATGCAAGAACAACCGCTTCCCCCAGGTGTTCCACGCCACCCATTCAACTAAAACCAGAAGGGTCATGATCGCAATCAGAGACTCACTGGACTTCCAGCTTTTAGATATTGAAAAAGACCCCGAAGGCCGTTATATCATACTTGCTTGCAAAGTCAACAAAGTGACCTATACCATAATCAACATCTATGCCCCGAATTCTTGCCAAACTAAATTCCTCCACAAAGTCCTGCGTCAAGCCAAACACATTCAAAAAGGTCACCTGATACTATGTGGAGACTTTAATCTCGTCCCTGAAATAGCCATCGACTCAACATCATCGGCAACTAGAAGAGTCTCACCTCTGAAAAGATTCATCTCCTCCCAAGACCTCTACGACGTTTGGCGCTGCTACCACGGTTCCGAGCGGGACTATACTTTTTTTTCCTCCAGGCATCGCTCATATTCAAGAATAGACCTGTTCTTGACCGATAAGTTTATTTTACAAAATGTATCTGCCTCCACAATCCACACCACGACATGGTCGGACCATGCCCCAATCTCTATCACGATCCAAGACTCTAACTTACAAAAAAATACATTTATATGGCGAGTAAACAACCACATCATTCAACACAATCAATATGCGCCATCTATAGCAGAACAAATAACTGATTTCTTCTCACTAAACAAAGGCTCGGTGTCTGACCCTGCCGTGGTGTGGAGTGCGCACAAAGCATACATGGGAGGAATGTTAATTAAATTAAGTTCCCACCATAAGAAAAAGAGGACGCAACGTATAAACGACCTAACGACCCAAATAGCAGCCCTAGAATCGAAACACAAATCTGACACCCGAGACCAACTGACAAATCACCTATTGTCCCTTAGACAGGAACTTAGAACACTACTCCTTCACTCTTATGAACTCCTCCAGAAAAAATTTAAGGCGACATCGTATTCTACCTCTAACAAAGCAGGGAAGAAACTAGCACAAAGACTAAAAGGTAGACGCACCAAAGCCAAAATCTCTCAACTTATCCACCCTCATACCAAAGCCCCGCTGAGCAACCCCCAAGACATAGCCAATGCCTTCAGTGCCTATTATGAAGACTTATATAATCTAAAACAAGACCCGCTCACACCTCAACCCACCCCAGACGACATTGACAAATTTCTTAGGAAAGTCAAGCTACCTACACTGACAACAGACCAACTAAATACCTTAAATGCCCCCTTCACAGAAATAGAAATAAAAAAGACTTGTACCTCACTACCTAGCGGCAAAGCCCCAGGCCCTGACGGCTTAACTGGGGAATACTACAAGCAATTTTCACCCCACTTGACCCCGTACCTAACGGAATTATATAACCACGTTGCCTCCTCTTCTGCTTTCTCTAAAGAATACTTGAATGCGTTGGTGATCACATTGCCGAAACCAGGGAAACAGTCGAATGTACCTCAAAATTTCCGCCCAATCTCTCTACTTAATCTCGACCTTAAAATTTACGCAAAAACCATAGCAACAAGATTGATCAAAATTATGCCCACTCTTATTCACCATGACCAGACGGGGTTCACAAAAGGCAGACAATCGTCTGATGCCACCAGACGGATGATAAACCTAATCCACCATGCTGAATCCACCGGAACACCTTCTCTGCTCCTATCCTTGGATGCAGAGAAGGCGTTCGACAGGGTACACTGGACCTATCTAGAAAAGGTACTCCAAAAGTTTGGATTCCAGGGTCAGATTCTTGGAGCCATCATGGCACTATACTCCAATCCCGAAGCTCAGGTTTACACAGAAGGCATGCTCTCCTGTCCATTCCCCATAACCAATGGTACCCGCCAAGGCTGCCCTCTATCTCCCCTTATATTTAACATGCTCATGGAGCCCCTAGCAGAAAGTATCCGTTCTCATCCCAACATCTCTGGCTTACACATTGGAACTACGCACCATAAGATCAACTTATTTGCGGACGACATCATTCTTATCCTATCCAACCCGACTGTTTCCCTGGCTGAGGTACACCATATGCTCCAATGGTTTAGTTCGATTTCCTACTACAAGGTGAACACATCCAAATCCTTCATCCTAGACATAAACATAAACGCCACCATAAAAAATCTTCTACAACTCCAATATCCCTTTGTATGGGCAGACACTGACATTTCTTACCTGGGCATTAAACTCCCAAGAAACACTAAAAACCTCTATTCAAGTAATTTTCCCCCATTACTCCAGACTATACAGCAAACGACACAACAAATAGCAAAACAAGAACTATCTTGGACAGGAAGGCTTGCGGCCTTTAAAATGCTATGCCTACCCCAAATACTCTATTATTTCAGAACCCTACCAATCCCATTACCTGCTACGTTTTTTAGATCCCTACGCACAATGTACAACAAACTCCTGTGGAACGGTAAACGTCCCAGGTGTGCACATCACCAACTGACTAAACACAAGCAAGCTGGCAACCATGGACCACCTGGACTAGACACTGCGCAATTCACGTCTAACTTACTGCATTACATTTCCTTCCTCTTGACCGAGCAATACTATGAATAAAGTATGTTTACATGTATGTTTTCAACTGACAACCTTCCAGAAAACTTCTTTCTTCGCTCTTTGGAATGCATCAAAAATAGATGGTCCACTTCGCTCCTGTGACTCTAGAGATCCCACTTGGGGTGTCACACTAGTGAAGTGGTCCAGCAACGTCTACAATATTACCGATGCTAGCGTTACTGGTTACTATGTACTAAATGCATTAATTCATTGTGTATGGACAAAGTTTTACTCTACCCAATGTGGAGCTATTTTCAATGCATTGTCCACCTATACGTCGTTGCACGACGTACAATGTTCAATTGTACAATGTATAATCTGTAAAAATTAATAAAAATTATTGATTAAAGAAAAAAAAATAGTTGTTAACTCTACGCGTTTCTTGGCTTGAAACCAATCGTCAGGAGTTCGATGCAGTTTAGCTGCATTAAAACAATAAACGTGTGTTAATGTAGAAACAAAGGTATGGGGAAGATAAAGAATGGGAATGCAAATTGTTGATATACTCACAAGTAATGCATTGGTCGGTAGTGACCCATACTTTAGAGTGCAATGTTGGTCTGGGTCCACTAAATCTCGCCCGGGGTTGAAGCAAAGAGCACCCCCCAGTAAACCGTCGGCCACGGCTCACAAAATGGCCAAGGCACCTACGGTGGTCGCCAGGCGGGGACAAATAACGAGGCCAAGGGAGTGGGAGGAAAACTGTGAAAACAAAAAAGGAAGGTATGTGAAGTAAATCAAATATGGGGGGTTAGGAGTGAATATAGAGGGAAGAAACCAAGGTATGGAACCAAAATGTGAGTGAGTGTCAGTGTGTGAGGGAAGACCCAAAACGAGAGAGAAGCGTGGAGATGTATGGGCAAAGATGTGTGAGTGCGACAGAGGAAGCCACTGCTGGGAAGGAGCAGTGGGGAGGTGTGCAAGGAGGTTACCTGTGGTGAGACTGCCGGACCAGGTACATGCCCCAAGGAAACCAAGGACGGAAGCTCGAGGTGCCCAGTCTCCGACAGCCGTTAAAAGGCCGCGGGCCAGGGGCGTGCTCACGCCAACGTCATGAGCGGACGTAATGACGCGACAGGGGGAGGGGGGAGGGGCAGCCAGAAGGATCATGCGGCCACCTCCCAACCCCGCAGCGTCAAGGTCCAAGGTGGTGAACCGCTGATGATCCCGCTACGGCAGCCAACGGCGCCACAGGCGGGACATGGGAAGCATGACGCCGATGCGTTGAGGCCAGGGCCCGCCCCGTCAAATGGAGGGCGGGTGACGGGTCATGGCCTGGGCGCATCGCAACCCCGGGAGATGGACCAGATAGATTCCAGCACCAACTGCATCAGGGGAATGGTTAAATGAGACGTGTGGGTTCTAATGGAGAAAAGAGTAATCGGTAAGGGAACGAAAATAGGGGAAGAGAGAGAGAAAGAAAAAGGAGAAAAAGAATAAGCAAGAAATAAAAAAACAAATAATCTCTGCCTTGAATTAATTCAATATTGGCAGAGACACCACAGGTAACCTCCTTGCACACCTCCCCACTGCTCCTTCCCAGCAGTGGCTTCCTCTGTCGCACTCACACATCTTTGCCCATACATCTCTACGCTTCTCTCGCGTTTTGGGTCTTCCCTCACACACTGACACTCACTCACATTTCAGTTCCATACCTTGGTTTCTTCCCTCTATATTCACTCCTAACCCCCCATATTTGATTTACTTCACATACCTTCCTTTTTTGTTTTCACAGTTTTCCTCCCACTCCCTTGGCCTCGTTATTTGTCCCCGCCTGGCGACCTCCGTAGGTGCCTTGGCCATTTTGTGAGCCGTGGCCGACGGTTTACTGGGGGGTGCTCTTTGCTTCAACCCCGGGCGAGATTTAGTGGACCCAGACCAACATTGCACTCTAAAGTATGGGTCACTACCGACCAATGCATTACTTGTGAGTATATCAACAATTTGCATTCCCATTCTTTATCTTCCCCATACCTTTGTTTCTACATTAACACACGTTTATTGTTTTAATGCAGCTAAACTGCATCGAACTCCTGACGATTGGTTTCAAGCCAAGAAACGCGTAGAGTTAACAACTATTGATGCACATACTAATTTTTTGTACTATGTACTTTCTCTTGCAACTGTACAACCAGTATTTGAACTATGTATGTAAACATACCAATTTTAACATGCTTCATGGTGGCTTTAAACGTGTTCCATTTATGACTGTATCTGGTTTTACGATCTATGTTATTAAACTTCATACCATCTCTATCTCGTAACATTTTCTGTGGGTATTATTAGCATGTACAGAATCCACCCTAGACATCTCACCATAGCATCTTGGGCAATGTGCATACACTCACCAACATGCCTCACACAAAGTCCCGCCTTCGTCCATCATATTTTTACTGTATCCATTGGGATGGAGGCATGTTGGTGCATTCTGTTAAAAGCAAGTGGACAGGTCACAACCCCATTTGACGAACATGTGCTGAACGGTGGACTACTGTTCCCAGCTAGCCCAACCTGCAAATTCTGTACCCCCGGGCCACATCAATTTGACACTATTTCCCACAGTCTCTCCTCTGCTCCAGGACTCTTTATCAATGACCGTGTAATGATAAAAACTTCACCAATGATGTGTAATGATAAGGACTTCACCAATGAATAAAGATGAAGTTCCCTCACAGACTTCCTGGCATTTCTCCACATCCATTCCTCCACTGTGGTACACTCACCGACCTTTCTCTGCTCTGAGTCCATGATGAAGAACCTAACCGTACCGTACGTTCTGACAGCTTCTCCTGCCCCTCTGCTCCAGGAATTCCACATCAATGACCGTGTAAAGATGCAGACTTCACCAATTACCGTGTAAAGGTGAAGTTCCCTCACAGCTCTCCCCGGGACTCCTCCTACGATCAGAGAACCCCCCCCCCAGGTGGGGGGTGCCCTCCTGTTGCTGTCTAGTACTCCATTCTCCACTTCTCCCAGCCAACAACTCCCCCCAGTGGCCTGTTACCTCAGCTTATATAGGAGGCCCGCCCCCTGCTAATATCAGATGGGGATTTGTTAGGGCTCCCACATGAACTGCCTGCCACTCCAGTTCTAGCCCCTGCCTCTCTTCCAGAACATTCTCCCTGGAAGCAGGGGAGGCGCCTCAGAACTAGAGCACAGGTGGTCACACCCACTGCTACACTAACCACTCCCTGCCCCCAGATCAAAACAGACAGGCCTAGCTCAAAGCATAGGTTTGCCTAAATTTACCTGTGCTGACAGTTTTCCCTAGCAAAAATCCTATGCTAGCACCTACCTATGTTAGTGGGTGCTACATTTATATACCTATACCATCATTGCATTTAACTAAATACAGGTATGAGAATAAAATTATATTTATTTTGTAAATATTTATTTTGTGATAACTTGCTTTTTCCATTGCTTATTGGAAGTACCGGTAATTTTCATTTTTTTTTTTTTAATTTGTGCCCAACATCTTCCTAAAATGATTTATAAAAACTTAAACATATTTATTTATTTCTTATGAATACTATTTTTTACTTTCTTTACCAAATCCTCCCCTGGTTGGCACATCACATTTTACAGATAATATTAATGTATTATATGTAAACACAATCAATGAAATGTCATATAAACTTTAACACATTTATGCTATTTGGATATTTTTAAACATAAGCATTCATTAAATAATAACGGATGATGCTAAAGGTCCTCATTTAAGCACTTCCTGTTATAGAGTGACAATGCTCTGTCCCTGTCTCCCAGTTGTCCTCATCCTGTCACTTTGTTGGAGACTAAAACTGGAAATTTCAGCTCAAAAATACACAGTCATTGATTACTGTTGTCACTATCATGAAACCTGCCCTAAAAAAATGACATGCAGCCATTGCTGAGGGGAATACATGTAGACATGAACTAGCTGTAAAGAGCCTGCAGTAGATCAGCAATAGGAATGGGGTTAGCATTATTGGTCATGCAGGATTCCGATGAATGTTCAGTGTTCACAGTTCACTGAACAGGTGAATTAACTAGTGTGCTTGTTCTCCCACCAAAGCAAACCTCTTGCAGCCGTACCATCATTGCTTGTTATGGTGCACCAGCTTGAAGCAGCTTGCTGGAGATTATAAGGAGGTCAAATACAGCTCAGAAGGAGGTCAACTGTAGGTGAATTACACCTGTCAATGATGCATTTCATGTGATATCAAATTCAGGCAGAATGCCCCTAAAAGCAAGCCCAAAGGCCCTCGGTATCGTTCATTTATAGTTTGCAACAGTACTGTTTATACTCCAAACTTCTATAGAGGGTGGGGAAAAGCAACCCCCAATGCTTTAAATAGTTGTGTATATATGTATTAGGTAAAATATTTGAAACTACCACAAATTCTCCATAAAACGACTTGAAGCAGAAACCAAATGCTACTTTTCAAAACATCCATGCAAATACAAATATATAGGAAAGAAAAAAAAGCTACTGTGCTTTTTTTTGGATGCTCATACAGTATTTGGTTCACAGTCATAGGGTCTTGTCTCCATACCTCATATTCTCATCTTCTCTGTGTCTATCCCTTGAGTCTTGATCCTTCTCTGTTTTGTATCACAATGTGGAGAACTTACAAGAATCTCATTTCATTTGGCAGTTTGCCATTGCATGTAACAGACAAAGGTCCTGAATTCCTCTTTGAGACAGAAAACAGCCATCATTGTCTCTTGATAATAAAAATAAGGTAGTAAATTCTTCAGAATTTCTTAAAAATAGAATGAACTAATCTGATTTTTTTAGAGTAAAAGACAAGAACCAGTAACATTATGTAATACATATACCCTCAAAAATCTAATATACTTGACTATATACTTGAGTATAAGTCATTCCGAGTATAAGTTGAGGCCCTAATTTACCACAAAAATATGGGAAAAACTTAGTGACCCGAGTATAAGACGAGGGTGAGAAATGCACAGCTACTGTAAGTGGAAAAGAGGGTCAACAATGCCCATTTGCAGCCTCACTGTGCCCATTTGCAACCATAGGTCCCCCGAATTTCAAACTCGGTAGTTAAGGGTTCCTAGATGCCCCCTAGCTGCAGCCAAAAATTGGGGTCTCTGAACCCAAAGGGTCCCGAAATGACATTGCTGCAGATGGACACAGTTGACCGACTTTGGGGCCCCGTATCTTGGGGCTACTTAGTGTGAGGGACCCCAAATTTGGTGTGCAAACCCAGTGGAACTAGCACCATAAAATATCCAAAGCTGTGGTTTCTAGAACCAAGTGTTCCCGAGATACAGGGCCCCAAAAATCGGTTCAGAAAATGTCAAGCACTTTTCTGCAGCAGAGAATGACATTTTCTGAACCGGGTTTGGGGCCACGTATCTCGGGGCCACTTGATCCTAGGAACCCCAGCTTTGGATATGTTATGGTACAAGTTCCACTGGGTTTGCACACCACATTTGGGGTTCCTAGCACCAAGTGGCCCTGAGATACAGAGCCCCAAATCGGTTCAGAAAATGTCAAGCACTTTTCTGCAGCAGAGAATGACATTTTCCGAACCATGATGATGAAGCCACCTCACCCGTGACGCCACGCGTAGGGACAGGCACCGCCCACTGGTAGCAGTGTACGAGTTCGCCGCTCGTCCGGATACATTGTACCGTCCGTTGTTCACTGTGTGAGTACCCTGTATGACGTTTTAAAGCTGAATAAAGTCTAACTTCTATTTCAAAATACTACACTATATGGGATTTTATCTCTTCATTTCACCATGATGTTCCCTATGGACCTGAGGTCTGACTAATTGACAGCACATCACCTAGGACTCCCCTGCAAAGGAGACACCAATAGCGTTTGCTGTTCTATGCTGTAACCTCAGTATAGTGAGGTAAGAGGCCACTACCCACCATTTGAGGATTCCTGCATGGATATAATCCTGTTTTAAACTGCACAGTCACCATTCCTCTGAAGTGATGTCATTTAATTTCATCTGCATGGCATGATTATGTGACACCACCAAGGAAACATTGAAGCTGACTTTTGTTGCACTAAGGCACTTTCATTTGAACTGTACTACTTGAATTTTGAGCACCCCCTGCTGGTTGCCAGACACTTTATTGCATGATGCACTATTGCTTAGATCACTATGGCTATCCATTATAACATTGTAGTCACATATTTTAGCTACTAATCATGGTTTTATATACTGCATCGATTTCTGGATATATATGCACAGCACTTTATACTGGTTTCAAATGTGTTAGAGGCAAACACTGTGTTTTTTTGGAGAATATTTATTTTGATATTGCTCAACCACCGGATTTTATATATTTTTACACTATTTTATTGGTTTATCATATTATGTTACACATTGCAACGCATAATCCCTTGGGGTGGGTCCCAATGTTGTATATGTATATTGTATAGATTTTTTTCATTTGGATCACCTGCTTTGGCACTTTTCACTTGCCTATTTATCAAGTACTATACTTGTTGTTTAGGACTGAATTATCACCCCTTACTGCAGTGCAGGCTGGAATTCATACCCAGCACACCCAGCTACTTGACTTGACCTCAGGACTAGCGCAGCACCAACTCCCACTTTTTTAATTGCCATTTACCAGAGTTTAAGGCTGAACCTCATTCGGTGCAAGCTGCTTCTCCTTATTTAAAACCATCTTAGTAGCACTGATTGGTAGCGCAGGAATAACACTCCCCATATAGGTGATATCACTAATTATTTTGTGAGTATAGGAATCTAATGCCGCGTACACACGGTCAGACTTTTCGGCTACAAAAGTCCGACAGCCTGTTCGACAGACTTTCGACAGACTTTTGTCAGACTTTTGGCGGACTTTTGGCGGACTTGCGGCAGACTTTCTTACGAACGGACTTGCCTACATACGATCACACAAAAGTCCAACGGATTCGTACGTGATGACGTACACCGGACTAAAATAAGGAAGTTGATAGCCAGTAGCCAATAGCTGCCCTAGCGTGGGATTTTGTCCGTCGGACTAGCACACAGACGAGCGGATTTCTGGGTCCGGCGTAGTTACGACGTAAAGATTTGAAGCATGTTTCAAATCTAAAGTCCGTCAGATTTGCGGCTGGAAAAGTCCGCTGAAAGTCCGCTGAAAGTCCGGGGAAGCCAACACACGATCGGATTGTCAGCCAGCTTTAGTTTCAAATCTAAAGTCCGTCAGATTTGCGGCTGGAAAAGTCCGATGAAAGTCAGCTGAAAGTCCGCTGAAAGTCCGGGGAAGCCAACACACGATCGGATTGTCAGCCAGCTTTAGTCCGTCGGCGTCCGTCGGACTTTTGTAGCCGAAAAGTCCGACCGTGTGTACGCGGCATTAGTGAACAGTGCTGTGTAAAGGATAGAAGGGGTGGTTGCTAATACTACAATTGTTCTGTGTATGTGCAACTTCAAGCAACTTGTTTTGAGAATTTAGTGGTTTTTGAGATTTTCGTGGTTTCTGAGCTCCAAAGTACAAAATCCAAAATACAGTTTGTGTCACAAATGGCATCCCTTCTCTAAAAGAATTTTCAAATATTAAAAATATTCACAAGTAGTGTGACCCTATAGGAATAAAATTTATAGATCTGATTTTAGAGCTGATTTTATCATAAGATAAGTTAGTTTTTCAAAGTTAGTAGAGCGGGTTTGTTTCCATTTTCTTTCACCATCCAGTGTTCCAGAACGACTAAAGTGCTTTTTTTTTTTTTTTTTTTACCATTGTCATACAATAACAGATTGAGGATAAATAGTAGAGTTGATCCCAAAATTTCTAGAACATTTTAAATTTAAAGAAATAAAATATCCCAAGCTAAATCCAAATTTCAGTGTTAGTTTTGGAGTTTCAGGTTTAGGCTCTACTGCCTTATATATGCTTCTTCTGGTGCCAGAGCACCCTTAGCTTGACTGCCAATTCCACCAGGACCCACCCTTTCATCTTAATATTTCAGACTACATCACCATTTTTCTATTTTTTATTTTTTGTATATATTCTCTGCAGCAGGGATGCTAAGAGCTATGGGATTGCAAATGGCCCCAATTAGAACAATAGATGACAAACAATAAATAACAATCAATCAATGACATCACCTGGAATACCCAGCCCCTTTTTTTGCATTCAGGGCCCAAAAGAAGCTGCCATTTGTGGTGAGTAGTCAATGGGGTTGAATGTGTCAGCAGGTATTGTTCATTATGTATGGAGTGGATCTGCATGGCTCAACAACTTGACTAATAATTTTTACATTAGAGATTACCTCTGCATAATGAGTATCAATAGTGGTATTTAGCTCTTTGGTGTAAATAGGTTGTTAAAATGATTGCAAAATATGTTTTTTTATTAAAATAATAAAAAGGTTTATACTTACCTGCTCTGTGTATTGAACAAAGCCGCTTCTTACCTCTTATTCTGGGGTCTCCTGCCAGAGATATTTACTCCCCCTCTTCTGTATCTGCCCCCATAGCAATCAGCTTGTTATGGGGGCAGACCTGTTGGCTTGCTCTCAAGCCAAGGGACACACACAGCCAGGCTGGCCTCTCCCTCCGATTTCTGTTCACTGGATTTCCCTGACAGCAGCAGAAGACAATGGCTCCTGCTGTTCTCAGCAAAGCCTGTGAGACCAGAAAGAGAGGTAAAGAATGCCTGCCACTAGGCTGGATCGATACAGACTCAATAAAGAGTTAGGAAGGGGAGGTGGGAAACACACAGTGGAAGGTTTTTCACTTTAATGTAGAAATTGCATTAAGATACAAAAAACCTTTAGACTTTAGAACCACTATAAAGTTGATGTATACAGTTCATGGTGCACTTGGGTGAAGTGACTCTTTATGTTGCCTTTGACCTCATTCATTTCAATTTTATGAACAAAAATAGGAAGGAAGTGACGAGATTTCTGTGATTGTGAGACTTCTGTTTTCCTTACCCTTGAACTTAATTTAAAAAAACTGGGAGAATTGAAACTGTTGTGCAAAAATGTATTCACTGAAAATAAAACAAAAAATACAGCTTCTACTTTGAGCAAGAAACCTGGAAATACAGTAGTGACTAGTGTGACAAGTGTGTATGAGTGTGTGTATATATAGATATATATATCTATATATATCTATATATATCTGTATATATATATAGAGAGAGAGAGACCATTATTTAATCTCATGTATTGTTCAGACTGTTTTTGAAACAATATAGCAAATTGCTATTTTGTACTATTTAACGTGTGAAAAGCTGTTATAATGGCAAAGAGTTGTATGAGGTGGTATAGTAAAATGTTGTTGTTTACATGATTTAACAAGAATTCACAGTTTTGCTGTATTGGTTGTTAAATGAGTATTTTGAGCAGTAACTGCACACGTTCTTTACTTTAAATATTCAGAAGAAAAGCTATTTACCAAATGTTTTCCCTATTATATAGGTATTCTTCTTAGCAAAAGACATTTTCTGTCACAGGCTTTCCTTCTCATAAAGTCTAGTAGGTTCTGTGATTGCACATTTAAACTTTCAATTTTTCGAGCTTTAAAAGAGGCTTAATTATGAAGCTTCTATGTTATGGGTGTATGCAATTTTATTTAAAGTAAATGGAAGGGCTACAGATTTTAACAAAGGGAACTGCATTGTAATTATAGCACTACAGCACCCTACATGCTTTAGAAAAAATTGGCAACTAAATACTCATTTGTTCCTCATGTTTTCTTGCTGCCATGCAACTGCTTGGTCTTCCATTCTTTTTGGCTTGGGACTTGCAGCACATATCAAATACATCACAGGACATATTCTCCTCCCATGATTGCAGCACTTGTGAGTTGAAGGCGTAGTTTAGAGAAGGTGACAACACCACCGCAATTTCAGCAGCCTTCCAGCGGCACGCTGTACCCACTAAGAGGGGAAGCATTGTCATCCCAATGCAGGAGGTGATGTGTCTCTGAAACAAACTGGCAGCATTAACAAGTAAAACTTGGAGAAGTCAAGAGCTGAAAACTATGGGGGTTATATGAGTGTGCAAATTATATTTAAAAAATTCTGTTTGCCTGGAGATACACTTTAAAGTATTAGTAAAGCCCGCTTTGTGCTTTTTACCTACAGGTAAGCCTTACCTGTAAGTAAAATGAAAATCTCCTAAATGTACACCGTTTAGGAAATATTCACCCTGGATGCAGCTGGTGATGTCACTGGCGCATGTGCTCTGAAGGTCCAGCATACCTTGCCGGACCTTCAGAGCTTCTTGCTGGAACCAAGGGCTCCCACACACATGCACAGGAGTGATGTCTTGGCGGCCCCAGGCCAATCACATAGCCGGAGCGTGTGGACCCAGAAGAAAGATCAGGAGTAGATGTCAGCCCTCTTAGTGGAGACAATGCACCACTGGAAGGCTTTGTTCCAAGGTAAGTATTTCATAATGTCCTAGAATGCGATGCATACTAGCACATTATGGAATTGCCCTACAGGTGTTTTTTTTTTTTTTTTTTTTAAACAGCCGCAGTTTACTATCGTTTTAAGTGAATGTGTTTTATGTTCACAAAATCACACACTCCAGTGTTCAACCCTTACTTTAACATGGTTCATGCTCAGTTATATTGAGAGATGGGATTTGCCATGCAGAAGCCCTATTTTTTTAATTCTTGCAGTTTTTCTGTTTTATAAGGAATCTATATACAAAAGTTACTTGTTTCTTTGGATCTATGTGATGAAAAAGTGTTTAGTGGGGGGGGGGGGCGTGGTCTGCCAGCGTCAGGAATGGACGCTTAGCCACTGAGCTCGTCAGCCAAGGGAGAGCACCGGAGCAACAAGGGCCCAAACCACGGCACAATCCACAACCATCCTACCTCTCCATCCCCAGCCATGTCACGGAAGCGGCTGACCGAGCACTACCCACAGAAGCTGACGGCCTTCTTCAAACCGCCAGACAAGATCAGTCAAAGCCAAAATGGCGCCGGTGCGGCTGCGACTTCAGCGGCCTACACTAACCTCCCAGATGATCTCCCAGAAAATCCAGACCCAACAGGCACATCCGACCCATACACTCACAAAACGGGAGAAAACCCCATTACTTGCAGCACAGCGAAAGCCCGCATGCGGATGGAGCCAACGCCACTGCTGTCATTAGCACAAATAGAGGCCCAGGCTTTCAGCCCCTTCCAGGCAAACCAGGCCCTACAATCCTCCATGGCCTCTTTCCCCACCGCAGGGCAGCCACTTGACACTACACTAAAGGAGATGCTCCTTTCACTCCAATCCTCCTTAATGACAGACCTCCCATCCCTCTTTACCAGAATAAACACAGACCTGCATAATATAGATGGAAGAGTAGCTCACTTAGAAAACAGCATGAAAGAATGCACCACTACTGTAAATGATCTCATTGACACCTATGCTGAAGTGAAGGACGAACAAACCTGGGTCAGGGCCAAGCTGGCCGATTTGGAAGATTGTTCCAGGAGGAATATCAAAATTAGAGGAGTTCCTGAGTCCATCTTACGGATAGATTTTACTAAATATGCCAAGGAACTTATGCACTTGATCCTCCCAGACGCATCACCCAGGGATCTACTTGTGGATCGGATCCACAGAATAGCCAAACCCTCACATCTCGCAGCCTCAGTCCCTAAAGATGTCCTAATGAGGGTGCACTTCTTCCATATAAAAGAAAAGCTCCTCACCACAGTCAGAAACAGTCCTGCGTTCCCTGCTCCATACGAAGGAATTCTACTGTTCCCTGACCTCTCTAAATATACCTTGCAAATGAGGAGACAGCTCAACCTGATCACTAAAGGTCTCCACAACCACAAAATCCTCTATAAATGGTGCTATCCAGCAACCCTGCTAGTAACAAGAAACGGAACTTCCCACATCATCCAATCTCTCCACAAGGGCATGCAACTGCTCCACGCCTGGGGAATCATCCTGGACCCACCGCAAGACACCATCAAAGACAGCCACATCCTTCCCGTCACACCCATGGTCACTGTGATACCTGAATGGATCATCTAATCCTCATCACATGGGCCCTATGATCTACGTGTTATTGACTCTCCCTGGCTAACAGCCTTTTGAATCGTTATCTTAGTTGAGTTTGACTTTATTAACCCCCCTAGTGGCTTAGTTGAAATATATTTTCACTATACCACATACCGTTCTAAGTGGTGGTATAACCACCCTCTTACAGATCTATACCAGTTCCAATTTTTCTAGTGCTCAGTTTTACTTGATAACATTCTTTCTTTTCAGCTACCAATTGCTTGTCTAGAGTGAACTTTGCCCTTACCAATTCATCAGAATATACACCGACCTCCAGATCCGGAGAATTCACCAGCCTACTCCTAACTGTAAGTGTATCTATTTCTACAATTACTCACACAGCGAGGACAATGCCATTTACAGTGCTGTCCCTCTATGGAAAACAGCTGTAGATCTAAAATGCGATATACTCTGTGTACAAGAGACACATTTTAAATCTACAGCTCCACCTATGTGTACAAACAAACATTTTCCTCATGTTTTCTCGGCTCCCTTTACCTCCAAGAACAGAGGGGTGCTGATAGCAGTCAGAAATTCTGTATCATTCCAGCTAAAACAGAGCATTTCCAACCCTGAAGGGCAATACATTATTCTTGTATGTACTAATAATAATATTGACTATACGTTGATAAATCTTTATGCCCCAAATATCAAACAAATCTGCTTCCTTCGTGACCTGATGAACGTCCTACAGCCACTAAAACAAGGTCATGTAATCATATGTGGGGATTACAATCTAGTCCCGGAAATACAACTAGACTCCACTTCAGCGAAGAAACGCAGGGAGTCCCCTCTAAAAAATTTCATAAGAACACATGATTTGTTTGATGTTTGGCAATGTTTCCATGGAGAGGAGAGGGACTACACGTATATCTCTCCCCTTCACCGGACATATTCCCGCATAGACCTGTTCCTTACAGATAAATGGTTGCTCCAAAACATCAGCGCAGCTGTCATCCACACCACGACTTGGTCGGACCACGCGCCTATCACCATCTCTATATCCGATTCTCCACAACAGAAAAATACATTTATCTAAAGAGCAAATAATTATATCCTACAACATCCGCAATACTCTCCTGAAATAAAAAAACATATTAAGGAATATTTTGAACTCAACGCAGGCTCAGTGTCCGAATCAGGTGTGGTGTGGAATGCGCACAAGGCATATACACGGGGCATACTACTAAAATTCAGTTCCCATTACAAAAAACAGAAGTCTAACCGCATTGACACCCTTACAGCACAAATAGCCAAGTTGGAAAGCCTAAACAAAGCTAACCCTCACTCACATTCATTCACTATCAGCACAACTCTTGTCTCTTAGACAAGAACTCAGACTACACCTTCTCCACTCCTTTGAACACGTACAGAGAAAACTAAAAGCCACTTCGTACTCCACGTCTAATAAAGCAGGTAAAGCTCTTGCTCAATGTATCAAAGGTAGGAGAACTAAAAATAAAATTGATCACTTATACCACCACCAAACGAAAGAAAAACGTAGAAATCCCCAAGAGATAGCTGATGCTTTCAGTGATTATTATAGTGACTTATACGATCTTCAACGCGACCCAAATACGCACCAACCCTCTACCAATGACATTCAAGACTTCCTCCAACTAATTAAACTTCCCTCGTTATCATCAGAACAACTATCCTGACCCTTTTACAGACCAAGAGATCATAGCAGCCATAAAATCCCTCCCCCCAAATAAAGCACCAGGCCCTGATGGTCTCACAGGGAAGTACTTTCAGGAATTTGCCCACCTATTAGCACCTCACTTAACTACGTTTTTTAATGAAGCAGCATCTTCATCATGGTTCCCCAGAGAATCCCTACAAGCGCTGATCATCACCCTCCCCAAACCGGGAAAAGAACCTACGGCCCCCCCAAAACTTTCGCCCGATCTCGCTCTTAAATCTAGACCTCAAAATCTATGCAAAAATGATAGCCACACATCTATTACATGTCATGCCCACACTAATCCATAGAGATTAATTCGGTTTCACAACAGGTAGACAAACGTCAGACGCCACTAGAAGACTGATCAATATCATCCACCACGCCGAAAGCACAGGAACGTCTTCTCTGCTCCTTTCACTGGACGCAGAGAAGGCGCTCGACAGAATCCACTGGAATTACCTTCAACAGGTCCTCCAGAAATTTGGGTTCAATTGATTAATTATGGATGCCTTGCTTGCACTCTACACTACTCCCTCAGCCCAAGTATGCGCAGCAGATATGTTATCCCGATCATTTGCAATAACCAATGGCACTAGACAAGGGTGCCCACTATGCCCACTAATTTTTAATCTTCTCATGGAACCCCTTGTGGAACACATCAGGCAAAACACAAAAATATGTTAAAATAATACAGTCAGCGCAAAAATGAAACTAACTTGAAATATAAGCTGCTGTGCACTGAAGGTAAACATATAAAACCTCTGGAAACATATAATACAATAAAGCAGTGCAGCGCTAAACTAAAAGTCTATTGACACAGTCCCTTTAAGATAAGTTGTAGGTAGGAAAACAGTTCTCCACTGTGATGATAAAGGTGCTCAAAAGTATTCCATGCAGTGCTACGCATCCGTGATACCACCACCGGCCAGCCAAACCACTCACCTCAGCAAATGGACCCCTGAACTAACAGATAGGTCAAACCAGCATGTACCACGCTAGGTGGAAGGGAATGGAGACTTGTCTGGAAAGATGGTCCCACGGTAGTAGAGATGGCACTCCAAATTGCAGATCATATCACATGTAATACAAATGAAGATACATAGTGCACACTGCGTGGCTAAAATAAATGTCATTTATTAAAAATATAAGGTACTCACAAGCACAGCACTAAGCCCTAGTGCTGGGATACAGGTAAAATATCATCAAAGGATAACGTGGGTTAAATGGCGGCTGCAGTGATGTCAAAAAGCTCCCGCGCGCGTATCGTCCTCCTCTGGACTTCATCAGTGGTTAATGGAGATAAAAGACATCACATCTATATATATAGAGCCCAAAAAATCTATTTCCTGTAAGGTAAGACACCCCCCTAGGGAACCGTCCAATCAGCTCCAGCTATCAAGGGGTCTACAAAAATAGTAGGATTCAACATAGGTCAAGCATCACACAAGATCAGCTTATTCGCTGATGATGTCATCCTTATGCTAACCAACCCAACATCTTCCCTCATTGAGGTACAAAAAACTCTTGAATGGTTTAGTAAAATCTCATACTATAAGGTTAATGCTACAAAATCCTATGTCCTTGATCTAGGTCTAGACGCCACTGCCAGATATCTACTTCAATCACAAACACCATTTACATGGGCAAACACAGATATAATGTATCTAGGGGTACAACTAACGAAAACAACAAAAAATCTTTTTAAATATAACTTTAAACCATTTCTCAACAAACTCCAAAAAGATGTCCAACAATTAGCTAAACACGAACTGACTTGGTCGGGTAGACTAGCAGCTTTCAAAATGATACACCTACCTCAATTGCTGTACCTGTTTAGAACAATTCCTATCCCTATCCCAGCATACTACTTCCAATCCCTCCAAACAATACTCAACAAATTATTACAAATTAATACTCAACAAAAATTCAATATTCCTCACGCGGAACTCTTCACCTACACTCGAGTTAAACATTGCATCTCTCAGCTCACTACAACACAATACAAACTCCCTCAGCACCTGTGGACATACTTGACTAACCCCACTCCACAAATGAAAGGTATCTCTCTTTTTTTATAACGCCTTTCACCAAAAAAAAAGGTTTATCAAAGCAAAACCCCACCTCCATTGGGACGCAGACTTAGACCACACTTTCAATGAAACCCAATGGCGGACAGCCTTAAGCTCTATCTATACAGCCACTCATAGATCCGCACTTTGGGAACTAACACAAAAAATATCATTAAGGTGGTATTTAACACCCACTAAACTAGAGTCTTTCAACAACAAAGGTTCGAATCTCTGTTGGAGATGCCAAGCGGAAAAAGGTGATTTGTTCCACATCCTTTGGTCGTGCTCTCACATACAAAACTACTGGAGAACGATCTTTAACATTATATCAGACATAACACTCAGCCAGGTACCCCTCACTCCTGCACTGGCATTGCTTAACCTAACAATCGACAATCTTCACCACAAAGGAAAGTTACAACCAATATCCTTTTGGCAGCCAGACTGAGTCTAACCAGACTCTGGAAAACCGACCAAATACCCACTGTAGAAAACACTTTAGACATGGTTAATCTACACTACATTTACGAAATGCTATTCACCTCAACTAAAGGATTGATGGGGAAAACTCAAACAGGGTGGCTTCCCTGGACCCGGTGGTTCCGAGCAGCAGCATTCCTATAAACCAATTACTCTGCTGATAAATCTGTCTATGAAAGAAAAAGTATTTAGTGAATTTCTTTTTAAATTGTAATGCATTATAGCGAGAAGAAATTATGCATCCTTGGTCTTAACTGAATGATACTTCTTTATTTTTGCAACTTTTTTTTTGATAATTCCCAATTACATCATAATTGGTGAATTTAACATTTTACTTAAGTGATGTATAAAAGTGTGATTTAATATTTAACACACAAAAAAATACAGAGATAAAGTAATATTTAATGCATACATTAAGTAGTGGACTGTAGCATCAAACACAAAATGCATAAATGTTATGTGAAATACATTATTCAGAAAATATATAGTAATGCTTCCATTTTAATTATATTACATTATTTATAGTTTTTATTTCCCTAAAATACCTCAATGATAATGATCTCTCCTGTCTCTGACTAGTTTCATGTCATATTGATAGTTAACATTTTACTGATAGCTAACTAGTAACCAATCTAATGTGGACTTCCTGTTGTCACCACACAACTATTCAGGACTGATTTTAACAAAAATGATACTGGGCAGGATACTATGAGTTTCTAAACCAAATAATAAAATATTTTTAAAATACAATTTTTTTCACAAAGATATCATTTTAGAATATTATATAAAAACGACACTATGCGGAGATTAGATGTCTATGCCTTAATGAAGGTAACAAGCCAAAAGGTTATCTTTATGTACCGTACGTAGCATATAAATCTAGCATGAATGTTATATGAAATTATTTATTACTGCTGAACATGTTAAGAAGCATACCATACAATCATATTGTGCATGACAGATAAAAAAGGATTTTGGCTGTTTTCATCTGTTTCACGCTGTGATAATTTAGTAATCCTCTACAAGCAATTACAATTTTTTGATATTGTCAATGTATAGGATGTGAAAATCTGATCATAAGATGACTGTATCTGTCAACATTGTACCAAAAAATATTAAAATTTAAGTGCAATGTCCACTGAAAAAACTACAAATTGTCTGTTGTCTCTTAACATTAAGCCATGCCTCTAAGACCAGCCCAGCTTTGGCATTATGGCTTTGCATGTAGAAAATATGCCCCTGAATGCTGGAGCCAAGTTGCCAGCTACTACTGTATGTTTTAGTAATACTTTGCAACCAGTGCCATAATGCCGTGTACACGCGATCGGAATTTCCGACAACAAATGTTCGTTGTGAGCTTGTTGTCGCATATTCCGACCGTGTGTAGGCTCCATCGGACATTTGCTGTCAGAATTTCCGACAACAGATGTTTGAGAGCTGGATTTCAAATTTTCCGACAACAAAATCCAATGTCGTAAATTCCGATCGTGTGTAGACAATTCCGACGCACAAAATTCCATGCACGCTCGGAATCAAGCAGAAGAGCCGCACTGGCTATTGGATTTCATTTTTCTCAGCTCGTCGTACGTGCTGTACCTCACCGTGTGTATGCAAGACAAGTATGAGCCAACATCTGTTGGAAATAAATCCACGGTTTGGTTGTCGGAAATTCCTATCGTTTGTACGCAGCATAACATGTTTATGAGGTGTCAGTATTGCTGTCAGTTACTTTTCTTAAAATCATTTGAATAAAAAACATTTAAAGTTTGCAGACCATTAGACACAACCCTTTCCTATAAAATGGTCTCCATCCAATGGTCACAGAATGACACACTGATACATTTCTAACATTATCTTATGTAACTTCAGTGGGAGATAGAGGGGTGTGGATTAGCAGAGTTCTGTAGTCCAGCAGGCAGGCCTAACTACACTGCAATGCATTGTGTTTTCAGACCAAACAGGAAGTTAGGAGCACACTGGATTTATGGTAGGCTAATGGGTATTTTTCTGTAGTTGTTGAAAGGGTTATAAACTCATGAAAATGGTATTGAAGCGTATATTTAGTAAAATATGAAAGTGAATGTAACAGGCGCTAGGCACATGCAACTGCTGTGTAGCCATAGAACAGGGGTGTCAAACAGGAGGTCCTCCAAATTTTGCGGAACTACAAGTCCCATCATGCTTCTGCCTGTGGGAGTCATGCTTGTAACCGTCAGCATTGCAATGCCTCATGGGACTTGTAGTTTTGCAACAGCTGAAGGGCCGCCAGTTTGACACCTGTGCTGTAGAAGCTGTTGAATAACGTCGTGTAATATCATTTTTTAAACTTTTCCATGCACAGTGCAGTTTGTGTGAGTACTAGAGGACCAATATCAGTAGGGCCCTAGTATTCAGAAAAAAATGTCTTTAGTACCCACGTTTCCATCTAACATTTAAAGTGGACTTGTGCCCAGACTATGGGTATTAAAGTGCATTAAAAGCATTATTTTTGCAAACAGTATAATAAATGTAAAGACTATCACCAACCTCTCTAGGTGAATGTACTGTGAGATAATTCATCCTTTAAAGATTATAGCAGGGACTCTGAAGTTGGATTTCAGTTGAGTCTCACAGCTTGAAATACCTGCTGTTTATATTTATATATGTATATATATATATATATATATATATATATATATATATATATATATATATATATTTATATATATATTTATTTTTTTTTTGAAAGGATGGCATCTGTTGTGAGATGCAAATTTAAGCTTGTTTTAAAGTGTTTTAACTGCTGCTTGTCAAGAATATGTACCTACTTTACCATGCATAGTATAGACACAGGTACACTTTTAAATACATCAGCATTTCTGCCCTGTCATTCTACTAGTGAATCAGAGTGCTCAAACTAAAGTGAACTTGTAAAACAAATACATTTTATATTTTGTATGCATTTCATTTTAAAATAACAGCATAGTAACATAAAATATTCATGGTATATTGGTGGTGCTTAATGCAGAAAGTGAGTTGCTGTTCATGTCCTTGTAACATTTGTCAGTAGCTGTTTCCAAGCATCTATTACTAATTTGTTTTTTGTTTTTCTAAATGTAATTTTTTTTGAGTTTTGAAAATATTATATTGCAGTTGAGTCCTTTTCTGTAACTGAAGATCGCTGTGTGAAGCTCCTGTGGCTTAGACGTGTGTGCACTGTATCCTCGCTTATTGCATTGTCAAGTCTTGATAGAATACTCATCTTAAACTTCTTAAAATCCTGGCCCATAATAACATACACAATAGGATTTACACAACTGTTGGCAATAGCAAGAGCAGTGGCAATAGGCAATCCAATCTTGAATAAATAGTGTGAAAAAGCATGGTGGTATAGCTCGAAAACATGCAGAATGTGGAACGGTGACCAGCAAATGAAGAACGCCACAATAATTGTACATATGATCTTAAAGGGTTTTCTGGATTTTGCCATTTTGTTTTTCTTGAGTTTGAAGACAATTGTAACATAACTCAATGTTATTATGATGAGTGGGATTATATACCCAAAAATAAATCGTATTGCCACCATCACAGTGTGTGTTTCATGAGAATCAATTTTACCAAACATTGAATAATTGTTGAAACAGATTACTTTGTTATTTTCAAAATTAGTATCACGGAAAACAAAAGAAGGTGAGCTTAGGAAGAATCCAATAAACCATGCGACTGCAGACAGAAAGCTGGCAAGCCTAGTGGAACGATGGTTTTGTGACCAAACAGGAAGCACAACAGATATGCAACGATCCAGACTAATAATGGTCAGCAGAAGGACACTGGTGAACATGTTCAACGCCAAAATGAAAGAGTTCAGTTTACACATGGCCCTTCCAAATACCCAGTGGTGATCCATAGCCGTATAAACCACAGTCAAGGGCAGGAAAAATGTGAACATAAAGTCAGCCACGGCCAGATTAAAAAGCCAGATAGTGTTCACAGATTTCTTCATCTTAAATACAATTATACCAATGACCAGGCCGTTTCCAATGACACCCAAAAACCAGACAACCATGTAGAGTAGAGTAGGAGCAATCCAGACAGCTAGGCTACTATCTTTGCTTTGGTCCTCATTGTGGAAAACATTCAATGTGTCTTCATTATAATCCTCAGTGCTATAAGCATATTTGTTTATCTCATCTTCATATTCCATAGCCTAAAAAAAGATTTAGAAGACACTATGTCAATAACTGTGGAAAAATTACATATGGTGAAGGAAATTTTGGATCAGAAAACAAATCATGTCACCACCTGCACAGTAAACATAGAAACTTAGCATGCAGAGCATTGTCTAAACTGTTAGTACCGTGACCTTGCAGAACTGGGGTCTTAAGTTTTATGTGTGCAAGAATATTATCTGCATGGAGTTTAAAAGATATTTTCCCCATATCTATCTGGGTTTCCTTCAAATGCAGTGCTACCTTCCCACATAACCATACCATAATTAATAGGATGTTTTTTTCTGACTTTTGCAAGCCAAAATTAGGTTAAGAATTTGTTTTTTTTTGTAGATATGGAAAGGAATTAATTGTTCTATGTACTATTGTTCTATGTACTCATTAACGCTCTGAAGATTTTGTGGTTGCAATATAACTATAAACAATTAAAACTGTGATATTTGGGTATATAATCCAGTTTGTGCTCCAAATCTGTCTAATGTTTAGTTTTGAAACAAATACCTGTGTCTGAAAATTTCCATGGTACACATTTCAAGTTAAATAGCTGAAAAAAACAATGAAATTCCTTTTCACTTACATAAGTATTGTTAAGTCACTAGATGTGTGGAGGAGTCTGGGTTTCAGTCACATCTCATTCATTGAACCCATTGTGAAGTCTGTTGCACTTTTAAAACCCAAACCCATTGAAGTGTATGAGGGGAAATCTTAAAAATTAGTTTTGCACATTTTTAAGGCTTATATGCAAAGGGTAGTCAAAAAGGGCATCAGGAGCTGGGCATTGCCATGGGGGACATGTAGCAATGCAAAAATAAATTAATTAATAAATAATACTGTACAGCGGGGGGAGAGTCCACCTTTTATTGTGACATGGGAAAATACCAATCCTTTCAAAGATGCCCTTAAAGTGGTTGTAAACCACTGGACTTTTTTTTTCTTCTTAACCTGCAAGGTAATATTGTAATGTGCTAGTATGCATTGCATACTAGCACATTATGTGAAACTTACCTTACCTTAAACTTACCCTAAAACAAAGCTCTTCCAGCACCGAGATGTCAGCGCTGCAGGAGATCCCATTTTCATTGTCTTGCTTCCAGGTTCGCGGACTCCAGCTCTGTGACTGGCTGGAGCTGCAATGACGTCACTCCTGCACATGCGCATGGGAGGTGCAAATTACAGCACAGGGCTCTGAAGGAACGGCATGGGTGGCCACTCCTTCAAAGCGCATGTGCCAGTTCTGTCACTGGCTGCATGTAATGTAAATATCTCCTAAACGGTACATATTTACACTACCTATAGGTAAGCCTTATTATAGGCTTACCTATAGGTAAAAGTTACTGATCAAACTTTACTTTCACTTTAAGCTTTATGTGATATTATGGAACAGTATGGGTCTCAAGGACAGCATCAGCAACACTGTACTTTGGCATCATTTGCATGTGTAATTAAATGTTTTACTATTACAATACTTCATGACTTAAATACAGCAACAACACCCCAACCTGACTCATTACAACTTAAAAAAAAGTTTGATTTTTATAGTTTGGCTGTGACACCTGATTATTTTTTCGACCCAGCAGTAATAGGCTTAAATTGATTTGGAAGTGGGTGCAAGTAGGATGCACAACAAATCAACACTTTATCAGAAGGTTTACTTTTAAAAAACAAAGCTAAAGCCCTTAACTTCATACATAGTAGTCAGTGGCACAACACTTTATCAGTATACTCAAATGACGGTCAGCAAGTTCTGCGCACCTAAACTTGGTGTCCCACCACTGCGCTCATGTAAATACGTAATAATTCCTAAAGCTGCCTACTTAAATAAAAATAGAATAAAAAAGTATTTTAAATGAAAAAATAGTGGCGTTGTGTTCACATCAATAAAGTGACAACAAATCTAATTTATCAATAATAGCTCATGATAATAAACTACATATTGCTACATGAACTAAGTGTCCAAAATATAAAATCCTAGTGTATTACCAACAAAGAAATAAAAAGTGAAATAAAAAGGGTGAAATATACAATAAAAATAAAAAAATAAAGTCCATGCAAAGTGATGTATTTCACATAGAATTTGGTGAATAATCTTCTTATACACTTTTAAGCTTCCTTCCACCACACATGTGTGATTGTGATTGTGATCCACTCCCTTTGAAACCGCACTCACCAAAAAGATTTGCCTTGCACTCTCATGCTCGGCATAAATGCTGTTTAAGCCCACCAGGGTTAATCACACTTTTCGACTTCCAGCAGTGGTTAACAGAGAAGAATATGTTTCCACATGTAAACATGAAATGAAAAAGTGCCTCCAATAGCGTGATAACGTAAAGCCATTTAATTAAAATAGACACACGAAATCCTCAACCATTACACTCACATCACTTCAATCATATAAAACATTTCAGGGAAAACTCCTATAACTGAGCTGTAGCTGTGTACTGTGGTCACGGCAGACCCGGGATGCAGCTTTTGAATCTCACCCTCCACTTGCTCGCTCATCTGTATCAAAGCACCCTCACAACTGGAAACAGCAGAACATCACATGTCACAGGAAAGACACAAACAAAGAAAGAAAGTCAAAGAAAGTAAAAAAAATATAATAGGGATTCTAATGACTTTAAGAGCAATAATATGTATTTATGGCAAAATGCTAATGCAGCTAAGAATGAGAATAATGAAAATATACATGAGAAAGAAACAGTTACAGAGAGTACCCCACAAAAAAACAACCAGGGTAAGGGCAGTGGTGATAAGAACCAAACTACTAGAGGTAGAAACAACACCCCGAGAGGCAACCGTAACAATACAGCCCAGGATTATAGGGTAAACTACCATGATGATAATCAATATGGTGGAAATTATATGACTCCTAGACATCCTTAACATAATAGGGAAAGATATCCATATAATACTCAACCGTATTATCAGCAAGGCAATCAGTACCCCTCAAACCAGTATCCTGATCTTAGATATCAAATTCCCATGCAGAATAGATACCAACCTTTAATGTATGATGAATACAATGAGAATAGTCAGCAACAGGATCCTTTTTTAGAACAGCTTGGCAATGGGGGGAGAGGAGGGGGGACACCGCGAGGGAACTCCCTATGAACAATCGCGGGAGGGGGAGGAGTTCAGCCCCCCATTACCCAAACAGGGACCCAGTGCCCTTCCGAAGAGAAGTAGAGGGTGCAGGGCAGGTAGACGAAAACAATCCCCGAAAAAGAAGGAGGGACACCTAAATATGGGTATTTATAATTTAAGTAAAGTTGAACTTAATCGTAATGAAATGAATATATTGAATTTAGGTTTGAAGTGTGCACCTAGGAAAACCATGAATAAATTTGAGGTGTATATAGATACGCACAAATTTATTCGAACATTAAATATGAAAAAATATTTTCTAAGCCATCCAGCTGACACTTCTAGAAGAGTAGTGACGGATTTAGGGAAAATAGACAGTGGCCTACGAAATAGATCAATCTTTAACCCTCAGAATTCCAATAATCATTTCATTGAGGTGTTTAAAAACATGGTGCTCAGGGATATTGAAGAACTGCCTGTGAAAAAACAAGTAAATCCAGATTATATCAGAGAAGGAATCAAATCCTTAGAAGAAAGGAAAGATATCATAGTCCGACCAGTGGATAAGGGGGGAGGGGTTGTGGTGTTGGACAAATCCTTCTACCATAACCAACTGTTGGAACTGCTGGGGGACCAGGTGACATATAAGAAATTACAATCTGATCCAACTGGTCCATACAAAGATCAATTGAATTTGCTTGTTGAATGGGGCTTTAGAAATAATGCCCTAAAAAGAAAGGAAAGCAGATATCTGAATACAAGCTTTTGTAGAATTCCAGTGATATATACACTACCTAAAATTCATAAGAATATAGAGAAATGACCAGCATGTCCAATTGTCAACGGTATTGGATCAGTAACTGCGAGACTTGATGTATACCTGGATAAGTTCCTTCAACCGAGCGTCAAAATGACTAAGGCATATTTTAGGGATACTACTGACATTCTGCGGTTGCTGGATGAGGTTAGGCTCAATCCAGCCTCTACGACCTATCTAGTAACCGCAGATGTTCATTCATTGTATACCATCACACAACATGACAATGCTCTGCTGGCTCTAAACTGGGCCTTAAGCAAACGGGATGACATTCCACATATGCATAAGTGCTTTCTGGGGAAAGTTATGGACTTGTACATGGCACATAATTACTTTTGGTACCATGACCAGTTCTACTCCCAGCAGGTTGGCGTGGCAATGGGAGCAAAATATGCTCCCAGCCCAGCCAACCTGTTTATGGCGGAATGGGAGGATAGGCATGTATTTAACCAGGACAGACCCCAGCTAAAACTCTATCACAGGTTAAATGATAACCTCCTGTTTATATGGTAGGGGTCTGAGGAATCTGTGATTCAGTTTTTGCAACATCTTAATAACAATATGAATAATATTGTGCTAGACCATGTCATTAGTGATATGGTTGTTAATTTTCTGGATATAACTATTACCAAATCTGAAACTAGGCTGAGCACCAACGTTTATCTAAAACCAATGGACAGAAATAGCTATTTGTCTATTAGGAGTGGTCATCATCCTGCCTGGATCAAGAACATTCCTAAGGGACAAATGCTCAGGATCAGGCGCAACTGCACTGAATTAGAAGACCATTTTGCACAAGCTGACACGCTTAAGGAAAAGTTCATACAAAAGGGATATAGGGAAGATGTATTGGATAACACTATTACCGAAATAGCAAAAATACCAAGGAAACAATGTTTGAGGAATAAGGATGCTAAACCATTGAATGACCAACATCAATGGGGATTTATCTCCAATTTTCATTACCAATATAGGGAGATTGAAAATATCTTCAGTAAATATTGGCACATTTTATGCAGGGACAGGCATTTATGTGACACTTTACCCAGCAAAATAAAGTTTATTTATAGAAGGGCCCCAAACTTTGGTGATCAGGTAGTAAGAAAGATCTTGGATCCACCTGATAAACAAGCTCTAAAAATAGATCTAAAAGGCTTTTTTTTCCTGCAGGAAATGTATCTGCTGTAGGACTGTGAATGTAAATAATAGGGGCATGACCAGTGTCACTAACTTAAACCATGAAACATTTGAGATAGATAAATTTATCACATGCAATTCTTCTTATGTGGTGCCCATGTGGGTTATATTATGTGGGAAGAACCAAATGACTTTTAAAAGTTCGGATAGTTGAGCATCTAGCAAATATCATAAATGGATTTAAATGTCATAGTGTTTCCCTGCACTTTAAGGAAAAACAGGGTCAGGATCCATCTTTGCTTCAATTTTGTGAAATTGACCACGTTTTCCCATCATGGAGGGGGTCCAATCAGATTAGGGATCTGTCTCTGAGAGAAAAGAAATGGATCTTTCTTTTAAAGAGCCTCTATCCGAGAGGGTTAAATATTGAGCTAGATGTCAATTGTTTTATTAATAATTTCTGAGGTATTTGACATTAATATTGAACAGTTGCTTGATTAGAAGTTATAGGATAATTATGGCTCTAACCACTCAATAGGTATATTTAGTATAGTTGGTTTATCAATTTTATAGTATTTTCATTTTTGTATTTATTATACGAAATGGGTTATAAATACCTTTTCATATGTAATTGTGTCATATTTGATAGATGTGATATATGCATGAATTGTGCTGAAGATAGTTCTAACATATTGTGAAGTATGACACTATTATCCTCAATGAACCAAGATTAGCGGTGAAAAAAACAATATATTTTGGTCTGGGGGACACGGGATGTGCGAATGCGCTCTGGGACTGCTTCCGCCAGTAGATGGTAGGGAGAGTATAAAGAGGGGGTTGCTATCCCGTACAGCCAATCCCATGAATAAGTCGGAATGACGAAACATGTCGGGCGTGGCTGTACGGCAACCATCTGTGACGTGTGACGTTCTGCTGTTTCCGGTTGTGACGGTGCTTTGATACAGACGAGCGAGTGGAGGATGAGATTCAAAAGCTGCATCCCGGGTCCGCCGTGACCACAGTACACCGCTACAGCTCAGTTATAGGAGTTTTCCCTGAAATGCTTTTATATGATTGAAGTGATGTGAGTGTAATGGTTGAGGATTTAGTGTGTCTATTTTAATTAAATGGTTTTACGTTATCACGCTATTGGAGGCACTTTTTCATTTCATGTTTACATGTGGAAACATCTTCTTCTGCTGAGTACTGCTGGAAGTCGAAAAGTGTGATGAACCCTGGTGGGCTTAAACAGCATTTATGTGGAGCATGAGAGTGCAAGGCAAATCTTTTTGGTGAGTGCGGTTTCAAAGGGAGTGGATCACAATCACAATCGGTGTGGTGGAAGGAAGCTTAAAAGTGTATAAGAAGATTATTCACCAAATTCTATGTGAAATACATCACTTTGCATGGACTTTATTTTTTAATTTTTAATGTTTATTTTACCTTTTTTATTTCACTTTTTATTTCTTTGTTGGTAATACATTAGGATTTAATATTTTGGACACTCAGTTCATGTAGCAATATGTAGTTTATTATCATGAGCTATTATTGATAAATTAGATTTGTTGTCACTTTATTGATGTGAACACAGCGCCACTATTTTTTCATTTAAAATACTTTTTGATTTTACTTTATCAGTATAGCTTGTAAGCTTATTTTCTTTTCAACAGTTCCTAACAGTTTAGTATCATAAAAGTTGAATTACACGTCTATGTTTAGCTCTCCCATTGGTGATTCAACCACTCCTTCTGTATAAACCCACTCTCTCACCCTAAGCTGAAAGGTTCAAGACATGTAACACATTATTCTATTTAGCTGTCTACAGAATTTGGAATATTGTACTATTTAAAGTCAATCTAGAGAAATAATCCATTTCTCCCTTTCGTGTACATTTTGCCAATCAACAATTTGAAAATTATTGTTTTATGTAAACTTTATGTCTTGATAAGTAAAGTGTAATAAAATGTCTAAATGTGGTTCTAACATGTTTTATGTACCATAACAACACATTTTCAGAACCCCCTTCCACCCCTGTATGCCATATTAGTCTCAAAATATTAAAAAATTAGACCTTCAGGTATGTGTATGGTGCAAATTGGCTAGCATTAGGACATATGAAAAGGTGGCAAATAGAATATGACAAGGCAAATTTTATCTTGCAATAAAAAGTAAAGAGAAAATAGCCACAAATATTGTTCATTTGCTGGACAGCATGCAAGCAGCTTGGGTAGGACATAACATAAGATGGAGAGACAAGACAGGCTTTTATCCAAAAATAAAAATGAGAGCGTGTTATTTTAGAGACAATAGCCACAAATATTGGATAATCACTGGACAATATGTGTTTGGGTCATAATAAAAGAGGACAAGATTTGGAAGTTTTTATCATACAACAATAATAATTAGAGTGTATTATCTTAGGGACAATAGTCACACAGATATTTAAACAGTATGCAAGCAGCCTGATTAGGCCAAAATATAAAATACAGGTTTTATCCTTAACTGTTATATTTATCTTGAAATAAACATTAGGCTATATTAGATGATTAAATGTTGAAGCACTGGAATAGGCTGACAACTTGAATAGACAGCATGTTATTTATCCTGCAGCAAACACTAGAAATTTTTCAGCTGAAATGTAGCTGTAGAAATGTGTGTGGCACCTTTACAGTGCTGCCATGTCAGAATAGACCACACAGTTTAGGACACAAAGCAGAATTTATCAAGAAACAAATAAAAGTTCTTCCATGTATCCCATTGATGGTCAGCTAAATATATATCAGCAGTGAGTATTGACTTCTTCCCATGTCAAAGAATTCTGGAACAACCAAAAAAAGAAACGGTATAAAGGAATATAGCCACAACAATTACATCATGTGATATCAATACAAAACGGCAAATTAACCCCTCTAAAATACTCCCACTGTATATGAAAAGTGATGACAATGTTGTCACTGAAAGGGACACTACATTATATTCCTGCATATTCAATGAAAACGGGTCTAAAAATGTGTTAGCCATATACACAGAAGTGGCTCATATCTGTAAGTAGGCAAGACGCATTTATAGTTGATAATATTCTAATGCATCTGTGAAAGACTGTATGTTAGATAAACAGATAATAAACATATTAGCTGGGGCACAATAAAGTTCTGGTACATTTAATCATAGCCTAAAAGATACTTCAATGGTAGTGATACATGCCTAAACTGGACACGGTAATGCATAAAGCAATTCCATATAAATACCCCTTTAATGCCAATAGCTGTATAGTCCAGTACTTTAGATGTTGTGAGTTTCCAATGCACTCATTAAAATCCGGTCCAGTAAAACAGGTGAGACACTTCATAAATAAAGCTTACTCTTAAAAATCCATCACTTATACCCAGCTGCAAATGTCTATACCTTTGCTAGCATGGACAAGTCAAAGATTGTATTACCAGTGCCCTTTATTAAAAAGCACTTGTGCTGTATACTACTGAAAACGGCTCTGATGGAAAGTGTATGTATGATACTGAATCAGTCCCTTCATGTATCAACACAATTTCAACCCTCACTGACAAACAATAAAATCTGTACTGTGTGATCAATCTTAGCAGTAGTTTCTGATAATATAATCACCAATGTACACTGCAGTTTCCGCATTCACAGTTTCAAAGCCTTACTGCTAGTAACACTGACCAAATAAACCGTCTTTGAAAACGTCCTATGACGAAACGCGTAAGGCGGAGTCACGCTCACACGTCATACCCGGAAGTGGACGCTGGAACGCAAGCTGGGACGCACGCTCGCAGATCGCTGCTGGTCCCTTCCTTGCACACAGCGCTGTCTGTTTCAATCTTAAGTACTTTGTGGCTTTTATCTTTTGGACTTTCTTTTCTTATTTGGAATAAACAACTTGACATACTTCACGAAGGCAGCCCCTTGTGTTTCTCTTTTCTTTGGTTATCTGGAGAGTTTAACAGCTTAAAGGTGGTATACAGCTGGAGTAGTATGGTCATATCAGAGCACTTATTTTCCCTGGAACAGCCGTGAGGACCGCACAGAGCAGAGGAATGGAAGCAGCTTTGGAGTGAACATCATCCGCCCTAAAGCACCCACTCTGTCGCTTGGTACCCCTGCAGGTTTGATTATTTCTGGTGAGTGGGGTAGCACTGGGGGGCGAGCACTTCAAGTCACCTTATGAAAGATCGCACAGAAGTCACTGCGGTGTATCCTCCAGGGTGAAATAAACAGCACTTACAGCTGAACTCTGTTCTCCCCACCTGGTTTACAACACTCTTTTCTGCATGGATTATATATAAAAACTTTTTAGAAATCAACTATATCACCTGTTACAAACAAATGAAATTGGAATTAACTGAATTTTTATTTTTATTTTTATTTACTGTAATTTATGCACAGGGAGTGATTTAATTGAATTATAACTTAGTTTGTCACATATTAGGACACTTTACGTTTCACAAGCGCCATACTGTCCCAATATTTTTAAACATTGGAGTCAAACACAACCCCACTTATTTCTTTGCACAGATATATATGGAAGGGGCAACACGTACATTACACTGATAATAAATCTCACATTTACTCTTTACTATCCAAAAAAAATTTTTGGGCGCCATTTTGTCCCAAAACTTTTGAACCTTGGGGTCAAATTCTTTAAAAAAAATTTTTGCACCTCTTTTTTCGCACAGCTCACCATAATAATTTTCTTCACTCTTTTATTATACTCCAATTTGGATAACATTTTTACCCCGCTGAGGGGATGCACCTTATACAGTAGTCTTTAAAGTAATGGTGTTTTTTGAAACTTTGGTCATCTCTACATATATGATCTACTCTGCTTTAGACTGTATTATGTTTTGATATTGGTGGAGCTTTTATGCATCGGAGTCATTTGGATTTAGGTCTGAATCTTGTGATATTTTTTATCTGTTACTTAATAATATTATAGAGGGCAGCGCCGTTTTCATTCTCATTTTACTTACCCAGCTGCAAATGTCTATACCTTTACTAGCATGGACAAGTCAAAGATTGTATTACCAGTGCCCTTTATTAAAAAGCACTTGTGCTGTATACTACTGAAAACGGCTCTGATGGAAAGTGTATGTATGATACTGAATCAGTCCCTTCATGTATCAACACAATTTCAACCCTCACTGACAAACAATAAAATCTGTTCTGTGTGATCAATCTTAGCAGTAGTTTCTGATAATATAATCACCAATGTACACTGCAGTTTCCTCATTCACAGTTTCAAAGCCTTACTGCTAGTAACACTGACCAAATAAACAGCAGTTATTAAATACGCGGGACAGCCCTTCAGAGCAGGTAATTATGTTAATCCATGCTGGTCAACAGAGTGTACTCCACTCACAACACAAAACAGATACAGTGCTTAAAAACACCACTACAAAGGCACACTCCATGACCTTACAGCATCATTGGCCACAAAAATGTACTGTTACTCATGGCATCAATTAGTCCCTACCATGAGCTTGGTTCACCAGAGCAGGTAAATATAGGGCTGGCTGATTTTGTGTACTATGCTTGCATAAACTGCTGGTAGTCATGACCCTGGAACCAGGAAATGGATTCACAAACTACTAAGGATGAGCAAAGCAAGGGATAGTTCACCTCAGGTGGTCATCTCATACTCCTGGACTCATGCCTAGATGTAGGAATGGCACAAGGCCTGTTTGTAGTGCGCCCAGAATGTGTTAGGAATGTAACATAGTGTCCTTTTTGGTTGACAAAGTCATCACTTTTTAAATGGATACTGGGAATATTTTTGGAGTGGGATTTTTATTTTTCTATGTATATTGCATGATGTAAAAAAGAACATTCTGTAGATGAGGCCCAGCTGCATAAATATGTGGGGTATCTTTACAGTGTAAGAGCATCAGAACAGGCTGAGAGTGGGGACACAAGCTGGTGATGGTGGCAGTCCAGAAGAGGTTATAGTAGCTGGTAATGGTTAAATGCTATGCAAGATGGAAGGAGCTAGCAATGGTTTGCAGCAGTGGGCCAGGTGAGGTAACAGATTCTGGTAATGGTGGCAGCAGAAGGTTAGAGAGGTGGCAGTAGCTGGTAATGGTGGCAGGCCAGAAGATGTAGCAGGGGATGGTAATGGTGTCAGGGCAGAGGAGGGGAAAATGTCTCCGAACAGCACTTAAAGCTGCTGCTGATCTATTATTTTTAATTTTACAACATGTGCTCTGCTTTACTTTGTTCCTGCACAGTTCTGAGCTCTCATGCTCGTCTCCAGGATTTCTCCAGAGCCTCTCCCATCCTCTGGAACTCGCTACCTCCACCTGTCTGCCTATCCCCTACTCTAGCTACCTTCAGGCGATCCCTGAAAACTCATCTCTTCAGGAAAGCCTATAACGTCTCTAACTAATCTTTTACCACTTCCATCAGCTCATTCCCCACAGTTACAACCTTTTGTACCACCTGCCCCACCCTATTAGAGTGTAAGCTCTTCTGAGCAGGGCCCTCTTAATCCTCCTGTATCTTATTGTATTATAACTGTATTGTCTCCCTTTTATATTGTAAAGCACTGCGTAAACTGTTGGCGCTATATAAATCCTGTATAATAATAATAATAATATAGGCATTGGAGGGTGCCAACTGCTAAATGATATATTCAGCTACACAGCTAGCCTAAGCAATGCTTCTGCAAGCTAGCTGCTGAGCCCTGTACCTGCCTGCTATCTAGCCTGCTTTCCTCCATTGACTCCCATGCACTCCCCTCTGGCTTTGTTTCCCATTTATCTGAGTTCACTATCTGCCTTGATCTTTGGCTTCTTTCCTGATTATCTCAGTTTGCTACCTGCCCTGACCCCTGGCTTCCTTTCTGGCTTTCCAAGTCTGCTACATGCCCTGACTCTTGGCTTCATTCCTGGTTATCTGAGTCTGCTGCCAGCCTAACCTCTCACCTGTACCTTTCCTACTATGTCTGCAACCAGCCTCATCCTCTGGACAATCACTGCAGTGTACCTTCCCGCTCCAGATCTACTTCCTGGTACCTTCTTTTCTCTGGGTCCCTGGTCTTGAGTATGGTTAACCCAGGGGATGCCACCTGGGGTCACACAGAAAAGCCCATCTTCACAATCAGAAGTTCTAGTGAATACTGGCTGGCCCTTACACTCTGTGCCCTGAGGAATTCTATGTCACCTGCTGCCACGATGGACTATTCTCTCCTAGAGTCCTCCAGTGTGGTACCAACTCCAACAGTAGTCACTAGAATTGGACCGAACACCCCCATTGATTCGGTTCGTGCCAGAACTCTTGAACATTGCAAAGGTTCGGACCCGAAAATCAAGTGTCCATTTTGAAGACTTATATGCAAGTTATTGGCCATGAAAAGGGTTTAGGGGCCCGGGTACTGCCCCGGGGGACATGTATCAATGCAAAAAATCTTTAAAAGAAGATAGTTCTTAAAGGAGCAGTGATTTTAATTATGCATAAAGTGAAACAATAACAAAGAAAAATTTCTTTAAATATAGTGCCTGGGGGGTCACCTTAGGCTGCCTGTAAGGTGGCGCATTTGTACCCTGTATAGAACCTGCTGCAGCAAAACTGACATATACTGTATAGAGAGATATATAAAGAGAAAAAATAAGACATTTAAATTGAGTTTCTTGGCTAGCTTTCTTTATTTTGTAAACAATGGCTTGGGGAGCCACTCTGTATGATGAGGCCACAATTTAGTGCACTCAGAACAAGATTCAAGAATTCTGGTGTCTCTGTGGAAAACTTTGGATGGAAATAACAAATTTTTGCACCGAAGTGAGCAAGCCTTATGTGAAGAAGTCAAATTATACTACACTCAGGCCAAAATTATTTTTTAAAAAAAAAATAAGGTCTGGTGTCTATTTTGCAGACTTTGGATAGAAGTAAAAGGTATGGAAAAATTGGGCATTAGGTGATGGTGGTGCCTTCACACTGTAACCCTATAGAGGTACTCTTGAAAAAAATCAGTTTATTTTCTTAAACCCTTGTTCTCAGCACCTGGTCCTTTGCGCTGAGAGGTTGCATATATGCATGAATCAATACAGCTGTGGCGAGATCGCGTGCTCGGTGCGCACCTGGCACAGTTACCAGCGCATAACTAAAAGCTCCCAATCGCTGCTTTTGATTGGGAGTTTTAGAATCACATGACCGCTGTGATAGCCAATCATGGTAGTCGCGTGATCTTAAGCCCCACCTTTAAGCATCATAAACCTCTTAATGGGTCGGGAGGCGGAGGTGTGAAGAGGTTAACAAAATATACAAAAACAATGTCCAACAATAATCTCAAAAGAGAAGTTTCAAAATAAATTTACAAAACGAATTTGTAAATTGCTTTATTCTCTCATCTTACAAACTTCTTCCTCCTCTTCTACTCCTCATACATACAATACATTATTACACCTTATTACAAATTCGCCAAGATGTCCAGACAATGCCCCATCAATATACTCTTATGTATTAGCAAGCTGCATGTTCACGTAGCCATCCACAGAGACCAGGTATCCCTCGTATTCCATACCCCACTTCAGTTTCACCATTACTAGCTTACCAGTAAGGCTGTTAATGAATGGTTTTGGGTTTAGTGGCAAACTCATTCTGCCACTGAAGCTGCCACTGATCTACACACCAGTGAAAGGAAGAAAACATTTACCTACAGAATGCTCCTAGAACACACAGCAGAAAATGGCTAGAGGTACTCATGATGAAAGCAAGAACTGGCCTTTCTTTATAAAATGTAAAGTATATGCACCTGTCAAACAGGTGCAGAAAAAATTGGGCTTTGGGTGTTGGTAATGCCTTCACACCATAACCTTATAGAGGTACATTTGATGAAAGCAAGAATTGGCCTTTCTGTAAAAAATTAAAAATGATGCACCTACCAAACAGGTGTGGAAAAATTGGGCTTTGGGTGTTGGTGGTGCCCTCACACTGTAACTCTATAGAGGTACTCTTGATGATAGCAAGAATTGGCCTTGCTGTAAAAAATAGAAATTATATGCACCTGCCAAACAGGTGTGGGAAAATTGGTCCTTGGGTTTTAAATGTGCCCATGAAACCTTTACCAAAAAATTACTTCAAGATAAAATCAACATCCACAAAGCTAGGCAGCCTAGACAATCTTGCAGAGATTCCAGATTCCAAAAGCATTTAATCTGCGACATCGGCATCAGGGGATTGATAATTGATACTGCTGCTAATCAAGGACTGCTTAATTTTGACAAATGTCAGCCGGTCAATGGAATATGTGGACAGATACGTTCTTTTATCTGTCACAAAACCTCCGGTAGCACTGAATGGCCATTTGGAAAGCACGCTGGATGCAGGGAAGCCCAGCAGTTCAATTGCATGCTGGGCAAGTTCTGGCCAGTGGTCTATTCTCATGACCCAGTGGATCGTCTACTGGAATGCTCTCCATGTCTGTTTCCGCCTCTAGATAAGTTTCCACCATATAATGCAGACGCTGCCAATCGGATGTGGAAGCTGACAGCCCTGGATGCAGAGGACTAAAAAATACCTTTTCCATGAGACTGTAGTCTGGAAAGGTGTAACACAAACTCCTCTTTAAGGTGTCCTCAAGATATTTCATCCTGTGCTTCTTCTGCGAGGACAGGAGGAGTTCTGAGACTTTCCCCTTGTAACAGTGGTCAAGTAGGGTTGCCAGCCAATAATGATCCTTTTCCTTGATGCCACGAATTCTCGGATCCTTTCGCAGGCTTTGAAGAAAAAGGGAGCCCATGCACCACAAGTTTGCGGAGGCATGAGAAACAGATTCCTCCGGGTAACTGAGGATTGCACTCTCTGGAACTGCCTCCTCCCAGCCACGCACTACTTCCAAGGTTCCTGGGAACTGAAAACCATCTCTTAAGGTTTGACGTATGTCTTCCTCTGCTTCAATGCCTCCAACATTGCCAGAATTCTTCTCCTCCTTTTTACTCTCCTCTTGTGTTTTCTGTGGCGTCGCAAGAATAGTGTCTGCATAATGTGGGCCTCGAGATGAAAGGAAGTCCACCTCTTCCACCCGCTGCTTTGCCACAAGTGCCCTGTCCATAATGCCACACCAGAGTATGCTCCAACAGGAAAACATGAGGCATAGTGTCACTGGCTAAAACTTCCATTGTGTGAACCACCTCTGGGCCTGCCTCTGCAGAACTGACAGAATCTCTGCTCTGGTGTGGCTCCTTTTCCCTAGACAGACCAGCTGAAGCACTACATGGCATCCTTTAGCCTGACAATGAATAACTCCTTAAACGCTTAGGGGGTACTGGTGGTTTCTAGGACAATTCAACAGTGAAGAGACAGTGAGGAGGAGGTGGAGGGGGTGGAGCTGACAAAACTTGCATCATCACCACTAGCTGTAGGGAGACATAGTCGCAAAACAAGCTCCAGTACTGAGCCCTGTCCTGCATCCTTCCTAGTTGCAAGCAGAGTTACCCTGTGTGCTGTGAGCAAAATATATCATCTCTGACCATTTTTGCTGGACCACGTGCCAGCAGAAAGGTGGACCTTGCTGCTGACTGCCTTGCCCAATGATGCCAAAACATTGCCTTCCATGCGATCTAACCTGGGAACCTGCCATGGGGGTACAGCACATTCTGCAAATTCACAGAAGGGGGCAGGATCCATCAGATGAAGTGGCATCAGTTGTAAAGCCAGCAATTTGGACAACCTGGAATTTAGACACTGGGCATGTGGGTGGCAGGGAGTGTATTTTTTTTTGTTCTATGCAGTAGCTGGGGCAGAGAAATTTGCCTGCTATTCTCTACAGCTGGTGGTGTGCTGCTGGCAGATGTGTTGCAAGGACCTGTGACACCCTTTGCTATACCATCCATGTAAGTGGGGGCTGCTGAGAGGACATGAGATATAGCGGGGGTAGGCTTGAAAGGTGAGGAGTGAGGAGGAGAACTGTGTCCCTTTTGTGTGGCTTTCAGGTGCTATTGAGTGGTGGGAGATTAAATGCTTTTGCAAGGATGTGGGACCGAAATGGCTGGTATTTTTGCCACACTTGATCTGCTTGCTGCAGAGATTTCAAATTGCAACTGTGCAATCAGCTGCACATGTGCTAAAAAAGACCCACACAGCCAAGCTGTGAGAAGTGGGCTGGGAGATAACAGCTCCACAATCTGATGGAATAGGGTGGCTGCTCTCTACTGTTTCATGATGGCTGCTTCTGGAGGATATCCTGCCTCATTGGGGTTGTGCCTACCCCTCACTTTCCTCCTCGGCTCTATCAGGCACCCATGTCGCGTCAGTGACCTCCTCATCATCATCCCCTCCATCCTGAACATCACTGGAGTCAACTTGGCAATATGCTGTGGCTGGGGGAACATGACTGCTAATTTAGTTTTTTATCGGTGTCCTCCCCTCTCTGTAGGCTCATGTTACTCCCTTCCTCAACCTCAGAACCAACATCAGAATCAAATAATGCCTGTGCATCATCAAGAAGCAAGTGGCTGACGCTGTGTTGAAAACAATTCAGCTGACTCCTTCATGCATGATGCTGGGGCTGTGGCAGTAGTAGCTGTGGACAAGGAGGCAGAATAAGCCACTCTGGCAGCTGCGGTGGAGTGCACAATAGTCTCAGCTTGGGTGATAGAGGATGAGGAGGATGAGGATGGTTTAGTAAGCCAGGCCACCACCCCCTCGCTTGCTATGGCTACATAGCACAGGCAACATTACTAAACAGAGAAAAACGTGCCTTCATAAGGACGGACCATGTCCACCTATGGACATAGACGCTGCTGGCCCCCTCATAGTGGCATGGGAATGTCTGCCTCTCATTGTTGGCCTCCCAGACATGATAGGGGGGCTTGTTACTCAAATTTAATAGATACTGGGAAATGTGTAATTGGATGCACTTTATTCAATGAAAAGTGGTGCTTGGTGCACTTTAAATTGACAGAAATGTAAAAATATTAAAAAAAAGGAAAATAAATAAGGGTGAACAACAGCGTTGCAGTCAGAAAAGCCTGTGTCTGACAATTTTGGTTGCTGCTTTTTTTTGTTCCGTGCCTACCCCAGGCACGGGACAAAAAAAAGCAGCAACCCAAAAAAAAGAAGGTATACAGCACAACAGCACTGTATACAGCACTAAATTTTATGTAATGCTGTGTTAAACACTGCACTACATTAACACTACACCCACTGTACACTCACAATACACTATATTCACACCATACTGACACATTATACTCACACTACATTGACACACTAACACTATACACACTACACTACACTAGCACTGCACTGACACACTACACTGAAAAAAAAAGAAGAAACCCTCTAGGTTGGACTTTGGAAGCAGATTGGAACAACAATATATTGTCTTAAAAAGGTACATTTTATTAAACATAAATGAGAGCTTGTATGGTACACTTATCATCAGACATAAGTGACATGGACATTCACTGTATTGTTCATTTAAGCACAAGAGACTCCATTTTGTTCTCACTGTTGAAATGTGTTCTGTAACCTTCACCTAACACACAGACACATCTTCTACTAGAAGCTCTCTCTGTCTGCTCACGCATTTTTTGATGCCATACTGTTGAAACATCATCTCTTTCTTTGGGTATATGTAACGTCCATCTTTTCTGGCCATTGCATGACCGTCAATGGACGATACCTTTTTAGAACCTTATATTGCTTATGTCTATGTACTTATGTTTAATAAAATTTAATTTTTTAAGACAATATATTGTTGTTCCAATCTGCTTCCAAAGTCCGACCTAGAGGGTTTCTTCTTTTTTTTCCAATTCATTTTACGGATGTGGCACATGATTGATTCACTTTAAATTATGGACCCACTACACAGACACTACACTATACTTACACTATACTCACACTATATTAACACTACACTGATACACTACACTCTAGAGTCACAATTTTGACGCGTACACATGAGCGGACTTTACAGCAGACTTGGTCTGGCGTACCGGAGTCCGCCAGACAATCCGATCGTGTGTGGGCTCCCGCTGACTTTTTTTTCCCAAAAGTCCGACTGACCTAGAAATGAAACATGTTTCAAATCTTTCCGTCATAACTCCGCCGGACTCACTTCCTGACGGAAAGCCCGTTCGTCTGTATGCTGGTCCGACGGACCAGATACAAAGCAAGGGCAGGGTACTGCATCTCGCGTTTACTGCAATAGGAAAAACAAATTTTCCTATTGCGGTCAGCGCGAGGCATACCAGGCCCTCATGTCTGGTATGGATTTTAAGGGGAACCCCCTATGCCGAAAAAACGGCGCGTGGACCCCCAAAATCCATACCAGACACCGATCCGAGCACGCAGCCCGATCGGTCAGGAAAGGGGGTGGGGACGAGCGAGCACCCCCCCATCTGAACCGTACCAGGCCGCATGCCCTCAACATGGGGGATGGGTGCTTTGGGGGAGGGGGGTGCCCTGGGCCCCCCCACCCCAAAGCACCTTGTCCCCATGTTGATGAGGACAAGGGCCTCTTCCTGACAACCCTGGCCGTTGGTTGTCGGGGTCTGCGGGCGGGGGGCTTATCGGAATCCGGGAGCCCCCACCCTGTGTGAATGAGTATGGGGTACATGGTACCCCTACCCATTCACCTAAGGAAAAAGTGTCAATAAAAAAACACACTACAGTTTTTTAAAGTAATTTATTAGACAGCTCCAGGGGTTTTCTTCCGACTTTGGGGGTCTCTCCGACGTCTTCTCCCGGTGTCTGGATCTTCTGCCGCTCTTTTGCTAGCGGTGACCCGGACTTCTGCCTTCTGCCTTCTTGTCTTCTTCCCTCTTCTCTTCTTCTGATGTTGACACGATGCTCTCTCCGGCTGTAATGTTGTCTGAGCGCTCCTCTATGACTTATATAGGCATTGACCCCGCCCCCTTATGCCGTCACAGTCCCTGGGCATGCTGGGACTGTGACGGCATAAGGAGGCGGGGTCAACATCACCCGTTGACCCTGCCCCCTTATACCGTCACAGTCCCAGCATGCCCAGGGACTGTGACGGCATAAGGGAGCAGGGTCAACGCCTATATAAGTCATAGCGGAGCGCTCAGACAACATTACAGCCGGAGAGAGTGTCATGTCAACATCGGAAGAAGAGAAGAGGGAAGAAGACAAGAAGGCAGAAGTCTGGGCCACCGCTAGCAAAAGAGCGGTAGAAGATTGTGGAGGAGCCGGCAGAAGATCCAGACACCAGGAGAAGACGCCGGAGAGACCCCCGGAGTCGGAAGAAGACCCACCGGAGTCGGAAGAAGATCCCCGGAGCTGTCTAATAAAATACTTTCAAAAACTGTAGTGTGTTTTTTTATTGACACTTTTTCCCTGAGGTGAATGGGTAGGGGTACCATGTACCCCATACTCATTCACAAAGGGGGAGACTGGGATCTGGGGCCCCCTTATTAAAGGGGGCTCCTGGATTCTGATAAGCCCCCCGCCCGCAGATCCCGACAACCAACGACCAGGGTTGTCGGGAAGAGGCCCTTGTCCTCATCAACATGGGGACAAGGTGCTTTGGGATGGGGGGCCCCAGGGCACCCCCCTCCCCCAAAGCACCCACCCCCATGTTGAAGGCATGCGGCCTGGTACAGTTCAGGAGGGGGGCGCTCGCTCGTCCCCACCCCCTTTCCTGACCGGCCGGGCTGTGTGCTCGGATAGGGGTCTGGTATGGATTTTGGGGGGACCCCACACCGGTTTTTCGGCATAGGGGTTCCCCTGGAAATCCAGGCCAGACCTAAAGGCCTGGTATGCCCTGCGACGGGGCTCGCAAGGTGTCAATCTCGCCAATGAAAGCGGTGAGATTGACTTCCTTTTCTAGTCCCATCATACTCGAGTCAAAATGAATGGACTTGTCCGTGTGTGGGCAAGTTCTTTCATTTGGAAAGTCCGCCGTAACTCCATCAAAAGTTTGGCGGGAAGACCGCCAAAGACCGAAAAGTCCGGTCGTGTGTAGGCAAGTCTGTCCGCTCAGAAAGTCCGGCGGAAGTCCGGCGGGAAGACCATCGGACCTAGTTTCCCAGAAAGTCCGGTCGTGTGTACGCGGCATTACACACAAACTCGCTAGTAGCAAACAGAGCCCTGCTCTAGCTATCTTCCACTCCAACAACACACTGCAAAAGGTTCCTGTAGGAAGGACTATGAGCACTCAGCCATGATTGGGCAAAGTCATCATGACTTTGTCCAATCATGGCTCTGACTGTACTCTGTGCTCTGATTAGGCAAAGTCTTGCACCTGCCCAGCGATCAGGTGCATTGCTTCATCCAATTAGGGCCCTAGAATGCACTGTGCAGTGCATTGTGGGGCACTTGGCAGGCAAACATCCCGCCAAGTGCCTAAAAAATTTGGGTGTTCGCCGAATAGGCGATGTTCAGGGCAAACTTTTGCTCTGGTCGAAACTGTTCATCCAACTCTAGTAGCCACCAATGGTAGCTAGTAATGTAGCCAGGGCAGCAGAAGTGGTGGGGGTTGATATTGGTGGTGGTCCAGCAGAGGTAGGGGCAGACCTTCATGCCATTCTTTCTTCTTGTTGTTCAAGTAGAGCGGGAACAGCAGTAAACGCTACAAATATTTCTGCTGAGGCCCAGTGGAGGAAACATTGTGTGTGGCACCTCAGTGTCTGACTGCTGGAAAGGGCTGGCAATGGTTCAGGCCATCAGAGGAGTCAGAAGCTAGTAATGGCAGCAGGCCAGATAAGGTTTCAGAAGCAGGAAATACGGGCATTAGCTGGTAATGGTGGCGGGGCAGCAGAGATGGCAGCAGCTGGTATTTGTGGCAGGCTGCAGTGGTAATTGTGGCAGGTCCTTATAGCATTCTTTCTTCTTGTTCAAGCAAAGCAGGTATAACCTTGCAGCAAACATTACACATTTTGCAGCAGAGGCCCTGTTGGGGAAACATGTGTGGTACCTTTACGTAGCACCCTCTACTGTAGAGTGCTAGGTATTGTACATAGGTTTTTCTGTAGTGTAGGTAAATTGTTTGGCTTGGCTGAAAGCCAAGCCTGTGTGTTTTGAAACTGGGTCGGGTGAGTGATCCAGGGAGGTGAAATGACTCATCGGGCAACATCTCTGATACCTCCCCCTACTTGCTGGAACTTTGTAGAATTTTCCAGAAGAATGGGAGGGAGGTTAGGAGGTGCTGCCTGGTGTATTGACGAGAGCCTCAACCAATCCCCGACCTAGCAGGGGGTGGGACCTCTTAAATACTCAGGGTCAGGCCAGCAGTGGGCAGTGGAGTTTGGGTGGAAGCTAGAGATGGAGTGCTGAGGAGGCTGTCGCAGACCCTTGAGGGCAGCCCCCTAGTCTGGGGGGGTGCAGGAGGGATTCTCTGACAACACAAGGAGGAGTCTTGTTCCGTAGCACTAGAGCACGTGTGAGGACAGCAGGAGCTAGCAAGCTTATCTGGGAGATCTCCAGGGAGAGGATAGCCAGGTGGCTGGTGAGTGAAACAGTTGGGGAGGACTAAGAGGACTGAGGAGTGGCAGTCTGAGATGGTTGTAGAGTGAGTCTGGGTGGACCGTGGAAGATTAGCCGGGGGGCTAGTGAAAGGGGCAGCTGCAGCCAGGAGGGCTGGCAGTGCCTGAAGAGCAGGGTTGCCAACTGTCAGTAAATTCACGGACGGTTTGAAAAATCTGTGATATTTACATCTGTCCATAAATTTCTATTATGGACATGCAGACTGCATGTCCGTAACAGGCACTCATGGACAGATGTAAAAATCACAGATTTTGCAAACCATTCGTGAATTTACTGGCAGTTGGCAACCCTGCTAATGAGGTCGTTCCTGGGATCAGTAGCCACAGTAGGGCAGCTGGACACTGGGACTTTTCTACACACCAAAGGGGCCCATTGTCCCTAACTGTAAAGGGCTTTCACTGCATCTGACTGAGTACCTTGTCAGATTCCCCTAACAGTGTTCCATCTGGGCCTGAGTGTTCTGCAAGTAAGATTTGTGTAGGAGGCAGAAGAGGAGTGTACATATAGACTGAATAAAGTTGTGTGCCTGAAGAGTTCTTTTGCTGAAAAGTCAAGTGGGCATCCCATAATACCTCTATCCCTATCCCAGTTCAATACCCCTAATAAACAAAAAAAAACAAAGTTGATGGACTGTTTCCTGTCTCAAATGTGCTGTGGAAAATTGGTGTGCCTGGCTGTGCAGGGTAAGGGATCCCTATTCACCAGCGGCTCCTATGAGGGTAGTGCTACATTTACATTGCCTGAGCAGTGGAACAATCCACAAACTTGGAGGTGCAATGCAGGATTTACCCTGCAGCAAACATTAAAACATTTGCAGCTTAGGCCCAGCTACAGAAATATTATGTGTGGCCCATTTATAGTGCCCAAACACTTGAATAGGCCAGGTGTGGTATTCCTTCCATGGAGCCCTAGGGTCATTAGTTCAAATGCCAATTAGGACACAGGACCTGCATGGACCTGCATGGATTTTTTAAGTTCTCCCTGTGCTTTGTGTGGGTTTCCTCTTGGTAAACTGGTTTCCTCACACACTTCAAAGGCATGCTGGTAGGTGAATTGGCTTATATCCAGTATGTGTATGTATGCATGTGATGTAGGGTCCTTTGATTGTAAGTTCCTTGAGGTCAGGGACAAATGTGAATGTACAATATATAGTATCTCACAAAAGTGAGTACACCCTCACATTTTTGTAAATATTTTATTCTTTCTTTTCATGTGACAACACTGAAGAAATGACACCTTGCTACAATGTTAAGTAGTGAGTGTACAGCTTGTATAACAGTGTAAATTTTCTATCCCCTCAAAATAACTCAACACACAGCCATTAATGTCTAAACCATTGGCAACAAAAGTGAGTACATCCCTAAGTGAAAATGTCCAAATTGGGACCAATTAGCCATTTTACCTTCCCAGTGTCATGTGACTCGTTAGTGTTACAAGGTCTCAAGTGTGAATGGGGAGCAGGTATGTTAAATTTGGTGTTATCACTCTCACTCTCTCAGACTGGTCACTGGAAGTTCAACATGACACCTCATGGCAAAGAACTCTCTGAGGATCTGAAAAAAAGAATTGTTTCTCTACATAAAGATGGCCTAGGCTATAAGAAGATTGCCAAGACCCTGAAACTGAGCTGCAGCATGGTGGCCAAGACCATACAGCGGTTTAACAGAACAGGTTCCACTCAGAACAGGCCTCGCCATGGTCGACCAAAGGAGTTGAGTGCACATGCTCAGTGTCATATCCAGAGGTTGTCTTTGATGAGTGCTGCCAGCATTGCTGCAGAGGTTGAAGGGGTGGGGGGGATCAGCCTGTCAGTGATCAGACCATATGCCGCACACTGCATCAAATTGGTTTGCATGCCTGTCATCCCAGAAGGAAGCAGACTAAGGACATGGATTACTGAAACCATGTCCTGTGGTCTGATGAGACCAAGATAAATTTACTTGGTTCAGATGGTGTCAAGCGTGTGGGGCGACAACCAGGTGAGGAGTACAAAGACAAGTGTGTCTTGCCTACAGTCAAGCATGGTGGTGGGGTTGTCATGGTCTGTGGCTGCATAAGTGCTGCCGACACTGGTGAGCTACAGTTCATTGAGGCAACATGTACTGTGACATACTGAAGCAGAGCATAATTCAGAGACTCGGTCACAGGGCAGTATTCCAATATGATAACAACCCCAAACACACCTCCAAGATGACCACTGCCTTGCCAAAGAAGCTGAGGGTAAAATTGATGGACTGGCCAAGCATGTCTCCAGACCTAAACCCTATTGAGCATCAGTGGGGCATCCTCAAATGGAAGGTGGAGGAGCACAAGGTCTCTAACATCCACCAGCTCTGTGATGTCATCATGGAGGAGTGGAAGAGCACTCCAGTAGCAACCTGTGAACCTCTGGTGAACTCCATGCCCAAGAGGGTGAAGGCAGTGCTGGAAAATAATGGTGGCCACACAAAATATTGACACTTTGGTCCCAATTTGGACATTTTCACATAGGGGTGTACTCACTTTTGTTGCCAGCTGTTTAGACATTAATGGCTGTGTGTTGAATTATTTTGAGGAGACAGCAAATTTACACTGTTATACAAGCTGTACACTCACTACTTTACATTGTAGCAAAGTGTCATTTCTTCAGTGTTGTCACATAAAAAGATATAATAAAATATTTACAAAAATGTTGAGGGCTTTACTCACTTTTGTGAGATACTGTATTTTAAATTTAGATATACCTGCATAGGGCAGGATTTCTACAAATGAAAAAGAATGGTGGGTGGCAATAAAAAAATTAAATTAATACTTACAATTCCTGATATGGGGGTATTCATGAAAGTGGTAAAATTCTTATTGTCAATAATTTTTTCACCTACAGAAAAAAGAAAAGCACAGTTTAACAATATGAACAAATATAAAATTGTTTAGCTAATTTGATTTTAAAGCCAAATCTGTATGGATCTAAAATTGATTGCAGTAATTTAGGCATATGATTTTAAAATATTCCAAAGCTACATTCACCATTCTGTCAAGTTCCATTACCCCATTTGGGGGCACCAACTACAATTGCATCAGCACTGTCAGTCAGATCGTACAAAAGATTAAAAAAGCAAGAGTGGGTAGATTGCACTCAATGGTAGCGTGGCATATGCTTATTGGAAAGAGGTGATTACAAACTGATATATTAACAAAGATTTAATTCCATTTTATGACAAACAAAATTGGGATTGACAACCACCTGATGTTAGACCTAGCCAGCTCAGGTCACTGTACACAAATAACTTAACTGGAATTCTTAGTGGTCATCTTAACCATGGTCATTGCCAGGGGCGTAACTATCACCATAGCGACCCATACGGGCGCTATGGGGCCCGCAGCCGAGTGGGGCCCAGTGAGGATAAGAGCACCGCCGGCACAGTCTCCCAGCCAGGGGAAGAGAGAGGAAAGGAAGAGGCGAGCTGTCCATATCAGCAGAGAGCTGAATTGCCTGATGTAATAGCTTTCATTAGAACTTCCAGTGTTCCCGGGGCTCACGTCACATAGCTCCACCTTTTGGCCCAGTGCCTTTGATAGACAGAACGCCGATCCAATGCGGGACATGTGACGTCATCAAAGGCGTCGGGCCAAGAGGTGGGGCAATGTGATGATGAGCCCCGGGAAGATGGGAAATTTAAATGAAAGCTATTACAGCGTGCAATCCCGCTCTCTGCTGATCCGGGTGGCTTGCCTCTTCCTCTGCATAGGTGGGGCTGTATGGGGCACAGACAGACCAGGCTGTATTGGGCACAGGTCACGCTGTATGGGGCACAGGTCACGCTGCATTGGGCACAGGTCACGCTGTATGTGGCACAGGTCACGCTGCATTGACACTAGGGCAGCTGTGGGGGGGAGCTGTTTGCAGGGGGGCCCCATACAACATTTTGCTATTTTCTAGTTACGCCCCTGGTCATTGCTATAATATCTGCTAGACTGAAACTTGAAACCCAAGGTGCAGCTTGACAACACGACCTCCCCCTCAAAACACAATAAATGATGGCCCTCTGTACCCTGCTCTATTTTCTTTTACACAGTGTTGCCCCATACAGGTCACCAATTGCTACACAGCAGTGAGTCAGACACTGAACTTGGATTCCTTCCTCACATTGTCATCAGTTTCAGGAGGATGAGAAGGGAAAAGACAAACATCTGGTCTATGGCCTGACCTGGACATTTCTGGTGATGTTACCAGGTACAATTCCTGTGTAGTTGAGTATCATAACTGATGGGTACCAGGTTGACCGAAACGGTTGTGAAAGGTAAATGCTGTATATGACTATAGCTGCTACCCCAATGGTTGGTATCAGGCTACACAGGAGTCAACAGCGGAAAATGTCTATGAAGTCTGGTGTTGTTTCCTTAATATCTTGTGACTATGGATTCTTTAGTACCACACACAGAATTAGAAAGAATAAGCCCTAAAACGCCTATGTCCCTATTACTTTCAATTTAGCCCATTAATGATATTCCTCGATGATTTATAGTGAAGTCCTATTAGCCTGTGTGTTTGAGAGGGTATGACAATGGCAGAAACCATCTGGCACTAAGAAGAAGTGGGAAGAATTACTGACATCTTGTAGTGATCACTGGCAATTAGCAAGTCTGTGACTGAAACATTTTGGCATTTAAAGCACTGAGTGGGAAGTGAGAAGGATCATTGACATCATTGACAACTTGTAGTGAACATTGGCAATTTAACAATTGTACCACCTTTGTTAAGATCAAATAATTTAGACAGGTACTCAGTGCTCACTATAGTGCTTACTGTAGCTTTGACAGGTGCAGGCTCCATGTAAAATCAGAGATGCATCCAGTCCATCCAGAAAATAATAACTGTAATCCTGCTAAGTTTTATATGAGGGTAACATAAATCATATTTATTGGCTTGGGAAAGGGTAGGTATGAAATTATAACTATTAGAAATATTTTTGTCATTCTAGCAGCAGTTTGTAGACACAGATATTTGCAAGTCAAGTGGCATGATTCAGCAAACATTCTATTTTATATACTATTACACAGAATTGTTGACATTTTTGCAGATTTATTAAAAAAGAAAAACTGAAATATCACATGGTCCTAAGTATTCAGACCCTTTGCTGTGACACTCATATATTTAACTCAGGTGCTGTCCATTTCTTCTGATCATCCTTGAGATGGTTCTACACCTTCATTTGAGTCCAGCTGTGTTTGATTATACTGATTGCACTTGATTAGGAAAGCCACACACCTGTCTATATAAGACCTTACAGCTCACAGTGCATGTCAGAGCAAATGAGAATCATGAGGTGAAAGGAACTGCCCGAAGAGCTCAGAGACAGAATTGTGGCAAGGCACAGATCTGACCAAGGTTACAAAAAAAATTCTGCTGCACTTAAGGTTCCTAAGAGCACAGTGGCCTCCATAATCCTTAAATTGAAGATGTTTGCGAAGACCAGAACCCTTCCTAGAGCTGTCTGTCCGGCCAAACTGAGCTATCGGGGGAGAAGAAAAAGAAAGGGGAAAAAACTGCGCTATATAATGTATAAATGTGACATAAATCAAAAATCAAAAGATTGTGTAAACAGCAGCAATTCTAACAGTAAAACACCAATTGTTACTAGAAAATTAAAAAGCAAAAAGAATTGCGCTAAATAAATGAAAAATTGTGCATAAATTTTAAACAATGACACAAATGAGAGGGCACAATTATATAACACACAATATGAATATAAATAAATCTAAACAAAACCCTCGTGTGATCTTTTTAAAAGTCCAAAAGGTGAACTAAACTACAGTGAAAAAGGTGACCCCAAACCTCCGATATAAATGAACTCCAAGTGATTAGCGAATATTCATCTGTGAGAAAAAGGCAGTCCACCACCAAGAACGGGAGGGGTCACTCCTTACCGAAAGGCCAGGATCCCCCACTACAGAGGATCACAGCTCGCAGATACAACTGACACTGGCAACAGGAACCCGCATCGGCATCCACTGTGGGGTCATCACAACGTCAGCGGTAAACTCATGGAAGGGGCGTACCATAAAACAAAGATGGAACTCGCATAGTGCTGACGTCACCTCCAATCTGTGCTCCATTCCAGTAGGACGGATTTGTCTGAGTCCACACGGCCAACGGACCGGACTTAAGGCTCTTTTTTCTGGAAGATACTGTAAGTGTGCATTTATGAGTTTTGAAATAAAGTTTTTATGGTTTTACACTATGCGAGTTCCATCTTTGTTTTATTGTACGCCCCTTCCATGAGTTTACCGCTGACGTTGTGATGACCCCACAGTGGATGCCGATGCGGGTTCCTGTTGCCAGTGTCAGTTGTATCTGCGAGCTGTGATCCTCTGTAGTGGGGGATCGTGGCCTTTCGGTAAGGAGTGACCCCTTCCGTTCTTGGTGGTGGACTGCCTTTTTCTCACAGATGAATATTCGCTAATCACTTGGAGTTCATTTATATCGGTGGTTTGGGGCCACCTTTTTCACTGTAGTTTAGTTCACCTTTTGGACTTTTAAAAAGATCACACAAGGGTTTTATTTAGATTTATTTATATTCATATTGTGTGTTATATAATTGTGCCCTCTCATTTGTGTCATTGTTTATAATTTATGCACAATTTTTTATTTATTTAGCGCGATTCTTTTTGCTTTTTAATTATCGGGGGAGAAGATCCTTGGTGAGAGAGGTAAAGAAAAACCCAAAGATCACTGTGGCTGAGCTCCAGAGATGCAGTCGGGAGATGGGAGAAAGTTGTAGATAGTCAACCATCACTGCAGCCCTCCACCAGTCGGGGCTTTATGGCAGAGTGGCCCGACAGAAGCCTCTCTTCAGTGCTAGACACATGAAAGCCCACATGGAGTTTTCTAAAAAAACACCTGAAGGACTCCAAGATGATGAGAAATAAGATTCTTTGGTCTGGTGAGACCAAGATAGAACTTTTTGGCCTTAATTCTAAGTGGTATGTGTGGTGAAAAACAGGCACTGCTCATCACCTGTCCAATACAGTCCCAACAGTGAAGCATGGTGGTGGCAGCATCATGCTGAGGGTTTTTTTTTCAGCTGCAGGGACAGAACGACTGGTTGCAATTGAGGGAAAGATGAATGCGGCCAAGTTCAGGGATATCCTGGACGAAAACCTTCTCCAGAGTGCTCAGGACCTCAGACTGGGCCGAAGGTTTACCTTCCAACAAGACAATGACCCTAAGCACACAGCTAAAATAACAAAGGAGTGGCTCCACAACAACTCTGTGACTGAGCCCTGACTTAAACCCAATTGAGCATCCAGAGGATCCCCAAATCCAGGTGTGAAAAACTTGTTGCATCTTTCCCAAAAAGACTCATGGCTGTATTAGATCAAAAGGGTGCTTCTACTAAACACTGAGCAAAGGGTCTTAGGACCATGTGATATTTCAGTTTTTCTTTTTTAATAAATCTGCAAAAATGTCAACAATTCTGTGTTTTTCTGTCAATATGGGGTGCTGTGTGTACGTTAATGAGGAAAAAAATGAACTTAAATGATTTTAGCAAATGGCTGCAATATAACAAGGAGTGAAAAATTTAAGGGGTTCTGAATACTTTCCGTCCCCACTTTATATTAAGTTATTTTTGCCTTAGTACATCCTACAGGTGCACCAATTCATAGACAGGTTTAAGGCATCCCCCAAGCATGTTGTTTAAAGGAATTGTGCTTTTATGATGTTTTATTTTAAGCCTTATTAAAAAACCTGATCTGTGCGAAACATTATGCTTAACCCCCCGCCCCACAGTGTTCAGCTCCCTATGTCCTTAATTTGACACTACCTTGCCTATTAGCCTTGAAAATGTCCAGAATTTATTTTCAAGATTCACCCATTGACTTCTGTGGGATTATGATTTCACAGAACATCCCACAAATCAAACCCAAGCGCATTCGCCCATCACTACTGTTTGGATATAGGGTTTAATTTACTAAAGACAAATAGACTGTTCACTTTTGACAGGTACTCGCTCCTACTTCCGGCTCACTTCACAGCAGCAAAGTAAGCCAGAAGTTCGGCCCCCTCCTCCTTACCCCTGCAGCCGGCACATTCACAAAGCAGAGCAGGATTCGCGCATGTGTAGTAGGAAAACCAGCTGTGAATTCGCAATGCTTCACTGCCAGTTTCCCTCGGTAAAGATGAAAGCGCCAGCACCTGAAAGCCAATTCAAAAGTCAGCTCGGGTGAGGCCACCGCTCAATGTCTGGACAGGTAAGTGCCCTAATAGTAAAAGTTAGCAGCTACAGTGTTTGTAGCTACTGACTTTTCATTTTCGGGGGGACGGAACTCCTCTTTTAAGTAATAATCCAAATCATTAATTTGAACACAAATGTTGATATACTGTACATAAAATATCTTCCAGGTTATCTTCTTTTACTACAAAATGCAGTATAGATATTTATAAATTAATCAAGATGCTAACCCTGGAGGGTGGCAAAATGAGGATGGTTCTGCCATTTTGATGAGAAAGCAAATTAAGCATTGTCAGGGGAAGTACTGTGATCTCTGTGAGAGGAAAATAATACCTCCAAGTGTTACACTGACATGCTACTTTGCATGTACCTAAGATGAAAAAAATTAACTGATGCTAGGTCCAATTTAACAACTGTTGCAATATGACAACGGTCACACAGGGAGTTAATTGTTTCCAATAGTTGGCCTTATTCTAGACCTGTGTTTCTCAACCTTCTTCCAGTCACAGCTCCCTTAAAAAGTATTTCCTGACTGCAACGTGGCAGCATACTAGTGATAGAGCTCCGCCTCTTGACCACTCCATCAGGACCGGTAAATAGCATAAAAAAAGGCATAGTTAGCTGCTCCCCCATTCTTCTTTTCCTCATACCTCAACACACCAGTGATGAAGTAAGCAGTACGTCCCCACCTCTGCCTCTGTGCAGCATCCAGCTGGGATGAGCCTCTCCTAGTACGAGGTCCCAGGCTTGGACTGCTTAATGCGCTATAGCCTAGGGAGTCCCTTCTGTAAGTCTTGATGGGGCCTGCAGTGTTTCCTCACTAGGAACAAAATCTGCCATTTACTAAAGTGACTGTGGGCAGAGGTGTGGGGGGCAGCTTTTTCAGTTTTTTCATTTATATTGGCCATCTGCGCTGTTTAGGGTTTTGCTGTCCCTTATTTTATTTTTTTGGGTCTCTGTTTGTTTCTTACCCTCTGCTCCCCTCATAGGTCTCTGGTGGTGGCCCTGTGTCCATGTCGTCCAGGGGTTCAATGCACACCTTACAGGGGTCTTTTATTTGCCCTATAGGGTGAGCGCGGCCACCTAATGCCCCTTTTCACTCTATGGAGCCCAGTGATGACATTAGCAGGCCGCACCGGTTTGCATATGTGCAATGGTCGGCGGAAGCCCCTTCTGCCATGTTGTATGAGGGAAGAATTGCTGGTATTTTGTCAGCAAGTGGGCGGGTGGGGCTGAGGGAGGTCTCTGCCCTCCCTCTGCTCTATTTAATAGGCTTGGTCTGCCTGAATGGCAGGCAGACACATAGCCTCTGTATTCTAGGCAGACCTTTTTCCTTGGGGTTTCCCCTGTTCAAGACAAGCATCTGTTTCTGACACTGCTTTTTCCCTGCAGGTATTACTCACAAAAAAAAGGAAAAGAAAAAAGGGAGCATTTTCCTTTCACCTTTTGGAAGCATATTTTATTCTTTCATCCCAAATATCTCTAAAACCATGTCTTCTTTTTCCCGCCTTTTCTTTTTCAGCTGGCCTTCCCACCCGTTCTCCAGCCATGAGTTAGTCACCGTTTATACAAGACCCTCAACTTCTAAGGTAGAGGACCCACATCTGGGTACGTTTTCAGGTTTAAAAAAAAAAAAAGGGTGCCTTCTTATTGCGGATTGCTTTGACTTGTTTCAGCCCCGCACTCTCACGCTCTCGAAGATCTAGAGCTGGAGAAGAAAGAGACTCCTCAGGAGAGCACAGCCACAGGCACCGCTCCCATTCCAAAAGGAGTCAAAAAAGAGGTGGCACGCCTCCTTTCCTCCTGAGCAATACCAGAGCCCTAATAAAATGACCTGCTGGGCCTGTGGAGCAGCCCCAATGCCCAACAAGCTAGTGTGCAAGGGTTACCTGGAGGAGTTTGTTGTGGACAGAGAGCATGAGACTGCACAAGTGTCAACCCTACTAAAGAAAGTGGAGTGAGACTCCATCTCTGTGGTCACGTCCATTATTCCAGACAGACAGCCTGTTGGTGGCCCCAGCCAGGAAGCTTCGATAAAGAATCAACCAGGAACCTCAGCAGGTAGCACTCCTCATTTCAGTGCTATGTCGGCAGAGTCTGCACAGCAGTAGGAAGAAAGACAGCAGTTCTTCCTCTTCGGAGGGTGATCTGGAACAGCTCGGATTTAGCTTCTCCCTGGTGGAGCCATATATCCAGGCAATCAAGCAGGCCATTGCAAGGGAGGGAGGCAAAATCCTATTTTCCTTTCCTCCAAAAGCAACAATCCTTCTTTCCTTTCATAGAGGAAATTAACGGCGTCATTAAGCAAGAGTGGCAGAACACTGAAAAAAGGTTCTCATTCAACAGGCTGCATTGGCTATATGCTCTGCAGGAGGCAGAATCTCTTGACTCCCCCCTGGTGGTGGATGCAGCAGTCGTCAGGCTGGCTAATAATGTTACCCTCCCAATAGAGGATTCAACCTCCTTTAAAGATCCAATGGACAGGAGGATAGATCTAGATTAGAAGAGAATCTATCAAGTGGCTGGGGCAGCCTGTCGTCCAGCTGTAGCCTTCACCTCGGTGGCCAGCGCCTTTAAGATCTGGATCCAAAATGTTGAATCAGACATAAATGAAGGGGTTCCAAGAGCAGATATTATTCAGTCTCTAGAAGAACTCAAGGTGTTATCTGATTTAATCGGTGATGCGGCTATAGACACGATCAAGTGTTCAGCCAGGGATATGCTACACTTCGTCACAGCTAAAAGGGCCCTATGGTTGAAACCTTGGGCCGCCGATGCATCATTGAAACAGAATTGGTGCAAGATCCCCTTTGATGGCAAGGTCTTATTCTGCAGTGAGATGGAAACGGCCATCTCAAGAATATCGGGGGGCAAGTCATGCCTACTTCCACAGGACAGGAAACAGAGGTGAGCGAGATATTTTCCTATGATCCAACAGACAAACCAGAGTGTCAGGTGGCGGATGGAAGGGTACCCAATCTACCTTCCTCAGTGCACACAGACAAAAAGCCGTGAACACCCACCAAACCCTTTTGACAGTGTGCAGCCCCAGACATTTGTGGTAGAATCCAGTTGGCATGTTTTGCGGATGTCTGGGCGCAGAATTGCACAGACCTATAGGTAAAGGCAACAGTAACCCGGGGCCATTTATGTCAGTTTCACAGCGCCCTTCCTCCAGATCATTTCTCCCCCACCAAGATTCCGGAGGCTCCACAGAAGGCAGCAGTTCTGCTACAATATGTACAAACATTGCAAGCACAGCAAGCCGTGATACAGGTTCTGTCTTCAGAATGATATACCGGGTTTTACTCCACCCTGTTCATGGTCAGCAAAAAAGATGGAGGCTGGCGTCCAGTCATAGAACTAAAAAGGCTAAACCACTTTATCCTTCTGGAAAGATTCAAGATAGAGTCCATCCACACAATCATCCAGGCAGTACAACCAGGCGACTGGATGCTTTCCTTGAATCTACAGGACACCTATCTGCATGTCCCAATCCTCCCCTCTTTTCAGAGGTATCACAGGTTTGCCATTGGTCGCACACACCTGCAATTCACCTGCCTTCCCTTCAGCCTATGCACATCCTCCAGAACATTTACAAAGGTCCTCATTGCAGTATAAGCCCCGCTCAGAGTGCAGGGTCTCTGAGTCTATCATTATTTAGAAGATGTCCTTCTATTGGCCAAGGACCGGAGAGAACTCCTGACATACAGGGAGATCCTTATTGGCACCTTACAGAAGTTTGGTTGGATAATCAACATCAAGAAGAGCAAGCTTGCCCCAACCCAGCAATTGGTATACCTGGGGGCACTCTTCAATACGACCAATGCCTCAGTCTCAATCCCACCAGAAAAGGCGTTGACAGTCAGGAACAGGGTCCAGAGAGAGGCAACATCCACCTACCTGAAGCAAAAGAGACTCCACCGCACAGGTAGATTCAAACCAGGATAAACAAATCCTATTACCTCCAAGGAAGAAGAGCCCCAGGTGCTGGCTATTGCTGAGATAGGCAGGAAGTGTACGAAAAAGTTCTGGACAGCCGCACACCGGGAGAAATTTCAAGTGTCTTGATTGAAGATGCTGGATCATAAAATACACAGGACACCACAGCAGAAAAGTATAGGACAACAGCTGACGCGTTTCACACTTATACCAAGTGCTTACTCACTATAAGTATAAGTATATATAGTATAAGTGAAACGTGTCAGCTGTTGTCCTGTACTTTTCTGCTGTGGTGTCCTGTGTATTTTATGATCCAGCATCGTCAATAAAGACACTTGAAATTTCTCCCGGTGTGCGTTTGTCCAGAACTTTTTCGAACACTTCCTGCCAACATCCACCCACCTGTCAGCATCCCAGTGTCTCAGCCTGTTGGACACCATGTCTTCGTACATTTCCATGCTTCCTTGGTCAGATTGGCACATACAGCAGTTCCAGCAAGGGTTTTTTTGCACAGTGGAGGAAACAGTTCCTACCACAACTTATAACAGTATCTTTCAGCATGAGGAGGAGCCTGCAGTGGTGGCTGAAGAAGGAGACCCTGAAGAACTCACGTCCCTTCGGTCCATTAGACTGGAGCATTGTTACAACGGATGCCAGAGAGGTCGGCTGGGGGGCACACTGTGAAGGACAGTCTGTACAGGGCAGGTGGAGATTCCCAGCCAAAGGCATAGTCTCGAATGTACTAGAAATTCAAGCTGCATTTTTGGCTCTCAAGGCCTTACAGCACAAGATCCAGGGCTAACCGGTCACGATGAGGATGGACAACAGGGCAGCGGTTGCTTATATACAACTCCAGGGAGGAACCCACAGCAGTGTCCTGCTAAAGGAGGTAGAGCTCATAATGTCCTGGGCAGAGAATCACATTCATGTTGTAAGGGCAGTCTATCTCCCTGGGAAGCTGAATCTGCAGACAGACTGTCTCTTGCACACAACTCCGGACCACAACGAGTGGGCTCTACACCCCCGAGTCTTTACACAACTGATTAACATGTGGGGCAAACCCCAAAAGGATCTCTTTGCTTCTCCCAGCAACAGCAAACTCCCGAGATTTCTATTCCAGTTCCCATATCCTCAGGGGGAGGGGACAGATGCTCTAGTTGCACCTTGGAACTGTGCCCTAGCCTACGCCTTTTTTCTCTGATAATGAGATTCCTCGTAAGGCTGCTGAAGGAGAACATGATGATCATGGCGATTCTTCCATTTTTGGCTATGGAGACCCTGGTTTCCGCTGGCGGTCCATGTCAGCATACAGCAACCCTATACCCCTCCCTTGCCTTCTGATTCAGGGAGACTTCCTGCATCCGAGCATGCACAGACTGGAGCTGTGAGCATGGCTGTTGAGAGGAGGAAGCTGGAGAGCCTACGATGCTCTTCTAGGGTAGTCTCTACTCTATTAAGAGCCAGAAAACCTTCCACGAATCAAGTCTATGCCAAGGTTTGGGACAAGATTTCAAATTTCCTGGTGGAACGGGAAATGGATCCTTCTGCACCTCCACTTTCAGCTGTCCTGGATTTTCTTCAATCAGTATTGGACATGGGCCTTAGCCTGAGTTCGCTCAAAGTGCAAGTGTCGGCCATCTCAGCAGTGACAAAGATCAAATGGGCTAAAGACCCATTAGTAGTGTAGCTCCTAAAGGTGGCCAATAAAATCAGACCACCTAGGAGGAGAATCTTTCCCCAGTGGGATCTGTCTGTGCTGCTGGACTTTCTATCTGGCTACCCTTTTGCCCTGACTGAGCAGTGTTCCTTGTGGGGCATTACACAAAAAGCAGTTTTTCTGATGGCCATCACTTCAGGCAGGAGAGTCTCTGAACTTCAGGCTTTGAGAGTATCAGATAGGCATATTACCTTTTTTCCAGACCGAGTGGAACTTCGTCTAGTAGACCATTTTGTGCCAAAAGTAGCCACTACATTTCATCAAACAGGTGTCTGGGCTTTACCAAACTTCCCGGAAGAAGATTTGGGCAGGCTACATGAGCTGGATGTTTCAAGAATCTTAAGGAAATACCTGTCGGCCACCGCTCCCTTCAGATGCTCGGATAAGCTTTTCATAATCCCAGTGGGAAAACACAAAGGAAAGGAGGCTACCTCAAGAACCTTGGCGAGCTGGATGGTCAAACTTATGCACATAGCATACAGGGCAAGTGGGTGTGAACTCTCGATGAATGCACACTCTACCAGGGTGGTAGCAGCCTCGTGGGCGGCCTCTTCTTGTACATCGGTTTTTATTGAACAAATAAGTCAACATATCAGTACAAAGAGATAATGAAAGACACATTTTGTGTATACATTCCAGAAAATGTTAAGCTGACATTTGTAATAATCTAGAAACGTGGGCAGCCTTTTCAAATCAGTCGATGGAGACCATCTGCAGAGCAGCTTCATGGTCCTCTCAAAATACCTTCCTAAGGCATTATAGGGTAGATCCGGGTGCCTTATCATCTGTAGATTTTGGGAGAAGAACAATCCAATCTTTTCTTACATTGTAAATAAAACTAAAATTGTTTAAGCAGTACCCACCATGTCAGCTTTTCTGTTTTTCAGTCTCAAGGCACCCCAGTCTAAGGCTTGGTTCACATCACTGCATGGGAATGTGCTCAAAATCACATGCATTCCTGACATGCAGACAAATGTGCTGCTCTTTAGCAGATGCACTGGGGTGCCATTATTCTTAATAGCAACCTCACGCATTGGCAAACAGTGTGTGTTTTCGGGGTGGTGGGTTTTTGAAATAAGGGTCAAGGATTTCCTTCCCTGCGTTTCTGCAGGTAGGGCAGCCCTCTGAAATGAATGCAGCTGCACAGATGTGAAACACGTGAGGTTGGGGGACGATAAAATCACAAGGTTAAACAACATTTTTACCACCCTCAACTGCTCCCCTTTTAGCCTCAGAGGTAACAGCCAGGGTTGTACACATTCTGTGGCTGCAGCAGGAAATATATCCCCGGGTGAATGGTGCAACCACCCTGCAGTCATGGCTGTGTCATGTTGATGCTGCATTTAGGGGTTAATACAGGCATTAATAAGGTGACATATTGCTTTTTTTACCACCTGTCAAATGCCTCTGAAAAGAAAAATGGACATGGATTGCTTTTCAGGGGAGTTGCAGTCCTTCCAGTTCCCCATGACTAAGCTCCAAGGGGCGGAGAGAAACGCATTGAGGGCATGGCCTGGCTGGAGTCCAGGATGGGGCTGCCATGTATCTCACTTCATGTACATGGGTCTGCCTCATGATGTGCAGATTATGGATCTTTTCCTTTGACATTGCTGCAGCTTGGAACTAGGATGAGCTCCCTGTCCCTACCTACACTCAGAGTGGTCTAGTTGGACTTTACCTCTCTACCCGAGTGGCACCTACATTTTGTCTGTTTTGGATCACAGTGGCAGTCCTTGCCATTATTGTGAACGAGCATTAAAAAAGCAGTTCTAAATGTACAGGATTAGGGGTCAGGATTAAAAGTAATATGCATACATACATACATACAAGCACATACTAAACATACATACATCATAAACTGTATATATATATATATGTATATACACACACTGTCCTGATCAAGCTCCTGCTGTGCCGATGTATAATTCAGTGGAGCAGTGGGAACTTAGTTTGATCTGAATGCCTTTCTCAACCAGGATGCTGTGGGACCCCTGACAACCTCAGACAGCACCCCAGTTGAGATAGGCTATTCTAGAGTGACAATGTAAAAAGGAGCAGTAAAACACAAACATTGTGCTGCTCTGGAAAACAAAAAACAAAGACTGTGCATTTATTGAGCAAATAATGTTGCACCCACGTACATATAAAATTTTAAACCAAAACTAGATGCAAGGTTTTGTAAAGGATTATATACAAATATAAGGCTATTAAAAAGGAAGTAATGTCAAACTTCTTTTGGCCATACTTCTCTTGTGGGTCACAGGAGTACACTTGTGCACTCTCCTGTGACCCAGAATCAGAGCACAGCAGGCTAAAGCCCACTGTCAGCTAACATCACAGAGCCACTCCAGACTCTGGAGGGATACCAACAATAATGTCAGGATCCACCCAGATGCCTTACGGGCAGCTGGCTCAGCCTCTCGGCGTGTCACTGTCCCACCCCCTCTCCTGGCTCATGCTCTAGTGAGTACTGGAGGGGCAGAGCAGAGAACAGTGACTGACAGTCACTGCTCTGTGCTCAGAGCAGAATCAAGAACTAAGTGATCACTGGTCACGTGATTGGGCTTAGAGATAGCGGTGGACCGCCTCAGCATCAGATCAATAATGCAGTATGTGTGTTTATTTTTTTACCATTCTCACACTTGTCTTTTAACTTAAGATCTCTTTTTCATGTATAACAAAAAAAAAGTTTATACATTCCCTCTAAACATTAGTAATGTCCATTGTATGTTTAGAAAGAAAGGCAATGGATAGCACGTGTTAAATGTCTGCCTATACAGCCAAGGTAATTATAATGCTCTGGTAGTCATTGTGTAGCCTTTAAAAAAGTTCATACTACATCGATTACATTTTGGCCTTCTACTTGTCATTTTAATTTACGTCAAATATTTTTCTCCATTGAGAAGAACTGTTCACTTTTTATGTTCCTTTGAATTGCACGAATTGAGAAAAGTGCGTCCTTGGGAAAAAAAAGGCAGAAAAAAAAGATGACAGATGAGAGAACAAATAGGCAGGAAAGAGACACACTATTTATTTCAAGGTATAAGTAATGCAATTTATTTTAATGCAGCATGATGAAGACATAGTTCCTATCCTTTCAAGTTCTGGCCTTAAAATGCAGTTTGGCTTTACTTGTTACTTTACTGATGTCAACCTTTCTGGAACTAAGGACAGGAGGTAAGTAATATATGTAAAGCAAAGTGGAATACATTCTTACAGGGAATGTATAGACTTTTTTGAAATACTGTTTAGATATAACTGTGAAAATGCTCAGACCAATGTAAGTAATCTTATTAAAGTACTGTAAAAACCTTCTTGATAAGCTCTTTAAGGGCAGTGACTGATGTCAATGTACAATATATACAGTATGTGTAAAGAGCTGCGAAAATTGGCAGCGCTATATAAATACCTATAATAAACAAACAACCTCTTAAAGAAAGTAGACAAATAGCAGCCATTTTGGTCAGATTAACAGGTGATAAACTAATGTTATGGTAAGACTCGGAAACAAAAACTGTTTTGTTAATGCTGTTGACAGTTTTGGGAACATATGTGCCATTTTTATTTTGCCCATGGTTCCATTTTACATTTACAAATGTCAGGGCAGGTTAGTCTGTCATTCATAATTACTTAAAGTATTATTCCTCCTATTTTCTTTTTCTGACTTGTTAAATACTTTAAAAAACAGACAACTATGTACTTCATATGTGTTTTCTAGTGTGTACTATATACTATAAACTCCAGTGGATATTCTAAAGGTACTTCAGTGGTAACATGCATTTTTGTGATAGAGCCTTTGCACAATACACTGAGAAAAAAAAGGCATTGCTAACTAAAGTAGTGCTTCCGCTTAGACAAATAGAAAACAATACACTCCCTAGATCGCTTGTTCTGTAATTGATTGTGATCATTTGAATTGATCTCGACAAGTAGCAAGCAAGGGTGCTGGCTGTGTTTCCCTATAAGGGATTGCCATTAATGTGGAGAATATAAAAATACAATCATGGCAATGTGGCACAATGAGCATGTAAAATGTGAAAATTGCTTTTAGGTCAAGTCATTTAACAATTGCCTTGGACTCAGATGTCTAATAATCCTGTGTTCCATTAATATATATCTATACATAAGGTAGAGAGGTGTTTGGAATAAAAATTGCCATGTGCCTTCTTTCAAGTGCTATTTGGGCAAGTTTATTAATCCAATCAGTCAATGACACTTACACAAATACCTTGAGAGAAAATGTAATACTATTATACTCAGCATCATGTGAATTATGCAAGCCCAGGAGTTTTGGTACAGTGGGTACTAAAAGTTGCTCACTTACTTGAAACCAACTGTCTTCTTTTTATGAACCAATGGTCACCAGTGTTTAAGCTGGGCTATAAATAACGAATTATATGCGTCAATTGTCAGTAACAGAAAAAACATCTGCTATAAAAGCATCTCAACACCCCCCCCTGCACACACACACACACTTTGTCAGGGCTCATATTATGTGGTTTGCATCCCTGCTCCAATGAGGGTGACAGTTAAGTTTAGTTCTTGTTGGTTAAATTTCATTATTTCGAGCTGTAATGTTTATGGGCTCTTTCAAACGGGCAGTCCACCCGACGGACTCTGCTGATCCCCGCTGAGCAAGCGGGTGACAGGTTCATCTAAGCTCACTGTGCAGAGACGGGATGAGTGGATCGATCCCCCGCTGAGCAAAGCGAAGTCTTCGGGCGGACCACCCATTTGAAAGAGCCTATAGCCATTACAGCTTGAAATAACAAAATTTAACCAACAAGAACTAAACTTAACTGTCACCTTCATTGGAGCAGGGATGCAAACCACGTAATAAGAGCTCTGACAAAGTGTGTGTGTGTGGGCGGCGGTGGGGGAGATTGAAATGCTTTTGGAGCTGATGTTTTTTTTCTGTTACTGACAACTGATGCACATAATTCGTTATTTATAGCCCAGCTTAAACACTTGGGACCACTGGTCCATAAAAAGAAGACAGTCCGATGCTCCAGATGATGGAAAATAGGGTCACCATCCGTCTGGATTTTACAGACAGGATTGGTTCGGATAATGGCGGAATGGCGTCACTCCATAGAGGTGAATGGAGTGTCTGATCAGGTCCGCTTGAAATGCTGACAGGTGGACCTGATCGGAAAGCCCGTGTGAAAGGGGCCTATGTGTGTTTTGGATAAATTGAGTCTCATTTTGGTTGGTATATTTCTTGTGCTATGGTTATTGAATAAGCAATTTTATTTATTATCAATAATAAAGGGTCATGGCCAATTATTCCAAAATGTGTGCAGGTTGTTAATATGAATGAATGAATGAATGAGTAACTTGTATAGCGCTGCATAAATTCTATATGGTTCTGCCTGCAGTCCCATTAAAATAGCTTTTACCACTTATGTACCAGGCCATGTACAGTTTTCTGTGCTATGACAGTTTGGCTAACAATTGTTCGCTCATGCAACACTGTACATAAATTACTTTTATACCATTATTGAGACAGAGCGTTTTTTTGGTGATATTTAATTTAAAAAAATATTTTTACTATGAAAAGCAAAAAAGAACATTTTGAAAAAATCTGTATTTCTTACTTTTGATTACAAAACATAGCAAATAAAAATCCACCCACTGAGCTCCAGACAACAGACCACCCACAGAATCTACAGTTTTTCGGGTCTCATAACAGACAGAGGGGAGACATTTGACAAGTAAAGATACATGCAGGAGGCATGTATATCCTTATAGATAACCCCTATGGCAATAGTTTAGAAAGGATGACATTGGGTTTACATCCACTTTAGGGATTTAGAGCCCTTTCACACTGGGGCGGGGGGCGGCGTCGGCGGTAAAACGCCGCTATTATTAGCGGCGTTTTACCGTCGGTATGCGGCCGCTAGCGGGGCGGTTTTACCCCCCGCTAGCGGCCGAGAAAGGGTTAAATACCACCGCAAAGCGCCTCTGCAGAGGCGCTTTGCCGGTGGTATAGCCGCGCCGTCCCATTGATTTCAATGGGCAGGAGAGGTAAAGGAGCGGTATACACACAGCTCCTTCACCGCTCCGAAGATGCTGCTGGCAGGACTTTTTTTACCGTCCTGCCAGCGCATCGCTCCCGTGTGAAAGCCCTCGGGGCTTTCACACTGGAATGCAAGCAGCGGCACTTTCGGGTCAGTTTTCAGGCGCTATTATTAGCGCAATAGCGCCTGCAAACCGCCCCAGTGTGAAAGGGCTCTTAGAGAAGATCTGTCAAAAAGAGTGGACCAAAATCCCTCCTGAGAAGTGTCCAAACCTTGTCACTAACTACAAGAAATGTTTTACCTCTGTGCTTGCTAACAAGGGTTTCTCCGCCAAGTACTGTTTTCCTTGGGGATCAAATACTTATTTTACTCACTGAACTGAAACTCAATTTGTAACATTTGTTTTATGTGTTTTTCTGGATTTTTGGTTGATATTCTGTCTCTCTCATTTAAAATACACCTACGATAAATAGTGGTCAAACTTACAAAGTCTGCAGGGAAACAAATAATTATTTTCCCCACTGCATAGCAACTTGGGCATGGGCAATGTTCTTATGCCACGTACACACGACCGGACTTTACGGCATTTGGGGGAAAAAAGTCCGCTGGAGCCCACACACGATTGAATTGTCCGACGGACTCCGGTCCGCCGAACCAAGTATGCCGTAAAGTCCGCTCGTGTGTACGCGGCAAAAGGTTTACTGCACTTGAAGCTTCATCTTTGAGTTAGACATTGTGCTGGTAATACAGTGTTTGTTATTACAAGACATGCGTTGATTGTGTGATTTGACCACTTGACCTCCAGGAGGTTTACCCCTCTTCATGACCAGGCCATTTTTTGCGATATGACACTGCGTTTCTTTAACTGACAATTGCGCAGTCATGCAACGCTATACATAAATAAAATGTATGTACTTTTTTTTACCACAAATAGAGCTTTCTTTTGGTGGTATCTGATCACCTCTTTTTTTTTTGCTCTATAAACAAAAAAAGACCGACAATTTTGAAAAAAAAACATATTTTTCACTTTCTGCTATAAAACATCCAATAAAAAATGTAAACAATCAAATGTCTTCAAAAATTGGCGGCGATCAGTAACTTATAGTGGGACTGCGATGTTGCGGCAGACAATCGGACACTAACTTACATTTTTGACGCTTTTTCAGAACCAGTGACACTAATACAGTGATCAGCGCTAAAAATATGCACTGTCACTGTACAAATGACACAGGCTGGGATGAGGTTAAACATCTAGGGTAATCAAAGGGTTAAATGTGTGCCTTTTAGTGTACTATGTGAGGTGCTTTCACTAAGGGAATGTAGCCAGGAGCGGACTACTGCAATATGAAGTAGCAGACTTTATCTTTACTACTGCAGGCTACTCCTGTTTCCCTCCAGTGCCAGGCTCAAATCATCTGCATCACTCTCCTGAGCCCTAAATGAACTAGCATCGTGAGATTAGTAGCCTCCTGCACAGCCATTACTGAATTGCTGAAACCTTTGCAAATTACACCTCCCAGCAAGCCACCCTCTCCATGGGAGAATTATGGGAGAAGCTATAAAAGGAACCTCCCAGCAGGCCCATGCTCTTTTTTTCCCGGGATCCATTGAGTGAGGGATAGTGATGTCACAGAATGTGCGATGCGTTTCTCGAATGGCGTGACGGCTTGACAAAGGAGCACGGCCGTCACGCCATTCATGGCCATCACGCCATTCACGGCCAGCCGGCTTGAGAAACGCGTCGCACATTCTGTGACATCACTATCCCTCGCCTGGATCACAGCTTGCCATTCATCGCTGTCGGCCTGATTACACCCAGTTAGCACTGATAGGGGGAGGCACCCCTCACTGGACCCGCATACTTGAATAACATACTTGTTATTAGGAGCCAACCACTATGGGACTGTCTTTGGATATTTATCCTTCTGGTATGCAGCCGGTATGTTACAGGTTCTAATGAACGTTTTTCCCCAGTTGGCTCACTTATTACACATTTTGATACCGGTAACTCAATACACATACTATTCTTATATAGACTTGGTCTGGCACATGAAAATGAAAATGAGCTATTTGATCCTAGGGGCCATGGGTGCTACCTGAACACAAAGTCATTCCTTGGGAATCCATACATCTACAAAATACTTACATCTCTCAAAACCCTGATGAAGGTACCAGAATACCGGAAACGCGTCGGGTATCGGGGTACACTACCCCCATGAGAGTACATCCACCATTTTCACTCTGTATACATTCTCTGTTTTGACTCTGTATCAATTCTGTATGGAATGTTTTTTTATTTTGTATGTTATAAACGCTTTCACGTCTCTTTTAAATATATCAATAAAATACATTTTTTATTCCAAGAGGTGGTGGTCTGTTAAAGTCCCAATTTAAGGGGGATTCTTGTTTCCATGGTTCATTATGTAAGGGATGGGACCACCACACTCTCCATTTGTTATGATGGAAGCCCCCCTCTTGGATTACACCCAGCGTACCAGAGACAACTACAGAGGATATGCATCCATGGCCATGAGAGACTGACCTCACTGATCACTCTGGTTGCCTTTGGGACTTTCCATGCCCTATTTGCTGTGCCTAAATGTGAGTTTACATCTTTGCTGTTTTTAACTATTAAAGCTGTCATACAGTCTGCACCCAGAGGCGCATCCGTCTTCTTGTTTTTTTCAGTGTCTTGGGAATATGGGTTCTGCTCCCACCAGATGGCTGCCGTGAGCGTGGACTTCTCTCACCATCTCTACACTCTTCCCCCATTTTTTCTCCCTCATCTGGTTCATCTCTATTGCCACTGGCAAATTGCATCCATAATTGCCACTATCATGGACTTCATTAAATTCACTTTCCATGGTCATACATAACAGACTTGTCCTGGTATGTTCATACTTTTTAAGCATTGCTGTTTTTATCACATTGGATTATTGCTTTTAGCTTTTGCGCCTAATACTTGTTTGATTGTGTCTGGTTCCTAAACAGCTCAATCTCTCATTAGGATTAGAGTCACTGTAGGCCAGCCCTTTTCCCCTTTTAGTTGTAGCATAATCTGCCAAAGCCACTCTGATAATCTCAATGTTAAGTAGACATGTGCACACTGAAATATTTTGTTTCGGAATTTTGTTTTCGTCAGAAAAATACATTTATTTAGTTACTCCCAAAATTTGTTTTTATTTATTTTGTTTCGTTAAAAAAATGCATTAGTCCGAAAATACGAAATAATTAAGGTCGAATCTGTCACTGAAGGCTTATGGTGTCTGTCGAATGTTCTAAGAAGATTCAATGGAGCAGCTAAACTGTACAACGCTGCAATCGTACATTTCCGGTCGAATGTTCCGCCTACAAGCTATAGTAGCATTCTAATGTTGTATGACACTAGTAATAATTATACTTATTAATTATTATTACTAGTCAACCAACATTAGAATTCTTCTATAGCCTATGGGAGGAGCATTTGACCATAAATGTTCACTCGCGGCAACTGCTTCGTCGAATCTTCATGTCGAATCTTTTCTCTCTGTGTTGAATCTTTTCTCTCTATGTCGAATAATCTTGAACTAATAGAGTTAGGTTAGACACATTCAACCTTTTTTGCTATTGTCTCTATAATGTCAAATCTTTTCTCTCTATGTCGAATCTTTTCTCTCTATGTAGAATAATCTTGGACTAATAGAGCTAAGGTTAGGCACATTTGACCACAGGTTCGATGGACACAGATTGCTATTGTCAGCGTCATGTCGAATCTCCTATCTATATCGAACTGTTGTTGCAACGAAAATGAAAATAAAGCATTTGTTTATGTTGGATCTTTCGGTTTTCGGATTCTGCACGAAAATACCCGGAATTCGGATGAAAATGCATTCGGACATTTCTGGGGTTTCCCATTTCACCTGATTGTTCCTTGTGAGGGCATCCAACACTGTCTTCGTGACATCCATGAAGGAGAGGCGTTTATAAAAAATCTAGGTCTTCCTCCACTGCCTGAAGATGCTACGATACCGCCTGCAGTCTTACCAGGCCGCAATCCTCCTACAACACCTAACAGGATCTGGACACCGGTCCACAACAAACAGAAAAAATCTTTCTCCACTCCCCAACGCACCCCTCAATGATCATCCAGACGTCCTCCTTAACGACTGCCATACTCATTCCCAATTTCTAGAGGCGGTCAAATTTACCAAGTTGCATTTACTTTTTCTGGTCTGGACACTAGAAGAAATAAGTCTCCACTATACTATGCTCCTTATTTTGCCTTATGTACATTGTTTGTAGTTGCATAAAACTGCAAGGAAGAATGGAGTTCTTTTGTTTTCTTTTTTATGATAATTCCTAATCTCGCTACATTCTCGCTGGAGAGCGGGGGGATCCCTCCTCCTTACGTTACCATCTCATGGGAGTCGCCAAGTGGCCCCGTTTTGTCCATGACTTGGACTCCTGAACAGCATCTGCTTCTCAGGCGAATGGACATTGACTCTGTTTTTGTCTTTTTTCTTTTTTCATATTTTTCTTTTTTTTTTTTGGCCCCCTTTTGGGTTAAAGTTTTCTATCCTTTAACTTTGTTATTGTGTTTGTTAAGGTATCACAAATGGTTCATAATTGGTACACTCACATGTTGTTATAGGGCAATCTCTCACCACAGATATCTCGATCCATAGAGATTGATAGCAAGTTCACTGTGAAAATACTATGGCTTTAAAAATAATCTCTCATAACGTTAAGGGTCTGAATTCTACCCAGAAGCGATGGCTAGCCCTTAAAGAATTTAGAAAATCGGGTACGGATATAATATTAGTACAGGAGACTCACTTTTGTGCTGGGGGCTCGATGAAATTTGCATCTAAACATTTCCCTACCTCATATATAGCTTCGGACCCATCTGCTAAAGCTGGAGTAGCTATCCTTATAAAAAAAACATGCCCTATTAGGGTTAAAGACAAATGCATCGACTCCCAGGGGAGGTTTGTTATCCTCATCTGTGAATACATGACGACTATATTCACATTGGTAAATGTGTATGCACCCAACTCTGGTCAGATTACTTTTTTTTCTGTTTGGTAAGTTACAGAGATATTCCCAACCTTTTATGATTCTAGGGGGAGATTTTAATCTGATACTGTCCCATAGAAGAGATAGACATACACTTTTCAGAGACTTAACCCCTCAACGTGTGATTTCCCAGGCCTCATCCTTTAGAAAACGAATTAGATCCCATCGTCTTTTGGACGCATGGAGACTAAAACACCCAACACAAAGACAATATACTTTTTATTCTATGGCCCATAAAATGTATTCTAGATTAGACCATTTTTTCATAACAACACCATTACTTTCCCACATAATAGACTCTGATATATCACCTATCACGTGGTCAGACCACGCCCCTATTTCACTAGATCTTTTAATGCACAATCCTACTCCCAAAACTTGTCATTGGAGACTCAATGAACATCTCCTTAACTCTACTCCTGTTAAAGACAGACTGACCAGAGATTTAAGTGAATACTTCAAGATTAACGTAGGATCAGTGCAAAACAACGTCTTGACCCTTTGGGAGGCTCACAAGGCCTGCTTTCGTGGGTTCTGCATTGCCGAGGGCTCTCGCCTGAAGAAAGATAGTGAGGGTCGTCGAGTTTCTTTGTTAGCTGATTTGAGGCTTGCAGAGCGGAGACTTATGGACTCCCCAACGGTTGAGGCCCTTTGTAAGGTAGTTGCACTATGTAATCAGTTGAAATCACTAGCATACAGCAAAACAGCAAAATCTCTTATGTGGGCAAAGCAAAACTCCCCTTCTTTTTATTCTGTGCTTGGAGCATCTGGCAGAGGCGATAAGGTGTCACCCAGATATTAAGGGGATACTAATGAGACAGAGGGAATATAAATTATCTCTATTCGCGGATGATATTCTTCTCACATTAACTAATCCCTTTATTACACTTCCTTCCTTACATGCTCTCCTTCAGAAATTTGGATCCATATCCAGCTACAAAATTAATACTGCTAAAGCTGAAGCACTTCCCATGCACATACCTACAGATATCTTAACACAACTTTAAGGTCTATACCCCTATAAATGGTGCTCTGAAGCTTTAACATACTTGGGCATTAAGCTTACCTCCTCATACTCTAGCTTATACTCCACTAATTTCCCACCGCTGTTCCAGGATATACACCGATGTCTTCACCAATGGGCTACATATCCTATTACTATGCTTGGTAGAATTAACGTTTTAAAGATGTCTATATTGGCAAGGTTACTATACCTCTTTGAAACCGGTAGCGATACCTATTAGTCAGCTTAAAGCCCTTCATAGGGGTTTTTTAAAATGTATATGGAACAACGGATCACATCGGATAGCTAGTTCAGTGGTATTCTCTCAAAAAACGCAAAGGGGGTTTGGGCGCACCTGATATCATAAAGTACTATTATGCATCTCACCTTCGGACGGTAGTTTCCTGGTCCTCTCAGGTGGCTCCAAACCGGTGGTCAGAGATAGAAAGAGGTGCCATATACCAAGTACATCCCTGCTCGCTGATATGGTCTCGTTCCCTGTCAAACGATCCCATATTGAAAAATATGTGCCTAGCACCAATGCTGTTCACCAAGTCATTATGGGGTAAATGTGTGCTGAAATTTTCACTCTCATCACCATGCCCCCCTCTATCTAACATATTGTTAAACCCAGTAATACCTGACAGTATGGCCTATAGACGCCTTCTGCCCTGGATGCAAACCCCCCTTTTTCAATTACGTAACCTAGTACATCCGGTTACTCGCAAATTACATTCTTTTGCGACTTTACAAGAAAAATTTTATATTCCTCAAAATCTATTTTATTTTTACCTTCAAGTTAGACATTTCTTCCACTCTCTATCCCCGACTCTCACTCTGGATCAACCCACTCCCTTCGAACACCTGTGTGCTGAGGGTTCACATCAAACATTTAATATCATCCATATATCATATTCTGCATGAATCCGCAAAAGTGTTAGTTGACTCCCACCTATATATGCGCAAATGGAACACGATTTTAGGATGTATTGTTCCTATGCAAATATGGAATAAAATTTGGTTGTCAACCTTTAAATCCTCCAAATGTGTATCCCAGAGGGAGACAGCGGTGAAGGTCTTAATGTTTTGGTATAAAACTCCAGAAAGCATTCATCACATTAATCCCGCCCTCTCACCTCAGTGTTGGAGATGTGGAAAGGAGACAGGTTCACATTTTCATATTTTCTAGTCTTGCCCACTTATACAGACATTTTGGTTAGAGGTCATGCAAACTATTCAAAGTGTAACAGGTATCACATTACCCCTGGACCCTATTCAATATCTACTTGGGCTCCTCTTTTCAGGTATCTCCAAACCAATTAGACGATTAACCTCATATGTACTCCTAGCTGCAAAAAGGGCCATACTGCTATGTTGGTTGTCCAATACCCCACCCTTCCATGTACAGTTTTTATGGCTTGTAGCGGATGTTAGAAGGATGGAATATCTTACAGCCACAGTGCATGATACGGTCTCTCAGTTTAATAAAATTTGGGAGCTCTGGGATCAATCCAAGTATGGGGATCATGTCACCTGAATATTCTTTTTTTTGTGAATTGAATATGTTATTCCCAGTGGGCCCTTCCCTGTTCTTTTTATCTATTGTTCTTCGGTAGATTCCTTCGTTGTGAGACTTTATGTAACTATACACATTCTGCAATTTATGCTATTGCCCTTGACAACCGGTTAATGTTAATTTATACTTGTGTACTATGTAAACAGAGAAATTCTATAGATATATGTTTCTAAGCTGTGAACAGTTGTGTACCTTTCTAATGCTACTTGTCTCATGTTCCGTGATGTACCATGTGGATTTTTTGTTGTTTATTGCATTACAAAAATAAATAAAAAACTACAATTACAAAAAAAATGCATTCGGACGAAAAACAAATGCACATGTATAATGTTAAGTGTCTGTAATTGCTTTGCACACTGGAGGGCTGTTGTCATTCACTATTTGATGGCTAATTTGTACATACCAGTCCACAGAGTTTTCAATTTAAACAGTATTTGGGGTGTTTTCCCAGGATTTGTTTGATTGATGCACCTACACACCCCCTTTTCAGTTAATACAAAAAACTGTTGAACCCAGTTTGCATTGTGTCTGTTTTTCTTTTAAAGGGGTATACACCATGTCAGAACCTAGAGTGTCAGATGGGTTGGGAAATTCCCAGGGTCAGAGCAGTACAGGAGGACAAGAAATACCTAGCAGCCCCCCACTGGGGTAGTGCTACAGGAACTTACTGCGGGAAAAGAAAATCCTTTCCTTCCCCCAGCCGACAGGAAAGAGCTCTGCCTTGTTTACATAGGCACAGCCCTGTCTTGTGTGTCTTCCTGACGATCAATGGGTGCCAGCGATAATCTATTGGCTGGCACCCATTGGTCAGCATCTTCTGTGCATAATCACAGCAGAGCTAGGTCGCCAGCGGCATGCACATGCGCCCCCTTCCCAGCAGTGCCAGATCACGTACTGTACCTAGTATGCAATCTGGCACAGGAGAGCCACCTTGCCGCTGTATATGTAAGTTATAGGCAAGCGGTTAATAATGGTAGAATCTCCCATTTAGCACTCCTTTTGAAAGACAGAGCAAATAGAAACCAGCATTAACACACATTGATAACAATGCATAGACAAAGTGTTTCCTTTAAGCACACACTGTAAGCCATGTCTGGCGATGAATAACTGGGAGTTTCAAAGCTATAGCAAAGCTTCACACCACAATAACGCTTTAAAGAATTGTATTCCTTCCAAGGGTTACTGAACACCGATCAGTCAGCAGTGAAACCACATTCTTCCCTAAAATAAAAATAAATCATTCTTTAACATGCACTTGTACTACACAGCCATGCATTCTTTAGTTGGCCTTCAAAACAAGAAAAAAGTGGATCAAAGTTACCACTTTATATTGCGCTGAAGCAGCCATTTGTCTGGTACAGTACACATCAATCCCAATAAACAGATATAAATGCATTTCACTCATAGTTTAGATGGTAGAGAATTATTTATATAAATGTCCCAAAGACACTGATGGACTAGCAGTAATTGTGATCTATGAGAAAAATAATGCATACTTGTGCTGCAGAGTTTTGCTTGACCTCCCTAAGAAGATAAATGCCCTGTATTACACATACTTGCTGTATTCAGTACATAGCTTGATGACAGCCTGTACATGAAAATATATATAACCCTACATCATAAAAATATATATAACCTTACATCATAAAAGACTTAGCACAGTTTTACAGCTATCTGTTTACTTTAGACCATTTTTTAGTACGTGTTTTTTAATGTTCATCGAAGCACATTTCCATGTATTTTCATTAGTCTATTGGGCATCACAGTGCATGCAAATGCACAGAAAAATGGACATGGATCATTTTTCAAACTGCACTGTGCTACATACAGTAGATTTGAACAGGCTAGGTTTACATCTATGCGGTTTGCAGTTGGTTCATTTTCCATACATTTTTTTGTGGTGAGGCTTGAATTTTTGACCTGCAGTTTTGTTGTGTTTTACATGTGTTTTGCTTTTTTGTTATTTTTGGGAGGGGGATTGACCAATAGGAAAAAGGCACAGGTTTGAAGTCACAGGATGTTAGATAGCATTTTTACTTCCAGATTCCGGCCTGTAGTCAGTGCATGCTGCATAGCTCACCACCATGGCTGCTATCTCCCTGTTTCTGGAAATTGCCACTGTGACTGTGACAGTAATGCAGGAGGAGGAAGAAGAAGAGCAGCAGAGAAGATGGAGATTCTGGGTCCATCCGGTCATCGCTGAAGAGGTCAGGCACTGCATCATAGCAAGCCTCATCTCCCCCTGTTTATCCAGAGGCACATGGTCTACAAAGGGGACCAGTGTGTTCACATACTGCCTTAGTAGAGACATCTGTTTTTTAAAAAGAGCTACTGGCTCACTTAATGTCTCCATCATCTTCTCGCTTTAACACACAGTGATCCTCTTTGAAGCTCCTCCCCTCCAAGATGTATCACTTGGTGGTGCAGAAGGCCTCTGGAACGCTTCCTCAAACTCCTCCACCCTCATCTCCTCTGTCAACCTGGATGCTGGCGAGCCAGTATTTGGAGTGTACAGCGGTCGTGATGGTCCCTCCCCAGGATTCTCTGCACATGCTGCCTAAGAATCTCAGCTGATATCAGTGCTGTAAACACAGAAAAAAGCATAATAAGAAAATGTAAAAAAAAATAATTTGGATTTAAAACACAACTGTTTGAAACAATGCTATGATCCCAGCTTACCTTATCATCTCTAGGACCAGTCTGAGAAATTCCAGGTTTTTTGCAAATGTGTAGGGGTTAACACATTTGGCACGAGACGCACTCCTTGCTTTCTGTTCTTTCCACAGCTACTTGTTGTAGGGGTCCTTGGCTCCTCCATCTTGTACGCAACTCCTTAACTGCAAACAAAACATTTTTTTTTTTTTTACTATTATTATTTAAGGTACCTTGCAACAGGACATTCCCTATCTAGTCTACATTTCCAGTTCATAGTGGGGAAATCGACTGCAAGCTACATTGTACGTGACACGTGCTCCGTCATATGGGAGGTACTCAAGGATGTGGTCTTCAGGAAACCTACGGTGGAAGACTGGTGCAACATAGCTGCTGTGTTCCGTGAACGCTGTAATTAACACCTTGTAGAAATCTGGCCTTCATTTCATCTTGGCCGCCTTGGTGCTCCAGCATATCTGATCTGGGTGCTTTTTTGTTTATTTATGTATCATCATGCTATGTTTTTATCATGTGACGTAATTTGCTCTCTTTGGGCTATACTTTTTAGATCTGTAAACTGGTAAAATTGTGTTATATTTTATACCTCTTGTCATACCCTCCATTACTCCCTTGTCATACCCTCTATTAGTCTGCCTGTAAAGTCCCCATTGGGGTAATTGTTCTCTCTATTTGACTACCAGGAACATGGGGTCCGCTTCTACCATACGTTTTTGTTGGTGAGGAGGCTTTTGCCCTTAGTAAACATCTACAAAGACCTTATTGAAGTCGATCCATGGATGTTGAGAGAAGGGTGTTTAATTACTGCCTTACTAGAGCACGTAGAGCTGTGGAGTGTGCTTTTGGCATTCTGGCAAATAAATGGCTCCTACAGCACACTTCCATCCATCTGAAGATGCAGAGTGCTATCCGAGCTGTCAAAGCAGCATGTCCCCTCCATAAATTTGTTCGCAAATGGGATGGATTTCAGTTGGAGGACACCAACTCCATTAATCTGACCAGTGCAGATATAACAGCAACTCATGGCAGCAGGAGTGGTCGAGTTATCAGGGATTTATATATATATTTCATCATATTTTTGAGTTGTGTGTATTTATTTTTTTTTAGAGTGATGTAAAAAAACAAACAACAAAACAAATAACTTAACATAAGTAAAGATAATGGGTCTATCTGCACTGCAAAAAATAATCTGCCTCCTCTTGTCACTTGTCAGCAACACTTTACATATTGTGCAGGGCTCTACAAAACACATGGGTCAGAACAGCAAGCAAAAGGCTGCATATATCCCTAGCTGCAGTTTGGAGATCAGTGCTGTTTTCTGACAAATACATCTATACAGCACCATCAATCAACAGAATACATACATTTTTGTCACAGATACATCCATAGTACTCACTTTTGTTTTCTTTCTGTCTCCTGGTGATGGAATCTCATTCCGGATAAACTTCTTCGGCAATTTCCTGCCATGCCTGCTGTTGTTTACCTTGATCTTGTAGTCTGGGTCAGCTGGATCTTATAGATAAATGCAGGTTCTCATCAGCTGTATCAGCACCTCTGCTTTCACCATCTTATCTGCTGTGTTGGATCTGACTTCCTGTTTTGCAGGGCAGCATGGGAAGTCTGTTGTCAATGGGAGGTGTTTGTAGTCAAGCATGTTAAAAAATGCAAGCTGCAATATGCATAAAAATGCTGGCAAAACGCAGGACAAATGGGTCTCATATACCGCGTACACACGATCGCACATTCCGACAACAAAATCCATGGTTTTTTTTGACGGATGTTGGCTCAAACTTGTCTTGCATACACACGGTGACACAAATCTTGTTGGAAATTTCGAACGTCAAGAACGTTGTGACGTACAACACGTACGATGGCACTAGAAAAGGGAAGTTCAATAGCCAGTGCGCCACCCTTTGGGCTTCTTCTGCTAATCTCGTGTTAGTAGAAGTTTGGTGAGGGACGATTTGCGCTTTTCAGCCTTGCGCTTTTCCGATCGTTACTGCTTTTCAGTTTGTGCTTGTGGGTTCGTATCTGGTTTTCAGTGCGTGTAGTCAGTTCGCATTTGTTTTTCAGTGCGTATTATTATAGTATGTATTTTATTTCCAGTGCGTTCTTGTCCACTCGTTTCTGATTTTCAGCTCGCTCTTCTCAGGCCTTTCTTATATTCAGTGCGTTCTGTTAGTTCGTTCTGACCAGCTGACCGTTTTGAAGCCATGTTGCGGGTACGTACTTATCATAGAGTTCGTGCTGTGCAGGGGCTTGGTGTTGGGGTTAGACATGTGCAATGCGTTTCGTAACGAACCGAAATTCGGCCGAATTTTGCATCTTTCGGACATTCGGATGCATCCGAATGTCCGAATAAAAAAATAACAAATTTCAACTAATAAGAAAGAAATTTTAGCGAATATAACGAATAAATTCGACATGATTTGGTAATTCGTTAAAGATCTAATGAAACAAAAGGTCAACTCAAAGTAAATCTTACAGTCCAATCAGCTGATTAATTTTGTGCTTGAGGTTGGATTACTGGCAAAGTGCATTCCTGAGAACTGAGTGCGAAGGGTGTTGTATTGTATTTGAGCAGAGGAGAAGAGATATTGCAATTGTGTGTGTTAATAGATTCAATAAACAAACGACTTTCCAAACTATGAATCATTATCAGGAATCAATACACATACATAAATATCGAATTTCAACTAATACGAAAGAAATTATAGCGGATATAACGAGATTGATGATTCGAGATTCAGTATAACGAATATCAACACTCTACGAATAATAATGAATTATCCGAAAATAAATAAACATAACATAACGAATATAACAGAACAAAATTATGTATTTTACGAATGACAACGAACCGAAACTAAACAAAATTTCCCGTTGTGCACAAGTCTAGTTGGTGTTCTTACTTTGACCCAATTCCAGTCCATGAACAGGACAGGGAGGAGTTCATGGACCAAGAATTGGTTATTCCAGCGTGACCAATTCTCTCATATGTCTTTGTTGCGGGAGATCCGTGAGAATAATCCTGATGATTTCAGGAACTATCTCTGGATGACAGACCCCGTTTTTCACCGTCTGTTGGCTTTGCTGTCCCCTTATAATACCTAGCAGGACACTTGAATGCGGCAAGCCATCATTCCCGAGCAGAGGCTAGTCGCCATGTTGCAGTACTCGGCGACAGGGAGAAGTCTGCAGGATATCAAGTTCTCGACAAGCATCTCCCCCCAGGCTCTGGGGATCATTATACCAGAGACCTGTTCTGCCATCATTCAGGTCCTGCAGAAGGACTATATTAGGGTAACTTTTCTCCTTTAACATCACATTCTATGTATTTAATGTTTGCTAATGTATTGTATTTCTTTCATCATTCCCTAATTACCATGATTGTAATATGCTGTGAATGTCTCCCTTGTTCTCATGCATGCTTAATTTTTTTAAACTTCCTTTTTAGTCCTTCATGCATATTTACCTTCACTAACTTCCCCAGCATGCTATCCTGGGCCCATACACACCTAGCCTAGTCACTTAACAATGTATTTTGTCAGCTCCATAGAAGTGCTTTACCCTACACACCATCTAAAATGTGTACAAATGTTATTTGTGTTCTTAAATTCATTCAGAGTGCCAGGTGCTTTTTTTTTGGGTCCCAAAATCATACCAATCCTCTATCTGCCGACTTTCCCAAACCCATACACACTATACCTACCTCTTTTGTGGTCAGATTTCTGAATTTACCAAAGCATGTAGTGAAAGGGCCTGCCAGAATACTTTCAAATGGTACTGTTTAAAGTTTTGTTCTCCTATTATCTTGATAGGTAAATGCAGAATGTAAAAAAGTGCTTCAATTTGTACAGTGTGTATTTATATGTTTGTATTATGACACTTCTTACCTGTCCAGTGGATTTGCCTTTAGTAAATAACCCCCATTCAGTGCAAACACGAACTTAGTCCAAAAAATAATATTGAGCATTGAAAGAAGAAGCCACACATTGTTGCGTAGAAAACTTTTTACTCTGTGCACATTCAAATGTGCGTTAGAAAAGGGTTTTTGAACAAACCAACATATTTTAGTAATAACATTTTTGTTTTTAAAAGTACAAATAGCCTTTTTTGTGTTAAAACAGGCATGTTTAAAACCATAAAACAATACACAACTCAGGAACTTACAAAGTTAAACTTTGACAAAGTGAAGGCAATATCAGACATTAGTATGTCCAAACTGTGTTGATTTTGCCTTCATCAGATGGGGTGATGTCACCCCTGTGAAAGACAAATTTTGAAGATGCACACAAATTGAGAGTCAAAATGGGGATTTCCCTCTTGATCCCATGCCTATTGTCAACATGTGCTAGCTCCCATCATGGGTGATCAATGGACATGTTTCGGGGATGCAACCCCTTCCTCTCATCTACTTTAGTTGCGAGGAAGGGGTTGCACCCCCAAAACACATACCTTGATATCCCATGATGGCAGATAGCACATGTTGACACACTGTGTGCATCTTCCAAATTTGACTTTCTAAAAAATATTTAAAATGTGTGAAAATAATAAAAATACAAACAAACTAGAAGAATTTTGGGGTGTTTTATATTCTGCCAAAAACATCAATGATGTTTTTGAATCTTTTTTCCACATCATTGATGTCTTCCTTGATCTTCTGTAAATCACGATTGCACACCATAATCTCCCCGATGAGGACGTGTGCACTTGCACTTGTAAAATGAGATTCTTCTTCCACAACATTCACATCACCTAAAATAAAAAAAACACCATGTATTATAAATATGCAGGCATCCATCTATTACCTGAAGCTGTGGTCTCAGACACTCACCTGTTGTGGTCACTATTTTATCCACTTCATAAACCTCTCCTTCCTCCACATCTTCTGGTTGTGGTGTGGGGATTTCCTTTTCTTTAGGAGGTGGGGGTCCCTGGTGTCCTCAGATGTCCCGAGTCTTTTCTTTTCTATGTGAATAAAAAAAAGTATACTTAGCACACAGATATTTGATGGGAGAAATAGTAATATGAAACATTGCTTGGAAGTGCCGTACAATTGTCTTTTTTGGCAGAGTTCCAAGCTGAAGACATTATTTTTTTCCCTTTATAAAGCTGGAATACTTACCTTTTTTGTACAATTTTCACACATGGAGACACCCCTAGTATCCACTGGAGCACCTGTGTGAGACACCCTAAAAAGGGTGTTCTGGTGTCCCACACTAGTGCTCCTGCGTCCAGATGTGTAAACAGCTGCTGAGTGTCCTCTCCTTGAGTCAAGTTTGCATTTCATTATAGTTACAAACCCATCTAGACAACAAACTTATTTTAATACAAATAGGCATGAACAAATGTAGTTAACCTGCATCTGCCAAAAACATTGTATTAGTGGGTGAATGAACTATGTTTACTACCAACGATTACTGTGCCTCACGAACCTGAAACTTAACATTTTAAACTGTACAACAGTAAAGAAAAGCACATGGAGCAGCACGAGCGTAATAATAATAATAATAGAAATACACGACAACTACTTAATTTTTTGAAGAACTCTCTTGATCTTTCTGTACTGATCGTGTTCCCTCAATTTCAGGTCTTACCAGCGTTTCCTCAATTGATCCAAAATTCCTGTGCAGACTTTTCATAACTTTAGTCATGATCTTGGCCTTTCTCACATTTGGGTTTGGGTAAGGTCCATGCTTCCCTTCATAGTCAGCCCTCTTCAAGATGTCCACCATCTCCACCATCTCTATAAAGGACATATTTGAGGCCTTAAATCTCCTCTGGGATCGGGACGTTCGTGGCTCTGGCCTTTCATCGTTGCTGCTGCTGTCTGCATGCACTTGCTCTTTCTCCGCCATGTGCTCTCCCACTGCGCCGAAAGACAAGGGGCAGGGAATAAACTAGAAAGAACATCAGGGGTGGGCAGAGTTTCATGCATGTGCAGTGTATATAAAGCGTAACACGCGTGTGTCGTACGTACTATCTGTGAGCAGAAGAAGGAGTAGCGGAAGTGCCGATCGTCCTAACGAAGATACAAGTTTAACTTGGTGCATCAGTGGCCTATACTGCTTCTAGATTGTGGCCTCTATTGGGACAAGATTAGGAGAGTTTAGCCTGACATTAGGATTTGTCTTGTGTTGTGTTTTGCAGAGAAAATGGATGGCTTCAATGATCACAACTTCCTCCCCCTATTCATTGACAAGTACAGGGAGCTGCCCTGTCTGTGGCAGGTGAAACATCCACATTATAATCATAAACAAAAGAGGCAGGCAGTGCTGGAAAAACTGCTGGAGTTGGTGAAGCCACAGATCCCCACGGCAACCATCCCATATTTGAAGGCAAAAATTGGTGGGCTGAGGAGCACAATAAGGTCCAGGATTCCATGAGATCAGCTGCAGCAGATGCCAATTATGTCCCCAGGCTGTGGTACTATGACAGACTGCATTTTCTGTCAGACCAGACTGAAGTCAGGAATCACTCTCAACCCTTCCTTCCACTCTTCCTTCCATGCTTCCTTCCACCCCAGCTGAGGCTTCCGACGTTCAACCTGGGCCTTCCAGCCAGGAAGAAGTGGAGGAGCCCAGCTTGAGCCAGGTATAGCATTGTTCTACATATTTCTTGTCGTAAAATTAATGATGTTAACTAGATGTTATTATTAATCACTAACTGCTGATTTAATAAAGTGTTTTACATATCAATAGACAGTAGTGGCCAAAAATGTTTGGGACAAGAATGGAAAATGCTGGGGTCAGAATGATAGTCTTTTCTATTTGTTAACATTCAATTTGTAACAGTCATGAGCTGAAAATTCTGTGTTATTGATGAATAAAAAACTAAAACTATGTCCCTTTTTCATACACAGGAATGCCTCAGCCAGAAGGAGGGTGTGGAATGTGGCAGGCAGGAGGTGGCTATGGAATGTGGCAGCCAGGAGGTGGCGGGGAAAGTGGCAGCCAGGAGGTGGCGGGCGTAAGTGGCAGCCAGGAGGTGGCGGGGGTAAGTGGCAGCCAGGAGGTGGCCCAGCCCAGTAGCCTGACCGAATCCCAGGTCCCTCCCCTCCGCCTTCCAACCAAAAGGCCCAGGAAGGGGAGCAACGTGGAAGAGGCAGCGCTTGGGCTGATTCGGGAGGCTAATGCTGCCCTCAGAACCACCCCTACTCTTCAAGAGGCCTTTGCCTCCATGGCTGCATGCAAAATGCAAGAAATGGAGGAGGGCCAACGTCTCATCTGTAAGGAAATTATGTATCTGCTCCTAAATAAGGGGCTGAGGGGCCAACTCACAACCAAAACCTACCTGTATGAGTTAGACCATACTCCTCATCCTCCTCCACCTCCTGCCACAACTCCAAAAACACAGTCTGGAAGCAAGCCTGGAAGGAAGAGTGGAAGGAAGACAAGCGTGTGCTGGCCTGGGTTCAGTTTTGTCTGACAAAAGACATAGGCTGTTGTATGACCACAGCCTGGGGACATATAAGTCATCTGCTTCTGTTCCTGATCTCTTGTAGTCTGAGACGGGATCATGCTCACTATTATATGGACACCTCATGCTACCAATTTTGGCTGTAAAATAGTTGATGCGTGCCCTGGGGTACAAGGGCTTCACTAATTTTACCAGTTTCTCCAGTGTCGCCTTCCTCTTTATTTTATCATGACCCATATAAAATGGCAATTTTGTATTCACAATTACTTGCCTACATGTTTTACATAAAAAAGGACAGTTTGTTTGTGAGTAGGCAGGTACATTTCCTAAATGTCAAATTAACCACTTGCCGACCGCCTAACGCAGATATACTGTGGCAGAATGGCACGGGCAGGCAGAATCACGTACCCGTATGTGATCTGCCTCCCGCGGGCGGGGGGTCCGATCGGACCCCCCCCCCCCGGTGCCAGCGGCGGTCGGCTTGTGGCTGGAAGCGATGAGAGGCGAGGGGGAGACCATCTGATCGTGCCCCCCACCTCGCGATCGCTCCCAGCCAATGGGAATCCTCCTCTGCCTGTGTGTAGTTTCACACAGGCAGAGGATGTGATGTCATCTCTCCTCGGCTTTGGCAGTTTCCGTTCCAGCGCCGAGGAGAGAAGACATGTAAGTGCACAACACTACACACAACACAATAGAACATGCCAGGCATACTTTACACCCCTGACCCCCCCGATCACCCCCCGATCCCCCCCCAATCACCCCCCCTGTCACAAACTGACACCAAGCAGTATTTTTTTTTTTCTGATTACTGCATGGTGTCAGTTTGTGACAGTTACAGTGTTAGGGCAGTGAGTGTTACCCCCCTTTAGGTCTAGGGTACCCCCCTAACCCCCCCTAATAAAGTTTTAACCCCTTGATCACCCCCTGCCACCAGTGTCACTAAGCGATCATTTTTCTGATCGCTGTATTAGTGTTGCTGGTGACGCTAGTTAGGGAGGTAAATATTTAGGTTCGCTGTCAGCGTTTTATAGCGTCAGGGACCCCCATATACTACCTAATAAATGTTTTAACCCCTTGATTGCCCCCTAGGTAACCCTTTCACCACTGATCACCGTATAATTGTTACGGGTGACGCTGGTTAGTTTGTTTATTTTTTATAGTGTCAGGGCACCCGCCGTTTATTACCGAGTAAAGGTTTAGCCCCCTGATCACCCGGCGGTGATATGCATTGCCCCAGGCAGCGTCAGATTAGCGCCAGTACCGCTAACACCCACGCACGCAGCATACGCCTCCCTTAGTGGTATAGTATCTGTACGGATCAATATCTGATCCGATCAGATCTATACTAGCGTCCCCAGCAGTTTAGGGTTCCCAAAAACGCAGTGTTATCGGGATCAGCCCAGATACCCGCTAGCACCTGCGTTTTTCCCCTCCGCCCGGCCCAGCCCAGCCCACCCAAGTGCAGTATCGATCGATCACTGTCACTTACAAAACACTAAACGCATAACTGCAGCGTTTGCAGAGTCAGGCCTAATCCCTGCGATCGCTAACAGTTTTCTTGGTAGCGTTTTGGTGAACTGGCAAGCACCAGCCCCAGGCAGCGTCAGGTTAGCGCCAGTACCGCTAACACCCACGCACGCACCGTACACCTCCCTTAGTGGTATAGTATCTGAACGGATCAATATCTGATCCGATCAGATCTATACTAGCGTCCCCAGCAGTTTAGGATTCCCAAACACGCAGTGTTGGCGGGATCAGCCCAGATACCTGCTAGCACCTGCGTTTTGCCCCTTTGCCCGGCCCAGCCCACCCAAGTGCAGTATCGATCGATCACTGTCACTTACAAAACACTAAACGCATAACTGCAGCGTTCGCAGAGTCAGGCCTGATCCCTGCGATCGCTAACAGTTTTTTTGGTAGCGTTTTGGTGAACTGGCAAGCACCAGCCCCAGGCAGCGTCAGTTTAGCGCCAGTACCGCTAACACCCACGCACGCAGCATACGCCTCCTTTAGTGGTATAGTATCTGAACGGATCAATATCTGATCCGATCAGATCTATACTAGCGTCCCCAGCAGTTTAGGGTTCCCAAAAACGCAGTGTTAGCGGGATCAGCCCAGATACCTGCTAGCACCTGCATTTTGCCCCTCCGCCCAGCCCAGCCCAGCCCACCCAAGTGCAGTATCGATCGATCACTGTCACTTACAAAACACTTAACGCATAACTGCAGTGTTCGCAGAGTCAGGCCTAAACCCTATGATCGCTAACAGTTTTTTTTGTAGCGTTTTGGTGAACTGGCAAGCACCAGCAGCCTGGTACACCCCGGTCGTAGTCAAACCAGCACTGCAGTAACACTTGGTGACGTGGCGAGTCCCATAAGTGCAGTTCAAGCTGGTGAGGTGGCAAGCACAAGTAGTGTCCCGCTGCCACCCAAAAGACAAACACAGGCCCGTCATGCCCATAATGCCCTTCCTGCTGCATTCGCCAATCCTAATTGGGAACCCACCGCTTCTGCAGCGCCCATACTTCCCCCATTCACATCCCCAACCAAATGCAGTCGGCTGCATGAGAGGCATTTTTATGTCCTCCCGAGTACCCCTACCCAGCGAACCCCCCCCAAAAAGATGTCGTGTCTGCAGCAAGCGCGGATATAGACGTGACACCCGCTATTATTGTCCCTCCTGTCCTGACAATCCTGGTCTTTGCATTGGTGAATGTTTTGAACGCTACCATTCACTAGTTGAGTATTAGCGTAGGGTACAGCATTGCACAGACTAGGCACACTTTCACAGGGTCTCCCAAGATGCCATCGCATTTTGAGAGACCCAAACCTGGAACCGGTTACAGTTATAAAAGTTAGTTACAAAAAAATAGTGTAAAAAAATAAAAATAAAAAAAAACACATACAAAAATATAAAATAAAAAAAAATTGTTGTCGTTTTATTGTTCTCTCTCTCTCTATTCTCTCTCTATTGTTCTGCTCTTTTTTACTGTATTCTATTTTGCAATGTTTTATTGTTATTATGTTTTATCATGTTTGTTTTTCAGGTATGCAATTTTTTATATTTTACCGTTTACTGTGCTTTATTGTTAACCATTTTTTTGTCTTCAGGTACGCCATTCACGACTTGAGTGGTTATACCAGAATGATGCCTGCAGGTTTAGGTATCATCTTGGTATCATTCTTTTCAGCCAGCGGTCGGCTTTCATGTAAAAGCAATCCTAGCGGCTAATTAGCCTCTAGACTGCTTTTACAAGCAGTGGGAGGGAATGCCCCCCCCCCAACGCCTTCCATGTTTTTCTCTGGCTCTCCTGTCTCAACAGGGAACCTGAAAATGCAGCCGGTGATTCAGCCAGCTGACCATAGAGCTGATCAGAGACCAGAGTGGCTCCAAACATCTCTATGGCCTAAGAAACCGGAAGCTACGAGCATTTTATGACTTAGATTTCGCCGGATGTAAACAGCGCCATTGGGAAATTGGGAAAGCATTTTATCACACCGATCTTGGTGTGGTCAGATGCTTTGAGGGCAGAGGAGAAATCTAGGGTCTAATAGACCCCAATTTTTTTCAAAAAAGAGTACCTGTCACTACCTATTGCTATGATAGGGGATATTTACATTCCCTGAGATAACAATAAAAATGATTTAAAAAAAAAAATGAAAGGAACAGTTTAAAAATAAGATAAAAAAAAAAATAATAATAAAGAAAAAAATAAAAAAATAAAAAAGCAGGTCTGTCTGTCGTCAAATGTAAACAGCAATTGCACCATGCATGTGAGGTATCACCGCGAACGTCAGATCGAGGGCAGTAATTTTAGCAGTAGACCTCCTCTGTAAATCTAAAGTGGTAACCTGTAAAGGCTTTTAAAGGCTTTTAAAAATGTATTTAGTTTGTCGCCACTGCACGTTTGTGCGCAATTTTAAAGCATGTCATGTTTGGTATCCATGTACTCGGCCTAAGATCATCTTTTTTATTTCATCAAACATTTGGGCAATATAGTGTGTTTTAGTGCATTAAAATTTTAAAAAGCGTGTTTTTTCCCCAAAAAATGCGTTTGAAAAATCGCTGCGCAAATACTGTGTGAAAAAAAAACACCCACCATTTTAATCTGTAGGGCATTTGCTTTAAAAAAATATATAATGTTTGGGGGTTCAAAGTAATTTTCTTGCAAAAAAAATTTATTTTTTTATGTAATCAAAAAGTGTCAGAAAGGGCTTTGTCTTCAAGTGGTTAGAAGAGTGAGTGATGTGTGACATAAGCTTCTAAATGTTGTGCATAAAATGCCAGGACAGTTCAAAACCCCCCCAAATGACCCCATTTTGGAAAGTAGACACCCCAAGCTATTTGCTGAGAGGCATGTCGAGTCCATGGAATATTTTATATTGTGACACAAGTTGCGGAAAAAAGACAATTTTTTATTTTTTTTATTTTTTTTTGCGCAAAGTTGTCACTAAATGATATATTTCTCAAACATGCCATGGGGATATGTGAAATTACACCCCAAAATACATTCTGTTTCTTCTCCTGAGTACGGGGATACCACATGTGTGAGACTTTTTGGGAGCCTAGCTGCGTACGGGACCCCGAAAACCAAGCACCGCCTTCAGGCTTTCTAAGGCCGTAAATTTTTGATTTCACTCTTCGCTGCCTATCACAGTTTCGGAGGCCATGGAATGCCCAGGTGGCAAAAAAAAACCCAAATGACCCCATTTTGGAAAGTAGACACCCCAAGCTATTTGATGAGAGGTATAGTGAGTATTTTGCAGACCTCACTTTTTGTCACAAAGTTTTGAAAATTGAAAAAAGAAAAAAAATTTTTTTTTCTCGTCTTTCTTTATTTTCAAAAACAAATGAGAGCTGCAAAATACTCACCATGCCTCTCAGCAAATAGCTTGGGGTGTCTACTTTCCAAAATGGGGTCATTCAGGGGGGGTTTGTGCCACCTGGGCATTCCATGGCCTCCGAAACTGTGATAGGCAGTGAAGAGTGAAATCAAAAATTTACACCCTTAGAAATCCTGAAGGCGGTGATTGGTTTTCGGGGCCCCGTACGCGGCTAGGCTCCCAAAAAGTCCCACACATGTGGTATCCCCGTACTCAGGAGAAGTAGCTAAATGTATTTTGGGGTGCAATTCCACATATGCCCATGGCCTGTGTGAGCAATATATCATTTAGTGACAACTTTGTGCAAAAAAAAAAAAAAAAAAATTTTGTCACTTTCCCGCAACTTGTGTCAAAATATAAAACATTCCATGGACTCAACATGCCTCAAAGCAAATAGCTTGGGGTGTCTACTTTCCAAAATGGGGTCATTTGGAGGGGTTCTATGCCATCTGGGCATTTTATGGCCTTCAAAACTGTGATAGGTAGTGAGGAGTAAAATCAAAAATGTACGCCCTTAGAAATCCTGAAGGCAGTGATTGGTTTTCGGGGCCCCGTACGCGGCTAGGCTCCCAAAAAGTCCCACAAATGTGGTATCCCCATACTCAGGAGAAGCAGCTAAATGTATTTTGGGGTGCAATTCCACATATGCCCATGGCCTGTGTGAGCAATGTATCATTTAGTGACAACTTTTTGTAATTTTTTTTTTTTTTGTCATTATTTAATCACTTGGGACAAAAAAAATGAATATTCAATGGGCTCAACATGCCTCTCAGCAATTTCCTTGGGGTGTCTACTTTCCAAAATGGGGTCATTTGTGGGGGTTTTGTACTGCCCTGCCATTTTAGCACCTCAAGAAACGACATAGGCAGTCATAAATTAAAGGCTGTGTAAATTCCAGAAAATGTACCCTAGTTTGTAGGCGCTATAACTTTTGCGCAAACCAATAAATATACACTTATTGACATTTTTTTTACCAAAGACATGTGGCCGAATACATTTTGGCCTAAATGTATGACTAAAATTGAGTTTATTGGATTTTTTTTAGAACAAAAAGTAGAAAATATCATTTTTTTTCAAAATTTTCGGTCTTTTTCCGTGTATAGCGTAAAAAATAAAAACGGCAGAGGTGATCAAATACCATCAAAAGAAAGCTCTATTTGTGGGAAGAAAAGGACGCAAATTTCGTTTGGGTACAGCATTGCATGACCGCGCAATTAGCAGTTAAAGCGACGCAGTGCCGAATTGTAAAAAGTGCTCTGGTCAGGAAGGGGGTAAAACCTTCCGGGGCTGAAGTGGTTAACAAGGGACACCAACACCAACCAACCTCCTTGAGGTAAAAAAAATACAAGATAATAATGGTGTTGTGGTAACTTGACACACAAAATGAAAAACAATATTATGGAGAGCACTAGAAAAAAAAAAAAAGCAGGAGATCTTGATTAAAAAAAAAAAAACTATAAACAAAAATTAAAAACATTATTATGGAGATCTGATGAAAAAAAAAAATTATTCAGGAGATCACAAGAAATAATAAAGAAATAATTTTTTCAGAACTCTGTGTGAATATGGTCAGCAAAACAACTTCATTATTCTATCATTATAAAGAAGAAGAGAATTTCAAAATTTGCAGCGTGACAAATGTGCTATCTCCATTACGAATGCTAGTTTTACCAGACCGAGCGCTTCCGTGTCTGATTGATTCAGAGTATGCGTGGAACTTTGTGCGTCGGAATTGTGTACACATGAGCGGAATTTACAAGAACGGATTTTATTGTCGGAAAATTCGAGATCCAGATCTCAAATTTTGTTTGTCAGAAATTCCAGCGGAAAATGTCCGTTGGAGCCTACACATGGTCGGAATTTCCGACAACAAGTTCCCATCGAACATCCCATCGAAAAGCTAAATAGTGGGTATGATACTGTTATGCCCTGTACACACGGTCAGATTTTCCGACGGAAAATGTGTGATAGGACCTTGTTGTCGGAAATTCCGACTGTGTGTGGGCTCCATCACACATTTTCCATCGGAATTTCCAACACACAAAGTTTGAGAGCTTGCTATAAAATTTTCCGACAACAAAATCCATTGTCAGAAATTCCGATCGTGTGTACACAAATCCGACGCACAAAGTGCCACGCATGCTCAGAATAAATTAAGAGACAAAAGCTATTGGACCCGTTTATAGTACCAACGTATGTGTTTTATGTCACCGCGTTCAGAATGATCAGATTTTCCGACAACTTTGTGTGACCGTGTGTATGCAAGACAAGTTTGAGCCAACATCCGTCAGAAAAAATCCATGGATTTTGTTGTCGGAATGTCCGATCAATGTCCGACCGTGTGTACAGGGCATTAGAAGTTTTACGATCCCCCACCCGCCATGTAACTTTCTTTGCTTTCCATCTAATTTGGGTCTGTTATCCTTTATTTGTGTTTTAAAGGATAAGTTCACCTTTGGGAACATGTTACATGTTCCACACTCTCCCAATGCTGCAGTCACTGCCTGATTCCCCCCCCCCCCCACCCCCGTGTCAGCAGTATGGGAAGAATTTCCCCGTACTAGCTGTCACTTTTTGAAATCAGCGTGGCCATGTGGGGCTCTGCTCACATAGCCACATCATTTATCCATACAGCTCTGTGTGTTAATGAACTACAAGCCCCAACATCCTTTGCGGCTGTCGGCTTGAAGTTCTCAATAAACTACCACAGAACTGTGGAGCACCATGGTACTTCATTGATTCTTCCTGTCAGATTGTATCTGCTTGCCCGTAAGGGATGAACGGGCACACAGATACATTGACAGATTTGCAAGAGACCTGCATGGCACCAGTGATCTGCTGATTGCTGCTGCAATGCTTTACATGCTTATCTTTTCTTATCCTTTAAAGTGTATGTTGCACACAGAAATTTTCACCAACATATTGGTAAACCTTTTCAGTTTTATGTTTTTCATATAAAAATGAAAAATCCTTTCAATAGTTGCAAAGCTCAATGGGAGAGAAAACTCAAGGCACTTCCTGTTGACACTTTCAAGATTGAACATAGAACATAGAAATACCTTTAGGGAAAAGAAGTGAAAACATGTTTTTCATAAAAAGAAACAGCACCAATGTTTACATTAATATCAAGCTGCCTTATTAATATTCTATTTTCAGGATACATTAATATTCTTTTTCTCAGCATCTAAAACCAGGGTGTGTTGTTCATATTTCCTTTGGTCTGTGAAAAAAACATTTGTGAGCTTCAACTGTAAAACCATTATGGCATTACTAGAACCATTCATAAAGGATCATTAAGCAAGAATGTTATATATCAGCTATTTGGGGAGCCTAAACTTGCTGATATAGTTACTTCCAATGGATCATCAATTTAATATCTCAATCTCATAAAATGTTTCACAGGCCATGTGATGGAAGTCATCAGCCTGATTTCCAGTATTTTATAATCCAGCTAATATACAAGCTGAATGCACTATGTTCCATGTATTCAAGCTATCATAGTATTAATAGTATTAGTGACCTATGCTGAATATTGGGTAATACAACACAAAACATTTAGATTATATTTTGTTCATTAAGATTTTGCAGTTTAAATATAAAAAGGGTAAACTGTTTAATCAATGTTCTGCAGTTTTATTTTATAATTTTCCACCTACAGCGTTGTGGGGTGTTAAAATAATGTTCTTCATCACCTCTTACAACAGCCTCAACAGCCCCACAGTTCACTGTCTTAATAGTTTTATCTCCTGAACAGGCTTCTTCTTGGTTAGATGATTAAATCCTCTAAATAAAGTCCCAGCCTTTGCTTCCAAATGCCAGCCAATATGATATGCAAAGCTCCTATACTTCCTAGTAGTATTTAAGCTTGCCTGTAACCTAATGTCTCCCACACATTCCTATTGGTCCACTGCTATGTGTGGCAGTCTCACTGGTAAATAGAAATATGCAGGAGGCAAGAAGGACAGGTAATCTTCAACGCTAATGAAACGTGAAAGAGTTCTACCCATCAGACTGGCCTGACATTTAGGCCTACCGATAGGTAACGGAAGGTTGATGTAAGTATGTTCAGACATCCAGAGTTGCTCTCAAAATGGACGCAGCCATCACAATCAAAGGAGGCATTTCAAAACAGTCTTGGCATCTTTTTCTTATGTTTAATTAACACTTGCACTGATTTGCGCTTGCAAACACTTTGCTTCCTGAAAAATTTTAGCTGTAGCTTATAGATATTTAGCACTCATAACAAAAATACCCTGTAATTTAACCTATCATGTACGTATTATAAAAATCTTCTGTTTTTGCAATTTTCTATATGCAATACCTGTCCGCTATGTTACACACACAATAGAAACATATAAAAATATGAAACTGTTGTTGAAGTACATCCAAGTACACCAAGTACAACTGGAATTTCTATCAAGTTCTAAAATCAGTGGCTCTCCTGCTTGAAATGCAGATCGGATAGACCAAGTACTGTTGTTACATATGCAAATGGGACAACTGTGCAAGAGGGTCACATTACATTAGAAAGAAATGGATAATCCAAAAGAATTTGGATCCAGGAAAGAAAAATGTGGCACATAAACCACTTGTTGATCTGACAAAGATATTTTGCCTCTGCTTTATATAAAACTTAGACTGTTGAAAACGTTTATAACGGATGAAGGGCTTCCGATATTGTTCAATAATAACTAATGCTAATATTAGGAAGGCATTTTGTTGATCCACAGATTGTTGGAAACTGTAGTGAAATGCACCTGACACAGAATACAAAAAAAAAAATCAACAGCAAAACATTTTTAGCCTCATGGAACTCATTCAGCATGTCAGAAACATTATGCAATTAAACACATCATAGTCATTAAAAGGTAATTTCATATTTCCCAAGATTTTTCCTACATGATATAGTTATAATATACTGAATATATAATATACTGAAATATAGATAATATTCTGAAATTATATTTTATTCAGTTTGAAGGGGTCTATCATAATCACCAAAAGTTTTTCAGCAAATCTTTTGAAAATATTTGTTGTCCAGTGTTACTATTCAGTTATAGGCATGGTTTCCTATAGAAATTATACTGTACATTTGTAATAATCACATACAGTCAAATTCTTATGTTCACGGACACAGTCCAATGATTCCACAACTGAAAGAGCGCACAAAATAAAAGTAAACAGTTTCAAAATATTTTTTTCAAAAAAATATGCCTTGTTTCAATTCTAAAGTTTCTGCTTTCAATTACTTTATTTTCTCTTTTCAGTAAGTAGCTTAATTATAGTAGTTCCATTCTTTATACTACCCAAAATGTAATTTAGAGATAAAGAAACTGAACAGTAAATTGAGTTCTGTCTAAAAATGTAATAGGCAATCTTAATAGTTTATGAAAAAATGAGGATAACTGAAAATAGAAGAAATAATACAACACTTAATTAAAATGTCAAAATCAATAAGTTACCACTTTTGTTAACATTGCCTTACTCTAGACTTGCCAGCAGTCCAGAAATTCCAGAGATAAAAGCAGTGTATTTTCAGTGAGTTTTAATGTGAACTGCCCAACACATATTTATTCTAAATGAAGCCTTACCGCTAATAACTGGAAATTGTGGATGGTGCAAAAAGGAATGTGTTCCATGAGGCACAACCAATGAGACTTTATTATAGCTACATTAGCTAGTATATATAAGTATAGGTACTCTCAGTCAATAGAATTTCAAATGAGCTTTAACACGTTAATGTAGTTTCACAAGTAATTGTCAATTTTTTTAACTCATTCTTCAAAAAATGAACAGGTGATCCTGCTATAAAAACCCTTGTTTAATCACTTCCTGTTATAAGGTGACAATACTCTTTCTCTATCTTTCTGTTGTGCTCCTGTGTTGTTGCCCTGTCACAAAGACTCCTGAAGACTTCAAGCAGCCGATAGTTAGAGGGTTGAGACAAACTATTTTCCACTGACAGGGGTGCTTATAATTCAATTTTTATTCATTTATTTAAAAATGCCAATAGAAAAAAAAAACGTTGCTAAAGCTGCTTATACAGTGTTACCTGGAATTAGGCATTCATTTGTTAATAACCTAACTGTAAAGTCAATGTAAATCTACTGGTCCATCTAAAACAACCCTGTCCAGACAATTCTGTTGTCCACAGGTGTCTCAATTGGTCCTTCATAGATTGAGACAAAGATAGGACATAGATAGAGACAAAGACAGGACAGTGTGTTACCGGCCAAATTACCAGGTGAAAATAAAGAAAGAAAAATAAAACATAAATCTCAGGCAGTCATGACATTAAAGGATTGGTAAGCTGCAATATAAACGGTTTTATTTTTGGGTTCGGGTACCCTTTAAACATTGGGTTATAGAAAATATTTTGTTAAAAAACACCATTGCGAATGAAAAATGATAATGTACAGCACTGTAGAATATGTCAGAGCTACATAATTGAATGATAATGGTAGGAGGTGTGACCATAGCAATGACATTAGAGTGTAAGCCCCTCTGGGGTTTCCACACCGCTGGCAACAAAAGTGAGTGCACCCCTAAGTGAAAATGTCCAAATTGGGCCCAAAGTGTCAATATTTTGAGTGGTCACCATTATTTTCCAGCACTGCCTTAACCCTCTTGGGCAGAGATTCACAAGTTGCCACTGGAGTCCTCTTCCATTCCTCCATGATGACATCACGAAGCTGGTGGATGTTAGAGATCTTGTGCTTCTCCACCTTCCATTTGAGGATGCCCAATAGATGATCAATAGGGTTTAGGTCTGGAGACATGCTTGGCCAGCCCATCACCTTTATCCTTAGCTTCTTTAGCAAGGCAGTGGTCGTCTTGGAGGTGTGTTTGGGGTCATTATCATGTTGGAATACTGCCCTGCAACCCAGTCTCTGAAGGGAGGGGATCATGCTCTGCTTCAGTATGTCACAGTACATGTTGCCATTCATGGTTCCCTCAATGAACTGTAGCTCCCCAATTCCGGCAGCACTCATGCAGCCCCAGAGCATGACACTCTCACCACCATGCTTGACTGTAGGCAAGTATGGATGAGCTTCGAGTTCGAGTCGAACTCATGTTCGACTCGAACATCGGCTGTTCGCAAGTGAACAGCGAACATTTTCGGGTGTTGGCGGCAAATTCGAATGCCGCGAAACACCCTTTAAAAGTCTATGGGAGAAATCAAAAGTGCTAATTTTAAAGGCTTATATTCATTAAGAAACCGAAGGAAGATAGAAGAAAGAAGAAGCATTTAAATAAAGGAATTGTCAAAAACTGTCTCTTGTCATTTTTAACATTTTTGATACTTTTTTAGTGAAATGGTAGGGGTACTTTTGTACCCCCTTACCACTTCACACTGGGGGGAGGGCCGGGATCTGGGGGTCCCCTTGTTAAAGGGGGCTTCCATATTCCGATAAGCCCCCCCGCCTGCAGACCCCCACAACCACCGGCCAGGGTTGTGGGGATGAGGCCCTTGTCCTCATCAACATGGGGACAAAGTGTTTTGGGGGGCTACCCCAAAGCACCCTCCCAGTGTTGAGGGCATGTGGCCTGGTACGGTTCAGGAGGGGGGGCGCTCTCTCGTCCCCCCCTCTTTTCCTGCGGTCTGCCAGGTTGCGTGCTCGGATAAGAGTCTGGTATGGATTTTTAGGGGGACCCCACGCCATTTTTTTTTAAATTTTGGCGCGGGGTTCCCCTTAAAATCCATACCAGACCTGAAGGGTCTGGTATAGATTTTGAGGGGGACCCCACGCCATTTTTCTTTTCAAATTTTGGCCGGGCTTCCCCTTAATATCCATACCAGACCTGAAGGGCCTGGTATGGAATTTAGGGGAACCCCCCACGTCATTTTTTTTTTTTACATTTGGTTCGGGGTTCCCCTGTGGGGAATTCCCATTCCGTTTTTAACAATGAACTTTTATGTGTATTGTTGGACCGACAATTCATTAATAGCCGCGAGTAGTTTTAAATGACTTTTTTTCCTTTGAAATGTCATTTTGCTGTCAGACTGTTCTAAAGACGGGAAACATGCACCCCTTTACAGGCATACTATAGACACCCCCCAGGTATGAAATTTAAAGGCATATTACACTTTTATTGTTTCACTTTAAGCATTATTAAAATCACTGCTCCCGAAAGAACGGCCGTTTTTAAAACTTTTTTTTGCATTGATCCTTGTCCCCTGGGGCAGGACCCAGGTCCCCAAACACTTTTTATGACAATAACTTGCATATAAGCCTTTAAAATTAGCACTTTTGATTATTCATGTTCGTGTCCCATAGACTTTAACGGTGTTCGCGTGTTCGAACCAATTTTTTGCCTGTTCGCAATTTCTGGTGCGAACCGAACAGGGGGGTGTTCGGCTCATCCCTATAGGCAAGACACACTTGTCTTTGTACTCCTCACCTAGTTGACACCACACATGCTTGACACCAACCAAATAAGTTTATCTTGGTCTCATTAGACCACAGGACATGGTTCCAGTAATTCATGCCCTTAGTTTGCTTGTCTTCAGCAAACTGTTTGTGGGCTTTCTTGTGCATCATCTTTAGAAGAGGCTTCCTTCTGGGACGACAGCCATGCAGACCAATTTAATGCAGCGTGCGGTATATAGTCTGGGCACTGACAGGCTGAACCCCCACCCCTTCAACCTTTGCAGCTATGCTGGCAGCACTCATACATCTATTTCCCAAAGACAACCTCTGGATATGACGTTGAGCCTGTGCACTCATCTTCTTTGGTCGACCATGGCAAGGCCTGTTCTGGATGGAACCTGTTCTGTTAAACCGCTGTATGGTCTTGGCCACTGTGCTGCAGTTTAATTTCAAGGTCTTGGCAATCTTCTTACAACCTAGGACAGGGATATGCAATTAGTGGACCTCCAGCTGTTGCAGAACTACAAGTCCCATGAGGCATAGCAAGACTTTGACAGCCACAAGCATGACACACAGAGGCATGATGGGACTTGTAGTTTTGCAACAGCTGGAGGTCCGCTAATTACATATCCCTGGCCTAGGCCATCTTTATGTAGAGCAACAATTCTTTTTTTTAGATCCTCAGAGAGTTCTTTGCCGTGAGGTGCCATGTTGGACTTCCAGTGACCAGTATGAGAGAGTGAGAGCGATTACACCAAATTTAACACACCTGCTCCCCATTCACACCTGAGACCTCGTAACACTAACGAGTCGCATGACACCTGGGAGGGACAATGGCTATTTGGGTCCAGTTTGGACATTTTCACTTAGGGGTATACTCACTTTTGTTGCCAGCGGTGTAGACATTAATGGCTGTGTGTTGAGTTATTTTGAGGGGACAGCAAATTTACACTGTTATACAAGCTGTACACACTACTTACATTGTAGCAAAGTGTCATTTCTTCTGTGTTGTCATATGAAAAAAAAAAAAAAATATATATATATATATATATATATATATATATATATATATATATATATATATATATATACAGTTTTGCTTCTTTCCTTCTTTCTCCAATACAAGGGGTGAAAAAGCTCAGCCCTCAGAAACAAGCATATGGTGCCTTATAGGGACTAAGACCCCAGGGTGTGCTCAAAAATATCTCAGCATAATAGCAATTAAAAAAATAGACTACTATGAGAAAGAGAAAAGAGAACAGGAAAGACTAAGAAAAGAGGAAAAAAAAGGGAGCTGAAAAGAGGAAAAAAAAGGGGGCTTGAATGAGGGGGAGAGAGAGAGTAACTGGTGCAGAGTACCAAAACTCAAAAGGAAACCAGTCAGGGCATCAACGAAACTTTAACATGGCTGGCCCAGGGTTCCCAAATCTCATCACATTTGTTGCCGGTGTTCTGGATTACACTAAAAATTTTCTCTAGAGACATTATCCATGAGATTTTACGTTTGGCTAAATTAAAGGAGACAGAAAGGCTCCTCCAAGCGCGAGCAATCTTAATTTTAGCCACTAATATGATGAAAAAGATCAGTGTTTGGGTGCATTTAGGAATCTTTTCTACTCTTTGATTGAGAAGGGCTATCTGTGGGGATTGGGTCAGAGCAAACCCCGAAATTTGCAAATCAGATGAAAAATTTGGTTCCAGAAGCCCTGGACTCTAGGGCATAGCCACAAAATGTGGTGCAAGGAGCCCACATGCTCACATCCATGGAAGCACAACGAAGAGACTTCAGGATACATTTTAACCAAGCGAGTAGGTATTTTCAGTGTTTTCTTTACAGCATTGTTGATCATCTTACATCTCTGACTGTATTAGTGGTGCTAGTTGTATGCACGGTCATTGACTTCTAAAGAGAATAAAGAATTCCAATACTCTCTCACTCTGCAGTCTGAAATATTGTGTTGGTTTCACTGCTATTCTGCCCTGGCTTGAATTTGTTTTTGCTATTTATGCTTTTATTGAGAAAGAAATTAGACCAGTTCTCCTATAAACCTCACATGAAGCCCACAGTAATGCAGTCAGAGACACATCCTGCTCCTAATTTCTTTGTGTTGGCCAAAGTTGTAAAACAGGTTCTTACTACTTTTCCTTCCTTGTGAGGTGTATAATTGGCCATTTATAAGCATAATAAACTTTCAGTCATGTTTTTTGTGCATCCATATCCCTTTCCTGGCTTGCAGACTGCAGCTAAGTGAAAGAGAAAAGAAAATGCAGTAAATGTCAAACTGACAGATGATCACATCATCTGTCAGCCAAGGAGCTATCATAAATTCTAAGAATAAAAAAACGAACTTGCTGCAATATGGAAGATTGTATTAAGTTTGTCTGTGCTTGCTGCAAAAGAGCCCAGAGACAGGGTTTGCCGCACGTCTAGTTGCTACTGCCTTATCTTCGCATTAGGCACTGCAATTGTTATATTTATCTCAGCCAGGCAACTTGTGTTAATTCTGAAATTAAAGTGACACTAAACTTTGGTTTATAAAAAATAAAATCTATTTAAGTATTCTTAACTCAAAAATGTGCCTACTATTGCTCCCAGGCAGTTCCAAATCTTGAAATTCCTTTTATGTGCAGCTTTGACCGAACTTCCGTTTAGAAGGTACCTACATTTATTTTCCTTGGTCACACTGTATGTCGGAACCTAGCCATCTCCTACTTGCTCATGAGATGGACTAGGGACTATGGACTATGGGTAGTGTGTATAGAGCAGTGCACATGACTGCAACTAATGTGCAGTGCTCATTCCAAAGAGAAGTGATGGGGAAAAGTAGAGGTTTAGGGGTTCATACACAACTTCACAAGGACAAAAAAATGCAGTAAGGGATTATTTTATGAAAAATAGATTACAGAGCCATTAAGTACTGAATGTGTATGGCTTATTTTTGGACCACAAAAGGCAAGTGAAGTTGCCTAGACACACCTGTGTCTACTGCCTCCTAGCTGTATATCCACTGTGTGGGGTATAAGTCACTGCTGTCTCTGGCTGCTGGTCTCAGGAGCTTTGAAGTTAGATTTGTTAATGCTGGTGCTTTGTTGCTCACTGTATTCCTTGCAGGGGGTTCTGACATGACAAAGCAAAGCCCTGCCTTTACCAAAATGGCTGCCTCCACAGAAATCATAACAGTGTAGAACAAAGTCAGTAACGGGGAAAGATCAGCTGCAGAGAGACCACATGCAATACTGGTGACTAGTCTTTTTCTCTCTGTCTACCTTTTTGGGTGCAGCCTCCATAGCACAGGTCCAATTTAAATTCTACCTCTTCTATCTTAAGGGTTGGGCCTTCTGCCATAGTGTCCTTTGTCTCTTGTTTTCCTCCAGACTTAGTATGATATCACTAAGGCAGGTAATGTGACAAGGTGGCTGGTGGTATGCATTGTATTGAATACTCAACTAAAAGACTTGAAAGCTCACATCATGGAATGAAGGGACACAAGCATTGTGAGCCCAGCTACATAAACAAGCATAGAAACAAATAACCTTTTAAAAAAATATATAAAGTAAAAGGGAGAGTTATAACCCATGTCAGGTTTTTTTCCCGTCAGTGTCCAATTAGGGAGACATTCCTTCTCTTCCTGTCCCTAAACCAAAGCAGGAAGCAAGAGGACATCTCTGCAAATTAAGAGAACTCACTGGGGCCCCTCAGAAATAGGTTTCCCCTCTATTAGGGGCCCCTTTAACACAGGGTAGATTCCACTGCAGTCAGCATTAGATCTGTGAGCTGATCCCCTGCTGATCAGAGCAGAGAGGGCAGATGACATCCTCTTCCATTTAGGTGGAGCGGATCAGAGGTAGCCAGGTGTAAATAGACAACAGAGCCTGTTTATTCCTGATCGCCAATAGAGCAGAGTGGGTTCTGCCCATGTCTGCTCTGCAATACTGAGCGGGCAAGGGCAGAGCCCACTCTGCTTTATGGGCGATCAGGTGTAAACAGACTCCACTGTCCATTTATGTCCAGCTACCTTTGATCTGCTCTACCTAAACAGAAGAGGATGCAGTCCTTTCCTGTTTTTTTTTTTTTTTTTTTTAGCTGGACTAACTAGACCTGATCAGGTCAACATGAAAAACTGACAGGTGGACCTGATCAGAACTCCAGTGTGAAAGAAACCTTACTGTTCTGGAGACAACCCAACATTTGTGATTTTCCTTTACTTCCAATTTTGATGGAGGACCTGATTGGAACACCCTACTGAAGGGGGGCTTACTGTTCTGGGGACAACCCAAAATTTGGCATTTTCTTTTACTTTAACTTTTCATTATATCAGTAAACAGGACAAATAAAGAGCGTGAATCTACCTAACGGGGGCAGAGGTAGCAATAAAAACCTATTAGGTGTTCTAATCCATGTCCTGTCTGTCCAAAACTAAAAAAACAAACAAAAAAGTTTAGCCTTCACAATTTAAGAACTGTGTGCCATGGCCTCACAAACTTTTGTGTGTCTACACAATCCAAAGTGATATGCCCTCCCTACTAACAATTGCAGCATCATGTAAAATGTTTTAATAAACACCCACATCTCTATATATCATAAATAAAGCTTTTATAACAGCCAGCTTCTTCATTTGCAATTTAGATTTACTGAGCGTTAAAATAAGCTTTGATTTTCTTGTCTAGAATGTCCATGACACCATGTTTTTTACAGTTACTTTTTTTTTCTAGACAAGAGCTGTCAAGACACATGCTGTTTTCATGACAGCAGCTGGTGCTAAAAATGTTTTGATTTAATTAATAGGAACTGTTTAAATTGCTTAATTCACCATCAGCGTGATCAATTAAAAAAAATACAGAAAAAGAATTAGAAACAGAATAGAAGTCAATTGTTAAAGTATATACATGATAAGATAATTATTTTAAGAAATATTATTATGTATCATTTTGATATGAATGACTACTATATTTTTACCACATTTGTAAAACTGCTGAAACTAATTAAAGCCCAGCTTGTGGGCATCAAAGTGAGGGGCCTGGTACATAATACCTCTTTGCATCATTCCACTATGGACTGGCAATGCTGCAGTTATGTGCAGGGGTCTTGCTGCCTAGCTTTGTCATAGGTAATTTATGTACAGATGGAACACCTAATTTTCCCAAAATAAGTTAGGACATCTTTGGAAAATCTAAAACAATGTGAATTCTGAATTTCTAATCAGGGCCATATCACATGTGACTGCAGAGAAAAACGAGCACATATTAGTGATTTATGCTCACTGTCAATAAAGCTATCCATGGGTATCCTCCATTATGTACATCTTTGGCTATTTTGAAGACTATAGGGCTCTCTTAGCAATTCCTCTCCTATTAAAATGCACCTTTCCTGAGCTCTTCTGCAATAGCCCTGCGTAAAAAGCTCTATGCAGGGGCTTACCCAGGGCTAAGGACCTTTCTCAACCCTATGTGACTGTTCTTGAGCTTAGTAATTGACTGCTTGGATGTTGTTTATTGCATTGTAGAAGTTATAAGTATAGGGTCACATGCCTCCCTACACCTGAAAGTACTAGAATCTTCCACGGGTTCCTTCTGGCAATTGGGTTGGTGAGAAAACATGGGAAAATTATGTATTGCTATAGGTTAGCTATCAGTGAATCTTAAGTGACAGGCCTACCATAAGCAACTTTTGGTGCCCAAAAATGGGCACTGAGTTAGTAAAAGGAAAATGTATGATTAATCTCTATTAAATAAATGTTGTTTATCTAGAGAAGTGGATGTTTACTTTGGAAAGTGTACACTCATTTTAAAAGTGACTTTCTAAATACAGTATTTATATTGAATAGCCAATTAAGGGTAATTACAAAAAAATATGTTTTTGTTTTTTTTCCAATCGCACAACCTCAGCAAACATTAACTTTGCAAAAGTGAGCATATATTTTACTAGGTTGTTAGTCTCTATTTCTTTAGTAAATCAATCCCTATGTGTTTCAATAAAGAATACAGCAAACATCAAGTAAGGGGCTATGGGAATTTGGTATGGTACACTTGGACAAAAGTTTTAGCTCTTAAACAAAATATACAACATTTAGGTTTATAAAGCCAAGCGCAATTATTGAGTAATCAGCAGCTAATGCAAACAAGTCAGTGACAGAATTAACAAAGTTACCATTCTAGTATCAAAAATGGATATAATTCAGTGAGTAGAACTTTCTAAGAGGCATTGATGCATAACCGTACCTGAAGTAATCTGAAATGTTGCTGACCCCCATTAATATCAGACACAGATATTAATTTGTACTTAGCTTTTTAAAGCCTCATTGAAATAAGTAATCTTACCCACTCAAATTTTGTAGTCTTTGCCCCAAATTATTGTGCATATAATAATAAAAATCTGATTGTTCAATATATGTCAATCAACAGGTTAACATAGCACATTTGCCAATATTTAAATCTACTTCATTATTGTAATTATTGTAAAAAATTACCTTTTATTGTGCAAAACTTCTTTTAATGTCTTGAAAGTTTTCAATGACTACAGCACTGCATTTCACCAAACTACTATCTCTTCTTGACATCAGCGGTCATGGTATGGTCTAAGGGTTTTTTTTTTTTGACACTGCTATTTCTTCAAAGGAAAGTCACAGTGTGTAAGTTTCATTTCCCTTTTAACCTAATTGCATCCGTGTTCTAGGACGAAGACAGCCTTTAAAGCAGGATTTTAGTGCCAATGCTGTACTGTAAACAAACTTTTTTCTCTTTTTACTGACAATTGTCAGGAAGTAATCTGCCTCTGCCAAATGATCTTAGAAGAGGTAAGCTATCAACAGGGAAGATAATTCTAATTGACATTTATATTTTAGAGTTCATTGGGGTTGAAGACTGAAGGTTGTAAACCCTCATGGTTTTTCACCTTAATGCATTCTATGCATTAAGGTGAAAAACCTTCTGTGGTGCTGCAGCCCTCTCAGCCCCCCCCATTTTACTTACCTGACCCCCATTCTTCTCCAGCCGGGAACGAGCACACCAGCTCTACCTGGTGTCTTATGTCCTGATTGGATAGATTGATAGCAGTGCAGCAATTGGCTCCCGCTGCTGTCAATCAAATCCAATGATGCAGCGCCGGGGGGCGGGGCTGAGTTCTGCATTCTGTGTGAATGGACACAGATGCGGGACTCGGAAGCGCGCCCGCACGGGTGTCCACAAAGGAGAGCACTGCTCCAATGTGGACACTCGATGTGGGGAGGAGCCACCAGCACCGCTGAGGGACCCCAGAAGAGGATGATCGGGGCCACTGTGTGCAAAACAAACTGCATAGTAAAGGTAAGTATGACATGTTTGTTTTTTGTTTTTTCTTTAAACGAGGGTTTACAACCCCTTTAAGCCTTTATAACCACTTTAAAGTCTCCCTTTGCCAGACATCAAAACGCCCTGAGACTGCTATGGCTGTATCAGGGCATTCTTTCCACTTGCCACTAATGTATGACATTTTCTACTCAATAACCACCAGGATAACAAAACATCTTTCCCACTCACCATCAATTCAACAGGGTATTCTTTCAAAAAGACCACCAAAATTACAGGGCACTACAATTTTTATTGTCTGAGTTTTATTTCCGTCCATTATTATTCAGTTAATGGTTATTACTAAAAATAAGTAAACACTACATTCTTTGTTCTTTTGTTTTGTTTCTCTTACAACTAATCATGCTCAATGTACCATGAGCCAAATATATAATCAACTTTAGAAGGGGTTCTTTGAGACTTGAAGATTATTTTAAGGGTTCTTCAAAATTAAAAAGGTTGATCAAAGCTGTTGTATACAATTTCTACAACGGTGTTATAGGAAGCACCAATAATGCATATGTCAGCTGTAACCATGTAATCTTTTCCCTTGGTTTTATGCAACACAAGGGAGCTTATGAACTGTGTTTAAAGCTGAACTCCAGGAAAACAGCTACAGTAAATACACAGGTGAAATACATATAAAAAAAGCTGTTTTATCTGTCAAAGGGTTTGTATTCTTGTCTGTCTAGTTCTGAGGTTTACACAGCTCTAGCACAAAATACTGCCCTTCCTGGCAGAAGAGGCATCATTTTTTTTCTGCTGCATTTCCACTTTTACTTGCAGATCTACTCCCCACCCTCTACCCCAGTCCTTCTCAACCTTTTCAACACAGAGGAACCATTGAAACAAATTTCTGGTCTCTGGGAACCCCTGCTAAACATTACTATATCTGCAACTCATGATACATAGTGAGATGGTCAGTGGAAAGAATGCTCCTTACACTTGTAGTCAATGGGAAGAATTACCCTCTTAGAGATAGCTTTAAAGATCAATAATGTCCGTGGAAACTTATCTGAAAGACAGAAGTTGTTCATTGCTCAAGGAACCCTGAGCAACCTCTGGGGGAACCTTGGTTGAGAAACCCTTATCTACCCTGTGACTGCATAGAGAAAGGAAATTCAGTGCATTGATGACCTCATCTCTCTACCTCTCTGTTCTTTCCTCCTATGAGCATTCTTCTTGTGCAACTGATTGGCTTCTTATGCTGCTTCTCCCTTACTCTCTGAGCAGTGCTGTACAGAGACTAAGTTTTAACGCCTCGTACACACCACTAGTTTTTTTTTTTCCTTCAACCCAGCAGGTTAAGCAAAAAAAAACCTGACAGGTCAGGTTGGAGCTGCTGTAATAACTATCCAATGTTAGTACAGTAATCTTCCCTGCTGTTCTATTGTGTTCTGACAGGGGAACGGCCCCCCTGCCAGAACAGTCCGATCAGCGCTGACCGGGAGTTGGTCGGCAGACCTTTTTCGGTCATGAACCGTCAACAGAAGCCCATCATTCAGACCATCTGCCATACACACGGGCCGAATGTCAGCCGGTTTCTATTGAACCGGCTGATTCCGCCAGACATTTGACCCATATGTACTAGGTAGGGATGGGCGAACGGTTCGACTCGAGCACAACTTTGGTTGTTCGGATGTTCGGGTGAACACTGAACAATATGCGGTTTCCGGGTCAAATTTGAAAGCCCCCGGAACACCGTTAAAGTCTATGGGACACTAACATGGAAAATCAAAAATGCTAATTTTAAAGGCTTATATGCAACTTATTGTCATAAAAAGTGTTTGGGGACCTGGGTCCTGCCCCAGGGGACATGTATCAATGCAATTATTTTTTTTAAATGAACGTTTTTTCAGGAGCAGTGATTTTTTTAATGCTTAAAGTGAAAAAATAAAAATGAAATATTCCTTTAAATATCATGCCTGGGGGGTGTCTATAGTATGCTTGTAAGGTGGCGCATTTTTCCCATGCTTAGAACAGTACCGAGGCAAAACAACATTTCTAAAGGAAAAATTGTCATTTAAAACTGATTGCGGCTGTAATAAATTGTCGAGTCTCGGCAATATGGATAAAACTCATTGAAAAAAATGGCATGGGCCCCCCCCCCAAGCCCTTTGGGTCTGGTATGGAAATTAAGGGGAGCCCTGCGCCAAATTTTAAAAAAAATGGCGTAGTGGTCCCCCCAAAATCCATACCAGACCCTTCAGATCTGGTATGAATTTAAGGGGAACCCTGTGCCAAAATTTTTAAAAAATAGCGTAGGGGTTCCCCCAAAATCTATACCAGACCCTTATCTGAGCACGCAACCTGGCAGGCCGCAGGAAAAGAGGGGGGATGAGAGAGTGCCTCCCCTCCTGAACCATACCAGGCCACTTGCCCTCAACATGGGGAGGGTGCTTTGGGGTCTGACCCCAAAGCACCTTGTCCCCATGTTGATGGGGACAAGGGCCTCATCCCCACAACCCTTGTTTGGTAGTTGTGTGGGTATGCGGGCAGGGGGGCTTATTGTAATCTGGAAGCCCCCTTTAATAAGGTGACCCCCAGATCCCGCCCCCCATGTAAATTGGTAACGGGTTACATTATATCCCTACCATTTCACAAAAAAAGTGTCAAAAATGGTAAAAAAGACAAGAGACAGCTTGGAACAAGTCCTTTATTAAAAGATAAAAAAATAAAAATATCCAGCGATGTCCATTCATTTTCTATCACACCACTGATGAGAAAAAAGAAAAAAGGCTCCCGCCGAGTGATGCTTCCCATTGGTGACATCTGTTATATAGTTGAGGGCAGGGCCACCTGGTGATGTAAATGGGTGACCCTGCCCCCCCTCTGATGCCACGGGGAAGCCATGGGGGATCCCCAGTGGCACCAGAGGGGTGCGGGTCACCCGTTTACGTCACTGGGTGGCCCCGCCCTCAGATATATGACAGCTGTCACTAATGGGTAGCGTCACTTGGTGGGAGCCTCCCATGGAGGCGGAGGTGTTGGATTGTTTCTTTTTTCGGTTCGTTGGTGGCATGATAGAAGATGAATGGACATCATTGGACATTTTCATTTTGTTATCCTTTAATAAAGGACTTGTCCCAAGCTGTCTCTTGTAAAGATTTTACCATTTTTGACACTTTTATTTGTGAAATGGTAGGGGTACAATGTACCTTGTTATCAATTCACATGGGGGGCCGGGATCTGGGGGTCCCCTTGTTAAAGGGGGCTTCCAGATTACGATAAGCCCCCCGCCCGCATACCCCCACAACCACCAGGCAAGGGTTGTGGGGATGAGGCCCTTGTCCCCATCAACACAGGGACAACGTGCTTTGCAGTCAGACCCTCCCCAGGTTGAGGGCATGTGGCCTGGTACGGTTCAGGAGGGGGGGCGCTCTCTCGTCCTCCCTCTTTTCCTGCGGCCTGCCAGGTTGCGTGCTCAGATAAGGGTCTGGTATGGATTTTGGGGGGACCCCTACGCCATTTTCTTTTTAATTTTGGCGCAGGGTTCCCCTAAAAATCCACACAAAACCTGAAGGGTCTGGTATGGATTTTGGGGGGACCCCTACGCCATTTTTTTTAAATTTGGTGTAGGGTTCCCCTTAATTTCCATACCAGACCTGAAGGGCCTGGTATGGATTTTGGGGGGAACCCCCACGCAATTTTGTTTTTAATTTTTGGTTCGGGGTTCCCCTTAATATTCATACCAGACCCAAAGAGCCTGGTAATGGACTGGAGGGGACCCCATGCCGTTTTTTTCAATACGTTTTATCTACATTGCTGCGACCCGACAATTCATTACAGCTGTGATCAGTTTTAAATGACTCTTTTCCTTTAGAAATGTTATTTTGCTGTGGTACTGTTCTAAACATGGGAACCCTGCGCCACTTTACAGGCATACTATAGACACCCCCAGGCACGATATTTAAAGGAATATTTCATTTTTATTGTTTCACTTTAATCATTAAAAAAAAAATCACTGCTCCCGAAAAAAACGGCCGTTTTTTTAAAAAAAAATTTGCATTGATACATGTCCCTTGGGGCAGGACCCAGGCCCCCAAACACTTTCTATGACAATAACTTGCATATAAGCCTTTAAAATTAGCACATTTGATGTTTCATGTTCATATCCCATAGACTTTAACAGTGTTCGTCCAAATTTTTTGCCTGTTCGGATGTTCCGGTGCGAATCGAACCGGGGATGTTTGGCTCGTCTTTAGTACTAGGCTTAAGGCTGTATTAATGAATAGCTGTATATATTTGAGTATTTTACATCTGCCTAGAGTTAAAGTGTTACTAAACCCAGAACCTGCATTCATTATATCTGGTCTCTACAGTACACAGAACATGGAAATGCAATTATTTTAGTAAATATAAACTGCTAAATATAATTTCTCATCAGCAGTCTATAGCAGTCTTGTGACTTATATCAGTTCCTAGTAAAGTTTGTAGGAGGAGTTTTAAGTCTACCCTGATCCTCTGTTTGGACATGTCTGGACATGTCAGGACAGTGCTGATTGGCGCTGTGCTGATCACATGTACTCTTCCAAGAAAAACTCTCTAGCAATACACAGCAAACTGAGCATGTGCTGCCTGGCTCCAAAGGCTCTGTTCTATCATGAGATGGATTGGAGTCAGCTAAAGAAGAGAAGGATCAGAGGATCAGACAGGATCACACAGCCTTTATACACAATACAGAGGATTAACCCCTTAGGTTCCACAGTGAGTATAACAAGCATGCTTTACTGCAACAACAGACTTATTTTGCTGTTGTGGGTTTAGTAACACTTTAAGATTTAATAAATACAGGTAAGAAGTACTTTTTATATTCAAAATACACTGCTGTTTGGTACTGCTGACAAGCATCAAAAGCGATTTTAGTGAAAGGCCACATTAACTTTTTTTTGACAATACATTAAAAAGGAAGTATAGGATGAAGCTGCCAGGAAGAAAAGTTGCAAAACGTTGTATGATTTGACATTTATTCCACACTAAAAGAAATACAGGGGCTTTCATTTGGAATCTCTCATTCTGAAAATGCTTCTGATTTCTCACTCTGAAAACACTGTTTCTTGGCTGTTATGTAGATACATTGACATCAATTCTGTCTGAGTCACTGACCCAGGACAAGTTTTATTTTTATTGAAAGAGGTTTACCCAGGCGTGTTCCAATATACACATACTGTCATAGAGTAGCTATGGTTACAGTAAAAAATAAAGTAATTGTGGTTAAATCATACTTAATGACATATTCAAAACTTGGGAGCCTAATAATAGTCCTAAACATGTAGCTGTATCATAGGGCAGGAAATAGAGTACAGTGACATAAATCACCTAAGAACATTATATAGTCTCAATCACATTAGAAAATCCATGAGCAGAAGAAAGTTATAGCACTGACCCTGCGAGATGAAGAGGTCAGTTAGTATTGGAGGTGGGGGGGGGGCTGAGGGGGTGGTGAGGTAGGGATTGCAACAGAAGGGGGGTTGGAAAAGAGGGTGTGAAGGAGATGGAGAGCAAGGAGAGAGAGTGAGGAAGAGGTAATAAAGAGGAACAGCCTAGGTGGGGTGTGGGGAGGGTAAACTGTTGGGTATAAGGGATCACATCTTAAGTGGTAATATAGATTGGGAATGAGTGATATTCTGGGGTATATTGGAAGTCCAGCAAATAAAAAAAAAAATTTCTTCTCAATTATGGAGTTCACATAGTTTTGTTGATTCTGAAAAATCACTGTTCAACAGAGGGCAGGAAGGTCCATTTCCATAGAATTGGAATGTATTCACTTGCAGTAGTCAACAAATGAATCAGAAAGGAGCTCTTGCAGTTTTTGATGAAAAGAGGGTTGACATGAAAAAAGGTAGATCAAAGGGTTTCACCCTAGATTTATGTCTGTGAATATATGGAAAATAAATTAAACCACAATTTTGTTTAAGTTTACTGGACCCTGACAAGCTGATCCTGTCTATCTTGCACCAGTCTATTCACATGCTGATCCAACTGACCCAGGTTTGGGGTCATTCAAGCGGAATATTTTTCCTTGTTTTGGGCTACCAATTATTATGGATACATTGTGTGCATAAAGTCTGGAGTCTTGTACAATCTGGTTAATAGGTTATATCCAGATTATTGACTCTTATAAAAAAATAGAAGATTTCTGAGTGAATGAAAAAAAGCAGTTTTAGGTTGAGGATAAGTGCAACCAAGATCCCCTTTCCATTTTAATATACAAGGTGGTGTACAAGGAGGTGTGCTAAGTACTGTTACTTCCATGGAAGTGTGATAAAAGCACTATTCTAGCAGGCTCGCATGGTGGATGACCTCATGGTATTGGATCAGGTCTGGGAATCCCAAGCCACCTATTACTTAGGCCTCATGTACACTGCTGCTGCTAAACAGACGTTTAGGAGCAGTTGGGCATTTTTTTTAACTGCTCCTGAACTCTCCTCTATATTATCTTATTAGTACATGTACACAGGGTCCTTTACAGTAGTTTCTAGGCAGTTGAGTTTAGAGGCTTTTTTTGGAATGCAAAAAAATGGGTTCAGAAGCTGAGTTTAGAGGCATTTCAAGCGCCAAACACTTCTAAACACAGCTAAACGCGATAGCTCCCGTTTAGTTGCGTTTCGTGGGTTACTATCTGTCAAGTTAAACCGTTCAGGAGAGGTTGTAAAAACGTCCCGTGTACATGAAGCCTAACACTGAGGTGTTGGAAATTTAATTCTAGGATTTTTTAAGACCCAGATAAAATAAAGGAAGGCGGCATGTATATCCATTAGCAACATGAATAAAAGGACAATAAGGAGAGCTTGTAGTTATATTAGTCTCAGGAAAACATTCCATTTAATTATGTTGCTTTGTCCGAACCATGTGACTGTGCCTTCATGCCAAGGTCTTTTTAAATGTCTGTAGATAAGATTTGAGGTCAAGTTTGGTGAGATCTGTTAAAATATTGTCTCCTAGGTATCTGATGTGAGAAGGTGATCATTAAAAGTACAGTTCTAATGGGTTCTTCAAGCAGTAGCCTGTGGGATTGAGGTGCCTAAGGCCTTTGATTTTTTTATAGGTTTTTTGTAATTGGAAAGCAGGTTAAATCTTTTAGGCCCTGCCAATCAGTTATGGAAAGTAATTTCACGGGACTGAGTGGGTAGAGTATACAATGACATTTTTAAAATATGTTTGCTGTCTCAAGGGGTAATTTCTGGATGTTCCTTTTTCATCCTTTATGTGTGAGATGTAATTCATTACTCTTCTGCAGAGCAGGAATATCAGGGGATAGTCTGAGGCAAACAGGGCTTGTAGGGTGCCCGAGAACAAATCTGGGATTGGCAGGGGTTCAATACTCCAACAGTTGGATAGCTGCTGAAAGTTGGGAAGGGTACTACAAGTGTAACGAAGGGGTCACAGAAATGTTTTCTAATGGATAGTTCTTTCTGAAAGGTCAGGCAGGATACTGATCTGTGCCCCTTCCAATGTCCAGTGCTCCTTTCTTCTACTCCTCATTCATTATAGTTTATCTTTTGTCTGTAAAAAGAGTGAATACAACACAAGACATATCTGGGTCTGGTGGGGTCAGGCAGCATAGGCCCCAAGGATCTATGTACCTACAGGCTTACTGAGAAAGGTGTTGAGGATGAAGATTACTTTGGGCTTCAGGTATTTCCTGGAGATAGATCCAGGTATGCCCCTGTATGCTTTAAGTCCTCTACCCTAGTGGTAGTGTAGTTCTGGCTGGAGTGGATGTCCTTAATTTTTATTTTAAGGGTGAATTACATTTTAACAGATTCTAGCTTGCTTCTATTGTTACCCACATTACTAAGAACACTAGCTTAGTTACAACTCAGAATGAAATGATGTGGTTTAACATCTCCACGATAAACATATGCATGCCTTTACTCATTTTCTCTTTTTTCAAACCATATTAAGTGTGTTTGATTTTCACATTAGATAGAGTTTGAGATATGTATTTAACTGATACAACACAGCAAGGTATATATATTTTGCAGTTTTAATAGTGTGCAGATTCCTTGCAAATTCTGTAGGAAAATGTCGGAAACAGTGGTTTGGTAAATTGTATTTTCTTTTAGGTGTACAGGCATTTAAACTTTATATTTATTAAATTTATAAACTTCTGACGCTAAATGACAGATCCCCAGTGCTGCAGTAATGAAAACATGCAGCATTAAGAGAAGATGAATTGCATGGGGGAGGGAAGCACTGCCATCTCCAAGGTACCCCCCAATGTTCAAAGGCATATCCCCCACCCCCCACCCCCTCCCTTTGCAAGGGCACCTTGACCCAATGTTGAGGGACAAGAACTTCATCCCCATATCTAGTGCCTGAAAAGGATGTGGGAGTTTTGGGAAGGAGGGGGTGGAATCAAGTGGAATCTGGAAACCCCTTCATAATAAGGAGGCCCCCAATATCTGTTCCCACTCAGGGGAATGAGTACAAGGGTACATTTGTACACCTTATAACTCATTCCCACAAAGCATAAAATCTAAAATAAACACACCAACATCTTAAAAAGTTCTTTAATTATTTAACAACATCAATTCTTCACTAGTACATTTGCACACCATTTATGAAGGATGCTGAGAAATACAGGCAGATACTTATCCATCATGCCATACCATCAGGAAGGAATGTGATTGGCCCAAATTTATTCAGCAGCAGGACAACGACCCCGAACACACACCCAATGTCATTATGAACTATCTTCAGCGTAAAGAAGAACAAGAAGTCCTGGAAGTTATAGTTTGGCCTCCACAGAGCCCTGAACTCAACATCATCGAGTCTGTCAGGGATTAAATGAAGAGACAGAAGGATTTCAGGCATCCTACATCCACAGAGGACCTGTGGTTAGTTCTCCAAGATCTTTGGAACAACCTACCTGCTGAGTTCTTTCACAAACTGTGTGCAAGTGTACTTTAGACCCCTTTCACACTGGGGTGGTTTGCAGGTGCTATTGCACTAAAAATAGCGCCTGTAAACCGACCGGAAACACCCGTCCTGCTAGCGGCATCTTCGGAGCGGTGAAGGAGCGGTGTATACACCGCTCTTTCATCGCTCCTACCCATTGAAATCAATGGGGCAGCGAGGCAATACCGCTGGCAAAGCGCCTCTGCAGAGGTGCTTTGCGGTGGTTCTTAACCCTTTCTCGGCCGCTAGCGGGGGGTAATAACGGCGCTTTACTGCCGACGCACCTCCCGCCCCAGTGTGAAAGGGGCCTAAAAGAATTGATGCTGTTTTGATTGCAAGGGGTGGTGACACTAAATGTTGATTTGGATTACTCTTGTCTTTTTTCTTTGCATTTTGGTAATTGAAAAAAATAAACCATTTATGCTTCTATTTCTGTAAGCATTCTTAATTTACTGTATTTTCATACCGATATATACACATACCTACACTCAAGGGGATATACAGCATGCACTCTGAGACACCTGTTATTGCAGAGGAGTTACTGTGGGGCTTTTTGTTACTGTTGAATCCTGTTCATTGTTTATACAGTTCACTGCTTATTACTGGTGCTGCTGTTACTAGGTTAACCTTGCATAGTGTAACAATGATTTAGTCTAACTGCTAAGCTATAGCCTAGTAATTATGCCACTTAGTTTACTGCGTGCAGGCTGATTCTTTTACCTGTTCATTATTATTTGGGCATTGCCAGTTATTTTGCTTTGCAGCAATATACTTTTTTTAATAAAAAATTAAAGCGGGGCTCCACCCAAAAGGGAAGTTCCGATTTAAGGACTCGTTTCCTGCTCCTCTTGAACAATTGGCACTTGGGGGAGAGCAGGTACCCAATTTTGACAGGTATCCGCTTCCCACTTCTGTTCCTCAGAAAGGGAAGTTCTCCTCCCTCCCCCTGCAGTCTTCTGGGACACTGCCAGGACCCAGAAGATTGCATCCACCATTCATGATGCGCAGCGTGACCTGCACATGCACAGTAGGCACCCACCTGTCACAGCCGGATGCCCATAGTGCCCAAGATGCTGGTGCCGGGGACCAAAGAAAGCGAGTGAGAGCGACTAGGGTGAGCACACCGCTGGATCCTGGAACAGGTGAGTGGCCGTTTTCAAAAGTCAACAGCTGCAGCTGCTGACTTTTATTTTTTCCACAGGTGACTGGAACTCTGCTTTATGTAGCCGTCTCTCTCTCCCTCTCCCTCTCTCTCTCTCTCTCTTTCTATTTGGCATGAAGATGGATTCTCCTCCCTATCTGCAACTTTTTTTTTTTGTTGGCCATCACATTCTCTTTTTACTTTACAAAACTTTATGGGTCATCCTGCTTTCAGCGAATTCACTAGCTTGGTTTTTACCTATTATTGACTTTTTCTTATGGAACATCTTCACTTTGTTAAACATACGGTAGTTACATAATCACATAGTTACATAGTTAGTCTGGTTGAAAAAAGACACAAGTTCATCCAAGTTCATCCTTAAAAACAATAAATAAATAAAATAAAAATATCGTACAATCCAATATACCCAATTTTATACCCTCAGTTGATCCAGAGGAAGGCAAAAAACCCCAGCAGAGCATGCTCCAATTTGCTACAGCAGGGGAAAAAATTCCATTCTCATTCCCCAAGAGGCAATCAGATTTTCCCTGGATCAACTTTACCTATAAATGTTAGTACCCAGTTATATTATGTACATTAAGGAAAGTATCCAGGCCTTTCTTAAAGCAATCTACTGAGCTGGCCAGAACCACCTCTGGCGGGAGTCTATTCCACATTTTCACAGCTCTTACTGTGAAGAAACCTTTGCATATTTGGAGATGAAATCTCTTTTCCTCTAGTCCTTAAGAGTGGGCCCGTGTCCTCTGTGTTGACCGTAAAGAGAATAACTCAACACCAAGTTCACTATATGGACCCCTTATATATTTGAACATGTTGATCATATCCCCCCTTATTCTCCTCTTCTCAAGAGTGAATAAATTCAGTTCCTCTAATCTTTCCTCATAGCTGGGCTCCTCCATGCCTCTTATCAGTTTGGTTGCCCTTCTCTGCACTTTCTCCAGTTCCCCGATATCCTTTTTGAGAACTGGTGCCCAAAACTGAACTGCATATTCCAGATGAAGTCTTACTAATGATTTGAACAGGGGCAAAAATATATCTCTCTCTCTAGAGTCCATACCTCTCTGACTTTGGTCACTTTGGAAACCGCAGCTTGGCATTGCATGCTTGATGCATGCATATTCTTAGCCCCCAAGTGCAAACCACGCCTTGTTTATTTTTTTACCTGTCTCTTTGAGCTCAGGCCTGATCTACTGATGCCCGCTAAGTGCACCTTCATTTTTATACACATTTGTTCTTAAAAAATAAAGAACAAGAACTACAAATGTAAAATGAGGCAGTAGCGGGACAGTGTTAACTAGAAAGTCCAGGCCCAACAAGCACAGGCATGAACTTTACTACAAGAATTAGGATACTGCAGAGCAAACAACAGTGTAAATAGGCCACTAACGGCACAGTTTTAATCTCCCAAACTTAAAAAAGATCCAATCCATATAAAAATATATAAAACAAAATGCATTAGAAATCGGAACTCCAAATTACCACCCTTAAAACAAAACCCCACTTTTTTAAAAGGGAAGACTTGCAGCAAAAAAACATCAACATCAAATAAAAACTGATATACCCTCAAAATAAATGAAAACCCCAAAATACCACTACCCTGAAACAAATAGCTATTTTTTTTCTGAATGGGAAAAAATTGCTATGAAGGGGATAGTAGCTAAAATTGACAACTAACCTCAAATCATCTTGAATATAAAATGAAATGCAAAAAAATCCAGCAATAATGCGGACAAAAAAGGCAGCAAAGGGGTTCACTGCCCTGCTTAAAGAACAGTTTTCCAATTTACCCTAATCTCTATCAGTGCAGTTTGCCAGCTTTCATCACCCTTTCCCTACATCAGTTTCCAATACACTGACAATATGGCTGCTCTCCAGAATAGAATGGAAAATAATAGAGTACAAATGAATAGAATAGAATAGAATAAAACAGAACTGAATAGAATAATAAAATAGAACAGAATACAATAGAAAATAATAAAATACAATAGAATATAAAAGAATAGAATAAAAAAATAGAATAGATTAGAATAGAATATAACAAATATAGCCGTCTTCTGAAATTCGAATTTTGAATAAATGCGAGCTTGGAATCAATTTGAAAATAATGAATATATATAAAGGAATCCAAATAGACTAAACGACTTTTGAAAATGAATCATTCTTACATAACGAATATGACTAAACAAAATTATTAACGAATTATTATTAATTATTATTATAATAATAATTAATAATAAATAATAATAATATTATTATTATTAATAAACTCCGCAAACAAAACAATTTTTTCCATCATGCACATCTCTAGTGTGTGCTGAATAGTAAGGAAAATTATGCTATACACATTCCCAAAAGAACAAATATATACTTACATGTGTATAAAAAAATAATAGAGGAGAGAGGACCACTGTTTTATAAACTCTCAAATTAGACTTTGATTGGGGCTAGAATGAGCAAATAAAACAATATCATATTAAAAGGCGTCAATTAAATTATGTTTAAAAAATTTGTGTATAATTACAGTATATAATTCAGATAGTTTTTGATGTTGTTACAGTATATGTTCATATTTTATTCTTAGCCAATTAAGGTTATACATATTACTGTACATAACAGACCATTGGACTGAGAATCAATTATGTTTTCCTTTTGCTGCAGATTACTGACCCAGAAAGTTTTCTGGAAGTGCTTATCTGTATAAATTCCAAATGCTTTCTCCATCATTCCACTGTAAGGTCTCATTGATGTCAGCCTGTGTATTGACAATGATCAGGCTGCAACAGAATGATGTCTTTGTTGAAGCCGGCATGTGACTGGAACACAGACATAACTATCGATTATATAGCAGATTACAAGCATAACATAATCCCCTATCTAGCATCTCCTGAAGTCATGCTACTTGGAAATGGCGGTATTTGGCTTTATGCTGCTTGAGTAGACCTTTGAATATTATATAAATAAAATCTGTCAGGCATTGAAATAAATAAAATACAGTTAGAAGGAAAAAAAATAAAAAAAATCGACTGTATGTCTTCCAAACTCAGAGTTTGGATTATTAGTATAGTCTTAAAAGGGCACTTTTTAGAATGCTTAATAAAAAAATCTGATTAAAGCAAAATTGTTATGATGACAGAAATATTATCTATTCAAAAAAATCTCTATCAGCTAGAAAAATTGCCTGAATGAAAAATACTTAATTTTCTAAACCAATGTATTGTCTGTTCCTACCTTGCAAGTGACTCTGTCTAAATGGCCAGTAGGAATGTGTGGAGACAAGAATGGTGGGTATGCTTTGTCCCTATCAGTTAAGAGAAGGAGTTACACATTGTTTCTTATATATTAAATTCAGATGTACCTGACCTTCTAGATAATATAAAACGTAAAGTTTGCCAAACATCTACAAATTGCAGTCAGTTCCTGATAATTCAGCTGAAATTTGATCTATGGGTGGCCCTGTCAGCAGCCTCCCACCCAATATCCTTCGATCTGCAAACCGAGCGAGACGCACAGAAAATTTCCATGAAACCACTGTTCAGATATTCTGACAACTGCAGGTGCCAGCTGTCAGAACTCAATGGGCATCAGTGTAGACTCCTCTATCCATGCTGTTTAGCAGGGATGGAGAAATCAACACATGTCTCTTATTCAACTTCCAGGGCTGGAAGAGAGAAATCCTACAGTGTAATGCCAGCCTTTGTGTTTTCCTTTTTTCTCCTCACACATTTATATTTTTATTTATCTGAACTTATGATAGGATTATGGAATGCAAACACTTTGGGTGCAACAAGTGCTTAGTGTATTCTTCTTTAAATGGAGTCTTCTTTATTCTCATAATTCTCCTTCTCTTGCAATACATGAGGCTTCTAGAAGACAGCTTCTGTCAACAGAGATACATATTTGTATTCTTTAAAGACCCCATTAAATTTTAAATTAGTTTAACTCCATACAGAATTTTAAGGAAAGTTGCAAGAAGCGATGAAGTGCCCCTCCCAATAGGTAGCATTCTGACACCCAAGGCATACAAGTTGAAGTTCTAGTTCTAGATGTGTGCTAATGCCAGCCTACATGCCCTCCAAAAAAAATGCATTTTTTTTAATATTGATGCCTTGCAGCAATGCGTTGAGATATTTTTGCCATACAAAAACGTTCTCCTGCTCAATGAACTGGTAGGGCTCCTTTACTTCTATTACCAGTTCACTATACTACAAATACTGTGAAAAAAGACTGAAATTGCTATTTAAAAAAAGAAATCAACTGTCTCCTAAATTCACTAGTTTCCTAGTAAACATATGCATTAATACATTATACATTTTGAATACTGTACGTACAGGCAATAACAGCATCGTTATAGATGCAAGTTGCACAATTGCAGCAAGTCTGCATTACATGACTTCAACTTTCTTTGCAAACATTCTGCAAGTCTGCTGCACGTTCTTGTTCAGTGATGTTGTACAATAGTCATCCAACCACAGTGGTCACTGTGGCTGAATTTTCATTCTGTAGACTTGAGACTCTTCCTGGAGACTCACCCTTACAACTTTGCTCTTGCTAGAGACTTGCCAGGCAAAATTGCTACAAATTGGAAAAGTGTAAACTAGAACTTGTGCTTCAAGTGCTCTGCAAATGTACAACTTGCCAGTGAAAATGTGCAACAAGTTACAGACCTACAATTCAACACTGCCACAAATTTGTGACAAGTTTCTCTTGCTATCTAGGGAGGTGCTAAAGTGGGAAAATCACATATTAGTAGGTCTGTGTGAAAAACCCAAATACACTTGCATAAGGGTTACTAGGTGCCTGCATAAGCTTTCTGTTGTGGGGCAGAACCTAGAAAAGTAGTACACTCTAACAAGGAAACAGAGACCAGCTCATCCATTGCTTTTTTTGAACTAGAGCCAATGACTGAATTGGTAACTCTTTCTTCACTAGAATTTCCTGCTACTCTGGGGTCTGGGCATAGACTGATAGATCACAAAGCATGTGCAGGTCTTCAGAGGTGCTGACTCCAATACTTAAGTGTCTGTTACACATGTTTTATGGTTAAATAGTTTTCAAGTTCTTCCTTTTTGGTACATAGTTTTTAAAAGTGGAATTAGCCTTTAAAGACATGCAGTTGAAGTATTGTAACAGTACCAAAACCATATCTTTTGTTAACTAAGGATAGAGTGACACTTATGTGGGTACGGGAATGCTTGTAAATTGCGCACTTTCCCACACCCACAGGCAAAATGCACTACTCTTTAGCAGATACACAGGGGTGCCATTAATTCTTATGGTAATGGTACCCCCACACATCTGGAAACACAGCACGTTTTCGGGTGCATGAAACCACATAGTGTAAAAGCACCATGCAGTTTCACTGTGCCTGAAGCTTTAAAAAGGTGCAGAAAACCTTTTTTCTGCATTTCATGCAGGTACAGCAGCAGCCTATTCAAATGAATGGACTGCTGTGACCACACAAAACTTGGCATGCAGGAAATGGCTAGATGTGAACCTAGTCTAAATGTGTTCAATTAGCTGTCTTCCTTCCTAGTACCTTCCCTTGTCTTGACTGTACAGTAGCTCCCTTTGGTCCCAAGAGTGAAGAGAGATACCAAGTTCTTTTGGTGATTAGAACTCACTCCTCATTTTTCAAAATGACATAAATGACAGCACTGATACTTGGCAATTGGACAATCTGAGATATTTAGCCCTATGTAATCTTTGAGTTGTGATTGGAGCCTTCATTTGGCTTCTTCTTTTTTCTGCTCATTGCCTAAACAGTGATAGGTAAGCAAAAGGAAGAGTAATATGTGCAGCTGAACAGAGGGACAGTTAAGCGGACCCTGTTTTCAAGTGGGAAGGTTTTAATCAACAGCCTCCGGTAATAGATTTGCAACCACTTGACCTCCAGAAGATTTACTCCTTCATGACCAGGCCATTTTTTGCGATATGGCACTGCGTTACTTTAACTGACAATTGCACGGTCATGCAATGCTTTACTCAAATAAAATTTGTGTAATTTTTTTGCCACAAATGACAATTGCATGGTCATGCAATGATTTACCAAATCAAAACTGATGTTATTTTTTCCCGCAAATGGAGCTTTCTTTTGGTGATTCTTGTTCACCACTGCATGTTTTATTTTTTTGATGCTATAAATAAAAAAAAGACCATCAATTTTGAAAAAAAACAAACAATATTTTTTATTTTCTGCTATAAACCCTATCCAATAAAAATATGTGAAAAAACAAATATTTGTTATAAATATAGGCCAGTATGTATTCCACTACATATTTTTGGTTAAAAAAATTCTCAAAAAGCGTATATATTGATTGGTTTGCACAATTTTAATTTATTTTATTTTATCTTTTTACTAGTAATGGTAGCGATCAGTGACTTATAATGGGACTGTGATATTGCGGTGGACATTCTGACACAAAATTACACTTTTTGGGGACCAGTAACACTAATACAGTGATCAGTCCTAAAAAATATGCACTGTTATGTCCCGTACACATGATAGGATTTTCTGACAGAAAATGTTCTATGGGAGCTTGTTGTCGGAAATTGCGACCATGTGTAGGCTCCATTGGACATTTTCCACGCATGCTTGGAATCAAGCAGAAGAGCCGCACTGGCTATTAAACTTAATTTTTCTCGGCTTGTTGTACGTGTTGTACGTCACTGCGTTCTTGACGTTCTGAATTTCCGACCAACTTTGTGTGACCGTGTGTATGCAAGACAAGTTTGAGCCAACATCCGTCGGAAAAAAAACATGGATTTTGTTGTCGGAAAATCCTATCGTGTGTACGGGGCATTACTGTACTAATGACACTAGCTGGGAAAGGGTTAACATCAGGGGTGATCAAATGGTTATCTGTGTGTCTAGCCAGTGTTATACTATACTGTGCTTTTACTAGGAGAAGAGATGGAATTTATATTCTGCTTTGGAGGGACAAAAATTCCATCCCTGCCAGAAGGGCGATCTGCCTTGTTTACATAGGCAGATTGCAGTTCTGTCTTTCTGCCTAAAAATCGGTGGGTGCCGGAGGACATTGGGTACCATGCACCCGCCGGCCAGCTTCTGCTGTGTGTAATCACAGTGGAAGCGAGCCGCCGCTGGCACACATGCGCTCCATACCCAGGAGATATATACATGATCCGGCGCACAGGGGCCGCTCTGTAGCAGTAAAACTGCTTTAGGGTGGACCTTAATAGATGAGTCTTAACAATAAACTTCTCCTATTTGCTGTCTTTCGGTTCATTAAACATACCATTAAAAGGGTTTTGCCACATTAGTATGATAAGGGCAAAAATACCTGCCAAAAAGCCAGGGCTGTCCTGTGTATCTCAAACAGTGTTAGGAAGTATGTTAGGACAACAGAACACCTCCCCTATATTATAGAGATGAACAAAGTAAAAGGCCTTCATCTATGCTGCCCCTGCATAGATATACAGTAGTAAAGAAAGTGAGTATTGCCAATCTAAGACAGGAAGTGTGTTACTGTCTGGATCAACATGTAAAAGTAAATGAAAGAAAAGCTGTCATATTAAACTTGTTTTCTTCAGTTTAGGTAGGAATGTGCTAAATCTTTTCATGCCAGGTAAATGTTGTCTTGCTGTCTTGTTGTCATTTTCTTTGACTGGTACATTTACATGACATCACTGTTGTTAATTCACCTAAATAATATTTTCTTACATTGCCTTCAAATTATATTAAATGATTAATTTGGGGTATTTATTATTTATTTTATTTCTAAAATGATTGTATTTTCTTTGTTCTTTTTTTGTGAATTGCTGCATACACAGCAATATATCTCTAAGCATTGATAAGAATCCCATCAGTTCCACTTTCCTGGTGGTGACTGAGTATTGTGTCTCCATGTGGAATGATAATTACTTTTCTAAAGCATTATGCATAAATCTCCCTATCGTGTGATTACTTCCACTGATTTAGATGTTGCACAGCGGATTGTCCCCGCCACTGTTTGTGCAGAATTGTAGATATATTATGCAATGGAACTTTATCTCCCAATTACATTCCAGTTATTAAGCATTGCAATGATGGTGCCCTCAATCAACATGTGTCATTGGCCTGATGTAAAACATATTATTGAGGTAGTGTGGTTCATGTAAGATAAGCAAACCAATCACACAATTAGCATGGAGATTATAGAACAAAGATATGTGGGATTGACTAAAGTTCAAGGAAAACCAGAAAAGTCATTCTATGACTGATGTGTGGCCAGCCTAGCATATTAAAAAGGGAAACAGAGGACAAATTGAAAAGTATGCTACATAGTATACAGGTAGTTCTTTTTTACCTGTTTAAATTGCAGGGCTTGTGAATTGCTGTAATGGTAACTTTAAAATACTAATCAGAACCAAGGCAGAACACTTCAGTGCTACTGGGGCCAACAGCATAGATGATCCATTATTGTAGTAGTGGTTAGGGATTTTTCCAGGCAACAATAAACTTTGTATAAATAAATACACTTTAAAAACCTCCAGGTACCTCTGTCAGATTACTATGAATGCAGTGAGCATATCTCAGTACTACGTATTACTTTATCTTACATACCATAAGATTGGTTTAGAAAAAAACTATTGTACGTTATCACAAGGTATGCATTTTACAATTATTATTGTAGCATTCACCTAAAAATCTATTGTGTTGGGACTTTTACATTTTAAATGCTTGCTATACAGATATTTATAAACCAGATATTTATAACCTCCACCTTGGCTTTCTGTATGTCAGCCTGGGTATAATTGCATAGCTACATAGTAAGTTGAAAAAAAGACACAAGTCCATCAAGTCCAACCTATGTGTGTGATTTTATGTCAGTATTACATTGTATATCCCTGTATGTTGTGGTCATGCAGGTGCTTATCTAATAGTTTTTTTAAACTATCGATGCCCCCCCTGCTGAAACCACTGCCTCATCCTTGCCGCTCTTACAGTAAAGAACCCTCTACGCAGTTTAAGGTTAAACCTCTTTTCTTCTAATTTTAATGAGTGGCCACGTGTCTTATTAAAATCCCTTTCATGGAAAAGTGTTATCCCTATTGTGCAGTCACCAGTATGGTATTTGTAAATTGAAATCATATTCCCTCTCAAGCGTCTCTTCTCCAGAGAGAATACGTTCAGTGCTTGCAACCGTTCTTCATAACTAATATCCTCCAGTCCCTTTATTAGTTTTGTTGCCCTTCCCTGTATTCGCTCCATTTCCAGCACATCCTTCCTGAGGACTGGTGCCCAGAACTGGTCGTGTAGGAGAATTATCGCTTTATCTCTTAAGTTAAGCCCCTTTTTAATGCATGCCAATATTCTGTTTGCTTTGTTAGCAGCAACTTGGCATTGCATGCCATTGCTGAGCCTATCATCTAATAGGACCCCCAGGTCCTTTTGCATCCTAGATTCCCCAAGTGAGTAGATTGCATTCATATTTTTGCCACCCAAATGCACTATTTTTAATTTTTCTACATGTGCCATGTAGTTGCCCACCCCATTAATTTGTTCAGATCTTCTTGCAAGGTTTCCACATCCTGCGGAGAAGTTATTGCCCTGCTTAGCTTAGTACCATCCGCAAATACAGAGATTGAACTGTTAACCCCATCTTCCGGGTCGTTTATGAACAAATTAAATAGGATTGGTCCCAGAACAGAACCCTGGGGGACCCCACTAACCACCCCTGACCATTCAGAGTACTCCCTATTTATCACTACCCTCTGAACTCGCCCTTGTATGGACAACTGTATCAAATGCTTTTGCAAAAATCCAGATACACCACGTCTACGGGCCTCCCTTTATCTAGATGGCAGCTCACCTCCACATAGAAGGTTAAAAGATTTGTTTGCAAATTCCTGTTGCAAAGTTTTTTTAAGATAATTGGACAAGTTGCATAGACAATTTGGTCAATTAAATTAAGATGTACAACTGTATCCTATAGTTCAGACGTATTTTCCTTCTTGTTTACCTTCCACTGGGGACACCGATGCACTCTCCTCTTGCTCCTATTGGCTCACACACTTACTCTTTCCCCCTAGCCTTCCACCTGTACCCACTTTCTTCATTATAGCCATGTTCTCCATTTTCATTTCCTGAAAAAGTGTCACTCTGCCTGCCTATCCCAGCTATAGCAAGTGATGTTCAGGACTACAATATGGTAAAGACCAAAACTATTTATTGGTTTATTTCATAAAAAACTTAATAAACAATGTAATATTGTGGAAGGCATACAAGGAAAGGAGTGTATATGGCAAAATACAAATATCTGTTTTAAACTTCATTACTCATTGTCCCCACTCCTAGCCCTACTCCCATCTTCTTCAGTATCTAGAAAGAATCAGCTTCCCAGAAATACCTTTTCAGGTGCTGTTTAAAAGACTATTTTTGGCATATGTTAACTGTCTAAAGTAGAGGTAGGCAGATATGGGCTGGGGCAGAGCATAGCAATCTGGCAAACAGGAAGTGCAGAGACAAGGCTTAAATATGATGTTCATTGGAGGAGTAGGGGGTTCATGTGGCACAGTACGGAAGGCTATGCCAGATGCAGCAGAGATCTTGGTTTCAGATCAGATCCTTGTACCAACACTGCAGACTCCTCTTTCAAAAGGAAAGTCAGAGCTCTAACCTGCTAAGCAGTTGGCCAAGATGGGCAGTATCAAGGTCACGTTTGTGAGCTTATGCTCCTCCTCTTGCTGTTTAGGACACTGTCCACCTACTCTTTTGGCTAGCAGTCCTGGCCAGTTGCAATGTTCTTCTTTCTGCAGGAAGCTCCTCTGCAGAGAACAGTGCACTAGTCATCCCATCACTCAGAGATCAGTCCGCACCTCAGTTTACGGAGCTGGAGAAGACAGCATACTGGCAAGTAGGGGCATTTTATTAAAAGACAGTGCATGTGTCTTCTGCAATAAAAACCTGCCTGCTCACTGTTTTTTACAGTGGAACTTCATGTTTAGTATCCCAGCAAAGTAACATGGACTGGGGATGTCCAGACAGCAACTAAAAAATACAACACTTTTTATTATATCCAATAAAGGGCAGCACATTATTCAAATACCCCATAGACGAAACAGTGACATTTTAAGACAAGAGTACAAATGTACTCCAAGTCTGAGAAAGAAATATTTGTGAAAACCAGAAATAACTACTGTAAGCCCCCTTAAGGGCCACTTCACATCAGAATTGCACATAAATTCAGTCTCCCCTGTAGTGCAATTTGGCAGCCCATTCAATTAAATGTGCTGCTTTATACCGATTGCAACCACAGTCTAATGTGGGTGGGAGGGAGCAGGCAGGGTGGCCACCTGCTGGCAACACACCACCTCCTCAGTATGGACTCCTACCAGAAAGGAAGCCTGCCATTCTCCCTCTCTCCCCTTCTCATGTCACATATTACATGACCAAAAAGGGGAAACAGAAAGCACAGTCCACACTTCTGGGCAGGTGCAACACTGAGAAGGTCTGAAATATAAGTTCAGAGAGGGAAAGGGCAGCACATTAGCACCAGAGCTCCCCTCTCCCTAACAGGATCCCTTTGCTAAATGCACCCCACAGAGCCTACATCCCCACCTCTTCATACCACCACCAAATCAGTCCTTAAGGATGTTTTTTCCTTCTCATATCACCACTGATGTAGGGCCTTTTTTTTGTGTGACACCACAGATGCAGAGGCATTTCTAACTTTCAGTGACACCATCAACACAGGGGCATTTTTTTCACATATGATGCCAGGTCATCTTTTTCCACATCACTTTCAGCCCCATACTTTATGGCGGGATAGAATGTTACATATGCATCCCACACCCTAAGCCCCCCCTCCCAGGGAAGGCTAGGAGGGGGTCGCAATTTGTCATCTTCGCCCTGGGCACTGGTTGACCTTGTACCAGGACTAGTCATCATTAAAGTGCATCTTAGGGCAAAACCTTTTTTTTTTGTTTCAAATAGAACAATGAGGGTCAGATTTTATAGCTGTCAGTGTCCTTGCTACAGAGATACGCCATCTCTATTTGTCCTGGTGACCACTACCAGAGGAAGAGCAGAGAGGAAATCTGCCAGTGGGGACACTTGTTCCAGTGACAAAAGTCTAAAAGGGAATTTACCTTTCTTCGGTGAGATTTCACTTCCTGATGTGTCTACAGGAAAGGAAAAATGGGAAATCTTTTGATTAAGACACAGTTGACACTCAAAAAGTGTGCATATTGTTAGTTCAATTTAACATTGTTTAACCACTTGTCACCCTCCCACCGTCAAATGACAGCTGGGCGGTGCGGCTCTCATTTTGGGTGGACGTCATATGACAGCCTCCCAGAACAACCGCTCTCGAGCGCTCCCTGTTGCTAGGACATGGCGCGACCCCAATCTGTGGAAAGAGCCGTGGCCATGGCTCTTTAACCATGTGATCAGTTGTGTCCAATAACAGCTGGTCATATTTAAACACGAAGATGCTGGTAATGGGCACTCCTCGCCTCACGCTGAGTGTGAGGCAAGGAGAGCCGATCAGCGGCATCTCCTCCCAGGGCACAGCTAGGTATGTAATCAGGTCAATGCCACCCATCAATTCCCATCAGTACTGCCCATCAGTGCCGCCTATCCGTGCTGCCTATCTGTGCCCACCAGTGCTGCCTATCTGTGCCTACCAGTGCCGTCTATCTGTGCCCACCAGTGCTGCCTACCTGTGCCCAGTGAGCACCAGTGCTTCCGTGCCTGCTCATCAGTGCCACCGCCTATCTGTGCCCACCAGTGCTGCCTATCTGTGCCCACCAGTGCCGTCTATCTGTGCCCACCAGTGCTGCCTATCTGAGCCCAGTGCCCACCAGTGCCACCATCAGTGCCACATATCAGTGCCAGCTATCAGTGTCCATAAGTGCGGCATATACGTGCCTCCTCATCAGTGCCACCTAATCAGTGCCCATAAGTGCAGCCTGTCAGTGCCCATCAATGAAGGAGAAAAATTACTTATTTACAAAATTTAATGACAGAAACTAAGAAGAACTTTTTTTTTTCAAAAATTTTTTTTTTTCTTTAGGAAAAAATAAAAACCCAGGAGTGATTAATTTATTATAACGATTTCATAGTGTAGCATGACCGCGCAATTGTTATTCAAAGTGTGACAGTGCTGAAAGCTGAAAAATGGCCTGGGCAGAAAGGGGGTGTAATGTAAGTGCCCTGTATTGAGGTGGTTAATTACATGTTGTCCCCCCACAATCAGGGGGACATTCCAACGGTTAGAAATCAGTAGAAAATACTGAACTTTTCTGCATCTCAGGCCCTCATAGCTCATTGATTTCTAAGAGTCTGATGTGATTATGTGATCATGGGGTGATGTCACTAAACTGGACCTAAAATTAAAAATCTAAGTTAATCTTTCTAGCATGAATTTATTAGTATAGTTTAATTTGACACAGCAATAATTAGAAAATGAACCTTTATCAGAAAATTCCCAATTAGAAGCAACAAAACAGTTCCTAGACACCTTCCATTCTGCTAATATCGCTGAAGCCTATTTGGAAATTTCATTATCAGAGGCAAATCTTTTCCAAAATCTTGCCTCCGGTCACTGGATTATACTAATGGTGTATTCAGGGAAATCTAGGAACAGAAAGAGTTCTTCCACAGAGACACCGTTGTATAGATGAGTTCTGCAGAAGAAATAATAGGCCTAGGCAAAATATCAGCTCCAGAATACCCATTGTAAGTGCTATATCACTATATCACTAGTGCCTACCCTACACACGACACACTACCAGTTTTTTTTTTTTTTATTCAAAAACATGACTATCACTGTCCAATGTTAGTACAGTGATCTTCCCTGCTGAGCTATTGTGTTCTGACAGTGGAGTAGTGAATGGTGCTCTCAGCCATTGCCTGAATATGGTCGGCAGTCAATTTTTGATCATGCCCCTTAAACAGAAGCTGGCTTCTCTAGGATTGCTGCCGTACACACTGGCCAAATGTCGGCTGGTTTCTATTGAACCGGCCAATGCTGCCCGACATTCGGCCCATGTGTACTAGGCTTAAGATTGCTTGAGACTACTTTATCATATATTTAACGCTATAAAAAGAGTAGGTCCCCACCTAGGTAAGGAAATTAATGCACTGCAATCATCTGAACATGTCACAGATATATATTTTATTGTTTGTATCAAACATATATAAAAGTACCTTCTCATCAGAGCAGTTACATAAATACCGCTATACGTAAATGTGCCAACAACAGACACCAAACACAAAATATGCAAACAAATATATCTAAAAACAGTCAAGCCAAATTCTATGATTGTACATTACAGTATGTGGGCACACATATGACATCACCCCATGATCACGTAATCACATAAGATTGCTATGAATTATTGCACTATGGAGGCCCGGGCTGCAGAAAAGTTCAGTATTTTCTACCGATCTTGATTTTACATTTTGTTGTTTTTTTATCACTGCATGCTATGGTTGTTATATTATCCTGTCACTTTTAGGCTGCATAAAGAATACCCTATTTTACAACTTTCCTTTAAATGGTTTCCTTCCTGTACAAATGAAATTACCACAGAAAATGAAATTAGTTTCCCACTTTACTTAGAAAAAGATATAATCAAGATCAATAAAATGTTTTATTACTTAATTTTCATGCCTCTATGTGTAGAAGCAGGAAATACTGTATAGGAATGTAAGTAATATAAAAACAAAAACAGAATGCATCTTGCAGTCTTCTTAGTAATATAAAAACTCTTTATATTGAACTTGAGAGAACAGAAATATAAGAACCACCACTAGACTCTGACTTTAAAGAGGCAGGCCTTAGGTCTGGCATGGAGCAAGTATGCAGCTGGAGATGCATTAAATATCTAAAAGATTCTCGTGTGGCATATTTGTTTCATAACAGTGACTCACTTGATAGTGAAGCTGAGATCAGGATGATAGCCATGGAGCCTGCACTTTTAATGCAGTGTCCAGAATCCTGCGTGACAGTCCTGGGATTTGGGTCACTGTCCCACAGTGTCCGTGTCCTGACAAGACTCAGGACACTTGCCACCAGTGCAGTGTGGCAGCGGGGTACCACATGCAGGAATATCCTTTGCTTTCCAGCACCAGGCACTGTGGTACTGTCAGAAGTGACCTCCACCCAACTGAAAAATAAAAACCATTTATCACCAATGAAAGGGTGAGAGTTACCGTATTTATCGGCGTATAACACTCGCCGGCGTATAACACTCGCCGGCGTATAACACGCACCCCAATTTAAGAGGGAAGTTTCAGGAAAAAAAAGTTTTTTTAAATAAACCACTTTGAAGCAAAATAATGGTCAGTGAACATCAATGCAGCCTGATTAGTGCCCATCTGCAGCCTCAATGCAGCCTGATCTGTGCCCATCTGCAGCTTCAGTGCAGCCTGATCTGCGCCCATCTGCAGCCTTGCTCCTCACCGCAGCCTGATCAGTGCTCATCTGCAGAATAATCAGTGCCCATCTGCAGCCTAATCAGTGCCCATCTGCAGCCTTGCTCCTCACTGCAGCCTGATCAGTGTCCATCTGCAGCCTTGCTCCTCACTGCAGCCTGATTAGTGCCCATCTGCAGCATTGCTTCTCACTGCAGCTTGATTAGACAGAGCTGGATCTCCTTTGTACTCGGCTCAGCGTCACGCCCAGTCCCGCCCCTTGGCCCAGATCCTATGATGGACATAACGCCAGTCTAATGCCAGGAAGTTAATGCTAGGAGCCGTCCAGGGGGCGGGACTGAGCGTGACTGCGAGCAGAGCTGAGAACACAGGAGATCCAGCTCTGTCTATTTCGGCGGCACTCATCCCCTCCTTCCCCTCGGTGGCAGCCTATATTGGCCTATAACACGCACACACGATTTTCCCCCTATTTTAAGGGGGAAAAAGTGCATTTGTATATGCCAATAAATACGGTAATTGTTACTGTCACTGAGCACCGATGAAAGAGGCTTGTCACTGCTTGTCTGCAGAGCCTATTTACTTAGGACTCCCCCAAACATCAGTGGAGTGGAAGCAATAGGACACCATCACAGACTTTGCAGATGATGTTGTAGTCAGCAGTACTAACCTCACTGGGTCCCCCACTATCCTCATGTGGCTCCTATCAGAATTTGGATCCATCTCCTGCTTCCAGGTTATTTGCTGAAATCAAAAACATTTAAAGTTTTCCTTTCCCTAACTATGTTTGCAACTCTACAAGGCTCCTTTCCCTTCCTCTGGGTCTGCACAAAACTACTTTTATTAAGGTAATTTCTTAACCAGCACTAGGGATGAGCTTCGAGTCAAACCCATATTCGACTCGAACATCGCCTGTTCGACCGTTCGTCGAATTGCTAACGTTATGAGCTCTGCGCGTTATTCCAAAAGTTCTTTGGTGTGGGCCTTTTTTGAGACGAGTACATCAGATCGCACCACTGCTAATTGCAACATATGTCTCAAGCATATCTCGCATGGCCAAAACATCACCCGCTTAGGCACCACATGCTTGACTAGACATATGTCGACCTGCCATGCAGTTTGTTGGCAAGCGTACCTAAAAGACCCACACCAAAGAACAAAGTGGACCTTTCCTTGCTCCTCATCAGCTGGGATCTCCAACTCAACTATACCTTCAGTCCTCTCTGAAACCTGCACTGAGAGGAATGAAGGTGTAGAATTAGGTGTGTCACAGCCAAGTACTTGAGGGCAATCTGCTATCGGTACACCAACGTCAGATTGTACCAGGCAAATTTCCCTGCCCCAGCTGCTGCACCGCCGAAAGAAGTTCACTCCCAGCCATTCACATGCCCAGCGGTTGAATGCTAGCTTGGCTAAATTGCTAGCACTTCAACTGCTGCCTTTTCAGTTGGTAGACTCTGCCCCCTTCAGTGAGTTTGTGGAATGTGCGGTTCCTCAATGGCAGGTTCCCAAACGCCACTTTTTCTCATGGAAGGCGATTCCGGCTCTCTACCGGCATGTGAAAGGCAATGTCTTGGCCTCGCTGGACAGGGCGGTCAGCGGTAAGGTGCATATTACCGCTGACTCATGGTCCAGCAGACATGGACAGGGATGTTACCTATCTTTCACCGCGCATTGGGTGACTCTTCTGGCAGCTGGGAAGGATGCAGGACAGGGTGCAGTAGTGTTGGAGGTTGTTCCGCCACCATGCCTCCAAAATTCTACTAGTAGTGATTCTGCCACAACTCTCTTCTCTACCCCCTCCTCTTCTTCTTCCTCCATGGCCTCTTCCTGTGCTGATTTGTCCTCAGAACCAGCGGTGCTCCGTAGGCATTCAAGGGGCTACACAAGCACGCTGGCAAAAAGATGCCATGCGGTGCTTGAGCTGGTGTGTTTGGGGGACAGGAGCTACACTGGGGCAGAGATTCTGTCAGCTCTGCAGGGGCAGGTTCAGAGGTGGCCATGCCAGCTTAAGCCAGGTTTGGTGGTTTGCAACAATGGCACCAACCTCTTCTATGCCCTCCGGCAGGGACTGACCCATGTGCCCTGTTTGGCTCACGTCCTTAACTTGGTGGTGCAGCGGTTCTTGGGCAGGTACCCGGGCTTACAGGATGTCCTGAGGCAGGCCAGGAAAGTCTGTGTGCATTTCCACAGGTCATATAATGCCAGTGCTCAGCTGGCTGACCTCCAAAAGGAATTTAACCTGCCCAAGAATTGCCTAATTTGTGACATGCCTACCAGGTGGAACTCAACATTGGCCATGCTGCAGTGGCTGCACACGCAGCAGAGGGCCATCAATGAATACCTATACGATTATGGCACCAGGACAGGGTCAGGGGAGCTTGTTTTTTTCCCACACCAGTAGCCTATGATCAGGGATGCCTGCACTGTCCTGTCACCATTTGAGGAGGCCACAAGGATGGTGAGCAGTGACATACATCAGTGACACTGTCCCTCTTGTCCACCTGTTGGAGCACACGCTGCGTGAAATAATGGACAGGGCACTTGAGGCAGAACAGAGGGAGGAAGAGGAGGACTTCTTTACTGCTCAAGGCCCCTTTATCCAGACAGTGTTCCTGTGTGCCCGCCGATCACACAGGAAGAGGACGAGGAGGAGGAGGGGGAGGATTGTGTCAGCATAGATCTGGAGCCTGGCACTCAGCATCAGCAGCAGCAGTCTTCAAGGGATCATTTACAGTCCAAAGAAACCCATGGACCAATGCCTCAGCAAACCTACACTGCATGGCCTCCCTGATCCTGCAAAGCCTGCGGAAGGATCCTTGTATTCATGGTATCAAGGGGAGGGATCATTACTGGCTGGCAACCCTCTTTGATCCACGTTACAAGTGTAAGGTTGCGGACCTTATCTTGCCATCACAGAGGGAGCAGAGGATGAAACATCTTCGGGAGGCCTTGCAGAAAGGTTTGTGCAATGCCTTTCCAGAGCCTGGGAGGTTACAATTTCCTGGTCCTCCTGGACAACGTGTTGCTGAGGCTTCGGTCAGTCACAGAAGGAGCGGTGGAGAAGGTGGCCGTCTGACCAATGCGTTCAGACAGTTTTTTAGTCTGCAGCCCCAAGGTCTGATCAGTTCCAGCAACCATCGCCAGTGTCTTATTCACATGGTGCAGGATTACCTAGGGGCAAGATCAAACTTGGACACCTTTCCCACCGAAAATCCTCTGGGTTACTGGGTCTTGAGGATGGATCACTGGCCAGAGCTTGCACAGTATGCAATTGAGCTACTGGCCTGTCCTGCATCCAGCGTTTTTTCAGAACGCACATTTAGTGCTGCTGGAGGCTTTGTAACCTTTCACAGGGTGTGACTGTCCACCGAATCGGTCGATCGGCTGATCTTGATAAAAATTTATCAGTCTTGGATCACCAGCTACCAAGCACCTGATGCTGATGTAACCGATTGATTTTTTTTTTAATGTGAGATCCCTTCAAGACTGCCTATGCTGATGCTGAGTGACTATCCTGTTATGCTGAGTGACAATCCTCTTCCTCCTCAATTTTTATGATAGCTTGTAAGAACATTTTTGGTTCTGGGCACCACCACCAGTGGCCAAGGCCCAATTTTTCTGCCCCTGTTGGTGTGTAATTACAATTTTTGCTGCAATACTTTGGGGTTGCAGTGTTGTGGCACCAGTGCCTAAGGCCCCATTTTTCTGCCCCTGTTCAACAGGGACATGTAATTACAATTCTTGATCTAATATCTCACAGCAGGGCCCATTCCTGCACCCACCAAGAGTAACTGTGAGGGCTTGCAGTGTTGTGGCAACACCATCACCACCACCACCAAAGGCCCAATTTTTCTGCCCCTGTTCAACAGGTGCATATAATTACAATTCTTGATCTAATATTTCACAGCAGGGCCCATTCCTGCGCCCATCAAGAGTAACTGTGATTGCTTACAGTGTTGTGGCACCAGCACCACCATCACCACCACCACCAAAGGCCCAATTTTTCTACCACTGTTCAAGAATGGCATGTAAGTACAATTCTTGATCTAATATTTCACAGCAGGGCCTGTTCCTGCGCCCACCAAGAGTAACTGTGAGGGCTTACAGTGTTGTGGCAATACCTAAGGACCCAATTTCTGCAGAGTATTTAGGGCAGGCCCCTACTTTCAAACATCCAACTTACAAACGACTCCTACTTGCAAACGGAAGGAGACAACAGGAAGTGAGATGAAATCTACCCCTAGGAAGGGAAATTCTCTTCTGTAAGAGTTAATATGGGAAAAATATGTCCCCTCTTCACTGATGCTTTATCACCTCCTTGTTTCACTAAAAACCCCACATTTTCAAAAAACATTTGTCATTGGGACAGAAAGTGAGGTAAAATCTTCTGAAGAGGTGCACAGACAGCAAAACAAATGTTACAGGGGTGATAACCCTTCCCTGTGTTTTCCAAAAAGCTTTTTCCAGCTTTTGGCTGGAACTACACTTTAAAAATGTACCAGTTCAAAATTACAATCTGATTCTTCTTAACAACAAACCTACAGTCCCTGTCTTGTTTCCACCGCCTGTATACTGCTGTTCAGAGTATATAGGGCCTGGGGGCCCCACGCCTTTCCTTTTTTTAATTTGGGTGCGGGGTTCCCCTTAATATCCATACAAGACCCAAAGGGCCTGGTAATGGACTGGGGGGGGGGGTACCCATGCCGTTTGTCTCACTGATTTTTATCCATATTGCCGGGACCCGACATTACATTAAAGCCATAAGCAGTTTTAAATTACTTTTATTGCTTTAATAATGTCATTTTGTGCAGGGACTGTTCTAAGCACAGGAAACAGGCATACTATAGACACCCCCCAGGTATGATATTTAAAGGAATACTTCACTTTTTTTTTCAATTTAAGCATCATTAAAACCACTGCTCCCGAAAAAACGTCCGCTTTTAAAACTTTTTTTTTGCATTAATACATGTCCCCTGGGGCAGGACCCGGGTCCCCAAACCCTTTTTAGGACATTAACTTGCATATTAGCCTTTAAAATTAGCACTTTTGATTTTGAACGTTCGAGTCCCATAGACTTGAATGGGGTTCTAAAGTTCGCGCAAACGTTCGGTCCGTTCGCAGGTTTTGATGCGAACCGAACCGGGGGGTGTTCGGCTCATCCCTAACCAGCACCTATGACACCCTTTACCATACCGATTACCCCCCATTCTTCATACAATAAAAACCTGGAATTACTTTAAAATCTCATAGATTGGCAGAATAGCTGCAAGAGTACTGTCAGTAGCTATCCCTTCATACTGTATATGAACCCTACAAAACCACAGACAAGGGTATCCCAATCAGTTATGTTTTGCACTAAACCCCATTGAGACCTTGGCCTCATTTGTCTAATAACCATTTGTGGTTGCCTCCTTGTAGGCAGAAACAAATGTTTAAGTTTATTGTGGCCCACTTTCTAAAAATGTGGGATGACATCAAGCATTCCATTGGCATACAACCCTATTTTTAACCCAGGATTTGCAAACCCAACTGTTATCTGTATGTTTCTTCTTTGTAAACTTGACAAAGTTATAAATATTTATTCAATTAAAGAAATAAAAGTTTTGAATGCAATTAGTTAAAGTGAATAAATATTTTCAGATATCACCCTCTATTCCTTGAAGATCTCTGACTAAGACGGGCAGGGTCAGTTCTCTGAGCGAACCAGGCTCTGCTGCATGAATAATGCACATGCAAACAAGGAACATGCTGACAGGAGGAAGAAGAGAATAATTTTTATGTTTGCTGCTGCATGTTTGCCGTATCATCAAAAGCTAGGTGGGAGGGGGTGGCTAAAATATATTGCTTAAGTGCAGTACAGAAAAGTAGGGTTACCAGAATAGCTGTACCATGTGAAAAGGTGGTGTAAGCCCTGTGAATGGGGAAAATCATATTGGGGGTGTGGCCTGGACAGAGCCTGGATGTGCGGCACCTGGGATATTTTCTTCTTACATGTTTACACATTGAGCCAAGACTCTTGTGCACTCTTTAATGGAAGTCACCAGACCTGGACAGATAAGGAGCCTGCAGCGGCACCCCCAATTTATGATTTTGGTTCGCAGTGTGGAAAGGTGGTATAAATCTCACAGTAGGGAACCTCGGTTGTACTTGAAGAACAACTAGCATTCCACAGCTCAGCAATGACTATTGAGAGAGCAACAAGTTGGTTTGCAGTGTTAGTTAAGACACAAGGCAAATAATTGTAGAGTGGTGCTTAGCTCTACCAAGAGGAGGCAAATACATATACACTGTGCTGACTTTGCCCTCTATGCTTATATAGGTGTCCCATGTTGACATGGTCAATACTGTTTCACCTTCACACACTAGGAGGAGCCTATGTGACAAGAAAGATTTTGATGTAGATCGTGCTGAACTATGGCAGATGTAGTTTGCCGAAGGGAAAGTGGATGAAGAGACAGACTACAATTTCCAGGGAGGCCTGTAAGGGGAGGTAGGGGCGTATCTACTGCCAATAGGACTGGTGAGAAGCCACTTGTGAGTATTACCCACTGCATGCAAAACCCTGAAGGGGACGTTAATTAAGTGCACCACTGTACAGACTGGGCCTCAACAAATAGCCAGCATAAGTTTGGAGTCAAAGGAAACAGACCAATTAAGTACTGACTGCCCCCGTGGTGATCATCCCCTGGGATTGCCCATAGCTGGGGACACCCCTTGTGAACTGAATACCAAGGGCACTTTGGGATGTTCATTGGCTACTGTCTGACAAAGAACCATGGTTTTGCTATGGGTCACTGTGATATACTATATATTGCGATTGCTAATATTGCTTCTTACCTAATACATCCCTGTTGTATAGGTGCTAAGTGTGAGTCACCACAACATAACATAATATGCCAATAACTGCTGACCTGTTTAGAGTGATAACTCTTTGTGTCACCAACTCATATATTTTTGCATGGTTGCTTTCTCTTAATTTCTGACAAAATAATTTAAGCAGCCTGGTCTATTTTTTGATGTCCTTTTCTAGTGCATGTACAGATGTTTGCAGCTATTCTCCACTCAGCCAGGTGTGTCAGAAAGGACAAAGCTGTTTGCAGATTCATAACTCCAGAACAGAGAACCCGATACATCCAGTGGCTCCTTTGGGGGTAAGAACTACATAATTAAACAATTTTGTGTCTCATTAGTAAATATATTTGAGTAACATTTTGAATGCATATTACATAGCCCATAAGCCAACAAGGATAAAGAAAAATTCCTCCATAGGTCCTAAACTGTTTGACCCTGACCCCAATTCAACAGTCCTATGTAATGCTTAGTAAATATAAGGCCATTTTGAATTTCCCTAGAAGTGGAAACAAGTGTAATAAAAGGTGAGGAGAACCTCATGACAGGGGAGCTTCCTTACAGGGGAATCCTCCCCCTCTATCATTGTGAAGAAGGGGAGTGTCTCACCACCGGTAAGCTTCATGACAGGGAAATTCTTCCCCTCTATCACTGAGAATAATGAGTCGAGAACCTCATGACAGGGGAGCTCTTAGCCAAATTACACAGTTCATTGCAGTAGATTTTGGAATTCTCAAGAAAACACAGGTTTCTTCTTGCCTATATTTCTCTGTCAGTCATCTACCCATCTATGGCCACCATATAGTATATATTGAAGAAATAAAAAAGTTCCAAAACTACTGCTTCAAGTTGCACATATGGTTATACAAAGCTGTAAAGACATAACATATAAACCACTTCCTAAGAACTATGGTCAGTTATCATCATGTCACACCATCTATCTCTATGATCCTCTCTAAAGCGATTTTAAGCAGAAACTATAGAAATCTGTGTACAGCTTTAACCTCTATATTTTTCTGAGAACACATTTTGTTTCATTTGAAGTAAAACTCAGTCGGTACATTCATCCTGCATGCATGTTGGAAGGCAGTTCAGGTAGAGCACTGTCTATTTTTCCTTTGTTTCAAGTGTTTAGCCTACTAGACACCCGATTATTTATCATATCATTTTGAGAATCTTCACATGATCAATTTTATGAATATGCATGTAAAAAGCATTTCCTGTTTACGTATTCCATCTACACATAAGCATTTAATGTAAAGAGGAAACATGCTTAGATATTTGAGTAATCACATAATTTATTTTATGAAGACTATCAACTTGCAGTCAGCTGCTGAGCCACAGAAACCTCCTGAATGTTATGCTGTTATGCTGTTATGCTGAATGTTGTGCTGCTCTACCCCCTCCAGTTCACAATGGGAGAACTACAGTGCCTTATAAAAGTATTCATACCCCTTGAAATTTTCCACATTTTGTAATGTTACAACCAAACATGTAAATTTATTTTATTGGGATTTTTTGTGATAGGTCAACACAAAGGCACATGGATGTGAAGTGGAAGGTAAATGATAAATGTTTTTCAAAATTTTTTACAAATAAATATGTGAAAAGTGTGGCATGCATTTGTATTCAGCCCCCTGAATCAATACTTAGTAGAACCACCTTTCGCTGCATTTACAGCTGCAAGTCTTTTTGGGTATGTCTCTACCAGCATCTAGAGAGTGACATTTTTGCCCATTCTTTTTTGTAAAATAGCTCAAGCTCTGTCAGATTGGATGGAGAGTGAGTCTGTAAACAGCAATTTTCAAGTCTTGCCACAGATTCTCAATTGGATTTAGAGATCTGGACTTTGACTGGGCCATTCTAACAGATGAATATGGTTTGATCTAAACCTTTCCATTGTAGCTCTGGCTGTATGTTTAGGGTCATTGCCCTGCTGGGAGGTAAACCTCTGCCCCAGTCTTTTGCAGACTGGTTTTCTTCTAAGATTGCCCTCTATTTGGCTCCATCCACCTTCCCATCAACTGAACAGCTTTCCTGTCCCTGCTGTAGAAAAGCATTGCCCACAACATGATGCTGCCACTTCCATGTTTCACGTGGGGATGGTGTGTTCAGGGTGATGTGCAGTGTTAGTTTTCTGCCACACATAGGGGGTCATTTACTAAGATGAATACTGTGCGCTGGTTCAGACCTTAATTGGTGCGCTGGATAGATCCTTAATTCAGCGTGTGAGCCTGTGCACACACAGGAGTACCTACACGTGAGAATGTTTCCAGCACGATGGGATCGCGCTGGTTCTTGGCGAGGTACAACTCGCGCTCGCTGCAATAGGAAAAACACATCTTCCTTTTAAAGCAGTGCGAGAAACACCAGCATGGGTTCCTCCTCCGGGTGCATGCTAGGCCCTTTGGTCTGGTATGGATTGTAAGGAGATCCCCCTACACCGAAAAAACAGCATGGGGGGTCCCCCAAAATCCATACCAGACCCTTATCCGAGCACTCAGCCCGGCTGGTCAAGAAAGGGGGTGGGGACGAGCCCACTACCAGGCTGCATGCCCTCAACATGGGGGATGGGTACTTTGGGGAAGGGGGGCACGCTGCGGGGCCCCCCCACCCCAAAGCACCTTGTCCCCATGTTGATGAGGACAAGGGCCTCTTCCCGACAACCCTGGTGGTTGGTTGTCGGGGTCTGCGGGCGGGGGGCTTATCAGAATCCGGGAGCCTCCTTTAATAAGGGGGACCCCAGATCCCGGCCCCCCACCCTATGTGAATGAGTATGGGGTACATGGTACCCCTACATATTCACCTGGGGGAGAAGTGTCAAGAAAAAAACACTACACAGGTTTTTAAAGTAATTTATTAGGCAGCTCCGGGGGTCTTCTTCTGACTTCGGGGGTCTTCTTCCACGCTCTCTGCATCTTCTCCCGGTGTCCAGTTCTTCTCTGCGCTGTCCGGCCTCTTCTCCCGGTGTCCGGTATCTTCTGCCGCCCCCCCCACTATCTTCTTCCAGCTCTTTTGCTAGCGGGGGCGCAATCTTCTTCTTCTACGTCGTCGTCTTCTCCCCTCTTCTTCCGATGTTGACACAACACTTTCTCCAGCTGTAATGCTGTCTGCGGGGTGTGCGGCGACTTATATAGGCATGGGGCGTGGTCACCGTGTGATGTCACTGGGTGACCCTGCCTCTTGTGATGTCATATTCCCATCATGCCCGGTGACCCCGCCCCCTCTGACGCATGGGGACTTCCCCAAGGCTTTCCCCGTGACGTCAGAGGGGGCAGACAGGGAAGTCCCCGTACATCAGAGGACACCGGGTGGCCCCGCCCTCCGTAATTTAAGAACCGTCAGAAGACGAGAAGCGTCACACAGCGGGAGCCTCCCATGGATGCGGAGCAGCCTGAGAAGAAGGGAAGAAGACGCCGGCGCCGCGGAGGAAGATGCCGGATGAGAACACTGGAGGAAGAACCAGAAGAACCAAAAGAAGAAGAAGATGAAGATGAAGGAAGAAACCGAAGGAAGATAGAAGAAAGAAGATAGAAGAAAGAAGATGTAAAGAAGAAGACTTTAAAAAAAAGGAATTGTCAAAAACTGTCTCTTGTCATTTTTAACATTTTTGACACTTTTTTTGTGAAATGGTAGGCCCTTACCGTTTCACACAGGGGGGAGGGCTGGGATCTGGGGGTTCCCTTGTTAAAGGGGCTTCCAGATTCCTATAAGCCCCCCGCTCGCAGACCCCCACAACCACCGGGCAAGGGTTGTGGGGATGAGGCACTTGTCCTCATCAACATGGGGACAAGGTGCTTTGCGGGGGACCCCAAAGCACCAACCCAATGTTGAGGGCATGTGGCCTGGTACCGTTCAAGAGGGGGGCGCTCTCTCATCCCCCCCTCTTTTCCTGCGGCTTGTCAGGTTGCGTGCTCGGATAAGGGTGTGGTATGGATTTTTAGAGGGACCCCACGCCATTTTTTTTTAGTTTTGGCACGGGGTTCCCCTTAAAATCCATACCAGACCTGAAGGGCCTGGTATGGATTTTTAGGGGGACCCCACGCCATTTTTTTTTTTGGCGTGGGGTTCCCCTTAATATCCATACCAGACCTGAAGGGCCTGGTATTGAATTTCGGTGGAACCCCACGCACTTTTTTTTCAGAATTTTGTTTTCTTAATGCTGTTTTTGTCAATGAAATTTTATGTGTTTTGCCGGACCGACATTTCATTATAGCCACGAAGTGAAACAGTCTAGAGGTGCGCCCGTTCATCCTATGCAAATGCATTTACTTTACTTGACATTTACTAAGATTTTGCCGGCGCACTGAACCAAAGCGTTTGAACAAGCGCAAATGCCGTTTGAGCATGCGCAGTGTATAAATAAACCTCCCGCAGCTCTAAATGTATTTGCCAGCACTGCCGGCTTGTCAGAAAAAGACACTTTCTTATTCTATTTTGGCCATATTTGTTACTTGGACAGTTAGTACTACACTTCCCCACATCATCCCACATCACCCCCATAATATTGGCACTTCCAGCTTGTTGAAATTTTAAGTTAAAGATGCCTTGCGCTACCCCATTTTTTGGAGTCCCTTGGATTACCGCAGGTGGACATTCCAGATTAGAGGGCTTCACCGGAGATACCCCTCCCAACTCGCCCTGAACCATGGCAAGCAAGTCACTGCAGACGTCACTGTGGATCCCAGGGGGGCCCCTCTGCTCAAACATCTCTCCCTCATTCCCCTCGAGAGGAAGCCTAAACGGCGGAACTATCTAAAGTTGGCATCTCAAATGTTCCTGTACATTACCTGACCGCCCTAGCTGCTGATTCACCCTTTTTACTTGAGATTAAGGTGCAATTTTTGTACCAAATGCTGATAGCGTGTCCCTAAGCGAACTCACTCCCCATGCTGTATCACCTTCCCCCAATAGGTCAACTCATTTGGAGTTTTGTTCCCTTTTTGGGAAATGGCGCTGCTCACTGGCCCTCACCGTCCCCTCCTTTTGGGGGGGTGGGGACTCCCAATCGGCGGCAAAGTTGCACTTGGCTCTGCCCTTAGGGCTTTTTGGGTTTTTTTGTTGTTTTTTTTTATTTTCTGTCTTTTCTTACATGTCCTTTGTGGTTTACACCTGCAATAACTGTGGTCTGTTTTTTAGGCTTTTACTCACACTCAATATGTTCTGTGTGCTACCCCAAGCTGGTCTGGACGTGCTGTGGGCTCCTCCTCCTCTTGCTGGCAGTCGGGTGGCTCCACCTCGTGACCCTCCATCATGGCTAGTTTAAAATTCGTGTCCTACAACGTGCGTGGCCTGGGATCCCGTTCAAAACACAGTAAGTTGTGGCTTGAGGTGAAACGCATGGGGAACATAGTATTTTTTTGCAGGAAACGCACTTCAACACTGACTCGATCCCTCGTCTCCCCACACATCTTGGTACCTTAGCAACTCCCCCCGTCCCAAATAAGGGGGTTTTGCCATAGCGGTCCATAAACACTGTCCCTTTATCTTAACAGATCAACTAATTGACTCCAACGGCAGGTTTGTATTTGTTAAGGGCTCCATTTATACCCGTAGCTTCACGTTTGCAGCTGTGTACGCCCCAAATAACAAACAGCTTACTTTTATAGACTCTGTCTTGGAATCCTTGTCCTCCTTTAAAGAAGGTCAACTTATTCTGGGAGTTGATTTCAATGTCAGCCCTGACCCCCAGCTGGACACATCCTCCAGCCGGTCAACCCATTCGTTTGCCTTTCTGAAACACTTTCGGAAATCATTACAGGTGCACCATTTGGTGGACTGCTGGAGGCTGCTACACCCGGCAGACAGGGAGTAGCAGCTAGTAGCAGCTATTTTCGTCCACACATAACGTCTATACTCGGATAGACTTCCTGCTGATGGACCAGTACTCCCTGGACTCCCTGGCTGGCGCCTCCATTGGCTCCATCACTTTTTCAGATCATGCCCCAGTCTCCATCTCCCTGCGTCCCCTGTCTATGGAGGCATGGACATGGAGCTGGCACTTGAACGAAGGCATTCTGGATGATGCAGTAGCGCAAAAACAGGTATTAGATACCATTTCCTTGTACTTTGCTGGGAACAAAACAGGTGAGGTTGGTATGGGCTCGGTGTGGGAAGGACAAAAAGCGGTTGTCCAAGGGGAGCTGATATCCCAAGGGTCAAGACTAAAGAAAGCCAGAGAAGGGGAATTACAGATTTTATTAGGGAAAATTCGGGCAGCAGAACTGATTCACAAAAGACGCGTCACCCCTGCAATATCATCGGAACTACACTCCCTTAGACAAGATTTAGCCACATTGCTGGACACTAAGATTCGGGCTAGAGCACGTCATGTAGCGCACAAATTCTATGAATTTGGTAATAAATGTGGGCGGTTACTGGCAAGAGCTCTTAAACACCAACGCGACTCGGGACATGTACACAAACTCACCTCAATACCTACAATACCTCACGGAGGCCCAATTCCTGCAGTTGGAGACCTCAATTAGCAAGCAACTGGATACTCCCATTGCCCTTTTGGAGATCAAGGTTGTGATAAAGGACCTTCCTAATGGGAAGAGCCCTGGCCCCAACCACTTTACAAACGCCTATTATAAGAAATTCTCAGAAGTGCTCTCTGAGCCCATGTGTGCGTACTTCACAGCCTTGGCCTCCGGTATAGCCATGCCCAAGGAGGCGCTATTGGCACCTATCACGGTCCTCCCAAAAGAGGGGAAAGATCACACCATGCCAGGGTGTGATCTTTCCCCTCTTTTGGGAGGACCGTGATAGGTGCCAATAGCGCCTCCTTGGGCATGGTTATACCGGAGGCCAAGGCTGTGAAGTACGCACACATGGGCTCAGAGAGCACTTCTGAGAATTTCTTATAATAGGCGTTAAGATTTTGGCAAAAATCTTGGCCAATAGACTCAAACGGATCCTCCCATCAATCATACATCCTGACCAGACGGGGTTCATAATGGGATGGGAGGCGAGGGATAATTCCAATAGAGCACTCCAACTGACACCCCTGTCTTTTGCTTTCCACTGATGCCAAGAAGGCATTTGACAGGGTGGATTGGACTTATATGAGAGCGGTGTTAAATAGGCTTGGCATGGGCCCCAACATGCTCGCATGGATATCCTCCCTCTACAGTTCCCCAACTGCCAAGGTTAAAGTAAATGGCCTACTGTCAGATGCCTTCCCGATTAATAATGGCACACGACAGGGGTGCCCTTTGTCCCCTCTAATTTTTGCTCTAACTCTAGAGCCACTGCTTAACAGACGACGTCCTGTTTTACATCTTGGAACGCCTGATATCGCTGCCCAACATCATGGCAAAATTGAGAGAATTCAATTTGTTATCCAACTTTAAGATAAACTACAACAAATCAGAGATATTGTCACTGAATGTTCCCACGGGTTTATGTACACAGCTGCAGACTGCCTTCTCATTTACTTGGTGTCAGACCTCCCTGAAGTATTTGGGGGTCTACCTGCCCGCGAGATGTTCCCAGCTTTTCACCTGTAATTATGCACCATTGCTCTCTTCTATCAGAATTGATTTGAAGAAATGGGACAAATACCCCTTTTTGTGGATGGGCCGAGTCAGTGTTCTCAAAATGAATGTGCTACCCGGTATCCTTTTTTTCCTGCAGATAGTGCCTATCACTCTGCCTAGGACTTTCTTTTTAACCCTCAACAGCCTGTTTATACAATATATATGTAGTGGAAAATGCCCCCGACTGGCCTTACACACAATACAACACCCCAAAGCAAAAGGAGGCATGGGGGTCCCGATAATCCGCAGATATTATGAGGCCATAGCTCTACAGCGTATCTTAGACTGGTATCACAATGTCCCTCTTAAACTGCGGGTTCCACTTGATAAATTCCTGGCTGGCTGGAACCTGTCACATGCCCCCTGGGTCCCCAGGGAGAACAGGGGTCTTTTGGCGCTGGTCTCTCCTATGGCTTAACATGCTCTGACTATCTGGGATGCCTTGAATAAACAGGGAAAGCTCGCTTTGCCCACTTCCCCCCTGGCACCCCTGTGTGGCTTCCCCTGGTTTATTCCAGGGGAACATCCATGTTTCTTTCGGACATGGACAGCCGATGGAGAGTCCAGATGTGGTAGATTTGTTCAGGACCAAGGCATGTTACCGTTGGCCACACTGAGGGCACAATTCGGCCCCTTCCCAATGGATGAATGGCGCTACAGACAGCTCCGGCACTTTATTAATAGCCTACCCCAAGGGGTCCGTTCCCCTACCTTGACATCTCCCTTTGAATGCTTATGTATGTCAACCTCTGTTATCCCCCATGCTATATCAGTACTATAAGAATTGCTGCAATCTATACATGTTGGGGGAAGCCGGGGTTTATTGGAGAGTGGGAGAAGGACCTTCAGCACGTCTTCACCGAACCCCAGTTAGACCATCTTTATCGCCTCACATACTCAAGCACAGTAGATACCAAAATGCAAGAGAACAGCTATAAAGTTCTAACTAGGTGGTATAGGGTTCCTCCTAAACTTGCCATGATCTACCCGTCTCTCTCAGCCACATGTTGGAGGGAATACGGGCTCAGAGGCTCATTCATCCATATCTGGTGGGAATGCCCCAAATTAGGGCCTATTGGCTGGACATTCACGCTCAGATCAAGATCATCTTAGACCTGGAGCTCCCGGATTCCCCATTGGAATCCTTACTGCACTTCCCCACTATTCCTCTCAGTCATTACCGCAAGTCAATATTACCCCATTTGCTGAATGCAGCCTGAAGGCTAATCCCAATATATTGGAAGAAGCCTCAGATACCCACACGTACGAATGGATAACGCTGGTCAATAACATCATGGCTGCAGAGGAATGGATGGCGAAGTGTAGAGACAAATATGAAAAGTTCTATTCAATATGGGCTACTTGGATACAATATACCAGTCGAGGGGGGATGTCCGCCCCGGGTCCTTCTCAGGTGGAGGACCCCCCCTGATTGTTGGGGTTAGCCCTGGGGGACACCGGGATGGCTCTTTACAGAAAGTAGAGACACAGACAAGCTTTGATAGGCCTAACACAGCTTAAGCTGATCTATTATATAAAGAGGTGTAAGACCCCCCCCCCTTTTTTTTTCTTTTCCTTTACCTTTTGTTTACAGTTTGTTATGTACTAATTTCCATTTCCATGTTTTGGCTCTTCGTTTGGTCCTAGCACCATGGGTCACTGTTGGATCCATGCTTCTGATTGAGGGCCGTAACCTTCCTCAGTGATATCCCATTTGGGAGCAATAGGGGAGATTCATAGATGTGTGAATTTATATTAAGTACTGGTTAGATGATGATAAATATCCCCTTGGATACTGTCTCTCATGTGCGTGTGTCTCTAAGTAATATGTAAATTTGTTTGGCCAAAGAAGAGCCTTCTATGCAATACTTTCTCTACCTTATATATGTTGTACTATGTCTATTTGTATGTTGTTCATTGAAATATTCTTAAAATAAAGATTATATAAAAAAAAAGATGCCATGCACCATGTCTATAGTGGCATACCGGTCACCTCTTCCCGTGCGCCGGGAAGAGAATAGTAAATGGGGGATCGCGCTGTGTTACCGGCGTGCACAGCAAGTCATGGTGCAAATGCTTCATAAATCAGCCCCATAGTGTTTTTCTTTTAAGCCAAAAAGTTCAATTTTGGTCTCACCTGACCAAAGCACCTTCTTCCACATGTTTTCTGTGTCCCCCACATGGCTTCTCACAAACTGCAAACTGACTTCCTTTGGCTTTCTTTCAACAATGGCTTTCTTCTTGCCACTCTTACATAAAAGCCAGATTTGTGGAGTGCACGACTAATGGTTGTCCTGTGGGCAGATTCTCCCACCTGAGCTGTGGATCTCTGCAGTTCCTCCAGAGTTACCATGGGCCTCTTGGCTGCTTCTCTGAATAATGCTCTCCTTGCCTAGTCTGTCAGTTTAGGTGGATGGATGCAGATAAATTGGAATAAACAGTGCTCGTGGGATATAGTGCAACAAAGCCCTAGGGCAATGGATATGTGAAAACAATTAAAACAATATTTTGCAGCAGCTATCACATGGGTAGTAGACCCTATAATATGAAAAAACAATATAAACAGTGCTTGCAAAATGTGAATAATACAATTAATCTGCCATAATATATATGATTTGCATGAATAACTTTATAAATAAAATGTTTGAGTGCTCAAAAGGTGCTCAAAAAGTGCTTCAATGTTATTGCTGGTGCTCCACAATTAAACGGTGCCATGTGCCACACTCCCCTGTTGTGATCCCACTCACCAAATGCCAAGAACCCTCAGCTTTGCAGTCTGGGTCAAAAAGGCTTGGATTCAATCGGATCAATTGAAAGACAAACATTTTCTCTGGAGTCTCTGACTGTGCTGATTTCCATAAAGGTACTCGATCATAATCATGTGGGAGACAGAGAAGGAACTGATAGTGTAGTACTGTATTGAAAGGTAAATGTTGCGCTGGCTAAGCACTACTTACAAGAGACCTAAACACAACAGGTATCAGCCTGGATCTCTGGGTGCGCCGCTGGTTGGCGTGTGTTCCACGGAGGGCAGAAGTGATGTCAGTGGTTCGGGAGACCGGAAGTGCGTCAACGCGTTTCACCCCTCCTCCAGGGCGTCATCAAGGCCACCCAAACACTGCAAAGCTGAGGGTCCTTGCCATTTGGTAATACATACAGGGGGCTGCACATACAGGGGGTTCTTCCAAAGAAGTGGGGTTCTTTAAATAAGTGACACTTCTGCTCTTGCACCATCCATCTGAACATTTTCTTTTCTCTTCACAGGTAAACCTGCGTTTATACCTCCATATACTTTAAACTGAACATTGACTGACTGCTCAAATGCATATTTGGTAAACCTGCGTTTATACCTCCATATACTTTAAACTGAACATTGACTGACTGCTCAAATGCATATTTGATAAACCTGTGTTTATACCTCCATATACTTTAAACTGAACATTGACTGACTGCTCAAATGCATATTTGGTAAATCTGTGTTTGTCACCACTGTTTCAACTCTATCTGTAGCCATGCTTACATTATTTCAATGTTTATTTAACCATTAAGTCTTACCTAAATTATGGGTTCTCTTATCTTTACAATTTTGGCCTTTTAGTCCCCTTGCAGTTTGATTGCGGTGTGAAAGTTGTGCTCTGCTAGCTGTGTTCCTAATATAACCTCTTAATTGATTAATTGCCAGATTCTATCCACACCCAACACACAGTATAAAAACAAGGCCTTCTTTACGGGGGGACACATACAGGGGGCTGCACATACAGGGGGTTCTTCCAAAGAAATGGGGTTCTTTAAATAAGTGGCACTTCTGCTCTTGCACTTCAGCGATTTACACAAAGCAAACTACAACAGACTGCAGATGACCTCAATTCCAAATTATCTCACCTTCCTCTCTGAAACATGCTCTCTTTACCTCTCCTCCTCTTCACAATTGCAGCCTCTCTCCTCAAACTCTATTTTCTTCACCCCTCTGCTCCACCCCACAATCTGTACATATCACCCTCACTTCTCCCCTCCCCCTATTACTGCACTCATCACCTCTTTCTAACTGTAAGCCCACTTGCTAACAAACCCCCCAGGATACTGAAGTATGTCCCCTCATACAAATCATATTCTCATATTACCTCCCTTACTCTTCTGCTTCTCCTAACCGCTGGAGATATTTCCCCAATCCCTGGGCCTCCCTTATTTAACTGTGCCCAACACACCCATCACTATCACCCTACACCCTCTGGCAGTAGTCGCAATCTACGCAATTTAGTCTCCATTCCTCTTCTTTCCAATGCCAACCTCCCTCTCTCCTGCGCCCTCTGGAATGCCCGCTCTGTCTGCAACAAACTCACTGCTGTTCATGACCTCTTTGTCACTAATTCCTTTAATCTACTTGCTCTCACCGAAACCTGGCTCCACGAACATGACACCCCTTCTCCTGCTTCCCTATCCCAGGGTGGCCTTCACTGGACTCACTCCCCTAGGCCTAATGGACGCAAGGGAGGTGGAGTAGGATTCCTCCTATCCCCCCAATGCACCTTCCAGGTTATTCACTCTCCTCCCTCTTTTTCTCTCTCATCATTTGAAGCCCACTGTATACGTCTATTCTCTCCTACTTCCCTAAGAATTGCTGTGATCTACCAGCCCCCTGGACCATTATCAACTTTCCTTGAGGAGTTTTCTGCCTGGCTACCCTACTTTCTCTCTTCAGAAATTCCCACAATCCTTCTCGGTGATTTCAACATCCCTGCTAATACAAACACCCCTGCTACTTCTAAACTCATTAGTCTAACCTCTTCATTTGACCTAAAACAATGGGTACAGGCTTCTACTCACTCTGATGGCAACACCCTTGACCTTGTATTCTCCTACCTATGCACTCCATGCAACTTCTCAAACAATCCTTTTCCTCTCTCCGACCATTACCTTATTAGTTTCTTTCTCCCCCTGTCTTCCACCTTTCCCTCCAATTGCCTAACTATCACCCATAGAAATTTTCGCAACTTCAACTCCTCTCTCCTCTATTATGCTACTGACCACCTCTATCACAAAATCTCTCCCCTGCCCTGCCCCAACCAAGTCATGTCTATCTACAATAAATCCCTGTCTTCCACCCTGGACAAGCTTGCTCCCCTCACTACACGCAGAATCAGGCCTCGACCCCTACAAACCTGCCAAACAGATGACACTAAAATTCTCAAAAAACGTAGTCGCGCTCTTGAGCGTCTGTGGCACAAGACTAAGTCTCTCAAAGAGTTCAACCAATACAAATCTGCCCTCCAAAAATACTATTCTTTCCTCCACACTGCCAAGCAAACCTATTTTACAGCTTTTATTAACACCTTCTCACCCAGTCCCCGTAAACTCTTCTCTACCTTCAACTCTCTACTTCGTCCTCCACCGCCTCCACCCACTGACTCACTCACTGCCCAGGAGATTGCTAATCACTTCAAAAACAAGATTGATACAATCCGCGATGAAATCTCCACTCTACAGGTATCTCCCGCAGCTAAGACCCCATATCAACAGGTACAACTGACACTCCCCCTATTCAAATCTGCTACTACAGACGAAGTTGCTAAACTCCTTTCTATCGCCTACCTAACCACCTGTCCCCTGGACCCTATTCCCTCTCATATGCTACGGTCGCCCTCTGACTCCATCCTACACTCTCTAACCCACATCTTCAATCTCTCCCTCACCTCTGGCATCTTCCCCAATGCTCTAAAACATGCACTGGTCACCCCCATACTTAAAAAGTTGTTCTTGGACCCTACCAATCTTAACAACCTACACCCTATCTCCTTGCTCCCCTTTTCCTCTAAACTCCTTGAACGCCTGGTTTACAACCAACTGAGTGACCACCTCATTAAAAACAACCTTCTTGATCCCCTTCAATCTGGATTTCGCCCTAAACACTCCACAGAAACTGCTCTTTTAAAACTCACAAATGACCTACTAACTGCAAAAACCAACAGACACTATTCTGTACTCCTACTTCTGGATCTTTCAGCTGCCTTTGACACGGTTGACCACCCCCTCCTCCTCAAAAAACTTTACTCCCTCAGTCTCCGTGACTGTGCTCTTCAGTGACTCTCATCTTACCTATTCCAATGCACCTTCAGTGTCACTTACAGGTTCTGTTCTTGAACCTCTTTTATTTTCAATCTACACCTCTTCCCTGGGTCAGCTGATAGCCTCTCACGGCTTTCAATATAATTTCTACACTGACGACACACAAATCTATCTCTCCACCCCTCAACTCACTCCATCAGTCTCCTCACGCATCACTACTTTACTAACCGACATATCTGTATGGATGTCACACCACTTCCTCAAACTCAATTTGTCCAAAACCGAGCTTATAATATTTTCTCCCCCACGTGCCTCTTCCCCTGACTTGTCTGTCAAGAGCAATGGCACAACCATCCACCCATCCCCACATGTCAGGGTACTAGGTGTTATCCTGGATTCTGAACTCTCCTTTCAGCCCCACATCCAATCACTTTCCTAAGCTTGCCCCCTCAACCTCCGCAACATCTCTAAACTACGTCCCTTTCTAACCAATGAAACCACAAAGCTCCTGATTCACTCCCTGGTTATCTCTTGCCTCGACTGCTGCAACTCCCTCCTCATTGGCTTACCTTTAAATAGACTATCCCCCCTTCAGTTCATCATGAATGCTGCTGCCATCCACCTTACAAACCGCTCAGTGTCTGCTACCCCTCTCTGCCAATCCCTCCATTGGCTGCCACTCGGCCAACTAATTAAATTCAAAATACTAACAATAAGTTACAAAGCCATCCACAACTCTGCCCCCAGCTACATCACTAGCCTAGTCTCAAAATACCAACCTAATCACCCTCTCCGTTCCTCCCAGGAGCTCCTGCTCTCTAGCTCCCTCATCACCTCCTCCCATATCCGCCTCCAGGACTTCTCCCGAGCCTCGCCCATCCTCTGGAATTCCCTATCCCAATCTGTCAGACTGTCTCCAAATGTATCCACTTTTAGGCGATCCCTGAAAACTTTCCTCTTCAGAGAAGCCTATCCTGCCTCCATCTAACAAATGCACTGTTTTCTCCATTAGCTCATCCCCCACAGCTATTACCCTTTTGTATAACTTGACCCTCCCTCCTAGATTGTAAGCTCTAACGAGCAGGGCCCTCTGATTCCTCCTGTATTGCATTGTATTGTACTTGTACTGTCCTCCCTAATGTTGTAAAGCACTGCGTAAACTGTTGGCGCTATATAAATCCTGTATAATAATAAATAATAATTTGGTGAGTGGGGTCACAACAGGGGAGAGTGGCACACTGTACCGTTTAATCGTGGACCAGCAGCAATAACATTGAAGCACTTATGCACTTTTTGTGCACCTTTTGAGAACTCAGCACTTTTTTTATAGAGTTATTAATGCAAATCATGTATATTATGGCAGATTAATTGTATTCATTCATGTTTTGCATGCGCTATTTATATTTTTTTTCATAGTTTAGGTAGATGGCCATATCTTAGTAGGTTTGCACTTGTGCCATACTCTTTCCATTTTCGGATTATGGATTGAACAGTGCTCCACAACTTTATCCCTGACCTGTCTGGTGTGTTCCTTGGCTTTCATGATGCTGTTTGTTCACTAAGGTTCTCTAACAAATCTCTGAGGGCTTCACAGAACAGCTGTATTTATACTGAGATCAAATTACACACAGGCGGACTATATTTACTAATTAGGTGATTTCTGAGAGCAATTGGTTCCACTAGATTTTAGTTAGGGGTATCAGAGAAAAGGGGGCTGAATACAAATGCACACCACACTTTTCACATATTTATTTGTAAAAACATTTTAAAACCATTTATCAGTATCTTTCCCCCCTCACAATTATGTTTGTGTTGGTCTATCACATAAAATCCCAATAAAATACATTTATGTTTTTGGTTGTAACATGACAAAATGTGTAAAATTTCAAGGGGTATATAGTGACTGTATAGTCAGAAAAGTCTACGGATTCTTATGCAATACACTGAGGATCATGGGACTTGAAGTCAAGGAAGTAAGCTGTGGAACTTATGGATCCTTTGCACTTTAATTCCCAAGAGACATTGGGGCAATGAGGAGCAGGGGAGCTGCTTTTCTGAGACTGTTCTGCTAGGTTCTCCCTCTTGGGGCCAGGGGAACTGATGAGGGCACACCTGCTGCATACTGACCAGATTTCTGAGAGGCCAGACCAGCAGAGACACCCAGGGCAGCACAGTACTGATCGCAGCAATCATATGCACAGTTGTCGCAGGAAGGCCAGAGCATTCTCTCACCCTTTACTTCCAAACGCTGACTTCTGTGGAGAGACTGCACATTTAATTGGTCTGGGCCTAGCATAGTCTTTATTAATGCAGTTTTGCAGTAGAGTTCCTGTATTGGGTAAATCACGCTTTATTACTCCTCTCTGCTGCATTTTAGTTGACCTTGCTACTGTTTATGCTGATCTGAATGCCAAGTGTCATCTTATGCCTAGTCTTTATCACGAATTACCCTGTATGCTAAATTGTGTTATTACCATTGTTAACCCGTTTCTTTGCTGACTTCATTACCAACCAAATCAGGTGACAATATATTAAAGTGGGGGTCCACCTAAACCGCCAAAAAAAAAAATATTAAAAGCCAGCAGCTACAAATACTGCAGCTGCTGACTTTTAATAGATGGCCACTTACCTGTCCCAGGGTCCAGCGATGTCGGCAGGCGACGCCGAGAACCCGCTCGGTTCTCGGCAGCTGCCGCCGCCATCCTAGGTGAGGGAATCAGGAAGTTAAGCGTTGCGGCTTCACTTCCCGGTTCCCTACTGCGCATGCGCGAGTCGCGCTGCGCATCGTAACTGGTCCCCGCTATCTCCTGGGAGCTGTGTGTTTCCCAGGAGACAGCGCGGAGGGACAGGAAGAGGCATAGACTCCCATGGGAGTCTATGCCGGAAGTGGGTGCAAATACCTGTCTTAGACAGGTATCTGCACCCCCCTCCCCCCTGAAAGGTGCCAAATGTGACACCGGAGGGGGGAAGGGTTCAGAAAAGCGGAAGTTCCATTTTTGTGTGGAACTCCGCTTTAAGTTTGCCGTTACTAACTGGCGCAGTGACTGTTTCTTTGATATAGTATTACTACTGGGTGCTAAGTATTACTTTCAGTAATTTTTTTTTTTGATATTGCATGAATTGTACACTCAACCTAGTGTGTCAGAGGGCCTGAAGTTATTAAAGTGTTACTAAACCCACAACAGTAAAATCAGTGTGTACAGTATATGCAATAAAGTGTGCTTGTTATACTCACTGGGGAACCTAAGGGGTTAATTCTCTGCATTGTGTAAAAAGGCTCTGTGATCCTGTATGCACAGATCCTCCTCTTCTGGCACTGTCTCCAAAACTTGTCCAGATAAGACAGAGTTACTGGAGTCAGGCTGCACATGCTCAGTTTGGTGTGTATTGCTAGAAAGTTTTTTTTTCCTGGGAAAGTGCATGTGATCAGCACAGGGCCAATCAGCACTATCTAGACAGAGGGTCAGGGGTCCTGCATCCTGATAGGTCAGCGAGTGCAGTATGAAAACTCCTCCTAAAAGCTTTAACCAGGCATTGATGAAAGCCACAAGACTGCTACTGTAAATACTGCTGATGAGAAAAGGTATTTAGCAGTTTATACTAAAATTATTGCCTTTCCATGTTCTGTGTACTGTGGGAGACCAGATAAAATGATTGCAGGATCATGGGTTTCGTAACACTTTAAGGTCAAGGCTTACAGCAGAGGACCCAACCTCTTACAGGGATAGCACTACAAACTCTTTTAGTAAATATGCAAAATTATATGATGAATAATGGGGTGTCTAGTAGGCTAAATACATGACATAAAGGAAAAAGAGACAATACTTTGCCTGAGCTGGCTGCTAACTCACATGCAGAATGAATGTACTGACTGAGTTCTTCTTCAAATGAAACAAAATGTGTTCTCAGAAAAATATAGAAGCTGACATTTCTAAGCCCTTTCTGAAAATTCTGACTGCCCATGACTTCATTATGTTCTGGTTCACTGATCTGTAATAAAGTACATGGATCAGGAAAATCAGAACTTTTTTTTTTTGCATACTTGCTCCTAGTACTGAAGCCACCGTATAGTCCTGACAAGTTTGCTTTAAGAAGCATCAAAAGGTTGGTTTAGAAATAATTTCTTCATGCTTTTTCCTTTGCCAGCTTATTTGTCGATAGTGGAAACTACAGATTACAAAGACCATACAGATCCACATTTGCATTAACAAAACACAGTAGCTTGAATGAATGCGTGGAAAATCACTAAGAATCTCTATTTAGTGAGGCATCTTTGGAAATAAAATGGCATTAAATAGAGTTTTTGAAAAGCCTACAAAACTCCTCTCTGAGTCAATTTCATGAGTGATTATTCATGCATTCTGGCTGTGATACTATTTTTACTGGTAATAACAGCTATAACAGCAACAGAATTGCAACAATCTGACCACGGTGTTTACAGCAGTTATATCTAAATTAACTTTACTTATTGCTGTTTCTTATTGGAGGATAGGTTCCATATCTTTATTTTTGAATGCTGCATGTTGTTCTTATTGTGCAACAAAATGCACTTTTCACCTAACGACTGCTGTGTGATGGGCCTTATGGATATAATTTGTAGAAATTGCTTTTACTGTTCACTGCATGCTTTTATTCCGTTTATTATAATGTCTTCAATCACAAATGCACAATTTTTTCGGCTTGCCTCGTCAGTTCATTCATCAGTACTGGTAATGGAGGAAATTTCTGTGCTGCCAGCAGGTTTAGGGTCAATTATGACTTACAAAGAACAGTGAAAACACTTTATCCTGTTTATTTTTGAATCATGAATATTGTTTTTTAGAGCTTACATAGAATAATACAATGTATATATTTTAATTCAAACAATATATACTGTACTTCAAGCATTATTGGTTCATGACATTTAAATTCATTTGTTCGCTAACTTTTAGGCACCATTTACATCTGGGAATTTTGTCAGGCGTATGTCCAAGCATGACAATGCTCAACAGGTAGAATCACATTTGTGTCAATAGCGTCTGTTCACATTGTAACACTTTGTCACTTTTTAGTTTGTTGTCTATGACTAGATTAAGCTCTGGAGCTCCTTTGGGGCAGAGTTACGTGTTTTTGGTCTTTATAGACTTCAACTGGAGCACCTGAAAACTAGCATTTTTCACACACAGTTTCTTGCCTCTATGTCTCCTAGAAACTGACTTTTCACTTGCTAATCCCTGAAAATGTCTAAAAAAAATGCGTACAATCACACATATAAAATGCTCCAAAAATGTTTGAACAGGTTCAAGCTCAACTGTGAAACCAGGCTTATGGTGACACATCACCAAGACTCAACTCTCCTTCTCTTACGGTGTTGCTCCCTCGTTTTATTGAATTGGCATTATTAATAGAGGTTCCAGAGCCAACCCTTTTCACTGCTCACAGGCCAGTCTGTCTTCTCCACTGCAATCTATCATCCAAAAAATGGGTTGCACACTGAAAATGTTCAACTCCAGACAAGGTTTATTGCAATGATAGGACATCGTTCACTACTACCCAAAGCCATGTCCCCAACATGTTTCACCCACAGCGGGGCATAATCATGGGGAGTGATGTACTGTCATTGCAATAAACCTTGGCTGGAGTTGAATGTCTTTGGTGTGTGGCCCATTATTTGGACGGTGGATTGCAGTAGATGGTGCATTTCAGTCTTAATCCTTTTAGCCTAGTGATTTTTCAAGCTATTGTATTTTGTTAATGTGAATGTGGATTTATAAGGTCTTTGTAATATGCAGTTTCCTCCATATTCACGAATAAGCTGGAAAGAAATCAGAGGGAGGGACTTCCACCAGACACAGTGACAGCTGTATCTCTGGTGATTGTGCCACTGCCATTGCTTCATCAGTGTCAGAATCATCTGAAATAAACCTGCCAGTGTCAACCTGCAAAATCGCAAATCAATTGCCACAAATCTACCTAAACACAAGAACCTTTGTTGAAATAATTGCAAAGTTTAACCCAATTCCCTATTGTTTCTTTGTTGAAAGATCAAGAATTACATCACAAAACCTATGAAAAAAAAATCAGCTGACATGCTTTGTGTACGTTTCAGGGGAACAGAGATGTTCATTGTCCTCTACAAACCTTTAGCCTCATTTATTCAAGCTCAACATGATGTAGCATTGTGAATCAAGAATGAGATAAGAAAAGGACAGGTTAAGCTATACTCTGCTCTCATCATGTTGGTGCACTGTGCAATACAGTGCTGAGAAAAAAGCAGTAGACAATGTTGATGTTACTGGCAATGAAAAAAAATGCATTTTTAAGTACACATTTTCAGCTGATTCTATGCTCTTTATGTAGCATGACAAAATAAGATGGTGCTCTAGTATACAATATAACATATAAGTTATGACTAATACACTGTGAGCTTTATTGTAGACATGTGCGGTTCGTTTCGTTCTGAATTAAAATTCAGATGAATTTTTGTTATTCGGAAATTCTGATATTTCCAAATTAGAATAGTACCAAATTTAAATGAATCCGAAATAATGAAATTCAAATTCAGATGAAATTCGAATTGTTTTCAAATATTTTTCGAATACTTTTCGAATTTTAAAAAGTTTTCAAATTCAAATTCGAAAACTTTTCGAATTCAAATAGTTTTCAAATTCGAAAACTTTTCAAATTCAAATAGTTTTCCAATTTCCAAAGAGAATAAAATAGAATAGAAAATAAAGGAATAGAATAGATTCTATTCTATTCCTTTATTTTCTTTTTTTTTTTCCACAAAAGATTTTTATTGAAGGGAAAGAAAATTGCATGTACATTACGTTTAACATATTATCTAAAGAAGCATCCATGACAGGGTTTCATATTGGTGAAACAAAGAATGTTATTACAGCATGAGTCTTGGAGAAAAGAACCGCAGGGTTCTTTGAAACAGAATAAGTCATATAAGAGTATAAACACTGTACGAATTTTTGTACATCTTAAATTGAGACATCAAAATTGAAACAAGTGGTGTTGTAACTGGTTGCAATCCAAGGGGACCACTATCAACAGGTCCAACCATGCCATTGAGAAAAACATTAAATTTGTTTTTTATGTGGTAAGGCAAGGTTCATGTGTCTCTGGTGGGGGAACTAATCGCTTTTGGCCAGTTATTTCGGTATGGTGACATAGAGATGATGTAGGGAGATAAGAATAAGTGAAAAGAAGACTTGGTAGGGGGGAACTGTCTTGAACTGTGTCCAGCAAGCCCAAATATTAGTGAATTTCTGTATGTGGTCTTGAGAGCTGTAGATCATTTCCTCCATCTCCTCTATCCTAGCAACCCTGGTTAGCCATTCCCAGATGGTTGGGCTGTTGGTTGACCACCAATGAACGGGAATGCAGAGTTTGGCTGCATTGACCATGTGCATGGCTAGTGATTTATGGTAGTATTGTTTAGGAAGGGTTGTATGATGAAGGAGATATAGCGCAGGGTTGTAGTCCAGGGTGTAGGTGGTGATGCGTGTTATCATGGAGTGCACCTTCCTCTCTATTCCTTTATTTTCTATTCTATTTTTTTTTTAAACTATTCGATTGATTCAAAAACTTTTCGAACCGATTCGAAAATGAACGAAACGAATCCCAAAAATGAATTAAACGAATGAAACTAATTTAACTAAACAAATTTATGCAAATAACGAATCGAAATGAAACAAAACAATTTTTTGCGTTCTGCACATGTCTACTTTTGTGACTCCACTAAAGGAGGACGCAACAAGGAAGGATACAAATATAATTTAGTTCATGATCAGGTAAAATATGAATTAAATCAGAAAGTCAGGCTGTCTGCAGTGTATAGTCATTCTCAATAGAAATGGACTAGTTCAAATTTGGTGGGGTATAGTAGAATTTGCCCACATCCCTATTGTAGACAGCGAAACAAAAACAGAAACGCTCTGGTGCAAAAACTCCAATTTAAAGGTAAACAAGATAATTATATAAAAAATTTGATTTTAATCATACAAAAGGTAAAATAGGACATAGAATTGACTGTGTCAGACAAAATACATTATGACAATACATAAATGATGAGTAACATAGTAGGGATGAAATCACAACCACTATTTGAAACCACTCTTGTTGTAATGAACAAGGTGGTACCCAACGCGTTTCAAGGTCATGCGTTTGTCCTCTTCATCAGGGAAAGTGGTGGAATTATCTATGATATCTACAATATGTAGAACAGAGAAAAAAATGAGTAAAAAGCACATAAATACATGTAATATATAAATATAAGTATATAGATTTATATGTATTACATGTATTTATGTGCTTTTGACTCATTAGTTACAACCTAACCATTAAAATAGTCATAGATACAGCAGCTTTACCCCAGATGCCTGCATACTGAGATGTGCCTATTTTAATCATCAACCATGTGAGTTGCTAAATGTTGTACCTTCGTTAATTGTAACCATATTGCTACACTTAGAGGCACCTCTTTTCTCTTTTATACTCAGTTGTGAAGTGACGCTAGTTGTATATCAAGACATCGCTTGTATAAAAAGTCAAATTTTAGTAAAAAATTTTGCTTGTCTTGCAAAACGCTCTCAAACCAAGTTACTCTCAAACCAAGGTTTTACTGTATTATTATTATTATTATTATTTCATGTTAATCATCCAGCTTCACTGACCCAAATCAATCTACAGCTAGTGAATCAGAGGCCCAGTATAACTTTCTAACTTAGTTAGTTTCTAACTAAGTAGAATTGATCAGAAAAATTAAAAATTCCATTATTAATCAGCAATTGCAGCTCCCATATCATGGCTTGTTCACTTTAAAAGAATTAAATGAAGCACACCACACATCCAAGGAGTTTTGTTCGTATTCTTCTTCAAGATTCTGAAATACAGTTAAAGAATGGGAATATGGGGTGATCCTTCGGTTACTACAAACTTCTGGAGTTGACAACTGTATTCTTCAGATATGACATTACACAGTGAGTGTATGGCTAATCTCTTCCAAGTTTGGTCAAGAGTCATCTTTTAAAGTAGACTTGAATTTAAAAAGTAAGGGTTTGTTAAAAGAAAAACTAAAAAGGTTACTTGAGCCTATGGAGTACCCTTAAGGTTTTACATTTCTCTTCAATCTATCATGAAAAACAGCTGTGCACTAGCAGTTCTTGTGCCCGGGGGCGGACTGACCATTCGGGCACTCGGGCACTGCCCGAGGGCCCCATGCCACTAAGGGGCCCCATCAGGGTTGCCAGCCTCAATAAAACCAGGGACAGTATGTAAAAATCTGTGTTTTTTTAAACTCCCAAGATTATAGCTGCCCCGCCTCTCCAGTACCTTTTCAGTGTGTGTATGTGTATTCTGTGTGTGTATACTGTTTGTGTACATTGTGTGTCTGTGTGTGTATACTGTGTGTGTGTATACTGTGTGGCCCCATAATCTATTGCCTAGGGGCCCCATAATCTCCTATTGCCTGGGGGCCACATAATCTCCTATTGCCCAGGGGCCACATAATCTTCTCCTATTGCCTGGGGGCCACATAATCTTCTCCTATTGCCTGGGGGCCCCATAATCTCCTATTGCCCGGGGGCCTCATGAGTTGTCAGTCCGCCCCTGCTTGTGCCTTGACCCTCATAGCTGTATATCTGCCATGTGAGATCTAAAGCACTGCTGCCTCTGACTTACAATATTTGCAGTTACATTAGATAATGTTGTTAATGTGCTGCTCACTGTTCTTCCTGGAGAGAAAGCTGTGCCTGAAGGCCTGAAATTAAAGGATTTCCCTACTTCTGCTTCATTCTGCGCTTTTTAAGCCTCTCCAGCTTAGACAGGCAGCTTTGACATGAGGAAGCAAAGCCCTGGTCTCCTAAGGCTACAGTCACATGGATGTTCAGCCACAGTGTATATGACAGCAGCAGGAATGTACTGATTTCTGCTGCTGGGTTTGTCTGAGTTGTGAGCTTCAACTACTGTGTCCATACACTCCAATGATAGGCGGTCTGTGACTGAAGCTATTCCTGTTCGCACAGCCAATTACCAAATTCGCAACTGGACAGCCTGCCATTGCAGTGTACAGACCTGGTGGCCACTGTTATCCGCACACAGCTGTCAAACCCAGCAACAGAAATCAGTAGAGTCCTCCTGCTGAGATTCACATCATGGCTAAATGCCTGTGCATAACAAGATGGCCATCTCCACACACAGACACAGTGCAGAAAGTGGCATGGAAAGTTAGAAATGAGGAAAGGTTAGCTGCAGAGAGCCCACAAGTAATTCTGGTGATAAGTCTTTTGCTTGTCTTGCACTGTACATGTCCTCTTTAAAGTGTATAGTCGGATTTAGTGTACGTTTTTGGAATTTGTTTTGTCCTGTATCACTCAAATGTTTTGGTAAAGTGGCCTACGTACCACAAAATGAAAAGAAAAGTTAAAAATAAAAAGTTCTCTACAAAGAGTGGGTGCATTATATTTAATCTCTGTGTGGTTTCTATATTTCTTATTGACAACCTTTCCACCACAAATTCCCTTTTCTTTTTTCTAGCCCTTCTACAGTTCACTGCTGACTATATACAACTGGAGGGAAAACAACAAAATAGCAAAACAGCATGAACAAACATAAAGTCACATATCAATCTACGCAGACAGTACATACAGCTTGCTAAGAAAAATGAGTCAGGAACTTCACTTGTGAAACTTGCTTTATTTATTGAAAAATAGTTTACTTTTTCAAATTGTCTAAAAGTTTGAAATGCTTTGCAAATTCAATTTCATGGTTGTTTTTTCATGCATTCTCATCATTGCAAGTTTCCTGTAATACTAACAATACTGTCATTGTTAATATTAGAGTATTTACAGCTATTTGTTACTGCCAGGAAATAATATTAAAAAAGACTTTGCCAGGAATATATATATAAATGTAGCACATAACAACATTTCAGTGTATTTACAATAACAACAATCATTTTGCAGTTAAAAGTGTAGGGCCTGATTCATTGAAACAAAAACAAAAAAAACGGAAAACTAAAATACATTGGGAGTGGATCTACAGCGGTGATGTCATTATGCCTGCCGCAATTTCATATCTGTATTTTGTAGGTAGTTTTAACCGTATTAAATGTTGGAATTTTTAAACTACTACACTATGGGGGTTATTTACGAAAGGCAAATCCACTTTGCACTACAAGTGCAAACTACAAGTGCAAAGTGCACTTGAAATTGCACTGAAAGTGCACTTGGAAGTGCAGTCGCTGTAGATGCAAGAAAAGCAAAAAAAACAGCATTTTAGCTTGCACATGATTGGATGATAAAATCAGCAGAACTTCCCCTCATTTCAGATCTTCCCCTCAGATTTACAGTGACTGCACTTCCAATTACACTTTCAGTGCAATTTCAAGTGTACTTTGCACTTGTAGTTTGCACTTGTAGTGCAAAGTGGATTTGCCTTTCGTAAATAACCCCCTATATGTTTCTCCTTTGCCTTTATCTTTTACTGAGTTATATGTGTGGACTGCCCTGGCTGTCTGGAAACCTCTCTTTTGAATCTTGGACTTCTCCATCAATCCACCCCAGTGGGATATTTCCAAAAATGCAGCCAGACCTCCATCTTTGAGTTCATACAGTGGGGACGGAAAGTATTCAGAAATTTTTTACTCTTTGTTATATTGCAGCCATTTTCTAAAATCATTCAAGTTCATTTTTTTTCCTCATTAATGTACACACAGCACCCCATATTGACAGAAAAACACAGAATTGTTGACATTTTTGCATATTTATTAAAAAAGAAAAACTGAAATCTCACATGGTCCTAAGTATTCCGACCCTTTGCTCAGTATTTAGTAGAAGCACCTTTTTGATCTAATACAGCGATGAGACTTTTCGGGAAAGATGCAACAAGTTTTTCACACCTGGAATTGGGGATCCTCTGCCATTCCTCCTTGCAGATCCTCTCCAGTTCTGTCAGGTTGGATGGTAAACGTTGGTGGACAGCTATTTTTAGGTCTCTCCAGAGATGCTCAATTGGGTTTAAGTCAGGGCTCTGGCTGGGCCATTCAAGAACAGTCACGGAGTTGTTGTGAAGCCACTCCTTCATTATTTTAGCTGTGTGCTTAGGGTCATTGTCTTGTTGGAAGGTAAACCTTTGGCCCAGTCTGAGGTCCTGAGCACTCTGGATATCGTCCAGGATATCCCTGAACTTGGCCGTATTCATCTTTCCCTCGATTGCAACCAGTCGTCCTGTCATTGCAGCTGAAAAACACCCCCACAGCATGATGCTGCCACCACCATACTTCACTGTTGGGACTGTATTGGACAGGTGATGAGCAGTGCCTGGCTTTCTCCACACATAACGCTTAGAATTAAGGCCAAAAAGTTCTATCTTGCTCTCCCATAAAGCCCCTGGTGGAGGCCTGCAGTGATGGTTGACTTTCTACAACTTTCTCCCATCTCCCGACTGCATCTCTGGAGCTCAGCCACAGTGATCTTTGGGTACTTCTTTACCTCTCTCACCAAGGCTCTTCTCCCCCGATAGCTCAGTTTGGCCGGAAGGCCAGCTTTAGGAAAGGTTCTGGTTGTCCCAAACATCTTCCATTTAAGGATTATGGAGGCCACTGTGCTCTTAGGAACCTTAAGTGCAGCAGTATTTTTTTGTAACCTTGGCCAGATCTGTGCCTTGCCACAATTCTGTCTCTGAGCTCTTCAGGCAGTTCCTTTCACCTCATGATTCTCATTTGCTCTGACATGCACTGTGAGCTGTAAGGTCTTATATAGACAGGTGTGTGGCTTTCTTAATCAAGTCCAAACAGTATAATCAAACACAGCTGGACTCAAATGAAGGTGTAGAACCATCTCAAGGATGATCAGAAGAAATGGACAGCACCTAAATTAAATATATGAGTGTCACAGCAAAGGGTCTGAATACGTAAGACCATGTGATATTTCAGTTTGTCTTTTTTAATAAATCTGCAAAAATGTCAACAATTCTGTGTTTTTGTGTCAATATGGGGTGCTGTGTGTACATTAATGAGGAAAAAAATGAACTTAAATGATTTTAGCAAATGGCTGCAATATAACAATCAGTGAAAAATTTAAGGGGGTCTGAATACTTTCCATCCCCACTGTACCTGCTGGTAAGCGGCTTGTGAGTGGGGTGTGCACCCGGATGTGGAGTGCTGTATATTTACACTGGATCACTGGATTCCGGCGACATTTGTTTTCTGATGGACTGTATGCACTTAGCATTTTTTTCCCTATGATGGACTTTCTCTGGAGATTTATATATTTATTTATTTATATATGGGACACATATCAGTTCATAATTGCAAGGGGGTTTATAAATATAAACCGTGCCGAAACTTCACACAGGGTGAGGGCTGGAACCAATTCTGTATAAGGGGACACCTTGCGTATGGATCTTCTAGGTTTCAAATGCAGACAACACGTAGTAGAAATGAATATCCTTACCGGAAAGGGTGGACACAGTCACCATACGGTGGGGTGTCTTACAGGCTTGGGGGATCCAACGATCCCGAGGGTATCTGGCTGAAGAGGTCCCAATGTGAAGTCGCATCTAAGATGACCAACACCATTCGATGGTATGGGGGTTCTCAATCAATCCGGATATCTTCCTCCGATGGAAGGAGTATGCCAGGAGAACTCGTTAAAGCTCAACAGAGTCCCATTCATGAAAGGAGACAAGAATAAAAAATTCTCTACATAGGGCATGAATCCGTTAAGAAAAGGCTTTTACTGAAAAGCTACAAGGAGTGCTGGACAATGCACTATGATAAAAAAACATGATCACGAAGAGAATAAAACAAAATCAAGTAAAATCGCGTGATAGCAGGGCATCTATAGGCATTAAGGCATTGTTGAGCTTTAACAAGTTCTCCTGGCATACTCCTTCCATCGGAGGAAGATATCCGGATTGATCGAGAACCCCCCATACCATCGAATGGTGTTGGTCATCTTAGATGCGACTTCACATCGGGACCTCTTCAGCCAGATACCCTCGGGATCGTTGGATCCCCCAAGCCTGTAAGACACTCCACCGTATGGTGACTGTGTCCACCCTTTCCGGTAAGGATATTCATTTCTACTACGTGTTGTCTTCATTTGAAAGTAGAAGATCCATACGCAAGGTGTCCCCTTATACAGAATTGGTTTCCGCCCTAACCCCGTTTGAAGTTGCAGTTATGAACTGATACACTGTTCACTATATTTATGGACTTTTTCTTTTTTATTCATAAGTTAGAGGTTTACCTTTGATACACATAACCTAAGAGATATTGGTTGTACTTATAGCACTTTTTTACAGTCACATGTTGAAAATGTAATTGCACTTTTTAGCGCTGCATGTGTCCCATATATATCCATTTGTACACTGTCTACCACACTGTTACATGCTGGCGGCTATCACTTGTATATTTTCGTAATTATTGAATAATTTTATTAAATATTTATTTATTTGCACATATTAATGATGGATTTATCTTTTTCTAAGGACTGAAGTATATCATCTTTTGATTGGATAATATTTTATGTATGTGTGCATTAGCACTTTATTTTTGGGTATCACAACACACATCTGGTTGTATACTTTTGGAGTTGTTGCCCATTGTAAGCAATCAGGAATCTTGTTTAATAGCTTACGTGGAAGGATTTTACATGTTGACTATTCTTCATCTTCACCAGTCATACTGTAGCTGCTAATGGTCATGGAGATGGGAAGAGAGGGGTATATTGCACATTTCTTTCTGAAAATTTTAGTTGCCTGGCTATCATGCTGACCCTTTCACTTCACTACTGACCCAAAGCTAGTATACAGATTGCTAGTTCTGACTTTATTGGTTGCGTGTTTTTTCTGGCTCAGTGACCCAAAATATTGAATCCAATGATTGCAAGCCAAGAGGTTGGGAATGACAGTGCTCCAATAATTACAGAATTAGCTCAAATGATAAAAAAAAAATCACAATCCTTCTAGAGACAGGCTTCTGCAAGGAGCATGGTCTGCTGCTAGTTGGAAGCCTCTTGTTCATACTTTCCACAAAGTACACTGGACCTGTAACCACTTTCCGCCTGGCCTATAGCAAAATGACGGCTGCGCAGTGGTTCCACTATCCAGACATATCATATGAGGTCTTTCAGGATAACACCCCGCGCGCGCCCACGGGGGCGCGCAGAGATAGGTGGTGCGGCGTGTCAGTCTGACACACCGCAACACCGATCTCGGTAAAGAGTCTCTGACGGAGACTCTTTACCACATGATCAGCTGTGCCCAATCAAAGCTGATCACGGTGTAAACAGGAAGAGCCATGTATCGACTTTTCCTCACTTGCGTCTGACAGACGCGAGTAGAGGAAAGCCGATACATGGCTCTCCTGACGGGGGGTCTGCGCTGATTGATTATCAGCTCAGCCCCCCGAGAATGCCCACCCAGGACCACCAGGGATGCCATCAGGACCACCATGGATGCCCACCACTGATGACCACCAGGTATGCCACCCATGACCACCAGGGATGCCAATCAGCTCCCATAAATTATGCCAATCAGCACCCATATATGATGCCAATCAGTGCCCATCAGTAATGCCTGCCAGTGCCTGTTTTAAGTGATGTCCATCAGTGCCATCTATCAGTGTCCATCAGTGCCACCTATCAGTGCCCACCAGTGCCGCCTATCAGTGCCCATCAGTGCACTGATAGGGGGAACTGATTTGCTTGAGGATGTCATGATGACCACTAGGTATGTCACTCATGACCACCAGGGATGCCAATCAGTGCCCATAAATGATGCCAATCAGCGCCAATATATGATGCCATATATGATTCTCATAGGTGGCACTGATGGGCACTCATAGGTGGCACTGTTGGGCACTAATAGGTGACACTAATGGTCACTGAAAGATGGCACTGATGGGTACTTATGGGTGGCACTGATGGACACTGATAGGTGTCACTGATGGGCACTGATAGTTGACACTGATGGGTGGCACTGATGGACACTGATGGGTGGCATTGATGGACATCACTAATAAGCAGCCACTGGCAGGCATTACTGATGGATACTGATTTGCATCATATATGGGCACTGATTGGCATCATTTATGGGCACTGATTGGCATCCCTGGTGGTCGTGGGTGGCATACCTGGTGGTCATCATGACATCCTCAAGCAAATCAGTTCCCCCTATCAGTGCACTGATGGGCACTGATAGGCGGCACTGGTGGGCACTGATAGGTGGCACTGATGGACACTGATAGATGGCACTGATGGACATCACTTAAAACAGGCACTGGCAGGCATTACTGATGGGCAAATCAGATGTAGGAATTAGCCTTAAACTTAAAGTAACTCTTAACTCTGGTTTAAAAAATAAAATCCTATTCAAATGTGTGTCCCTAACTCAAAAAGTACAGTCTATTGCTCTCAGTCTGCTCCAAACCTCTAGTATCTTTTTTTTTCTGTTGTGATATGACTTCCTGTTAGAGGGTCGTTATATTAGTTCTCCATAGTCCCACTGTATGTAAGAACGTAGCATTTTTCTTGCTTTTAAGATGGACTAAGGACCATGAACTATGGGATGTGTGGTGTACATGACCTCAAGTAACGCAAACTCCTCTTTCCAAACATTCAGAAGTGATGGGAAGAAGGAGATGTTCAGGAGATCACAGAGAACAATACAAGGAGGCAGAAATACACAGTAAGAAATGATTTCATGAAAAATAGATTTGTGCAAGAGGGAGAAAAAACTGTGCCAATCCAAAATGGGATGAACTGAAACGAATAGCTGCTAGCACTCAAACAAACAAAGTCTACAGAAATAGATACAAAAAATAGTGCAGCGCTAAATGCTGGGACTAGATATGTATAAACATCTAGAACTCACCTACACGTGGTGATATGTGGAAAGAAGAAAAAAAAGTGAGCCCACTGTGTCACATGAATTATACTAGAACACAACGCAAGGACTAGTGGAACATATCACTGATGACAAGTGAAAAGAACACACATATGAACGCACTGTAACATATGAACAATGTGTTCAAATATAAAAAACAAAACAAATAATAAACACAGGTTGGAATGGGTGAATACTATTATAAAAAATATATATGACAAATAATAAACATGAGCATCTGAAGAAAAGCAAGTGCAATGAAGAGGAGTAATTTCCAGATGAAACTTGGACATAAATCCAGATGAATCGATCGAATGCCAAAATACACTTGAAAGGTGTTCAAAATGAAAGGTTGGGTACTCTTACCAGATGTGATGGACACACATACCATATGGCAGTGGGGCAAACGAGCTCACAACACCTCAGTTCCCGGTGTTCACACTAGATGTAGTTATCCTGTGACTCTGTATCGTGCATCAGAACCGGCAGCCTGATGTTCACACTAGATGTGGTGGTTTTGTGACTCCACCTGTGCGTCTCCAGACTATGCGTCAGAGTGGCAATGGGACCAACTCCCAGATAGATCCAGAGGGAGGTAACGTAGGGGGAACAGGGGAATTCACCGTGATCCGAACGTGGAATAACATAGAAAAAGATAGAAAAATAGGCTCCATATGGTGCAGGTCAACCAAAAACGGTTTAATATATAAAAAATCTTGCAATTTAATGCAGAATAAAAAAGTGATCACTGGATAAGAATAAAAGCAATGTGGGAAGTGGAATAATGCTGGCCCGACGTATTTCGACTCTATGGGTCTTTCAAAGCTATACCCCAGTTGAAGATCCATAGAGTTGAAACGCATTGGGCCAGCATTCTTTCGATTCCCACATTGCTTTTATTCTTATCCAGTGATCACGTTTTTATTCTGCATTGTATTGCAAGATTTTTTATATATTAAACCGTTTTTGGTTGACCTGCACCATATGGAGCCTATTTTTCTATTTTATTCCACGTTCGGATCAGGGTGAATTCCCCTGTTCCCCCTACGTTACCTCCTTCTGGATCCATCTGGGAGTTGGTCCCATTGCCACTCTGACGCATAGTCTGGAGTCTGGAGGTATGTGTGTCCATCACATGCGGTAAGAGTACCCAACCTTTCATTTTGATCACCTTTCAAGTGTATTTTGGCATTCAATCGATTCATCTGGATTTATGTCCAAGTTTCATCTGGAAGTTACTCCTCTTTATTGCACTTGCTTTTGTTCGGACACTCATGTTTATTATTTGTCATATATATTTTTTATATTAGTATTCACCCATTCCAACCTGTGTTTATTATTTGTTTTGTTTTTTATATTTGAACACATTGTTCATATGTTACAGTGCGTTCATATGTGCGTTCACATGTTATAGTGTGTTCATTTTTTTCTTTTCACTTGTCATCAGTGATATGTTCCACTAGTCCTTGCGTTGTGTTCTAGTATAATTCATGTGACACAGTGGGCTCACTTTTTTCTTCTTTCCACATATCACCAGTGTGTAGGCGAGTTCTAGATGTTTATACATATCTAGTCCCAGCATTTAGCGCTGCATAAATTTTTGCATGAAAAATAGATTACATGACCATTAAGCAGTGGATGTGTCTGCTTTATTTTTGGATAAGGATTTTGTTTAGTGTCACTTTAATATTTGGTTGATCAACAGGGACCCAAGCAATTAACATGAAACATAAGACAATTTTTTCCCATCATCAAAATATGCCCAGATGATTGCACCCCAAACTACTCATCCATAAAGGAGGACCTGCTAAAATGACTGGTACTTCCAGTTTTCATCCGGCCATATACATTATAATGTACAAGGCCAACTCAAAGTTAAACATCACCTTATTGCTGTTAAAGTAAGCTTGTCATAGGAGAAATATAGGGCTGCCATTGCTACTTTTCTTCTAAATGTTGGATTCCTGGTTGTTATAACCACTGACCACTTTTGTTCTGGGTTATCAATTAAACATATTGAAGCAAGGGGGTTAGCATGACAACCGGGTAACTAGTATCTTCAGAAAATTTCAGTTGTGACAGCATCCATGGTTCTCTTGTGTCAAACTCCCTTTAATGTTCCTTTCTGTTTTCCACAATGTGTGGTCTTCCTTGCACCTTTATCCACTGCAGACTCTGTGATGTCTCTCATGCAGAGAGGAACAAGTAACCTAAACAGCAGAGTATCATGTGACAGAAACTGCACAACTAACAAAAGTGAGAATACTAATAGAGAAATCGGAGAACATTGGGTAAAACCTAGGATAAGTGGAAATGTTGACTTTGCTACAAATGCAATGTTTCTAAGACTTTCAATTCTTTCAGTAGAGGCAAAAATATTGTCCACAAATATGATGGCACAATTTCTTTTAGGCTCACCACACAAGTTACAATAGAAATCATTCCTCCAGATGGAGCTATACTTGATAAACCCGGTTGCATCTGCTTCCCTCTAGACCATATTTTATGCATGTTACGCATTAGCCTATACGTGGGAAAGATTTTATTAGATTTGCACAAGCAGTGTGATTGTAGAACCTCCAACAAAGCTTGGGACTTAGTATGGTGCAGAACAATACATAGTTCAGGCTACAGCGTAGACTGAAGTGTAGCGGGGCTACTCTATTCCGGGGCATCCTTAACTAGACCACATACTATGTGATGCAATTGTGCTACCAGATAGTATAACCAAGGGTTCGGTAGTGTTACAACTCACCTCTCTTTTGGACATTGTAGACATTCTAGCTTAATCCTGGGAGAGCTGTTTTTCCAGAATAATGTCTGAAAAATCGAGTTCACAATGCGGTAATACCTTACCAACCAATGCCTTAATTGGATTAATGACAGATGTATTATGTAAAAAATATAATAACTGGAGCATAAAAATAATTTTGACCAGGCTGGTTCTACCAATCAAAGATATTCTTAATTTGTTCCAGAGCTTAGCATTGTGCTTAAATCGAGACAGCAAGGGCAGAATGTATAGGTGGCAGTAGTCAATTATGGGAGATCGTAATTCCTAGGTATGACTATACCACCTATACCGGAACAGAAGGAGGGTAGTGCTGGACTAACTAATCCATCTAAAGGAATCAAGGCAGATTTGGACCAATTAATCAACAGGCAATGTTACAATCTGATTGTAAAATTTTACTTAGATCTACCAACAAGTATGCAAGGGCCTGCCTGATTGAATACATATTGATTGGATAGTTTAGGAAAGTCCTCAAAATACATGGCTTTGGTAAATCTAAAGTTGATTGTACAAATATTGTAGAGCTGCTACCTCCCCAGCTTCAAATAGTGAAAAGGCAAGGTCAAAACATATTGCCCAAAGATAATCAGGGGAAGTTGGTTACAAATTACAAGGAGAAGGTAACTACTAAACATATTGTCCTTCTTTGTTTTTACAAAGGAAATGGATGGGGTATAATAAACAAGACATTGTTAGTAACACAACATGGAATGTACTATTGTATGTAAAAGAAGCCAGTGTTCAAAAAAAGACTTCAAAAACTTAAAGAGGAAGTAAACCCTGATGGGTTTTACTTCCTTCTTTTGCCCCTGCAAAGTAAAAGCATAATGTGCCGGTATGCATCGCCACTAGCAGCATAGTGGTGTAGTGGTTAGCACTCTCACCTAGTAGCAATAGGGTTGCTGGTTCAAATCCCGACCACGACGTCATCTGCCTGGAGTTTGCATGTTCTCCCTGTGCCTGTGTGAGTTTCTTCCGGGTACTCCGGTTTCCTCCCACACTCCAAAGACATGCTGGTAGGTTAATTAGATCCTGTCTATAAATTGGCCCTAGTTTGTATATTTGTGTATGTGTTTGTAAGCATGTCGGGACCCTGCCGGGTAAAGGACCTCACTATATCATGATGCAACTCAACTCACTCCTGTGTGGGAGTTGCCAATCATGGCACTCACTCGTGAAGAAACGGCATGGAGGGCTGTTTCTTCACAGCACATGCACTGATAACATCATCAGCACAGTATATATCTCCTAAATAGTGAACATTTATGGTATATATACACAGTACCTATAGGTAAGCCTTATTCTAGGCTTACCTATAGATAGTGGTATCGCTAGGGGGTGGCTATTGAGGCCTAACCAGCAGACCTCTCTACAGCCAGGCTGAGGGTGGGCTGCATGAGAGAACCAGGCAGGTGGAAGGGAGAAGAATTGAGCAGGTGGATGGGCAGAGATTACATCATCTCTCCGCCCGCCCAGCATCACTGCTCTTCCACCCTCACAAGGCAGGCCTCTTCAATGTTGGGGGGAGCAGAGAGATGTCATCATCTTTCCCGACCTGTGTCACCGCTCTCCTGCCCTCATTCAGAGCCGACAGCTGCACCTGCCTCTGCTAAATGGACCAGTGCTGCCAGCCTGCCACCAATGCAGTGACAATGCACATTTGGTGGTGCATGGCAAGTGACAATCCGCAAATAGTGGCAGGTGACGTGGTAAGCGATCCTCCCCATCTGGTGGCAGGTGACAGTGGCAATCTGCAAATGGTGGCAGGTGATGGTGGCAAGTGACAATCCACGTCTGGTGCCAGGCGACAGTGGTAAGTGAAAATCCACAAATAGTGGCAGGTGACGTGGCAAGCGATCATCCACATCTGGTGGCAGGTGATGGTGGCAAGTGACAATCCACATCTGGTGCCAGGTGACAGTGGCAGGTGAAAAGCTGCATCTGGTGACAGGAGATGTGGCAAGTGAAACGCCAAGGGCTCCCACTGATTCTGCATTATGGTGAGTTGAAGTACTTCATTATATATCACAATGTAACAATAGAAATAATGAGCTTCAATCACCCTGACACCCTATTAACCATGGTGCCCAATTGCTTACCACCCACGTGCCCCTCCCCCCCCATATATAGCCTGTGGCCTGCTATGGATGCACTCAGGGAGGCAGAGGAGCCAGGAGCACTGGCAGGGGACCCCAGAAGAAGAGGATCGGGGCTGCTCTGTTCAAAACCATTGGACAGACAGAGTGGGTATGTATACCATGTTTGTTATTTTTGAATTAAAACATGAGCCTTTACAATCACTTTAATGTAAATATATCACCGGGACCAGATGGCGTACACCCAAGAGTCTTCAGAGAGCAATGTTATAGCAAGACACTACTCCTAATTATTAAGGACATCTTACTGACTGGAGTGGTAACAGCTGATTGGTGAAAAGCTAGCGTTGTATCAATATTCAAAAAAGGGCAGTGGGGATGGAAAGTATTCAGACCCCCTTAAATTTTTCACTGTTTGTTATATTGCAGCCATTTGCTAAAATCATTTAAGTTCATTTTTTTCCTCATTAATGTACACACAGCACCCCATATTGACAGAAAAACACAGAATTGTTGACATTTTTGCAGATTTATTAAAAAAGAAAAACTGAAATATCACATGGTCCTAAGTATTCAGACCCTTTGCTGTGACACTCATATATTTAACTCAGGTGCTGTCCATTTCTTCTAATTGTTAAGTCGCCCCTATTTCTCTTTTGAACCCGGGTTGGACCTATGGGTGTATGGATAGAACTCTCTGATCAATCGGGTAATCAAGACACACACGGGATGGTGAATCAAAAATACAATGGTTTACTGGGTTTGCATATATCTTATACTCTTACGGAGAGAGAAAAACCTCCCTCTTATTATCAGCCAATGAGATTTAAGCATAAACTTTATAGAAAAAAATAAGCATAAAACATCATAAATTGCATATTCTGCCTAGAGATATCCCTCAGGCTATGTTTAAATATAAATATATATGAAGCCACGTATATTAGGAAATTTGCCAATGTTCCAGACACCCAACTTCTAACTTGTTATAACTTTGTTATTCATTGTCTATATTAAGTGTCAGCCTGACCACATGTACATCCTGTATCAGCACATAGCATTCTTGCATCTAACTTTCTATATATCAAAGCAAAATACATTTCTTTTTGTATAACATATTATAATGACTTAAAGCAGTACTCTAACTCCTTACACTGATCATCCTTGAGATGGTTCTACACCTTCATTTGAGTCCAGCTGTGTTTGATTATACTGATTGGACATGATTAGGAAAGCCACACACCTGTCTATATAAGACCTTACAGCTCACAGTGCATGTCAGAGCAAATGAGAATCAAGAGGTGAAAGGAACTGCCTGAAGAGCTCAGAAACAGAATTGTGGCAAGGCACAGATCTGGCCAAAGTTACAAAAAATGTATGCTGCACTTAAAGTTCTTAAGAGCACAGTGGCCTCCATAATCCTTAAGTGGAAGACGTTTGGGACGACCAGAACACTTCCTAGAGCTGGCCGTCCAGCCAAACTGAGCTATCGGGGGAGAAGAGCCTTGGTGAGAGAGGTAAAGAAGACCCCAAAGATCACTGTGGCTGAGCTCCAGACATGCAGTCGGGAGATGGGAGAAAGTTGTAGAAAGTCAACCATCACTGCAACCCTCCACCAGTCGGGACTTTATGGCAGAGTGGCCCGACGGAAGCCTCTCCTCAGTGCAAGACACATGAAAGGCTGCATGGAGTTTGCTAAAAAACACCCGAAGGACTCCAAGATGGTGAGAAATAAGATTCTCTGGTCTGATGAGACCAAGATAGAACTTTTTGGCCTTAATTCTAAGCGGTATGTGTGGAGAAAGCCAGGCACTGCTTATCACCCTTCCAATACAGTCCCAACAGTGAAGCATGGTGGTGGCAGCATGTTTTTCAGCTGCAGGGACAGGATAACTGGCTGCAATCGAGGGAAAGATTAATGCGGCCAAGTACAGGGATATCCTGGACGAAAACCTTCTCCAGAGTGCTCAGGACCTCAGACTAGGCTAAAGGTTTACCTTCCAACAAGACAATAACCCTAAGCACACAGCTAAAATAACGAAGGAGTGGCTTCACAACAACTTCCTGACTGTTCTTGAATGGCCCAGCTAGAGCCCTGACCTAAACCCAATTGAACATCTCTGGAGAGACCTAAAAATAGCTGTCCACCAACGTTTACCATCCAACCTGACAGAACTGGAGAGGATCTGCAAGGAGGAATGGCAGAGGATCCCCAAATCCAGGTGTGAAAACTTGTTGCACCTTTCCCAAAATGACTCATGGCTTTATTAGATCAAAAGGGTACTTCTACTAACTACTGAGCAAAGGGTCTGAATACTTAGAACCATGTGATATTTTAGTTTTTCTTTTTTTTAATAAATCTGCAAAAATGTCAACAATTCTGTGTTTTTATGTCAATATGGGGTGCTGTGTGTACATTAATGAGGAAAAAAATGAACTTAAATGATTTTGGCAAATAGCTGCAATATAACAAAAAGTGAAAAACTTAAGGGGGTCTGAATACTTTTCGTCCCCGCTGTATATACCTGGAAACTACCGACCACTCAGTCTAACATCAATAGTATGTAAATTATTAGAGAGTAGAGATGGGACGAACACCCCCCTGCAGCAGAACTCCCAAAGAGGGGAAAAGTTCTAACCTAAAAGGCAAACCCCATTGATGTCTATAGGAGCCGAACAGGAAAAATCAATAGTGCCCATTTTGAAGGCTTATATACAAGTAATTGGTCATAAAAGGGGTATGGGGGTCCGGGTACTGCCCTGGGGGACATCTATCAAAGCAAAAAAAGTTTTTAAAACAATAGTTTTTTCAGGAGCAGTGATTTTAACCACCTCAGCGCAGGAAGATTCCTAACCAGGTTTCCTAAAATTCCTAACCCCTTCCTAACCAGAGCACTTTTTACAATTTGGCACTACGTCGCTTTAACTGACAATTGCGTGGTCATGTAATGCTGTACCCAAACAAAATTTGCATCCTTTTTTTCCCACAAACAGAGCTTTCTTTTGGTGGTATTTGATAACCTCTTTGGTTTTTACTTTTTGCTATAATAAATATCCCAAAAATAAAAAAAAAAATAAACAAATTTCTTCATCAGTTTAGGCCAATATATATTCTTCTACATATTTTTGGTAAAAAATCACAATAAGCATATATTGATTAATTTGCACAAAAATTATAGCGTCTACAAACTATGGGAAAGGTTTATGGCATTTTTATGGCATTTTAATATTTTTTTTTTACTATAATGGCGGTGATCTGTGACATTGCGACGGACAGATTGGAGACTTTTGACACATTTTGGGGACCAGAGATCAGTGCTATAAATATACACTACTTACTGTGTAAATGTCACTGGTAGGGAAGTAGTTAACACTAGGGGGTGATCAAGGGTTAAATGTGTGTTCCCTAGATGGGTTCTAACTGTATGAGGATAGGACTGACTGGGGGAGGAGACATATCATTGTTCCTACTTAGTAGGAACAAACAATATGTCTCCTCTCCCCTGACAGAACAGGGATTTGTGTGTGTAAACCCATGCTGGCTCTCGTGCACACAATCGCACGCAACTGGCGGCAGTCGTGCCTGCCGGCCACGTGCATCGGGTCCCCCACTGTGCAACAGGTGCGCACACCCTCTGGAGGCTCCTAAAGGAGACCCCCCCATTGTGCCGCAGTTTATCTACGCAAGCCGGTCGGGAACCGGTTAATGATGCTTAAAGTGCAACAATAAAAATCAAAAATTCCTTTAAATATAGTGCCTGCGGGGTCCTCTTAGTATGCCTGTAAAGTAGTGCATCTGTACTGTGTATATAACATGCTGCAGCAAAAATTAAATTTCTAAAGAAAAAAAATCAAGTCAAATCACATTTATATTTTGCAATTGCCATCACCTGGCTATTAAAAAATTAAAGAAAAAACTGTGGTCCCTTCAGGTCTGGTATGGATCTTAAGGAGAACCCCACACCAAAATTTTAAAAAATGGCGTGGGGTCCACAAAAAATCCATACCAGAGCCTTATCCGGGCATGCAGTTGGCAGGCCAGGAAAGGAGGGGGACAAGCGACACCCCCCCCGAACCATACCAGGCCACGTGCCCTCAACATGGGGGGGTGCTTTGGGGCAGGGGGCTCTGCCCTATGTTGATGGGGACATGGGTCTCTTCTCAACAACCCTGGGCTGTGGTTGTCAGGGTCTGCGGGCCTTGATATAGGTAAGGACGTGGCCACCAGGCAATGTCACCTGACCCCTTGTGACATCACCAGCCCAGCATGCACTGGTCTGTGACTGTGATTGTTTTGGGTTGGCGGTGTGGGTGACAGCGTGATTGATGATGCATTTACATCGAGGGACACTGTTTTTTTATTTTTTATTTTTTAATAAAGGAGTTATCAAAAACTGGCCCCCGACCACAGACCCTGACAACCACAGCCCTGGGTTGTCGGGAAGAGACCCTTGTCCCCATGATGATTTGGGGTAGGGGGAAGAGCTCCCCCTGCCCCAAAGCACCCCCCATGTTAAGGGCATGTGGTCTAGTATTTGTTCAGGAGGGGGGGTGCTCACTAATTCCCACCTTTCCTGACCTGCCAGGCTACATACTCGGATAAGATGAGAAGGGGGTTGAGAAGGGATAAGAAGAGGGTTCAGTGGTGAGACAGAAAAGCAGGGGAGTACAGTGATGGGGCAGATGAGCAGGGGGTTACAGTGGTGGGAAAGATGAGGGGGGGAGGGTCAGTGTTGGGCCAGATGAGAAGGGGGTTACAGTGGTGGGAAAGATGAGGGGGGGGGTCAGTGTTAGGCCAGATGAGAAGGGGGTTACAGTGGTGGGAAAGATGAGCAGGGGGTTCAGTGTTGAGGCAGATGAGAAGGGGGTTCAACGGTGGGGCAGAAAAGCAGGGGGTACAGCTGTGGGGCAGATGTGCAAGGAGGTGCGTTGGTGGGACAGATGAGCAGGGGGTTACAGTGGCTGAGCAGAAAAGCGGGGGGTACAGAGATGGGGCAGATGTACAGGGAGGAACAGTGGCATGGCAGAGGAGAAAGGAGGTATATTGGTGGGACAGATGAGCAGGGGGTTACAGCGGTAGGGCAGAGGAGCAGGCGGGTAAAGAGGTGGGGCAGAGGGGTGCAGAGGGGAAAGTAGGTACATCAGTGGGACACATGAGCAGGGGTTTGAAGTGGTGGGGCAGAAGAGCAGGTGGGACATAGGTGGGACAGATGTGCAGGAGGTACAGTGGTGGGGCAGATGGGAAAGGAGATTACAGAGGTGTGGCAGATGAGCAGATAAGTTCAGTGTTGGGACAGATGAGAAGATGGTTGCGTGGTGAGACAGAAGAGCATGGGGGTACAACAGTGGAGCAGATGTGCAGGGTGTTACAGTGGTGGGGCAGATGAGAATCAGGGAACATTGGTGTGGCAGATGAGCAGGAGGTTACAATGGTGGGACAGAAGAGCAGGGTGGTACAGTAGTGGGGCAAATGTATAGGGGTTACAGTGGTGAGACAGACGAGCAAGGGGTACAGTGGTGGGGCAGATGAGCAGGATGGTACAGTGGTGGGGCAGATGTACAGGGAGTTACAGTGGTGGAACAGATGAGCAGGGGAGACAGTGATCTGAGGTGTGAAAGTGCATGAATTGGGCTGATCTGAGGACTGGAGGTGCAGGAATTGGGGCTGATCTGAGGTGACAGAGTTCAGGATGTTAATTTCTTACTAATACTCAAGTAGTTTACAACATTTACTATATAAAAAATCCTTTTCATGATTGTGAGTTTGAAGTTGACATTTTTTTTGTTATAAAATCGGCACGCTCAATTTCTTTGAAAACATTTTTCGGCACACTGTGCTCAAAAGGTTGCCTATCCCCCTGACCTAAAATAAACATTAAGAATTCTGTATCTGCAACATTGTATCAGTTCAATATACCAGTTCGTCTGCAGAAGCTGATTCATTACACTGCTGGAGGTGAGCACAGGACTCTTCATATACTTTGTATACAGTGCAGAGGTCTTCCTCATATTATTTCCTCTTCTGGTCTGTTTTTAGCCTTTAGAATGTTCTTAAGGGATTTTTCTCTTATGACGACTTTACTAAAGTTACGACAGAATAAAATTTCGGAAGTCATGTAATGTGTTGTATTCGTATTGTATTTTTGAACGACAACTGTACTAATTAAATGAAAATTCTATGATCTGGTATCGTACAAGAAAAAGTTTCATGATTGTCCCATCAGATAACTTCACATGAATTGTCACTATCAGATTATTGCTTCAAAATCGTTTTTTTTTGGTAGGATTTTCTGATTGTGTGTACAAACCATTAGGGAATGTTACATTCACCCAAAGAAAGGCAATATCTAGAAACACACATTTCACACATTTTACAAACATAAAGGGTATTATTTGTGACTTTTGAATGAATGCTGAGACATCAGCACAACAATTTTGTTTATAAATATACCCCATAGAGTTCATGTTGGTTCCTGTTGGATCGTGAATACTCATCCTATGAATCACCAGCTAAGGCCATTGGGCAGCTTCACTCACATTCTTATCAAAGTGCGGATGAATAAATCTCTACATCTACAGTATATTCTGGATAGGAATGGCTTAGTATTTCCCAAACACATACTAAAGCAGAACCAAGACTGGTGTCAGATGGCTACTTTGTGCAGCACATTTGACAAGTTTTCAGCTGTGGTTTACTAATGGAGCTTCAGGGTCCTGTCAAATAGGAATGTACCAGTGCTTGACAATGATCATGGAACAAATTAAACAAGACACAGTATTATTCTCACTAGTGTGAAGTTTCCACGTGAAGTGCGTTCTGTTTGAAAAGAAAAGCAGTAGTGTGGCTATTTTAAAGTATACAGTATGTGAACCCTTATCTGTAAATCTGTAAAATAGCTCATTCAGTTTATAATAGAAATGCAAGGCAAAACCGTTATATATACAGTATCTCACAAAAATGAGTACACCCCTCACATTTTTTGTATTCTACCTTTTCATGTGACAACACTGAACAAATGACACTTGGCTACAATGTAAAGTAGTGAGTGTACAGCTCGTATAACAGTGTAAATTTGCTGCCCCCCTCAAAATAACTCAACACACAGCCTTTATGTCTAAACCGTTGGCAACATAAGTAAGTACACCCCTAAGTGAAAATGTCCAAATTGGGCCCAAAGTGTCAATATATTGTGTGGCCACCATTATTTTCCAGCACTGCCTTAACCCACTTGGGCATGGAGTTCACAAGAACTTCACAGGTTGCCAATGGAGTCCTCTTCCACTCCTCCATGATGACATCATGGAGCTGGAGGATGTTAAAGACCTTGCGCTCCTCCACCTTCCGTTTAGGATGCCCCACAGATGCTCAATAGGGTTTAGGTCTGGAGACATGCTAGGCCAGTCCATCACCTTTACCCTCAGCTTCTTCAGCAAGGCAGTGGTCATCCTGGAGGTGTGTTTGGGGTCGTTATCTTGTTGGAATACTGCCCTGCGGCCCAGTCTCTGAAGGGAGGGGATCATGCTCTGCTTCAGTATGTCACAGTAGATGTTGGCATTCATCGTTCCCTCAATGAACTGTAGCTCCCCAGTGTCGGCAGCACTCAGGAAGCCCCAGACCATGACACCCCCACCATACTTGACTTTAGGCAAGACACACTTGTCTTTGTACTCCTCACCTGGTTGCCGCCACACACACACTTGACACTATCTGAACCAAATAAGTTTATCTTGGTCTCATCAGACCACAGGACATGATTCCAGTAATCCATGTCCTTAGTCTGCTTGTCTTCAGCAAACTGTTTGCGGCTTTCTTGTGCATCATCTTTAGAAGAGGCTTCCTTCTGGGACAACAGCCATGCAGACCAATTTAATGCAGTGTGCGGCATATGGTCTGAGCAATGACAGGCTGACCCCCACCCCTTCAACATCTGCAGCAATGCTGGCAGCACTCAAATGTCTATTTCTCAAAGACAACCTCTGGATATGACGCTGAGCATGTGCACTCAACTTCTTTGGTCGACCATGGCGAGGCCTGTTCCAAGTGGAACCTGTCCTGTTAAACCGCTCTATGGTCTTGGCCACCGTGCTGCAGCTCAGTTTCAGTTTCTTGGTAATCTTCTTTTAACCTATGCCATCTTTATGTAGAGCATTAATTCTTTTTTTCTGATCCTCAGAGAGTTCATTGCCATGAGGTGCCATGTTGAACTTCTAGTGACCAGTATGAGAGAGTGAGAACGATAACACCAAATGTAATACACCTGCTCCCCATTCACACCAGAGACCTTGTAACACTAACGAGTCACATGACCCCAGGGAGGGAAAATGGCTAATTGGGCCCAATTTGGACATTTTCATTTAAGGGTGTACTCACTTTTGTTGCCAGTGGTTTGGACATTAATGTGTTGTACTATTTTGAGGGGACAGCAAATTTACACTGTTATACAAGCTGTACACTCACTACTTTACATTGTAGTAAAGTGTAATTTCTTCAGTGTTGTCACATGAAAAGATATAATACATTATTTACAAGAATATGAGGGGTGTACTCACTTTTGTGAGATACTGTGTATATATATATATACCGTATTTATCGGCGTATAACACGCACTTTTTTCCCCTTAAAATCAGGGGAAAATCGCGGGTGCGTGTTATACGCCGATCCCCTGCGATCCGGAGCTGCCAGATCTTCAAAATCGCCGACCGCGATTTGAAAATGGCGCCGACGGTGCCGAAATACACAGAGCCGGTCCTCGGCTCTTCTCGGCCACTTTCGGCTTCACTCAAGCGCCGCCCGAACCTAGCCGAATGTACTCGGCTAGGTCCGGATATCTCCGCTCACAGTCACGCCCATCCCGGGCGGGACTACGAGTGGAGCCGAAAGTAAACGAGAGCTGCCGAGAAGAGCCGAGGACCGGCTCTGTGTATTTCGGTGCCGGCGGCGCCATTTTCAAATCGCAGTCGGCGATTTTGAAGGCTGCACTGAGGCAAGGCTGCACTGGGGAAGGCTGCACTGGGGAAGGCTGCACTGACAAGGCTGCACTGACAAGGCTGCACTGACATGGCTGCACTGAGGCAAGGCTGCACTGACAAAGCTGCAATGATGGGCATTTAAATGTAAGTTTTTTTCCCTTCAACTTCCCTCCTAAAAGTTTTTTTTTCCTTAAAATTCCCTCCTAAATTGGGGTGCGTGTTATACGCCGATAAATACGGCGTAATCTCTCTCTCTCTCTCTCTCTCTCTCTCTCTCTCTCTCTCTCTCTCAGATAGATATATATATATATATATATATATATATATATATATATATATATATATATCTATCTATCTATATATCTATCTAGATCTCTCTCTCTCTCTCTCTCTCTCTCTCTCTCTCTCTCTCTCTCTCTCTCTCTCTCTCTCTCTCTCTCTCTCTCTCTCTCTCTCTCTCTCTCTTATATATATATATATATATATATATATATATATATATATATATATATATATGTGTGTGTGTGTGTGTGTATATATAGCACCCTCTAGATAAGTAGGTGCTAAAGGTAGGATATTTGTTGGGACAAGTACATTTAAACAGGCCTGGCTGGTATTCATGCCTGTTTGTTTTGTTCTGATCTGGGCTGGGAGTGGCTCAGGGTAGCAGCTGGCAACTCACAGGCAGCATCACTGAGATCTCCCTCTTCTTTCCATAGTTTGTGAGAAAGATCTGGAAAGAGAGGAGGGAGGAGCCACCTGGGGTGTTTTGGGGAGCCCTGACCAATCCCCAACCTGGGTTGGCAGGGGGCCTTCAAAAATACCCAGGGTCAGCCCAGCTGGGGAGGAGTTGTCAGGTGGAAGAGCTGGAGTGAGAATTATGGAGGCTGTTAGGGCCTTTGAGGGAGCTCCCAAGTCTGGGTAGGGGTGACCTTGGACCTGGGCTCAGGTGCAGTTGGGACCACCTTCAGGAACTCATGCAGAGGACCTGGACCAGAGGCACAAGAGAGAGCAAGGAGAGGACAGAGGGGAAGAGCACTAAGAGACTGCAGGGAGGACAACTCATTGCAGCCAGGAGGGATGGTGAGTGAGGCACAGTCAGGAGGACTGGGGAGGCACACCTAGGAGGACTGGGAGCTTGCAGTCTGTATGGGTGCAGAACCAGAAAGGTGGACTGTGGTGGAAGGGGCAGGGGAAGGGGACAGCTGCAGACAGGAGGGCTGGCAGGGACTGAAGAGGGCTTGTTGGAATTAATTTTGCTATTTTTCTCTGCTACAATATTGGGGTCAGTGGTCCCTGCCTGCAAAAAGGCATTTGCTGAGGCCTGGCCAAGCCAGTTTCAGGCCTACTCATTCTAATTCACTAGCTGCTCCTGGGAATTAAGTGATGTGCTGGATGTGGCAGAGAGTAACAGTCTGCAGCAAGTGATGTGCTGGAGGCTCGAGGAGAGATAACTTCAAGCAAGAGTTTGCATGAGGAAGAATTATGTACAGGGAGTGTACATAGTTTGTCCCAAGCTGACTGCTGTTGCTTCTTTACTGGGCATTCCATATACTCCATCCCCATCCAAGTTATATCCCTCAATAAAATAAAAAAACAAAGTTCAGTGACTGTTTCATGACTCAGAGTACCTGAAGTGAGTGCAGGACTGGCAGAGTCACAGACAATTCAAAATTTCAGCAGCCCCTATGGTGGTACCGCTACATATATTTTTTTTTGCTATAATTGATCACATTAACTTTCGGGGGAGGGTGTTCAGCAGGGGTCAGAGAAACAGCAGAAGCAAATTGATCACATTGGGATTCAACAACATTAGTTCAACAGCAGTTAGTTCCATGCTTAGCAGGTTTATCAGATATTTCATACAAAAGGGAGCCATAAAAAGATAACTGGATTTTTTTTTTTTACTAGTACATGGTACCACAGACATAAATCAGGAATATTAAATGCTGGGGTAACTTACACTTTAAAGTATAACTCAAGTCAAATTTTTTGCATGAGGACAGTTTGTATTGCTTTCCAGTGAGAAGATTTCCCTAATGAGGCATGTTTTTCAGTGTTTTATTTAGAAGCATAAAATGAGTAGTGGCCTTCTCACTTTTTTCAATTGATTTAATATGGTCAGGAAAAAAATCAAAATAATTTTCTTGTTTTAATTGTAGGCTGAATATGACATTTTTTAATTTTCTCATTTAAGGTTTTTATTGAGTACACCAGAAAGGGCAAAACAAGACAAACACCGACATTTTGTACAATGAGAACAGGCTGATACATAAACCAAAAACAAAGCAATATGGAAACAGCAAATCGGATGGTGTCAACATAGCACCAGTTCACCTAAATTAAACATAAGGTATCACAATATAAAACAACATTCTCGCCCCTAGTCAGGTGCACACAAACAGATTTTCCAAATAACGAAGAAGACATTACAGTTTGGAAATCAGAAGACAAAGAAGAAATGATGATGAGAACCAAAGCAGGTTTAAAAGAAATCGAGAGAGAAAGAAGGTAAGGGCTTAAGGGGAGAGAAGGGGGGGTAGGCAGAAACGAAAAAAAAACAAAAAAAAAAAGGGGGGTGTTGGGTGCAGAAGGCAATTGGTTAGGGAAACATGCACAGTTACTGTAGCTCTACCGAGGGGGTCACAAAGTTGTTACAGTATTGAGAGAATCGGAAATCGTGCCAGTAAAACCAGGTTTTGTTGAATTTTTCCTCCTTTCGATGTAATGCGGCCGTCAATTGCTCCATCAGGTTAATTTTGTTCACCACAGCTATCCACTGACCAATTGATGGGGGATCTGAGCATTTCTATTTTTGCGGAATGCATATTTTAGCGGCATTAAGAAGGTGGACTAAGAGGGATTTCTTATATCGACGTCTCGACATCGGGGTAAGGTGGAGCAGGCTCTGCGCCAGATCGTCTGCCAGTGTAATGTCTGTCAGTCTAAAAACTATGCATCGAACAGCTTCCCAATAGGGGCGAACACACGAGCATGTCCAGAATACGTGCAGTAACGAACTGTCAGGTTGCTGACATCGCCAGCAGGTGGGGGGAACTGAAGGGTAGATCTTATGAAGCAGCTTGGGCACTCTATACCAAAGAGTCAGTATCTTAAACCCAACCTGCTCGCGATTGAGGAGCGGTGTGCAAAGTACAAAATTCGTTCTCTCTGATCTTTTGAGAAGGCCCGACTCAGGTCATTTTCCCATTTCCGTAGATAGAGAGGTATAAAGCCATCCTGGGGTTCAACCAGAAACCCGTACATTAAGGACAATAGATGACAGAGGGGAGCGGGATCCAGGTGGAGCCTCTCAAAAGCAGACGTGGATTGAGTGGTGGAGGGCACAAAACGCGAGCAGGTGAGAAAATGTCTAATCTTTGTTGCTCTCCATCTATATAGTGCACCATCGACCCTCGTGATGAAAGTCTTGAAACCAAATCTGTTGATCGTTAGAAATTCCCTAAACCTCCTCCCTGACAGACTAGAAGGGAACTCCTGAGCGCCAATGACCGGTGACAAAGGTGAGGGAGTATGGGAGACCATTGTGACACAGCCCGTTTTTACTACTACCGACAATGTAGTCCCAATCAAAGGATGGGATTTCAGGTGTACTGGCAGGGCAGAAGTCTGCCGCAGCAAAGTTGAAAGCGGAAGGGAGGACAGTGCCTGTTCCACCTCCACCCACTCCTTCTCTGAGGCATGCTTGGTCCAGTCTAGGGCTCTAGTTAAGTGAACCGCATGGTAGTATTTAAATGGGTCTGGGAACCCCATGCCACCCTGGTCTTTTGGTAAGGTCAGGATATGGTGAGACAGTCTTTTTGCTTTGTATCCATAGGAGAAAAATCAAAAATTCCCCCCAGACCGAACAAAGGAAGTGGCTTGGGACCGTTATTGGCATTGTTTGGAGGAGATATAGTAATTTTGGCAAAACCGCCATCTTTAAAATGCTGTTCCTTCCGAACCAGGAGAAAGTATTCTTGTGCCAGCGCTGGAGATCAAGATGTAGAAAGGCAAGCCAGAGGGCAAAATTCTCTTGAAAGACTGCTGACAATGAGGGGGTAAGATAAACGCTCAGATATTTTATTTTGTGGAGAGCCCAAGAAAAGGGGAAATTCTGTTGAATGATGTTGAGAGTCTCCTTAGGTAAATTTATGTTTAAAGCTTCAGATTTGTGCACATTAATTTTATAATTAGAAAGAGCGGAGTAAGTTGCAATAAATTGGGGATGGAAGTAACAGGGCTTGTCACAAAGAATAATAAATCATCGGCGTAATGTGAGCTAGCAGGGGTTCTAGTACCAATATAAATATGAAATGTGACAACAGGCAACCCTGTCTCGTCCTGTTGCTCAAGGAAAAGGGGGTGGAAATTGCTTCATTGGCCCGGACTGCTGCTGAGGGATGGGAGTAGATTGCCTCTATCTATTGACAAATATGGGGACCTAGGCCAAGGTGCTTCAACGTGCGTTTCATAAAAAGCTAGTTGACCCAGTCAATCAGCAACATTGGAGTTTTCCTGGACCGGGCCAAGTAAATAAGATTCAAGGCCCTAATCGTGTTATCTCTGGCTTCCCTGATCGAGACAAAACCTATTTGGTCATAATGGACTAATTTGGGGACAAAGGAGATCAGGCGGTTAGCTAGTATTTTGGTAAATATCTTGAGGTCCGTATTCAAAAAAGATATTGGGCGGTATTTTGCACAGTCTGTCGCATCTCTACCCTCTTTAGGAATCAGAACTATGTGAGCAAATAAGGAGTCCCTAGGGAGTGGAGTCCCGTCAAGGAGCGCATTGTAAGCCTGTATAAATTGAGGCACCAGGTGCGATGCGTACGTCTGGTAATAAAGCAGAGGAAAACCATCGGGTCCTGGCGCTTTTCGTGTTTTCATACCTTGAATGGCTTTGAGCACTTCTTGTTCTGTAATATGGCCTTCCATTTCTTTCCTCTTCTGAGGCGACAATGTGGGAACACCTGAGGAGAGCAGGTATTCGTCTATTAGCGAGGTGTAAGCCGGCGAGATAGACTCTGTATCCGCAGGGTCCAAATTATAAAGTTTCTCATAATAGCTGCGAAAGAAATTGGCAATCTCCTGTGATTTAAAGTTTTTTTGACCTGAAGGGGATGTCAGGGAGGGGATATAGGAACATACTGTGGTCTCCTGTAATGCACTGGCTAGGGGTCTGCCAGGTTTACCACCAAGTTCATAGAGTTTGGTTTTTGCTTTAGCTATTAATAGAGAATTAAGGGAGTCACGTACGTTTTGTAGATCTATGGCCACGTCGCGAGCTAGAGATAGTTTATGTTGCTTTTTTAGGACCCAAATGCGCTCCAAGAGAGAATCCACTTCTCGTTTTCTGTCTGTCTGTCTTTCTTAACTTTAGCTCCCAATTTAACAAGTACTCCCCTGACTACACATTTGTGAGCCTCCCATAGCAAGCAAGGAGAGGACAAAGAAGCTGTATTGGCTGTATTGGCTGCAAAGTAGGCTTTAATCTCCTCCTCCACTATTTTTGCATATTGTGGCTGCTGGATCAAACTCTCATTTAACCACCAAGACCCTGGTTGGTGTGACCTGCCCCCTCCAGCATGAGTGTCAGTATAATCGGTGCGTGATCTGAGAGGGATCTCACCCCTATACTACTGGAAGACACTAAAGGAAGGGCCGATTGGTGTAATAGAAAATAATCCAGTCTTGAGTAAAAGTTGTGAGGGGGTGAAAAAAAGGTATAGTCCTGAGTGTTGCTGTGTGCAATCCTCCAAGCGTTCACCAGGTAAACAGCTGTTAAGGCTTTCCTAATCCGACCAAGGGCCAAGTATGACAGATGCGAGGATCCCGTGAAGGTGTCAAACAGAGGGTCCAAGGCCACGTTTAGGTCTCCACCCCAAGATCACCTGCCCCTCTGAAAAGTCAGTCAGTTTGCACAAGCAGCCCTCAATAAAACAAACGTAGTCTATGTTGGGGGCATAGATGTTGACTAGGGTTACAACCTGCCCAAAAATAGAACCCTTCACAAAGATGTATCGACCCAGATTGTCTTTGAGGACAGCTGACGATGACCAAGCCACATTTTTAGAGATGAGAACACTTACCCCACAAGATTTAGAGTCTGGGGTAAACAAAAGGGTACCTGGAGTTCCTGAGTTTTGGGAGTTTCGAAGCCCTAAAATGTGTCTCCTGTAGAAAGGCTACGTGGGCATGATTTCTCCAAGTCTCACTTAGCACTTGCGATCTCTTCTCAGGAATATTAAGCCCATGGGCATTCAGGGAGAGCAAGGTCACTTCTGGCATGATGATGAATGAAGTATCCCCTGTAGAAAAAAAAAAGGGGGGGAGGGGGGGTTGAGGACAAGGAGGGGGAGAGGGGATGAAAGAGATGAGAGAGAGAAAAATAGAGAGAGAGGGAAATAGAGAGAGAGAGATTTAGACCACCTGTCGGGAGAACTCCCTCAAGAGTGGTAGCACAAATTCACAACAATGAGTGCACTTATACCAGTAAGTTCTGGTAAACACAAAACTAGTATAAGGTCTCCACCTAAAGCACGGGTGGAGAGCTATGTGGGGTAAAGTGTTCATCGTGGCGAACCCGACAACACACATGGTCCACCCCGGACCATGATAAAGTAACAATAAGTCACAGGAACCTTAAACAGAGCGATCTGACTTGAGCCTAGAGCTAGCCATTGAACAGCTAGCAGAGGTAAAGGTAGGGTGCAGGGAGCAGTGCAATGATTGCCATAGCAGGTAAACATAGAAGAAAACAGGTCTGAGAAACAAAACAGAAAACAGCTTAACGTATCAGTATCCCAAACGAGACCCAGGTGACTAGGGAACCTGATGTGGCCCCTAAACATTCCAGAACGGGTTATACAACCAGAGGGGCTGGGGTGTAGGGGGCATATCCTTATGTGACATCCTGCTGGAAGAGGAACCAGGTGGAAGAGGAACCAGGTACGGACTACAGAACTGCCCCAGATGTCCGAATGTCGGGTAAAACTTGCATACAACTTCAACTAAACAAGTGTCTCTGTTGCTTTGGATAACCTGGCCTGTATAGTTAAACTTATCTAGGGCACACCAGCGGAGGCAGAATGTCATGTCTGAGGGAGACAGGACTGTTGGCAAAACTGTGGAAGGTCATCCTGGAAAGCTCACAGGGCACATGAAGTTTATCACAGTTCCGGATCAGAAGAGCGGATGTGAGCTGGTCCAGAGGCAGCACTACTGGAACGGGACAGTCTTCGCCTTTGGGACAAAGGATTGGACATCTGAGGGGCAGGATCATCAAAAAGGACATCCAGCCAATTGGGAACAGAGATCGGGTCAGATCCCAAAAACGTAAAAAGCTCGGGGAGTTGGTCCGGGGACCGCAGGGTGAATTGGCGATTTTCCTTCTTCACTTGCACATGGAATGGGAAGCCCCAGGTATACGTAGCTCCAGATTCACGTATAGCAGTTAGGAGGGGTCTAACAGCTCTGCGCATCCCTAGGGTAGCACGGGACAGATCTGACATAAAACATCCCTCGGGCAGCCGTTAGCAGGGGATATGCCCGGTGTCACTCTGTGATCTCTGTCCAGCTCCATTTCTGCTGTCGGAGCTCTACCGAGGTAGGAATTAAAAATGGAAGTGATTGTCGCAGCAAGGTCCCCAGGAGCTGTAGCCTCAGGTAAACCCCGGATCCTAATGTTATTCCTCCTACTCCTGTTCTCGATATCTTCTGACCTTAGCTGGAGCTGGAGGAGTTAGGATCTGTGGTGGGACACTGTGGTTTCCAAGGCAGTAATGCGGGTCTCCTGTGCAGTTTGATTGGAGTCAATAGCAGTGACCCTATTATCAGTGTGGGTGATCTGAGCCCGGAGATCTTCCACCTCTCTCTTGAGGGAGGATTCAATATGTTGAGTCCAGTGATCCAGCTCCTGTCTGGTAGGGAGAGTGGCTAAGCTGTGCTGAATCTGCCTGAGGGCTTCTAATGGGATTAAATTTGCTGTGTCGTGCCTGTCTCCAGCGTCAGCAGATGAGAGAGACAGATTAAGACATGGTGAGGGGATCGGGGAACACAGTCTCTCACCTCATCTGCAGAAGCCGCGGGTGTAGCGGTGAGACAGGATCGTGGAGAAGATCAGCTCTGCACGGCTGGTTGTCGGAGGTGCCGGTGCCATGTTGGCTGCGGCCGTCTCTCCGTGGTCCGAAGTCTCTGGAGCACGGGAGGCAAAATAGCGGGTGATTACCGCTGATGTATGGGACCGCGGGACACTCTGGGACCTCCTCCTTCTGGGCATCTGTCAGGTGACCGTAGAGGGTGATGAAACAGCCGCAGGATTAGCTCTGTGTGTCGGGAGCTCAGGAATCAGCATCCGGACTCCACCATGGTCAGCCATGTCCCGAAATTTTTTAATTTTAATATTTTGATTTTTTTAGCCATATTTTCCCAAGCATTTTCAGCCCTCATTTCTTAATAGCTCAAACTTGAATTTACACCTACAAGTAAATAATTGCAGTGGCACATCCAGTGGCGGCTGGTGGTTTTTTTTGGGGGTGCAGAAAACAACCCCCCCCAGCGGCCAACGGCAACTCCCCCTCCCCCCGTGCTGTTGTCTGGCACTTACCCATCTAGGCTGGTAGTGGGTGGTGGGTAGGGATGAGCCGAACACCCCCCGGTTCGGTTCGCACCAGAACCCGCGAACGGACCGCAAGTTCGCACGAACGTTAGAACCCCATTGACGTCTATGGGACTCGAACGTTCGAAATCAAAAGTGCTCATTTTAAAGGCTAATTTGCATGGTATTGTCCTAAAAAGGGTTTGGGGACCCGGGTCCTACCCCAGGGGACATGTATCAATGCAAAAAAAACTTTTAAAAACGGCCGTTTTTTCGGGAGCAGTGATTTTAATGATGCTTAAAGTAAAAAAAAAAAAGTGAAATATTCCTTTAAATATCGTACCTGGGGGGTGTCTATAGTATGCCTGTAAAGTGACCCGTGTTTCCCATGTTTAGAACAGTCCCTGCACCAAATGTCATTTTTAAAGGAAAAAATCTCATTTAAAACTGCTTGCGGGTTTAATGTCATGTCGGGTCATGGCAATATGGATGAAAATCAGTGAGACAAATGGCATGGGTACCCCCCAGTCCATTACCAGGCCCTTTGGGTCTTGTATGGATATTAAGGGGAACCCCGCACCCAAATTAAAATAAGGAAAGGTCCCTATATACTCTGAACAGCAGTATTCAGGCGGTGCAAACAAGACAGGGACTGTAGGTTTGTTGTTAAGTAGAATCTGTTTGTAATTTTGAACATTTTTAATGTGTTTAGCTCCAGCCAAAAAATCTTTTCTAAGCTTTTTGGAAAACATAGGGAAGGGTTATCACCCCTGTGACATTTGTTTTGCGTCTTTCCTCCTCTTCAGAAGATTTCACCTCACTTTTTTGTCCCAATGAAAAATGTTTTTGGAAAATTTGGGTTTTTTTGTGGAACAAGGATTGGAAAGCATCAGTGGAAAGGAGAAATTGTTTTCCCATATTAACTCTTACAGGAGAGAATTTCCCTTCCTTAGGGGTAGATTTCATCTCACTTCCTGTTGTCTCCTTCCGTTTGCAAGTAGGAGTCGTTTGTAAGTTAGATGTTTGAAAGTAGGGTCCTGCCCTATATACTCAGCAGAAATTTGGGCCTTAGGTGTTGCTGTGGCCAAAACACTGTAAGCCCTCACAGGGCCCTGCTGTGAAATATTAGATCAAGAATTGTAATTACATGCCCCTGTTGAACAGGAGCTGAAAAATTAGGCCTTAGGCACTGGTGCTGGTGCCACAACACTGCAACCCCTCACAGACACTCTAGTTGGAACGCAGGAACGAGCCCTGCTGCAAAGTATTGCATCAAAAATTGTAATTACACGCCCCTGTTAGACAGGGGCAGAAAAATTGGGTCTTAGGCACTGGTGCTGGTGCCACAACACTGCAACCCCTCACAGACACTCTAGTTGAAACGCAGGAACAAGCCCTGCTGCAAAGTATTGCATCAAAAATTGTAATTACACGCCCCTGTTAGACAGGGGCTGAAAAATTGGGTCTTAGGCACTGGTGCTGGTGCCACAACACTGCAACCCCTCACAGACACTCTAGTTGGAATGCAGGAACGAGCCCTGCTGCAAAGTATTACATCAAAAATTGTAATTACACGCCCCTGTTAAACAGGGGCTGAAAAATTGTGCCTTAGGCACTGGTGGTGGCGCCCAGAACCAAAAATGTTCTTACAAGCTATCAGCGTGATGATTGAGGAGGAAGAGGATAATTACTCAGGGATAGTCACTCAGCATCAGCATAGGCAGTCTTTGAAGGGATCTGAGATTTCAAAAAAAATTATTCGGTTACATCTGCATCAGGTGCTTGGTAGCTGGTGGTGATCCAAGACTGATTCATTTTTATGAAGGTCAGCCGATCGACCGAGTCGGTGGACAGACGCACCCTGTGATCGGTTACCACGCCTCCAGCAGCACTGAATGTGCGTTCCGAAAGAACGCTGGATGCAGGACAGGCCAGTAGCTCAATTGCATACTGTGCAAGCTCTGGCCAGTGATCCATCCTCAAGACCCAGTAACCCAGAGGATTTTCGGTGGGAAAGGTGTCCAAGTCTGATCTTGCCCCTAGGTATTCCTGCACCATGTAAAACAGACGCTGGCGATGGTTGCTGGAACCGATCATACCTTGGGGCTGCGGACCAAAAAATTGTCTGAACGCATCGGTCAGACGGCCACCTTCTCCACCGCTCCTTCTTTGACTGACCGAAGCCTCAGCAACACGTTGTCCAGAAACAGGAGTTTGTAACCTCCCAGTCTCTGGGAACGCGTTGCACAGACCTTTCTGCAAGGCCTCCCGAAGATGTTTCATCCTCTGCTCCCTCTGCGATGGCAAGATAAGGTCCGCAACCTTACCCTTGTAACGTGGATCAAGGAGGGTTGCCAGCCAGTATTGGTCCTTCTCCTTGATACCACGAATACGAGGATCCTTACGCAGGCTTTGCAGGATCAGGGAGGCCATGCAGCGTAGGTTTGCTGAGGCATTCGGTCCGGAGTCCTCTGGGTCACTAAGGACAACAACGTCCGCAGCCACCTCCTCCCAGCCACGTACAAGTCCATGTGTTCCTTGGGACTGATCCCTTAAAGACTGCTGATGCTGAGTGCCAGGCTCCACCTCCATACTGACACAATCTTCCTCCTCCTCCTCCTCCTCCTCCTCGTCCTCTTCCTGTGTGATCGGCGGGCACGCAGGAACACTGTCTGGATAAAGGGGGCCTTGAGAGCTAAGGAAGTCCTCCTCTTCCTGCCTCTGTTCTGCCTCAAGTGCCCTGTCCATTATTCCACGCAGCGTGTGCTCCAACAGGTGGACAAGGGGGACAGTGTCACTGATGCATGCACTGTCAGTGCTCACCATCCTCGTGGCCTCCTCGAATGGTGACAGGACAGTGCATGCATCCCTGATCATGGCCCACTGGCGTGGGGAAAAAAAACCAAGGTCCCCTGACCCTGTCCTGGTGCCATAGTCGCACAGGTACTCATTGATGGCCCTCTGCTGCGTGTGCAGCCGCTGCAGCATGGCCAACGTCGAGTTCCACCTGGTGGGCATGTCACAGATTAGGCGGTTCTTGGGCAGGTTAAACTCCTTTTGGAGGTCCGTCAGCCGAGCACTGGCATTATATGACCGGCGGAAATGCACAGAGACTTTCCTGGCCTGCCTCAGGACATCCTGTAAGCCCGGGTACCTGCCCAAGAACCGCTGCACCACCAAGTTAAGGACGTGAGCCAAACAGGGCACATGGGTCAGTTGTCCCTGTCGGAGGGCAGAGAGGAGGTTGGTGCCATTGTCGCAAACCACCATTCCTGCCTTAAGTTGGCGTGGCGTCAACCACCTCTGAACCTGCCCCTGCAGAGCTGACAGAACCTCTGCCCCAGTGTGGCTCCTGTCCCCCAAGCACACCAGCTCAAGCACCGCATGGCATCTTTTGGCCTGCGTACTTGCGTAGCCCCTTGAACGCCTACGGAGCACCGCTGGTTCCGAGGAAGAGGCCATGGAGGAAGAAGAAGAGGAGGGGGTGGAGGAGAGAGGTGTGTCACAATCAGCATTTTGGAGGCGTGGTGGCGGAACAACCTCCAACACTACTGCACCTTGTCCTGCATCCTTCCCAGCTGCCAGCAGAGTCACCCAATGCGCCGTGAAACTTAAGTAACGTCCCTGTCCATGCCTGCTGGACCATGAGTCAGCGGTAATATGCACCTTACCGCTGACCGCCCTGTCCAGCGAGGCATGGACATTGCCTTCCACATGCCGGTAGAGAGCCGGAATCGCCTTCCGTGAGAAAAAGTGGCGTTTGGGTACCTGCCACTGAGGAACCGCACATTCCACAAACTCACGGAAGGGGGCAGAGTCTACCAACTGAAAAGGCAGCAGTTGAAGTGCTAGCAATTTTGCCAAGCTAGCATTCAACCGCTGGGCATGTGGATGGCTGGGAGCAAACTTCTTTCGGCGGTGCAGCAGCTGGGGCAGGGAAATTTGCCTGGTACAATCTGACGTCCGTGTACCAAAAGCAGATTGCCCACAAGTACTTGGCTGTGACACACCTAATTCTACACCTTCATTCCTCTCACTGCAGGTCGCAGAGAGGACTGAAGGTCTAGTGGGGTTGGAAATCTCAGCTGATGAGGAGCAAGGAGAGATCGTCTTTGTTCTTTGGTGTGGGTCTTTTAGATACGCTTGCCAACGAACTGCATGGCAGGTCAACATATGTCTGGTCAAGCATGTGGTACCCAAGCGGGAGATGTTTTGGCCACGCGAGATACGCTTGAGACATATGTTGCAAATAGCAGCGGTGCGATCTGATGCACTCGTCTCAAAAAAGGCCCACACCAAAGAACTTTTTGAATAACGCGCAGAGACTGCAGCGCCCTGCACATGTGGAGCTTTGGGGTGTGATGCAGTCAATGTGCTGCCCTTAGGCTGGCCCCTGGAGGGCATCCTGCCTAGTTGGTGATGTGCCACCTCCTCCTCCTCCTCCTCCTCCTCCTCCTCCTCCTCTCTCCTATCAGGCACCCACGTTGAGTCAGTGACCTCATCATCCCCTCCCTCCTCATCACTGGAGCAAACCTGGCAGTATGCTGCAGCAGGGGGAGCATGACTGCCAGATTGCTGTCCTTCTTGGGCACCCCCTCTGTCCGTGCTCATGTTACTGCCTTCATTGAGCTCAGTATCATCATCAGAGCCTTCCAAACGCTGGGCATCCTCCTGGAGCATGTACCCAACACTGTGGTCAAACAGTTCGAGGGAATCCTCATGAGGACATGGTGGAGCTAGGGAAGGAGTCACTGATGACATTGAGCTGAGGGAAGAGGCCGCTGCTTTGCCAGACAAAGCACCCTGGGCATGGGTGAGAGAGGATGAGGAGGATGAGGACGGCTTGGTCATCCACTCGACCAAGTCTTCCGCATGTTGCGGCTCAACACGGCCAGCTGCCGAAAAAAAGGCCAAGCGTGTCCCATGGCCACGTGCTGATGAGGATGCACCGTCTCCACGACCAGCACTAGACACAGAGCCTGCTTGCCCTCTCTTATTGGCTTGTGACTGTCTGCCTCTCCTTCTTGGCCTTCCAGACATACTAATGGCCTGTAGCTGCACTAAGCTGGGATAGAACACCTGTAATTTTCTTCAGGTAGCTTTATATACTGTAACCAGACAAGCCTGCCTGTCAGTAGGAAGATAACAGGAACGGATCTAGCTGAACACTGTGAGCAGGACGTACTGCACTAAATGTATATAGCAGGAACGGATCTAGCTGAACACTGTGAGCAGGACGCACTGCACTGAATGTAAATACCAGGAACGGATCTAGCTGAACACTGTGAGCAGGACGCACTGCACTGAATGTAAATAGCAAGAACGGATCTAGCTGAACACTGTGAGCAGGACGCACTGCACTGAATGTAAATAGTCTAGCTGCCTGACCGTGGTACTAATAGGATCAAAAAGAACACCTGTAATTTTCTTAAGGTAGCTTTATATACTGTAACCAGACAAGCCTGCCTGTCAGTAGGAAGATAACAGGAACGGATCTAGCTGAACACTGTGAGCAGGACACACTGTACTAAATGTAAATAGTCTAGCTGCCTGACCGTGGTACTAATAGGATCAAAAAGAACACCTGTAATTTTCTTCAGGTAGCTTTATATACTGTAACCAGACAAGCCTGCCTGTCAGTAGGAAGATAACAGGAACGGATCTAGCTGAACACTGTGAGCAGGACGTACTGCACTAAATGTATATAGCAGGAACGGATCTAGCTGAACACTGTGAGCAGGACGCACTGCACTGAATGTAAATAGCAGGAACGGATCTAGCTGAACACTGTGAGCAGGACGCACTGCACTAAATGTAAATAGCAGGAACGGATCTAGCTGAACACTGTGAGCAGGACGCACTGCACTGAATGTAAATAGCAGGAACGGATCTAGCTGAACACTGTGAGCAGGACGCACTGCACTAAATGTAAATACCAGGAACGGATCTAGCTGAACACTGTGAGCAGGACGCACTGCACTGAATGTAAATAGTCTAGCTGCCTGACCGTGGTACTAATAGGATCAAAAAGAACACCTGTAATTTTCTTAAGGTAGCTTTATATACTGTAACCAGACAAGCCTGCCTGTCAGTAGGAAGATAACAGGAACGGATCTAGCTGAACACTGTGAGCAGGACACACTGTACTAAATGTAAATAGTCTAGCTGCCTGACCGTGGTACTAATAGGATCAAAAAGAACACCTGTAATTTTCTTAAGGTAGCTTTATATACTGTAACCAGACAAGCCTGCCTGTCAGTAGGAAGATAACAGGAACGGATCTAGCTGAACACTGTGAGCAGGACACACTGTACTAAATGTAAATAGTCTAGCTGCCTGACCGTGGTACTAATAGGATCAAAAAGAACACCTGTAATTTTCTTAAGGTAGCTTTATATACTGTAACCAGACAAGCCTGCCTGTCAGTAGGAAGATAACAGGAACGGATCTAGCTGAACACTGTGAGCAGGACACACTGTACTAAATGTAAATAGTCTAGCTGCCTGACCGTGGTACTAATAGGATCAAAAAGAACACCTGTAATTTTCTTCAGGTAGCTTTATATACTGTAACCAGACAAGCCTGCCTGTCAGTAGGAAGATAACAGGAACGGATCTAGCTGAACACTGTGAGCAGGACGTACTGCACTAAATGTATATAGCAGGAACGGATCTAGCTGAACACTGTGAGCAGGACGCACTGCACTGAATGTAAATAGCAGGAACGGATCTAGCTGAACACTGTGAGCAGGACGCACTGCACTGAATGTAAATAGCAGGAACGGATCTAGCTGAACACTGTGAGCAGGACGCACTGCACTGAATGTAAATAGCAGGAACGGATCTAGCTGAACACTGTGAGCAGGACGCACTGCACTGAATGTAAATAGCAGGAACGGATCTAGCTGAACACTGTGAGCAGGACGCACTGCACTGAATGTAAACAGCAGGAACGGATGTAGCTGAACACTGTGAGCAGGACGCACTGCACTGAATGTAAATAGCAGGAACGGATCTAGCTGAACACTGTGAGCAGGACGCACTGCACTGAATGTAAATAGCAGGAACGGATGTAGCTGAACACTGTGAGCAGGACGCACTGCACTAAATGTAAATACCAGGAACGGATCTAGCTGAACACTGTGAGCAGGACGCACTGCACTGAATGTAAATAGCAGGAACGGATCTAGCTGAACACTATGAGCAGGACGCACTGCACTAAATGTAAATACCAGGAACGGATCTAGCTGAACACTGTGAGCAGGACGCACTGCACTGAATGTAAATAGCAGGAACGGATCTAGCTGAACACTGTGAGCAGGACGCACTGCACTGAATGTAAATAGCAGGAACGGATCTAGCTGAACACTGTGAGCAGGACGCACTGCACTGAATGTAAATAGCAGGAACGGATCTAGCTGAACACTGTGAGCAGGACGCACTGCACTGAATGTAAATAGCAGGAACGGATCTAGCTGAACACTGTGAGCAGGACGCACTGCACTGAATGTAAATAGCAGGAACGGATCTAGCTGAACACTGTGAGCAGGACGCACTGCACTGAATGTAAATAGCAGGAACGGATCTAGCTGAACACTGTGAGCAGGACACACTGCACTAAATGTAAATAGTCTAGATAGAAGATAACAGGAACGGATCTAGCTAAACTGAATACAGTGTATATATATATATGCAACACCTGGGATGCATATATATACACAATACACTGTAAGTGCAGCTAACTGACTAACTGTTCTGCCTAATCTATCTAACTCAAATCAAATGACACTGTCTCTCTCTCTCTCTATCTCTCAGCACACCGGAACACACACTACACAGGGCCGCCGTGCAGGCGGCCTTATATAGTGTGGGGTGTGTACTAAATCCCCTGAGCCATAATTGGCCAAAGCCACCCTGGCTTTGGCCAATTACAGCTCTCTCTACTGACGGCGCTGTGATTGGCCAAGCATGCGGGTCATAGTGCATGCTTGGCCAATCATCAGCCAGCAACAACAAATTTTTTCCTCTTGGGGGATTTTAAGTTGGGGGAGGGTCTCCAAGAAATATAGCAAGAAAAGTATATAAAAATATAACCAATTTTTATTGTATCAAAATATTATTAAAAAACATAGCACATACTAAAGGGGATCACAGATGACAACAAATATTGTGGATGTCAGAATGTACGATTGACAATAATGCAAACAGAAATATACATAACGAATTGGCGGAACTACACTTGACCCTTGGAGGCTGCTTGAGCAAGAAGCTCTAGACAGTGCAGGCCCAACGCGTTTCAAGGTATTTGCTAATGATTATAACCTCTTCTTCAGGGGCTGAGGGTGAGGTGTATATCCGTCTAAGGAACATTTTCCAAAATGTTCCTTAGACGGATATACACCTCACCCTCAGCCCCTGAAGAAGAGGTTATAATCATTAGCAAATACCTTGAAAACGCGTTGGGCCTGCACTGTCTAGAGCTTCTTGCTCAAGCAGCCTCCAAGGGTCAAGTGTAGTTCCGCCAATTCGTTATGTATATTTCTGTTTGCATTATTGTCAATCGTACATTCTGACATCCACAATATTTGTTGTCATCTGTGATCCCCTTTAGTATGTGCTATGTTTTTTAATAATATTTTGATACAATAAAAATTGGTTATATTTTTATATACTTTTCTTGCTATATTTCTTGGAGACCCTCCCCCAACTTAAAATCCCCCAAGAGGAAAAAATTTGTTGTTGCACATATTTATATAGGGATGTGGGGGTTGGTTGTCTCCTTCCAGTAAGTACGTGTCACCACCCACTGTTCTATAATCATCAGCCAGCAATGCACTGCGATGCCGCAGTGAATTATGGGCCGTGACGCGCCACACGAATTTGGCGCGAACGGCCCATATCGTTCGCAATTCGACGGACGGTCGAACAGCCGATGTTCGAGTCGAACATGGGTTCGACTCGAACACGAAGCTCATCCCTAGTGGTGGGCATCATGCAGGGGCTCAGTGTCCTCTCCTCCATCAGCGGCTTCCAGTGTGCAGCTCCTCCCCTCCTTCTAGGCATCCAATAGGATCACCTGTTCTATCAGCCAATTGGGTGATGGGTGTCAAAACCTGCTTCCTTATAAGCTGGGAGGAGGATCGGTGTTACAATAGCGAATATTCATTCGCTGTTGTAACACATCTGGGTGGGCTGTGAGCGCATTCTCTGCGTCCCAAGCCCATCCATTTTTGAAGCCTATTAGAGCCTCTGGCTCTAATCAGTGCTTCATTAAAAACACCCACCCTGCATTGGAATTCATTCATCCGGCATCCTGAAATGGGCCGGATGCATGGATAGGAGGAGGGGGAGAAGAATAGGGGGAGCGGCGCCCATGCACCCTTAATGGACGGGCCGCCCCTGGGCTTATCCCTTATGGAATGGTTTTGTCTAAAGTTTCAATCGAATGGAGCATGACAAATGGCACGTAGACATTGCTGTGCTGTCTCTTTAGAAAATCTATAGTGCACTGGGAACCCTCATGAATAAAATGTTTTTGTTTTTTTTTTGTGAAAGATTGTATACATATATTTAAAAAATATAAAAACTTTAAATATAGTTCCCCTTTCATTGGCAACATACTAAAAGGATTGTTTTCACTAGTATGTGGAAACTTTAAAATAAGCAATTTTCAAAATGCTGAATGCTGTTCAGGAAATCATTACAAGAAAAAATTAACCTTTCAAGAATTTTGCCATACAAGTTTTTTGTTTTTAAATAAATGGGGAGATTACAGGAAATGGTTAAATGATATCTATAGTCACATCATACACTTTCATTTTATGACATCAGCATTGTAATAACAATACAAACAATAGTTCTTTTTGGCAATCCAATAGAAGATTACTTGAAAAAACTTTTTCCATGTTATGCGTGCTGTCTGTCCGTCAGCCATCTCTTTCCAGAATGCTCTGTACTCCTGCATTTCTGCATTGCTTTCAATGTATAAGTACTACATATCCCATGATACCTTGCTGCACCTGCTGTAATTCCTCCTCTCAGCACCTCTGTAGTTCAGAAGGCAGGCTCTTTGAAATGTGTGGCATAGCAGTATCTACTCACAGGGCATAGTAAATACATGCAACAGAATTCAAAGAAGTAAATGTCTGGGGATCTTTTCATAGTACGTTTACAATCATCGATCAGATTCATTAGAGTAGGCTAGAAATAATTTAAATACAATGCAGAAATGAATATATGATTTTACATGTTGACCAATGATACCCTCTAATTCAGTGGTTCTCAACTCCTGTCCTCAGGACCCACTAACAGGCCAGAATGTAAGTATTACATTGGAGAGATGCAGACTAGAATACAGACGTATGCAAAAGTTTAGGAACCCCTGACAATTTCCATGATTGTCATTTATAAATATTTGGGTGTTTGGATCAACAATTTCATTTTGATCTATCAAATAACTGAAGGAAACAGTAATATAACAGAAAATGTACAATATGCATCAAAACGAAATTAGACAGGTGCATAAATTTGGGCACCCCAACAGAAAAATCACATCAATATTTAGTAGAGCCTCCTTTAGCAGAAATAACAGCCTTTAGACGCTTCCTATAGCCTGTAATGAGTGTCTGGATTCTGGATGAATGTATTTTGGACCATTCCTCCTTACAAAACATCTCCAGTTCAATTAGGTTTGATGGCTGCCGTGCATGGACAGCCTGCTTCATATCACCCCACAGATGTTCAATGATATTCAGGTCTGGGAACTGGGATGGCCATTCCAGAACATTGTGCTTGTTCCTCTGGATAAATGCTGAGTAGATTTTGAGCAGTGTTTTGGGTCGTTGTCTTGTTGAAATATCCAGCCCCGGCGTAACTTCAACTTTGTGACTGATTCCTCAATATTATTCTCAAGAATCTGCTGATATTGAGTGGAATCCATGCGACCCTCAACTTTAACCAGATTCCCAGTACCGGCACTGGCCACACAGCCCCACAGCATGATGGAACCTCCACCAAATATTACTGTGAGTAGCAAGTGTTTTTCTTGTAATGCTGTGTTCTTTTGCCGACATGCATAATGCCCCTTGTTATGCCCAAATAACTCAATCTTTGTTTCATCAGTCCACAGCACCTTATTCCAAAATGAAGCTGACTTGTCCAAATGTGCGTTTGCATACCTCAAGCGACTCCATTTGTGGCATGTGTGCAGAAAAGGCTTCTTTCGCATTACTCTCCCAAACAGCTTCTCCCTGTGCAAAGTGCGCTGAATTGTTGAAGGATGCACAATGACACCATCTGCAGCAAGTTGATGTTGTAGGTCTTTGGAGGTGGTCCATGGGCTGTTTTTGACTGTTCTCACCATCCTTCGCCTTTGCCTCTCCAATATTTTATGTGGCCTGCCACTTTTGGCCTTAACAAGAACTGTGCCTGTGGTCTTCCATTTCCTCACTACGTTCCTCACAGTGGACACTGACAGCTTATATCTCTGTGATAACTTTTTGTAGCCTTCCTAAAAACCATAATGTGGAACAATCTTTGTTTTCAGGTCATTTGAGAGTTGTTTTGAGGCCCCCATATTGCCACTCTTCAGAGGAGAGTCAAAGAGAACAACAACTTGCAATTGGCCACCTTAAATACCTTTTCTCATGATTGGATGCACCTGTCTATGAAGTTCAAGGCTTAATGAGCTCACCAAACCAATTGTGTGCTCCAATTAATCAGTGCTAAGTAGTTACATGTATTCAAATCAACAAAATGACAAGGATGCCCAAATTTATGCACCTGTCTAATTTCGTTTTGATGCATATTGTGCATTTTCTGTTAATCCAATAAACCTCATTTTACTATTGAAATATTACTGTATCCTTCAGTTATTTGATAGATCAAAATTAAATTGCTGATCCAAACTCCCAAATATTTATAAATGACAATCATGGAAATTGTCAGGGTTTCATAAACTTTTGCATACGACTGTACTACAATCACTGAGCAGCAAATGATATCACCTGTGATGTATTTCAGTTATATTGCAAACCTGGCCTATTATTGGCTCCTGAGGACAGGAGTTGAGAACCACCGCTGTAATTAATGCTTGTGGAAAACCGATCCACTAATGAAATCCTGTGTTTTCCATTCAGGGCATATAAAAAGTTTTATTTCAAAACAAGGGTCTTGATTTTGGCCCACTTAACTATACCCTTGGCTTATGTACTTGGGCTCAAGCAGCCATGCTTACTGAAATATGACATTGGAGGAATCCCCACTCTAGAGTGTATTCATGTTTCTCTACTACCTATAAAACTTCCTCCCGCATAGATTTGGCATTTGGTAATCCCTCCTTCATTAGTGATGTCCAAGGGATTGACTATCTTTCCGCAGGTCTGCCTGATCACAGTCCACTCTTGGTGACCCTTTGACTCCCTCAAATACATAACAGGGCTCAGTGGCACCTACAACTTCAGTGAATTTCCCACCCTACCTCTCAAGAACGATCTTGTCACTCTTGTCTTCTCACTTGCAATATTATTGACTTACAGATGTTGGGTCCTTTTCTCCTGAGATGACCTGGGGTGCCTTTAAGGCAACCACTGGGGGGTTGTATATCTGCACAATTGCATCCATCATGGTTGAACAAGCATCAGGTACTGATGCTTTGCAAGCACTAGTGGAATGTAGTCTTTAATGTTATACTGCTTCCCCTACACCTGCTAATTTTGATCATCTTATTATGTTGACAAGGCAAAATTTACACTTACATCTGAACTTACCCAGTCATCTCTACAAGACCGTAGTCACGAACATTTTTTGCATGGTAACAAAAAATGGTCGCTTCTTAGTCATGTTAGCTTAGCATGATCTACCTCTTACTATTATACCTGAAATTCGTACATCAGCGGGCACTTTGGTTCCTGGATGGGAAAACATCTTGGGAGAATTTAACCAATTCTATCTGTCCTCGTCCTGCCTCCCATCAGACTTCCATCCCTTGTGCTTAGCTTCCAACTTGGGTCCCCTGGTGCTGGACTGGTTGACGGATGCTGATCGTACTCATTTGGTTCATGAGATCCCCAGGGGATGTAATGGCTGCCATATGTTCCTATCCCAATGCCAAGTCACGTGGGCCAGATGGCCTTCCCCTTGAATTTTATAAAACTCACCTTGAGTTCTTGGATTCCCAGCTGGCTTCCTTATACAATGAGTGTTTAAACTCTGGTAACTTACCTCCTTCCATGCGGGAGGCACATATCATCCTTTTAGCTAAATTTGCCAAGCATCCACTCCTCTGTGCCTCATATAGGCCGATAGCTTTGCCTAACTGTGACTTTAAGATACTTACCAAAATTCTCAACACCAGCGTGCATTGGGTTGTTAGCTCTTTGATAGATCAACGCCAAACAGGCTTTATGCCCACCAGATCCACAGATATCAACATACATAGACTCTTCCCAAACATTTATGCACAAGATTTGAACAAAGGCTCTAGAACGATTGCTATGCTTGACATAGAGAAAGCATTTGACACTGTAGAATGGCCACACTTCTGGGAGGCGCTGCGAAGCATGAGCTTTCCGCTCTGCTTCATCGACTGGGTTAAAACTCTGTATAGCAATGCCACAGTCTGTATCCATCTGGATAATCTTCTTTAATCTCCCTTTCCTCTTCTTTGGGGTACCAGGCAGGGCTTCCCCCTTCTCTCCAACCTTGTTTGCCCTCACAATGGACCCCATTACTGAGGGTCTCCTGATTTTCATTACCATTAAAGGCCTTTGGGGGGGCTGGTTGGAGGAACTGATAGCTCTATGTGTGGATGATCTTCTCATTATAAACGATGCTGGCCCCTCTCTACAGGGAGCTCTTACCATTATGGATATGTTTTCAATCTCTACAGGCCTATGGGTTAATTGGCATAAATCATAACTATTTCCAGTCAATGAGGGGGCAATCATCCTCTGTCACCCTTTTAATGGGTTAACACCTTCACTAATTTAGGGAAATGTCTTTAAAATGACATTAAAACCCTAAATCAGCATCCAGTACTGATGGATGTTAAGAGCAAATTGAAGGCATGTGGCAACCTCCCATTCACTCTACTTGGTCATATACAGTAAATCTATTCAAAATGGAGATTCTTCCCAAATTCACATATCTTTTTTCTAAATTCTCCACAATGGCTCCCCAAATAATTTTTCACACAGCTCAACCAAGTGTTTATATCTTTTTTTGTGGGGCTCACAACCATCAAGGTACAAGTTTTCTACCCTTACTCACCCTACCTTCCAGGGCAGTTTAGCTATGCCAGACTGTTATAAGTACTTTTTGGCCTCTCAGCTGGCTATGGCCCATTGGTCGCTTCAGCCTAATTGTACTAACACCTCTACGTTGCTGGAGGCCATCATCTTACAGTCCCTAAAAGCAATTTGAAATTTGTTTTTCTGGGACCTTAAAGCACCACCCTATGCCTTGCCTCTATCTATGTGTACTACACTGAAGGCCTGGAAGGCGGGGCTTCGTTATGAGTTGCTTCCTCCCACTACCCTTTCCCCAAATACTTCCTTGCGGCTCAGTCCCTCTCTTCACCATTTTTATATCTTGCCTGATCCCTCGGCCTTGGCCAAGTATAAAATTAACTTGCTAGAACACTTGGTGTGTTTAACCTCCCCTCACATTACCACTTTCGATATCTACAAGTTGCCCATGTTATCAATGCTCAATTCCCAGTCACCAGATTGAATTATCTTATTCAGAACTAGAGTCTATGTTACTTGTGCCTGATATGGAAAAACCCACCTCAGTGCTATATCGCTATTTTGTTATGGCGCATTACCTAAGTTGTCTTCCATTTAACAGAAATTAAGAACTGATGTGCCTGAGGTGGACACTAAATATTGGTCTGAGATATGGGAATCTTCCTGTGCCCATCTTGTGTCCGTCAGGGACAAATTGATTCAATGCAAGATTCTTCATAGGGCGTATTTCACACCACACAGGCTTCATAAGATGATTCCCACTATTTCCTCATCCTGTTGGAAGTGTATATACTCCACAGGAGATTTTATCCACATATTCTGGCTGTGCCCAAAATAGCTTCATACTGGAAAGGTGTGCTTGATGTCATCCACTCTGTGGTACAGATCCCTGTCGTCATCCACTCTGTGGTACAGATCCCCTAGATACTGCTTACTGGGTTTAGTGGAGGAATTGGCTTCAACGTTGGCCTTGAGAAACATATTGAGCCTATTACTTTTCTAGGCATGTAAAGCTAAAGCATTATGTTGGAAGAAGTCCTGTCCCCCCTCTATTATTTTGCCACTCTATCAGGATACTTAGCGGAACAGAGGGTGTCCTAATAAATTTAACAAGGTTTAGTCATGAAGGGTATATAACCCCTCTATGGCTACCCCTATGGACAACTAGATGACTGATTGTGATTTTCAGGTTACCCTGAGCTCTCACTTGGGTCTAGATACTCCTTCTATCTCTCATCTCTTTGCAAGAACCATGCACCATACTACATACTGTGTTGCTGTTTAGGCTGTTACTGTTTGTAATTTTTTATTTTTGTACTGAGGCAATGGCCCCTGCAAGAGCAAGTTTTGCTTGTTTATGTTTTGTTTTAGATTTCTATGCAAAATCAATAAAACAGATTTTCAACCTCAGTGTCCACAGTCCCCCTTGAGGGCCGGTTCACACCTGAATCACACAGGAACACAGTCCACATTCCTGTGCTACTTAGTGAGGTACAATTTTCAGCCCCTCATTTGAAGGGGCTGAAATCATTCTGGATTGCACAAAACATAGTACATATATTACTTTTTAAAGATGCACTAAACCAAATGACAAGGTACTGATCTGTTTTCCATTTCTGTTTATGGAATGGAAAAAAATTAATCATCTATGGCCAGCATTACTCTTTCTATGGTCTTCAAAGCCCTTAATATCCGCCTCTGCAGCTGACCACCGGTCCTCTAACAGGTTGTCATGTACCTGATAGGAGACTGAGTCGATGAGGTCGGCCTCTTTTATATCTCCTGTCCTGGCCCCACTGAGGATGAGACAGAGGAAGCTGAAGGACAGGAGGGACACGAATGCCTGATATGGATGATTCTTGATTCCCTTGTCAGGGTTCTGGAGACTGGAGTATGCAGCAATGTGCAAAGCTGGAGCAGGAGACAGCCAGGCAGGCACTCAAGGGTTAACAGGAGCCAGGATCATAGACAGAAGCAGAGTCTCAGGAATAGTCAGGGTCATCAGCATGCGAGCAGCAGGGTAAAAAATCATAGACAGAGGAAGAGTCAGGAACAGAGCTGGGTCAGAGGTGAGCAGCAGAACAGCAACAGGATACACAGCCAAGGTCAAAGAACAAGCCAGGTCAGCAACTAGAAGAGCACACAGGATCAGATCAGGATACAGGACACAGCTGAAGATCAGCCAGTAAAGGATAGGAGGCTGGACTCCTTCAAATAGGCCGTCTGGCGCCAAGAGGGATTATGCCCATGTGCGTGCGCACCCGCAATCATGGACTCTCGCTTGCATGCGTGCGCCTGTTAGCCGTTCTTAGGGAAACTCTATGCGCTTGCGCACATCTATATCCCAGATGTCTCCTAGGGATTCCCTGACACAGGTTGAATGATGGCCAGTATCATACAGCCTACTTCTTGTGTGCTCATACCTTTAATCCTTCAGTCTTATGGCCAATCCAGTGACAACACAGGTTTTTCCCCTTTGACGGCATGTAATGACATGTGTCACTCACTCCAGGAGTACTGTGCACAAAAGGGGAAAGACCTGTGATGTCACTGGACTGGCTAAAAAAAATTACTGAATTTAAAAAAATTCAAGGAAGGAGAGTGGGGGGGAGAGCATTAAAAGCTAAGCTGTGTTCTGCAGCATCCTATACTAACCTACCCATTGGTCCCCCACCACTCTGTTTTCTACCAAGAGTAAGCAAAGGAAGCCTTGCTAAAGCTCTGAGTAGATCTCAGTTGCAGCTTATACAGGGTAGAGGGTTTTCTCCCTCCCTCCATATGATAGCTCTGTGCCTAAGAAGTCAACTGCCAAGCACCAGCACTGTCACACACAGTGGATGCAGGTGATTGAGTAACTTGATCCACTGTATATGGGCATGATTCTTTACTTCCAGAGGTGAACAACCCAGCAGGCAAGTGAAGTTTATTGCATTAAAGTAAACCTGTTTCTTTGCTCCTTATAGGCAAAGCACAGATCCCCTTTAAAACCCAACTCCAGTAAACCTGAAAATTCTCCCCAAGCCAGCCCACTGCAAGGGTCAAATGCTTATTTAGCCTAGGAACTGTGAAAAGCATTTCTACTTACCTGATCGTCCCTTCCCCCAGCAGATGGTGCTCCCCCCATGCACTGGTGGTGGACTGTGACTTCACATCCTCATGTCCAGGTCTTGATGATTTCAGAACCTTAGACAGCTGGAGCATGGGGGGTGGGGGTGGGGGGTGGAAATGCTGCTAAGTAAATGTTCTGCATGCCCCTGAACCCAAACAAGCAGTTAACCCTTGTAGTGTGGACACAGTCCCACTGCAGGGGAGAATTTTAAATAGTTCTCAAGTTCAGCTTTAAAGTTGCTTCTACCTTTTGTTTAGTTGAAACATTTCAGAAGAATCCTGATTAGTTGCTATGGATAACAATTCCATTTTTTTTTCCTTCTGTAGTCAGACTCACAATGCTAACACTAGATTTATCTGCTTACTAACAGATGCAGAAGTAAATATCATTTTCTACCAGCTTTGTTACATACACTGGTTCTAGTGTTGTAAGTGATGTCATTGCCCAGTGTTCGGCCCAGTAAGTGAAGAATACCACTGTATAGAATTTTGCAATAGTTCTCAGGCAGAGCACATCTGTGCCAGCAGTGCACCCTTTACAAGTGTACACAGGATGCTAGGTGCTGTACACCCATTAGGATACATTAATATATTTGGCTTGTGACGGGTTCTATTTAAATACTGCACCTGTGCCTATTCAGTGGTTTGCTACAACTGATCCTACGGGCCAAATATATTGCTCTATACACTCTTATTGTAACAGTGACACAGTGACCCACCTTTACAGTCTCTTCTTTATTAGTGTTTTATCAGCCTGATGGACTTTGCTGTATGTTGGTTCAAGTTTCTTCAGCAGATTATGGGGTTAATTGGTATATAAGAACCTGGAAGGCTGCCCAGAAAAGGTGGGCGAGCTGTATTGTCAGTGCTAGTTATTTCAGCATTTAACAATGACATGGTTAAGGGTAGGATGTGGGAGGTAAAACAATGGAGAGAGAACATCTGACTTAACTCTTTACCTACCTGATGTAATCTTAAAGTAGTTGTAAAGGCAGAAGGTTTGGATAAGTTCGCCTTTTAACAAAAAATAATAAATGCACATTTTTTTGCAGGTAAAAACTCCTTAGCCGCCTACACACAATCGGATTTTCCGATGGGAATTGTGTGATGACAGGCTGTTGGCGGAAAATCTGCCCGTTTGTACGCTCCATTGGACAATTGTTGTCGGAATTTCCGCTGACAAATGTTGGATGGCAGGATTTAAAATTTTCCGCAGACAAATGTCTGTTGTCCGATTTTCCGAGCGTGTGTACACAAGTCCGTTGGACAAAAGTCCAAAGTACAAACACGCATGCTCAGAAGCAAGGACGAGCCAGAAGCGGTCGGTCTTGTAAACTAGCGCTTGTAATGGAGAGTTAACATTTGTGACGTGGCAAATTATGAAATCTCGAAATGCAGCGCATATTCTCTTCTTCTTTAATGGGATAATAATGACGCTGCCTTGCTGGTGATACTGATGGAGTTATTGCAAACACATTTTCAAAGGCTTTTTTTTCTACTGATATCAAGAATAATATATTATTATGCTTGTTATTTATTTATTTATTTATTTATTTTGGTGCAAGTTACCACAACACCATTATCCTGTATTTTTTAAGATCAACAATAACTATGTTGGTGTCCCTTGTTAATTTTTATTTTTTTTAAATGTAACTGCCTTCTCCCAAACTGTCATTTGAAGCAAAACACATAGCCAAGTATTATTCTCCATATTTTTTTTAATGTGCATTAAAAAAAGAAAACAAATAAAATTGGACTATCTGCCAATAGAACTTAACCAAAAAGTGCATTCTATGCATCCAAAAATATAGAAAATATACCAAATCAAATCATTATTCAACCGAAAAAATAAAATAAAAGCCTCATGCATGTGTCCTGCTTCTTAATATAGGGGGTCAACAATGCCAAGAGTTGGTGAAAGCAGGGGTCCGTCGTCCAGAGATAATTCCGAAAATCATCCGGATTATTCTCCTGGAGCTCCCGCAGCAAAGGCATATGACATAATTGGTCACGATTAATAAAGCAACCAATTTTCGGTCCAAGAAATCCTCCTATTCCTGGACTGGACTTGGGTCAAAGCAATAACTCCAAGGCCAATAATAAATCACACGTTATCTTCTCCGATTCCGCAACATGGCTGGTGGACAAACGGTCGCTCAGAAACAAAATGAAAAGTGCGAAATTAAAAGTGCAAAATGAAAAGCGCAAATCAACACTCACCAAACTTCTACTAACACGAAATTAGCAGAAGGAGCACAAAGGGTGGTGCCTGACAATTGAACTTCCTCTTTTTCGGCTCGTAGTACATCTAGTATGTCACTACATTCGTGTTTGTTGGGCGACAATTGTGTACTGTTTGTATGCCAGACAAAATCCAGGCACACGCCTTCGGACAAAAGTCCAAGGTTTTGTCTGCGGAAATGCTTAACACCATCATCTGATTGATAGACGTCTCTAAATCAAGTGCACTGTGCAAATTGTATATCAACATTGGATGTATAGTCCCATTGGTGATTAAAACATTAATTCATTAGTATACATTGATGGGCAGGAATCTAGGAGTGTATTACTAAAGGAGTCACCGCCATGTGTGCATCCATCACCTAGTGGAGAAGATTAAATATGCTTACCAGAAGGTAGGATCAATCAGGCATATGATATCAAAGCTCTGGATAGCGAGTGGTGCAATTCTCCCTCCTCAGCTGAGCCACCTCAGGCAACCTCGACCCGGCATGTGAGAATATGGATCAGGATGGCAATGTCCCAGATGGTAAAAAACCTCCTTCCACCACAGAACCGTTTGGTAGGTTTATGGTTAACAGCATCCAGAAAAAACAACAGAAAGCCCCCACATAGTAAAAAAACGTATGGTTACGGGTTTACTTGGAATAAAAAGGCTTTACATAGATTCCAAGATGTATTTCATCAAATAAAAAATCTCCTCTGTGATCACAAAAGCATAACATTTAAAAAGGCGCAATGGCATGGAAATGACTATACAAAGACTTCAACTGGGGTATGAGTTTTTTGTATGTGCTAATCACAATTTATTTTGTATATCACAGTATGTTGATATGTCAATACTCAACATTTGATTCCTAGCGCTGCATTGTTTTCACTCTATTCATTCACACATTTTTTGTTAAGATTGTAGTGCTGGCTGCTATTGTTTATGTGTATAGCACATATTTTTATATTAATTCCAAATTAATAATTATGCTACCAAAATTAGTGTGTGCTATAAATTGCCCCCAGCATTGCTGCTGTTTCTTCTTGCTTGAGGTTGCCGTTTTGCTTAAACCCAGAGCCCCTGAACAACAGTAAACCATAAAGAGGAACTAAACCCATCGGTTTAAAATGGAACTTTACCCATAACAACTTGATAAAAAAGAATGTTCTTTAGCAAGGAAAATACATTTTACATTAATAATGATGCTACCAAATTGAGTGTGTGCTGTAAAGTGCCTCCAGCATTGCTCCTGTTTCTTCTTGGTGAAGGATGCCATTTTGTTGAACCCCAGAGCCCCAGAACAGCAGTAAATCATAAAATGTAACTAAATCTGTCAATTTACAAAAAATGCTTAAAAAAATAATTACATTCCTGGAATGTCGGGGTTTTCTAACTGTCACATTTGCTTGTGTCCTCAACCAAACTGTCAAACCTTCAAATGGCTGGGGTCATAACAGATCACATGTGCAGCACCATGGCAGATGCAGGTCAAACAGAAGCTAGCTTCTTTGGCTGTAAAGGATAGGAGGGTTTAAAGCAGAACTTTACCCATAACAACTTGATAAAAAATAATGTTCTTTAGCAAGGAACATACATTCCACATTATTAATTATGCAACCAAAATTAGTGTGTGCTGTAAATTGCTTCCAGCATTCCTGTTTTTTCTTGCTGGAAGCTGCCATTTTGCTGAAGCCTAGAGCCCCTGAGCAGCAGTAAATCCCAAAGCAGAACTGAACCCATTCATTTAAGGGTTTCATTAAAAAAATACCAGGATTGCCAACTATCACATTTCCTTGTGTCCTCAACCAAACTGTCAAACCATCAAAAAGCTGATGTCATAACTGAATACATGTGCAGCATCATGGCATTTGCAGATCAAACAGAAGCAGCTTCCTTGACTGTAAAGGATAGGAGGGTTTTATTACGCTTTAAGGCCTCTACAGATTCAGCAGTGCCTAAAAATAGAGAGCAACTGAGCATGCGCAGAGCAGAATGAGACAGTGTATTAAAAAAAAAAAAAATTGTGAGGTAAAGCCCCCAAAAAACAAGTCACAAGAGGACCATGCAGCTTAACCACTTGCCTACAGGGCACTTTCACCCCCTTCCTGCCCAGACCAAATTTTCAGCTTTCAGCGCTCTCACACTTCGAATGACAATTACTCAGTCATGCAACACTGTACCCAAATGAAATTTGCGTCCTTTTTTTCACACGAATAGAGCTTTCTTTTGGTGGTATTTAATCACTAGTGGGTTTTTTATTTTTTGTGCTATAAATAAAAAAAGACTAAAAATTTGGTGAAAAAATGCCTTTTTTTTTGTTTCTGTCATAAAATTTTGCTAATTAGTAATATTTCTTCATAAATTTTGGCCAAAATTTACACGACTACATATGTTTGGTAAAAATAACCCTAATTAGTGTATATTATTTGGTTTTTGTGAAAGTTATAGAGTCTACAAGCTATGGTGCAAATCATTGAAAATTGATCACAACTGATCACACCTGATGTACTGAAGACTTATCTAATTTCATGAGACATTAACAAGCCAGGAAAGTACAAATACCCACAAAATGACCCCATTTTGGAAAGCAGACACCCCATCGTATAATCTATGAGGCATAATGAGTGTTTTGAAAGGTTAATTTTTTTCCAGAAGTTTTTGGAAAATGTGGAAAAAAAATGAAAACGCATTTTTTCTTTCCACAAAGTTGTCCATTTTTAAGATATTTCCAACACATTGCATGTACATAGCAAAAATGACACTCCAAAATACATTCTGCTACTCCTCCTGAGTACAGCAATACCACATGTGTGAGACTTTTACACAGCCTGGCCACATACAGAGGCCCGCCAGAGAAGTAGCACCTTCAGGCATTCTAGGAGCATAAATTACACATCTCATTTCTCAACCACCTATTACAGTTTTGAAGGCCCTGGATCCCCAGGACAATGGAAACACCCACAAAATGACCCCATTTTGGAAAGCAGACACCCCAACGTATAATCTATGAGGCATAATGAGTCTTTTGAATGGTTCATTTTTTTCCAGAAGTGTTTGGAAAATGTGGGAAAAAAATGAAAACGCATTTTTTTCCACAAAGTTGTCCATTTTTAAGATATTTCCAACGCATAGCATGTACATAGCAAAAATGACACCCCAAAATACATTCTGCTACTCCTCCTGAGTATGGCGATACCACATGTGTCAGACTTTTACACAGCCTGACCACATACAGAGGCCCACCATTAAAGTAGCACCTTCAGGCGTTCTACAAGCATAAATTACACATCTAAATTCCTGACAACCTATTATTTTTGAAGACCCTTATATTTCTAACACATTGCATTTACATACCAAAAATGACACTCCAAAATAAATTCTATTGAGGAAAGGGTAAAAGAAAAGTATTACCTGTGGTTTTAGTAGTGTCCCCAGAGGAGAGAATTGGTGCAGGCAGCAGGAAGCAGGCAGCAGGCAGCAGGCAGGGATGTGCTTAGCAACAATAGTAATTACCCAGGCAGCAGGCAGGAATATTGTCTATAGTCAGCACAAGGATATCGCCAGCACAGCCAAAGCATTTGTCTATAGAAATTGTCCAGGCAGAGACAGCCAACACAGCCATAATATTGGTCCTGGTACACCGTTACCTCCCTGCACTCATTATTGTACCGCTCTCCAGCCCTTCATAAACATACTGCCTCTTGGTACAGCTAATTATTTTCATAGTCCAGGTAGCAGGCAGAGGTGTGGTCAGTTTATGCTGCAGGCAGGGGGATGGCGGCAGTAAGTCAGCAGCAGGCTGAGGGCCGCAATCAGGTAAGACCGGTGCACAGGGGCACAGGGGTAGAGGCTTCGACCCACCCAAATTTCTATGAAGCCTCCGGACTCCAGACCCTAATCTGGAAATTACGAAACAACAAAAAAAAATGTTTTCTCCATCCGGAAAAACATTTCTGGAGCCCCTCACATGTGAGACCCCTGTGTCCTACAGTAGCAGGGCAACAGATCAGTCCAAGCGGTAGGCAAAAGCAAAGTCCATAAAACAGGCCAGGGTCAGATGACGTGCAAGCAGTCCAAGTGGTGGGCAGAAGCGTAGTTGGTAAAACAGGCCATGGTCAGTTCACATGTAAGCAGTCCAAACGGTTGGCAGAGGCATAGTCAAAAAACAGGCCAGGGTCAGTTCACATAGAAGGCAGTGGAATGGTTATTTGAGGAAGCATGGGAAATGGTCAGCACAGATCATGAAAATGGGGAAGTGGTTAAGAATATGGGCTAATATTTAAGGGATGTGTGATATAGTCTGAAGCATTCACCAATGCAAAGGCCGGGTTCAAGGGGACACTGGGAACAATCGTAGCTGGTATCTCTTCGAAATCCTTTACTGCTGCATACTCGACATCTTTTTTGGTGTCTTCGGCCTGCTTCAGATGGGGGAATGTGGTCCGGGAAGTGGCTTTCATGCAGTCGGCTTACAGCATCAGAGCGAAGGTTTTCTGGGGGGGGGTCTTTGATGGTAGATGAGGGACGTGACAACTTCTTCAATGAATTTTAGGAAGTGGGCAGGGCTTTCGGTGGATTTGGTGTAAATTATGTAGGCATTATAAATGGCCAAATGAGTTAAATAGAGTGCTACTTTCTTGTACCAGAAACGGGACCTCCTTATTGCTAAATAGGGCTGAAGCATTTGGTCGTTGAAATCCACCCCCCCCATGTACAGATTGTAATCTTGTACACATTTTGGCTTTACAATGGGACCTCGTCTTCTCTGAACTTCAACTGTAGTGTCGTCATGGATGGTGGACATCATGTACACATTCCTGGTATCCTTCCACCTCAAGGCCAGCACTTCGTTGCATCTCAAAGTTGCTCTTTCTCCCCTTCGCAATTTCTTGTTTACTATGGCTTGTGGGAAGCCCTTTCTATTCTTTCTGGAGGTTCCACAGGCCAGGGTTTGTGCGAGGTATAGGTGTTTGAAAAGGGGCAGGCTGGTATAAAAGTTATCCAGGTATATGTGGTAACCTTTTTCAGCAGTGGGTAGGCCAGGTCCCATACAATTTTACCAGTTGTGCCCATGTAGGCCGGGCACTCAGGGGGCTGGAGCTGGGAATCTCTTCCTTCGTATATGCGGAACGCATACAGATATCCCGTGACTCTCTCGCAAAGCTTATAAAATTTCACTCCGTATTTGGCCCTTTTGCTAGGAATGTATTGTTTTATTCCTAGCCGGCCAGAAAAGGGTACCAGGGACTCATCTACACATATATGCTTATTGGGGACATAGAATTCTGCAAATCGTTGTGAAAAGAAATTAATGAGTGGGCGAAGTTTATATAATTTATCGTAATTTGGATGATTGCGGGGAGGGCACTGGGTGTTGTCATTAAAATGAAGGAAGCGCATTATCATTTCGTATCGGGACCTGGGCATTACAGAAGAGTAAATGGGCATGTGGTGAATGGGGTGGGTGGACCAATAGGCATGTCCTTCATTTTTTTTTGTAAGCCCCATCTTTATGGTGAGGCCCATAAACATTTTGAACTCCTCCAGAGTCAAATCCTTCCACTCGAATGGACGGGCGTAAGAAGATTGGGGGTTGTTGGCAATATGCTGCTGGGCATATAAATTGGTCTGGTCCACGATGAGTTGCAGCAAAGTGTTGGGCAAAAATAAATTAAAACAATCAATTGCAGAAAAATTTTGGGTATTGGCCTGCACACCTGGCTGTGCCGTGAAAGGGGGAATTCTTACTGATCCTGAGTCGGAAGGCAGCCATGTTGCATTGGCAAGACCTTCTGGGAGATATGTAGCGGCCCTGGCTCTTGGGGGACGTGGCACTCCAGTGCTGGTAGTTGGAGTTCCTGTGCTGGCATTTGGGCGTGATGCTGCAGGAGTGCTAGTACTGGGCATTTCTTGTGGCCTTTCACTGGCAGCAGCTCTAGGACTGGGCCTTTATTTTTGGGATCTATCGCTGGCAGCAGCGCTAGTACTGGGAATTTGATCCTGGGGTATATTGCTGGTGGCTGCCTGGTTTACAGAGCGCCGTGCTCTTTTAGGAGTGATCCATTCTTTCTCTGAATCGTTTACCGATCCACTACTTTCGATCGGTTCCAATGCTGAATTTGATTCACAGGAATTGGCATTTGAATCTGATGAGAGCTCCCCGCTGCTCTCATCAGTCATGGAGTGGATCTGGAACGCCTCCTCACTTGTATAAAATCTTTTGGACATTTTTTCTGATGGGCTGTGTGACAGGTGACAAATTACGGTTACTGATGGGCGACAGGTGATCGGTGACAGGTGACGGTCACTGATGTGAGACAGGTGATCGGTGACGTGCGACGGTCACTGGTGGGTGACAGGTGACAGGTAACGGTTGACAGTCACTGATGGCAGTCTCTGATGGTGACTGGTGCACTTTATTGGACTGATAGGTGACAGATGAGGGTCACGGATGGGTCAATGACGACGGTCACTGATGGTGGTCACTGATGATGGTCACTGAAGGGTGACAGGTGCACCGCTGACGGCAGTCTCTGACGGTGACAGGTGCACTTTGTGGGCACTGATGGGTGACAGGTGCACTTAGTGGGCACTGACGGGTGACAGGTGCACTTAGTGGGCACTGACGGGTGACAGGTGCACTTTGTGGGCACTGACGGGTGACAGGTGCACTTTTATAAGTACTGATGTGGTGACTGTTGGGTGACAGCTGTAATTGGGGGGAGGGGGCAATGTGACAGGTTCTCTTTGTGGTGTTGGTGCAGTACACTACAGAACACACATAGATCGGTGACTCACTGCTCCTGGCTCTTCTCTCCTCACACTGGAAACAGTATGTGAGGAGAGAAGAGCCATAACTGGTCTATGTTTACAGTTAGTGATCGGCTGTGAATGGATCACAGTCGATCACGTGGTAAACAACCACCAGCCATTGGCTGTTTACCCTTGTCGGTGACGAGCAGTGTTCCTGGGAACACGCCGCCACCGACGTGACCGCGCTGCGCGCTCCCGATCGCGCGCATGCGCGGTCTAAAGCGGGAATACCCTTTGTGATCGGCCGTGACATAATCACGGCTGATCACATGGTGAACAGCCATGCCCAATGGCTGTTCACCCCTGTCGGTGACGCGCTGTGTCCCAGGGACACGGCGATACCGACAGAGCAGGGCTGCGCGCCCGCGATCACGCGCATGCCCTGTGTAAACCAGCCGCCGTCATATGACGGCGGCCCAGAACAAGAGCCGCACCGCTCCGCCATCATATGACGGTGAGCGGGCGGCAACAGGTTAAACAGGTTTTTTTTTCTATTACAAATCTATAAAAAAAGCAAAGACTTGGAAAAAAAATGTAATTAAGGTTGCGTGACGGTGGTGGGTAATTTTACCAAGTCTTTGTTTTTTATGTATTTGTAATAAAAAAAACCATGTTTAAACTTCATGGTCCTCTTGTGACTTGCTTTTTGGGGGGCTTTACTCCACAATTTTTTCTATATGCTTTCATGAGTTACTTGGACTGCACCTATACAGGTGAGTCAGCAAACATTTGGGACTCTGCATGTGCTCATATACATTGAGCCTTATGTCGCGTACACACGGTCAGACTTTTCGGCTACAAAAGTCCGACAGCCCGTCCGACAGACTTTCGACAGACTTTTGGCGGACTTGCGGCAGACTTTCTAACGAACGGACTTAACTACATACGATCATACAAAAGTCAGACGGATTCGTACGTGATGACGTACACTGGACTAAAATAAGGAAGTTGATAGCCAGTAGCCAATAGCTGCCCTAGCGTCGGTTTTTGTCCGTCGGACTAGCATACAGACGAGCAGATTTCTGGGTCCGGCAGAGTTACGACGTAAAGATTTGAAACAAGTTCCAAATCTAAAGTCCATCAGATTTGCGACTGGAAAAGTCCACCAAAGGTCCGGTGGAGCCCACACACGATCGGATTGTCTGCCGGATTTGGTCCGTCGGCGTCCGTCGGACCAGTCCGGTCGAAAAGTCCGACCGTGTGTACGCGGCATTACAGTGTTTAGACTTTGGTGAGTTCCTGGCACACAATTTTTGTGTTTTGAGACAGTGTATTACTGGTCCTGGATTTAAACAATATAGACACACACTTATTTTAGATTTTTTTCCACTTTAGGATCCTTTCACACGGGCGGTCCAGCCGGCAGACTCCGCTTTGCTCAACAGAGGATCAATCTGCTGATCCCCACTGAGCAGGCGGATGACAGGTCCGTCTCCGCTCGCTGTACAGAGACAGACCTGTCAGAGCCCTGCTTTTCTCTGTCCATTTTCATCCGATGCCAGACGGATGAAAAATAGGGTCTCCATCCATCTGGATTTCATCGACAGGATCGGATCAGATAGCAGCGGGTCTCAGGGAACATGACACCGCTGACATCCGCTGTCCCATAGAAGTGAATGGAGGCTCCGATCAGGTCCGCCTGAAAAACTGACAGGCGGACCTGATTGGAAAGTCCGTGTGAAAGGGGCCTTAAGTAAAAAACTGTTCTGTGACCAGTTCCCCCCAGCCCCCCTAAATACTTACTTCAACCCAATCTCAATTCAGCGTTGTGCCAGAGAGCAACAGCACTGATCTTTCTATCTCCTAACTGGACATGAAGGCAACAGCGGGAGCCATCGGCTTCTGCTGCTGTAAATCAAACCCAGTGAGGAGGAAGTGGGAGGTGGGGCTGAGCTGTGCTTTGTTTATCAACAGACACACACAGCCTGGCTCGGGATCGAGCCTGCACGTCTGCAAATTGCTTGTTATGGGGGCACAAGGGAAGAGGAGCCAGGAGCGCTGTGGGGGGACACCAGAGGCGGAGGAACAGAGCTGTTCTGTGCTAAACCATTGCATAAAGCAAGTAAGTATGAAATGAATGTTTGTTATTTATAAAAAGAAAAAAATATATATTTCCAATCACTTTAACACAGATGTGGTTTACATGGTATGACCTTTGCCAAATCTGGCTGCCTGCAGGTGGGAAACAGCAATGGAAGAATCTAAACACTAACATAACTATATTCCCCTATTAAACAATGTTAGAGAAGATTTACGGAAATGGTCTAGCCTATCCCATTCCTGGTTAGGCAAAGTAAATATTATTAAAATGAACATACTGCATCATATTCTTTTCATTTTCCAAATGATTCCACTGGGTGTTGCTATAGGGTTCTTTAATATACTGCAGACCATGATCTCCTGTTTATTTGGCAGAACAGTCACCCCAGAGTATCCAGAGAGGTGTTATTTCGCCCCAAGTGCTCTGGGGGCCTGGCACTTCCTAACCTCAAGACCTACTACCATTTGGTTGTGTTGTCAAGATTGGCAGACTGGAAATATGCCAAAGGCTCTAAGTTATGGGTACAACTAGAACACTCCTTAAGTGGCATAGACCTCTTGGTTGCCCCCTGGATACCCCGTTCCTTCAGAAATCTTGCCCAATCGGCTTCGGCACTTACCACATCCTCCTTGGATATATGAAACGCCCTACACAAAAAAATTTCCTGAACATTTGACTCCCCCTTGATGCCTCTCCTCAACCATAATTATTTCTTACCAGGCTTAATGGATCCAGGATTCAAATCCTGGGCATCAGAAGAACCTCACTTGCTGCATCACGTTCTCCGATCCAATACTCTTAAAGCCGATTTCCAAGATTCTTCACTCCAAACCAATCACATTTATGGACAAATGGAGATTTAATCAACTGCATCGCATTCTCTGGACTCTCCCCCAACCTGTAAGAGGAATACAAGACCTCAATAACATTGAAGAAGTGTTTAAACAAAAAGACCCACCTCTGCACTGCATCTCGCTATTCTACAAAGCCCTCATCGAGCATCAAAGCCCCTCACACCCAGCTTTCCTGGCTAAATGGGAAATTGATCTGGACTCCCCCCTCACAAACAAACAAAAAGACAGTCTTACAATTGGCTCATGTCTCCTCTCTGGCTTCAAAAATGGCGGAAGTTAACTACAAAGTTACTCACCAGGTGGCACTACACCCCATCCAAACTGCATCAAATGTTCCCCGCCAGTTCCCCAATGTGCTGGAGGAACTGTGGGAACAAAGCTACTCATGCACACATCTGGTGGACCTGTCCAATCATCCATCCCTATCTCTTCCCAACGACCCATGGATCATCCTATTCCACGCTACTAAAGACTCCATCGGCTCCTACCGTACAAGGGCTCATCCCTCACCTACTGAACACGGCCAAGGCTCTAATACCAACTTTCTGGGGCCACTCAACAATCTTGTCCATGAAAAAATGGCTGCAAAAAGTTGTCGAGGTCCATCTCATGGAAGACATTACCCATAATGCCAGAGACACATCTAAACGCCATATGTTAGTCTGGGCCCCATGGACAAAATTTATGTCCACCCCCTGCTACAAAGAGATCATGTCAAAGATCCCGGAAGACTGCCATTCTAACACCTCTAATTGATTCCTTCATCTAATGTATAAACTTTTTGATGAACAGGATATATCTCTCTCTCGCTTGACCTTAACAGTTTAACTTTAGTTACTTTAAATATGATGACATGCATGCCAACAACCCCCCCTATCCTTCTACATACCCCTCCATTAGCCCCCCCCCCCTCTACTTCTCCTCTTCTTTCACCCTTTACCTCTTCCTATCTCCCCCTCTGTTCTTTACCTCTCTTACACCGAAACTGCTTCCAAGTTGGACGAGTTTCTTTATTTTTGAATGGTTCAAAGGTACACGATTCTATGCCTCTGTTTGACCAATTGCTATATATATATATATATATATATATATATATATATATATATATATATATATGCAGGTTTTAACCTCTCCTTTCTTTCAGAGGTCATTGTCTGTTCCCTGTTATTAGACTAGATTGTATGTACAGGTGACCTAGCGTACTTTATTTTAGAAGACTGTTTTAGCAGTACTGTTATGTATTTTTCCCTCCTCTGCTTGGTATAAATAAACAATTATTAAACAAAAAAAGATCTAAACGGTGACAATTAGTTTATGGAGGATCAGAGCACTGGCAAAGCCCTGCCAAAAATGTTTACAGGGGAAGCACAGTCATACAGCTAAAGTGTATCATTAATAGAGCATCTTCTTCAGAGAATGCAACACTGGTACATAAATGTGTAATAATATCAGTGTGCTGTAACACAGCAGGCAGCAACATTCCCATGCAATGATGTCAGCAGGCCTATATCATGACCCCCATGGGGCCAATGCTTCCTGCTATGATTTAAAGGATCACACGTAGGTTATAATCAAAAATTTCAGTGGCTTCTAACACAGTAGCTGGCTTTTGCAATTTTGTAAAAAGTCCACTTTAATTTTCTTCATGGACTTTATTATAGTATAGGATTAATTATGCTTTTAGTTAAAAGCGTAACTCTAGGCAGATATAAAAAACACAAATTAGCACAGCTCTGAAATCGTGAATATGACATTGAATGTATTTTTGTTTTAATTGCAGGCAGTGTAGGTACCTGATTTTGACATTGTGTGAATCATTCACACAAGCGACCAGAGGGTGGTAAAAGCAGGCAGTGGAGCTGTTTTTTTTTACAGCCCCCCCATCCACCCACCTAAACTAGGGCATGTAGTCATTCAGGGCTACACAAATGCTGGTGTCACAATGCGCTGTTTTGTAGCTGTGGCTAAAATTCAATGGCATGTTGCTTGACGGATTCAAGTGTATGGGGCCGCACCACAACTGCCCTGCAACTATGTGCAATGTACACAGTTGCATTGCGGTGGGTCTGCATTTTGAGATTAAAGCAGGTATTGAGCAGGTGACATCACCTCCTTACTGCTCTTTAAATGCTCTTTCAGAGGAGCGGCCATATGTGAACAAACCCTGAATCACCTGTTTGCAGTCCCTCTATGGCAAAACTGGAGTTCAAGGAGCATGTGCTGACAAGAAGCATGCTAAAAGGAGGAGAAAGCAGAGTGACAGAGAGATGAGCTCATTATTGTGCTTCTGGTCCTTGCACTTTCCAGTCACAGGCTGGGGTGGGTCCAAGACAGCCAGGTTATAGAGAAGTGGCTTGAATGATGCTGGCTGTCAAACTGAGGCCATCTAGTAGTGATAAAGAACAGAAATTGCTTTTTTTAATTGTATCTTTTAATGGACTATTTATTTTTATTTATTTATTTATTTTTTTCGTGAAGTTCTGCATTATTGTTACTATATTCAGTTTTTCACAATGCAAAAGCACAACAGTTTTGTGTAGTTTGAAAATAATTCATTTGTATGGAAAATTGCAACTGCAGGTTTGAACAAATATCATTCATAATATTAATTAAGTACACATCACTCTTGCTGATATTCCATTTGTTTCCCTCTGTTATTTTGCACTTTTTGTTATCTTTTTTCTTTTTTTTCTAAGAAAAGCTATATGTGGGTCACTGCAACTTGGAGCTTTATTATGATAGAACTACTGCATGCCAGGAAATCATTGTGTTAACCACTACCATTCTGCCGTACGTATGAAAACTTCCGCGTGAGCTGGTGGTGATATCTGGGTCATGGCTGCAGCTGCCACATCCATCATTTTCACCCGGTGATTCGCTTTCTTCTAAAAGTGATCTGAGTGCCTAAACAGCCACCCAGTCACTTTCACAGGTGGCGGGTAGGGGGTCCCCCACTTTCCTATACTACCGGGATGCACTGTGAAGAGAGGAAGGAACAGAAGTTCCATTACCTCTTCTGTAATTTCACTTTGTTATAGTTTGATTTTGTCACTTCCAATTTAGTTTGTTTACAATCCATTACCAGTTTGTAAAGCAGCCGATCAAACCGATCTCAGTATAATCGGCTGCTTGGAAGGCAGAGGAAAGATCGAAGGTCTATAAAAGAGGACCTGCCATGGACCATGCTATAACAAGGGAGGTTGTTGACCCCTTGTGATTGCATGCAAGTTAAATTAAAAATAAATAAAAGGTACAGTTTAAAAAAATACATTTGAATTAAATAAATATGAAAATAAAACAAAATATTTTAAAGAACAACCCCCGTGCTCACGCACAAATGCAAATGCGCACTAAGGTCACATATGTAAACAGTGATCACACTACACATTTGAGATATTGTCACGAACGTCAGTGTGAGAGCAATAATTCTAGTGCCAGATCTCATATGTACTGTAAATGTAAACTGGTAAGGTAACCTATAAAGGCTTTTAATGCGTTGCCTATGGTGATTTTTAGGTACTGCAATTTGTCGCTGTTTCATGGCCATATTCAATTTTAAAGCATAACATGTAAGGTATCTATTTTTTTGGTGTAACATCTTTTGTATTTTCCAAAATATTCATATTCTACTCTTTTGAGTACTAAATTGTGTTTGTGAACACTAAAAACCATGAAAGTGTATTTTTGCATTTGATAATCTACTGCTGAAATATCATATGACATAAACCCACTATTTTATTCTCCAGGGACTTAGCTTTCAGAAAATATATATTGTTTGGGGGTCCTAAGTAATTTTCTAGCAAGATTTTTACATGTATGTTATAAATGTCAGAATTGGCCCAGATGGCAAGTGGTCTGAAGTATACCTTACCTTGTAAAACCATTAAAAAGTTGATGATACTTTAACTAGTCTAGTTTAAGCAAAACATATAGATCTTTACATGCGCTGATAACATTTTTCATTGCATTGCCAAAACAGGTAACAGGGGCATATGCTAGAATTTATAGTAAAAATAGGGAGGTTCTGCTATTATACCAGGTTCCATAGTTAACTGTAGCAATAATAAACGTCAAACAAAGCAAACAGAAGACCAATGACAATTCATTTTCCTGATCTAAAATAATTCAACATAGATTTTCGCAAACTGTTATGTGTAGTGCACTTTGCTTTTAGCAATTATGTGTTACACTGTGTGAGACACTGATTGGCAGGATTGTGGACGGTGTGCATGTATCTCCCAGGTATCTCACCTACACACTGAGTTTGATAGGAAGACAACAAACTTTTTGTTTTTTCAGACTCTTAATAGGTTCCGCTCTAGACCTTGGAGACTTTGTAGAGGTAGGATAAAGCCTCCAGTTCTAGATCCCTATCTTACCTAGTAGCCAGACCTCGTTATTAGTCTCAGTTGTCCACAGGCTTTTATATATGTGAGCTGACTTATGCCCAGGGCTTTTCCTCTGTCTGTCAGCTCTGTTCCTGGGTGAAAAAGCTAAGTGCTGAGCATTACTCAGGAACTGACTTTTTGTTATATATTTCACAAATCCTGACAAAGTTTTATCATAGGGAATGGTTAACCCAAAAAAATACAACTTGGTAGACTTTTTCACTCTAGACTTATTGACCAGTGGTGGTTGCCAAGGTCTGCACTCTGCAAGCACTCCTGAATATCACTGCTGTACATCATTATTCTACTATTCCAGAGATAAATCCACTTATTCGAAAGTCCTGATTCAGCATACTATACAACATTTGATAAGCAGAAATAGGGATATATAAAATGCACACAAGTTTTTTTTTTTTTTCTAGCACAGGTACTGTCTGCAGTTGACACTGAATGTTATATATAGTTAAAAAAATAAAAGTTACATTAAAAATTATTCTCATGTTTAGCATTTACCTACCTTTTCACTGGAAAAGTCCTGGAGATGCCCCTACTTATGTTATGTCATTCCTCATGGAAGTTCTAACAGAATATTTTGGAGTAGCATCTCTGAAGTGTAAAACAACCAGTAAATTTGTAGCATGTGACAGAGCGCAGTGATAAAAGCATTACACGGCTTGTATACAGCTGTTACTGTGTACTTTCCAGAACACTTGCAATTTGCATTTTTAATTCTGAGATGTTTGCCAGTTCCCAAGCTGTTCACTTTCCACACCCCAGACAGATGTACAGTATATGTACTTCTCACAGTTCCCAAGGTGTTAGGGAATGTGTGATGCAAATGTCCGTATATCACTCTCCATAGCAACTTCATAGCAAACAAATGAAAGAAATCTACAGTACCGATTTCACAAAACATGAACATGAAACACGAAACATTCCTAATGTGGTTCGGTTTTTACTCTTTAAAATAAACCCTAAAAAAAATAGTAAAGAAATTAAATGTTCTTATTTTTTATATATACTTTATGTTACCAGCTTATTGTGCTCAGGTGCTTGCACCCACTGTGTCTTTAGGAACCGCTGATGTCACTAGGAATCCCTGCCACATAAGCAAAAGGGCAGGGACAGCAGTGTCCAAATATATATCATGACACTGATCAATAATGGCCATGGCTAAATTTGGTCAGTGATGTCACCACTCTCCCCTCCCCTTCCCTTTTATAACTAATGACAGCTTGGTTAGTTGTTATTCTGCTATAAGTAGGATCAGGATTGGTTGTGTGCGGGGTTGCCGGGTGTTTTTTTTTTTTTTTCTTTTTGTGAGTCAGCGGGCAGTGGGCTTTATGATTTACAACGGATTTACAGTGGGGGACTTTTGGGGGATTTTTATTTTTTTTGGGTGTCTTTATTTCTTGGTTACATTTTTTGGTTTATATACTCCCTACTCGTTCACAAAGGGCCAGTGTCCTTGGGCCTCCTTATAATTAAAGGGGGCTTCCAGATTCTGATAAGCCCTTTGTGCACAGACAGTCATAGCTACTGGCCAGGGATGTGGGGAAGAGGTCCTTATTCTCATCAATATAGAGACAAGGTGCTTTTGCCAGGGTCCTCCTCTGTTAAGGACATATGGCCCGGGATGGTTCAGGAAGGGGGGGGGTGCAAACGCTTGTCCTCCCCACTTTTCCAAAAGAGTCTGGCTTGCATTTTGGGGATAGGGGGGATTCTACACAATTTTTTTCCATTCTTGCAGTAAAACGAGCTACAGCAAAAGTGACATTTATGAAACAAAAATATATACAGTACTGGCAAATGAAAATATGTATTTTGGGGGAGCTTTGAAAGGGGTCTGTGTGTAGTTTGGGCTCAATGAAAGGAAGGCTGAATGATGCTGGTCATCAGTCGGAGGACATTTAGTGACCGTGTTGCAGGAGAAATCTCTAGCATGAAGGTGAATTTTCATCAAAAGCTGGTTTTATTTCATCTTTAAATTGACTATTAAATTTTACCTTTTTTTTCAGTTGGAGTTATGCTTTAAACATGTTTGGGGTAAACAGTCTATTCTTAGACAAAAATGTTAAGAAAAGGAGGCAGTCTCCCTCTCATTTCCTTTTTGTGAAATCCACTTTTCCCTTACTGGATGAGATTCGTCTGGAAGCTTTACCTGATGGTTACATTCCAACCTATTCTGCATTTACAATCTTTTGCATCCTTCTGGCTTTGTGTTTCCCGTGTTCCCTTTCCTCCTCCCCTAGCTTTACCTTTCTGTCTCCCCCTTCATAAGCCCGCTTGTCTTAACTTGTTGATGTACCTTTCTTGCCTCCCCGTTGCTTGCAATATAAGCTACAGCCTTTCCAAGGTATTCCATTCCCTAATCCCTAGTCCAAGGATGAGGCATCCCTTTGATTTTCACTTCTAGTGCACATTATAAATGCTAAAAATGTTGCATGAAGGGTCTCCTATGTACAATGTTATTTTGATCATAACGTAGAGATTATGTTCTATCTCTGTTCCTATATTTTGCTATCTGTAAATTGTTGAAAACTCAATACTATTAAAAGAAAAAAGGCTCAAAAGGACCACCTGGTCTTTTTCACCCTCCAGCCTTTTATGTATGAATACTGTGCCATTTCTTATTTAGGTCACACAGAACAATGTTTATGCCTATATTTGCTTAGTGCGGCTACCTGTGGGCTATACAACATAAGAAAGATTGTGCACACATGCCTCGTGCAAAGCAGAAGGATGTTTTTCTATGCACACCCTGCATTACGATATTTGAGATAAGATGTCTTATTACTGAGTTTAGGATGTGCTGAGGAAAAATGTCAATGTGCACAATGCTTGTGCTCTATTCACACACTTCACTGTGCAGCTCTGCATGGTGATAACAGCTTGATTGCATACCGATACATTAATATATATGCAATCTATCTGAAAAGCTGAGCAGTCTTTATGTAAATCAGGTGGCCCCTTTCTAACTAGGACATTGATTGGACTTTAATGCTGGTCAGTCTCTCTGTGTAACTATGACTCGTGTCTTTCTATAACCTGGTTTTGTTTTGCAACATGGCAGCAGTAAATGTGTGGTTGTGGGGTACAAAATTTGCAGGTCAGGTGGCAGGTATTAGAAAGTAAAAATAGTGGGATAACTGCGCTATAGAAAATATTACACTTAAACAAAATAATAAATAATACAGCAATTATGTATGTAACACAAACACCAAGAGTATATAAGAAATATGAAGAATCGTGCTAATGGTTAATTCCGATATTAAATAAAGTTACTGTGATCAAAAAGTACTGTCTATACATGTGCAAAATAGTGCAAGAAAAAGTCCACAGTCAAATGATAAACTGAAAGACGATCTATTCATTGAAAAGGTCCATCATCCATCACCACAGACCACTGTGAATCCATCACCAGCTGTAGAGACTGCTTACCAGCTCCTGTAGACCCCTTGTTACAGAGGGTCGGAATACGCCTGTGGCTTATTACCCAGCCTGGGCCTTTCTCCACGACTCAGAGCTGCTCCGCATTTCCGGTGTCATTCGACAAGCAGGGATGGAGTTCAGCACCAAAAAGGAAGACCAAGAAGGCTCTGCATAGTATTAAATCCTTTGGGTTTATTATGTAAACGTGCATAGCACTCACAAACTTGTAGAGTTAAAAACGCCTGATCTATAGTGTGTTGGCCGAACACAACCAAAGACAACCAGTCCGTCGGGACACGAGAATGGTGGTGACGTCAGAACGTCGCTCCGCCATACGCATTTCATCACAAATGATGTCATCCTGGGGCACGGGATGACGTCATTAAATCGGACGGTGGACCTTTTCAATTAATAGATCGTCTTTTAATTTATCATTTGACTGTGGACTTTTTCTTGCACTATTTTGCACATGTATGTACTTTTTGATCACATAGAACTTTATTTAATATTGGAATTAACCATTAGCGCGATTCTTCATATTTCTTATCTTAGGAATTAGAAAGTAACCAGTGGCATGGAGGTTGCAGGTCAACAGAAACAGACTCATGTGGGTCTCTAGCTTAGATTAAAAAGCTTCTTTTTTTAATGTTGTGAAAAATTTCTCAAGCAAAGTGTTTCCAGCTCAGAATAGCTAAAGCCTGGAATGCAGCACACTGTCCTTGTGATATATTCTGTAATTGATTTTCAGCATATTTCTGCAGTAGTAATTCATGAAGAATGATTGTCTCTTATTACTATTAATAAATTAGTATTGATTTACTGTGCCATCATGTTTTGCAGAGCTCTACAGATAGGATATATAAGAACATTAAAACATACAAAAATACCTGAATCAAGCGCAATGTAAGTTCCAATTCAAAGAACTCCTAGTTAAGTGATAGATGATACAGGTTAGGGAGATTTGTCAACAGTAATTGTGTAATAGAAGAAGTAGTTAGGGAACACCTGTACTGTAGGTTGAAAATAAGGTTGGGCCTTCTATGGAACAAGGTGGAGACCCGGACATCCTCATAGCCAGTAAGGAGATAGTTTCCTACTAGATTTGTCCTACCGGCATCAGCTAACCTTATAGCCAATGGCTGTTGCATTAAATCAAATCTAAAGTCTATAAACAATTTGGGTAGAAGAATATATAATTTACACATTACACTGTAGATTAAAGCAATTCTCACCAGTACACCATCCTTCTGTTGAAAACAGAAATGTATTACACCACCAAAATTACCATCGCAGAAAGCAATGCATCTTTGATGTTGATTTTGGTGATACAAACAGCATATTTCTAACAGAAGAATGGTGGTGCTAAATGATGATGATAGAGGCGATGAATTGAAAGACAAATGTACTTTAGAATAGGCAGCATTACAGAAAGGTTGTAAGAAGGGGAAAAATCAGGGCAGGAGACAAATAGATGAACACAAGAGCCAGATGATAAAGAGGACAGTCCAAATAGAATGTGCACATTGCATGTGCAGTTGCCCCAGAGCTTAGTTAAATGAGAGGGAGCACTGCAATGTTATCCTTGCATGTGGTTGGGTATTAGTCTGCAAAACTGGCGTCATCTGGGATTGGTCCCAGATGACGCCAGTTTTGGGGAAAAGCATGGGAAGTAGCGTGTGTAACGTCACCGCGTGATGGCGAGGTGTGAGATACCGCTGTTGGCACGATTTATTGTGAAGCCTGCTATCCTATGCTTAACTGAGTGGATATTACTGTTTTAAATACATTTTATTTGCTGTATTATGCTATGAGTTTCTCCTTGCTTGCTTTCTATACATGATGTGATGGTGAGTAGGGATGGTCGGAACCCCCCCTCCCCGGTTCGGTTTGCGCCAGAACACCGCGAACAGGCAAAATGTTCTAACATGCAAACCCTATTAAAGTCTATGGGACACGAACATGGAAAATCAAAAAAGATAATTTTAAAGGCTTATATACAAGTTATTGCCATAAAAGTGTATGAGGACCCGGGTACTGCCCTAGGGGACATGTATCAATGACAAAAAATAGTTTTTAAAACAACTGTTTTTTCAGGAGCAGTGATTTTAATAATGCTTAAAGTGAAACAATAAAAATGAAATATTCCTTTAACTAGTTGCCGACCTCCGCACGCTGATGTACGTCGGCACAATGGCACGGGCAGGCATAAGGGCTTATCTGTACGTCTCTGCCTGCCCGCGGGCGGGGGGTTGGCAGTCAGATTACCGTCAGGAGCGATCTGAGGTGAGGGGGAGGCCACTGATTCATGGCCACCCCCTCACGATCGCTCCTGGCAAATGGAATGCTTCCTCTGCTGCTGTAATGTAAACAGCAGCAGAGGAAGTGATGTCATCGCTCCTCATGAAGCCTTTTCGTTCCGGCTTCCGAGGAGAGAAGACATCAAGTAAGTCTGCACCAACACAACACTTACAGTAGAACACTCTAGGCACATTGTTTTATAGCGTCACGGACCCCCATATACTACCTAGTAAAGGTTTTAACCCCCTGATTGCCCCCTAGTTAACCCTTTCCAGCAGTTTAGGGTTTCCCAAAAACGCATTGTTAGCGGGATCAGCCCAGATACCTGCTAGCACCTGCGTTTTGCCCCTCCGCCTAGCCCAGCCCACCCAAGTGCAGTATCGATCGATCACTGTCACTTACAAAACACTAAACACGCATAACTGTAGCGTTCGCAGAGTCAGGCCTGATCCCTGCAATCGCTAACAGTTTTTTGGTAGCGTTTTGATACAGTCGCTAACAGTCTTTTTTGCCTGTGAGTCTCACTAGTGTACCACTAAATTTGGAGCCCAAAATGGCAAATCGAAGGTACACTAGTGAAGAGGCCTACACGTTTCTGAGCATGACAGATAGTGAAGAGGAAGTCACTCATCTGTCAGATTCAGACTCAGAATACGAACCTGTAGACAGCAGCGGCTCCATGACAGATAGCTCTGACGACGGAATTGTGGTCCCTGCCAATGTCAGGCGTACCAGACCCCAATTTTTTTCTTCTGCTGTTGAGGTGCAAGAACCGCAGGGCTCTCGTATGGAGCAGAGAAGTACTAGCGCCGCTATTCCTTCTGGTGAACTGGCAAGCACCAGCGGCCTAGTACACCCTGGTCGTACATACAGCACTGCAGTAACACTTGGTGATGTGGCGAGTCCCATAAGTGCAGTTCAAGCTGGCGAGGTGGCAAGCACAAGTAGTGTCCCGCTGCCACCAAGAATACGAACACAGGCCCGTCGTGCCCATAGTGCCCTTCCTGCTGCATTTGCCAAATCCTAATTGGGAACCCACCACTTCTGCATTCACTGGCCAACCCGGCATTCATGTGGAAACAGTTGATTTTACGTCACTTGATTTTTATTTGCTCTTTTTCCCTGAAGATCTCTATAGATCTATTGTGGACCAAAGCAATTTGTACGCTGGTCAACACATCGCCACTATTCCCCAGTCCTCCCTTGCCAGAGATTGGAAACCAATTACGGTTTCCAAATATAAGATCTTTCTGGGCCTTTCCCTCCTCATGGGCATAACCAAAAAGAGTGAGTTGCGGTCATATTGGTCCACTGACCCAATTCACCATATGCCCATGTTCTCTGCTTCCATGGCCAGGGCATGATACGAGCAGATTTTGTAGTTCATGCACTTCAACAAACAATAAACTCTCTTGTCCTCGTGGAGACCCTGGATACGATCGGCTCTACAAAATTTGGCCCCTCATAAACCACTTCAACCAACATTTTGCAGACTTGTTTACTCCCCGTCAAGTTGTCTGCATTAATGAGTCCCTGATTAAGTTTTCTGGCCGCTTGTCATTCAAACAGTATCTTCCCAGCAAGCGTGCCAGATACGGGGTCAAGATGTATAAGCTCTGTGACAAGGCCACAGGCTATACATGTAGTTTTATGGTTTTCGTGGGAAGAGATAGTCACGTAGAGCCGACAAACTGCCCTGACTACATAGGAAGAGCTGGCAAGATTGTGTGGGACTTGGTGTTACCTTTATTCAGAAAGGGGTACCATTTGTATGTGGACAATTATTACACGAGCGTGCCACTTTTTAGTCACTTGTTTGATCAACAGATTGGAGCATGTTGCACCATGCGATCTAATCGCTGGGGCTTTCCCCAGCGGCTTGTAGATTCCCGTCTTAGGCTGGGGGAGAGAGCCTGCTTGAAGTGTAATAACTTGCTCGCTATGAAGCGGAGGGATAATAGGAATGTTTTCGTTCTTACCTCTCTTCATGCAGACGCGACTGTCCAAATTACTACGGTGACTGCTGTTGTGGAAAAACCCCTCTATGTCCACAAATATAACCAAAATATGGGAGGGGTGGACCTCAATGACCAGTTGTTGGTGCCATACCTAGTTGCCCGTAAGGCCAGACGCTGGTATAAAAAAGTGTCTGTATACTTATTTCAATTGACTTTGCTGAACGCTCATGTGCTATACAGAGCATCAGGACGGACTGGATCCTTCCTTAAATTCCAGGAAGAGATCGTCAGAGCCCTTCTATTTCCAGACGGTGCTCTACCTCACCTTCCCCAACCAAATGCACTAAGCCTGCTGCATGAGAGGCATTTTCCTTATGTCCTCCCGAGTACCCTTACCCAACAAGCTCCCCAAAGAAAATGTTGTGTCTGTAGAAAGCGCGGATATAGGCGTGACACCCGCTATTATTGTCCCTCCTGTTCTGACAATCCTGGTCTTTGCACTGGTGAATGTTTTGAGCGCTACCATACACTAGTTGAGTTTTAGCGTAGGGTACAGCATTGCACAGACTAGGCACACTTTCACAGGGTCTCCCAAGATGCCATCGTATTTTGAGAGACCTGAACCTGGAATCGGTTACAGTTACAAAAGTTAGTTATAAAAAAGCTGTAAAAAAAAGAAAAAAAAATTGTCGTTTTATTGTTCTCTCTCTCTATTCTCTCTCTATTGTTCTGCTCTTTTTTACTGTATTCTATTCTGTAATGTTTTATTGTTATTATGTTTTATCATGTTTGCTTTACAGATATGTAATTTTTTTATACTTTACTGTTTACTGTGTTTTATTTTTAACCATTTTTTTGTTTTCAGGTACGCCATTCAGCTTCAGTGCGGATTTATTTATCTTGACAGCAACCGCATTTGCTCCCACGATACATTTCACCACCACAGTTTAAAAAAAGGGCATATATGCCGAAGCATGGGGGCAGCAGGGGCGGATGAGCGATTTGCTCCTACCTTTTGCGAGTGGATGCCCCCATGCTTCGGCATATATATATTTTAGGCACCGGTTGTTTTATTTTTTACTATTTTTTTTTGTATTTGCTTTGCAGGTATGGTATGTCTTACTGTTATACTGTAATGTTACTTTGTTTTATTGTTAACCATCATTTGCTTAGCAGGTACGCCATTCAGTTGCAGCGTGGATTTATTTATCTTGACAGCAACAGCGTTTGCTCCCACGATACATAAAGCCGTGACTCCAGCGCCGTCGGAGGTGATTTCACCACCACGGTTAAAAAAAAAGAGCATATATGCTGAAGCATGGGGGCAGCAGGGGCGGAGGAGCGATTTGCTCCTAACTTTTGGGGCGGGTGCCCCCATGCTTCGGTATATATAAATGGTGCATGTATGCCCATCATTAGAAGTGGGTGGATGAAGGGAGGTATTCTAATGGTGGGCATACCCACCGATCAATCTCTTTTTTTTGTTCAGCCCACAGGCTGCATGAAAAAAAAAAAGATTACAATATATGCCCAACAAGGACCAGCAACGTACTGTTAAGTTGCTGGACTCTGAGTGGTTATACCAGAATGATGCCTTTAGGTTTAGGTATCATCTTGGTATCATTCTTTTCAGCCAGCAGTTGGCTTTCATGTAAATGCAATCCTAGCGGCTAATTAGCCTCTAGACTGGTTTTACAAGCAGTGGGGGGGAATGTCCCCCCCTCTCACCGTCTTCCATGGTTTTCTCTGGCTCTCCTGTCCCAACAGGGAACCCGAGAATGCAGCCGGTGATTCAGCCAGCTGACCATAGAGCTGATCAGAGACCAGAATGGCTCCAATCATCTCTATGGCCTAAGAAACCGGAAGCTACGAGCATTTCATGACTTAGATTTCAAGATAAAGCAGTGCAGCGCTTAAAAGAACAAATAATAAAACATATACATATAAAACATATGAGGCAGAGTCCCAAATTATATCTTGATCCGAGGAAATGAATAATTGTCCACTAGCAGAAAGGAAATTTCTCAGATGGTAAAAAAGGGTGCAGTGATAAGATAAACTTGACATTCATGTGTAAACACCACTGTGTTCCACCACCAAGAGTAGAGGCCACTCACCTTATTGAGTAGACCTTCTGCGCTAACAGATAGGTCACTCGTGCAGTCCCTTCCACATGGTAATTATAAAGATGAGGCTGGCCACATATATTTTCCAAGACTTGCAATATCCAAATGTCAATCTCATCGGCAGGTATAAGTCATGTTAAAACAAAATAACAGGACATAGGGGGTCATTTACTAAGATGAATGCACTGCGCTGGTTCAGACCTTAATTGGTGCGCTGGATAGATCCTTAATCCAGCATGTGAACCAGCGCACACACAGGAGTACCTGCACGCAAGAATGTTTCCAGCGCGATAGGATCGCGCTGGTTCTCGGCAAGGTACATCTCGCGCTTGCTGCAATAGGAAAAATACATCTTCCTATTAAAGCAGCGAGAGAAAAACCAGCATGGGTTCTCCCTTCGGGTGCATGCCAGGTCCTTCGGTCTGGTATGGATATTAAGGGGAACCCCCTACGCCGAAAAAACGGCGTGGGGAGTCCCCCCCAAATCCATACCAGACCCTTATCCGAGCACGCAGCCCGGCCAGTCAGGAAAGGGGGTGGGGACGAGCGAGCGCCCCCCTCCTGAACCGTGCCAGGCCGCATGCCCTCAACATGGGGGATGGGTGCTTTGGGTAAGGGGGGGCGCGCTGCGGGCCCCCCCACCCCAAAGCACCTTGTCCCCATGTTGATGAGGACAAGGGCCTCTTCCCGACAACCCTGGCCGTTGGTTGTTGGGGTCTGCGGGTGCTTATCGGAATCCGGGAGCCCCCTTTAATAAGGGGACCCCCATATCCCAGCCCCCCACCCTACGTGAATGAGTATGGGGTACATGGTACCCCTACCCATTCACCTAGGGAAAAAAGGGTCAATAAAAAAACACTGCACAGGTTTTTAAAGTAATTTATTAGACAGCTCGGGGGGAGGGGGTCTTCTTCTTACTTCGGGGTCTTCTTCCGGCTTTGGGGGTCTCTCCGGTTCTTCTCCACTGTCTCCGGCCTTTTCTCCGGTTGTTCGACCTGTTCTCCACGCTCTCCGGGTCTTCTGCCGGGCTCCTCCGCTATCTTCTGCTCTTTTGCTAGCGGAGGAGCCCGGTCTTCTGCCTTCTTCCCTCTTCTTTTCTTCCGATGTTAACACAACGTCACAGTCCCTGGGCATGCTGGGACTGATGTTTTAGGGGGTGTGGTCATCATCACCCGGTGATCACGCCCCCTAAAACGTCACAGTCCCAGCATGCCCAGGGACTGTGGCGACATAAGGGGGCGGGGTCACCACCTATATAAGTCAGAGCATTCCAGCCGGAGAGACCATCGTGTCAACATCAGAAGAAAAGAAGTGGGAAGAGGGAAGAAGGCAGAAGGCAGAAGACCGGGCTCCTCCACTAGCAAAAGAGAGGCAAAAGAGCAGCAGATAGCGGAGGAGCCCGTAGAAGACCCGGAGAGCGCAGAGAACAGGTCGAACAATGGGAGAAAAGGCCAGAGACAGCGGAGAAGAACCGGAGAGACCCCCGAAGTCGGAAGAAGACCCCGAAGTTGGAAGACCTCCCCCCGGAGCTGTCTAATAAATTACTTGTTGTAACCTGTGCAGTGTTTTTTTATTGACACTTTACTCATTCACATAGGGTGGGGGACCGGGATCTGGGGGCCCCCTTATTAAAGGGGGCTCCCGGATTCCGATAAGCCCCCCGTCTGCAGACCCCGATAACCAACGGCCAGGTTTGTCGGGAAGAGGCCCTTGTCATCAACATGGGGACAAGGTGCTTTGGGGTGGGGGGGCCCGCAGCCTGCCCCCCCTTCCCCAAAGCACCCATCCCCTATGTTGAGGGGGCACGGTTCAGGGGGAGGGGGCGCTCGCTCGTCCCCACCCCCTTTCCTGACCCACCGGGCTGCGTGCTCGGATAAGGGTCTGGTATGGATTTGGGGGGACTCCCCATGCCATTTTTTCAGCATAGGGGGTTCCCCTTAATATCCATACCAGACAGAAGGGCCTGGTATGCCCCTTGGGGGAAACCCATGCCTTTTTTTTTCTTTTACTTGAAGTGGAGTTCCCCCTCAAGATTCATACCAAACAGTGCCGGGCATTGGCGGGGATCCAAGTCGGATCCCAGTTCAATACAGTCAAGACCCTGTCGGGATGCTATGGAAATGGCAAACTGCAGCTAAACGCAACCGCAGCTTATCGCACTGTACCAATGCAGCTGATCACTGTGCCTGGAGTTAAATTTCACAGAAAAAAAACATGCTTTTAACTACGGCAGTATAGCCGTCCATGTGAAAGGTACCTAAGGCCTCTTTCACACTGGGGCATTTTCCGGGCGCTATAGCGCTAAAAATAGCGCCTGAAAACGCCATAAAGAAGTGGCTCTATTCACTCCAGTGTGAATTGGGCTTTCACACTGGAGCGGTGTGCTAGCAGAACAGTAAGGCTCAATTCACATCTATGCATGTTGCTTTTGTGTGTTTCTGCAGTGCTTTTTGCGGTGCTTGCCGCGTTTTTGGACCGGCGCTATTACCGCGATTTGCGTTTTTTTTCTTTTTTTTACCCTGTATAGAGCCAGTTGCTAAGGAGGGGGTCAGGAAGCCGGCCGCCGCATCCTTAACAACTGATGAGTCATCAGCTGACTTCCCGCTCAGTGTAAAAAAAAAAAATGCCAGCTTAAAAAAAAAAAAAAAAAAAACAGAAAAAAAACAGCGTGGGGTCCCCCCCAGTCCCATACCAGGCCCTTGGGTCTAGTATGGATTCGGAGGGGACCCCATGCAAAAATTAAAAAAAATAAAATGGCGTGGGTGTCCCCCCAAAATCCATACCAGACCCTTATCCGAGCACGCTGCCCGGCAGGTCAGGAAAGGGAGGGGACAAGCGAGCACCCCCCCTGAACCATACTAGGCCGCATGCCCTCAACATGGTGGGATGGGAGCTTTGGGGCAGGGGGGGCTCCGCGCCCCCCACCCCAAAGCACCTTGCCCCCATGTTGATGGGGACAAGGGGATCTTCCCGACAACCCTTGCCCAGTGGTTGTCGGGGTCTGCGGGCAGGGGGCTTATCGGAATCTGGAAGCCCCCTTTAACAAGGGGGTCCCCAGATCCCGGCCCCCCACCCTATGTGAATGAGTATGGGGTACATGGTACCTCTACCCATTCAGCTGGGAATAAAAAGTAGGGTACTGTTAAAAAATACAGTAGACAGTTTTTTAAAGTCCTTTATTATGCAGCTCCGGGGGTCTCTTCAGACTTCTCCACTCTCTTCTCCGCGCTCTCCGGTTCTTCTCCCATTGTCCTGTGCCTTCTGCCGAGTTCTTCTGCTCTTTTGCTAGCTCTTGCCCGGTCTTCGTCGTCGTCTCCCCTCTTCTCTTTTCTTCTTCCGATGTTGACTCATCACTGTCTCCCATTGTAATGGGAGAAAAAGACTTATATAGGCATGGGGCGGGGTCACTGGGTGAAGTCATTCAGTGACCCCACCCCCTTACGACGTTACAGCCCAGGGAATGATGGGTCTGTGGCGTCACAAGGGGGCGTGGCATTCTGATGACATAATCCGGTTGCCACGCCCCCATCGTTATTTAACAACTGCAGGACATCGGCGCCGACAGATCAGCGGGAAGCAGCATCGGAGGAAGGTCGTCGGCGGGAGCAGAGAAAGAAGAACACCGGACAAAGAAGACAGAAGAAGAGCAGAAGAAGAAGCAGGGGGAGAAGGAGAAGAGCGGAGGATGAAGATGCGGGAGAAGATGGAGGAAGAAGCGGAGAAGAAGATTTGTAATAAAAGACTCGTCAAAAACTGTCTACTGTATTTTTTACCACTACACTACTTTTTTTACAGGTGAATGGGTAGGGGTACAATGTACCCCATACTCATTCACATGAGGGGGACCGGGATCTGGGGGCCCCCTTGTTAAAGGGGGCTTCCAGATTCCGATAAGCCCCCCACCCGCAGACCCCGACAACCACCGGGCAAGGGTTGTCGGGAAGAGGCCTTTGTCCCCATCAACATGGGGTCAAGGTGCTTTGGGGTGGGGGGCACAGAGCCCCCACTGCCCCAAAGCACCCATCCCCCCATGTTGAGGGCATGCGGCCTGGTATGGTTCCGGGGGGGGGGGGTGCTCGCTCGTCCCCTCTCTTTCCTGACCTGCCGGGCTGCGTGCTCGGATAAGGGTCTGGTATGGATTTTGGGGGGACTCCTCGCCATTTAAAAAAAAAATTGGCATGGGGGTCCCCTCTGAATCCATACTAGACCCAAGGGCCTGGTATGGACCCCACGCTGTTTTTTTCACAATTTTTTTTTTTACATTGAGCGGGAAGTCAGCTGATGACTCATAGGTTGTTAAGGACGCGGCGGCCAGTTTCTCGGCCCCCTTCTTAGCAACCAGCTATATACAGTGTAAAAAAAATTTAAAACAATTTTTTTTAAAAATGAAAATCGCGGTAAAAACGCGGTACTTGCGTTTTGGATGCAGGTCCATTGAAATCTATTACAAACAAAACACTGCATTTTGCGGGAAAAAAGTCCCAGACCCTTTCCAAAAACACAGAGGCACAAAAATGCATTGATGTGAACATGTTCCATAGGAACCCATGTTAAAAAATTCCCATGCATTTCTGCAAAATGCATCAAAAAACGCATTAGTGTGAATAGAGTCTAAGGACCTTTTCACACTGGGGCGGGGGGGTGTCTGCGGTAAAGCGTCTCTATTTTTAGCGCTGCTTTACTGCCGTTTTAGCTGTGTTATTCGGCTGCTAGCGGGGCAGTTTAACCCCTCTGCTAGTGGCCAAAAAGGGGTTGGATGACGACGGATTCTATGGTCCGTCATCATCCGAGGAGAGCGGCACTCTGACAGGTCTGTCCCTGCACAGTGTGCAGAGACAGACCTGTCATCTGCCTGCCCAGCGGGGATCGACGGCTCCGTACACGGGGTACAAAGTCCCATCGTGTGTATGAGGCTTACACACCGGAAATTCAAGTTTTCAAATGTCATTATTGCTGCGGCACTGTTCTACACATTGGACAGATGCGCCACTTTACAGGCAGACTAAGGAGACCCCCCCCCAGGCACGATTTTTAACCACTTCAGCCCCGGAAGGATTTACCCCCTTCCTGACCAGAGCACTTTTTACAATTTGGCACTGCTTCGCTTTAACTGCTAATTGCGTGGTCATGCAATGCTGTACCCAAATGAAATTTGCGTTCTTTTCTTCCCACAAATAGAGCTTTCTTTTGATGGTATTTGATCACCTCTGCCATTTTTATTTTTTGCGCTATAAACGGAAAAAGACCGAAAATTTTGAAAAAAAATGATATTTTCTACTTTTTGTTATAAAAAAATCCAATAAACTCCATTTTAGTCATACATTTAGGCCAAAATGTATTCGGCCACATGTCCCTTGGTAAAAAAAATGTCAATAAGTGTATATTTATTGGTTTGCGCAAAAGTTATAGCGCCTACAAACTAGGGTACATTTTCTGGAATTTACACAGCCTTTAATTTATGACTGTCTATGTCATTTCTTGAGGTGCTAAAATGGCAGAGCAGTACAACCCCCCCCCCCCCAAATGACCCCATTTTGGAAAGTAGACACCCCAAGGAAATTGCTGAGAGGCATGTTGAGCCCATGAAATATTCTTTTTTTTGATTGAATAATGACAAAAAAAAAATTTACAAAAAGTTTTCATTAAATGATATATTGCTTACACAGGCCATGGGCATATGTGGAATTGCACCCCAAAATACATTCAGCTGCTTTTCCTGAGTACGGGGATACCACATGTGTGGGACTTTTTGGGAGCCTAGCCGCGTACGGGGCCCTGAAAACCAATCACCGCCTTCAGGATTTCTAAGGACGTAAATTTTTGATTTCACTCCTCACTACCTATCACAGTTTTGAAGGCCATAAAATGCCCAGATGGCACAAAACCCCGCCAAATGACCCCATTTTGGAAAGTAGACACCCCAAGCTATTTGCTGAGAGGCATGTTGATCCCTATTGTGGGGTCACCAGTATGGTATTTGTAAATTTAAATCATATCCCCTCTCATATCATGTCCTATGTGATTTAAGTATATGTGGAGTAATTTCCTGGATGCAATTCTGAGATGGGTGTCACCTATTACTGGATGATTAACCTCCCTGTAATTCGGGATCCATTCTGTGTGGTAAATGGCCATCTTCTTTAAAAGAACACCTTTGAGCACTACGGCACTTTGAAATTTTTTGCACTTTGAGCACCTTCACCTAAATGGATTATTATTTGATGTTTTATATTTGTGTTCATTTTGTTTACAACCTTGCTCAGAGGACATTTAAGGTCAATATCATTAGTTATTTTTCATATTGTATTATTTTGAACAATATTTTTTGTTGTTTGCGCTTTATTATTAGAAGATAATCAAGGTCCAGAGGGTTTGTCTATTTTGCACATTGCGTATTTTGTACATTTGTATTTGCACTTTATCATTAAGAAATATTCATGGTCCATAGTGTTTGCTTATTTTGCACATTGTTCATTTGCACAGTGTTTTCACCTTTATAATGTATATGTATTGATCATATGTTAGTTCATTTAAAGGGAGAGCCCGCATATTTTTTGTAGACTTATTTATTTGCCCTGAGTTGGGATATATAATATGCAGCAGTCCCATCCCATTTATCTTTTTATTTAAACTTTTTTTTGGTGCACCAAGCACAAGATCTTTTTCTATAATAATGTGATTGGGTTTTCTCTACAAAGTGAAGCTTTACCTCATTTACTAAACTCTGGAGCATCTGTACGTGCAAAGTGCACAGTCTATTTGCATATAGTAAATCTACCCCAGAGTGTCAAACAAGCAAAGTAGTTACCCCTGGGAACAGAGGATTGCTCTAGCTAAGCTGCCTTAACCCTCAAATACGGAAGGTTGGCACACTTTGGTGTTCATCAGGGGTGGATCAGAAGTGGATGTACTGGAATACCATTTCTATCAAACCCTTTAGCAGCCAGAAATGCATTCGTATGTAAATAGAAGTGAAAAAGTAGAATTTGTAGTCAACAGCTTTAATTTGTTTTAGTATTCTATAAGGCCCACGGTGGAAACTTGAAAGAAGGTGCTGATGGATGTGATCCAGGGACAAACCGAAGACTAGGACATTGCATATTAAATGAAGCACTGAAGGAAAGATAAAATTTACGATGAAACAAAGTACAGCATAAATGGATATTATCTAGGCGATTCACTAATAAAGATGAATTAATTAATTTATTGAAATTAAGGTATCACATCAAATTTGGCCAAGATTTATTTATTTGTAGCACTGCCCTCTTGAAGGTCGCAAGATAAATCAATACACCCCTGGTTGCCCTGACCCTGTGAGTCTTCTGTTACCTCTGATACCCTGGGTTCATACATTTTTCCCTTTCAAATGACAACAATAAGAAGGAAATACACAGAATTGATTAAATCAGCAAAATTTACTTAATGAGATGGGAAAAGACTCAAAGAGTCAAACTCAAGTTTACACTTTAAAAAGTTGTCTCTCACAGAAACGTCACCTATAGCTAAATAACAATCACTGATGAGATTCAAACATTTTATTCCTGTGCTCAACTAAGCGCATATAATGTCTATGTGAACAGGTTACAGTAGAGGAATGGCTCTTATGAGCGTCAGACCCCTCTCTACTGCTCTTTCACATATAAATGCAGAACAGTAAATAACAAATACAACTTTTAGCAAAAGAACTGTGTTGCTATTCAACCTGCTCTTTCAGAGAGTTCTTGGTGAATTATAACTCTATGAGCTTTAATGAAATAAAATCCCTGAAGTGAGGAGAGAGGTGAAAGTAATCCTGAGTTGCTGTATGGCAATCCCGTTGATCTTCAGCTAGCTCTTTAGCCCAGGTTCACACCTATGCGAATTAGATGTGCGTTTACCTGCATCTAATTCGCATAGTAGGAGAATGTGACGGGCTCCCTATGGAGCCGGTTCACATATCTCTGGGGCGGCTGCGGAGCACACTGCACAAAAACTCTGTGCGTCTTTGGCTCCGTTTCAGGGCCGAATTCAGGCATAGAATCGGCCCTGATTCATCCCTGAAACGGAGAACAGGGACGCACAGCGCTCCTGTGCGATCCGCTGCCCGGTATAGTGTGAACCCGGGCTTAATGTTTCATGGCATGCAAAGAAACTTTGGATGATAAAAGAGAGTAACTGCTGACCCAATAATTTGAGAATAAACAGCCAACAATCTTCCTGGGTAAATTAAACTGTACTTGGATTCACAGTGATCACTGACTTAAAGATGTAAAATTTTTTACAAACAACAGCGGAACCATAGAAAGCAGAGATGACTGTATATAGTGTCTATGATGTTTAATCTAGATCCTTAATACTAGAGTTGACAAGGAATGCAAGAGACAATGATGTTTATATACAGTGTCTATAAGACTGGGCTGTTTTCTGCTCACCACACTGGAACAGAAGAGGATGATTATGATAATTATAAGGATGATGATGATGGTGATGGTGATCTCTCAGGAATGTGGCTCAAGGGATGGTGTCCTCCACCGCACCGCACCGTACCACGGTTCTCCCGAATCTAATACCACTGCGGGATGGATGGAATTGGAGCGACCTCCAAGCTACCGCCAAACAGCTAAAGGAAGCTGTCCGCAGGTGTCCTTCCAGATATCCGCTGGATAACTCTGCAAAGCAGGCCGCGACTCAGCTGCAACTCACACCACAACGGATTCCCTGCATACAGATCCACGCTCGGTCCCAAGAGAGCATGCTAGGCCTCAATCCCTCCCTCTTCTAGTCTCTCCCAGTGCTCTGCTCTTTTCCATTAGCCTGCTGGAAGTTGTAGTTTCACATCACTCAGCCAGTGGGCAAATCCCATTCATATGGACTACATGTTTCAAGTTACTTTTCTCTTGTCTCGGATTAAGAAGGTAACAGGTCAGCATCAATTCAACACTAGAGGGAAACCGCTCCCCCTGGAACAATGCCATACAATGTCTACCGATTGCAGGAATAAGTCGATATCCAGCTCCTGGCTACATCTTATATACATTTTCTGGTTTACTTTTGAACAGAGTAATACTGTGGAATGTTGAGGTACATGCACTCTGCTTAGAACATCTCTTGTTCACTTTAAGATAATCACTTAGAACAGTTTCAAAGTAAAGTTTCCTGTTGAGCAGATACATCAGTGTATGTCACCTATGGTTCACTGTGGGTGGACACACTATAATTCTATCTCATTCCTCATCTGACATAAAATGGAACTTACGCAGCAATGCAAAAACAACAGATGCAAAGAAACTACACAGCATGTCAGAAAAAAAGAAACATGTTCCTATTATTATTATAATTATTTAGACATTTCCAGGAATAAACAAAATGCTAGGTAGAACTTTACAAAAGTGCTGCTTTTGTGAATCAGGTACAATTGGCATCCATGGATTTGGCACACTGACACTCAAAGAAATCTGCCTCCCCCTTAGCAACCATGTGTGTTTTACTACATAGAAATCAAGATCCTTAAATAAAACATCTAAACATAACTGGAGAAAACAAAACGCAGCTGCTGAAATTGGCAGAAAAATTGTGTTCTCCACCGTCTCTTAAAACTATGGTCATGTTTTCTTTGAAGTGATCAAACTAAATGGCACATAAAAAGAAGTTACAACTTTTTGGCACTTACTTTTTAACACCAGATCTCATCTACAACAAAAGAGCAACATTTGTCTTTACCAATATATTGCTAGCTGGGTCTTCCTTAGAGCTCCTTCACGCGAGTGGTGCCCTCTGAAGAGTGATCTGCGTTTAAATGCCCTTTGAAAAGTGATCTGAACAGGCAGTGAGGACGGGATACCAGGAATAACAGGAACCTGCTGATATTCACTTAGTGTATGGTCAGCTTTAAAAGAGAAGTATAGGAATTTTAAAAAATAAACATCCATACTTACCTTGGTGCTGTCCCCTGCTCCTTCTAAGACTGAGCAATCACCTAGGTGCTGTCCCCTGCTGCCTCTAAAACCGAACAATCCAAGACCTCTCGGTTATCGGTCTTTAGTGAGGAGAGAGCAGTGACTGTGAGTGTTCACTGCTGCAGCACATCCAGGCATCTGGGTGGATCTCTACATTAAAGTTAGGATCTCTCCAGAGCCTGGACTGGCTGTCTGCTGTGAGGTGACTTTAGTCTGCTGTGGGCTGAATACAGGTCATAGGAGTGTAGAACAAAGTGCACTCCTGTGACCCACAGGAGAAGTAGGACTAAAATAGCATTGGCACCACTTCTCCTTTAATCCTTAGCTATGGTTCTAAAACCTCGGCATTCCCTACACCCTACATTAGTTTTTTCCCCAATGTTTTCTCAAATAAAATACTGTACAAGAAAAATTCAGCATAAAGAAGTTGAAAAGTTTTTAGCGATAGTAAGTGAATTATGTAAGTACTGTAAGTATTATGTGGAATTGCTCACTTGCAGGTGTGCTGTGTGTCTTGCTCCCTCCGGTGGCTGTGCCGGTCATTTCTTTCCGGGGAGCTGCAATGCTGATCCATCATCCACTGTCCCCGCTCATCTCATCCTGGATGGGCGGCACCAGTGAGATGCATCGACACCAGGTACAGCATCCGGCGCATGGCACCGGCCCAGCCGACATGTCATTAAGCCGGATTTGTCACATGATACTGTGGAGGGACTCGCACTCCTGCGTTGTCCTTTACCCTATGGTGACCAAGGCTGGTGGGGTTCATTTTTTGTCCCACCCTCTCCTTGGGATTCGTCCATCTGGTGTTGGGAGGGATCCTTTGATGGGTCTGAGGAGCTATAAATAGGAGGGTTTGGACACCAGTCTATGCAATGCCTCCCAGGTGGTTGGACACACTCTATTTATGGTCAGCTTTATTTTGATTTTGGTAGGTGCAAATGCTTATTTGTCACACATTTACTTTTTCAGCCTGTTTTGACCTTGCTTGCTGGGGTATTCCCATGCACTGGTGTCACTGCTTCACAAAGTTGCATTTTATACTATATAACACATATACTTAGTTTCACATGTGGATTCTCATTCAATTCAGCTGTGCAGTTCACCATTCCCAATTGTACCAGGTGGCTGCTCCTGGCCATTCAATCATTATTTTAACATTTTTTCACAAATTTTTTACCTTTTCATTATTTTTTTTTTAAATGAATGCACATCATCACCTTTATACACTTTTTTCTGGCGGGCCATGCTGGACGGTTCTGTTTGCCCATTTTTCATCTGTCCTGTTTGCTCTGCTGGCCCATTTTTGGATCCTTTACCCACAGCTCCCGGGTCAGACATCACTGGCGGCTGCCGGTGAGACTTTGGCATGCAGCACCCTGCATCTTTGTGAGTGTCACGTACCTTGTAGCAGAGCCTGACGTGTAGAGCGAGACCTTTCATACAGCCCCAGCTCAAGGGCCACTGGTGTTGCCACAGTGGCCGTGAGAGCACGGTGAGGTAAGAGTGCCTGCAAGATCTTCCATTGGTTGCAGAAGTGTGTGGCAGGTGCGTCACCTGAACTGGGCTGGATAGTTGAAGCAGAGGATGGCAGCAGGAACAGCAGATGCAGGCACCCAGCAGATGTAGGACCAAGGTCACCAGGCACTATACAGAGCAGAAAAGACTGATAACTGGATGCAGAGTCAGACAAGCCAGGTTAGCAATGGAGGATCAGGTATAAACATAAACAGCAGGCAGAGAATGGTCAAGATGCAGGCAGTCAGTGTAGCGCAAGCCGGCAGGGACTCTTTCCTGTGCTGCCCCCCTGCAAAGTGCTTCCCTAGGCCTGGGCCTTGTCGGCCTAGGACAGGAAACAGCGTTGCCCCTACTCGGAACTGGTGGTAACGAAGAACCTGGAGGGGTGCCTTATGTGAGCATCTCTGGCTTCATCTAACGTAAGGAGAAAAAAATGCATAGTAGCATGGACTAGTGTGGGGGGGAACGTTAAAAAATAGTTTTAGTCTGGAATGGGGCTTTAAATTATGAATGATGTCAAAGCTATTAATATATAAATAAACAACTTCACTTATTGCAGTAACCCAAGATCTTCTACGTTTTAAAAGGCTTTTCATGGAAAACAAATACAGTACAATATTATGAATATCAAAGATGTTAGAAGCATATAGTTACTGTTAGAAGCAAGTTCAGTTCAGTACAAATGCTTACTGATTATGAATGTTCCCAATTTGGATAAGGAAAAATAGCATATCCATGGCAACTCTGCTTTTACTTTTTGCTGGATCTTAGTGTACTAATTAGCCGTGTAATTAGAGGCCAATGTATCTGAAGTGAGAAGCATTTTTCCTATGGAAACAAACTATGCAAATATTCAGCATCTTAATTAATAAATTCCTGTTCTCCTCCCATGTTTCCAATACTTTTGACCAGAAAGCTTTTAAATATTACCATAATCACCAATTGTCAAATATAATAATGATGCTTGGAAACTGCATGGTATCCACTATTTAAATATTACACATGTAGCAATGTGTACTACAATTACAAAGTACAGCGATTCCCTGTCATTCTATAGATCGTATTGTCCCTCTAGTGTCCAGTGTCACTAACTGACATCAAATTTGAGGGCCAAACCAAAGGGATTGTAGGATTAGTAGTTCCTCAGAATGGCTAGTCCTCTGCATGACTATACACCTGGACTACATATTCCAGGAATCTTTGCTACCATCAGATTTCTGGGAAAAGCTATAAAAGAGGCCAGAGACCCGCCCCGCGCTCTCTTTCTCCTGGGCCTGGTGTGTGAAACTCTCTGTACAGGGAGAGTGAGGTCACGGCCTACCACGCGGTGTACAACATTCCAACCCGGCCGAGAAGGGCCCAGCACTTCGTCAGACATCTTTCCAGCCTCAACTCGGCAGTACAACAACCCACACTCCCTTCTTCGCATAAGATGGTTGTCACAAGCAGATCCACTGCAAGGACGCCTCTCCAGGAGTCGCTGTAGTCCAGGTGTATAGTCATGTGAAGGAATAGCGGTTGACGGCTTGTAGTTCTCAATGGACTGAGAGGGTTCTGGTCAGCGCTCTTGTAGTTCATTAATCTTGCTGCTCTGAAGTAACTGCCTGCCCGCATAGGAGGTGTGGGCAGACAGCTATGCTGAGAGTCTGCAAGAGCCTGGCACTGTACCTGCAATCTGCTGATTGTGGGCACAATGCTCTGCAGACTCCTTAGAAAATGATTATTATTAATATTATGATTATTATTAATATTATTATTATTATTTATATAGCACCAACAGTTTATGCAGCACTGTACAATCTAAAAGGAGACAGTACAGTTAAAATACAATTAAATACAAGAGGGTTAGAAGGGCCCTGCTGGTTGGAAGCTGAACAGTGGGAATTTGAGTGGAGAGTGTGAACAAGTTTTGCTTTTGACTGCTGGTGATTGCTAGGTTTGCATTTTTAGGTTTTTTTTTTTTTTGGGGGGGGGGTTCCTTGCAGCTTTTTAACACCTTTTAAACAGCCTTTTTTTTCTCTTTCCTTCCTTCTGCCTACTAATTAAGGGGAGTGGTTAATTGGTCACAGGTGCTTGAGGCCTATATAACTTTCTGTAGAGCTCATTTTGAGCCTGCTCATCTTTGAGCTTGCCACCTTTTTGCTTGCTGGAACTTAGACCAAGTGGAACTGGACTAAGTGGTGAGTTAAAAACCAGAGTTAGTGGAACTGGACTAAATGGTAAGTTAAAAAGAAGAGTTAGTGGAACTGGACTAAGCGGTGAATTAGAAATTAGAATTAGTGGAACTGGACTAAGTGGTGAGTTAAAAACCAGAGTTAGTGGAACTGGACTAAGTGGTGAGTTAAAAACCAGAGTTGAAAACAGGAGGTTATAACAGGAGTCATCAAACCTGTAAGTAGCATCTGAAACTTCCTGCTAGTAATATTATTATTATAACCGTAGGGGAGACCATAGACACTGACAAGCCCTGCAAGTGTCAGATTGCATGGGAGATTGAGCAGAGCAGTCAGAACCAGTTAAAAAAAACTGACTGTCTAGCGGGGACGCTGGGTATTGTGGAGTAACTGTTTTGGTTGAGTGTTGGGAGTACCTGAGTATTGTGTGTGTATTGTGAGTACCTGTATATTGTGAGTATCTGAGTAATGTGTGTGTGTGTACCTGTGTATTGTGAGTACACGAGTGCTGCGAGTGCACGTGTACTGTGAGTACACGAGTGCACATAGGCTGTGATTACACAAGTTCATGTGACTGTGAGTACATGAGTGCTGCGAGTGCACATGGACTGTGATTACACGAGTTCACGTGACTGTGAGTACATAAGTGCTGCGAGTGCACGTGGACTGTGAGTACACAAATGCTGCGAGTGCACGTGGTCTGTGAGTACACGAGTGCTGCAAGTGCGCGTGGACTGTGAGTGCACAAGTGCTGCGAGTGCACGTGGACTGTAAGTACATGAGTGCTGCGAGTGCATGTGGACTGTGAGTACACGAGTGCTGCGAGTGCACATGGACTGTGAGTACACGAGTGCTGCGAGTGCACGTCGACTGTGAGTGCACGTGGACTGTAAGTGCACGAGTGCTGCGAGTGCACGTGGACAGTGAGTACACGAGTGCAGCAAGTGATTGTGACTATGAGTACACGAGTGCTGGGAGTGCACGTGGACTGTGAGCACACGAGTACTGCGAGTGCACGTGGGCTGTATTGAGTGTTAGTGTCAGGAAGCTAGTTGTTAGTTAATTTTGGACAGGGTATAATCCCCAATCCTCATTAAATTAGTAGGTACGATGACCGTCGGGTGTGGAGATGCGACACTGTGTACATCTTGCGGTATGTATGTGTTCCTGGATCATCCGGCTGTGCAAAATGCAAGTACTTTGTTTCCTTGGAAGCGCAGGTTCTGAATCTAGGGAAGCAACTGTCAGCACTGAGAAGAACCTCTATACTAAAGGAGAGCTGGGAATGTACCCGGCAGGGGCCACCACAGAGGCGGGTGGAGACAAAGAGGTGAAGGCACTAGAAAAGAATAGATGGGTGACGGTTAGGAAGGGTAGAGGGGAAAGTGCCAGGGAGGCCGATCCTGGGATGGAATATTCTAATAAGTACGCCCCATAGCTTCATAGCTGCTGGTATTCCAGGATTGAGGATTGAGTCTGTGGACAGACACGCTCTACTATCAGTAACAAAACCTCCAACAGCACTGAACGCCCGTTCAGAAAGCATGCTGGATGCTGGGCAGTTCAGCAGCTCAATTGCATACTGGGCAAGTTCTGGCCAATGGTCTATTCTCATGACCCAGTATCCCAGTGGATCTTCAACTGGAAAGCTCTCCATCTCTGTTGTTGCCCCTAGATAATCGTCCACCATATGATGCAGATGCTGCTGAAGGAATGTGGAAGCTGACAGCCCTGGGCTAAAACAAATTGTGAAATGCATCACTTAGGCGGCCCCTTCTTCACCGCTCCTCTCTTGACCAACAGAAGCCTCAAAGCTACGTTTTCCACAACACTGTGACCTACCAGAGTCGGGAAACGCATTAAATAAACTCCTCTTTAAGGTGTCCTCAAGATATTTCATCTTCTGCACCCTCTGTGGGGACGGGACGAGCTTTAAGACATTCCCCTTGTAACGGTGGTCAAGGAGGGCTGCCAACCAATAGTGATCCTTCTCCTGGATGCCACGTATTCTTGGGTCCTTTCAGAGGCTTTGAAGCATGAGGGTGCCCATGCACTGCAAGTTTGCGGAGGCATGAGAAGCAGACTCCTTGAGGACACTGAGGATTACAGTATCTGCAACTGCCTCCTACCAGCCACGTACTACTCTTAAGGGTTCTGGGGATTGAAAACCATGTCTTAAGGTTTGACTTACGTCTTTCTCTCCTTCAATCCCTCCAAAACAGCCAGCCTTGAGAGGAAATGAAGAGGAAATGAAGTCCTCCTCTTCCTCCTACTGCTCTGCCCCGAGTGCCTTGTCCATAATGCCATGCAGATTATGCTCCAGAAGGAACACAAGCAGGATTGTGTCACTGATACATGCATAGTCACAGCTCACCATCCTTGTGGCCTCCTCAAATGGCGACAGTACAGTGCATGCATTCTTTATCAGCAGCCATTGGCGTGGGTAAAAAAGCCAAGTCAGCCTGAGTGTGTCGTTGTGCCATACTCACACAGTTACTCATTGATGGCCCTCTGCTGTATGTTTCCAAAGTTGAGTTCCATCTGGTGGACATGTCACAAATCAGGCGGTTTACAGGCAGGTGGAATCCCTGCTGAATTTCAGCCAACCGAGCACTGGCTATGTATGACCGCCTGAAATGGCTACAGACTCTTCTGGCCTGCTTTAGTAGATCTTCCAACCCTGGGTTCCTATTTAAGAAATGCTGTACCACCAAATTGAGGCCATGTTCCAGGCATGGCACATGTGTCAACTTTCGCTGTCTAAAAGCGAACAGGAGGTTTGTGCCATTATTGCACATCACCATTCCTGGCTCCAGCTTGCGTGGCGTTAACCACCTCTGGGCCTGTCCCTACAGAGCTGCAAGAATTATTATTATATTATTATTTAAGGTACTTTTATAGCACTGTCAATTTACGCAGCACTTTACATATACATTGCAGATTCACATTGGTCCCTATCCTCAAGGAGCTTACAATCTAAGGTCCCTAACTCACATTCATATACTAGGGCCAATACAAGGCTCCAGCTGGCATGGCGTGAACCACCTCTCGGCCTGCCCCTGCAGAACTGCAAGAATCTCTGCTCCAGTGTGGTTCCTGTCCCCTAGAAACACCAGCTGAAGCACTGCATGGCACATTTTAGCCTGACTCATTGAATGGCCCCTTGAACACTTAGGGGTACTTGTGTTTCATAGGACAATTTAGCAGAGGAGGGCATGGAGGAGGAAGAGCTGACAAATCTCACATCATCACCACTAGCTGTATAGAGATGTGGTGGCACAACAAGCTGCAGCACTGAGCCCTGTCTTGCATCCTTCCAAGTTGCAAGCAGAGCTACCCAGTGTGCTGTGAATGAAACATATCGTCCCTGACCATGCTTGCTGAACCGTCTGTCAGCAGTAACATGGACTTTGCGGCTGACTGCCTTGCCCAAGATGCTACAACATTGCCTTCCACGTGATGGTACAGAGCTGGAATAACTTTACATGAAAAGAAATAGCAGTTTGGAACCTGCCATTGTGGTACAGCACATTCTGCAAATTCATGGAAGTAAGCAGAATCCACCAGACGGAAAGGCAGGAGTTGTAAAGCCAGCAGCTTTGACAAGCTTGCATTTAGATGCTGGGCATGTGGGTGGCAGTGACTGTAATTTTTTTCACTGCAGCAGATGGGGCAGAGAAATTCAGTCTACAGCTGGTAGTGTGTTACTGGCAGATGTGCTGCAAAGACCTGGGACACCCTGCACTATACCATCATCCCTGTCAGTGGAGGCTGCTGAGAGGTCATGAGGTATAGCGAGGGTAGACTGAGGTGAGTAAGGAGGAGTTCCAGAATTGCTTCCCTTTTGTGTGGCTTTCAGGTGCTCTTGTCAACGGGCTGAGTGGTGGGAGGTTAAATGCCTTGTCAAGCATGTGGTACCAAAATGGCTAGTGTTTGTGCCATGCTTAATGTGCTTGAGACAAAGTTTGCATATTGCAACAGTGCGATCAGCTGCACACGTGCTAAAAAAGGTCCAGAAAGCTGAGCTGTGGGAAGTCGGCCGGGAGATAACAGCTCCTCAATGTGAAGGAATAGGGTGGCCGCTCTCTACTCTTCTTTGATGGCTGCCTCACTGGGGTTATGCCTCACCCTCATTTTCCTCTTCTGCTCTATCCGGCACCCAAGTCGCGTCAGCAACCTCATCATCATTATCTCCTCCATCCTCTTTATCACTGGAGACAACTTGGCAATACGATGTGGCTGAGGGAACATGACTGCCAATTTGTGTACCAGTGTTCTCCCCTCTCTGTAGGCTCATGTTCCTACCTTCCTTAACCTCAGAACCAACATCTGAATCAAGTAATGTCTGTGCATCGTCAAGGAGCAAGTGGCTGATGAAGTGTTCAAATAAATCATCTGACTCCCCCATGCCTGATGCTAGGGCTATGGCAGTAATAGCTGTGGACAAGGAGGCAGAATAAGACACCCTGGAAGCTGCAGTGGGCTGCGCACTAGTCTCTGCTTGAGTGATGGAGGATGAGAAAGATGAGGATGGTTTAGTAAGCCAGTCCACCATCTCCTCTGCATGCTGTGGCTGGATAGCATGGGCAGCATCACTAAACAGAAGAAATGATGCCCTGCCTGAGGACTGACCATGTCCACCTTTGCCTGTGGACACATACACCGCTGGCTCCCTCACAGTGCCATGGAAACGTCTGCCTCTCCTTGTTGGCCTCCCAGACACGATGGGGAGGGGGGTGCTTATCAACAAAATGTAATAGAGATGTGGAAATATGTAGGTGGATGCACTTTAATCAATGGAAAGTGGTGTTTGGTGCACTTTAACCTGAGTACTCATCACACAGACACATTCCACTGACACACTGCAGTAAAACTGCACTTATGCACTGTAATATACTGCATTTAATGTGCAGATGGGATAGCATATGGAGATGAAGACCTATGAGAAGGGAGTTGCAATAGTCAAGGTAGGAAATAACAAGGGAGTGAATGAGTAGCTTGGTGGTTACATTAGTTAGTATTAGTATTAGGTATAATATTACCAGCTTGATTTTAGAAAGATTTAATTCGAGGAAGTGGTGTGACAACCATGCTGATATGTCGGTTACTAAGTCAGTTAGTAATGCGAGAGGAGACTGATGGAGTGAGGTGAGGAGTAGAGGGATAGACTTGGGTGTGGAAAAAAAATAATCAATGGACATTTTTTTTACCTGCAAAAAAAAAAATGTGCATTTATTTATTTATTTTTCAAAAGGTGAATTTCTCTTTTAACCACTTGTCTACCGGCTCACGTCGATATACGTCTGCAAAGTTTCCGCGAATTGCTGTACAGGTACGTCTTCACCTTTAAAAACCACCAGAGGCATGCTCGCAGCACAGCGGGGGACTCAATGCGTGTGGCCGGCGGGTGCGATCGCCGCTGGTCACCCATGATTGCAGGAACGAGAGCTAGAATGGGGATTTGTGTGTGTTTCCTCCCCCAGTCAGTCCTATTTCCATACAGTTAGAAACACTAACTAGGGAACACATATAACCCCTTGATCACCCCCTAGTGTTAACCCCTTCCCTGCCAGTGACATTTACACAGTAATCAGTGCATTTTTATAGCTCTGATCTCTGTATAAATGTCAATGGTCCCAAAAATGTGTCAAAAGTGTCTGATTTGTCCGCCGCAATGTCGGAGTCCCGATAAAAATCGCAGATCACTGCTTTTACTAGTAAAAGAATAAATAAATAATAAAAATGCCATAAATCTTTCCCATAGTTTGTAGACGCTATAACTTTTGCGCAAACCAATCAATATACGCTTATTGTGATTATTTTACCAAAAATATGTAGAAGAATATATATCAGCCTAAACTGATGAAGAAATTTGTTTTTTAAAAACATTTTTGGGGATATTGGGGATATTTGGGGATATTTATTATAGCAAAAAGTGTCACTCTTTTTTTGTTTATAGCCCAAAAAATAAAAACCACAGAGGTGATCAAATACCACCAAAAGAAATCTCTATTTGTGGGAAAAAAAGGACGTCAATTTTGTTTGGGTACAACATCGCACAGCCGCGCAATTGTCAGTTAAAGTGACGCAGTGTCATATCGCAAAAAAATGGCCTGGTCATTAAGCAGCCAAATATTCCGGTTTGTAAGCGGTTAAATGCTTTCAGTGACCCCATTGAAGAGATTTCCCCCTCATACTCTGTTCTGTATGATACCCTATGCCTAATGAACAAATTCAGCAATGGGCTCCTGTGTAGATATTTGCCCCCATACCAACGAAGATATAACAATTGCTATTTTAAGCAATAAGAGCTAACATTCACATGGGTAAAATAACTAACAATAAGCACATGCAGTGGCGTTGCTAGGGGGTGGCTTTTGGGGCTATAGCCCTGAATCTAGGGGCCATAGCCCCGAGTCTCTGCAGGGGTCACCAAGGGGAGGGGAGGCTCTCTGGGGACCCCGATGTAAGTGGGGGGCTCTCTGGGGACCCTGATGCAGGGTGGAGGCTCTCTGGGGCCCTGATGCAAGGGGGAGGCTCTCTGGGGACCCTGATTTAGGGGGAGGCTTTCTGGGGACCCTAATGTAAGTTGGGGGGCTCTCTGTGGACCCTGATGCAAGGGAGAGGCTCTCTGGGGACCCTGATGCAAGGGAGAGGCTCTCCGGGGACCCTGATGCAAGGGGGAGGCTCTCTGGGGACCCTGATGCAAGGGAGAGGCCCTCTGGGGACTCTGATGTAAGGAGGGGCTCTCTGGGGACCCTGACGTAAGGGGGGCTCTCTGGGGACCCTGACGTAAGGGGGGCTCTCTGGGGACCCTGACGTAAGGGGGGCTCTCTGGGGACCCTGATGTAAGGGGGGCTCTCTGAGGGCCCTGATGTAAGTGGGGGGCTCTATGGGGATATATACACACACACACACATGTATACACATGTGTATGCCCACCCAAGCATATGACTTTCTTTACTACGCTGCTATGGGCTCTAGCCCCAGATCTTTTGTAGACCTAGCAACGCCCCTGAGCAAAAAGTAATGATCTTTGAGGAAATGGCACATAATCATACCACATTGCACAGCTACATACTGTATCATGCCATTACAGCAAATCATACAAATAACACAGTCACAGCAAATGGCATCAACCAGCAACTGCACATTATATCACCAGCAAGAATCTAGACCCCCAGTGCTCAACCTGTGGCCCTTTGACAGTTACTGTGTTGCCTTTGGAACCCCTGCAAACAGTGTTCTGTGTTTTGGTACTGACTAAAGTCAGCAAGGGATACATATTTTTTAAGCTAGTTTCTTTTTCCCTCTGTTTTAACCTGGAAATCTGGCCAGTAACACGTCTACTGTGTTAAACAGCTCAGGTTATTCCCTTTATACTATCTTACTTTTACTGTGCTGTCCATCCCTTTAATATTTTTATGATGAATCATGCTGAGAGAAATATCAAATATGGTAAAATTAATATTTTAGGGGCTCTAGGGAGGTAAAAAATGAAAGCTTTGATTTAAACAGGGACTGCAACGCAGTGACCTCTTGCAGTCTCATATGTCTTCTGAAGCATGTTTACATAAGTAATAAAGAAATATAAGTAAAGGGGGAAACCACCACGCTATATATCTATACAATAAACAGTCAAGTAAATAAAAATGAATAAAAAATTGAAAAAGAAGAAGCAGCCGCTTATATGTGAGATACACACACTAAACAATAAATAAGTACAAAAAGAAGCAGCGCTATGAGCAAATATAAGTGAAACTTTAGGTAAGGGTAAAGTTCATACAACAAGTGACAAAAGTTAAGTCCAATAAATAGCAGGAAATCTTCAAATGTGCAAAAAATGAACCGGACAACTGAGTCCCTTAATAGGCAATTAAAGATGAAAGCTGGATGGACCTTCACCACACCACAGTGAACGGATAAAATGGGCGCTTACCAAATGGCAAGCTTGGATAAGCTTGTGACCTTAACCCGGTCGGGGCCTTTCTTGGGATGGGAACACCGTTTGGACACTTCCTCAGACCGTGGATAACTCACTATCCTCCACAGAAAAAAAACCAGGATGCAGAGAAAGCTATACCCATAGCTTGGAATAGTTTCCACAAATAATGCCCCAAAAAAGAAGGGAGAGCAACATAGCGTAATCCTGATGGATATTTATTTAAAAGACATTTAAATTTACACTTACAGTGTTGAGTAAAAACAGCATGGAAAGCCGGCCGGCTAGCACGAACACCCGTCCTGCAGACGGTGGATACGGCACGTCAGCACGTCAGCACGCCCGACGTACGTTTCGTCACACTTCTGACGTCGTCTGGGGCACGGGCGACGCACTGACGTGTCGCTCCTAAATAACAAACAAAAATAACCAAGCCTCGAAATCAACAAAAGCCGGAAATCGCCTTGCGCTCCGCCGAGTAAGGGCGGAAGTTGTAGAACCGCCATCTTAGGTAAGGGATTCCATATCAATACGGATACCAATTATGTTACTGTGGTAAACGTAGTAAATAATGGGAATGGAAAGGGGAAAAAGGAGATACACGGAAAGACCAAATAGGTACCCGCATCACATATGGAGACGGATCACAATTAAATTAAATCAACTCAGAATACATTCAATATATTTGGATATAAGAGGACCCAACTTGTCATCAGTGAAGGGCACCAGTGAAACAGTTATGACCCCAAGATCGATGAAATTAATCGAATTAGTGTTGGCATAAACAAGGGGCGCCACAAAGAGACAAAATTCTGGATAGCACCGCCGGAGGGAAGGATGATTTCTCGGCTTGATATAATAAACAATTATAAATAGGATGATGTTAAACAGTATTACTAAATGAAATTATATACATATGAAAGGCAAAATTAGATGTATCTAGATAAAGTGGATGGCATAGACCCACATCATATCAAACCATGGAATGTGGACAAAGCTTAAGGTAGTTAGTCCTATGTATGTATAAATTACAAAGCTTATACCAACTTTATGGTTATTAATTTCCAAGAGTATACCTTAGAATTGCAACCTGTTTTGTGTTTTAAATAATTAAAAAAGTTTTTTTATTTAAAAAAATTGGAAAATTGAAAAATTAAGAAATCGGGGGAAGAGGGAAAAATGCATAAACACCAGAACCAGCCTCATTGAGATAAATTAACAACCCAAAAAATAACATTCAAGGGAGATGTAGGCCAATGGTGGCATAAACATAGTGGTCATTATCAGCGGTGAAACCAATGGGCTAAACCGAAGGGTTTATTTTATGAGTTGTCAATAAAGGCATTGGTATCAGTATCGACATTGAGTCCATGTGGGACATAACACTTGATTTTATGTATCCAGAGCATTTCAAGTTTGGAAATGCTCCTAATCAGGGAACTTCCCCTCCAGTGAGGACGATACCTATCGATCCCCAAAAACAAAGTCTTAGAGGGGTCTTTGTTATGAGAAACCAAATAATGCTTTGAAACAGAATGTTTAGGAAACCCATTAATAATGTTGGTAATATGTTCATTCAAGCGAACAGAAAGGGGTCGTCTAGTCCTACCCACATATTGTAGGCCACAAGGGCACTGTAGTAGGTAGACGACCCCCTCTGTGGTACAAGTGATAAACGGTTTTATGTCATGCTCCTCTTGTGTGCTAGAGGAGGTGAATTTAAGGGTACGTTTAGATGGTACAGAATTCAACCTACATACCCGACACCTCCCACATTTATAGTACCCCTTCAGGTTGTCAAAAAGGCCTTGAATACCCCTAACGGGGGGATCAAGAGCATTCGGGGCTAATCTATTTCTAAGGGATGGTGCTCCCTTAAAGATCACTTGTGGCTTGTCTGGGATAGCCCCTCTTAGGATGGGGTCATTGCCCAATAAATGCCAGTGTTTATTGAACAGGCTTTTAATGTTATCATGTTGGATAGAATAGGTGGTAATAAAGGGCAAAGTTACGGAATTCTCTCTGGGAACCACCCTCTCACTCAGTAACTGTCTCCTATCTATAGCTTTTACCCCCTCCAAAGCATGAGTTAGGGATTCTCTTGTGTACCCCTTTTCCATAAACCTGTTGGTCAAAATTCCAGCCTGTTGTAAGAACTGGGAATCGTCAGAACAGTTGCGTTTAAGTCGCATGAATTGGCTTTTAGGTATAGACTGAAGCCACGACCTATGGTGACAACTACTTAAAGGGATATAGGAGTTACGATCCGTGGTAGGCCGAAATGTATTTATAGAAGAGCTCACAGCTTTGCTGATAAGATAGTACGAAAAGTACTTGACCCCCTTCCAGACCTTTAACCTTCTGGGACAAAAAAGGGTTCTATAGCTGTAGGAGATGCCGGGCATGTAGGGAAGTTGGTAGACCAATGAGGGCTCTTGAAAGTTTCACATCCTCTTCTAATGGTAGAGAATTCAGTATAAATGAATTTATTACGTGCAATACGGCTTACGTGGTGTACGCTATGCAATGCCCTTGTGGGCTTATGTACATAGGGCGCACCAAAAGACTCTTGAGGGTCAGGATTGCAGAACACATAGTGAACATAAAAATTGGCTTCAAAGACCATAATGTATCGCTTCATTTCAAGCTTAAACATAACCAAGACCCCTCGGGCCTCAAGTTTTGGGGTGTTGATCATTTGAGGCCAAAGTGGAGAAGGTCCAATCTGGTTCGTGATCTGTCAAGAAGAGAGACCCAGTGGATCTTCTTGGCTGACACTTTGTCGCCAAGGGGACTCAATGTGGACTTGGATATCAACTGCTTTATAAGCGATTACTAATATTTGCGATTAACGGTTGATCTTATACGTTGTTAGTATCTTTGCAGGCAGTTTGATATTGCTCTTGTGTGGTTAAAGTGACCTATTTCTTTGTGACATATGTCTGGTCTCCTTACAGTAGTACAGTTTGTACGATTACTTGGTTCTTACATAGAGATTGGGATTAATTCTGCTTTTAATTTATCATGCGATTTTCCAGCCCCCCTGTCTATGGCATATCCCTGGCTTCTCTGATAGGAGTGCCTTTGATATGATGTTAGTTTCCTAAATAATAAGATATTGATTAATTTTATCTTTTTAATATTTGTGCGATTTTTAACATCTGTGCGATTTTCAATTTTTCCTCTTTTTATGCGACTTCGTTGCCTCTCTATTTTTAATTTATGTTTTTTCTTTGATTATTTGCTGGTTTTGCTGTAATTATTAAAACTAGCAATAGCCTTGTAGGTTGGGGACTGTGTGGAGAGGAACCATCAGGGCAATAATATCTAGCAGTGTTGTTGCTTTGGTGGTTCCTCTTTATACTTATATAATAAAACATTGTTTTCACTAAATATATGTGCATAAAAGTGCAGGAATGTCTTTAGTATGTAACCGTATTAGAGTTTCCTTTTTACATGTATATTCATATCAACTAGTGTGTTCGATTTTAGATTTCCTATAGACGACTCTAAAATGTATCAATGTTATTATTTATTTTATTTATGATTTGGTTTTAAAATAGCACTTGCTGCCTGTGAATGGTAATCCATAATGCTAAGATGCATGTGGTGACGCTTTTTGATTAATGTATTTTAATCATGGTTGCTTGTGGCCTCTCTATAATCATTTTTATTATATTGGATTAGTGCAGCGCCTTTGTGTCCCTCCACGCTGTTTACAGTAAGCTGCCAGTGAGGCTGGAGCTGGCGACGTGCACCCGCCATCGCCTTAGTCTTGCTGTGATTGGCTGAGCGGCCTGTGGAGGGGGATATAAGCTGGCCATTGGGTCGTGTGGCCACGCCCTCTGTTGAAGTCAAAGGATATGACGAAACGCGTCAGGTCGTGGCCAACACGACGCAGGAAGTGACGTGTGCGCTCCACCTGAGTCATCTGCACAACCAGGAAGTACTGAGCCTTTCCAGTGTAGCGGCCCTGACAGCTTTGGGTGAAGTGTGCACACTGGCAATTACCTGCCTGTTTGATTGATTGCTCACTGTTTGTTTTATTTGATGTACGTATTTTTATTGAAGGGGGTTCTCTGTCTGTCTTTGTGCAAGGGGTTTGAATCAATAAACAGGATTACGCTATGTGCACTATTCTTTCTGTTTTTTTGATTCATTATGAGCCCTGCAAACCTGTGACCCTGTGTATAGTAATGATGGCAACATACTACCTCTAAAGAGTGCTGACTCTGAAGGCTTTATTACTCCCCTTTTCTGGTGAGTTTAACCCCCTAGGGGGAGAGTGTTTGTCACCGGGTGGATTTCACAGTGATCGGTGGAAGGTGCATGTGGAGGATTGTGTTTTTTTCAAGATCACCTGTTGATTATCTGAATTGCACCCTGAACTTTTCATCACTTCCCTTTATAAGGGATTTTCTTTTAAAGGACTCTTCTCTGATATAAGACTGTCCATATATGTGTTGTTGGCCACAAGTTTCAATTGCTCAACATTAGCGCTGTCTAGTGTGATAATTTAGTCTAAATGATGTTTACATAAGAACAGAAAAACACAGTGCAAGGAAAAAGCTGTGCATGACACACCTTTCATAAAGTTATGTCAGACACTCACAAAAGTAAAAATCCATAAAGGCAGCAAAGCCAAACATGCATAAATCAGTAATAAAAGTCCCTTCCAGCATCTACCCCCTGCAGTCTATTATATGGTATACAAGGACTTGGTGGATTGAATTAAGCCCAGAAAGGTCCATCCAACATTGTCCAAATCGAAGCAAAAAAGCTCCAGCAGCTCTGAAACAGACTGAGGATATTGTAATCAAGCAGGTCGACAAAAGTAGAAGTATAGTAATTCTAAACCAAAATAATTACATTAAAGCGGTATTGAACACAAAACCAAAAAATGTAATATACAGCATTGCAGCTTACCAATCATTAGATGTGCATGAGTTTTCTTTTTCCCTCTGTTTTAACCTGGAGATCTGGCCAGTAACACGTCTACTGTATTAAAGCACCCCCACTCCGGATGAAGAAACACAGGGAGCACATTTGGACAGCAGCATTGTGAGTCTGGGGGGAGGGGAGGGCTAGGTGTACTAGCAGATTTTGATTCATTAACAAATTGAAGCCAAACTCAAGCTCACACTTTATAAGCAGTTACAGCAACAGTTTTTTTTTTTTTCTCTTTTGGGATAAAGATTTTATAGAAATAATAAAAGCTGATCGTTGAAAGCACCCCTGTTAGTCGTAAATGGTTTGTCTCATCTCTCTAACTGCTACATGTGCAAAAGAGCTTGTTCTTTTGAAAAACAACAGACTTACTAGCCAAATCCCCAGGTGAAAATAAGAGAAAGAAAGCCTAGAAATTAAAAACAATGAAACCATCTAATCAACATCTAATAATTGGTAAGCTGCAATATAATATATGTTTGCTTTGGGTTTAAGGATAACCAAAGACTAGTGTCGGACTCTTCTATGTAATGTTTTCATTACAGATTGGAGCTGAAGAAACTGATTCTGCTCATAGTGAAGGCATCACTGCTAAAGCAAAAAATATAGAGAGTCCTATAATACCCCTTTCTTTCATCAGCTCACAAAGAATCATAATGGCCCCAAGAATTGCCTGCCTATCATGGCCTTTCTGATTATATTAACCTATTGCTACAGCACTTCCAACTTATACAGAGGATTCAAGACATATTCTTGACACAATAAAAAACTACTGAAAAGGATGAGGATTATCTCTGGGTATCCCTCGATCTTATTCAACACCTTGATGTATACCTCAATACCAGTGGCGGCTGGTGCTCAAAATTTTTTTGGGGGGGCGCAAACAAAGTGAAAAAAAAAACATCAATTGTAGCCACCGTGCCCATCAAACGACTGTGCCGATCAAACGCAGCTACTGTGCCCATCAAGCGCAGCCACTGTACTCATCAAGTGCAGCCACTGTGCCCATCAAGCCCATCAAGCGCAGCCACTGTGCCCATAAAATGCAGCCACTGTGCCCATCAAGCACAGCCACTGTGCCCATCAATTGCTGCCAGTGTGCCCCATCAATTGCTGCCAGTGTGCCCATCAATTGCCGCTACTGTGCCCCATCAATTGCCACTACTGTGCCCCATGAAATTCTGCCAGTGTGCCCATCAATTTCTTCTACTGTGCCCCATCAAATGCTGCCAGTGTGCATCGTCTAGGAGTCGGGGCTTACCTGTCTCTCAGCGGGTCATGGTGGCATACTCCACGTCCACACTCCTCAATGTCTCCGGTCCTCTCTATCAGGCGTCCAATCACAGCGCCTGTTTCAGCCAATCAGGTAACAGGTAACCAGACCCGAGCACCTGATTGGCTGAGAGGCGGGTCAGTGTTAGGAAAGCGATTTATTCGCTTTTCTAACACAACACAGAGTAAACAGCGAACGCACAGCATTGTGCCCGCTGTTTACTATTTTGGAAGCCTATTAGAGCCTATGGCTCTAATCAGGCACTTCCAAAAAAAACGCCGCTATAACTCAGGTGCCTGGCGCCCAACAAGGAAGTAAAGCCTTGTTATACTTCTAAGGTGACCTCCTCCACACAGAGACTATGTGGTACAAGAACTTGTAAGGCTTTCCTGAGAGAAAAATCCCCATCCCCATCTGAAGATCAGCTGTCTTGTGGTGTAGCTTTTAAGTGCACAGTACAAGCATAATGATGTCTTTTCCATCATGAGTTTCATTGATGACACCATGTAGTCTCATTTGCACCTTAAAAGAGAAGTATGGGGTTAAAAAAAGCAAACATTTATACTCACCTAGGCAGATGAGGCAATGGTCTGATGCTGTATCTGTCCCCCACTGCCCCTAAGACTGAGTACTGAGTGATCAAAGACTGCTGATTGCTCAGTTTTTCAGTCTTCACTGAGCAGAAAGCAATGACTGTTAGTCACTGGCTCTCTGCTCTGCCCCTCCAGTTCTCTCTGGAGCGCTGGGCTATGGAGGGGGTGGGAGTGGCTGGCTCAGGCTCTCAGCAGCATGCTGAGAGGCTGAACCAGCTGACAGTCAGGCATCTGGGCAGATCCTGACATTAAAGTCAGGATCCATCCAGAGCCTGGACTGGCTGAGTGACAGTAGCCAACAGCAGACTTTATTTCTCCCACAGGAGAAGTAGGGCCAAAAGGGCTTTGGCCCTACATCTACTTTAAATCTACTTATTATGAATAACCAAAAGCTCCAGTTAAAACTAATTGGTAAACACTAGCCAGAACTTTTTACACTGTGTTCAGTAGACTGTCATGTCATGAACAATAAATATTTTAGAATTTACATAATATTGATTTCGAAAATTCAAAATTCCTGACTGTTACGCAGAGGAGAAAAGTCTTCTTTTCTGCTGATCAAAATCAACAATTTGGTTCCCCATTTGACGTCAGCATTTATAGTTTCACATCCCTTTAAAAGTGAATCACAAGACATTTGCTGATTAATCTTTGGGTGCCTTTTGTGCTTACTCCTTTTTTTCCTTTTTACACAATTACATCCTCTTTATTGTTTCCAAGTATTATCCAAATGTCATTTCCTTTGCAATCTTTGTCTTCAGTGTCTGACAATGATGAATGAAAAAAGAATGCAAATCATCAGAGCTGTTACTGCAACATCTTCATAAGAATCCTAAAAAGGGAATTGAGGGTTTTCCTGACTTGACTATGACCTGACTTCTGACATTTCTGTTTCCCTGTTCACTTCTTACTTTCTGTATTCAATCCAATCAAAACCTGTGGATAAAGAGAGAGGTTGCATACATTTCCCAAAGTACACAGCTTGAATATATTAATCTGTCATTAATCTGTTATAAAGCCAAATACCTTTCACAACTCTTTTGATTACATGTTAATTCAGATGTGCGTCTTCCTGTACTATCAAACTGCGACACTATCCCAATCACTGCCTTACTCTGCCTTCCACCTCAGGTTTTACTTTATGCAGCCTTAGAAAAGAATTCTACAGTTGTCATGTATAAATGCAAGAATGAATGCTTAAGGAGCTGGAGGGCATTATCTTTAGTTTTATGATATCTGTGTAAGCCACAGTTAAACTGGGATTCCCCACCCAGCACATCTAGGTACGCCAAATTTTCACAGGCACTCCAGAGACAGAGAACAGTCTGTGACTTTGTTTTTTGGGTTTTTTTTGTTATTTATTAAGGACTAATAACTTGGATAGGGATGGGAGGCTTTGGGATGTCCATTTGACAGAACTTAAGGGACATTCTTCCTAGATACAGTCTCTATTTACAGTCTATATACAGCTCCAACCTCTTCCTCCAGCACACTCTTGCTTGCAGACCCTAGCTAGATCACTGTTTGAATATCTGACCACTCAGTTAGATGTTTGAGTGATGGCCAATTACAGGCAAGTATCCAAGGCACCATGTAGTGTAGCAGAAAACACAATGAAACAGCCTGCATATTTCCTCCTGTGGCTATTGATCCGAGCACCACCTCTTCAGGCACTGCCAATTTACCTGGCTGCAGCTGCCCTGTTCACTAGCCCCCCAGACTAATTTCTCCACCACAGTCCTGCAGACTGACACTCACCAACCCATCCGGCTGACTCTCAGGAGATCACCCAGTAGTGCTGACCTGCTTCTGCTGTCCTCTCTCCATGCTCCCGTGCCTCCAGGAAGGGCTTCCTCTGTGTGTTATGGCAGGATCCTTCTATCACCCGAGCCCCGGCCCAAGGTCACAACCCTCCCCCAGACTAGGGGTCACCCTTGAGGGTCAACGACAGCCTCTTTGGCACTACATCTCCATTTTCCACCCAACTCTCCTTCTGGCATGACTCATGCCTAGTTATGAGGTGATTCAACAATTGTCCCAAAGAGAGGGGGGACCAAGAGAAAGTGGGGCTCAGAAAAAAGGCAACCCAAAATATGGATGTAGTATCAAAAAAATATTTATTGTGGTACAAGAATATAATACATGTAGATAAAAGAGCATAAACCGGTGGTTGTACTGCCCTGGGTAAAAGAATTGATCGGTAACATGGGACCGACCAATGCAAACACAGATGGGGGGACACTACAACATGTAAACAAAGACAAACAAACAAGCGTCTGGACGTCAAGGCAATTGATGTCTGTTCAACCTGCTACAATGAGGAGTGTTCAGCTGTGCTGAGAGGGGTTGCAAACGGACATCAATCCCCCCGGGGGGCGGCTCGAGCCAGGGGTGGCAGGAAAAGAGGGGGGGGAGGGGGGAGGGTAGGAAAGGAGAGGGATGAGAGCCGTGGAGAAGGGCACTGGTTTGGACAATGGTGGATCACCAGAACATATGGTAAATGAGGAGTGGCCGTGAACAGTGCTAAAAGTTCTGCTGGGAGCACGGAATTCAAGAGTATATGTGGCAGGGTACTTCAATTTGCGTGATGGTACTGTACATGTGTCCTGGTGGAGACTGATACAGTCAATGAAAAAATACCTTGCATATTTGCTGGTGAACAGAAACAAACAGTAAAGGTGGTCGGGTACGTTACCACTTCCGGGTCCTGTGTAGGAATCAACAGATACTGCCGAAGTGTAGTATCACCTATGCTGTGATCTGCTTTCACTGGCTGCTGCAAATGACACGCAATGCTGCTTGCAGGATCTCTGTGCTTCAGAGGGCACTCCTAAGGTAGATGAATAGCCGTCCATATAGGTGCACCTATGTCCTCCTGAAAAACGGTCTCGATCTACGGGTCAAAAACCCTTCCTCGATGAGTGAGCCGACTAGCCCCAACATTGGATGACAGCGGGGCGTGACGTCTGAACGGGATGACGTCAACGCATTTCACATTACAAAGATGTGTAGCTTCATCTGGATGCTTGTTTGTTTGTCTTTGTTTATATGTTGTAGTGTACCCCCATCTGTGTTTGCATTGGTCGGTCCCATGTTACCGATCAATTCTTTTACCCAGGGCAGTACAACCACCGGTTTATGCTCTTTTATCTACATGTATTATATTCTTGTACCACAATAAATATTTTTTTGATACTACATCCATATTTTGGGTTGTCTTTTTTCTGAGCCCCACTTTCTCTTGGTCCCCCCTCTGTTTGGGACAGTTGTTGAATTGCAGGCTTTCAGGGGCTGAAAGGCAATCACACCTTCAGGGTACATATTATATTAAAAATACATGGTCAAGCAAGCCTCTTTATACCTAATTTGGTTTATCTAGTTATGAGGTGGCCTGCTCTCTGCCAGCCCTTTACTGAGGATTGGCTGAGGCCATCATAAATATTGAAAAAAGGTCCTCCTAACCTCTACCCACTATGTCTGGAACATTCTCTAGTGTCCCAGAAAACAGGGAGAGGCACCAGAGAGGCTGCTAGGATGTGTCATGCAACCCTGACTCTCTGAACCCTGACCCAGGGTTCATGATTTCTTTATTTACAGTTCATTGCCCTTTATATCTCCTATTTATTCCCTTCTTCCCCTGCCCTCTTCCTTTTTGTCCCTTCTCCCCTTTCTTCCTTTCTTTCCAACTTTCCAACTGTTTTCTGATATGAGTCTGTAAACCAATCATGGAAGAGTATCCCATTTAAATAGCCCAATTGCTGCCTTTGTGATTCATGTAAATATCACACACATATTAATATTATCATTATTAATTCTTTTCTTTTAGATTTTTTCATGTTTTGTGTATATATATATCTTTTTCTAATTTGTTATTTTTTCAGTATTGTGCAATGGAGACACACTGTGGAGTTTAGTGATTTCTTTGTGACCAAAATACATGTGTAAAACTGATAATGGATGCTATTTTGATACTATTGAAAGGAAATAATTTAATTTAAGAAATATTCCCTCCTTCTTTATATATTGTCTATTTGAAGCCTGTTTTTAGGGGGGTAAAACCAGAAGTCTTATGGACGCCCCGGGCACTTGTACACAGCGGTGCTAAATCTTTGCGAGTGGTACTGGGGCCTTAAATGCACCTATGCGCCTTTTGTCAGCTTTCCTGGCATTAACATCTGACTATGGGCTGCTTGTCAGCCTTGAGGTCATGCCTTTTTGGATCCGATACACCTGACTCGCTAATGGGCGGGCTTCCTTTGCCTGATGTTAGCCGGGCGGAAATGGATCTTGCAAAATGACGGAGGTGGACTGGATGCGTCATACGTCTGTTGTCACTTCCGCCACTTGCTTTGCGGACAGGCGCACCGGCGCCTCTGTTTAGGTCCATGCCCTGCTGGCTACGTCAGACACCGGCGAGGCGGAGAGCGGTATAAAAGGTGCCATTCGTGCACCCACTCACTGACAGGGAACACTATTGGTAAAATAGAGATTGCCTTGCTATCTCTCTCCTTTCCACCTCCAGCCAATCCTCATGAAAACTGTCTTTAAATATCCAGTAAGTAATCCACCTTTTTTCTTTTAAATTTGCTCCTTTGCTTAGCCACCCTGATGTATGAGGGTTTGTTATGCCATCTGTGTTTGATAACCTGCTTAATTGCAGGGGGAAGGAGGGTGGTTGGGCTTTATCTCAGAGGGTTTCTGAGGCGACCTGGCCCTTCCCTGGCTTCCAATCAACCTTAAGGCTAATTACCCACACCACACCAATAGCTGTGGAATATTTTTCTAATCTCAGGGAATATTATATATACATTAAGGAATATATTATTATTTTTTCTATTTCATAGGACCGCTGAGGCTCTTGGCAAAGAACCTTTTCCTCAGGTTTTGTCTTCCCCCTGCCTTCCATCTTGGGGTGCTGCCAAGGTCCCTAAATGAGGGGTGTATTTTCCACGCTTAAGTTAATCGTGGCCTTCTGGCTTCATTAAACCTTCCTTCATGCCTGCGATTTGGGATGAACGATCGCATTGGTTCTATAATTCACCTTTTTGAGATAAATAGTTTTCTGTATAGTTCCTACTTATCAATATATATCCTTGATAATTATTAAATACTTTTAAAAATTTTGAAATGATATGAACAAGTTCTAATTTATCCTCTCTCCTTGACTACACAAGGTTTTTCGATTCCCCTTTTGGCTTCAATTTATGTATCCTAAACCAATTTCTTATGAACTCAAGTATCCGGTAGGCACCCTTTCAGTTTTAATATATTTTTTGTACTAAATGTACTCTATTAACATGTATTAAAAAAACTTTCTTAATTAAATCTCTATATATAAGATATAACACATAAATTATGTTTTATTAATTTATGACGTAAATTTATGTATGGCAATTTTAAGCATATCCATTTACATCTGTTATTTCTTTCTTAGTATATAATACTTGATATGACACTTCTTCCCCGCTCTTGTGAGCGAAACATATTGAGTAAGAGCAAGAAGTGACTATATGTGCTTTAGGAAATAATATGATTATTGTAAATGTTCTTTGCGATTTTAAGAATTGTCTAAATAAATAAATTTGTATTTTTTCAACTTGTTTGCTTCTTTTGGTACCTTAAAAGTCCCGGCAGCTCCCATTTCTTCTTTTGTACTGATATTAATGGATGTGGTACCGTATATGAAATTCCTGTCACCCAGCATCATAATATATGCTGTGCATTCTAATATACCAATGACCTTACTCCTGTGCAAAAAGTTTGAAAGTAAATAAAAGAAAAAACACGCTGATACATCCCTTGTAGGCAAAGTTACTTTCACTATTCTTGTGTTTTGCGAGTTGCTAGGTTAAAGTACATTTGCACCAGTGTTTGTACCATCTTAAATGTGTTTCAGTAGCTTTTCATGTAAAGAAGCTCCAACTGCTAGAGATAATTTCTAATGCACAAGCAATACTATGTGACGCAGTGGCAACCTGAATTACCAAGGGGCCCCAGTGCATGAACAATTGTTTGCACCCCCCAATTTACCCAAGCGAAAGTGTATTCAGCCAAGTCAATACATTTATACACTGTTTATCGATTGACAAGAACAGGGTAGATGTCTACATGACAGCAGGAGGAGGGCCCACCACCCATCTGATCCACATTAAGTCTAAATGAAGATCAACGTGGAATTCATTGATAACACTAACTATGTTTAAAAAAGGTCCCACCTCCCTCCAGCCACCTTTGCTGCCTAACTTGTCTAAAAATGATGTGTATACTTACTTTTCTTCAGCGCCCTAGTCTAGTCTGGTCATATGATCCCATATGTTAGTAAGCAGTGGCTGCAATGAAAAGGAGGGAGCACTCGACAGTGGTTGGGAATTCCAGGAGTGGTGACATCACCCAGGCTCCGATGTCCAATTGTTGGTGCTCCCTCCTCTCTCCTGCATTAGCTGCTGCCTGACACAGGGGACCTGGAGCTCCAGATCACATGACTGGACTGGAGCAGGCTGAAAATAAGTAAGTATACACATTTCTTTACACAGGTTAGAAAGCATATTAGCACATTTTAAGCATAGTTGGCGTTAGACAGGAATTCTACTTTAAGTCAAGAGGGCCCGTGCGCAGCTGCTCAGTCTACACAATTGGTGTGCTGACTACTGATGCAAAGTCTGACTTCTTGTTCTTGTTTTTCTTTGATTTATTTTAAAATAAATTATAGTTGAATTCTGGGATAAGGAAATTTTGTTTAACCAGTTGCCAACCGGCCCATAGCCGAATGATGGCAGCAGGGCGGCTGGATAACTCTGGGATCAGGTACTATGACGTGATCCCGGAAAACCGCTCCCGCGCGCCCCCCGGGGCGGGCACATGGGCACATCTATATTTGCCGGGTTCACGGGACCCGGCGCAACACAGATCGTGGTAAAGGGCCAATGACAGCGGCCCTTTACCATGTGATCGCTCCTTCCAATGACGGAGCCATCACAAATTTAAACAAACCAGGGAAAGCAGGGTCATCAGGAGTTCACAGCTCTCCTCTCCTCACACCGATGCAGCGTGAGAGGAGAGGAGAGCTTTACAGTGCCATCTGTGAGTTTTTCAAGTTTTATCAATGCCCAGTGGTCAAGTGGTTAAATATAAGAGACATGTATTCTTACTAGAATCTTGCTTATTGTGTTGCCCCTATCAGTATCTGCAGTCAATGGCTGTACCTTGTGCTTCGAAACCCTATGATTCTGAACTACCTCCATAACTATGTATGCCGGTGTTCTTCATCGTGAGGAAATCTCGTTCCTGATGTTTCCTAAGTCTTCTAGTCCCATCATTCTTGGACTTTGGTGATTGCAGAAACTCTCACCCTATCTAGATTGAAACTCTGACCAAGTGTTGTCACGGGGGGTCGGAATGCCATCCAGATTTGTCTCCCTAAGGTGCGCCCACCTCTCTGTGCACCTATGGCCGAGGTCACCACCTATCCAATGCTCCCTCTGCATTATCAGGCCTTCCAAGATGTTTTTTTTTTTTTGTAAAAAAGCTGCTGACAGTTTGCCTCCTCATCGTCCCTATGATTGTGCTATTGACCTCCAAACAGGGACTTCTCAGCCTTGAGGTCGACTCTACCCTCTCTCCATCCTTGAGACTCATTCCATGTCTGAGTACATCTGGGAAAATCTGCAGAAAGAATTTATTCGTAAGTCAAATTCTCCTGCTGGGGCTGGCTACTTCTTTGTGGAGAAAAAGGATGTTACGCTCCAGCCCTGCATTGATTATAGAGGCGGAGCTCACAATCTGATTAGGATCTGGGAAGGTGATGAATGGAAAACTGCTTTCAACACCAGAGACAGGCATTATGAATATCTTTCAATGCCCTTTGGCTTGTGTAACATCCCAACCGTCTTCTAAAACTCAGGCATGGTGAGTATTTTGCAGCTCTCATTTGTTTTTGAAAATGAAGACAGACAAGAAAAAACTTTTTTTTTTTTCTTTTTTCAATTTTCAAAACTTTGTGACAAAAAGTGAGGTCTGCAAAATACTCACTATACCTCTCAGCAAATAGCTTGGGGTGTCTACTTCCAAAATGTGGTCATTTGGGGGGGGTTTGTGCCACCTGGGCATTCCATGGCCTCCGAAACTGTGATAGGCAGTGAAGAGTGAAATCAAAAATTTACGCCCTTAGAAAGCCGGAAGGCAGTGCTTGGTTTTCGGGTCCCGTACGCGGCTAGGCTCCCAAAAAGTCTCACACATGTGGTATCCCCGTACTCAGGAGAAGCAACAGAATGTATTTTGGGGTGTAATTTCACATATTCCCATGGCATGTTTGAGCAATATATCATTTAGTGACAACTTTGTGTAAAAAAAAAAAAAAAACTGGTCTCTTTCCCGCAACTTGTGTCACAATATAAAATATTCCATGGACTCGACATGACTCCCAGCAAATAGCTTGGGGTGTCTACTTTCCAAAATGGGGTCATTTGGGGGGGTTTGAACTGTCCTGGCATTTTATGCACAACATTTAGAAGCTTATGTCACACATCACCCACTCTTCTAACCACTTGAAGACAAAGCCCTTTCTGACACTTTTTGTTTACATGAAAAAATTATTTTTTTTGCAAGAAAATTACTTTGAACCCCCAAACATTATATATTTTTTTAAAGCAAATGCCCTACAGATTAAAATGGTGGGTGTTTCATTTTTTTTCACACAATATTTGCGCAGTGATTTTTCAAACGTATTTTTTGGGGAAAAACACACACTTTTTTAAATTTTAATGCACTAAAACACACTATATTGCCCAAATGTTTGATGAAATAAAAAAGATGATCTTAGGCCGAGTACATGGATGCCAAACATGACATGCTTTAAAATTGCGCACAAACGTGCAGTGGCAACAAAATAAATACATTTTTAAAAGCCTTTAAAAGCCTTTACAGGTTACCACTTTAGATTTACAGAGGAGGTCTACTGCTAAAATTACTGCCCTCGATCTGACCTTCGCGCTGATACCTCACATGCATGGTGCAATTGCTGTTTACATTTGACGACAGACCGCCGCTTGCGTTCGCCTTAGCGCGAGAGCAGGGGGCGACAGGGGTGCTTTTTTTTTTTTTGCTTTTTTTTTTTTTTCTCTTTTTTCTCTTATTTTTAAACTGTTCCTTTCATTTTTTTAATCATTTTTATTGTTATCTCAGGGAATGTAAATATCCCCTATGATAGCAATAGGTAGTGACAGGTACTCTTTTTTGAAAAAATTGGGGTCTATTAGACCCTAGATCTCTCCTCTGCCCTCAAAGCATCTGACCACACCAAGATCGGTGTGATAAAATGCTTTCCCAATTTCCCAATGACGCTGTTTACTTTCGGCGAAATCTAAGTCATGAAATGCTCATAGCTTCCGGTTTCTTAGGCCATAGAGATGTTTGGAGCCACTCTGATCTCTGATCAGCTCTATGGTCAGCTGGCTGAATCACTGGCTGCATTCTCAGGTTCCCTGTTGAGACAGGAGAGCCAGAGAAAAACACAGAAGACGGTGGGGGGGCATTCCCTCCCACTGCTTGTAAAAGCAGTCTAGAGGCTAATTAACCGCTAGGATTGCTTTTACATGAAAGCCGACTGCTGGCTGAAAGGAATGATACCAAGATGATACCTAAACCTGCAGGCATCATTCTGGTATAACCAATCAAAGTCGTGAATGGCGTACCTGAAGACAAAAAAATGGTTAACAATAAAACACAGTAAACGGTAAAGTATAAAAAACTGCATACCTGAAAAGCAAACCTGATAAAACATAATAACAATAAAACATTGCAGAATAGAATACAGTAAAAAAGAGCAGAACTATGGAACTATGGAGAGAGCATAGAGAGAGAGAACAATAAAACGACACTATTTTTTTTTTATTTTAGATATATTTTTTTTTACACTTTTTTTTGTAACTAACCTTTATAACTGTAACCGGTTCCAGGTTCGGGTCTCTCAAAATGCGATGGCATCTTGGGAGACCCTGTGAAAGTGTGCCTAGTTTGTGCAATGCTGTACCCTACGCTAATACGCAAATAGCGCAGCGTTCAAAACATTCACCATGCAAAGACCAGGATTGTCAGGACAGGAGGGACAATAATAGCGGGTGTCACGCCTATATCCGCGCTTGCTGCAGACACGACATCTTTTTTGGGGGGGTTTGTTGGGTAGGGGTACTCGGGAGGACATAAAGAAAATGCCTCTCATGCAGCTGACTGCATTTGGTTGGGGATGTGAATGGGGGAAGTACGGGCGCTGCAGAAGTGGTGGGTTCCCAATTATTAGGATTGGCGAATGCAGCAGGAAGGGCACTATGGGAACGACGGGCCTGTTTGTCTTCTTCTTGGTGGCAGCGGGACACTACTTGTGCTTGCCACCTCACCAGCTTGAACTGCACTTATGGGACTCGCCATGTCACCAAGTGTTACTGCAGTGCTGGTTTGACTACGACCGGGGTGTACTAGGCCGCTGGTGCTTGCCAGTTCACCAAAACGCTACCAAAAAAACTGTTAGTGATCGCAGGGATCAAGCCTGACTCTGAGAACGCCGCAGTTATGTGTTTAGTGTTTTGTAAGTGTTAGTGATCGATCGATACTGCACTTGGGTGGGCTGGGCGGAGGGGCAAAATGCCCTTGCTAGCAGGTATCTGGGCTGATCCCGCTAACACTGCATTTTTGGGAACCCTAAACTGCTGGGGACGCTAGTATAGATCTGATCGGATCAGATATTAATCTGTTCAGATACTATACCACTAAGGGAGGTGTACGGTGCGTGCGTGGGTGTTAGTGGTACTGGCGCTAACCTGACGCTGCTTAGGGCTGGTGCTTGCCAGTTCACCAAAACGCTGTCAAAAAAACTGTTGGCGATCGCAGGGATCAGGCCTGACTCTGCGAACACTGCAGTTATGCGTTTAGTGTTTTGTAAGTGTCAGTGATCAATAGATACTGCACTTGGGTGGGCTGGGCTGGGCCGGGCGGAGGGGCAAAACGCAGGTGCTAGCAGGTATCTGGGCTGATCCCGCTAACACTGCGTTTTTGGGAACTCTAAACTGCTGGGGACGCTAGTATAGATCTGATCGGATCAGATATTGATCCAATCAGATACTATACCACTAAGGGAGGTGTAATCTGATGCTGCCTGGGGCGACGCATATCACCGCCGGGCGATCAGGGGGCTAAACCTTTATTCGGTTATAAACGGCGGGTGCCCTGACACTATAAAAAATAAACGAACTAACCAGCGTCACCCGTAACGGTTATACGGTGATCACTGGTGAAAGGGTTAACTAGGGGGCAATCAAGGGGTTAAAACCTTTATTCGGTAGTATATGGGGGTCCCTGTCGCTATAAAACACTGACAGCGAACCTAAATATTTACCTCCCAAACTAGCGTCACCAGTGACACTAATACAGCGATCAGAAAAATGATCGCTTAGCGGGGGGTGATCAAGGGGTTAAAACTTTATTAGGGGGGGTTAGGGGTGTACCCTAGACCTAAAGGGGCTAATACTAACTGCCCTACCACAGTAACTGTCACAAACTGACACCATGCAGTAATTAAAAAAAAAACTGCTTGGTGTCAGTGTGACGGGGGAGGGGGGGATCGGGGGGCAAAGGGGGGTAATATGTGTGCCTGGCATGTTCTACTGGGATGTGTGTGTGTTGTGCACTCACATTTCAGTCTTCTCTCCTCGGCGCCGGAAAGGGAAACTGCCGAGCCGAGGAGAGATGACATCACATCCCCTGCCTCTGTGTACTACACAGAGGCAGACGGAAGATTCTCATTGGCTGGGAGCGTTTGCGAGGGGGGCCACGAATGGATGGCCTCCCCCTCATCTCTGATCGCTGCCAGACCAAAGCCGACTGCCTCGGGCACCGGGGGGGTCCGATCGGACCCCCGCCCGCAGGAAGGCAATCACGTACCAGGTACGTGATTTTGCCTGCCCGTGGCATTCTGCTGACGTATATCAGCGTGAGGTGGTCGTCAAGTGGTTAAATACACTCATTTGTCTGAGCAATTTATTTCTCCTTACACGGGGGCTGATTTACGAACCGTTTGCGCCATGAGTTGAGGTGCACGCTGAAGCACAACGTACGTTTTGGTATTTATGAAACATTTGCGCCGGTAAGGCTCAATTCACATCTATGCATGTTGCTTTTGAGCGTTTTTGCAGTGCTTTTTGCGGTGCTTGCCGCGTTTTTGAACATGCGTTTTTGCGGCGTTTTTGCATTTTTTTACAGTGTTTTCTTTATACTGTATACAGTGTTAAAAAAAAAGAAAGGGAAAAAAAAAACGCGGTAAAACCGCTGTAAAAACACGGTATTTGCATTTTGGATGCGGGTCCATTGAATTCTATTACATGCAAAACGCTGCTTTTTGCATGAAAAAAGTCCCCGACCCTTTCCAAAAATGCAGAGGCACAAAAATGCATTGATGTGAACATGTTCCATAGGAACCCATGTTACAAAATTCCCATGCATTTCTGCAAAATGCATCAAAAAACGCATTAGTGTGAATAGAGCCTAACACAGAGCTATTCCCCATTTACTACAGTAATCTCGGCGCATGGGAGCAGGCGATCAGTGCACCACTATGGACATGGCACAGGACATCTTCAACTCAAAATTAAAGCTGGAAGTGCCAATATTATGTGGGTGATGTGGGGTGATGTGAAGAAGTATAGTAATAACTGCCCAAGTAACAAATATGCCCAAAATAGAATGAGAAAGTAACTTTTTCTGAACAAGTTTGCTGTGCCTGCAAGTACGTTTAGAACTGCGTGAGGTCAATTTAAGCATTGCGCATGCGTAAGCGGCATTTGCGCTTGTTCAAATGCGTTGGTTCACTGCGCAGCCAAAATCTTAGTAAATGTCAAGTAACGTAAATGCATTTGCGTGGGTTGAACGGGCACACCTCTGGACTTTTTTTTTTTTTACGCTGGTTCACTTTTATGTGTTTTTTTGTCCGATATTTGCACACAGGTCATGTTAGCGTGTTACGTTGCCAACATGTGACATGTACCTTGTTAAAATTATGTAAAAAGACTCTCGCTACTCTAGCTCCTCCTAAAAGGGCATTTAACCCCACCTCTAATACATATGATTTCCTTGGTCTAGTTTTTGCTTCTCAAGGGAACTCCACACTCCATTCTCCAATCTCCAAAGGTTGTGAGCTGCCCTCACCAATCCAAACCACATCCTTTTTCAGAGCATACAACAGGGCCAGCTAGGAAAGGGGCGAGAAGAGCGATCGCCCAACTCCCTCCCGAACATACAAGGCCACATGCACTCAACATAGCTGGCTGCCTTTGGGGCATTATGGGCTCAGCCCAATATCAGCCACAAAGCACCTTGTACCCAATAATTTAAAGGGGCTTTCCACATTCTGTAAAGCCCCCTGTCTGCAGCCCCCCACAACCCCAGCCTAGGGTTGTGTGGAAGAGGCCCTTGTTCCCCTGAATATGGGGACAAGGTGGTTGACTTTTGGGGTGCCCGAGCCCCTCCTGCCCCTAAGCACTCACCCCCCTTTCATGGGCTGGCTTGCTGTGTGTTTGGCTAGGGGTTTGTTAGTGCGTGGGAGGGGCACAATATTTTTAGATTTTGGGGTGGTATTTTTCACATGGGGGTTCTCATTTTAAGCCTTTACAGCCTCAAAGGGCCTTGTATGTATTGGGTGGGGCAGACTATGTTTAGTTTTGTGTTAAAATCTTGCAGCTGCAATGTAGATTTGGATGTTTTCTCTAAAGCCGTACATCTTTGAAGCAGCATTTTGGATACATGCTACAGATGCACCACCTTACAGGCAGAGTAAGCCCCCCCAAGTAACTAGCTTTAGGGCTAGTTCACTCCATAGAATCGCAGTCCAGATGCATGTGCATTTTAGATGCGATCCAGTGCATTTATGATACATTTTTGGTGTGTTTTTGATGCAGTCCAGTACTTTTTTCAACCTTCTTTTTTCTTAACCTTAATTAAGGACATGCTGGATGATGTGTTTAATTTTGGACAGGTGGGTGGCTTATTTGGTGTTAACTGCATTTGGGTTGGTCTGGGCATGCTCAGGGACTTTAGGTTTTTTTTTTGTGTGTGAACAGCACTTGGATGTTTCTGGGCATGCTCAGAGTGTTAGTAATTTAAGGACATCCTTAACAGGTGTACCCACTTTGAAGTTCTCTCTACATTGGGTGAACTTGCATTTTGTGTGTTGCATGGACTGTCCATGTGTTTTCAATTGCCTCATTAGCACACAAACCTATGTTATATAAAGCTTGCAGATAGCATTCTTTACCTTGCCCTGAAAAAAAGAAAAGATTGTGTGTGGGGCCAGCAAGAGAGTACATTTGGGTGTCCTTATTGAGTTTGTAACACATGTATTTTCTATTTGTATTTTGTTTATGTCTTTGCAAAACAGATGTGTTTTCGAGCAAGTTTTTCTTTTTACTTTGGTTTATTGTATTTTTTGGGTGGGTGATATTTTTCCCCCTGAAATATATTTGATGTCAATGTGTGTCATTTGTAGGTTGTTCACTTTGATTTAATTGTCTGTGCTGCATTATTTTGCAAAACCGTTCTCAAGATGTTGACTAATGTTTAAATTCTTAATAGCTATCCATTTGTGGGCACAGTCCTTTTAACTCATGTTAACCATATTCTAGTGTCTCAAATTAACATACATGTGTTTTTTGCTTTCCTTGCTCTTTTCCAAGTCCTGTTTTGTTGACCAATAAAATTTGTAGGAAATTTTTATGTTTTGTGTTTTTTGTTACTTTTCATGCAACACATTTCCCAGCTACTGATTGGCATGGCAAATCCCAAAAATGTGTGCTTTGTCTAAGGTACTTTCCTGGTGCCTTCATGGTAGCATATGCATGGATTGTGCGTATGCTGCCATGGATAGGCACCAGGAAAGAAATTGCAGAGAGGTAAGTATTCAATTTTCCATTTTAGGGCAGTGGTTCTCAGCCTCAGTTCTCAAGTACCCCCTGCCAGGACGTTTTTAGGAAATTTTATCTTGGCTAAACTAGCTGTCCAAAATACCAAGCCATTGACTAATTTAAAGCACCTGGGCAAGATGAAAGAAAACCTGCAAACATGGCCTGTTGGGGGTACTTGAGGACAGGGTTGAGAACCACTGATATAGAGCACTGAGCTAAAATCGAGCTCCAGACAATCCTATTCTAATTTTGGGCATTTGAGGGAAACCAAGTGAGTGTTAGAACCCCTGCTTGTCTTTCTTAGGTTGTGCTTTGTGTCCCTTATCTTAAAACTGGCTTGACTTCCTGTCACATAGCCAAACAGGAAGTGAGGGTAAAACCCTACCAATGCCTTTCCTTGGGGACACACAGGTCAATCTAACTAGTATTCCCATTAGGCAAATTGCACTCTAGCACTTTATTGTGTACACCCCAAATTATTAGGTATTTTGGGGTTTATTAAAGGCAAATCCACTCTGCAATACAAGTGTAGTCGCTGAAAATCTGAAATCTGAAAAGCGTATGACTTTCTTTACTTCTCTGCTATGGGCTCTAGCCCCAGGTCTTTTGTAGACCTAGCAACGCCCCTGGCTGCATCCTACAATTCTCGATGCGTTTTGAGGTTAAAATCCACTTCTTAGGAGAGGATGCATCAACATGTCTAAAAAAGACATGGGTATCAATAAAATATGGTATTTAACTCAAACATCAAAAGGAGGATTGAATAAAAAAATGGAATGGAATATCCAATCCCAATTACTTACATGCGGCTGGAATTTAATGATATGTGGTATTGCAAGACAGGGGCTGCTAAAATTGTCTGTCCCGGGAGCTGAGGTAGTAAAACCCACATGCGGTGCGGATGCACACAAAGTGTACCCAGAAGATAAAGATCTCCATAGTGTACTGAAGGGTGATAAGAATTACTCTTCTACTTTGCCTGGCTAGCGTGCAAAAGCCAGGAAACACACTGAGATCTGGTTCTTATTAAGCCACCAATAATTACATTTTGTGAATGTTCAACAAACCACAAACCTCAGTTTTATTTTACAGGCAATGCCAACTAAAGTGTGAATAAATTAGCAACAAATTTAACAGCTTCTTAAAGTGTATCCAAATCCAAAAAAGAAATATATAATATATTTCAGTTTTCAAGTACTTAATAGTGGTGGATGGATTTTTTTAAACTTTTTTTTTTTGTATATTTTTCGTTTTTTAAATTTTTGTATGTTTTTTCTTTTTTTGTTTTATTTTTCAGGCTTTTTTTCCTTTATGTTTTACTGGTAAACCTGCAAATAACATACTTCCTGTATTTTCCTGCTGATGCTTTTTTCTCCATTGTATTAGTGGGGGCAGTCATGCCTGTTACCCAGGCTGGAATTCAAACATGTCTGCCTATGTTCATCTACATTACCTAGGGGCTGACTGGTCTAGTAGTTTAAGTAAGTTAAGGGTGTTTGTGCTTTTTGTTTAGCTCACAGAAAGTAGCAAGAACACTGCAGGGGGGATTCAATAAGAGTGATGCTCCAGTTTTCTGGTATTAATTGCTTTTGTAATGCACTATGCCAAGTTGAAAAACATCCATGACCCCCCTCTTTTCTATGTTCTACTCCTTCTCTCCTTTCTCTTCTTCCCTATCCACTTTCCGATCCTGAAGCTCTTTTCCTAGTAGAGTGTATTCTCCTTCAGACATTTCTGACATAGCCTAAGTTGTGGGCACAAGTACCATTTAAGAATTTACTTACTCTTTAACAGCTCCTACTTAGGTATTCAACACCATATCCAGGTTATACCCAATTACCCCTACTTATATGTTATGTAATAATCTATTATCAGCTAATAATTTCAGCATCTTTTCTTTACCACAATATGTTTACTCATGTAATTGTTATCTACTTCTTTATATACTCAATAAAAAAACTTTTGACAAGGAAAAACATCCATGACAGTTCTGGTTCTGACACCGTTTCATGCACCAAATTCAGGTCGTTTAAATCTTCTCCTCTACATTGTGGTGCAACACTTGTGCCGAATTCAAATTAGAATATTGACAGTTCACATCTTAGAAAAGTAGAGCTAATTAAGATCAACTTTTTTTTTGGTGTACAAAGACAAATTTTATGAAAGTACCTTGCATGCGTTTTAAAAGTGGTGCAGCATGCACCAAATTCAACTACAAGTTTTAAACAGGTAAAACAGGTTTAAATGGTTTTATGAACATTCGTATCATTTTATAATCTTTAATTGGTGGGGTCAAATCGATGTTTGTTTTTGACCATAGTGACCAGAACATTGGAAGTTTCAGGATGGAAAATTTTGAACAAATGAATTTCTAACAGTGAATGTGATTTCCAGCTGGGAATGTCCATTCACTCAAAAATCAAATGTTATAAGAACATTTTTTTAAGTAATTTCCACCAACAATAAATATGTCAAATGTATTGATGGGAATTTTTGTACGAATGTTCATATGAGCATTCGTTCAACAATATGCCGGTCTATGGCCAGCTTAAGCCTAAAGAAATAAAAACTACAATTAAGGAGGCATAAGCTGCGATATAATAAATGTTTGTTCTTGGGTTTATCTATCCTTTAAGATTCAGTTATTGATAATTCTAACTTGCATCTGCAAATTTACATTTTTTTAGGTTATAACAATGTGTAACTCTTACATGTAAACAATAACATTTATTGCAAGAAAATGAGAAACCATTACTTGGGGAAAGAAAAAACGACAGTCTACAAGCACATCTCATTTTGTTGGCCATTACTTATGCTATTTAGCTGTATAATTCTGAAATGACATTTCGTGTTATGCAGGCTATCTGTGCAAATCTGACTTCAGCTGTCAGTTTACGCATTCTCATACAGAGATCGATAAAATTCCGCAAGTGGCCAATCCGTTACCCTGTTATTATGGCTACAAATGAACAAAGTGGGGTAAACAGATCAGCATGCAATTAAGATGTAATGGACTCGTCTTACTTGTTTAGCAAGATGTACAGCAGATGGTTCTGTATCATAATTTTATTAGATCTGACAAAGCTGGGGCAAACAACGATTACAAGGGGAGTAATTTCATCACTAGGCAGTAAGAATGTAATTGAACGTGAATTGTAGACAGTTTGATATTTTGCAGCTCTCAATATATAATTAACACATTAACAACATTGTTCTTTCTTCATTCACTGTACCGAGTAAACTGAGTAATTTGGTACAACAAACCATGTAGCATTTTAAATCTTAATCTTTGGTTTGTCTTTAAAGCTATAGATAGAAGTAGACTCTTAGCTACTTTGCATGGTAAGGTTTTTACATGTGTGCATAATATGAGAGCCTCCATTAAGAATAATATCATCAACTATGGCATCAGTTTATGGCCATGGTGTATTTCTTTGTTTTGAAGCCCAATTGACTTTTCATTTGAAATAAGCTAAATATTTTTCAGGTACATCCACAAAGTATGTTAAAAATCTTACACTTCATTTTCTTTTAGAAAGTAGCCACAATCTAAGTATAAAAACCAATGCCCTGCCCGCAGAGGTCTGGCTCAGTAGGTGTCTCAGCAGAGAGCACGGGTCCCACTCTGCAGGTGCTGCCAGGAAACAGACTTTTTTACTCGAGCTGTGGCTGCTTTAAAAAAAAATCTCTGGCTCATTGCTCTTAGTCGCTCCCCACACTATAAAAGTGTGGTTTAGTGTGATATTGGCGTGGAGAGAGATAAAACAAGGCCCTTTTCAGTGCTACTAAACAGTTAGTTTAGTTACTATTGTCAGTCTAGAATGTCAGTTTAGTTTGAATCTAGAGATGGTTCAGTCAGTGTGAGTGTAGCGTGACAACCATTCATCTTTACATTAGTGTGAATCTAGGAATAGTTCAGTCAGTGTGAGTGTAGTAACCACCATTCATCTTTACATTAATGTGAATCTAGGCATAGTTCAGTCAGTTTGAGTGTAGTGTGACCACCATTCATCTTTACATTAGTGTGAATCTAGGGATAGTTCAGTCAGTGTGAGTGTAGTGACTATTTAACACATACATTTCATTGCATTACTGCAAGTTTTACACTGTATATTTCAGCGTGTTATGTGCCGTTTAACACAGTTTATTTCAGTGCGTTACTGCAAGTTTAACGCAGTATAGTTCAGTGCGTTACTGCAGGTTTAACGCAGTATATTTCTTTGCATTAGTGTTACTGCAAGCTTAACGGTGTATATATAACAGTGCTTACCTTCCGTTTAACGCTGTATATTTCAGTGTGTTACCTTCCGTTTAACGCAGTATAGTTCAGTGCATTACTGCAAGTTTAACACCGTATATTTCAATACGTTACATGCTGTTTAACGCATTAACGCAGTACATTTCTGTGCGTTAGTGCATGCTTAACGCAGTATAATTTAGTGCGTTACTGCAAGCTTAATGCCGTATATTTCAGTGCTTTACCTTCCATTTAATACTATATGTTTCAGCATGTTACTGCAAGTTTAATGTTGTATATTTCAGTGTGTTACTGCCAGTTTAAGGCCATATATCTCAGTGCATTATGTGCTGTTTAACATGGTAAATTTCTGTGCATTAGTGCACGCTTAACGCAGTATATTTCAGTGCGTTACTGCAAGTTTAACACTATATATTTCAGTGTGTCACTGCAAGTTTAACGCTGTATACTTCAGTGTGTTACCTTCTGTTTAATGCAGTATAGTTCAGTGCGTTACTGCAAGTTTAACACCATATATTTCAGTGCGTTACGTGCCATTTAACGCAGTATATTTCAGTGCGTTATTGCAAGTTTAACTCCATATGTTTCAGTATGTTACGTGCCGTTTAACGCAGTATAGTTCAGTGCATCACTGCAAGTTTAACACTGTATATTTTAGTGCATTACATCTGTTTAATGCACTATATTTCACTGCATTGCTGCAAGTTTAACACCGTATATTTTAGTGCGTTACATGATGTTTAATGCAGTGTGTTTCAGTGCGTTATTGCAAGTTTAACACCATATATTTCAGTCCGTTTCCTTCCGTTTAATGCAGTATAGTTCAGTGCGTTACTGCATGTTTAACACAGTATAATTCTGTGTGTTACTGCACTTTGATGCAGTATATTGCAGTGCGTCAGTGCATGTTTTACTGCGTATATTATAGTGTATGGAGTGTGTCTGTGTAGTGTGTACTCAAGTTAAAGTGCACCAAACACCACTTTCCATTGATTAAAGTGCATCCATGTACACATTTCCCCATCTTTATTACATTTTGTTAATAAGCACCCCCCATCATGTCTGGGAGGACAACAAAGAGAGGCAGAAATTCCAATGGCACTGTGAGGGGGCCAGCAGCGTATGTGTCAACGGGCAAAGGTGGACATGGTCAGTCCTCAGACAGGGCATCATTTCCTCTGTTTAGTGATGTTGCCCGTGCTCCAGCCACAGCATGCAGAGGAGGTGGTGGACTGGCTTACTAAACCATCCTCATCGTCCTCATCCTCCGTCACCCAAGGAGAGACTAGTGTGCAGTCCACTGCAGCTGCCAGAGTGGCTAAACCTGCCTCCTTGTTCTCGACTATTCCTGCCATAGCCCCAGCATCAGGCATGGAGGAGTCAGCTGAGTTATTTGAACACAGCATCAGCCACTTGCTCCTTGACGATGCACAGCTATTACTTGATTCAGATGTTGGTTCTGAGGTTGAGGAAGGCAGGAACATAAGCCTACAGAGAGGGGAGAACACTAGTTACACAAACTGGCAGTCATGTTCCCCCAGCCACAGCGTGGTAATGAGGATGGAGGAGATGGTGATAATAATGAGGTCACTGATGCGACTTGGGTGCCAGATAGAGCAGAGGAGGAAAGTGAGGGCGAGGCACAACGAGGCAGCCATCATGGGAGAGTAGAAACTATTTTTGTCTTTTAATGCATTTGCCCTTCCATGTGCTCCTTGCTGTGAAGGCCAGTTATAGATAGGGGCAGGGGCCATTTGTTACTAGTGTAAATATGGTCCGGGGACACACTGGGCACCTTTGCTGCCACTGTGCTACGTGCTGGGTGTCCAGTGTGCTCCTGTTCCTTTAAGGGGGATTGGGCTGCCTCCAGGCCCACCTACCCTTCATCTATCCATTAAATGCATGTGCTCCCACTGTGGAGACGCTCACAAATTCAGTAGTGACTGCAAGCATACACAGAGTGTTGTGAAGAGGCCATGCAGCTTACTCATGCGTTTGAAAATGCATGCTAACTAAACCCCTGTTTTTAACTCAGACTGTTGGGCAGGTTCATTCGGTTGGTCAGCAGACTGGTTGGTGATTTGAGCTATGGAATGTTCTGTTTTTGTCTTTTATGCGTTTGTCCTTCCATGTGATCCTTGCTGTGAAGGCCAGTTACATGTGGGGGCAAGGCCATTTGTTTGTTACTGGTGTAAATATGGTATATACCTTTGCTGCCACTGTGCTACATGCTGGGTGTCCAGTGTGCTCCTTCCCTTTAAGGGGGATTGGGCTGCCTCCAGGCTGTCAATTTTTTAAAAAATACTATATTTTTCTATTTTCTGCTATAAAACATACCCAATAAAAACATTTTAAAAATCAAATTTCTTCATCAGTTTAGGCCAAGATGTGATCTGCTACATAATTTTGGTAAAAAAATACCCCAATAAGCAAATATTGATTGGTTTGCGCAAAAGCTATCGCGTCTACAAGATAGGGGGTAGATTTATAGCATTTTTTTTTTTTTACTAGTAATGACAGTGATCAGCGATTTTTAGATTGCAACATTGCGGTGGACAGATCGGACACCTGACATTTTTGACACTATTTTGGGAACCAGTGACATTATTACAGTGATTAGTGCTAAAAATATGCACTAACATTGTACTAATGACATTGGCAGGTAAGGGGTTCAAATCAGGGGCGATCAAGGGGTTAGGCTCCCTCGCTGGCCATTCGGCGCACGCATGTGCCCACAGAAACATGTGAACGAGCCCGTCGTACACCTACGGCGACTCACACAGCCGAGCCAGCTTGCCACAGTATGACTGCGGTGGCTGGTCAGCGATTGGTTAAAGAGGAACTGCAGTCTGCTCACATAATTTGTAATAAAAACATTTTTGCCATTCTGAAGCTTCCCTCCAACCACTTTGCATATTATTTTATATATAGTGTGATTCTATGCTTGCCAAATATGCTGCAGAAATCTCCCTCTACTAAGTCTGGCTGCAGCCATTTTAACTGTGGACAGCAGAAGCTGCTGCCTGTTCACTTCCTGGATTTTCACAGACACACAGGAGGCACACCTCCAGCTCTGCAGCCCTGCAGCTCTCATTGGCCTTTTATGACTCACCCCCCCCCCCTCCTGGCAAACTTTCACGAGAGTGAGAGAGAGAGCTGTGCATGATGTCATGAGCTTAGCCTGTTTACCAGACAAGAAACAGGAAGTGAGCTGTATAAGGTATTTACTAGCAGAAAAAAAAAATGTTTTACTATCCAAAGTTGAAACAACAAGGGTAGAAGATTTAATAGATGGAAAACTGAAAAAATGACTGAAGGTCCGCTTTAAGTCTTTAAGTGTTTTTGGGATGTGGAATCTCTGCAGGACTTCTAGGTTGCCTAGAGTTGTGGGTATTGATTTCATCTGGAAGAATGTTTTTGGTGTACATTTCATGGGCACAATTAACACCCAAAGACCAATTTTTCCACACCTGTTTGACAAGTGCATATCATTGCAAATTTTTGTCAGCAAGGCCAATTCTTGCTTTCATCAAGAGTATCTCTTATATGGTTAAGGTGTGAAGGCGCCACGGACACCCAAAAACCATTTTTTTCGCACCTGTTTGAATGGTGCATATCATTGCAATTTTGGACAGCAAGGCCAATTCTTGCTTTCATCAAGAGTACCTCTAAAGGGTTACGGTGTGAAGGTGTCACTGACACCCAAAGACCAATTTTTCTGCACCCATTACTACTATCAAAAATCTGTGGAAGAGACACCAGAATTTATCCAAAAAATCTCTAATCTTGTTCCCAATGCACTACATTGTGTCCTCATCATACAGACTGGCTCCCCAAGCTGTTGCTTACATAATAAAAAAAACTTGCAGGGAATATGAATTTTTTTGGCTTTATAAATGCAATTATTGCTGCAGCAGCTTCTATACACAGTACAGCTGTGCCAGTACAGATAGACTAAAGGGAACCCCCAGGCACTATATTGAACAGAATTTTTAATTTTTATGCTTTCACATTAAGCATCAATAAATCACTGCTCATTTAAAAATTAGTTTTTTTACAAACTTTTTTTCATTGATACATGTCCCCCAGGGCAGGACCCAGACCCCTATCACCATTGTATGCCCATTTACTTGCATATGAGCCTTCAAAATGGACACTTTTGATTTTTTTTAGTTTAGATTCCATAGACTTCAGTGGGGCTCCTTATTCGATTCCTAACTTTTGCAATGTTCGAAAGTTCTGGTGCGAACCGAACAGGGGGTCGTTCAGCCCACCCCTACTGATTATCATCAAAGACTTTGAGCGGATATATTTTTGGCAACAGATCACATTATCTGCAGTGGTTAAAGTTTCAACCATACATGTGTGATGTAAAGCATTTGTGGTGAAATTAGGCAAATAAAAGCAGATGTACAGTATAGTTATAGCTTTTTAGAAGGAATAACATAAATAACCATATTTAAATTAGCAACATAGCAGTGTTTAGATTGTTGAAAGTGTTTCAATTGCAAAACAAATAATTATGATGATCCTATGGAAGATTACATAGATATGCTCCTATAAAATGTATTACAAAATATGTGTAAAGGGAACAGAGTAATTTGTTGCCATTATTTATACATGATTTAATTAGATTTATTAATTTAAACCAATCCCATCTGTACATCTATCACCTATTCCAATTATTCAAAATCAGAGTAAGCATTTCATAGATTGTACCTACCCAGTTTATGCATATAGCTGGTTTTTAGAGAAGCTGTTGTTTACCTTTCACAGGGATCAGGAATTGCACTGCTGTGAGAACTCTCAAGATTTTTTTTTTTTTGTATAAAATATATTTTAGATTTTAAAATGTATGAAAAATTTAAGGGGTTGTAAAGGCAGAATGTCTTAATGCATTTTATGCATTAGGATAAAAAAAGCCTTCAGTGTGCAGCAGCTCCCCTTGCCACCCCTAATACTTACTTGAGGTCTCTCTCTGTCAAATGATGTCCACGAGTGTCGCAGCTGTCCCAGATTCTTCCTTCTGATTGGCTGAGACACAGCAGCAGTTACATTGGCTGCCGCTGCTGTCAAAGTCAGCTAGCTAGTCAGGGGACAAAGGGGCTGGGGGCGGGCACAGGGAGCTGTGACTCGGCTCGGGTGCCCCCATAGCAAACTGCTCCTGCCATAGCCCCAGCATGAAGGAGTCAGCAGCAAGGAGGTGTCAGCTGAGTTATTCGAACACAGCATCAGCCACTTGCTCCTTGATGATGCACAGCCATTACTTTATTCAGATGTTAGTTCTGAGGTTGAGGAAGGTAGGAACATGTGCCTACAGAGAGGGGAGAACAGTGGTACACAGATTTGCAGTCATGTTCCCCCAGCCACAGCGTATTGCCAAGTTGTTTCCAGTGGTAATGAGGATGGAGGAGATGATGATGATGAGGTCACTGACGTGACTTGGGCGCCGGATAGAGCAGAGGAGGAAAGTGAGGGTAAGGCACAACCCCAACGAGGCAGCCATCATGGAAGAGCAGAGAGCAGCCACCCTATTCCATCACATTGTGGAGCTGTTATCTCCCGGCCCACCTCCCACAGCTCAGGTGTCTGGCCCTTTTTTAGCACATGTACAGCCGATCGCAGTGTTGTAATTTGCAAACTTTGTCTCAAGCACATCAAGCGTGGCAAAAACACCAGCCATTTTGGTACCACATGTTTGACAAGGCATTTAACCTCCCACCACTCAGCCCGTTGGCAAGAGCACCTGAAAGCCAAAAAAAATCCAGTCACTGCCACCCACATGCCTATAGTCTAAATGCAAAGCTACTGGCTCTACAAATTCTGCCTTTCCATCTGGTGGATTCTGCCCCCTTCCGTGAATTTGCAGAATGTGCTGTACCACAATGGCAGGTTCCCAGTTGCTATTTATTTTCACCAAGGCCATTCCAGCTCTGTACCATCACGTGGAAGGCAATGTTGTGGCATCATTGGGCAAGGCAGTCAGCTGTAAAGTCCACGTGACTGCTGACACGTGATCCAGCAAGCATGGTCAGAGACAATATATTTTGTTCACAACACACTGGGTAACTCTGCTTGCAACTCGGAAGGATGCAGGACAGGGCTCAGTGCTGCAGCTTGTTGTGCTCCTACGTCTCCATACAGTTAGTGGTGATGATGCAAGATTTGTCAGCCCACTCCTCCTCCTACTCCTCCTCCATGTCCTCCTCTGTTGAATTGTCCTATGAACCACAAATAACCCCTAAGCTTTCAAGGGGCTACTTAATGAGTCAGGCTAAAAGGTGGCATGCAGTGCTTTAGCTAATGTGTCTAGGGGACAGGAACCACACTGGAGCAGAGATTCTTGCAGCTCTGCAGGGGCAGGCCGAGAGGTGGTTCACACCATGTGAGCTGGAGCCAGGAATGGTGGTGTGCGATAATGGCATGAACCTCCTGTTCGCCCTTAGACAAGGCAAGTTGACACATGTGCCATGCCTTGCACATGTCCTCAATTTGGTGGTGCAGCATTTCCTAAATAGGTACCTAGGTTTGGAAGATCTGCTAAAGCAGGCCAGAAGAGTCTGTATCCATTTCAGTTGGTCATAAACAGCCACTGCTCGGCTGGCTGAAATTCAGCGGGAATTCCACCTGCACATAAACTGCCTGATTTGTGACATGCCCACCAGGTGTAACTCAACTTTGGCAATGCTGCAACAGCTGCACATGCAGCAGAGGGCTGTTAATGAGTACCTGTAGGGCTGAAACAACGAATCGATTAATCGACAACTAATCGATTATGAAATTAATCGATTACTATTTTCCTAATCGATTAATCGGCCAGTAACATAATGGTGTTAAAAAAGCTAAAAATTAGCCCTATATAGTACAAAAAGAGCAAATAATCCCTACTGTAAATATTACTTTCACTGTTGCACAGTAAAAAAACAAATTTTTTTTTTTTTTTTAACTCCATTATGTTACTAAATGTCTTATGCCTAGTTCCCATCTATGTGTTTTTTGGCGCTTTTTGCAGAAATGCACTACAGTTCATTTAACGTTCACATCTATATTTTCAGCTGCTGTGTATTTGGAAAGGGTAAGGGACCTTTTTCAATGCAAAACAGTGCTTTTTTGGTTCAATATACTTCAATGGTGAAGCTGCAGAAAAGCAAATAATATTACAGTTCTGTTTGAAAATCTGCAAAAAACAGTCTAGAATTTTTTTTTTTCTTTAAATAAAATTTTTTATCTGAGTCCAGATTCAACCTCTAATAGTATATAGAGTATATCTCTTCCGTCTGTTATTCTCAGAGAGGATTAAAGATTTTACTCCCTAACCATATAGTTGGTTATTTATATTTACCCCTGCGTATAAAGATATTTAGGAATAAATTGCCTTTTTTTAAACTTTACATATTAACTAAATTATACACCACAATTTTATTTAAGGTTATTAACCGATTAATCGATTAATCGAAACAATAATCGGCCAACTAATCGATTATGAAAATAATCGTTAGTTGCAGCCCTGAGTACCTGTGTGAGTATGGCACAACGACAGGCTCAGGCCGGCTCTGCTTTTTTCCCCACGCCAATGGCTTCTCATAAAGGATGCATGCATTGTACTGTCACCATTTGAGGAGGCCACAAGGATGGTGAGCTGTGAAAATGCATGCATCAGTGACACAATCCCTGTTGTGTTCCTGTTGGAGCAGACTCTGCATGGCAATATGGACAGGGCACTTGAGGCAGAGCAGTGGGAGGAAGAGGAGGACTTCCTTTCCTCTTAAGGCCCACCTTATGCAGACACCATTGTTCCTACACCACATAACACTCAAGAGGAGAGGGAGGAGGAGGATTCTGGCAGTATTGGAGGCATAGAAGCAGAGGAAGACATACGTCAAACAGTAGGAGATTGTCACATACCTGACGTGTAGAGGATTGAGCCTGACGTGTAGAGGGAAGGCTTCTCATACAACCCCTGCTCAGGGACCACAGATGTAACAGTGGCCGCAAGAGCATGGCGGTGTATGGGTGCCTGGATCGTCTTCCATGTGGTGGATGTGTCACCGGTGTGGACCAGCAGGTTATACGGCAAGCATTGGCAGGTCAGCGGATTCCAGACTGGTGGCAGCAGGAAGCAGGGACCAGGCAGGTGCATGCAGATCAGAGGAGATACAGGATGCATAGTCAGACAAACTGGGTTGGTAACATGACAATCAGATGCAGACATAGACAACAGGCAGAGAATAGTCAGGATGCAGGCAAGGGTTGGTAACAGGATATCAAGCAGTGAAGAGATTAAATCAGAGTCAACAAGGCAAGTCGGGGTCAGGATAATGGCTAGAAAGCGTTGTCAGAGTAAGCCAGGTCAAACACAGGAATCAGGTAAGGATCACAGGAACAGGTATACAGATTACAAGCTGCAGATCAGACAGCAAAGTTCTACTTGCTGAACTTATATAAGGCATTTGGCGCCAACGCTTATTGGCGCGTGCATTCGCACATGCGTGTTTGCGAGCATTAGTGCACATGCACACATTTGTGTGTCTGACAGAATGGGCACTTAGGAAGTCGCATACACGCATGTGCATTAGCATCTGCCCTTGAGCACCAGCAATGACATTGCCAGCACATCTCTGACATTGCCCCTTTCTTACAGGCAACCTCCGGATGCCCAATTGGCTTTCTTTTTGTGGGTGGCTGTGGAAGAAAGCATTAATTAGTTCCTTGGCTTGGCATGAACATCTTGTTCAGATTCCCAGGAATTTTCCTCTGGACCATAGCCCATTTTATCAAGTATTGTACCTGTTTTCTTCTTTTGCTACAGTCCACAATGGCTTCCACCTCATATTCCTCATCTGCGTTAATGGTTACACGTTTTGGCGGTGTCACGGAACGTCCCTCACTCCGCTTGAGTGCTTCCGCCAGTATATCGCTTCCTAAGTTCTGGAACACAAGTCTAATGGATCTGGCTATAGGAACCCCCAAGAACTAGACAGCACCAGTCTTGGAGTACATCAGAACTAACTCTTTATTTGAGATCTCACACACATTTATACAGCAGGCTGACTCAAAGCTAACCTAATTAACATGAGCTAATTTACTAAAACATTTACCCAGACCAGATGACAGACTTGTGGGCACCGAGCTTCACACAGTAGTATAAACACAATAGCTGGAGCTAATTACAATTAACAATACAAACAACAGTCTCCCCCCTCCTCAGCCTAGTCATCAACAGTTCGTCTCCTAGCCAGTGCTGGTGGCTAATGTGATCAGCTCACTCAATTAACATAAACACAGGTAGTTGGAGTTGATGACACCAGCATCTCCTCACAGGATGTGTCCCAACAGTATAATTCAGTCTTATCATTCTAATATGGCATATAAAGGGTTCCCAGAGTCTGTGTGTTTTGGGGGGACATGGAGCTGAATCCAAAATAACACCAACCCCAGGGTCCCCAGGCATACAGCTCACAGAGAGCACCATTACCCCAAATGCTAGGGCCCATAATCGGTGGACAAGAGGCTTGCGTTCAGTCCCCTCCAATAGCCTCTGTCCCGGGTGAGTCTGTCACAGGCGGGCTGGATGCCCTATCTGGAAAAGAATCAGGTACTGCGGTTTTCAAGAGAGAGACATGAAATACAGGATAAATCCTAAATGACTTACATAGCTACATAGTAGGTGAGGTTAAAAAAAGACACAAATCCATCAAGTCCAACCTATGTGTGTGATTATACGTCAGTATTACATTGTATATCCCTATATATTGTGGTCGTTCAGGTGCTTATCTAATAGTTTTTTGAAACTATCAATGCTCCCCGCTGAGACCACCGTCTGTGGAAGGGAATTCCACATCCTTGCCGCTCTTACAGTAAAGAACCCTCTACGTAGTTTGAGGTTAAACCTCTTTTCTTCTAATTTTAATGAGTGGCCACGTGTCTTGTTAAACTCACTTCCACTAAAAAAGTTTTATGCCTACAGTGGGGTCACCAGTACGGTATTTATAAATTGAAATCATATTGTCAGGTAAGTACTTACCGAGGCCGAAATGCCAAGAGCGGTTCGCCCTTGCCACTACGCGCACCCCGTCCCCTGGAGATGAAACAGGGAATGGGTGGCACTAAGGAGCATGGGCCACCAGCAGGTATGGGTCCCTTGTGGGAAACTGCAGAGCCGGGTCTGGGGATGCAGGAGTCCAGGAACCGGTGGAAGTCCCGTTGCTGGGTGGAGCAGACAAACTGTAAGCAAGCAGAGGGTCAAACACAGGCAATAAGCAAGACAAGTCCGTAGAACAGGCCGGGGGTCAAACACTGGTATCAAGCAGAGGAAGTCCGTTAATCAGGCCAGGGGTCAAATACTGGTATCAGAGGAAGTCCGTTAATCAGGCCAGGGGTCAAACACTAGTATCAAGCAGAGGAAGTCCGTTAATCAGGCCGGGGGTCAAACACTGGTATCAAGCAGAGGACGTCCGTTAATCAGGCCGGGGGTCAAACACTGGTATCAAGCAGAGGAAGTCTGTTAATCAGGCCGGGGGTCAAACACTGGTATCAAGCAGAGGAAGTCCATTAATCAGGCCGGGGGTCAATCCAGGAGAGAGGCAGCGTGGTAAGAGCAGTCCGGGTCACAACAGGAGATCAGGTGAGCATAAACAGGAAACAGGAAGCAGGAAGCAACAGGAGCTGAAGACAAACCAGCAACCAGTCTGAGTGCTGGAGCTGATTTAAATAGCCCCGCCAGAGTGTCACGGTGGGCGTGCATGAGTCACAGCGCGCACCAGTGAGCTATCACGCACGCGCACTCGCCGCTCCATCGGGCCGCGTGCACGCATGCGCCAAAGCGCCAATCAAGCATGCACGCGCCCAGGGACAGGTTGAATGTGACTGGAGAGGACCCTTCTCTGACAGAACCCCCCCAAGGGGCGGACTCCGGACTCCCAGACTAGACATCAATTCAGGATGTTCCCAATGAAAAGCTTGGATTAAACATGGGGCATGGAGATTCCTAGCAGGCTCCCAGGAATTGTCTTCAGGAGGGTACCCCTTCCACTGAATTAGATATTGGAGCTGTCTGCCCCTCTTCCTGCAACTCAAAACAGACTCCACTTCAAATTCGTTCTCCCCATCCACTTCAACAGGTGGAGGAAGAAGTTCCTTCCTCCCAGGGAAAGGGCTGGCCACCACAGGCTTAAGCAGGGATGCATGGAAAACTGGGTGTATTCTATAAGATGTTGGTAGTGCCAGCTCAAATGCCATGGGGTTGACCATCCTCTTGATTTTAAAAGGCCCGATGAACTTTGGCCCCAGTTTCCATGAGGGCAGAGGTAATCTGAGATTTGTTGTTGCCAACCAAACTTCCTCACCCACTTTGAAGATTGGATTTTCCTTCCTTCCTCGGTCATACTGTTTCGTATAATTGACCTGAGCTTTCCGTAGAGTGTCCTGGATCCTTTGGAAGTTAGATTGAATAGAGCCTATCCGGTCTTGTACGGCAGGAACAGACATTTCAGGGAGGATGTTAGGGAGGAAGGGAGGATGGAATCCAAAGTTTGCCCAGAAGGGTGTTTAGTTTATTGCGGAGTGAACGGAGTTGTTATAGGCAAACTCCGCATATGGTAGGAGAGTCGCCCAATCATCCTGTGAACCAGAACAAAAACATCGGAGGTACTGCTCCAAGGTTTGATTTGTCCTCTCTGTCTGGCCGTTGCTCTGAGGATGGTATGCAGAGGAGAGGCACATTTTAATTTCCAGGGTCTTGCAGAGCTCCTTCCAAAACTTGGAGGTAAATTGAACACCCCTGTCAGAGACGATGCTCTTGGGCACACCATGGAATCTGATTATTTCCTTGAGGAAGATATTAGCCGTATCAGAAGCAGAGGGGGTGCCCACCATGGGTAGGAAATGCGCCATCTTGGAGAGGCGATCAACTGTGACCAAGATGGTGGTAAACCCCGCTGAAGCAGGTAAGTCCACAATAAAGTCCATTGACACTTCCGCCCATGGTCGTTGCGGGATGGGCAAGGGTTTGAGTAGACCCCAAGATTTGGTGTTTAGACCCTTATTGCGTTGGCAAGGTAAACAAGAAGAGACATAGTCTTTACAATCCCGTCTCCACCCCGGCCACCAAAAAGAATGTGAGAGCAGTTCAATAGTCTTCCTTGTTCCAAAGTGGCCTGCGAATCTGTGATCATGGAATGTTTTGAGGGCTAGAGGCCTTACATCCTGTGGAACAAAAATTTTCTCTTTGGCCCAGAGCAGCTCATCATGTTTTTTAAAAGCATGTGTTTCAGGAGCGGAAAGGCGGCTAGACGAGGATTTGATGGAAGTCATTAGATCAGATTGGGTGACTCCAAGGAAGTTTTGCGGAGAGAGGATGGTACTAGGCACAGTGATCTGAGGAGTCTCAGAGAACATCCGAGAGAGCGCATCCGCTTTTCCGTTCTTAGAGCCCGGTCTGTAGGATATATGAAAGTTAAATCTAGAGAAGAAGAGGGCCCAGCAGGCTTGCCTGGGCCTCAGCCATTTTGCTGTTCTGAGATACTCTAGATTCCTATGATCGGTGAAGATCATAACAGGATGAGACGCCCCTTCCAACAGATACCTCCACTCTTCTAAGGAGAACTTGATGGCCAGCAGCTCCCTGTCACCTACATCGTAATTGAGTTCTGGTGGACTGGGATGCAAAAGCTACAGGGTGAAGAATGGCCTTGGGCCCATGTCTCCAGGAGAGAATGGCTCCTGTAGCAGTTTCTGAAGCATCCACTTCTAACACAAATGGTAAAGCCAGATCAGGATTTCGTAAGATTGGTGCAGAAACAAACAAGGTTTTGAGCTTGGTAAAGGCTTCCTGTGCTTGCTGTGACCATTGGAAAGGGTCGTGTTGACGGGTAAGTTGAGTGATAGGTGCCACAATGGATGAAAAGCCACTAATAAACCTTCTATAGAAGTTAGCAAACCCGATGAACCGCTGTACCCCTTTTTTATCTGATGAAGCCGGCCATTCTTGAATTGCCTTGACCTTTTGTGGGTCCATTGCGACCCCATTGGTGAAAATAATGAATCCCAGAAACTGCACCACAGTCTTCTCGAATTCGCATTTTTCGGCCTTGAGGTATAATTTATGATTCCTGAGTATGGTAAGGACTTTTTTAACGTGGACTCTGTGAAGCTCAATGGTGGCAGAGAAGATGAGGATTTTGTCTAGGTAGACGACTAAGAAATCGTCAAGGTATTCTCGGAAGATGTCATTAACTAGATGTTGGAAAGTGGCCGGGGCGTTGCATAACCCAAAAGGCATCACCAGGTACTCATAATGGCCAAACCTGGACCTAAAGGCGGTCTTCCACTCATCCCCGGGCCGAATCCTGATGAGATTGTAAGCACCTCGAAGATTCAGTTTAGAGAAGATCTGGGCCGACCGAAATCGTTGGAACAATTCGGGAATGAGTGGTAGTGGGTAACGGTTCTTTACCGTTATGTTATTTAGTTGCCTGTAATCCACACACGGCCTTAAGGACACATCTTTCTTCTCTACGAAAAAGATACCAGCTCCGGCTGGCGAAGAGGAAGGACGGATGAAGTGCTTTTCTAAGTTTTCATCAATATAATCTTTCAGGACCTTCAGTTCGGTTTCTGACAGTGGAAAAATGCGGCCAAACGGGACTTCTGAGTCAGGAAGGAGGTCAATGGGGCAATTGTAGGGCCGGTGAGGCGGCAGGCAGTCCGTCTTCTGTTTGTCAAATACATCCCGGAACTCAAGATATTCTGAAGGGACGTGTTGGAGATTGTCAGGCATGGGTGAAATGGCTGAGCAAATACCAGGAGCTGGGGTGAAGCAGTGCTGGGAGCAGTATTGAGAGGAGAAGGATACTTCCTTGGTCTTCCAGTTAATTTGAGGTTCATGCGCCTGGAGCCAGGGCAGGCCTAAGATTACAGGAAAGATAGGTGAATGGATAAGGTCAAATCGTAGAAACTCTTGATGGCCTGAGTCGGTGGAGGTAAGGATGGGCTTGGTTTCTCGGGTGATGGGTCCAGAACGGGGAAGAGACCCATCAGCCAAATGTACCAGGAGACTTTGAGCCTTAGCCTGAAGAGGGACATGTAGATTTTGGGCCAGCGAGATGTCTAGGAAGCAGCTACAAGCTCCGGAATCAATTATTGCTGGCAGACGGGTTTCCTCTTCCGGTAGCTGTAGAGAAATAAGGAGAGAAACATAAGTCTTGGGTATACCCATGGATCGGTAATTCACAGTGTCTTGCGGGTATGACTTACTAGGCCTCACTGGACAGCTGCGGAGGAAATGACCGGAACCTCCACAGTACAGACACAGATTGGATTGGCGTCTGCGTTGCCTTTCTTCAGGAGTCAGGGGGGCACGGACCAGTCCGAGTTGCATGAGCTCGGCTTCAGGAGCCGAGGAGGTAGCAGCAGTAGGAGGTGGAGTATGGATAGACATTGGCCTGAAGGGGGTCCAACTAGATCGTGGCCCTTGAAAACGTTCTGCGCGTCGCTCACGTAAACACCTATCCAGCTTGGTGGCTGATTGGATTAGTTCCTCTAGAGAGGCTGGGGTTTCTATCCTAGCCAGTTCATCCTTAAGGACCTCAGACAGACCTTGACGGTATTGGTACCTCAAAGCAGGCTCATTCCAAGCCGTGTCAGCTGCCCACTTGCGGAATTCCACTGTGTAATCCTCTATGGGCCTCTTTCCCTGGGAGAGGTTATGCAGGGTTGCTTCAGCGGCAGCAGTGCTTTGTGGATCGTCATGCTCTCAAAGAAGCTATCAATAGAATTCAAGACAGGGCTCCTTTGTTCCATCAGACTGTGAGCCCAAGCTTGTGGCTCCTCAGCTAGAAGGGAGATAACAAACCCCACTTTTACTGCGTCAGAAGAAAAAGTCCTGGGTTTTTCGTTTTTTCCTGATTTTCACCGCCGAGGTTCGCGCCGCCGGCCGCTAGAGGTCTGGAAAGGGGCGGGGGATGGGCAGCGCCGCAGCTCAATCTCTATTGTAACCACGTGGCTCCGGTTGACCAACTTTGGGGTCGTATAGTCTGGATGTCACAGGGGGGCCAGTCTGGATGTCACGGGGGTGCCGTATAGTCTGGATGTCATGGGGGGCCGTATAGTCTGGATGTCAGAGGGGGGGCCATATAGTCTGGATGTCACGGGGGGGCCGTATAGTCTGGATGTCACAGGGGGGCCAGTCTGGATGTCACGGGGGGGCCGTATAGTCTGGAAGTCGTGGGGGGCCCAGTCTGGATGTCACGGGGGGCCGTGTAGTCTGCATGTCACAGGGGGGGGCCATATATTCTGGATGTCACAGGGGAGGCCATATAGTCTGGATGTCACAGGGGGGCCATATAGTCTGGATGTCACAGGGGGAGCCGTATAGTCTGGATGTCACAGGGAGGCCGTATAGTCTGGATGTCACGGGGGGGCCGTATAGTCTGGATGTCACGGGGGGCCAGTCTGGATGTCACGGGGGGGCCAGTCTGGATGTCACAGGGGGGGCCGTATAGTTAGGATGTCAGGGGGGGTGTATAGTCTGGATGTCACAGGGGGGGCCGTATAGTTTGGATGTCACGGGGGGCGTATAGTCTGGATGTCGCGGGGGGGCGTATAGTCTGGATGCCACAGGGGGGCAGTCTGGATGTCATGGGGGGGCCGTATAGTCTGGATGTCACAGGGGGGGCCAGTCTGGATGTCACAGGGGGGGCCGTATAGTCTGGATGTCACAGGGGGGGCCGTATAGTCTGGATGTCACAGGGGGAGACAGTCTGGATGTCACAGGGGGGCACCAAATGTAAGGAGGATTGATGGGGACACCACGACATGAAAGGAGGACTAATGGGGACACAGATGTAAGGAGGACTGATGGGGACATAGATGTAAGGAGGACTGATGGGGACACAGATGTAAGAAGGACTGATGGGGACACAGATATAAGGAGGGGCTCCGCTGATGGGGCACCTAATGTAAGGACGGACTCTGCTGGGGACACCTGATGGCATCTGGTGGCAGGCAACGTGGCATGTGACACATTCAGGGTTCCCACTGATTCTGCATTATAGAGAGTTGAATGATTTCATTGTATATTACAATGTAATAATAGAAATAATGCACTTCAATCATCCTGACACCATAACAACCATGGCGCCGGGATGATTGAAGCGCTAACACCAGGTGTTTGGAATATCTTTATCTGCTGATTGTTAAACTCTAGAATACACATATTGCTATTGTGGTGTAGGATCAGGGGCTGCTGTCCCTCTATCCCTCCCCCCCTTCAGACTCTAACCACACCTCATTTAAGCCACGCCCATTTAAGTCACGGCCATTTCCCCCCATAAACCACGCCCACTTTTCGTTGCGGTGCGCAAAGCGCGCCACATTTTTTGTTTCAACTATGTCACGCCTACAAATGCATGCCCCGCCCCCTTATTATAATGCATCTCCACCTACAGCCAAAAAAGTGTCCCCTAAAAATATTTTTCTTACAATGTTGGCAACTATGAGTCTTGTAGAGCGGGAGAATTATCATTTTATCTCTGGAGTTGATCCCCTTTTTAATACATGCCAATATTCTGTTTTGTTAGCAGCAGTTTGGCATTGCATGCCATTGCTGAGCCTATCATCTACTAGGACCCTCAGGTCCTTTTCCATCCTAGATTCCCCCAGAGGTCCCCCCTCCCAGTGAGTAGATTGTGTTCATATTCTTGCCACCCAAATGCATTATATTATATTTTTTCTACATTAACCACTTCCCGACCGCCGCACGCCAATGTAGGTCAGCAGAATGGCAGGTGGGCAAATGGGTGTACCTGTAGGTCCCTCCCTCCCGTAGGCGGGGGGCACGATCGCGCCAAGCCCCCCCGTGCCCGCGGCGGTCGGGTTCGTTAGAGGAGCGATCAGTCTCCAGGGCGAGACCAATGATTTATGGTCTGGCACTGGCGATCACTTCCAATGAATCAAAACCTTCCCCTGCTTGTGTAAGTGTAAACACAGGCAGGAGGAAGTGATGTCATCTCTCCTCGTGGAGACTTTTGGATTCCAGTGAGAGAAAGGAGACATCTAACCGTGAGTTGCAGCAACAGTACACTGACATCAGCACACATAGATACACTTTCCACCCCCTGATCACCCCCAGATCGCCCCCCCCTTAACCCTTTCACTCCTTGTCACTGTGTCACCAATTGCAGTTTTCAGATTTTTCACTGATCACTGCATTGGTGTAATTTGTGACTTCAATAAGTGTTAGGGCAGTTAGTAGTAGCCCCTGTTAGGTCTAGGTTACCCCCCTAATAAAGGTATAACCCCTTGATCACCCCCCAGTTAACCCTTTCACCCCGTCGCCAGTGTCACTAATCGATCGTCGTATTTGTCATATTTGTGTCACTGGTGACACTAGTTAGTCAGTTAGGTGATTGGTTTCACCGTCAGGTTTTTATAGCCTCAGGTACCCCCATATATTACCTAATAAAGGTTTTAACCCCCTGGTTGCCCCCTAATTAACCCTTTTACCCCCTGTCACCAGTGATCACTGTATTAATGATACGGGTGAAGCTGGTTAGTTAGTTTGCTTTTTATAGCATCAGGGCACCCGCCGTATATTACCCAATAAAGGTTTAACCCCCTGATCGCCCGGCGGTGATATAAGTTAGGTTTTAACATCAGTCAGGGTCTGCGTCGCCCCAGGCAGGGTCAGATTAGTGCCAGTAGTGCTAACACCCACGCAGCACTAAACATCTCCCTTAGTAGTATAGTGTCTGAACGGATCAATATCTGATCTTATCAGACCTATACTAGCGTCCCCAGCAGTTTAGGGTTCCCAAAAATGCAGTGTTAGTGGGATCAGCCCAGATACCTGCTAGCACCTGCATTTAGCCCCTCTGCCCAGCCCAGCCCAGCCCACCCAAGTGCAGTATCAATCGATCACTGTCACTTACAAAACACTAAACACACATAACTGTAGCGTTTGCAGAGTCAGGCCTGATCCCTGGAAATGCTAACCGTTTTTTTGGTAGTGTTTGAATCAGTCGCTGACAGTCAGGAGCTTTTTTACCTGTGAGTCTCACTAGTGTACCAGTAAATTTAGAGACCAAAATGTCAAATCGAAGGTACACTAGTGAAGAGGCCTACACATTTCTGAGCATGACAGATAGTGAAGAGGAAGTCACTCATTTGTCAGATTCAGGCTTAGAATATGAACCTGTAGACAGCAGCAGCACCCTGACAGACAGCTCTGATGACGTTGTGGTCCCTGCCAAGGTAAGGTGTACCAGACCCCGTTCTGTCGTTGAGGTGCAAGAACTGCAGAAATCTCGTATGGAGCAGAGAGCCAGTACTAGCACCGCTCATCCTTCTGGTGAACTGACAAGCACCAGCGGCCTAGTACACCCTGGTCTTACATCCAGCACTGCAGTATCACATGGTGACGTGGTGGGTTCCATAAGTGCAGTTCAAGCTGGCGAGCTGGCAAGCATGAGTAGTGTCCCGCTGCCACCAAGAAGACAAAGACAGGCCCGTCGAGCCCATAGTGCCCTTCCTGCTGCATTCGCCAATCCTAATTGGGAACCCACCACTTCTGCAGCACCCGTACTTCCCCCATTCACTGGCCAACCCGGAATTCGGGTGGAAACAGTTGATTTTACGTCACTTGATTTTTAATCGCTATTTTTCACCGAAGATCTCTATAGATCTATTGTGCACCAAAGCAATTTGTATGTTGGTCAATTCATCGCCGCTAATCCCCAGCTGACCCTTGCCAGAGAATGGAAACCAATTACGGTTTCCGAATTTAAGACCTTTCTCGGCCTATCTCTCCTCATGGGCGTTACTAAAAAGAGTGAGTTGCAGTCATATTGGTCCACTGACCCAATTCACCATATGCCCGTGTTCTCTGCTTCCAAGGCCAGGGCACGATAAGAGCAGTGCTTGCGGTTCATGCACAACAATGAACTCTGTCGTCCTCAGGGTGACCCTGAAATTGATTGGCTCCATAAAATTCGGCCCCTCGTAAACCACTTCAACCAATGTTTTGCAGCCTTGTTTACTCCCCATCAAGTTGTCTGCATTGATGAGTCCCTGATCAAGTTTTCTGGCCGCTTGTCTTTCAAACTGGCCGCTTGTCTTTCAAACAGTATCTTCCCAGCAAGCGTGCCAGATACATGGGTCAAAATGTATAAGCTCTGTGACAGGGCCACAGGCTATACATGTAGTTTTATGGTTTACGAGGGAAGAGATAGTCACGTAGAGCTGGAGAACTGCCCTGACTACATAGGGAGCGCTGGTATGATTGTGTGGGACTTGGTGTCACCCTTATTCGGAAAGGGGTACCACTTGTATGTGGACAATTATTACACGAGCGTGCCACTTTTTAGTCACTTGTTTGATCAACAAATTGGAGCATGTGGCACCATACGATCTAATCGCTGGGGCTTTCTCCAGCAGCTTGTAGATTCCCAGGTGAAGGAAAGAGGTGGAAGGCGCGTGATCTGACGCTTTGATCAAGTTGATACAGTTTATTTATATACAGAAACAAATAAATGCATATAAAAAGTAGCTACATATTCATAAAAACAGGGTTACAAAATATACACATTAAAATTTTAGAAACTGGACATGCCCATGCAAGGGCAAGTGCGAAAAGGTGGCTGACGTGTTTCGAGGGGTTCCCTCTTCATCAGAGCCTTGAAGAACAGGAGAAATCTGTACAATTTGGTAGACCAACATAAAAGAGAGTGGCTAGTTGGGAGGTATATGACATGGTAAGTGATGGATTGTCAGATAAGGGTACTCACCGAGGCCGAGATGCTGAGAGCGGTAACCTCTTGCGACTAAGCACACTCCACTCCTGGAGATGGTACAGGGGTGAAGGGCACAATAAGGCACGAGTCACCAGCAGGCTGGGCAGGTCTTGTGTGAAGGTCACCGGTAGTGAGACAGCTGTGCAGGACTGGAAAGCAGCGATATTGGCGAGACTGGTACTTGCCTCTTTCCTGACATGGATTCTCCTTAGCTTTAAAGCTGTCCACATCCCAGCACTCTATATAACGTAGAGAAATGTGGTTCGTATGTTTTTTTATATATATAGATATATATATCTATATATATATAGATATAGAGGGATTCCATATATGTCTGTTGGTTGTACCTGCATCCGAGTGTGTAAAGATGTTGCAGCCTGCATGCATCAATTCAAGAACAGGAGGCAGTTGCTTCAGTGTGGGTTCTATATACAGTATCTCACAAAAGTGAGTACACCCCTCACATTTTTGTAAATATTTTATTATATCTTTTTATGTGACAACACTGAAGAAATTACACTTTGCTACAATATAAAGTAGTGAGTGTACAGCTTGTATAACAGTGTAAATTTGCTGTCCCCTCAAAATAACTCAACACACAGCCATTAATGTCTAAACCACTGGCAACAAAAGTGAGTACACCCCCAAGTGAAAATGTCCAAATTGGGCCAAAAAGTTTCAATATTTGTGTTACCCTCAGCTTCTTTAGCAATGCAGTGGTCGTCTTGAAGGTGTGTTTGGGGTCGTTATCATGTTGGAATACTAACCTGCGGCCCAGTCTCCGAAGGGAGGGGATCATGCTCTGCTTCAGTATGTCACAGTACTTGATGACATTCATGGTTCCCTCAATGAACTGTAGCTCCCCAGTGCCAGCAACACTCATGTAGTCCCAGATCATGACACTCCCACCACCATGCTTGACTGTAGGCAAGACACACTTGTCTTTGTACTCCTCACCTGGTTGCTGCCACACATGCTTGACACCATCTGAACCAAATAAGTTTATCTTGGTCTCATCAGACCACAGGACATGGTTCCAGTAATCCATGTCCTTAGTCTGCTTGTCTTCAGCAAACTGTTTGCAGGATTTCTTGTGCCTCATCTTTGGAAGAGGCATGCTTCTGGGACAACAGCCAAGCAGAACAATTTGATGCAGTGTGCGGCGTATGGTCTGAGCACTGACAGGCTGACCCCCCACCTCTTCAACCTCTGCAGCAATGCTGGCAGTACTCATACGTTTATTTTCCAAAAACAACCTCCAGATTTGATGCTGAGCATGTGCACTCAACTGCTTTGGTTGACCATGGCGAGACCTGTTCTGAGTGGAACCTGACCTGTTAAAGCGCTGTATGGTCTTGGCCACTATGCTGCAGCTCAGTTTCAGGGTCTTGGCAATCTTCTTATAGCCTAGGCCATCTTTATGTAGAGCAACAATTCTTTATTTCAGATCCCCAGAGAGTTCTTTGCCACGAGGTGCCATGTTGAACTTCCAGTGACCAGTATGAGAGAGTGAGAGCGATAACACCAAATTTAACACACCAGCTCTCCATTCACACCTTGGCCCTTTTAACACTAATAAGTCACATGACACCGGAGAGGGAAAATGGCTAATTGGGCCCAATTTGGACATTTTCACTTGTACAGACACTTTTTTGTACCAGAGTCTGGCCTTACGGGCAATTAGGTATGGCGCCAACAAGTGGTCGTTGAGGTCCACCCCTCCCATATTAAGGTTATATTCGTGAACACAGAGGGGTTTCTCCACAACACCAGTCGCCGTAGGAATTTGGACCGTCGTGTCTGCGTGAAGGGAGGACAGAATGCAAACTCTTCTTATTATGCCTCCACTTCACAGCGAGCAAGTTATTACACTTCAAGCAGGCTGTACTCACTTTTGTTTCCAGCGGTTTAGACATTAAGGTCTGTGTGTTGAGTTTTTTTGAGGGGATTCCCTCAATATATTTTGATTTCTCACATCTGACAACATATTTTTGTATATATTTTTTTTTTTTTGCTTTAATGTAGATTCTTTTTTTGTGTTTGTATTTTTTTTTTTTTTGTGATTTTGATTTGTACTCCCGAAAATGTTTGTGTGTGTTTTTTGTGACAAGTTCCCACAACACCATTGATATGTTGTTCTATTTAATCTGTATCAGATTGTTTGGTGTTGTTGTCCCTTGTTAATTTCACATTGTACTTTAGAAATGTACCTGAATACTCACCAACAAACTGTACTTTTTGGATGAAAACACACACAGGAGAGTGTAATTTACCTAAAAAATTTTATTAAGGGCTCACAACTAAACAAAGAGGGAGGCAAAGCTGAAGAAACTGCAGAAGTGGGTGAAGCCTTGGACCCCCAGGTCACACATCAACTATTTAAAAGCAAAATTGGTGGCCTGAGGAGTCCTTATCTAAGGGAGGGCAGTGTGGTCCAGAAGTCCCAGAGATCATGAACAGCAGCAGATGACATCTGTGTCCCCAGGCTGTGGTCATACGAGAGACTGCATCTTCTGTCAGACCAAACTGAACCCAGGGTCATCACTCTTTTGTCTTCTTTCTACGCTTCCTTCCACGCTGTGGCTGTGGTGGTGGAGTTGTGGCAGCAGGAGGAGGAGGAGGAGGAGGATCGTCGATCTCAATGACATACGTCTTGGGTGTTAGTTCCCCACTCAACCCCTTACGTAGGACTTTATAAATCAGGTCCTCAGACAGCTTGCATTGACCCTCCTGCATGCCCTGCAATTTGGTGGCAGCCATGCAGGCAAAGGCCTCTTCAGGACTGGGGAAGGCTCGTAGGGACGCAGAAGCCTCCTGGATCAGCCTAAGCGCTGAATCCTGCACGGGACTCGGAGTGGCCTTCCTGGCCCTTTTGTATGGAAGGCGGAGGGGAGGGACCTGAGACTCAGTCAGGCTGCAACTGGTCCCAGGCTTCTCTTGGCTGCCACTTAGCCCCGCCTTCTCCTGGCTGCCACTAATACCCGCCTCCTCCTGGCTGCCACTAATCTCCGCCTCCTCCTGGCTGCCACATTCCACAACCTCCTCCTGGCTGAGGTCTTCCTGTGTATGAAAAAGGGACATAGTTTTAGTATTGTTTTCATCAATCACACACAATTTTCACCTCCTGACTGCTGCAAATTGAATGTTAACAAATATAACAGACTATCCTTCTGAGCCCAGCATTTTTCATTTTTGTCCCAATTTTGGGTGCCCACTACTGTGTATTGATATGTAAAACACTTTTTTCAATCATCAATTAGTGATCAATAATAACATCTAGTAAACATCATTTATTTATTGTCCTGAAATCTGTAGAAGAATGCTATACCTGGCTCCAGCTGGGCTCCTCCACTTCTTCCTGGCTGGAAGGCCCAGGTTGGACATCGGAAGCCTCGGCTGGGGTGAAAGGAAGCGTGGAAGGAAGAGTAGAGAGTGATTCCCTGACTTCAGTGTGGTCTGACAGAAATCGCAGTCTCTCATAGTACCACAGCCTGGGGACATAAACGTCATCTGCTGCAGCTCCGGACCTCTGGGAATCTGTGACCTTCTTGCGCTCCCTAAGATGAGTGCTCCTCAGGCCACCAATTTTAGCTTTTAAATAAGGGATGGTTGCTGTGGGGACCACCGGCTTCACCAACTCCAGCAGTTTCTCCAGCGCTGCCTGCCTCTTCTGTTTGTGGTTATAGTGGGGGTGTCTCACTTGCCACAGATAGAGCAGCTCCCTTGTCTATAAACAGGGGCAGGAAATTGTGGTCGTTGAACCCATCCATTTTCTCTGCAAGACACAACACAAGACAAACCCTAATGTCAGGCAAAACTCCCCTAATCTTGTTACAATATAGGCTTCCATTTCGAAGCAGTAAAGGCGCAAGTCTAGATCTTACCTTCGTTATCATGATCGGCGTCTCCGATGCTCCTTCCTCCGCTCACAGATCGTACGTAAGACGCACGTGTGTTACGCTTTATACACACTGCGCATGCGTATAACTCCGCCCGCCCCTGACGTTCTTTCTAGTCTATCCCCCCCCCCTTTTCGTTCGGCGCAGTGGGGAAAGAGCACATGGCGGATAGACAGCAGGTGCGTGCTAATTGTAGCAACGAGGAGGAGGAAAGGCCGGAGCCTGAAACGTCCCGATCCAGAAGGAGATTTAAGGACTCAAATATGTCCTTTGGGGAGATGTTGGAGATGGTGGACATCCTGAAGAAGGCCGACTATGATGGAAAGTATGGGCCTTACCCCAACCCCAATGTCCGAAAGGCCAAGATCATGACGAAAGTGGTCAGGAGTCTGCACCGGAAATTCGGGGTACGACAATCGAAAGATCAGCTCAGGAAGCGGTGGTCGGACCTGAAATTACGAGAACATGAGCAGTACAGAAAGATCCGGAGAGTGCTGCAAAAAAGTAAGTAGTTGTGCTGTGTTCCTATTCTTTTTGTGTTTATTACGTTCGTGCTGCTCCAAGTGCTTTTAGAAACTGTTGTACAGTTTAAAATGGCAACTTTCATGTTCATGGGCACATTATTCGTTCGGATTAAACATTTTTCGTTCCAAATATAAAATACCATTGTTTAGCCCATATGCATTTGGCCACCATTTTGACGCCCTATACTTGTCTTCAAAGAATTGGGTTGCGTAGATGGCTTTGTTACTAGAATGAAATGCAAACTAGATTCTGTGTAAGGAGAGGACACTGAGCAGCTGTTTTCACATCTGGACACTGGAGCTCTAGTGTGGGACACAAGAACACCATTTTTATTAGGGGGGCCACACAGGTGCTCCAGTGTATACTATAGGGGCTCTCCATCGGCGAAGCTTGTACTATACAGGTAAAGTATTGCAGGTTGACAAAGGGCATTAAAAAAATTACATCTTGGAACTCTGCTAAAATAGATAATTGTACCCCACTTCCAAGCAATGTTTCATCTTTATAGTTCTGACATTAAATATCTGTGTGCTAATTATACCATTTTTATTTGACATAGGGGAGAAAAGACTCGGAGGACACCCCTCATCTGAGGAGACCAGAGCCCCCCCGCCTCTGGAAGAAGGGGAAATCCACCCAACACAAGCTGAGCAGGAGGAAGAAGACGTGGTGGAACTAGTCACCACAACAGGTGAGTGTCTGCAACCACAGGCTCAGATAAGAGATGGATGTCGGCATTTTTTTAAACCAAATTTATTTTGGGGTTCCTCTCTTTTTAGGTGATTGTGAGGTTGTGGATGAAGATCCTTTCACATCCGAAAGTGCCCAGATCCTGATCGGGGAGATCATGGGGTGTAATTTACAATTGGAAATCATCAAGCAAAACATCAATGATGTTATTCCAAAATATAAAAACATCATTGATGTTTTGGGGCGAGTTTAAAACCCCTCCAAATCACTTTCTTCTTTTGTGTGCTACAATGTGCTAAATGTTTTTGTGATTTTTCCCAAAGCCAAATTTGGAGGATGCACACAGTGTGTCAACATGTGCTATCTGCCATCACGGGAGATCAATGGACGCGTTTTTGGGGTGCAACCCCTTCTTCAATAATAAAGTAACGTTGAGGAAGGGCTTGCTCCCCCAAAACACATCCCTTGATCCCCCGTGATGGCAGGTAGCACATGTTGACATTGGGCAATTTGTGTGCATCTTCCAAATTTGGCTTTTCCTGGGGTGACTTCCCCCCATCTGAACGCTATATCAAACACAGTTCCTAAATACTCATGTCTGATATTGCCTTCAAGTTCTACCAAATGTGAACTTTGTAAGATCAAGATTTGTGTCTTTCTTGTTGGTTTTACACAGGCCTGTTTTCTATAAAATGGACATTTTGATTTGGGATAATGCCACCACAAAAATTGTTATACAACAAACATGTTGGTTTGTCAGCAAAACCTTTGGTAAATGCACATGTGATTGTGCAGGTATTAAAAAGATTGTTAATCAAGAATGTGTGGATTATTGTCTCAACGCTACAACACTTTTGGGGTGATGTAATTGTTGTTTTATGAGAAAACGGGGGTTATTTCCTAAGGGCAAATCCTCTTTGCACTACAAGTGCAGTTTCAGTGCAGTTGCAAGTGCACTTGTAGTGAAATGTGTTTTTGCATTTAGTAAATAACAGCCAACAGTGCTTTGTATAAGGTTACACAATCACGACATTTTCTGGACTCCACACATTTCTGTCAGGGTCAGCTCAAACAAACACAAGCAGTAAATGTCCACAAAGATTTTTTTTTTATTTGAAAAAGGCTTCACATATTGTCTGGCATATTGATAGCCCCCCTACCCGCAAAGAACTCCAGGTAGCGTAACCGGACATCATGGGCACTCAGGGAGGGCAAGCCAGGACGGCCACTTTCAAGCGCCGTCAGTGTGGTTTGATGTAGGATTCCAGCCTCAGGCCCAACTGAGCCAGCATAGTTGGCCGAATGTTTCTGTAAAAAGTTACGGAGAACACAGCACGCAAGTATTATATGGTTCAGTTTATACTCCGCCATATGGATAGGTGTCAGAAATAGGCGGAACCGGCTGGCCAGGATTCCAAATGTGTTCTCCACCACTCTTCGGGCTCTGGCCAGCCGGTAATTAAAAACCCTCTGTTCCGGGGTGAGGGTCCTCATTGGGAATGGCCACATCAGATGGTCCCCCAGCGCAAATGCTTCATCAGCAACGAACACAAATGGGAGTCCTTCCACATTGTCCTCTGGAGCTGGCAAGTCCAAGCTGCCATTCTGGAAATGCCTGTAGAACTCCGTCTGGGCAATGACTCCACCATCGGACATCCGGCCATTCTTCCCCACGTCCACATACAAGAAGTCGTAATTAGCCGACACCACCGCCAACATCACTATACTATTAAACCCCTTGTAATTATAATAGTACGACCCCGAGTTGGGTGGTGGGACGATGTGGACGTGTTTCCCATCAATTGCCCCTCCGCAGTTAGGAAAGTCCCACCGCTGGGCAAAGTGGGAGGCCACAGTCTGCCATTCCTGTGGCGTGGAAGGAAAAAACAATAAACATTACTATTTTTACTCTGAAACATGGCAAGCAGATTAGACACAAACATTATGGGGCAACCTCCAGATAGCATTTATTAAGGGGAATTTAACAAGGCCAAAGTATAAGGTATACCTATCATATTCCCCCTCCCCCCCAATGGGCCATTTCTAACATTATAGGGGGTGTGTGGAAATCTTGGACAGGTAACCCTCTTCACTTCATTGAGAGATGAATGCCTAAATAATGGGTATTACTTTGAACAGCCCCTCCTTAGTTACACTATTGGCAGCCCACTGGACAGGTAAGAAGTGTCTGAATACAAAGATATGAATACACACTGTACACATTTAAGGACATTTGGACATTCTGCTATTACCTATCAAGATAATAATAGGATACAAAAACTTTAAACAGTACCATTGGAAAGTATACAGGCAGGCCCTTGCACTACGTGCTTTGGGCAATTCATCCATAAATCTGACCACAAAAGAGATGGGTATAGTGTGTATGGGCTTGGCAAAGTCAGCAGATAGATGATTGAGGATAGAGAATTGGGATCAGCTGACTTAGCAGTTGGGGGAGGGAGGGTTACTAAAAATTATTTGGGGACACCACAAAAAAAAGCCTCTGGCACTCTGCCTGAATTTAAATCAAAAATAACATTACCAAACATTTTAGGGGGTGTTTGGGGTAAAGCACTACTATGGAGCTGATAAAATACATTGTTAAGTGACTACATGAGGTGAATATAGGGCAGGAGGCACCATGTTGGGGAGGTTATTGAAGGGCAAATATGTATGAAGGACCTTAAATAATAATTACATAAAAATCCAGCATGCATGAGGACAAAGGGGACATTCACAGCATAATACAAGCATAGTAATTAGGGAATGAGGAAAGAAATACAATATATTATCAAACATTAAAGACAATAAAATGTGATATAAAAGGATAAAAATCTTACCTTCATATACTCCTTCTGCAGGACCTGTATGATGGCAGAACAGGTCTCTGGGATAATGATACCCAGAGCCTGGGGGGAGATGCCTGTCGAGAACTTCAAGTCCTGCAGACTTCTCCCTGTGGCCAAATACCGCAGGGTAGCGATGAGCCTCTGCTCCGGAGTGATGGCTTGCCTCATGCAGGTATCCTGCCTGCTGATATAGGGGGTCAGCGAAGCCAACAAACGGTGAAACACGGGGTCCGTCATCCTGAAAAAGTTCCTGAAATCATCAGGATTATTCTCACGGATCTCACGGAGCAAAGGCATATGACAGAACTGGTAACGCTGAAGCAACCAATTCTTGGTCCATGAACTCCTCCCCACCCTGTTCATGGACTGGACTTGTGTCTAGGTCAGGACCTCAACACAAAGCCCCCACACAGAACGAACTCTACGAGGATTACGCATACGAAACATGGCTAGAAAACTGTCGGCTGCTCAGAACGAAGTAACAGAACGCACTGAAGAACAGCAAGGCCTGTGAAGAGCGACCTGAAAAACAGTAACGAACGAACAAGAATACAATGACTACCTAAAGTCACGCGGAACTTGCTGCACACACTGAAGAGCAGATACAAACCCACAAGCACAAACTGAACGGCAGAAAACGATCTGAAAGCCACGAGTCTGAAAAAGTGCAAATTGTCTCTCACCAAACTTTTACTAACATGAGATTAGCAAAAGGAGCCCAAAGGGTGCCACGCTTGGTTCTGAACCGGCCTTTTCTAGTCTCGTTGTACGTGGTGTACGTGACCGCGTGGTTGGCGATCGGAAATTCCGACAACTTTGTGCGACCGTGTGTAGGCAAAACAAGTTTGAGCCAACATCCGTCGGAAAAAATCCTAGGATTTTGTTGTCGGAATGTCCGAACAAAGTCCAACCGTGTGTACGCCCTATTACAGTTACAACCACTACAACCATTACAGTTACAAAAAAAGTGTAAAAAAAATAAATAAATAAAAAAGTTTAAAAATAAATCCCAAAAGAAATATAGAATAAAAAAAACAAAAATAGTTATCGCTTTATTGTTCTCTCCCTCTCTATTGTTCTACTCTTTTTTACTGTATTCTACAATGCAACATTTTATTGTTACTATGTTTTATCATGTTTGTTTTTCAGGTATGTAATTATTTTATAATTTACTGTTTACTGTTATGGTTAACCTTTTTTTTTTCAGGTACGCCATCCAGCTGCAGCACGGGTTTATTTATCTTGACAGCAACAGCGTTTGCTCCCAAGATATGTAAAGCCGTGATTCCAGCGCTGTCTAAGGGGATTTCACCACCACAGTTAAAAAAAACAAAAACATATATGCCGAAGCATGGGGGCAGGGTGGAGGAGCGATTTGCTCCTAACATTAAGGGCGGATGCCCCCATGCTTCGGCATATATTTTCTAGGCATAGATTGCGTAAAAAAAATGTTTTATTTTTACTATGTTTTATTGTATTTGCTTTGAAGGCGTGAAAGTCTTATGCCCTGTACACACGGTCGGACATTGATCGGACATTCCGACAACAAAATCCATTAATTTTTTCTAATGGATGTTGGCTCAAACTTTTTTTGCATACACACGGTCGCACAAAGTTGTCGAAATTTCCGAACGCCAAGAACGCGGTCACGTTCACCACATACGATGAGATTATAAAAGGGTAGTTCAGTACCAAGCGCGGCACCCTTTGGGCTCCTTTTGCTAATCTTGTGTTAGTAAAAGTTTGGTGAGAGACGATTTGCGCTTTTTCAGACTCGTGGTTTTTAATTTGTTTTTCTGGTGTTCAGTTTGTGCTTGTGAGTTTGTATCTGTTCTTCAGTGCGTGCAGCGAGTTACCATTGACTTTGTCATTGTGTTCTTGTTTGTTCGTTACTGATTTTCAGGTCGCTCTTCACAGGCCATGCTGTTCTTCAGTGCATTCTGTTACTGCGTTCTGAGCAGCCAACCGTTTTCTAGCCATTTTGCGTGTACATACTCATCGTAGAGTTCGCGCTGTGCGGGGTCTTGATGTTGGGGTCCTTACTTTGACACAAGCCCAGTCCATGAACAGGGCGAGGAGGAGTTCATGGACCAAGAATTGGTTGCTCCAGCATGACCAGTTCTGTCACATGCCTTTGCTCCGTGAGATCCGTGAGAATAATCCTGATGATTTCAGGAACTTTCTCTGGATGACAGACCCCGTATTTCACTGTTTTTTGGCTTTGCTGACCCCATATATCAGCAGGCAGGATGCCTGCATGAGGCAAGCCATCACTCTGGAGCAGGGGCTAGTCACCACCTTGCGGTACTTGGCGATGGGGAGAAGCCTGCAGGACCTCAAGTTCTCGACAGGCATCTCCCCCCAGGCTCTGGGGATCATTATCCCGGAGACCTGTTCTGCCATCATGCAGGTCCTGCAGAAGGAGTATATTAGGGTAAGATTTTTATCCTTTAACATCACATTTTATTGTATTTAATGTTTGCTAATGTATTGTATTTCTTTCCTCATTCCCTAATTACCATGATTGTAATTTGCTGTTAATGTTCCGTTTGTCCTCATGCATGGTGGATTTATTATTATTTTTTTGTCATTTGGAACCCTCCCTCCCCCCAACTGCTAACTCAGCTGATTCCTATCCTCTATCTATCCTCAATCCTCTATGAATAAATGAATGAATGAATGAATGAATGAATGATTTGTAAAGCGCTTCAAATGCGAACTGAATCGCCTCAAGGCGCTAGATGCATTCTCTGTTGTCAGCTTCTTAGAAAAGGAAGGTCTTTAGTTTTTTCCTGAAGGCCCGGTGGTTTTCTTCCATGCGAATGTTGGTTGGAAGAGCATTCCATAGTCGAGGTCCTTGGACTGCGAATCTTCGTTCTCCCTTTGCTTTGTAGCGGTATTTGGGAATGATAAGGAGGTTTTGGTTGGCTGGTCGAAGACCGCGATTCTGTGTGTAGTGTTTTATTTTCTCCCGGAGATATAGCAGAGCATTTTCTTGTATGCATTTGTGGGTGAGGCAGAGGGTCTTGAATGTGATTCGATTCTTTACGGTTAGCCAGTGCAGGCTCTTTAGGGCTGGGGAGATGGATTCCCAGGGTTTTTTTCCTGTTAACAGTCTTGCCGCCGTGTTTTGGATGAGTTGCAAGCGCGCAAGCTGATATAGGGGTAGTCCTACGTAGAGCGAATTTGCGTAGTCGAGTCGGGAATTGATGATTGTTCCCACAACTGCCGCTTTGTCCTCTTCTGGGATGAAGGGGATAAGTCTGCATAGCTGGCGGAGGAGATGGTGGGATCCGCTCACCACTGATCCTATTTGTGCATCCATTGTCATTCCTGAGTCAAAAATGACTCCGAGACTCTTGGGTTTGGTGCTTGGAGAGATGGTCTGTCCGAGGATGGTGGGAGGTGTCCATGGAGTCTTAGTTTTGGAATTTTTGTTAGCTTGTAGGAGAAGAAGTTCTGTTTTTGATCCGTTGATTTTGAGGGAGCTAGTGGTCATCCAGTCATCTATTAAAGTGAGGCATTTCTGTAATTGCTGATGAAGGTCTTTTTGTCCGTTGATGCAAAGGTAGAGTTGGGTGTCGTCAGCATATGAGTGGAAGCAGAGATCGGTTTTCCTGATGATATTGAGAAGTGGGCGCACGTAGATGTTGAATAGTACTGGTGACAAGGGTGAGCCTTGGGGGACTCCACAGGGGACTGCCTGGGTTTCCGAGGTGAATGTTCCTAGTTTCACTGTCTGGGAGCGATTCTCTAAGAAGGATGTAAACCATTTTAGAGCAGAATCTCTAGCTCCTGCAACTTCAGCGAGGCGGACAAGTAAAGTATTGTGGTCCACTGTATCGAATGCTGCACTGAGGTCCAACAGTACCAGGAGACTCGGTTCTCCGTCGTCTGCTGCTTCAAGGGCGTCGTCCCATATTTTGTCCTCATGCATGGTGGATTTATTATTATTTTTTTGTCATTTGGAACCCTCCCTCCCCCCAACTGCTAACTCAGCTGATTCCTATCCTCTATCTATCCTAAATCCTCTATGAATAAATGAATGAATGAATGAATGATTTGTAAAGCGCTGCAAATGCGAACTGAATCGCCTCAAGGCGCTAGATGCATTCTCTGTTGTCAGCTTCTTAGAAAAGGAAGGTCTTTAGTTTTTTCCTGAAGGCCCGGTGGTTTTCTTCCATGCGAATGTTGGTTGGAAGAGCATTCCATAGTCGAGGTCCTTGGACTGCGAATCTTCGTTCTCCCTTTGCTTTGTAGCGGTATTTGGGAATGATAAGGAGGTTTTGGTTGGCTGATCGAAGACCGCGATTCTGTGTGTAGTGTTTTATTTTCTCCCGGAGATATAGCAGAGCATTTTCTTGTATGCATTTGTGGGTGAGGCAGAGGGTCTTGAATGTGATTCGATTCTTTACGGTTAGCCAGTGCAGGCTCTTTAGGGCTGGGGAGATGGATTCCCAGGGTTTTTTTCCTGTTAACAGTCTTGCCGCCGTGTTTTGGATGAGTTGCAAGCGCGCAAGCTGATATAGGGGTAGTCCTACGTAGAGCGAATTTGCGTAGTCGAGTCGGGAATTGATGATTGTTCCCACAACTGCCGCTTTGTCCTCTTCTGGGATGAAGGGGATAAGTCTGCATAGCTGGCGGAGGAGATGGTGGGATCCGCTCACCACTGATCCTATTTGTGCATCCATTGTCATTCCTGAGTCAAAAATGACTCCGAGACTCTTGGCTTTGGTGCTTGGAGAGATGGTCTGTCCGAGGATGGTGGGAGGTGTCCATGGAGTCTTAGTTTTGGAATTTTTGTTAGCTTGTAGGAGAAGAAGTTCTGTTTTTGATCCGTTGATTTTGAGGGAGCTAGTGGTCATCCAGTCATCTATTAAAGTGAGGCATTTCTGTAATTGCTGATGAAGGTCTTTTTGTCCGTTGATGCAAAGGTAGAGTTGGGTGTTGTCAGCATATGAGTGGAAGCAGAGATCGGTTTTCCTGATGATATTGAGAAGTGGGCGCACGTAGATGTTGAATAGTACTGGTGACAAGGGTGAGCCTTGGGGGACTCCACAGGGGACTGCCTGGGTTTCCGAGGTGAATGTTCCTAGTTTCACTGTCTGGGAGCGATTCTCTAAGAAGGATGTAAACCATTTTAGAGCAGAATCTCTAGCTCCTGCAACTTCAGCGAGGCGGACAAGTAAAGTATTGTGGTCCACTGTATCGAATGCTGCACTGAGGTCCAACAGTACCAGGAGACTCGGTTCTCCGTCGTCTGCTGCTTCAAGGGCGTCGTCCCATATTTTGTCCTCATGCATGGTGGATTTATTATTATTTTTTTGTCATTTGGAACCCTCCCTCCCCCCAACTGCTAACTCAGCTGATTCCTATCCTCTATCTATCCTCAATCCTCTATGAATAAATGAATGAATGAATGAATGAATGAATGATTTGTAAAGCGCTGCAAATGCGAACTGAATCGCCTCAAGGCGCTAGATGCATTCTCTGTTGTCAGCTTCTTAGAAAAGGAAGGTCTTTAGTTTTTTCCTGAAGGCCCGGTGGTTTTCTTCCATGCGAATGTTGGTTGGAAGAGCATTCCATAGTCGAGGTCCTTGGACTGCGAATCTTCGTTCTCCCTTTGCTTTGTAGCGGTATTTGGGAATGATAAGGAGGTTTTGGTTGGCTGATCGAAGACCGCGATTCTGTGTGTAGTGTTTTATTTTCTCCCGGAGATATAGCAGAGCATTTTCTTGTATGCATTTGTGGGTGAGGCAGAGGGTCTTGAATGTGATTCGATTCTTTACGGTTAGCCAGTGCAGGCTCTTTAGGGCTGGGGAGATGGATTCCCAGGGTTTTTTTCCTGTTAACAGTCTTGCCGCCGTGTTTTGGATGAGTTGCAAGCGCGCAAGCTGATATAGGGGTAGTCCTACGTAGAGCGAATTTGCGTAGTCGAGTCGGGAATTGATGATTGTTCCCACAACTGCCGCTTTGTCCTCTTCTGGGATGAAGGGGATAAGTCTGCATAGCTGGCGGAGGAGATGGTGGGATCCGCTCACCACTGATCCTATTTGTGCATCCATTGTCATTCCTGAGTCAAAAATGACTCCGAGACTCTTGGCTTTGGTGCTTGGAGAGATGGTCTGTCCGAGGATGGTGGGAGGTGTCCATGGAGTCTTAGTTTTGGAATTTTTGTTAGCTTGTAGGAGAAGAAGTTCTGTTTTTGATCCGTTGATTTTGAGGGAGCTAGTGGTCATCCAGTCATCTATTAAAGTGAGGCATTTCTGTAATTGCTGATGAAGGTCTTTTTGTCCGTTGATGCAAAGGTAGAGTTGGGTGTTGTCAGCATATGAGTGGAAGCAGAGATCGGTTTTCCTGATGATATTGAGAAGTGGGCGCACGTAGATGTTGAATAGTACTGGTGACAAGGGTGAGCCTTGGGGGACTCCACAGGGGACTGCCTGGGTTTCCGAGGTGAATGTTCCTAGTTTCACTGTCTGGGAGCGATTCTCTAAGAAGGATGTAAACCATTTTAGAGCAGAATATCTAGCTCCTGCAACTTCAGCGAGGCGGACAAGTAAAGTATTGTGGTCCACTGTATCGAATGCTGCACTGAGGTCCAACAGTACCAGGAGACTCGGTTCTCCGTCGTCTGCTGCTTCAAGGGCGTCGTCCCATATTTTGAGAAGTGCTGTTTCTGTGCCGTGGCCTGGGCGGAAGCCTGATTGCAGAGGGTCCAGGAGTTGGTGTGTGTCCAGGTGGTGTTGTAGCTGCTGTACTATTGCTTTCTCTATAATCTTGGAGATGGTGTTGAGGCTAGTTATTGGTCTGCGGCAGTTAGGGTCCTTAGGGTCGAGATTGGGTTTCTTTAGCAGGGGTTTGATGATGCCTTGCTTGAGGGAGGTTGGCACAGTCCCTTCTTTGAATGATTGATTTATGAGATGTGTTAGGGTAGGGGCCAAGATGTCGGAACATTCTTTAAACAGTTTAGTGGGGATGATGTCGTTCGGTGATGTGCTGTCTCGAAGGCTTCTGATGATGTTTTTAGTCGTGTCCGTGGTGATTGGGGACAAAAAGAAATTCGGTGGTTGAGTGATGTTCGTGTCGATATCCTCTTTTTGCTTTTGTTGAGTGAGATTGGTTGTTATTTTTTGATGGATTGATTTCCGAATGATGTCGATTTTGTCGATGAAGAAATCTGATAACTCATTGCAGAATTCTTGAGTATCATTTGCTGGGGGCTCTAAGCAGGTCGGGTTCATTGACTGAGCAACTATTTTGAAAAGTTCCCGCGGACGGTTTAAGGCGGATGAGACGGTGTCTGAGAAATGTTCTTTTTTGGCTTTGAAGATTGCCTTGTGGTATTTCACAGTGAGTGCTTTGTAGTTAGCATGGTTTTCCTTGGTGGGATTTCTTCTCCATGCTCTCTCAGCTCTTCTACGCTCTTGCTTGAGTAGGGTGAAAGTGCCATTAAACCAACTCGAGTTTTTTTTGCGGATGAGTGTTCTGCGTTTTGGCGCCACGGAGTCTGCTGTTTGTAGTAATACATTGTTTAGGGAATTGAGTGTTTGTTCTGTTGAGAGGTTTGAGTTTAGCAAAAGAATTTTGCTTGATAATGTAGTTTTGAAGAGATCAGAGTGAAGTTTCTTCTGAGATCTATTCCAGTGTGTTGCTGTTGCGCGTTTCTGTTTTTGGAGGATGGTGTTAGTGGTGATTTTAAATTTAATAGCATGGTGGTCCGTCCATGGTAGTGGAGTGTTGTCAAATAGGTTGATGTCCATATTCTGTTTGAAGATGAGATCTAAAGTGTGTCCTGAACCATACGTGGGAGAATTTATCAGTTGTTGAAGGCCAAGTTCTTCCATTTGGTTGACGCAGGCGGTTGCGATGGAGTCTAAATCTGATGGTTAAAATCCCCAAGTACCAGAAGGTTTTTGGTTTTCAAGGTGTGTATTGAGAAGAATTCAGTGAGCGGCGTAAGGAGATTGGTCTTTGGTCCTGGTGGTCTGTATAGTAGTATGTGAATGGTGTCTTGAGGTGTTGTTTGAAGATGCAGTGAGAGTGTTTCCATGAAAGGCACTGAGTTCTGTAAGTTTGGTTTGGTGAACCCAAGATGTGATTTGAAAATCACTGCTAGGCCTCCTCCTTTTTTTTCCGATTCTATGCTCGGTTAGGATACTGTAGTTCTCGGGCACCAGTTCAGTTAGGATGGTGTTGCAATCGGATGTTAGCCAGGTTTCTGTAATGAAGAGGCAATCTATGTTGTTTTCGATGACGAAGTCGTGGATTTCCAGCCTGTGCTTGACTGCAGATCTGGTGTTGATCAGGGCGCATGCTAGTTGTTGCGGTTGGATCAGTGTCTCCCTGCATTTCCTGGTTGATTGTGGGTTGGTCCTTAGTAATTGTTCTTTTTTTAGTCTTTTTTGAGTGGCGGTCGGTAAAGTTACGGCAGTGTTTCTTAGCCTGTGGAGGGTGTTTGCTGTGTATTTGAAGTTGCACATGATGGGGAAGACGGCGTTGCTTGTAGGAAGGGTGTTCTGATGGTGGTACTGATGTGGTGATGATGCACTTGCAGGGGGATGGAGAGGTCCGATGGCTACCCATTGCTTCTGGAGTGGTGTGGTGATGTGCTAGTGTTGGTGCGGAGGTAGTTGAGGAGGTGCGGCTGCCTACCCCCCTGTCGTTGATCCAGAGGAAGGCGAAAAACCCCTAGCTGCGAGTGCCAATGGTGCAGCAGAGGAAAAAATTCCTTCCTGACCCCCCGAGGGGCGATCGGACTTGGCCCCTGGATCAACAGCTAAAGTACCCCCAGTGGCTTACCTGTACGGATGGTCCAGTGGACGAAGGGAGGGGGATCTGACGCTACTTACTGGTAGGTGGTGCGGTGGCTGCGTCTAGAACGATTAAAGTTGGAGTAGCCTCTGGTGAATAACCAGAGCCCCTGCGGTGAGGTCCAGTAGTAGCGGAAGGGGTGATTCCAGGTGTGGAGGGGCACGGGCTCTATCTGCTGACTTTGCCAAACCCATACACACTATACCCACCTCTTTTGTGGTCAAATTTATGGATGAATTCCCCAAAGCATGTAGTGCAAGGGCCTGCCTGAATACTTTCAAATGGTAATGTTCAAAGTTTTTGTATCCTATTATCATCTTGATAGGTAATAGCAGAATGTAAAAATGTGCTAAAATGTGTACAGTGTGTATTTATACCTTTGTATTATGACACTTCTTACCGGTCAAGTGGGCTGCCAATAGTGTAAGTAAGGAGGGGCTGGCCAAAGTAATACACATTATTTAGCCATTCATCTCTCAATGAATTAGAGAGGGTTACCTGTCCAAAACATTGACCCCCCCATAAAATGTAAAAAGTGGCCCATCACGGGGGGGGGTCTGGTAGTTGGACCTTATACCTTTGTCTTAAAGCACTCCCTAAACTAAATGTTATACTGGTGTTTGCCAAGAATGTTTGTGTCTAATCTGCTTTCCATGTTTATGTGCAAAATGATTAATATTTTTTTCTTGTTTGACTCCACAGTTTCCTTCCAACCCACAGGAATGGCAGACTGTGGCCTCCCACTTTGCCCAGCGGTGGGACTTTCCTAACTGCGGAGGGGCAATTGATGGGAAACACGTCCACATCATCCCACCACCCAACTCTGGGTCATACTATTACAACTACAAGGGGTTCAATAGTATTGTGATGTTGGCGGTGGTGTCGGCTACTTACGAGTTCCTGTATGTGGACATGGGGAAGAATGGCCGGATTTCAGATGGTGGAGTCATCGCCCACACAGAGTTCTACAGGCATCTCCAGAATGGCAGCTTGGACTTGCCACCTCCAGAAGACAATGCGGAAGGACTCCCATTCATCTTCGTTGCAAATGAAGCGTTTGCGCTGGGGGACCATCTTATGCGGCCATTCCCTATGAGGACCAGAGGGTTTTTAATTACCGGCTGGCCAGAGCCAGAAGAGTGGTGGAGAACACATTTGGAATAATGGCCAGCCGTTTCTGCCTATTTCTTACACTGATACACATGGCGGAGTATAAAGTCAATCACATCATCCTGGCTTGCTGTGTTCTCCACAACTTTTTAAGGAGAAATTCTGTAAACTATGCTGGCTCAGTTGGGCCTGAAGCCGGAATTATTAATCTCAATGAACCAACCCTGGCGGCGCTTGAAGCCGGCCGTCCTGGCTTGCCCCCCCAGAGTGCCCGTGAGGTCTGTCTAAGATACATGGAATTTGCGGGTAGGGGGGCCATCAATATGCCAGACAATGTTTGAGACATTTTAAAATAAAAAAATATTTTAAACTGAACAAATATTTGGTTTGATTTACTGCTTGGCTTTCTTTTAGCTGACCCTGACTGAAATTTGGGAAGTCCTTAAAATGGCGTGAGTGTATCTAATTAGAAAGCACTGTTGGGTGTTATTTACTAAAGGCAAAGACACTTTGCACTACAAGTGCACTTGAGACTGCACTGAAACTGCACTTGTAGTGCAAAGTGGATTTGCCTTTAGTAAATAACACCCATTGTCAATGAAAACACCAATTTTACAACACAAAAACATTGTTTATTCTCAATCTTTTTAATCAAAGCACAATCACATGTGCATTTATAAAACAAACCAACATGTTTGTTGTATAACAATTTTTTCGGTGACATTAAAAGTAGAAATGTCCTTCTGAGGTAAAACAGGCATGTTTAAAACCAACAAGAAATCCACAAATCTGGAACTTACAAAGTTCAACTTTTGTAGAACTTGAAGGCAATATCAGACGTGAGTATTAATAAACTGTGTTTGATATTGCGTTCAGATGGGGTGAAGTCACCCCTGGAAAAGCCAAATTTGGAAGATGCATACAAATTGCCGAATGTCAACATGTGCTAGCTGCCATCATGGGGGATTAATGGACATGTTTTGTGAGTGCAACCCCTTCCTCTCAGCTACTTTATTATTGAGGAAGGGGTTGCACCCCCAAAACGCATACATTGATCTCCCGTGATGGCAGATAGCACGTGTTGACACACTGTGTGCATCTTCAACATTTGGCTTTTCGAAAATCTGTTAACAAATGTGAAAAAAATTTGGGGAAAAAAGCCCCAAAAATTAGGGATTTTGAGGGGTTTTAAACTCTCCCTAAAACATCAATGATGTTCTTCATTTTGTTTTGAACATCATTGATGTTTTGCTTGATGTTTTCCAAGTCCCTATTACACCCCATGATCTCCCCGATCAGGATCTGAGCACTTTCACTGGTGAAATGACCTTCATCCACAACATCACGATCACCTAAAATATAGAAACAAAAATGCACCATGTATTATAAATATTCCGGCATCCATCTCTTACCTGAGCCTGTGGTCGCAGACACTCACCTGTTGTGGTGACAATTTCCACCACGTCTCCCTCCTCCTCCTCCTGTTGGCTTTGTGGCATTTAGAAGATTGGAATGAAGAAATATTTTGTTACTTTGTCAAGCTTGAATACTTACCTGTTTTGTACAAGCTTCACAGATGGAGACACCCCTATAGTATACACTGAAGCACCTGTGTGGGACCCCCTAATAAAAAGGGTGTTCTGGTGTCCCACACTAGTGCTCCAGCGTCCAGATATGTAAACAGCTGCTGAGTGTCCTCTCCTTACACAGAATCTAGTTTGCATTTCATTCTAGTTACAAACCCATCTAGACAACAAAATTATTTTCAGAGAAGTAGGCCAGAAAAAATGTATTGAAATGCATCTGGACAAACCGTGGTGTTTTATTGGCCGAACTAACAATGTTTCCTACGAACGAATAATGTGTCCATGAACATGAAAGTTGCCATTTTAAACTGTACAACAGTAAAGAAAAGCACAAGGAGCAGCATGAACGTTATAAAAAGAACGAATAGGAGCACAGTACAACTACTTACTTTTTTGCAGCACTCTCCTGATCCTTCTATACTGATCATGCTCCCTTAATTTGAGGACCAACCACCGTTTCCTGAGTTGATCCTTGGATTGCCGTACCCCAAAATTATGGTTCATTCACACCGTAATCTTCATATCTTCACAACTTTCGCCATGATCTTGGCCTTTCTAAAATTGGGGTTGGGGTAAGGTCCATACTTCCCATCATAGTCGGCCCTCTTCAGGATGTCGACCATCTCCACCATCTCCACAAAGGACAAATTTGATGCCTTAAATCGTCTCCTCCGGGATTGTGAAGTTTCTGGCTCCGGGCTTTCCTCCTCCTCGTTGCTGTAATTATAAGACACCTGCTCTGTCTCCGCCTTGTGCTCTTCCCCACTGCACCAAACGAGAAGGGGCGGGAAATAGACTAGAAAGAACGTCAGGGTAGGGCGGAGTTTCATGCATGTGCAGTGTATATAAAGCGTAACACGCGTGCGTAGTACGTACGATATGTGAGCGGAGGAAGAAGTAGAGGAAGCGCCGATCGTGATAACGCAGGTAACATTTAAACTTGGGCCTATACTGCTTAAAAATTGAGGCCTAGATTGGGACAAGATTAGGAGACTTTAGCCTAACATTAGGGTTTGTCTTGTGTTATTGTGATATATTGAATGATCAGCACTTTATCCCCATATTCATTGATATGTTCAGGGAGCTGCCCTGTCTGTGGCAGGTAAACCACACACATTATAAGAATCAAACAAAGAGTAAGGCAGCGCTGGATAAATTGCTGGCATTTGTGAAGCCGGTGATCCGCACCACAGAAATCACCTATTTGAAGATCCTAATTGTTGGCATGAGGAGCACTTATCTAAGGGAGCGCAAGAAGGTCCAGGATTCCCTGAGATCAGGAGCTACAGATGACATTTATGTCCCCAGGCTGTGGTACTATGACAGACTGCATTTTCTGGCAGGCCAGGCTGAACCCAGGCCAACATTCTCCAGTCTTCCTTCCACGCTTCCTTCCCCCCCAGCTGAGGCTTCTGATGTTCAACCTGGGCCTTCCAGGCAGCAACATGTGGAGGAGGCCAGCTTGAGCCAGGTATAGCATTCTTCTAAATATTTCTGTTGGTCAAATTCATGATGTTAAATCTATGTTAGTTTGGATTTCTAATTTCTGATTGTCATTGATGAACCAAAAACTAAAACGATGTCCCTTTTTCATACACAGGAAAGCCTCAGCCAGGAGGTGGCCGGGCCCAGTAGCCTGCCCAATACCCAGGTCCCTCCCCTCCGCCTTCAAACAAAAAGTGGCAGGAAGAGGAGCAACCTGGAGGAGGCAGCAATTGGCCTATTTTTGAAGGCTACTGAGGCCCTCAGAACCCCCCCAGTGTTGAAGAGGACTTTGCTGAACAAACAGCATGCAAAATGCAGCAAATGGAGGAGGGCCAACGCATCTTATGTGAGTTTATCTTTTTACAAGCACTAAATAAGGGGTTGAGGTGCCAACTCACATGCCAAAGCCACATTTGTGAGCTCACCCATGGTCCTCCTCCTCCAGGTCCTCCTCCTCCTCCTGCCACACCTCCAACACCAGAGCCACAGCCTGGAAGGAAGCGTCTAAGGAAGACCAGAGAGTGATGAGCCTGGGTTCAGTCTGGTCTGGCAAAAGATGCAGGTTCTTGTATGACCACAGCCTGGGGACATGTATGTCATCTGCTGCTGTTCATGATTTCTTGGACTTCTGGACCAGATTGTGCTCCCTTATATATGGACTCCTCAGCAGGGGCGGATCCAGAGCCTAATCTCGGGAGGGGCACTGCCAGAATATACCTTTTTTTTTTGCAGACAATTTATCGGGGAAATGGCTGTTGTTGGTGCTTTAATCATCCCGGCACCATGGTTGTTATGGTGTCAGGATGATTGAAGCGCATTATTTCTATTAATACATTGTAATATAAAATTAAATGATTCAACTCACCATAATGCAGAATCAGTGGGAACCTCGAGCGTGTCACTTGCCACTGTCGCCTGCCACATTTTGTGGATTGTCACTTGCCTGCCACCAGATGCGGATTGACACCTGCCACATGTTGCGGATTGTCACTTGCTACGTCACCTGCCACTAGATGCGGATTGTCACTTGCCACGTCATATGCCACACATTGCAGATTGTCACTTGCCACGTCATCTGCCACTAGATGTGGATTGTCACTTGCCACGTCATCTGCCACTAGATGCGGATTGTCACTTGCCACGTCATCTGCCATTAGATGCGGATTGTCACTTGCCACGTCATATGCCACACATTGCGGATTGTCACTTGCCACATCATCTACCACTAGATGCGGATTGTCACTTGCCACGTCATCTGCCACTAGATGCGGATTGTCACTTGCCACGTCACCTGCCACTAGATGCGGATTGTCACTTGCCACGTCATCTGCCACTAGATGCGGATTGTCACGTGCCAGGTCATCTGCCACTAGATGCGGATTGTCACTTGCCACGTCATCTGCCACTAGATGCGGATTGTCACTTGCCATATCATCTGCCACGTCACCTGCCACTAGATGTGGATTGTCACTTGCCACGTCATCTGCCACCAGATGTGGATTGTCACATGCCAGGTAAGGTGGTGTTCTGCTTGTCTCTTGTTTCTTTGTCCCAGAGACAGGCAGCAGAGAGATAATGTAATCTCCCTGCTGCCCACGCTACCTTCACAGTGAGGGCAGAAGTTACTGCAGAGATGTGGGGGCGGTGAGAGATGATGTCATCTCTCTGCTCCCCTGCTCGTTGATTGGCCGCCACCCCCACGTAACAGGGGCGGCGGAAGAACGGAAGTATCAGACAGTCTGCCCATCTAGTGTCATGTCCAGGGCGGCTGTCACACTGTCACGTCAGTCGGCTCTGAGTCTGAGACTCGAGTCCGACCTCCAACGTGACGGTGACTCACTCACTCACTGTGACTGACCTGACGTCACTCGTTGCTAACGCCAGGGCCGCCTGGCGTCTAGCAACGAGTGCAGGGAAGAGGCTCCACCCACCTCCTCCTGGTATTCCTTCCTTCAGTGTGAGTGACCGCCGCTGCCCGTACGTACCACACACATAGACGCGAGTCTCTCTCTCGGCGCTGCTGATCGGCACATGTGAGTGTGAGAGAGAGACTCGGGCCGGCAGCGGAGCGTCAGGAGACAATGACATTTCATCAGAGTGTGCTATTATTTTGGGGGGGGCAATTGCCCTGTTGCCCCCCCTGGATCCGCCCCTGCTCCTCATGCCACCAATTTTGCAGTAAAATTATTGGTGTGTGCCCTGGGGGCCAAATTTTGCCAATTTCTGCTGTTTCTCCAGCGTTGCCTCCCTCTTTGTTTGGTTAGGACCACTTAATAAAGGTCTTTTTGTTTCAATTATACTCGCCTATGTGTGTTTTCCTTCAAAAAGGACAGTTTGTTTGTGAGGAGGCAGGTACATTACAAAACTACAATGTGAAATTAACAAGAGACACCAATACCAAGCAACATCCTTGAGATTAAATAATACAAGATAATAATGGTGTTGTGGTAACTTGACACACAAAACACACCCAAAAATATTCTGTAGTTAAAAAAAAAAAACACAAGATCAGGCGTTAAAAAAATCCAAAAATAATTATTTAATCTAAAAACTTTTGGTAGATGTGACAAATAAAAATATTATATTGATGAAATCACGATAAATAATAAAGAAAGAAATTTGTGAGAAGTCTGTGTGAATATGAGCAGAAAAACTATTTCATTCTTCCAGCATTATAAAGAAAAAGAGAGTGTGCGCTGCATTAAACAATTTAAAACATTGCAGCGTGACGAAAGTGCTATATCCATTCCGAATGCTAATTTTACCAGACTGAGCAGTTCCGTCTCGGAATTTATTCTGAGCATGCGTGGCACTTTGTGCGTCGGAATTGTCCACACACGGTCGGAATTGACGTGATCGGATTTTGTTGTCAGAAAATTTTATAGCCTGCTCTCAAACTTTGTGTGTTGGAAAATCCGATGGAGCCCACACATGGACGGAATTTCCGATAACAAGCTCCAATCACACATTTTCCATCGGAAAATGCGACCGTGTGTACAGGGCATTACTGTTATACTGTAATGTTACTTTGTTTTATTGTTAACCTTCATTTGCTTAGCAGGTACGCCATTCAGCTGCAGCACTGATATATTCATCTTGACAGCAACAGCGTTTGCTCCAACGATACGTAAACCAGCAACTCCAGTGCTGTAGGAGGTGATTTCACCACCACAGTTAAAAGAAAATGGTGCTTGTATGCCCATCATTAGAAGTGGGTGGATGAAGGGTGGTATTCTAATGGTGGGAATACCCACCGATCAATCTCTTTTTTTTGTTCAGCCAACAGGCTGCATGAAAAAAAGAACATTTGCAATGTATGCCCAACAAGGACCAGCAATGTACTGGTATGTTGCTGGTCTTTGAGTGGTTATACCAGAATGATGCCTGCAAGTTTAGGTATCATCTTGGTATCATTCTTTTCAGCCAAAGGTCGGCTTTTATGTAAAAGCAATCCTAGCAGCTAATTAGCCTCTAGACTGCTTTTATAAGCAGTGGGAGGGAACACCCCCCCTCCATCTTCCATGGTTTTCTCGGGCTCTTCTGTCCCAACAGGGAACCCGAGAATGCAGCTGGTGGTTCCGCCAGCTGACCATAGAGCTGATCAGAGACCAGAATGGCTCAAATAATCTCTATGGCCTAAGAAACCGGAATCTCATTTCTCATTTCATGACTTAGGTTTTGCTGGATATAAACAGCGCCATTGGGAAATTGGGAAAGCATTTTATCACACTGATCTTGGTGTGGTCAGATGCTTTGAGGTCAGAAGAGAGATCTAGGGTCTAATAGACCCCAATTTATTCAAAAAAGAGTACCTGTCACTACCTATTGCTATCATAGGGGATATTTACATTCCCTGAGATAACAATAAAAATGATTAAAAAAAAATGAAAGGAACAGTTTAAAAATATAATAAAAAAGCAAAATAAATAATTAAAAAAAAAAAAAGCACCCCTGTCCCCCCCGTGCTCACACGCAAAGGGGAACGTAAGCGTCGGTCTGGTGTCATATGTAAACAGCAATTGCACCATGCATGTGAGGTATCACTGCGTAGGTCAGATCGAGGGCAGTAATTTTAGCAGTAGACCTCTGTAAATCTAAAATGGTAACCTGTAAAGGCTTTTAAAAATGTATGTAGTTTGTCGCCGGTGCACGTTTGTGCGCAATTTTAAAGCATGTCGTGTTTGGTATCCATGTTCTCGGCATTAGATCATCTTTTTAATTTCATCAAACATTTGGGCAATATAGTGTGTTTTAGAGCATTAAAATGAAAAAGTGTGTTTTTTGCCAAAAAATTGCATTTGAAAAATCGCTGCGCAAATAATGTGAGAAAAAAAATTGCAACACCCATCATTTTATTCTGTAGGGCCTTTGCTTTAAAAAAAATATATAATGTTTGGGGGTTCAAAGCAATTTTCTTGCAAAAAAATAATATTTTTTCTTGTAAACAAAAAGTGTCAGATAGGGCTTTGTCTTCAAGTGGTTAGAAGAGTTGGTCATGTGTGACATACAGTGGGGCAAAAAAGTATTTAGTCAGCCACCAAATGTGCAAGTTCTCCCACTTAAAAAGATGAGAGAGGCCTGTAATTGTCATCATAGGTATACCTCAACAATGAGAGACAAAATGTGGAAACAAATCCAGACAATCACATTGTCTGATTTTTGAAAGAATTTACAGTCAGGTCCATAAATATTGGGACATCAACACAATTCTAATCTTTTTGGCTCTATACACCACCACAATGGATTTGAAATGAAACGAACAAGATGTGCTTTAACCACTTGAGCCCCGGACCATTATGCTGCCTAAGGACCAGAGGTCTTTTTCCAATTTGGCACTGCGTCGCTTTAACTGCTAATTGCGCGGTCATGCAATGCTGTACCCAAACGAAATTTGCGTCCTTTTCTTCCCACAAATAGAGCTTTCTTTTGATGGTATTTGATCACCTCTGCGTTTTTTATTTTTTGCGCTATAAACGGAAAAAGACCGAAAATTTTGAAAAAAAATGATATTTTCTACTTTTTGTTATAAAAAAAATCCAATAAACTAAATTTTAGTCATACATTTAGGCCAAAATGTATTCGGCCACATGTCTTTGGTAAAAAAAATGTCAATAAGCGTATATTTATTGGTTTGCGCAAAAGTTATAGCGTCTACAAACTAGGGTACATTTTCTGGAATTTACACAGCTTTTAGTTTATGACTGCCTATGTCATTTCTTGAGGTTCTAAAATGGCAGGGCAGTACAAAACCCCCCCAAATGACCCCATTTTGGAAAGTAGACACCCCAAGGAAATTGCTGAGAGGCATGTTGAACCCATTGAATATTTATTTTTTTTGTCCCAAGTGATTGAAAAATGACAAAAAAAAAAAATATTTACAAAAAGTCGTCACTAAATGATATATTGCTCACACAGGCCATGGGCCTATGTGGAATTGCACCCCAAAATACATTTAGCTGCTTCTCCTGAGTATGGGGATACCACATGTGTGGGACTTTTTGGGAGCCTAGCCGCGTACGGGGCCCCGAAAACCAATCACCGCCTTCAGGATTTCTAAGGGTGTAAATTTTTGCTTTTACTCTTCACTGCCTATCACAGTTTCGGAGGCCATGGAATGCCCAGGTGGCACAAAACCCCCCAAAATGACCCCATTTTGGAAAGTAGACACCCCAAGCTATTTGCTGAGAGGCATATTGAGTCCATGGAATATTTTATATTTTGACACAAGTTGCGGGAAAGTGACACTTTTTTTTTTTTTCATAAAGTTGTCACTAAATGATATATTGCTCACACAGGCCATGGGCATATGTGGAATTGCACCCCAAAATACATTTAGCTGCTTCTCCTGAGTATGGGGATACCACATGTGTGGGACTTTTTGGGAGCCTAGCCGCGTACTGGACCCCGAAAACCAATCACTGCCTTCAGGATTTCTAAGGGTGAAAATTTTTGATTTCACTCTTTACTGCCTATCACAGTTTCGGAGGCCATGGAATGCCCAGGTGGCACAAAACCCCCCCAAATGACCCCATTTTGGAAAGTATACACCCCAAGCTATTTGCTGAAAGGCATGGTGAGTATTTTGCAGCTCTCATTTGTTTTTGAAAATGAAGAAAGACAAGAAAAAACATTTTTTTTTTTTTTTTCAATTTTCAAAACTTTGTGACAAAAAGTGAGGTCTGCAAAATACTCACTATACCTCTCAGCAAATAGCTTGGGGTGTCTACTTTCCAAAATGGGGTCATTTGGGGGGGTTTTGTGCCACCTGGGCATTCCATGGCCTCCGAAACTGTGATAGGCAGTGAAGAGTGAAATCAAAAATTCACGCCCTTAGAAAGCCTGAAGGCGGTGCTTGGTTTTCGGGGTCCCGTACGCGGCTAGGCTCCCAAAAAGTCTCACACATGTGGTATCCCCGTACTCAGGAGAAGCAGCAGAATGTATTTTGGGGTGTAATTTCACATATTTCCATGGCATGTTTGAGCAATATATCATTTAGTGACAACTTTGTGCAAAAAAAAAAAAAAAAATTTGTCTCTTTCCCGCAACTTGTGTCGCAATATAAAATATTCCATGGACTCGACATGCCTCTCAGCAAATAGCTTGGGGTGTCTACTTTCCAAAATGGGGTCATTTGGGGGGGTTTTGAACTGTCCTGGCATTTTATGCACAACATTTAGAAGCTTATGTCACACATCACCCACTCTTCTAACCACTTGAAGACAAAGCCCTTTCTGACACTTATTGTTTACATGAAAAAGTTTTTTTTTTTCGCAAAAAAATTACTTTGAACCCCCAAACATTATATATTTTTTTAAAGCAAATGCCCTACAGATTAAAATGGTGGGTGTTTCATTTTTTTTTTCACACAGTAATTGCGCAGCGATTTTTCAAACGCATTTTTTGGGGAAAAAACACACTTTTTTTAATTTTAATGCACTAAAACACGCTATATTGCCCAAATGTTTGATGAAATAAAAAAGATGATCTTAGGCCGAGTACATGGATACCAAACATGACATGCTTTAAAATTGCGCACAAACGTGCAGTGGCAACAAAATAAATACATGTTTAAAAGCCTTCAAAAGCCTTTACAGGTTACCACTTTAGATTTACAGAGGAGGTCTACTGGAAAAATTACTGCACTCGATCTGGCCTTCGCGGTGATACCTCACATGCATGGTGCAATTGCTGTTTACGTTTGACGACAGACCGCCGCTTGCGTTCGCCTTAGCGCGAGAGCAGGGGGCGACAGGGGTGTTTTTTTTTTTTGTTTTTTTTTTCTTTATTATTTTTTTGCTTTTTTAATCTTACTTTTAAACTGTTCCTTTCATATTTTTTTTTTTAATCATTTTTATTGTTATCTCGGGGAATGTAAATATCCCCTATGATAGCAATAGGTAGTGACAGGTACTCTTTTTTGAAAAAATTGTGGTCTATTAGACCCTAGATCTCTCCTCTGCCCTCAAAGCATCTGACCACACCAAGATCGGTGTGATAAAATGCTTCCCCAATTTCCCAATGGCGCTATTTACATCCGGCGAAATCTAAGTCATGAAATACTCGTAGCTTCCGGTTTCTTAGGCCATAGAGATGTTTGGAGCCACTCTGGTCTCTGATCAGCTCTATGGTCAGCTGGCTGAATCACCGGCTGCATTCTCAGGTTCCCTGTTGAGACAGGAGAGCCAGAGAAAAACACAGAAGACGGTGGGGGGGGGGCATTCCCTCCCACGGCTTGTAAAAGCAGTCTAGAGGCTAATTAGCCGCTAGGATTGCTTTTACATGAAAGCCGACCGCTGGCTGAAAAGAATGATACCAAGATGATACCTAAACCTGCAGGCATCATTCTGGTATAACCACTCAAAGTCGTGAATGGCGTACCTGAAGACAAAAAAATGGTTAACAATGGTTAACAATAAAGCACAGTAAAGTGTAAATAATTACACACCTGAAAAACAAACATGATAAAACATAATAACAATAACAATAACAATAAAACATTGCAGAATAGAATACAGTAAAAAAGAGCAGAACAATAGAGAGAGAGAATAGAGAGAGAGAGAACAATAAAACAACAACTATTTTTTTTTATTTCATATTTTTTTTTTTTTTTACACTTTTTTTGTAACTAACTTTTATAACGGTAACCGGTTCCAGGTTCGGGTCTCTCAAAATGCGATGGCATCTTGGGAGACCCTGTGAAATGGCGCCTAGTCTGTGCAATGCTGTACCCTACGCTAATACTCAACTAGTGCATGGTAGCGTTCAAAACATTCACCAATGCAAAGACCAGGATTGTCAGGACAGGAGGGACAATAATAGCGGGTGTCACGCCTATATCCGCGCTTGCTGCAGACACGACATCTTTTTTGGGGGGTTCGTTGGGTAGGGGTACTCGGGAGGACATAAAAATGCCTCTCATGCAGCCGACTGCATTTGGTTGGGGATGTGAATGGGGGAAGTACGGGCGCTGCAGAAGCGGTGGGTTCCCAATTAGGATTGGCGAATGCAGCAGGAAGGGCACTATGGGCACGACGGGCCTGTGTTTGTCTTTTTGGTGGCAGCGGGACACTACTTGTGCTTGCCACCTCACCAGCTTCAACTGCACTTATGGGACTCGCCACGTCACCACGTGTTACTGCAGTGCTGGTTTGACTACGACCGGGGTGTACTAGGCCGCTGGCGCTTGCCAGTTCACCAAAACGCTACCAAAAAACTGTTAGCGATCGCAGGGATCAGGCCTGACTCTGCGAACGCTGCAGTTATGCGTTTAGTGTTTTGTAAGTGACAGTGATCGATCGATACTGCACTTGGGTGGGCTGGGCCGGGCGGAGGGGCAAAACGCAGGTGCTAGCAGGTATCTGGGCTGATCCCGCTAACACTGCGTTTTTGGGAACCCTAAACTGCTGGTGACGCTAGTATAGATCTGATCGGATCAGATATTGATGCGATCAGATACTATACCACTAAGGGTGGTGTACAGTGCGTGCGTGGGTGTTAGCGGTACTGGCACTAACCTGACGCTGCCTGGGGCTGGTGCTTGCCAGTTCACCAAAACGCTACAAAAAAAACTGTTAGCGATCGCAGGGATCAGGCCTGACTCTGCGAACGCTGCAGTTATGCGTTTAGTGTTTTGTAAGTGACAGTGATCAATCGATACTGCACTTGGGTGGGCTGGGCTGGGCCGGGCGGAGGGGCAAAATGCAGGTGCTAGCAGGTATCTGGGCTGATTCCGCTAACACTGCGTTTTTGGGAACCCTAAACTGCTGGGGACGCTAGTATAGATCTGATCGGATCAGATATTGATCCGTTCAGATACTATACCACTAAGGGAGGCGTATGCTGTGTGCGTGGGTGTTAGCGGTACTGGCGCTAACCTGACGCCTGGGGCTGGTGCTTGCCAGTTCACCAAAATGCTACCAAAAAAACTGTTAGCGATCGCAGGGATCAGGCCTGACTCTGCGAACGCTGCAGTTATGCGTTTAGTGTTTTGTAAGTGACAGTGATCGATCGATACTGCACTTGGGTGGGCTGGGCGGAGGCACAAAACGCAGGTGCTAGCAGGTATCTGGGCTGATCCCGCTAACACTGCGTTTTTGGGAACCATAAACTGCTGGGGACGCTAGTATAGATCTGATCGGATCAGATATTGATCCGATCAGATACTATACCACTAAGGGAGGCACATGCTGCGTGCGTGGGTGTTAGCGGTACTGGCGCTAATCTGACGCTGCCTGGGGCGACGCATATCACCGCCGGGCGATCGGGGGGCTAAACCTTTATTCGGTAATAAACGGCGGGTGCCCTGACACTATAAAAAATAAACGAACTAACCAGCGTCAACCGTAACGGTTATACGGTGATCAGTGGTGAAAGGGTTAACTAGGGGGCAATCAAGGGGTTAAAACATTTATTAGGTAGTATATGGGGGTCCCTGACGCTATAAAACGCTGACGGCGAACCTAAATATTTACCTCACTAACTAGCGTCACCAGCGACACTAATACAGCGATCAGAAAAATGATCGCTTAGCGACACTGGTGACAGGGGGTGATCAAGGGGTTATAACTTTATTAGGGGGGGTTAGGGGGGTACCCTAGACCTAAAGGGGGGTAATACTCACTGCCCTAACACTGTAACTGTCACAACCTGACACTATGCAGTAATCAGAAAAAAAAAAAAAAAAAAAACTGCTGGTGTCAGTTTGTGACGGGGGGGGGGGGGGTGATTGGGGGGGGATCGGGGGGCGATCGGGGGGGGGGGTCGGGGTGTTTTGTGTGCCTGGCATGTTCTACTGTGTGTGTGTGTGTTGGTGCACTCACTCACATGTCTTCTCTCCTCGGGCCGGAACGGAAATTACCGAGCCGAGGGGAGATGACATCATTTCCTTTGCTGCTGTTTAGCATACAGCAGCAAAGGAATGATTCGATTGGCCGGCGGCGATCGCGAGGGGGGGGCCACGAACGGATGGTCTCCCCCTCACCACCGATCGCCGCTGGACAAAAGACGACCGCCTCGGGCACCGGGGGGGGTCCGATCGGACCCCCCACCCGCGGAAGGCAAATCACGTACCCTGTACGTGATTTTGCCTGTCCGTGCCACTTTGCCGACGTACATCGGCGTGAGGCGGTCGTCAAGTGGTTAACTGCAGACTTTCAGCTTTAATTTGAGGGTATTTACATCCAAATCAGGTGAATGGTGTAGGAATTACAACGGTTTGTATATGTGCCTCCCACTTTTTAAGGGACCAAAAGTAATGGGACAGATTAACAATCATCCATCAAACTTTCACTTTTTAATACTTGGTTGCAAATACTTTGCAGTCAATTACAGCCTGAAGTCTGGAACGCATAGACATCACCAGACGCTGGGTTTCATCCCTGGTGATGCTCTGCCATGCCTCTACTGCAACTATCTTCAGTTCCTGCTTGTTCTTGGGGCATTTTCCCTTCAGTTTTGTCTTCAGCAAGTGAAATGCATGCTCAATTGGATTCAGGTCAGGTGATTGACTTGGACATTGCATAACATTCCACTTCTTTCCCTTAAAAAACTCTTTGGTTGCTTTCACAGTATGCTTCGGGTCACTGCCCATCTGCACTGTGAAGCACCGTCCAATGAGTTCTGAAGCATTTTGCTAAATATGAGCAGATAATATTGCCCGAAACACTTCAGAATTCATCCTGCTGCTTTTGTCAGCAGTCACATCATCAACAAATACAAGAGAACCAGTTCCATTGGCAGCCATACATGCCCACGCCATGACACTACCACCACCATGCTTCACTGATGAGGTGGTATGCTTTGGATCATGAGCAGTTCCTTTCCTTCTCCATACTCTTCTCTTCCCATCACTCTGGTACAAGTTTATCTTGGTCTCATCTGTCCATAGGATGTTGTTCCAGAATTGTGAAGGCTTTTTTAGATGTTGTTTGGCAAACTCTAATCTGGCCTTCCTGTATTTGAGGCTCACCAATGGTTTACATCTTGCGGTGAACCCTCTGTATTCACTCTGGTGAAGTCTTCTTTTGATTGTTGACTTTGACACACATACACCTACCTCCTGGAGAGTGTTCTTGATCTGGCTAACTGTTGTGAAGGGTGTTTTCTTCACCAGGGAAAGAATTCTTCGGTCATCCACCACAGTTGTTTTCTGTGGTCTTCCGGGTCTTTTGGTGTTGCTGAGCTCACCGGTGCATTCTTTCTTTTTAAGGATGTTCCAAACAGTTCATTTGGCCACACCTGTTTTTGCTATCTCTCTGATGGGTTTGTTTTGTTTTTTTCAGCCTAATGATGGCTTGCTTCACTGATAGTGACAGCTTTTTGTATCTCATATTGAGAGTTGACAGCAACAGATTCCAAATGCAAATAGCACACTTGAAATGAACTCTGGACATTTTATCTGCTCCTTGTAAATGGGATAATGAGGGAATAACACACACCTGGCCATGGAACAGCTGAGCAGCCAATTGTCCCATTACTTTTGGTCCCTTAAAAAGTGGGAGGCACATATACAAACTGTTGTAATTCCTACACCGCTCACCTGATTTGGATGTAAATACCCTCACATTAAAGCTGAAAGTCTTCAGTTAAAGCACATCTTGTTTGTTTCATTTCAAATCCATTGGTGTTGTATAGAGCCAAAGAGATTAGAATTGTGTCGATGTCCCAATATTTATGGACCTGACTGTATTTCCAAATTATGGTGGAAAATAAGTATTTGGTCACCTACAAACAAGCAAGATTTCTGGCTCTCACAGACCTGTATCCTCTTCTTTAAGAGGCTCCTCTGTCCTCCACTCATTACCTGTATTAATGGCACCTGTTTGAACTTGTTATCAGTATAAAAGACACCTGTCCACAACCTCAAACAGTCACACTCCAAACTCCACTAGGGTGAAGACCAAAGAGCTGTCGAAGGACACCAGAAACAAAATTGTAGACCTGCACCAGGCTGGGAAGACTGAATCTGCAATAGGCAAGCAGCTTGGTGTGAAGAAATCAACTGTGGGAGCAATATTTAGAAAATGGAAGACATACAAGACCACTGATAATCTCCCTTGATCTGGGGCTCCACGTAAAATCTCACCCTGTGGGGTCAAAATGATCACAAGAACATTGAACAAAAATCCCAGAACCACACAGGGGGACCTAGTGAATGACCTGCAGAGAGCTGGGACCAACGTAACAAAGGCTACCATTATTAAAACACTATGCCGCCAGGGACTCAGATCCTGCAGTGCCAGTACATGTCCAGGCCCATCTGAGGTTTTATAGAGAGCATTTGGATGATCCAGAAGAGGATTGGGAGAATTTCATATGGTCAGATGAAACCAAAGTAGAACTGTATGGTAGAAACACAACTCGTCATGTTTGGAGGAGAGAGAATGCTGAGTTGCAACCAAAGAACACCATACCTACTGTGAAACATGGGGGTGGCAACATCATGCTTTGGGGCTGTTTCTCTACAAAGGGAACAGGACGACTGATCCGTGTACATGAAAGAATGAATGGGGCCATGTATCGTGAGATTTTGAGTGCAAACCTCCTCCCATCAGCAAGGGTATTGAAGATGAAACGTGGCTGGGTCTTTCAGCATGACAATGATCCCAAACACACTGCCCGGGCAACAAAGGAGTGGCTTCGTAAGAAGCATTTCAAGGTCCTGGAGTGGCCTAGCCAGTCTCCAGATCTCAACCCCATAGAAAACCTTTGGAGGGAGTTGAAAGTCCGTGTTGCCCAGCGACAGCCCCAAAACATCACTGCACTAGAGGAGATCTGCATGGAGGAATGGGCCAACATACCAGCAACAGTGTGTGACAACCTTGTGAAGACTTACAGAAAATGTTTGACCTCTGCCATTGCCAACAAAGGATATATAACAAAGTATTGAGATGAACTTTTGATATTGACAAAATACTTATTTTCCACCCTAATTTGCAAATAAATTCTTTCAAAAATCAGACAATGTGATTGTCTGGATTTGTTTCCACATTTTGTCTCTCATAGTTGAGGTATACCTATGATGACAATTACAGGCCTCTCTCATCTTTTTAAGTGGGAGAACTTGCACAATTGGTGGCTGACTAAATACTTTTTTGCCCCACTGTAAGCTTCTAAATGTTGTGCATAAAATGCCAGGACAGTTCAAAACCTCCCAAATGACCCATTTTTGGAAAGTAGACACCCCAAGCTATTTGCTGATAGGCATGTTGAGTCCATGGAATATTTGATATTTTACCACAAGTTTAGAAAAAATTACACTTTTTTTTTTTTGCATAAAGTTGTCACTAAATGATATATTGTTCGAACATGGCATCGTTATATGTGCAAATACACCCAAAATACATTCTGCTGATTCTCCAGAGTACGAGGATACCTCATGTGTGAGACTTTTTGCGAGCCTAGCCATGTACAGGACCCTGAAAACCAATCACCGCCTTCAGGATTTGTAAGGGTGTAAATTTTTGATTTCACTGCTCACTACCTATCACAGTTTTGAAGGTCATGGAATATTTTATATTTTGCCACAAGTTGCGGGAAAATACTTTTTTTTTCCTTGCACAAAGTTGTCACTAAATGATCTATTGCTCAAACTTGCCATGGGCATATGTGAAATTACACCCCAAAATACATTCTGCTGCCTCTCCTGAGTATGAGCATACCACATGTGTGAGACTTTGTTGGAGCCTAGCCGTGTACAGGACCCCGAAAATCAATCACCACCTTCATGCTTTCTAAGGGCGTAAAATTACGATTTCACTTCCTCACTACCTATCACAGTTTTGGAGGCCATAAAATGTCAAGATAGCACAAAACCCCCCCAAATGACCCCATTTTGGAAAGAAGACACCTCAAGCTTTTTGCTGAGAGGCATGTTGTGTCCATGGAATATTTGATATTTTGCCACAAGTTTCGCGAAAATTACATTTTTTTTTTTTTACACAAAGTTGCCACTAAATGATATATTGTTCAAACATGGCATGCTTATATGTGGAAATACACCCAAAATACATTCTGCTGATTCTCCAGAGTACGAAGATACCTCATGTGTGAGACTTTTTGGGAGCCTAGCCGTGTACAGGACCCTGAAAACCAATCACCGCCTTCACTATTTGTAAGGGTGTAAATTTTTGATTTCACTGCTCACTACCTATCACAGTTTTGAAGGTCATAAAATGCCAAGATAGCACAACCCCCCCCCCCCCCCCAAATGACCCAATTTTGGAAAGTAGACACCCCAAGCTATTTGATGAGAGGCATGTTGAGTCCATGGAATATTTTATATACCACATGTGTGAGACTTTGTTGGAGCCTAGCCGTGTACAGAAACCAATCACCACCTTCATGCTTTCTAAGGGCGTAAAATGATGATTTCACTTCCTCACTACCTATCACAGAGGCCATAAAATGTCAAGATAGCACAACCCCCCCCCCAAATGACCCCATTTTGGAAAGAAGACACCTCAAGCTTTTTGCTGAGAGGCATGTTGTGTCCATGGAATATTTGATATTTTGCCACAAGTTTCGGGAAAATTTTTTTTTTTTTTTTACACAAAGTTGCCACTAAATGATATATTGTTCAAACATGGCATGGTTATATGTGAAATTACACCCCAAAATACATTCTGCTGCTTCTCCTGAGTACGGGGATACATATGTGAGACTTTTTGGGAGCCTAGCTGCGTACAAGACCCCAAAAAACAAGCACAGCCTTCAGGCTTTCTAAAGGCATAAAAATTGTGATTTTACTCCTCACTACCTATCACAGTTACGGAGGCCCTGAAATGTCCAGAAAGTACAAAACCCCCCAAATGACCCCATTTTGGAAAGCAGACACCCCAAGGTATTTGCTAAGAGGCATGGTGAGTATTTTGCAGATCTCATTTATTTTTGAAAATGAAGAAAGAAAATAAAAATGTTTTTTTTTCTTTTATCAATTTTCAAAACTCTGTGACAAAAAGTGAGATCTGCAAAATACGCAACATGCATCTCAGTAGATAGCTTGGGGTGTCTACTTTCCAAAATGGAGTCATTTGGGGGGGGGGGGTTGTGCTATCTGGGCATTTCATGGGCTTCGAAACTGTGATAGGCAGCGAGGAGTGAAATCACCATTTTACACTCCTAGAAAGCCTCAAGGTGGTGATTAGGGATGAGCTTCGAGTTCGAGTCGAACCCATGTTCGACTCGAACATCGAATGTTCGACCGTTCGTCGAATTGCGAATGATATGGACAGTTCGCGCCAAATTCAATTGGCGCGTCATGGCCCATAATTCACTGCGGCATCGCAGTGCATTGCTGGCTGATGACTGGCCAAGCATGCACTATGACCCGTCTGCACAGAGAGCCATACTTGGCCAAAGCCAGGGTGGCTTTGGCCCATTTTGGCTCAGGGGGTTTAGTACACGCCCCACACTATATAAGGCATGGCAGCCTTGTGTAGTGTGTTGCGGCGGCTGAGAGAATAAGACAGAGAGAGAGACAGTGTCATTTGATTAAAGTTAGATAGAGTAGGCAGGCGAGCCAGTTAGCTGCACTTACAGTGTACTGTGTATATATATGCATCCCAGGTGTTGTGTGTGTGTTTTTACAGTATTTACAGTTAGTGTATTGTGAACCCTGCACAGTTGCACCTATAGCTACCTGAAGACAAGTGCTGGAGTTCTTCTTCTGATCCTATTAATACCACAGGCAGGCAGCTTGAAATATTTACAGTTAGTGTACTGTGTACCCTGCACAGTTGCACCTATAGCTACCTGAAGACAAGTGCTGTTGTTCTTCTTCTGATCCTATTAATACCACAGGCAGGCAGCTTTAAGTATTTACAGTTAGTGTACTGTGTACCCCTGCACAGTTGCACCTATAGCTACCTGAAGACAAGTGCTGTTGTTCTTCTTCTGACCCTATTAATACCACAGGCAGGCAGCTTGAAGTATTTACAGTTAGTGTACTGTGTACCCTGCACTGTTGCACCTATAGCTACCTGAAGACAAGTGCTGGAGTTCTTCTTCTGATCCTATTAATACCACAGGCAGGCAGCTTGAAGTATTTACAGTTAGTGTTCTGTGTATCCTGCACCGTTGCACCTATAGCTACCTGAAGACAAGTGCTGGTGTTCTTCTTCTGATCCTATTAATACCACAGGCAGGCAGCTTGAAGTATTTACAGTTAGTGTACTGTGTACCCCTGCACAGTTGCACCTATAGCTACCTAAAGAGAAGTGCTGGTGTTCTTCTTCTGATCCTATTAATACCACAGGCAGGCAGCTTGAAGTATTTACACTTAGTGTATTGTGTACCCTGTACAGTTGCACCTATAGCTACCTGAAGACAAGTTCTGTTGTTCTTCTGATCCTATTAATACCACAGGCAGGCAGCTTTAAGTATTTACAGTTAGTGTACTGTGTACCCCTGCACAGTTGCACCTATAGCTACCTGAAGACAAGTGCTGTTGTTCTTCTTCTGACCCTATTAATACCACAGGCAGGCAGCTTGAAGTATTTACAGTTAGTGTACTGTGTACCCTGCACTGTTGCACCTATAGCTACCTGAAGACAAGTGCTGGTGTTCTTCTTCTGATCCTATTAATACCACAGGCAGGCAGCTTGAAGTATTTACAGTTAGTGTACTGTGTACCCCTGCACAGTTGCACCTATAGCTACCTAAAGAGAAGTGCTGGTGTTCTTCTTCTGATCCTATTAATACCACAGGCAGGCAGCTTGAAGTATTTACACTTAGTGTATTGTGTACCCTGTACAGTTGCACCTATAGCTACCTGAAGATAAGTGCTGGTGTTCTTCTTCTGATCCTATTAATACCACAGGCAGGCAGCTTGAAGTATTTACAGTTAGTGTATTGTGTACCCTGTACAGTTGCACCTGTAGCTACCTGAAGACAAGTGCTGGTGTGCTTCTTCTGATCCTATTAATACCACAGGCAGGCATTCTGCTAGCTGCAGTATAATCAGTATATATATATATATATATATACATCCAGGTTTTGTGCAGCTACATCTCACTGCAGGTCATTAGTATGTCTGGAAGGCCAACAAGGAGAGGCAGATAGTCCCAAGCCAATAAAAGAGGGCAAGCAGGCTCTGTGTCTAGAGGCAACAGTGCTGGTCATGGACACGGTGCATCCTCATCAGCACGTGGCTGTGGGACGCGCTTGTCCTTTTTTTTAGCAGCTGGCCGCGTTGAGCCGCAACATGCGGAAGACTTGGTAGAGTGGATGACCAAGCCGTCCCCATTCTCCTCATCCTCTCTCACCCAGGCTCAGGGTACTTTGTCTGGCAAAGCAGCTGCCAACGCAGCCTCTTCCCTCGGCTTAATGGCATCAGTCACTCCTTCCCTAGCCCCACCATGTCCTCCTGAGGAGTCCCCCAAACTGACCACAGTGTTGGGTACATGCTTCAGGAGGATGCCCAGCATTTTGAAGGCTCTGATGATGGTACTCAGCTAGAGGAAGGCAGTAACGTGAGCCCAGACAGAGGGGGTGCCCAAGAAGGACCGCAATCTGGCAGTCATGTTCCCCCAGCTGCAGCATACTGCCAGGTTTGCTCCAGTGATGAGGAGGGAGGGGATGATGAGGTCACTGACTCCATGTGGGTGCCTGATAGGAGAGAGGAGGAGAAGGAGGCACATCTCCAATGAGGCAGGATGCCCTCCAGGGGCCAGCTTAAGGGCAGCACACTGACTGCATCACACCACAGAGCTCCGCATGTGAAGGGCGCGGCTGTCTCTGCGTGTTATTCCAAAAGTTCTTTGGTGTGGGCTTTTTTGAGACAAGTGCATCAGATCCCACCACTGCTGTTTGCAACATATGTCTCAAGCATATCTCGCGTGGCCAAAACATCACCCACTTGGGCACCACATACTTGACCAAACATATGTTGACCTGCCATGCAGTTCATTGGCAAGCGTACCTAAAAGATCCACACCAAAGAACAAAGAGGACCTCTCCTTGCTCCTCATCAGCTGGGATCTCCAACCCCACTATACCTTCAGTCCTCTCTGAGACCTGCACTGAGAGGAATGAAGGTGTAGAATTAGGTGTGTCACAGCCAAGCACTTGCGGGCAATCTGCAATCGGTACACCGACGTCAGATTGTATCAGGCAAATTTCCCTGTCCCAGCTGCTGCACCGCCGAAAGAAGTTCACTCCCAGCCATCCACATGCCCAGCGGTTGAATGCTAGCTTGGCTAAATTGCTAGCACTTCAACTGCTGCCTTTTCAGTTGGTGGACTCTGCCCCCTTCAATGAGTTTGTGGAATGTGTGGTTCCTCTGTGGCAGGTTCCCAAACACCACTTTTTCTCATGGAAGGCAATTCCGGCTCTCTACCGGCATGTGGAAGGCAATGTCTTGGCCTCGCTGGACAGGGCGGTCAGCGTTAAGGTGCATATTACCGCTGACTCATGGTCCAGCAGGCATGGACAGGGATGTTACCTATCTTTCACGGCACATTGGGTGACTCTGCTGGCAGCTGGGAAGGATGCAGGACAAGGTGCAGTAGTGTTGGAGGTTATTCCGCTACCACGCCCCCACAATTCTAGTACTGGTGATTCTGACACACCTCTCTCCTCCACCCCCTCCTTTTCTTCTTCCTCCAAGGGCACTTCCTGTGCTTTGTCCTCAGAACCAGCGGTGCTCTGTAGGTGTTCAAGGGGCTACGCAAGTACGCAGGCCAAAAGATGTCATGCGGTGCTTGAGCTGGTGTGCTTGGGAGACAGGAGCCACACTGGTGCAGAGATTCTGTCAGCTCTGCAGGGGCAGGCTCAGAGGTGGTTGACGCCACACCAGCTTAAGGCAGGAATGGTGGTTTGCGGCAATGGCACCAACCTCCTCTCCGCCCTCCGACAGGGACAGCTGACCTATGTTCCCTGTTTGGCTCACGTCCTTAACTTGGTAATGCAGCGGTTCTTGGGCAGGTACCCGGGCTTACAGGATGTCCTGAGGCAGGCCAGGAAAGTCTGTGTGCATTTCCGCCGGTCATGAATGAATGAATGAATTATTTGTAAAGTGCTGCAAATGCGAACTGAATCGCCTCATGGCGCTAGATCCATTCTGTGTTGTCAGCTTCTTAGGTAGGTCTTGAGTTTTTTCCTGAAGGCCTGATGGTTTTCTTCCAGTCAGAAGAGCGTTCCATAGCCGTGGTCCTTGGATTGCGAAACTTCATTCTCCCTTTGATTTGTAGCAGTATTTGGGAATGAGGAGGAGGTTTTGGTTAGATGATCACAGACTGCGATTGGGTGTGTAGTGTTTTATTTCCTCTCAAAGGTATTGAGGAGCGTTTCCTTTTATGCATTTGTGGGTGAGGCAGTGGGTCTTGAATGTGATCTGATTCTTTATGGTTGGCTCCTCAGGGATGGGGAGATGAATTCACAGGGTTTCTTCCTGTTAGCAGTGTTGTCGCCGTGTTTTGGATGAGTTGTAAGCATGCAAGCTGATATTGGGGTAATTCTATGTAGAGGGAGTTTGCGTAGTCGAGTCGGGAATTGATGATTGTTCCAACTACTGCTGCTTTGTCCTCTTCTGGGATGAAGGGGATGAGTCTATGTAGCAGGCGGAGGAGATGGTGAGATCTGCTATCTACTGACATTTCTAAGTCAAAGATGACTCCGAGACTCTTGGCTTTGGTGCTTGGAGAGATGGTCTGTCCAAAGATGGTGGGAGGTGTCCACGGGGTCTTAGTTTTGGAATTTTGGTTAGCGTGTAGGAGAAGAAGTTCTGTTTTTGAACTGTTGAGTTTGAGGGAGCTAGTGGTCATCCAGTCGTCTATCAAAGTGAGGCATTTCTCTAGTTGCTGATGATGGTCTTTTTGTCCGGTGATGCGAAAGTAGAGTTGAGTGTCATCAGTGTATGACTGGAAGCAGAGGTCCGATTTTCTGAGGATTTTGAGAAGTGGGCGGATGTAGATGTTGAAGAGCACTGATGACAAGGGTGATCCTTGAGGGATTCCACAGGAGATTGCGTGGGTTTCAGAGGTGAATGCTCCTAGTTTCACTGTCTGAGAACGATTCTCTAAGAAGGATGTGAACCATTGTAGACCAGAATCTGTGGCTCCTGCTACTTCTGTGAGGTGGACGAGTAGAGTATTGTGGTCCACTGTATCAAATGTTGCACTGAGGTCTAACAGTACCAGGAGACATGATTCTCCGTCATCTGCTGCTTCGAGGGAGTCGTCCCATATTTTGAGAAGTGCCGTTTCTGTGCCATGGCCTGGGTGGAAGCCTGATTGCAGAGGGTCCAGGAGTTTGTGTGTGTCCAGGTGGCATTGTAGCTGTTGTACTACTGCTTTCTCCATAATCTTGGAGATGGTGTTGAGGCTTGTTATCTGCTTGCGCCAAGATGTTGGAACATTCTTACAGGAGTTTTGTGGGAATCATGTCGTTTGGTGATGTGCTGTCTCGAAGGCTTCTGATGATGTTTTTGGTGGTGTCAGTGGTAAATGGGGTCAGAGAGAAATTCGGTGATTGTGTGATGTTCATGTCAATATCCTCTTTTTTGAAAGAAAAGAAAAAGTTTCCACGCAAAGGAATAAGTACTGACTCAAAGGTTGGAATTGGTTAATGGAACCTCTACCAATTACTACCACTAGGTGGAGTAAATGAAAAGTGAAAGGAAATAAAAGTAGATATGGCGCTGTTCTATTGATAGCAGATATTTATTTGGAGGTTTAAAAAGAAGTGATAGTAAACCCACTTCCCTTGGTGGAAAAAACCATGGGAGAAATAAGGATAGAATACAGCGTTAGCTGTTGGTAAGTGCAGCCAGTAAACCTCAATTAGGTGTAAAACAAAAAATATATATAATATATATAATAATAATGTTTGAGTAACTGAGTCTCCCAATTTGGTCTTTTGCACTCGATTACAAAAAATGGTGTGTAGTTCTTTTGTATGATGTGAGAACTCAGTTTATACAAGACCCCAAAAATATATATGTAAAATAAAAATAAACATATATAGAATACAAAATAAAAACAAAATTACAAGTGAAATGTAGTGTTTCGATATAGTTAAATACTATACAAAAAATACTGTGCATACTAAAACAATCTGAAGTGAATATTATAGGCAGATTCCCCGTACATACAATTCTACAACAATGACCATTTCATCTTGATAATACAAAAATATAAGATCAATAAAGTGCTAATCGTGCCATTGGAAAAACACCAATTTATCTAAAAAGCCATGGAAATCAATAAAGTGCTCTTGTGCCAGTGAAGGAATCTGTTTTCTAATCTAGTGGACTAGTGGACTAGTGGAGTAATCACACCATGCGTGCCTTATTCGTGCTCCTATTACGGATGCATTCACCAGATCCTTCTCCCCCACCTGGGGTCTAAGACATCCACAGTGTGTGCCACTGTGTAGCAATATAGGACCTGAAACTGCCCTTATTGTTGAATATGAGGAGATTCCACTATATATTGAATGTCATGAAAGAGAGAGAGGGAGCCCAAATATTGTAATACTGTATCAAACTGTTTATTGTACAAATGCATAGAAAGGTACTCAGATTCGGTAGGAATAACATAAGCATGTATTGCTGACAGCAGTGCCTGTAGCCGGAAATGATGCAAGGACGTATGCTGATTCCGCTCTACGCGTTTCGTCACTCTGACGTCATCTGGAGCGTGCATAGTGCTTGCTACAATTCCTATTTATAATGCTTAGTGACTTGCATGTCATTATAGTAATTACGGAGGCCATTTTGCGAGTGATATTGCAGACTGAACTTACGGTGGCCCTTTTGGGTGTGATAATGCAGACCGAAGACAGCTATAATTAAGTTAATATGCAAATATTGCGGCCATTTTTGATATGTTCTATCAGACCGAAGTCGGCAACCATAATGGAATAGGTTTGTGTCGTTATAATGCCCATATTTAGCTAGAAACGGCTGAATTTGCATTGCTGCTCTGTTACAGGCATACTGCCACATCAATCACGGTGACCATTCCCCGAATGACTGCAGACTGAAGGACATCAGCCCCGGTGGCCATTTTGGGTGTGATAATACAGACCGAAGGCTGCCATAGTTATAATTATACCCACATATCACGGCCTTTTTTAATGTGATCTATTAGACCGAAGTCCGTAGTCACCATGGATTAAATATATCTCATTGTAATGTCCGTTTCAAACTAAAATGGCTGAACTACATTGCTATTCCATTATGTGTATCTATTATACCATATAGTAAAATCTCACGCAATATCTTCTGCATTATGAACGCTGTCATTATTATGTAATGCCATTTGTTATATAAGATACAGAAAAAAATGCCTGATGTTTCACTAAACATTTAAATAATTCTGAAGATTTGATATGTTATAGTCCAAGTACCCAGACTCCAATCCAATTAAAATAAAATAAAATAAAATCTCCATAAATGTATCAAAAACAACATAAATAATAAAAAATGTTAAATAGAAAATGTTAAATAAAAATAATAATAATAAAAAGGAAAAGGATTTTGTTAAATTAATGAATAAAATCAAGAGTAAAAATATGCATATATGTGTATGCATGCACACATATATCCACACATGTATGCATATATAAAAAGAGGGCGCATATACTACTGAAAGGTATGTGAAGCCTCAAATTTACATGAGAGAATATAATTGATTTTATATAAGATAGATTAACTACCAGAGGATGGCTATACCACAACAATTATGTTAAACGTTGGTTAAAAAACAATTGAGATCTATATCTATATTCATTCCCATAGGTTGAAGGGTATCTAATTGGAAGATCCATTTTTTTTCATTTTTGGAGATCTTAATTTTCTTATTCTCCCCTATCCAGTGTCCTTTGATTTTATCTATACCGTAAAAAAACATACATGTAGGGTCTTTGTTATGAAAGTCCCTAAAATGTCTTGAGACACTGTTTGTTGAATCCGTTTTTAATATTATTGATGTGTTCTCGGATCCTTACATGTAATTCTACCCACATATTGTTTGTGGCAAGGGCACTCTAATACATACGTTACGTGAGTGCTATTACATGTGATAAGTTCTTTTATGGTATGTTTGGTACCTTTTAACATAGAAGTAAAATCAGTTTTTTTCTTACTGTTTTTTTTGCTAATTTTACATGGAAGAAATTTTCCACATTTGTAAAAACCTTTAAGATGGTTTAAAATTCTAATTTGTTTTGGGGGGTCCAGAGCATTATGAACTAATCTATTCCTAAGGTTTGGTGCCTTTCTATAAATGAAGGTAGATCTTGATGGTATAGTGGTTCTCAAAATTTGGTCACATTGGAGGATTGGCTAATGTTTTTTTATCATTTTCTCTAATGCCTTGTGTTGAATATTAAAACCCGTAATGAAAGCCACATCTGCTTTTCGTTTTTTGTTTTTCTTATTGCCATTAGCCTTGCCTTCTATCATTAAATTTCTGTCCATATATTTGATTTTCTCCTTCAATGTTACTAGTTCAGTGTTCTTATATCCTTTTTCTACAAACCTTTCTATGATAATGTCTGCTTGGGTATTATAATCTTCTATCAATCTTTATCTGCAATTTCTAAACATTCTCATTAGTTGACCTTTCGGTATATTTCCAATCCATTGGCGATGGTGGCAACTATTGGTTGGGATATACCCATTTCTGTCTGTTGTTTTAAAGAAGGTCCTTGTTCCGATATATCCATTATTTTTGTAAATTTGTAGATCTAAATAGTCGATAGTTTGTTTGTTCCAAGTACCCGAGAAAGTGATCCCATAGATGTTCTGATTAATTTCTTCGAGAAAGGATTGTAACTCTATTTCCATTCCTTTCCAGATGATCATAATATCATCGATGTATCTTCGATACAATTTTAAATGATTTCTCTGTACACTGAATATCTGTTCTTCTTCCCAATGATTGAGGAACAAGTTGGCTACACTGGGGGCATACTTCGCCCCCATAGCTACTCCCTTTGTTTGGACGAAATAGTCTCCCTTATGCCAAAAATAATTGTTATTCATGGCTAATTTTAGGCCTTCCAGAATATATTGTATTTGTTCCTCTTTCATATCTGTTTGATTGTGTAATGCCCAATCAACACTGTTGATTCCATCATTTTGTATTATGTTAGTGTACAACGAATTTACATTGACTGTAACTAGAATATCGGTTTCCTCAATTTCCAGGTTCCTTAATTCATCTATCAGCTGTCTACTATCTTTAAGATAGGATTTGCCTTCTTTTACCAGTGGTTGTAGATAGCCATCCAAATATGATCCCAACCGGGAAAAAAGTGAGTCTATCCCACTAATTATTGGCCTGCCTGGTGGGTTAGTTTGGCTCTTATGGATTTTAGGGACATAATAGATAACAGGTGTTTTGGCTGCCTCTGGTAACAGGAAGATTGCCTCTTTCTTTGTGAGAATTCCTTTATCTTCCCCTTTCTTAGCAAACTTTTTAAGTTTCTTCTCATATTCCATTTTTGGGTTGCCTTTCAATTTTTTATATGTATCTGGTTGGTTCAGTAGATTTGTCATCTCACGTTCATAGTCCTGTTTATTGAGAATTACAAGCGCCCCCCCCCCCCCCTTATCAGCTGGTCGTATAATTATGTTTTTCTTCTTTTCTATTTCTTTTATGGTTTTCCAGATAATATTTATCTTTGATTTAGTTACGTTCAGTTTCTTGATATCCTCTTCCACCATTTTTTAAAAAACTGTTAGACTCTCATTTTGCTGTGTCTTTGGATTAAAAGTGGAGTTATTCTTTAAATTGGAATGTTTATAGGTAGTGACTTCTTTTTCTACTTGTTTCTTTTCTCTTAGAGTATAACATTTCTTGATATTCAATCTTCTCACAAATTTTTGTAAATCAATGTAGGCTTCAAATTTATCTAATTCTTTATCTGGGGCATATTTTAGACCCAGATCCAAGATTTTCAATTCTTCTTCATTAAAAATGACTTCGCTTAGATTAAAGATACCTTTCCCTAGTATTCTCTTCTTCTTCTTTTTCTTGATACCCCCTCATTTTCCTCTGGTCCATTTCCTCTTGCCCATCTCTGGGGTCTGTATGTCACATTTCTCCTCTCTTCTTGTCTGTATTCCTCTGTTTCCCAATCGTTTCCCCTTCTCTCCGTTTTTGTAGTTATTCTTGGATTCCACCCTTGTTGCCCCCTTGGTACCTGGAGTCTGCCAGATAGTGATTCCTTAATGGGTATCTGAAGGGTCTCCATCTTTCTGGTGGTCGGTACAGGGCATGGTCCCCTCTTCTTGCTGGTGGTCTCCCTCTGAATTCCCTGGGAAAAAAATCCCTCCTGAATTGGGGTTCTCTATAAGGGGTGTATTCCGGATCGTATCTTAATGGAGAAAATTTATTATGATGTCTGGGAATTCTTGGTGTAGTTGAAGCTGTATTGGATAGTTGTGTTCCGTATTTATCTTCCCGTCTGTGGGATCGACGAAATGGGCTTCTTTCCTCTCTTCTTTGAATTGGTGTAGGTTGTTCAACTTGTACTCTTCTGGGTGTTCTAATTTCTCCTGTTCGGTCATTTTGCCATACGGATTCCTCCAGTTCTGGGGTATTTTCTCTTGATTCCTCCATCATAGAGATATTATTTTCATTCTCGTTATAGGTGTCATCCATCTGCCATTTATAAACCTGCTGGTTTTTATAGTCCAGCACGTCTCTTTTAAATTTCTTCTGTTTTTTCTGTTGGATTTCTTTATCATATTTTTCCTGTAGTGCGGTTTCCTTATGCTTATATTCCCTTGTTTCAACAAATGATGAAAATTGATCTCTTAGGTTAAGGATTTCTGCTTCTATGTTTTTTATTTTATGTTGCCTCCGCACTACAATCTTTTGTAATAAATCATTTTCACTTTGGTTAAAAAACCGATACCATTCCTCCATCAAATTTTTGTCATTTATAGCATCATTGGGTGAAATATCCCATCTAAGTCTTTTTGGTGTCATTTTTTCTGCTATATACATTTCCAAAGTTGCAATGTCCCACCAGACCCTGAGTTGTTTCTCCATACAATGTCTGAGTTGTTTGAATAAACTATCAATATCTTGTCTGTTAACTACTTGTTCCTGATTAAATACTTCCGTCAAATTAATCGCGATATTTGCATATTAACTCAATTATAGTGGTCTTTGGTCTGCATTATCACACCCAAAATGGCCGCCGTAACTTCAGTCTGCAATATCACTCACAAAATGGCTGCCGTATTTACTATAATGACATGCAAGTCACTAAGCATTATAAATAGGAATTGTAGCAAGCACCATGCACGCTCCAGATGACGTCAGAGTGACGAAACACGTAGGGCGGAGTCAGCATACATCCTTGCATCATTTCCGGCTACAGGCGCTGGTGTCAGCAATACATGCTTATGTTATTCCTACCAAATGTGAGTACCGTTCTATGCATTTGTACAATAAACAGTTTGATACAGTATTATGCTATTTGGGCTCCCTCTCTCTCTTTCATGATGTTCAATATATAATGGAATCTCCTCATATTCAACAATAAGGACAGTTTCAGATCCTATATTGCTACACAGTGGCACATACTGTGCATGTCTTAGACCCCAGGTGGGGGAGAAGGATCTGGTGAGTGCAGCCATAATAGGAGCACGAATAAGGCATGCATGGTGTGATTACTCACTGAAAAGTCCACTAGATTAGAAAACGGATTCCTTCACTGGCACAAGAGCACTTTATTGATTTCCATAGTTTTTTTAGATAAGATTGGTGTTTTTCCAATGGCACGATTAGCACTTTATTGATTTTATATTTTTGTATTATCAAGATGAAATGGTCATTGTTGTAGAATTGTATGTACAGGGAATCTGCCTATAATATTCACTTCAGATTGTTTTAGTATGCACAGTATTTTTTGTATAGTATTTAACTATATCGAAACACTACATTTCACTTGTAATTTTGTTTTTATTTTATATTCTATTTATGTTTATTTTTAATTTATATATTTTTTTGGGGGTCTTGTATATTCTCACATCATACAAAAGAACTACACACCATTTTTTGTAATCGAGTGCAAAAGACCAAATTGGGAGACTCAGTTATTCAAATATATTACATATATTTTTTGTTTTACACCTAATTGAGGTTTACTGGCAGCACTTACCAACAGCTAACGCAGTATTCTATCCTTCTTTCTCACATGGTTTTTTCCACTAAGGGAAGTACCGTATATACTCGAGTATAAGTCAAATTTTTCAGCCCTTTTTTTTGGGCTGAAAGTTTCCCTTCGACTTATACTCGAGTCACCGCCGTCTGTCTGCATGATCAGCGTGTCATGCAGGCAGACGGCGGCTGGCGTGTGACGATAATGCTCGGAGGCTATTCCAGCTTTCAAAAGCCGCGCCTCCTGCTCTTCTGTGATAGGCTGAACAGCTGTCAGTGTACAGCCTATCATGGACATTCTCTCATCCTCGTCCGTGGTATGAGAATGAGAGAATGTCCGTGATAGGCAGTCAGCGGTCAGCCTATCAAAGACGAGGAGGAGGCGCGGCTTTTGAACTGTGGAATGGCCGCCGAACAGTATCATCACACGCCGGCCGCCGTCTGAGGATGGAGATCGCCACAGGGAGGAAGGAGATCGCCACAGGGAGGATGGAGATCACCACAGGGAGGCTACACAGGACACAGGTAGGCTGCACATGCATACAGGACACATGCACACAGGACACAGGGACACAGGAACACAGGACACACATGTACAGGACACATGTACAGGGTACAGGTAGGCTGCACAGGACACAGGGAGACATGCAGCTGCAGATGGGCATTATTGACCCTCTGCATTTCTCACCCTCGTCTTATACTCGGGTCAAAGAGTTCTTCCCAGTTTTTTGTGGTAAATTAGGGGCCTCGACTTATACTCGGAACGACTTATACTCGAGTATATACGGTAGGTTTACTATCACTTCTTTTTAAACCTCCAAATAAATTTCTGCTATCAACAGAACAGTGCCATATCTACTTTGATATCCTCTTTTTGCTTTGGTTGAGTGAGGTTAGTTGTTTTCTTCTGTTGAATTGTTTTCCGAATGCTGTCGATTTTGTCGATGAAAAAATTTGATAACTCATTGCAGAATTCTTGAGTTTTGTTTGCTGGGGGCTCTAAGCAGGTTGGGTTCATCGACTGGGCGACTATTTTGAAAAGTTCCCGCGGCCGGTTTAGGGCAGTTGAGATGGTGTTCGAGAAATGTTCTTTTTTGGCTTTGAAGATTGCTTTGTTGTATTTCACAGTGAGTGCCTTGTAGTTTGTATGGTTTTCCTTGGTAGGATTTCTTCTCCATGCTCTTTCAGCTCTTCTGCGTTCTTGCTTGAGTAGGGTGAGAGTGCCATTAAACCCTCTCAAGTTTTTTTTGTGGATGAGTGTTCTACGTTTTGGCGCCACTGAGTCTGCTGTTTGTAGTAATGCCTTGTTTAGGGAGTTGAGTGTTTGTTCCGTTGAGAGGTTTACATTTAGCAATGGTATTTTGTTTGATAATGTGGTTTTGAAGAGTTCATAGTGTAGTTTCTTCTGAGATCTGTTTCAGTGTGCTGTTGTTGCATGTTTCTGTTTTTGGAGGGTGGTGTTAATGGTGATTAGGGATGAGCCGAACACCCCCCGGTTCGGTTCGCACCAGAACCTGCGAACGGACATAAAATTCGCACGAACGTTAGAACCCCGTTGAAGTCTATGGGACTCGAACGTTTGAAATCAAAAGTGCTCATTTTAAAGGCTAAATTGCATGGTATTTTCCTAAAAAGGGTTTGGGGACCCGGGTCCTTCCCCAGGGGACATGTATCAATGCAAAAAAAACTTTTAAAAAACGGAAGTTTTTTCGGGAGCAGTGATTTTAATGATGCTTAAAGTAAAAAAAAAAAAGTGAAATATTCCTTTAAATATCGTACCTGGGGGGTGTCTATAGTATGCCTGTAAAGTGGCGCGTGTTTCCTGTGTTTAGAACAGTCCCTGCACAAAATGTCATTTTTAAAGGAAAAAATCCCATTTAAAACTGCTTGCGGGTTTAATGTAATGTCGGGTCCTGGCAATATGGATGAAAATCAGTGAGACAAACGGCATGGGTACCCCCCAGTCCATTACCAGGCCCTTTGTCTTGTATGGATATTAAGGGGAACCCTGCACCCAAATTAAAATAAGGAAAGGTGTGGGACCACCAGGCCCTATATACTCTGAACAGCAGTATACAGGCGGTGCAAACAAGACAGGGACTGTAGGTTTGTTGTTAAGTAGAATCTGTTTGTAATTTTGAACGAGTACATTTTTAACGTGTTTAGCTCCAGCCAAAAAATCTTTTTTAAGCTTAAGCTGGAAAACATAGGGAAGGGTTATCACCCCTGTGACATTTGTTTTGCTGTCTGTCTTCCTCTTCAGAAGATTTCACCTCACTTTTTGTCCCAATGACAAATGTTTTTTGAAAATGTGGGGTTTTTTGTGGAACAAGGATTGGAAAGCATCAGTGGAAAGGAGAAATGTTTTTCCCATATTAACTCTTACAGGAGAGAATTTCCCTTCCTAGGGGTAGATTTCATCTCACTTCCTGTTGTCTCCTTCCGTTTGCAAGTAGGAGTCGTTTGTAAGTTAGATGTTTGAAAGTAGGGGCCTGCCCTATATACTCAGCAGAAATTTGTGCCTTAGGTGTTGTTGTGGCCACAACACTGTAAGCCCTCACAGGGCCCTGCTGTGAAATATTAGAACAAGAATTGTAATTACATGCCCCTGTTGACCAGGGGCAGAAAAATTGGGGCTTTGGTGCTGGTGGTGGTGCTGGTGCCACAACACTGTAAGTCCTCACTCGCTCTTGGTGGGCGCAGAAATGGGCCCTGCTGTGAAATATTAGATCAAGAATTGTAATTACATGCCCCTGTTGAACAAGGGCAGAAAAATTGGGCCTTTGGTGGTGGTGGTGCTGGTGCCACAACACTGTAAGTCCTCACAGACACTCTAGTTGGAACGCAGAAACGAGCCCTGCTGCAAAGTATTGCATCAAAAATTGTAATTACATGCCCCTGTTAAACAGGGGGCTAAAAAATTGGGCCTTAGGCACTGGTGCTGGTGCCACAACACTGCAACCCCGCACAGATACTCTAGTTGTAACGCAGAAACGAGCCCTGCTGCAAAGTATTGCATCAAAAATTGTAATTACACGCCCCTGTTAAACAGGGGCTGAAAAATTGGGCCTTAGGCACTGGTGCTGGTGTCACAACACTGCAACCCCTCACAGATACTCTAGTTGGAACGCAGAAACGAGCCCTGCTGCAAAGTATTGCATCAAAAATTGTAATTACACGTCCCTGTTAAACAGGGGCTGAAAAATTGGGCCTTAGGCACTGGTGGTGGTGCCCAGAACCAAAAATGTTCTTACAAGCTATCAGCGTAATCATTGAGGAGGAAGAGGATAATTATTCAGGGATAGTCACTCAGCATCAGCATAGGCAGTCATTGAAGGGATCTGAGATTTCAAAAAAAATTATTCGGTTACATCAGCATAAGGTGCTTGGTAGCTGGTGGTGATCCAAGACTGATTCATTTTTATGAAGGTCAGTCGATCGACCGAGTCGGTGGACAGACGCACCCTGTGATCGGTTACAAAGCCTCCAACAGCACTGAATGTGCGTTCCGAAAGAACGCTGGATGCAGGACAGGCCAGTAGCTCAATTGCATACTGTGCAAGCTCTGGCCAGTGATCCATCCTCAAGACCCAGTAACCCAGAGGATTTTCGGTGGGAAAGGTGTCCAAGTCTGATCTTGCCCCTAGGTATTCCTGCACCATGTAAAACAGACGCTGGCGATGGTTGCTGGAACCGATCATACCTTGGGGCTGCGGACCAAAAAATTGTCTGAACGCATCGGTCAGACGGCCACCTTCTCCACCGCTCCTTCTTTGACTGACCGAAGTTTGTAACCTCCCAGTCTCTGGGAACGCGTTGCACAGATCTTTCTGCAAGGCCTCCCGAAGATGTTTCATCCTCTGCTCCCTCTGCGATGGCAAGATAAGGTCCGCAACCTTACCCTTGTAACGTGGATTGGTCCTTCTCCTTGATACCACGAATAAGAGGATCCTTACGCAGGCTTTGCAGGATCAGGGAGGCCATGCAGCGTACGTTTGCTGAGGCATTCGGTCCAGAGTCCTCTGGGTCACTAAGGACGACATGGTCCGCAGTCACCTCCTCCCAGCCACGTACAAGTCCATGTCTTTCTTGGGACTGATCCCTTAAAGACTGCTGCTGATGCTGAGTGCTAGGCTCCACCTCCATACTGACACAATCTTCCTCCTCCTCCTCCTCCTCCTCGTCCTCTTCCTGTGTGATCGGCGGGCATGCAGGAACACTGTCTGGATAAAGGGGGCCTTGAGAGCTAAGGAAGTCCTCCTCTTCTTGCCTCTGTTCTGCCTCAAGTGCCCTGTCCATTATTCCACGCAGCGTGTGCTCCAACAGGTGGACAAGGGGGACAGTGTCACTGATGCATGCACTGTCACTGCTCACCATCCTCGTGGCCTCCTCAAATGGTGAGAGGACAGTGCATGCATCCCTGATCATGGCCCACTGGCGTGGGGAAAAAAACCAAGCTCCCCTGACCCTGTCCTGGTGCCATAGTCGCACAGGTACTCATTGATGGCCCTCTGCTGCGTGTGCAGCTGCTGCAGCATGGCCAATGTTGAGTTCCACCTGGTGGGCATGTCACAGATTAGGCGGTTCTTGGGCAGGTTAAACTCCTTTTGGAGGTCCGCCAGCCGTGCACTGGCATTATATGACCGGCGGAAATGCACACAGACATTCCTGGCCTGCCTCAGCACATCCTGTAAGCCTGGGTACCTGCCCAAGAACCGCTGCACTACCAAGTTAAGGACATGAGCCAAACAGTGCACATGGGTCATTTGTCCCTGTCGGAGGGCAGAGAGGAGGTTGGTGCCATTGTCGCAAACCACCATTCCTGCCTTAAGTTGGTGTGGCGTCAACCACCTCTGAACCTGCCCCTGCAGAGCTGACAGAACCTCTGCCCCAGTGTGGCTCCTGTCCCCCAAGCACACCTGCTCAAGCACCGCATGGCATCTTTTGGCCTGTGTACTTGCGTACCCCCTTGAACGGCTACGGAGCACCGCTGGTTCCGAGGAAAAAGCACAGGAAGAGGCCATGGAGGAAGAATAAGAGGAGGGGTGGAGGAGAGAGGTGTGTCACAATCATTAGTAGTGGAATTTTGGAGGCGTGGTGGTGGAACAACCTCCAACACTACTGCACCTTGTCCTGCATCCTTCCCAGCAGAGTCACCCAATGTGCCGTGAAACTTAGGTAACGTCCCTGTCCATGCCTGCTGAACCATGAGTCAGCGGTAATATGCACCTTACTGCTGACCGCCCTGTCCAGCGAGGCATGGACATTGCCTTCCACATGCCGGTAGAGAGCCGGAATCACCTTCCGTGAGAAAAAGTGGCGTTTGGGTACCTGCCACTGAGGAACCGCACATTCCACAAACTCACGGAAGGGGGCAGAGTCTACCAACTGAAAAGGCAGCAGTTGAAGTGCTAGCAATTTTGCCAAGCTAGCATTCAACCACTCGGCATGTGGATGGCTGGGAGCAAACCTCTTTTGGCAGTGCAGCAGCTGGGGCAGGGAAAATTGCCTGGTACAATCTGACGTCGGTGTACGGAAAGCAGATTGCCCACAAGTACTTGGCTGTGACACACCTAATTCTACACCTTCATTCCTCTCAGTGCAGGTCTCAGAGAGGACTGAAGGTGTAGTGGGGTTGGACATCTCAGCTGATGAAGAGCAAGGAGAGGTCCTCTTTGTTCTTTGGTGTGGGTCTTTTAGATATGCTTGCCAACGAACTGCATGGCAGGTCAACATATGTCTGGTCAAGCATTAGGTGCCCAAGCGGGAGATGTTTTGGCCATGCGAGATACGCTTGAGACATTTGTTGCAAATAGCAGCGGTACGATCTGATGTACTCGTCTCAAAAAAGGCCCACACCAAAGAACTTTTGGAATAACTTGCAGAGACAGCAGCGCCCTGCACATGCAGAGCTTTGCGGTGTGATGCAGTCAGTGTGCTGCCCTTAGGCTGGCCCCTGGAGGGCATCCTGCCTCACTGGTGATGTGCCTCCTCCTCCTCTCTCCTATCAGGCACCCACATTGAGTCAGTGACCTCATCATCCCCTCCCTCCTCATCACTGGATCAAACCTGGCAGTATGCTGCAGCAGGGGGAGCATGACTGCCAGATTGCTGTCCTTCTTGGGCACCCCCTCTGTCCGTGCTCACGTTACTGCCTTCATCTAGCTCAGTATCATCATCAGAGCCTTCTAAACGCTGGGCATCCTCCTGGAGCATGTACCCAACACTGTGGTCAAACAGTTCGAGGGACTCCTCAGGAGGACATGGTGGGGCTAGGGAAGGAGTCACTGATGACATTGAGACGAGGGAAGAGGCCGCGTTGGCAGCTGCTTTGCCAGACAAAGTACCCTGAGCATGGGTGAGGGAGGATAAGGAGGATGAGGATGGCTTGGTCATCCACTCGACCAAGTCTTCCGCATGTTGCGGCTCAACACGGGCAGCTGCCAAAAAAAAGGCCAAGCATGTCCCACGGCCACTTGCTGATGAGGATGCAGCGTCTGCACGACCAGCACTGTTGCCTCTAGACACAGAGCCTGCTTGCCCTCTTTTATTGGCTTGTGACTGTCTGCCTCTCCTTGTTGGCCTTCCAGACATACTAATGGCCTGTAGCTACACTAAGCTGGGATATATATATATATATATATATATATATATATATATATATATATATATATTGATACTGCAGCTAGCAAAATCAACTGCCTGCCTACAGTATGAGAACACCACCAGCCTTCTACAGGTAGCTTTAGCTGAACACTGTGCAGAGGTTGCACTACACTAACGTGTAAATAATTTAGCTGCCTGCGGTAGTGATAGGATCGGGAAAACACCACCAACCTTCTACAGGTAGCTTTAGCTGAACAGTGCAGAGGTCGCACTACACTAACGTGTAAATACTTTAGCTGCCTGCGGTAGTGATAGGATCAGGAAAACACCACCAACCTTCTACAGGTAGCTTTAGCTGAACACTGTGCAGAGGTCGCACTACACTAACGTGTAAATACTTTAGCTGCCTGCAGTAGTGATAGGATCAGGAAAACACCACCAACCTTCTACAGGTAGCTTTAGCTGAACACTGTGCAGAGGTCGCACTACACTAATGTGTAAATACTTTAGCTGCCTGCGGTAGTGATAGGATCAGGAAAACACCACCAACCTTTTACAGGTAGCTTTAGCTGAACAGTGCAGAGGTCGCACTACACTAACATGTAAATACTTTAGCTGCCTGCGGTAGTGATAGGATCAGGAAAACACCACCAACCTTCTACAGGTAGCTTTAGCTGAACACTGTGCAGAGGTCACACAACACTAACTTGTATTTGTAGCTGAACACTGTGAGGAGGACGCTCTACACTAACTTGTAGCTTTAGATGAACACTGTTCAGAGGACGCACTACACTAACTTGTAGCTTTAGATGAACACTGTTCAGAGGACGCACTACACTAACTTGTAGCTTTAGCTGAACACTGTGCAGAGGTCGCACTACACTAACTTGTAGTTTTAGCTGAACACTGTTAAGAGCACGTGATACACTAACTTGTAGCTTTAGCTGAACACTATGCAGAGGTCGCACTACACTAACTTGTAGTTTTAGCTGAACACTGTGAGGATGACGCACTACACTAACTTGTAGCTTTAGCTTAACACTGTGAGGAGGACGCACTACACTAACTTGTAGCTTTAGCTGAACACTGTGCAGAAGTCACACTAAACTAACCTGTAGCTTTAGCTGAACTCTGTTCAGAGGACACACTACACTAACTTGTAGCTTTAGCTGAACACTGTGCAGAGGTCGCACTACACTAACTTGTACTTTTAGCTGAACACTGTGAGGAGGACGCACTACACTAACTTGTAGCTTTAGCTGAACACTGTGCAGAGGTCACACTAAACTAACCTGTAGCTTTAGCTGAACACTGTGCAGAGGTCACACTAAACTAACCTGTAGCTTTAGCTGAACACTGTGAGGAAGACGCACTACACTAACTTGTAGCTTTAGATGAACACTGTGCAGAGGTCGCACTACACTAACTTGTAGTTTTAGCTGAACACTGTTAAGAGCACGCGATACACTAACTTGTAGCTTTAGCTGAACACTATGCAGAGGTCGCACTACATTAACTTGTAGTTTTAGCTGAACACTGTGAGGATGACACACTACACTAACTTGTAGCTTTAGCTGAACACTGTGAGGAGGATGCACTACACTAACTTGTAGCTTTAGCTGAACACTGTGCAGAAGTCACACTAAACTAACCTTTAGCTTTAGCTGAACACTGTTCAGAGGACGCACTACACTAACTTGTAGCTTTAGCTGAACACTGTGCAGAGGTCGCACTACACTAACTTGTACTTTTAGCTGAACACTGTGAGGAGGACGCACTACACTAACTTGTAGCTTTAGCTGAACACTGTGCAGAGGTCACACTAAACTAACCTGTAGCTTTAGCTGAACACTGTGAGGAAGACGCACTACACTAACTTGTAGCTTTAGATGAACACTGTTCAGAGGACACACTACACTAACTTGTAGCTTTAGATGAACACTGTTCAGAGGACGCACTACACTAACTTGTAGCTTTAGATGAACACTGTTCAGAGGACGCAATACACTAACTTGTAGCTTTAGCTGAACACTGTGCAGAGGTCGCACTACACTAACTTGTAGTTTTAGCTGAACACTGTTCAGAGCACGCACTACACTAACTTGTAGCTTTAGCTGAACACTGTGCAGAGGTCGCACTAAAATAACTTGTAGCTTTAGCTGAACACTATGCAGAGGTCGCACTACACTAACTTGTAGTTTTAGCTGAACACTGTGAGGAGGAAGCACTACACTAACTTGTAGCTTTAGCTGAACACTGTTCAGAAGTCACACTAAACTAACCTGTAGCTTTAGCTGAACACTGTGAGGAGGACACACAACACTAACCTGTAGCTTTAGCTGAACACTGTGAGGAGGACACACAACACTAACTTGTAGCTTTATCTGAACACAGGACACACTACACTAACTTGTAGCTTTAGATGAACACTGTTCAGAGGACGCACTACACTAACTTGTAGCTTTAGCTGAACACTGTGCAGAGGTCGCACTACACTAACTTGTAGTTTTAGCTGAACACTGTTAGAAGCACGCACTAAACTAACTTGTAGCTTTAGCTGAACACTGTGAGGAGGATGCACTACACTAACTTGTAGCTTTAGATGAACACTGTTTAGAGGTCGCACTACACTAACGTGTAAATACTTTAGCTGCCTGCGGTAGTGATAGGATCAGGAAAACACCACCAACCTTCTACAGGTAGCTTTAGCTGAACACTGTGCAGAGGTCGCACTACACTAATGTGTAAATACTTTAGCTGCCTGCGGTAGTGATAGGATCAGGAAAACACCACCAACCTTTTACAGGTAGCTTTAGCTGAACAGTGCAGAGGTCGCACTACACTAACATGTAAATACTTTAGCTGCCTGCGGTAGTGATAGGATCAGGAAAACACCACCAACCTTCTACAGGTAGCTTTAGCTGAACACTGTGCAGAGGTCACACAACACTAACTTGTAGTTGTAGCTGAACACTGTGAGGAGGACGCTCTACACTAACTTGTAGCTTTAGATGAACACTGTTCAGAGGACGCACTACACTAACTTGTAGCTTTAGATGAACACTGTTCAGAGGACGCACTACACTAACTTGTAGCTTTAGCTAAACACAGTGCAGAGGTCGCACTACACTAACTTGTAGTTTTAGCTGAACACTGTTAGGAGCACGCGATACACTAACTTGTAGCTTTAGCTGAACACTGTGCAGAGGTCGCACTAAAATAACTTGTAGCTTTAGCTGAACACTATGCAGAGGTCGCACTACACTAACTTGTAGTTTTAGCTGAACACTGTGAGGATGACGCACTACACTAACTTGTAGCTTTAGCTGAACACTGTGAGGAAGACGCACTACACTAACTTGTAGCTTTAGCTGAACACTGTGCAGAAGTCACACTAAACTAACCTGTAGCTTTAGCTGAACACTGTTCAGAGGACGCACTACACTAACTTGTAGCTTTAGCTGAACACTGTGCAGAGGTCGCACTACACTAACTTGTACTTTTAGCTGAACACTGTGAGGAAGATGCACTACACTAACTTGTAGCTTTAGCTGAACACTGTGCAGAGGTCACACTAAACTAACCTGTAGCTTTAGCTGAACACTGTGAGGAAGACGCACTTCACTAACTTGTAGCTTTAGATGAACACTGTTCAGAGGACACACTACACTAACTTGTAGCTTTAGATGAACACTGTTCAGAAGACGCACTACACTAACTTGTAGCTTTAGCTGAACACTGTGCAGAGGTCGCACTACACTAACTTGTAGTTTTAGCTGAACACTGTTCAGAGCACGCACTCCACTAACTTGTAGCTTTAGCTGAACACTGTGCAGAGGTCGCACTAAAATAACTTGTAGCTTTAGCTGAACACTATGCAGAGGTCGCACTACACTAACTTGTAGTTTTAGCTGAACACTGTGAGGAGGACGCACTACACTAACTTGTAGCTTTAGCTGAACACTGTGCAGAAGTCACACTAAACTAACCTGTAGCTTTAGCTGAACACTGTGAGGAGGACACACAACACTAACCTGTAGCTTTAGCTGAACACTGTGAGGAGGACACACAACACTAACTTGTAGCTTTAGCTGAACACAGGACGCACTACACTAACTTGTAGCTTTAGCTGAACACTGTGCAGAGGTCGCACTACACTAACTTGTAGTTTTAGCTGAACACTGTTAAGAGCACGCACTACACTAACTTGTAGCTTTAGCTGAACACTGTGAGGAGGACGCACTATACTAACTTGTAGCTTTAGATCAACACTGTTTAGAGGACGCACTACACTAACTTGTAGCTTTAGCTGAACACTGTGCAGAGGTCGCACTACACTAACTTGTAGTTTTAGCTGAACACTGTTCAGAGCACGCACTACACTAACATGTAGCTTTAGCTGAACACTATGCAGAGGTCGCACTAAAATAACTTGTAGCTTTAGCTGAACACTGTGCAGAGGTCGCACTACACTAACTTGTAGTTTTAGCTGAACACTGTGAGGAGGACGCACTGCACTAACTTGTAGCTTTAGCTGAACACTGTGAGGAGCATGCACTACACTAACTTGTAGCTTTAGCTGAACACTGTGCGGAGGTCACACTAAACTAACCTGTAGCTTTAGCTGAACACTGTGAGGAGGATGCACTACACTAACTTGTAGCTTTAGCTGAACACTGTGCAGAGGTCACACTAAACTAACTTGTAGCTTTAGCTGAACACTGTGAGGAGGACGCACTACACTAACTGTAAATAGTCTAGCTGCCTGACTGTGGTACTAATAGGATCAAAAGAACACCAGCAATTTTCTTCAGGTAGCTGTAAATACTGTAACAAGACAAGCCAGCCTGTCAGTAGGAAGGTAACAGGAACGGATCTAGCTAAACTGAATACAGTGTGTATATATATATATATATATATACAACACCTGGGATACATATATATACAAAATACACTGTAAGTGCAGCTAACTGACTGACTGTCGGGCCTAATCTATCTAACTCAAATGAAATGACACTGTCTCTCTCTCTCTATCTCTCAGCACGCCGGAACACACTCCACCGTGCAGGCAGCCTTATATAGTGTGGGGTGTGTTCTAAACCCCCTGAGCCATAATTGGCCAAAGCCACCCTGGCTTTGGCCAAATACAGCTCTCTCTACTGATGGCGCTGTGATTGGCCAAGCATGCGGGTCATAGTGCATGCTTGGCCAATCATCAGCCAGCAATGCACTGCGATGCTGCAGTGAATTATGGGCCGTGACGCGCCACACAAATTTGGCATGAACGGCCCATATCGTTTGCAATTCGACGAATGGTCGAAAGACGAAGATCATCCCTACTCAACAAGACAATACACAGGTACTCGCAGACCAACGTACACTCGCTCACCAACATGCACTCACTCACCAACATGCACTCGCAAACCAACGTGCACTCGCAGGCCAACATGCACTCGCAGACCAACGTGCACTCGCTGACCAACGTGCACTCGCTGACCAACGTGCACTCGCTGACCCACGTGCACTCACAGACCAACGTGCACTCGCTCACCAACATGCACTCACTCAACAACGTGTACTCGCTGACCAACGTGCACTCACTGACCAACGTGCACTCGCTGACCCACGTGCACTCGCAGACCAGCATGCACTTGCTGACCAACGTGCACTCGCAGACCAACATGTACTCGTAGACCCATGTGCACTCGCAGACCAACGTACATTCGCAGACCCACGTACACACACACACAATATACAAGTACTAACGATCCACACACACTACTCAGACAACACTCAGGTACTCACAATACACAGGTACTACCTGACACTAATACTGAATACAGCCCATATGCACTCGTAGCACTCATGTACTTACAATACACAGGTACACACTCACCCTACACAGGTACTTGACCACTGTTATAACCTCTTTTTTATAACTCTGGTTTTTTAACTCACCACTTAGTCCAGTTCTACTTCGTCTAAGTTCCAGCAAGCTCAAAGATGAGCAGGCTCAAAATGAGTTCTACAGAATGTTATATAGGCCTCAAGCACCTGTGACCAATTAACCACTCCCCTTAATTAGTAGACTGAAGGAAGCAAAGAAAAAAAAAGCTGTTTAAAAAGCTACAAGGAAAAGCCCAAAAAAGAACCTAAAAATGTAAGCCAGCAATCACCAGCAGTCAAATGCAAAACTTATTCACACTCTCCACTCAAGGTTCCCACTGTTTAGCTTCCAACCAGCAGTCTGGCTGGTTGGACTTGGGTAGAGACAATTCATATGCAACGCCATTAAGTCTTTTCTTGACTGGAAATGGCCCCACAAACTTAGGTGCAAGCTACTTTGAAGGACATGCCAACCTGAGATTCGCTGTGGACAGCCTTACCTGGTCTCCTGGTTGAAGAATCAGTTCTCCCCTTCTCTTTTTGTCAAAGGACTTCTTGTTAGCTGCTTGTGCCTTAGTAATTGTTTCATGCAGCAATTTATTGTTGTGATTAAGGAAATCCACCATGCTTTGAACAGCAGGAACCGAACAAAGTCAGGTAAGAAGGATGGGTGAAAACCGTAATTTGCAAAAAATGGTGACTGGCCTGTAGCAGAGTGGCTAGCATTATTGTAGGTGACTACTGCCAATGGCAGCAACAATACTCAATCAGTGAAACATCTGCTCCAGCGTCTGACTGGTCCTCTCCATTTGCCCATTGGATAAGCAGATGACATGGATCTTTCAATTTTAAAAATTTCACATAGAGTTTTCCAAAAGGGAGATCGGAGACAATGTTCGTGGGGACCCCATGAAGTCCTGCAATTTCTCTGATAAATACCCGAGCCGTCTCCATGGCCAATGGTGTGTTTTTCAGAGGCAGAAAGTGAGCCATTTTGGACAAGCGGTCTACTACCACGAAGATGGCTGTGCATCCTTCAGATGGAGGGAGTTCTACAATGAAGTCCATGGCTATCATCCTCCATGGCCTGTCAGGAACTGGTAGTGGTCAGAGTAGACTCCAGGCTTGGTTCTTAGTACTCTTACTCCAGGTGAAGATTGCACATGAACATATGTACTTCTTGCAAGCCTCTTCTAGGTCTGGCCACCAGAACATGCGTTGCAGAAGATCGAGCACCTTGTGAACTCCAAAATGACCTGCTAAAGAATGATCATGACACAGACCCAAAATAGTTATACGTATGTTTTCTGGTAAAAATACATTGTCTTCTTTCCAAAGTAATCCTTCCCAGAACATCAGTGTGACCCCTGGAGGACTAGGAACATGTACAAAAGCCTGCTTCATTCGGGTGAGAAGATCATTCTGTAAAAGTAAGAAGTTACCTTCAGACAAGATGGTGTCTGGCACAGGTGGTTCCTTGGGGTCATCAAACATATACGGGAAAGTGCGTCTGGTTTTACGTTCTTCGAGCCCAGCCGATAGGTAATATGGAAAAAAGGACCCTAAAAAGAACAGGACCCAACGTGCGTTTAGCAGTCTTCAGGTATTCAAGATTCTTGTGTTCGGTGTAGATTAATATGGGGTGTGCTGCCCTTTCCAGAAAATAACTCCACTCTTTCAGAACCACTTTTATGGCCACTAATTCTATATCCTCGACATCATAATTTCTCTCTGCTGCAGAAAGTCTACAAGAAAAAAAGGCTACAGGATGCATTAAGTCTTTAAGGCCTTGGCGTTGTGAGATGACTGCTCCTACTGCAACTTCAGATGGATCCACTTCCAGCACATATGGTGGAAATGGGTCTGGATGACTTAGAACAGGTGCTAAGGAGTCTCTTTAAAGTGTCAAATGCAGCTTGTGCTTCAGGTGTCCAATGGAAGCGAAGGCTCTGTTTGGTCAGCTGTGTGACAGGGGTGATGATGGCGGAAAAACCTTTTGATCCTATGAAGCGCTGTACCCCTTTCTTATAGGTCGGTGCAGGCCAGTCCAGGGTAGCAGAGACATTTTTGGTATCCATCCTAATTCCTTCAAGTGAGATCTCAGGAATTGGATGCTATGCTGTTCAAACTCACATTTTTTACCTTTGGCGTATAGTCCATGTTGGTGGAGCTGGCACAGCACACTCCTGACATGCCCTCGATGTAGATCAAGAGAAACTGAGAAAATTAGAATGTCATCTAGGTAAACAATCATAAAAATTTCTAGAAGGTCTCTGAACACATCTTTGATGCAGTGCTGGAAGGTAGCAGGGGCACAGACCGAAGGGCTTTACTAGATACTCGAAGTGGCAGAATCTGATACGGAAGGCCATTTTCCTTTCATCTTCTTTATACATTCAGACCAAATTTTAGGTCCCTAATAGATTCAGTTTAGTAAAGTTTGTGCTGGAAGGTAGCAGGGGCACAGACCGAAGGGCTTTACTAGATACTCAAAGTGGCCGAATCTGAAATGGAAGGCCATTTTCCTTTCATCTCCTTTATACATTCGGACCAAATTTTAGGTCCCTCGTAGATTCAGTTTAGTAAAGTTTAGTAAACATAGTTGCAGATCTCAGTCTCTGGAATAGTTCAAGTACAAGAGGAAGAGCATATCGGTTCTTAACCGTAATTTTATTAAGTTCACGATAATCCACACAGGGTCATAGGGAGTGGTCCTTCTTCTCTACAAAGAATATTCCTGCCTCTGCTGGGGAAGTAGAGGGTCAGATGAAGCCCTTCTTCAAATTCTCATGGACATATTTTTTCAGTGCCTCCTGTTCTCATTCAGCGAGAGGGAAAATCCTTCCAAAACAGATTTTAGCCCCTGGGAGTAACTAGATCGGGCAGTAGTATAGTCAATATAGGTGGAAAATGTAAGCCCCCATTTACTGAAGACACCATAAGTCCTAACAAAGTAAGGTTGTGGAGGCGACTGATGGTTCAGGTAGGCAATTCTTTTGACAATGTGTTGAGTGGAAGTTGATTCTTCCTGTAACCCAATCAACTTGTGGGTTATGGACCTGCAGCCAGGGTAGGCCCAAAATGACAGGAAATAGCAGTTATGAGATGGCATCAAGGCTTAAGATCTCCTTATGCTCAATCAGATAAACTGAAAGTTCTTGTGACTTAGGCTTTAAGGGAATGCATTGTTGTGTGGCAAACGTTAGATCGATGAAACAACTGCAAGCTGTTGAATCAATAATTGCGGTGACTGACATCTCCTCTTCTGGAAGCTGAAACGAGATTAGGAGAGCTAAATGAGTAGCATTGGCAGATAAAGGTGGTAGGATAACAGAAGAGATAGGCAGACACTTATGTGTCTTGGCTGGGCGTGTGCATACATAATGGCCCGCTTCTCCGCAGTATAGACAGAGGTTGTTCTGCTGACGATGAAGACGTTCCTCAGGAGACAGGGAAAGATGCATTAGTCCAAGTTGCATGGGCTCAGGTGCTTCGGTTGCAGGGTTAACAGAAGCAGACTGGACTGAAAAAGTGCTGGCAGAAGCGGAGTGGGCAGGAACTGGAATCCTGGGCATCATCCAGACTGAACGAGGCTGCTGGGAAGACCTTTCTGACCATTGCTCATGGAGCCGTTGGTCAATTTGAATTGCCAATGTGATTAAGGCCTCCAGAGCATTTGGTACTCCAGCACGTGCCAATTCATCTTTCAAGCCCTCTGATAGGCCTAGGCGGAACTGGTGTCGCAGGGCTGCATCATTCCACTGTGTGTCTGCACTCCAGCGTCTAAAGTCTGTAACATAGTGCACGGCCGCTCTGCGGTCTTGATGGAGTGCATGGAGGGCAGCCTCTGCTGTGGTAGTCCATTGCGGATCATCATGCAGCTGGACCATTGCGTCAAAAAAGGTTGGCATGGTTTGTAGCTGTACGTCGTTACTTTCCAACATCTAGTGGGCCCAAGACTGTGGTTCGCCTTGGAGTAATAATGAGATAATGAATCCCTCTTTGGTGGATTTCAGGGAGAAAGTTTGTGGTTACAGGTCAAACTACAGTTGACATGCGTTAAGGAAAGACCTAAATTTTCCCCAGTTTCCTGAGAATTTTTCCAGAGCAGGAACCCTGGGTTCAGGAGGCAGCAGTGCTTGCTGTAGTGCTTGCTGGTGTAGCCAGAGACTGTGCACGTTCCTCCAGCTGGGTATAACCCTCCTGCAATGTCTTGACAGCTTGGGTAAGATGTTGAAAGATCTCATCCATGGGCGACATCCATCTTGCAGGCTCAGACATGGCTGTCTGATACTGTCTCCTACCTGATGGTTGAGCCTGACGTGCAGAGGGAAGGCTTCTTGTACAACCCCTTCTCAGGGACCATCGATGTTGTAACAGTGGCCGCAAGATCATGGCGGTGTATGGGTGTCTGAATCATCTTCCGTGTGGTGGATGTGTCACCAGAGTGGACCAGCAGGTTAAATGGCAGGATTTGGCTGGTCAATGGATTCCAGACTGGTGGCAGCAGAATGCAGGGACCAGGCAGATGCATGCAGAGGAGAAACAGGATGCGTGGTCAGACAACCCGGGTTGGTAACAAACGATCAGATGCAGACATAGATGACAGACAGAGAATGGTCAGGATGCAGGCAAGATTTGGCAACAGGATATCAAGTAGCAGAGAAGCAGAGTCAACAAGGTAAGCCGGGGTCAGGATAATGGATAGCAAGCGTTGTCAGAGTAAGCCGGGTCAAGCACAGGAATCAGATAAGGGTCACAGGAAAAGGTATATAGGGTACAAGCTGCAGATCAGACAGCAAAGTGCTAGTGGACTTGCTGCCCTTATATAAGGCATTTGGCGCCAAATTTGCAGTGCATGGGTTCCCTCATGCTTCAAAGCCTGTAAAAGGACCCAAGTATGCGTGGCGTAAAGGAGAAGGATCACTATTGGTTGACAACCCTCCTTTACCACCGTTACAATGGAAAAGTCTCAGAACTCATTCCATCCCCACAGAGAGTGCAGAATGATGAAATCTCTTGAGGACACCTTAGGGGAGTTTATTTAACACTTTTCCCGACTCTGGTAGGAAACAGTGTCATGGAAAACGTAGTTTTGAGGCTTCTGTTGGTCAAGAGAGGAGGGGTAGAGAAGGCGGCCGCCTAAGTGAATCAGTTCACAATTTGTTTTAGTCCTCGCTGCCCAGGGCTGTCAACTTTCACATCCCATCGGCAGCGTCTGCATCACATGGTGGAAGATTATCTAGGGGCGAAAACAGGGATGGAGAGCTTTCCAGTCGATGATCCACTGGCTTACTGGATCATGAGAATAGAGCACTGGCCAGAACTTGCCCAGTATGCAATTGAGCTGCTGGGCTGCCCTGCATCCAGCTTGCATTTAGTGCTGTTGGAGGTTTTGTTACTGTTAATAGAATGCATCTGACAACACTGGCTTACTGGATCATGAGAATAGAGCACTGGCCAGAACTTGCCCAGTATGCAATTGAGCTGCTGGGCTGCCCTGCATCCAGCTTGCATTTAGTGCTGTTGGAGGTTTTGTTACTGTTAATAGAATGCATCTGACAACAGACTTCGTTGACCATCTGACACTTATCAAAATAAATCAGTCCTGGATTACCAGCTATGAAGCCCCTGATGCCGATGTCCCTGATTAAGTGTTTTTGGGATGTGGAATCTCTGCCTAGCATTGTGGTGTTGATTTCATCTGGAATATTTTTTTTGGTGTAGTAGGTTTCATTAACACCCAAAGACCAATTTTTCCGCACATGTTTGACAGGTGCATATCATTAAAATTTTTGACAACAAGGCCAATTCTTGCTTTTATCAAGAGTACCTCTATAGGGTTACAGTGTGAAGGCACCACTGACACCCAACAACCAATTTTTCTGCACCTGTTTGACAGGTGCACATCATTGCAATTTTTGACCGCAAGGTCAATTCTTGCTTTTCTCAAGAGTAACTCTATAGGGTTACAGTGTGAAGGTGCCACCGACACCCAAAGACCATTTTTTTTGCATCTGTTACTTCCATCCAAAGTCTCTGGAAGAGACACCAGATTTTATCTAAAAAATCTCGAATCTTGTTCCCAGTGCACTACATTGTGGTCTCATCATATAGACTGGCTCCACAAGCCATTCCTTACAAAATAAAGAAAGCTTGCAGGGAAAATGTCATTTTTTTGGCATTATAAATGCAATTATTGCTGCAGCAGTACAGATTTGCCATTTTACAGGTAGACTAAGGGGACCTCCCCAGGTACTATATTGAAATAAATGTTTCATTTTTATGCTTTCACTTTAAGCATCAATAAATCTCTGCTCATTTAAAAATTACGTTTTTTACAAACTTTTTTTCATTGATACATGTCCCCCAGGGCAGTACCCAGACCCCAATAACCATTGTATGCCTAATTACTTGCATATAAGCCTTCAAAATGGGCACTTTAGATTTTCCAGTTCGGGTCCCATAGACTTCAATGGGGTTTGTTATTCAGTTCCGAACTTTCAAGATGTTCAAAAGTTCTGGTACGAACCGAACAGGGGGTCATTCGGCCCATCCCTACTGACAGGTATCAGATTTTTAGGGGGACCACATAATACATAAATGTTTAGCCTGTAGCATCAGCAGCAGACATTTTGTAGTAATCTGTAATCCATGACTGGTTCTTTTTGATGAATGTGAGCTGGTCCACTCTGACCGAGGACACACGTATTTGTAAAAAAAAAAAACTTCCAGCACTCTGAAGACTCTCTCAGATAGTATTCTGGCTGCAAAGAATCTACAGTGCATACTGAGCAAGATTCAGGGAATTGTAAAGCCTGGATACTCAGTAGTACATGGGGTCTTCACATAGTTTCTTCATCAGCCCTGGAACCAGTATATTCATTAATCATATGGTTTAGGCACTGCCTGAAAGTGATGCATTTTGGGATTCCTCTGGGATAGCAGGTCTGGACCATTTTACCCATGTATTGGGTATCTAATAGGGGGCTAACAATTACAGGTACCCACCTTTGATGACCCGAGTCCTAGTGCCCTTGCACAGGAATTTATGCATGAAAGCCCCATTTCCCACAAACTGTCTACAGCAGCGTCCCCCCCAGGTCCTTGGTGTCATGAAGTACAACACTGTCCTCAATAATCTCACTCCACCCATGTACAGCACTCAGGGCTAGGGAGGGGTGAAATGTTCCCCTTGAGGTCTGACCCGTTTACTCCTGTTCATTCCCTGCAGCACCACAACTTCTTAATTCCCCTTGTTTTCCACCTCAGTATCCTGTTGCCTCTGTTTCACAAAGATAGAGGTAGATGGCAAGTTTCCCTGTTGGCTCTGGGAAAGTGACAGGTCCTTCTTTTCCTCCTGCTGCTATGTCCCCAGTGCCTGGTCAATGGTGCCATGCAGTGTGTTCTCCAGGCTGAATACAAGAAGGACTATGAAAAGAACAAACAGGAGGGTGCAAACACCTAGAGCATTACCAGCGATTTATTCATCATAAAACAAAATCTATGCCAAATGGGTACCCAAAAAAGTGGACGATAAAGTAGCAGTAAAACCACAAGATGTCAAAAGTGTGGGAATCAGGTGTCAACATGCAACCCCACAGAGCTGGCAAGCTGGCACATTTCGGGAGCACCACCTTCCTCAGAACTAAGCTAACATAAACCTAAAGAGGGACTATAACACCAATCCCTGGCTTGCTGTGGCACACCATGTTGGTCTCTTACTCACAATAGTGCTGAAATGCTACTTGCATTCTGAATTATGAGATCCTGATTATGACATGGTAAGAGGAACCTCAGTTACACAGAACATGTCCCTGTCCAGTGATCTATTTGACAAAGCACATCACAGTTTAAATACATTTATAAAAAAACAGAGGTCACATAAATGGCATTACCTTAATAAAAAGTGAATGCATTAATAGATAGGAAGATACAAATCTGTTAGACACCAAACTCACCTAATTTACAAATCCAGAAGGCTGCTAAGACACATTAGACTTTCAAAGAGAAATATGCATACAATCCATAACATATTTGGTATCTAGCAAATTGTAATTTCATTATTTTAAATAATATCTTGGTTGTCAGAATGTAAAGCCCTGTCATGTGGAATTATATATGTATTTATATATATTTATTGAAGCCACTTTACAAATCAATTTTACAATTTCTCTCTCTATCTAATGGGCCTTCATATAATACTAAATATAAATTATTTGAATTAACATTTATTTCCTAAATGTTTCATAAAAGAAAAAATCTCCCATTGTTTTACTTTCATGCCAACGTAGAAGGAGATAACACAAAGAAACTGTAAGGTCAAAGGATAGTAATGAGCAAAATCATCAGGGACCACCCAGGCATCTTTTAGTGCTGATTAATGTAATCAATCCAGAGTTCTGTATTACAGAGAAATTGAACCACTGAAGTCTACTCAATGAAAGAGTTACTCTTATTACAGAATGGGTATTAAGAGCCAAGCACTTGTGGAGATGCTTCAGAATAAATTAGTTCTTTTCAGGCGATGAAATACAAAGTAATTTGCCAGCTAAATACACTGCTGATGTAGAGGTACCTGCTGTGCTTAAGGTAAGAATAGGAAGAAGAATTTATTTTATGTGTGAAATTCTTGAATAATCCTGGATAACTATATTATTTAAGTTTTACTGTGAGAGCCCTATTTACATATTTACTCATGAATGGAACTGTTTCCTCTAGATCTTAATAGGAAGTAAGCTGCTAAAACTATAAGGGCCCATTCTCATATATCCAGTCCATTGTCGTGTTTTATTGCATGGGTTTATGCACACAATGCATTCTTTACCATGCATTGCCCTAAGTTAGTCAGTTAATTTGACCACAATGGACCACAACAGCCATAGACCAATTTTCTACCACAGCACACCGTAATGCATTGTATTGCATTATTGTTACAATGCAAATCAGGTACATTCCTTTGGTACACTGAGGTGGCATTGTAAATGAATAGTATTGCAATGCATGAATGCTATGCATCAGTGTAAATAGGTGTAAATTCAAGTTACAAAATGTATTTGGTCAATAGACATTCTACCCCTTGGCTGCTATGCAGACAATAGTTTCTCTAAAATGAAAACCTATTTAATGTTACAAATGTGTAGTGCAACGTTTTATATGAGACACTAATTGTATTGTGTATAATTAGTAGTTGGTTTGTACTGACTTTTTCATATGATCCAAAAGTACCGTATTTATCGGCGTATAACACGCACAGGCGTATAACACGCACATTCATTTTAAGAGGGAAGTTTCAGGAAAAAAAACTTAAATTTTAAATAAGGAACTTTGAAGCAAAATAGGGGTCAGTGCCCATCTGCAGCCTCACCATTGCCATCAGTGCAGCCTGATCAATGCCTATCTGCAGCCTCACAAGTGCCATCAATGCAGCCCCATCAGTCTACATCAATGCAGCCTCACCATTGCCTTCAGTGCAGCAGCCTCACCATTGCCATCAGTGCAGCCTGATCGATGCCCATCTGCAGCCTAGAGGGGACAGGGAGGGGGGCGGGGCGAGCGCCGACAGATTACATACAGTGAGAATCTCCTATGATAGACAGAACAGTGGTCCAATGGCGGCCCAGGAGACAGGACTTCCTATTACAAAGGCCGCCAAGTAAACAGGAGATTCTCAGTGTATGTAATCTGATGGCGCTCGCCCCGCCCTCCTCCCTGTCCCCTTCCAGGCAGCAAAAATTAAAGTATTGGCATATAACACGCACACGATATTTGCACCCGATTTTCATGGTGAAAAAGTGAGTGTTATACGCCAATAAATACAGTATATTGGTAGTTACATTGGCATTGGTTTTCTTGTGTATAACTGTGACATGGAATATTACTTTTAAGCTCACTTTACAGTAGGGACTAATTTAAATGTAAAGCACTGCCTAATGTTTTAGTACAATATGCTGTAAATCAACAAAATACATTCTAGAGAGTTATATGTGGTGCATTAATGGGGTACATAAACAAACAGGGATTCTTTAGTTTTTGTTTTTGGATTAACTCTTGTGAACTTTCCTGTATATATGTATAGCACTAGTTCTAGAAATAACATATACATGCACAATGTTAAATCTGAATTACAGTTATATATAGCACCCTCTACCTAAAGATAGGTGCTACAATAGGATTTTGCTAGTTCAGGGCTCAAGTGCAGGTAAATTTAGCCAGGCCTGTGCTTTAGGCTAGGCCTGGTTGTTTTGATTTGGAACTGGGAGTGTTCAGTATAGTGCCTCCCCTGCTTTCAGATTGATGGTTCTGGAATGGGGGTTGGACCTGAAGTCTGAGTGGCAGGCAGCTCATGTGAGGAGCCCTGAACAATTATCTTTTGGTATTGCCAGGGGGCAGGCCTCCCATATAAGCTGGGGTCACATGCTGCCAGGGAGGAGTCTGGAGTAAAGGAAAGACAGCATGGAGTAGTGAGGTGCTGTTCCGGGCATCCCCATGCGGGGATGCACCGAGCGTGGAGGAGGGATGGAGGAACCACAGAGAAGGAGTCTTAGATAAAGATCTTCGTCTTTAAAAGAGTATCAAGCTGCTGTGACCGGGGAACACAGGACTTGAATGCTGGACAAGATCAGAACAGAAGAAGTAGCAGTAAAGCAGAAGAGAGTAGAGCAGCATTCTGTGACCGGGGACACAGAACGGTGAAGTAACCAAAGGTCAGTGTACAGAACAAAAGAAGTTATCAAGAACAGTGTAGAATGCTGTGGCTGGGGAACACAGCATTGATAGCAAAGGACTGGCTGCAGTAATCTGTCTATTGCCATGTGTCAGGCCGTCAGGGGGAGATACTGTGCTATCTCTGGTCTGGTTAGCACATTGGTAATATCTTCCAAAGACTGTGTGGCTGTCTAACTCATTTATCCATCGGAGAGAGGTTGTGTTAGGCTTCTAGATCTTTGACTCTCGGAAACCGTCATAGTCTGCAAGGTGGAATTATTCAGAGTGATTCTTCTTTGTTAAAATTGGAAGTGAAGAAGTAGTTTCAATAACTTGCGAAGAATATTAGATGTGCAACAACATTCAAGCCAAGGCTATTCAGTATTGTAGTACAATACACTAACTTTTATGGGCATCTCATATCACCCCTTTTGTTTTACCCAAGTTGTATCCTACAAATAAACGCAACAAAACCAAGCATTCATTGTTGATCCCTTTGGAATCTGAGAATTGCTGTTTCAATTTTTATTTTGCACAATATTTGTGCAGCGGTTTAATAAACACAAATTTTCAGGAAAAAATACACCTTAATAAGTTTTAGGGAGCACAATTTAATACCCACTTTCTTGTTCATACATCACGGGACACAGAGACTTTGATAATTACTTAGTGGGTTAGTAGGTTAGATAGTCACCATCAGGTGATTGGACACTGGCAACCCTAATTACAAGGCAAAATCCTCCCTTATATGACCCCTTCCATATGGAGAGTACCTCAGTTTTTTCGCCAGTGTCTAAGGTGGTTGGTCATGCTAAAGATGTGCTAAGAAGAAAGCTCTGCTTGATGGTCTCTATGGGGGCCTAGGAGCTATACAACCGGTTCCATACCTCGGGCCAATAAATACGCCTAAGATGGATGGTACCTGGGCCTCGCAAAAGAAGAAACAAGGTTTTGCCTGTATTGTCTCTCTTTGAGGACTGGGCTCTGGGATCCAGCGCTTTGGAGCACAATTTAAGTTGCGCAAAAAGTTTTTTTCTGGCAGAGTCTTCTGCAGGTCCAGGGAAGAGGATCCTGTGAGTAGGAACCCAGAACCCTGAAGGTTGGCACAACGCTACCAACCGTGATGGGGGAAGGTTGGATCTGTCTGTTTATCAGCAGTTCCTGCGGCGGGGATAAGGTAAGTGACGACAATCCTAATGTATACACAGATGGATTATCTTCTTTTGAGTAGTTTGCATGTTGCATGACCGCCGCCATGACAGTCCTGGGCGCGCTTTTACGGGGGTTTTCGGCATGCATGGCGTACCAGTGCGCAGGCGCAAAGTGGCTAGGTTTACAGCCCAGTACGCCAGAGCTCCTGTAAGCAGTGGGACACAGAGCTGTGGGCAGTAAGCATCTCAGTGGATTCGGATCCAGGCATACCTAAGACACCTACTCGGCATCAGGTTGTGCAGACTAAGCTAATGTTTACATTGTAAAACTAGGCACAACAGTGGTTGCATTTGTACTAGTACCTCTACTTTGCAGCTTAGGACTATGTTTCCTTATAAGAGGGCTTCAGGCGGAGGTAAAAGAGGCACTAAGAAATCACTGCCTACTTCTAGGGGTTCTGGGCATGCCTGCAGGATTCCATCCCCCCCTGAAAGACTGGAGGCAGCCTCACAGGATGAGTCTGAGCCCCTGTCAAGCTTTGCAGCCTCTCTCAATGTTACAGTCCCTGTATATGTCACTGAAAACACTATGAAGGCTGCATTGGATGGTTTAGAAGGAAGGATTATTACTTTTATCACAGCTTCCTTAAGGAGTAACAGAAAAAGATGTAGATCCCCTTCCTCTGCTCTGGGTTCCCTATCAGATGAGCATTCTGATAATGATGAACTATCCCTATCCAGGGACGGGGATCAGGAGCAGTCGGATGATTCAGGGGAAGAGGAGAAGCTCTCTTCTGCCTCCCAGGCCCTCAAATTACAGGTACAATATTATACTGAGTTGGTGCATACTATATATAAATTGCCATCTGCTGAGGCTGCCATATCCTCTGTTTCCTCCTTGGGTTCTCGGAAATCCCACAGTCTGCGTATACCTTCCCAATTCATCCCTTGGAGAAATTGTTGTATGATGACTGGGGTCATCCCGATAAACTATTTTCTCCTCCTAAGAGGTTTTCCATGCTTCATCCGGTGGAGGAAAAGTTCACCAAAAATGGGGGGTGCCAGCAATAGATGCGGCTATTTTTTGTGTGAATAAAAGCCTGACCTGTCCTGTGTACAATGCTCAGGGGTTCAAAGATCCAACTGATAAGAAGCTGGAAACTTTATTTAAAACTTCCTTTTCTATGGCTGGCGCTGTAGTCCAGTCTGCGGTCGCAGCAATTGGCATGTGCCAGTTCCTCAAGGAACAAATGAAACAGGTGCTTAACCTCCTCTCCGCTGAGGAGGGCGAGGTTTTTGCAGACCTTCCTAAGGCCTTGTGTTTTACAGTTGAAGCCATTATTGATTCTGTTCAGCAAGCATCCCGCCTTCCCCTCCTGCTGATACACATGGGCAGGGCCCTTTGGCTTAAACATTGGGCAGCTGAAGCTTCGTGCAAAAAATATTTGACTGGGTTCCCGTTTTATGGAGAACGCCTGTTTGGGGATGATCTGGACAAATATATCCAGAGGATTACCAGGGGTAAGACCATGTTGTTACTGGTTAAAAAGAAGAATAAACGTCCCTCATTTAGACGTTCTCTGTCCCCAGCCCCTGGAGCTTCGACCTCCAGGCAGTGGCGATGGCCTCCCCAGTCCAATACTAGGAGAAAAGTCTAGGGCCAAGCCCAAGGGCAAAAGAGGTCTTGGGGTCCAAGATCTGTTAAACAGAACCCCAAAGCCTCCCTATGAAGGGGCGCCCCTGCTCGGCCGAGTGGGGGGAAAGCTGCTGCAGTTTGCAGGTGCCTGGTGGGAAGAGGTTCAAGACAAATGGGTGACCTCCATGGTGTCTCAGGGATACAAACTGAAGTTCCGGGAGTTTCCGCCATCTCGTTTCCTAAGTTCAAGAGTCGCCAAAGATCCAGAAAAAGAAGACCCTTGTTTCTGGCCTTAGAACCTTTACTATCCCAGGGGGTAATTATAGAAGTGACCCCAAAAGAGCAAGGCTCAGGGTTCTACTCAGACCTCTTTACGGTTCCAAAACCAAATGGGGATGTCAGACCTATTCTAGATCTAAAAGGCCTGAATCAGTTTTTAGACATTTGTTCTTTCTGAATGGAGTCAATCCGCTCAGTAGTTTCCACCATTCAGGGAGGAGAATTCTTGGCATCAATAGACATCAAGGATGCATATTTACATGTGCCAATATTTCCCGCTCACCAAAGATTTCTAAGGTTTGCGGTGGATCAGCGCCACTTCCAATTCATGGCCCTTCCGTTCGGTCTTGCTACAGCACCTCGAGTGTTCACAAAAATTCTAGCCCCACCCTTGGCAAAACTAAGGGCTCAGGCCATAACAGTGACAGCTCATCTGGATGATTTGCTACTTGTAGAACAGTCTGTAGCACGCTTAGACCGCAGTGTGCTCAGCACAGTAGAGTACTTAGAGTACCTAGGCTGCATCCTCAATCTAGAAAAGTCTTCCTTACAGCCCCTAAAAAGGCTGGAGTATTTGGGCATGGTCATAGACACAGTCCAAAGCAGAGTATTTTTACCCGGGTCAAAAGCCAAAGCCATAAAAGTCCCTCCATTCGACTAAGTATGAGACTATTGGGAAAATGGTGGCCTCTTTCGAGGCTGTTCCTTACGCCCAGTTTCACTCAAGGCCTCTGCAGAGCTGCATCCTCTCTGCCTGGAGCAAAAGAGTACAAGCCTTGGATCTTCCAATGTGCCTATCACCATGGGTACGCCAGAGCCTCAATTGGTGGTTGCTAACCAAGAATCTACTAAAAGGGAAAATCCTTTGTTCCAGTTACTTGGAAAGTGGTAACCACAGATGCCAGCCTAATAGGCTGGTGAGCAGTTCTGGAAGAAGCTTCCACCCAGGGAAGATGGTCCAGAGCTGAAAGGCTCTTGCCCATCAACTTTCTGGAGATTCGGGCAATTCGTCTAGCCCTCAGGGTTTGAACTTCCAGGTTGCAGGGTTGACCTGTCCGGATACAGTCTGACAATGCTACGGCAGTGGCCTATATCAATCACCAAGGGGGCACAAGGAGTCTGGATGCCCAAAAAGAGGTGAATCACATTTTGTTGTGGGCAGAAAGGCATGTTCCATGCCTACCTGCAGTCTTCATTCCAGGGGTAGAAAATTGGCAGGTGGAGTCACCAGCAGCTGTACCCAGGAGAATGGTCTCTTCACCCCAATATTTTTCAGGCCATATGTCGAAGATGGGGTACCCCGGACGTAAACCTGTTGGCTTCCAGGTTCAACAAGAAACTGAACAACTTTGTGTCAAGAACAAAGGATCCACTAGCACAAGGGTCAGTTGCCTTAACGATTCCATGGGATCAGTACACTCTGATCTATGCATTCCCTCCAGTTCCGCTTCTCCCGCGATTCCTGCGGAGAGTCAAGAGGGAAGGAAAACCACTAATTCTGGTGGCTCCGGCTTGGCCCAGGTGACCTTGGTATTCGGAGATCATAAAGGTGGCAAAAGGAAGACCTTGGGTTCTTCCGCTGCCCCAGATCTACTCTCACAGGGTCCAATATTCCATCCTGCCTTACGAAGTTTGAATTTGATTGTTTGGCAGTTGAGACCCACATTCTGAAGGGTCGTGGCCTCTCGGGGCCAGTCCTGTCCACTCTAGTTAATGCTAGGAAGCCTGCTTCCAGGCTCATCTACTACAGAATCTGGAGGGCATATGTTTCCTGGTGTGAATCTAGGGGGTGGCATCCTAGGAAGTATGCTATTAGCAGGATTCTTGCCTTTCTTCAATTAGGCGTACAAATGAAGCTGGCCTTGAGTACTTTTAAGGGCCAGATCTCGACCTTGTCAGTATTTTTTCAAAGTTTGCTTGCTTCTCATTCCCTCGTCCGGGCTTTTGTTCAGGGGGCTTTACGCTTGAATCTGCCGGTTAAGCCTCCTGTGTGCCCATGGGATTTGAATTTGATTTTGTCTGTTTTACAGGGACAACCTTTTGAACCATTGTACCATGCTTCTTTAGATCTTTTGACAAAAAAATAGTTTTTTCTGCATCTCTTTCTTGTAAAGAGCCATACTTGATTATTCACAAAGCCAGGGTGGTGTTGCGTCCTCACCCGACTTTTCTGCCTAAAGTGGTTTCAGAATTTCATCTGAATCAAGATGTGGTCCTACCGTCCATTTTTCCAGATCCGCAGTCCGGAGAAGTTGTTACACTCTTTAGATGTTGTAAGAGCAGTCAGTATATATCTGCAGGCAACCGCTCAGATACAAAAGACTGACTATCTATTTATTCTGCCAGAAGGCCCCAAAAAGGGCCAGGTAGCGTCGAAATCTACTATTTCTAGATGGATTTGACTGGTTATTGTTTAGGCTTATGGTGTAAAGAAGAAGATTCCTCATTTTCAGGTTAAAGCGCACTCAACTAGAGCAGTTAGTGCTTCATGGGCAGTGCATCACCAGGCCTCCATGGCTCAGTTCTACAAGACTGCAACTTGGTCTTCAGTCCATACATTCAATAGATTCTATCAGGTGGATGTAAGAGGGCATGAGGATGCCGCTTTCGGGCGCAGTGTGCTGCAGGCAGCAGTATAGTTCCTCTGGTCCATTGGCGGTCTATGTTTCTGATCTGTGTCTCCCTCCCCTCAATTTGGGCATTGCTATGGGACATCCCACTAACTAATTATCAAAGTCTCTGTGTCCTGTGATGTATGAACAAAAAAATAGGATTTTTAAATATAGCTTACCTGTAAAATCCTTTTCTTGGGAATACATCATGGGACCCAGAGCTCCCACCCCTCTTCAGGATTATACGTTGGGATACTTATTGCTTTGCTACAAAACTGAGGTACTCTCCGTATGGGAGGGGTTATATAGGGGAGGAACTTGCCTTGTAATTAGGGTTGCCAGTGTCCAATCACCTGATGGTGACTATCTAACCCACTAAGTAATTATCAAAGTCTGTGTCCTGTGATGTATTCCCAAGAAAATTATTTTACAGGTAAGCTGTATTTAAAAATCCTATTTTTTGGTAAAACATAAAAGATGATGTTTTGCTGAGTAAATACACACCTTACATGTCATCCGCTAAAATTTTGCACCCATGAAATGGCGTCAAACTACGGTATCCAAAAACTCTTCATAGGCAACACTTTAAAAGCTTTTAAAGGTTGCTAGTTTAGAGTTACAGAGGAGGTCTGGTGCTAGAATTATTGTTCTCGCTCCGACGTTCGTGGGGATACCTCACGTGTGGTGTGATTGCCATTTACATAAGTGTGCAGGACCTGTACCAAGGCACTTTAAATGTATTATTATTATTATTTATTTTATTTACATTTTTTTACACTGTACCTTTAGATTTTTTTCTTTGGTCAGCTTTATTGCTAGTGTTGAACAATACGCCTTGTGATAGCATGGGCTGTGACAGGTCCTCTTTATGGAGACATTTAGGGTCTATTAGACCCCAGACCTCTCTTTTAGACCTTCAAAGCATGTGATCAAAGTGAGATCGGTTTGATCAGATGCTTTCACAAGCCAGTAACGGCTTGTTTACATGAAAGCAAAACCGGAAGGAACAAAATTCTTGTTGCTTCCAATTTGTGACAACACATAGTGGGAGGAACAACATCAGTCCCTCTCACTGTATATCAGGAACCAGATGCCGCTATTCACATCCTTACTGGGCTCCCCTATATAGTTGCTAGGATTACTTTTAAAGTGTGCAGAATTGCCGGCTAAAAAAAAACAATACTGGGATCATGAGCTGCAGTCATGATCCCAGCATAACCACTTCAACCTGCTGCCATTTACAAATGGTGAAGGGACCGTAAGTGCTTAAACAAATAAATACATAAAGCAATGGCTTGGGTCATGTCCTGTAAATTATTATTTTTATATCCAGGTCATTAAATGGTGTTCTGTTTTTAATCCTAATATATATGCAATGCCATAGCACCTTAGACCCAATCTGTGCAGACACTAGGACAAATTTATGACTTGGCAGAACCCACAGGCAGCTAAACTCTTTTTTAAAGAGATAGATGCAGTATAAAAGCAGGGGGGGGGGAGAGCAGAGCTGCTTACCTAGAAGGGTAAGCAGCTCTGCTCCCCCCCCCCCTTTTTATATAACATTGTTATTGATACTATTGTATTTAGTGTTGTTACCATTCTTGTCAAGCGTATTGTTATTGATCACCTGTCAATCAAATTACAGATATCCTCCTGACAAAGCAGCATTAGACCGCAAAACTAGTTGAGATGCTATCCGTGATCAACTATTTCACTGTGATCTTCCCCGCTTGGGGATCATTATCTCGGTGATACACATGGATTGTTACCATGCTTTTAATTTGTATTTGATTTTTTCATTATGTGTTATTATTTTGTATTAATAAACTTTTATATAGTAGGTGAGGTTGAAAAAAGACACAAGTCCATCAAGTCCAACCTATGTGTGTGATTATATGTCAGTATTATATTAAATATCCCTGTATGTTGCAGTCGTTCAGGTGCTTATCTAATAGTTTCTTGAAACTACTGATGTCCCCTGCTGAGACCACCGCCTGTGGAAGGGAATTCCACATCCTTGCCTCTCTACTCTAAGTTTAAGGTTAAGGTTTTCTTCTAATTTTAATGAGTGGCCACGAGTCTTGTTAAAATCCCTTCTGCAAAAAAGTTTTATCCCTATTGTGGGGTCACCAATATGGCATTTGTATATTGAAATCATATCCCCTCTCAAGCGTCTCTTCTCCAGAGAGAATAATTTCAGTTCTCATAACCTTTCCTCATAACTAACATCCTCCAGACTCTTTATCAGCTTTGTTGCCCTTCTCTGTACGCGCTCCATTTCCAGTACATCCTTCCTGAGGACTGGTGCCCAGAACTGGACAGCATACTCTAGGTGCGGCCAGACCAGAGTCTTGTAGAGTGGGAAAATTATCGTTTTATCTCTGAAATTAATCCCCTTTTTAATGCATGCCAACATTCCGTTTGCTTTGTTAGCAGCAGCTTGACATTGCATGCCATTGCTGAGCCTATCATCTACTAGGACCCCCAGGTCCTTTTCCATCCTAGATTCCCCCAGAGGTTCTCCCCCCAGTGTATAATTTTCATTCATATTTTTGCCACCCAAATGCATTATTTTACATTTTTCTACAATGAACGTCATTTGCCATGTAGTTGCCCACCCCATTAATTTGTTCAGATCTTGGATTGGTCCCAGCACAGAACCCTGGGGGACCCCAATCCCCACCCCTGACGATTCTGAGTACTCCCTATTTATCACCACCCTCTGAACTCGGTCCATGCCAACGGACCTTATTTTGTACAGTAAACGTTTATGGAGAACTATGCCAAATGCTTTTGCAAAATCCATATACACCAGGTCTACAGGCCTTCCTTTATCTAAATGGCAACTCACCTCCTCATAGAAGGTTAATAGATTGGTTTGGCAAGAACGATTCTTCATGAATCCATGCTGATTACTGCTAATGATACCGTTCTTGTTACTAAAATCTTATATATAGTCCCTTATCATCCCCTCCAAGTGTTTACATACTATTGATGTTATGCTAACTGGTCTGTAATTCTCAGGGATTTATTTTGGGCCCTTTTTAAATATTGGTGCTACATTGGCTTTTCTCCAATCAGCCGGTACCATTCCAGTCAGTAGACTGTCAGCAAAAATTAGGAACAATGGTCTGGCAATTACTTGACTGAGTTTCCTAAGTACCCTCGGGTGCAAGCCACCTGGTCCTAGTGATTTATTAATGTTAAGTTTCCCCAAGTCTAATTTTAATTCTGTCCTCTGTTAACCATGGAGGTGCTTCCTGTGATGTGACATGAGGATAAACACTGCAGTTTTGGTTACTGAAGCCCGCGATTCCTTAGTGAAGACTGAGGAGAAGAATAAATTCAATACCTTGGCCATCTCCCAATCCTTTGTAATCAGATGTCCTTTCTCATTCTTTATGGGGCCAATATGGTCTGTCCTCCCTTTATCAATTAATTTTTCACATATTTGTCTATACATTTGAAATTACCCGCCTATACTTCACCAAGATAGTCCAATTGCCCCTGTTCTCTAAGGAGGCTTTGTTGGGGACCAAGCATCCGTTCCTGGATGATGGTACAAATGGTTTACATTTTCTTTATTATTTTATTGCTATAGAGGCTACCTCTATTTATTTATGTATACACAGACACTAATTGTAATTTAAAAAATCCAGAAATGGGGGAAATTAACCTTTAATTGGCATTTCAACCTGTGTGTGCCACCTTCTGTGTCTGTACCAAGGCCAAACATTCCAGGGTATGTAAACTTTTTATCAGAGGCATTTGTGTGATTTCTGTTATCATTATGATTTAAAAAGGATCCAAAAAAAACTATTTGATAATAAATGGCTTCATGTGATTGCTATCCTTAAATAAAACATCAGTCATATTTTCAATATTAATGCCAAAATTTCATAATTTCTGCCAGGGTATGCAAACTTTTTAGCACAACTGTACGTCATTACTTTGACGTTATATACAGGGGTTATGACAGTAGCTAGATGCCATAACCTGGTATATATTTTTAAACAGTGGGCAATCCTCTTTCCCATTAAATTTGTCTTGGCGGCGGATTTGGCCCGGGTTCACTTTTATGGGTAGCAGGAGAGGTGCCCCCTCTCCTCCCACCGCTTCCTGTTCCTTTTCTCGCTTACTGGAGCTATCGGTAGCGGTGGAAACTATCCAATCCCGTGGAGCAATGGGCAGGAAGTCGAGTGAGGGCACATCTTCAGGAGCTACATCGCTTCCACCTATTGCCCTAAAGGACCAATCTTTTTTATTAGTAAATGTAAAATTTAATTTTTTGTTTGTTTTTGCTTTTAAGTGTAAATGTGAGGTCTGAGGTCTTTTTGACCTCAGATCTCACAATAAAAAGGACCTGTCATGCTTATTTCTACTACAAGGGATGTTTACATTCCTTGTAATAAGAATATAAGTGATCAAAAAAAGTTTTTTTTTTTTTTAAAGAGACAGTGTAAAAATAGAAAATAAAAAGTAAAATAAATAAGAAAAAAGAAAAAAAAATGTAAAGCGCCTCATCCCTCCTTGTGTGCAGAAGTAAACGCATACGTAAATGGCACCCACATATGTAAATGGTGTTCAGACCATGTGAGGTATTGCCATTATCGTTAGAGCAAGAGCAATAATTCTAGCACTAAACCTCCTCTGTAAGTCCTCTGTAAACAGGTAATCTGTAAAAAATTTTAAACCATTGCCTATGGAGATTTTTAAGTACCGTAGTTTGTCGCCATTCCGCGTGCATGTGCAATTTTGAAGCATGACATGTTAGGTATCTATTTACTCGGCGTAACATCATCTTTCATATTATACAAAAAAATTGGGTTAACTGTTTAGTTTTTTTTTAATTAACAAAAGTGTATTTTTTCCCAAAAAATTGCATTTAAAACACTGCTGCGCAAATACAGTGTGACATAAAATATTGCAACGACCGCCATTTTATTTTCTGGGGTCTCTGCTAAAAGACAGCTTCAGCTCTGCTCCTGTGTGTGGTTTGAAGGGGGTGTGTCCCTTCCCTCCAATCACCTCTCAGCTCTCCTCACTTAGCTCTGCAGAGTGTAACTTCAGCTCTTCATCCCCTGCTTTCTGAAAGCTCAGACAATCTATGTAAGTTCTTGGATGAATGTCTGTAGAGAAGAGAGGGCTGCAGATAAAGAGGTACAACTTATGTAGAAGGATGTGTTACATCTGTGTATCACCAGAGGCTAGTCACTTCACTGGGTATATGTAAGAGTTTACAACCACTGTAAGCTATTTAACATTATTATATTTGGGCTAATAAAAGCTGATATCATATTAATTGACCTGCAGTATCAAGAATGTACTTGTAGGTATATAAACTATAAAGGCAGGCGTTCCAAAGTTTTCTTTGAAGTTTTTATATTTGCATATTTGTGTGTTTCTGTATTTTTTCTACAGTTACAGTTATCTCCTAAACTTCAGAAACATACTTGTAGGCAATGGCGTCCCTAGGGGGGGGGGGCAAAGGGGGCCCTGACCCTCCAACATTATGCTGTGCCCCACCATGTGCCCCCCCAATTAAAAGGAGTCTGACCGGGAGGACCACGTTGCTGCAGCGTGTGGGCGGGCCCAGAAGCCTGGCGAGGGAATGGTCCTGTGCTGTCTGTCCTACGGGAAGAAGCTGGACAACTGAGAAGATCCCAGGGGAGGACCCGTCATGGTCATGCGGAGTGCTGGTCTGGAGAGGGGCCTGGTGACTCAGTTGGAGGACATATCCTAAAGTTAACCTACCACATAGTACTGCCGGGTCGGCTTAAAGGTTCTAGTGCTGTGTTTGCTGTTCATCGTAAACCATTACATCCTGTAGCAGAGGATCGTATGGGTTTCTATTACATTCAAGTCTGTGGCAGAGACTTTTGTTCGTGCTGCGTACCGGTTGCTAGGTTAGTGAGAGAAACCTATCCGGGCAGCAAAGATTCAACTCTAAAAAGAGAGTACATTCACCTACAAGATTACAATTCATAATACTACATCAAGAAAAGGTATTTGAACTTCCCTGCAACTCTTCTTCTACCTCTTTCCTGCTACTTCCTTCAGTTACTGGTTATTAAAGCATTGGAAAAGATACTCAAGTGTCTGGTGTCTACACTGTCTGGCATTAAACTCAACGGGACCCTAGACCTGGTTCTGGTGAAATTGAGGTAACGAAGGTGACGGTAACAACCCGCTTAAAACCAGCAGCTCCACCGTGAGTTAATGCTACATATATATATATATATATACATATATATATATATATATATATATATATATATATATATATATATATATATATATATATATATATATATATATAATTGCATTTTATAGTTGCCCCCCTACTTTTGTCCCTGTCCCCCCATGTGCCCCCCCTAAATATGAAAGCTGGAGATGCCAGTGCTTGTAGTCTGATGTCTCTTTAGAAAATGTACCTTTTTGTATACAATACATATCTATGCAAATATGGTAGGAGGCATTAGGTTGTGAACACAACAAAAGGAGGTTTCTTGATCAATGTAGAACTTAAATAGGTGGTGCACATGTAAACATTAACTGAATAAAGAACAAGCTTACGTGGGAGTTACCCCGATGCTTTAGAAAAATCTCAGTGGGGAAACAGATGGCATATAAAACTTGACAGAATTAAACATTTCCCCACTCTAAAGATAAAACAACAAAGTTTTGCCTGAAATTAGGCTTTAAAGTGTAGCATTTAACATACTGTGAAAAAAAAATATCAGTCTCTAGAGCTTTCAGCTTCCATGAAGAATTTAAACAAGTTTTGTCACTAATAATTTAAAATGTTTAGATTGGCTGTAAATGGTTGCAAAATAAGCATGCTTAATTGTGAAAAACAGCAATTAAATTAGACAAAAATGCATATAAATAATCATATAATTACAAACAGACTTCCAAAGATAACCTAACATGAGATGCAAGTACAAACATTGATGCAATTCAAAAAAGAAAAACTGATGCTAATGGAAATATTATTTTTTCATGAAGTGTATGGATGCAGATACACAAAGGTGGTTTAGGCTAGGGCTAGGGCCGTGATGTCCAACTTAAAACGGTCAAAGGGCCACATTTGTATCCAGTTGAGTAGAGGTCCGCATCCAACTCAACCTCTTGCCATACCTTGTCCACAGTACAGTATAAGAAGCTTTGTGGCAGTGCCATGACAAGGCAGGTGAGAATGCCAAGGTGCACAAATCCCTCCTCACCCCCATTCTCCATCCCGCCCCCCCCCTCCCATTAGTTTTATACAGTGCCTTGAAAAAGTCTTATATAGTGCCTTGAAAAAGTCTTACACAGTGCCTTTAAAAAGTATTCATATCCCTTGAAATTTTCCACATTTTGTCATGTTACAACCAAAAAACGTAAATGTATTTTATTGGGATTTTATGTAACAATACAAAATGGCACATAATTGTGAAGTAGAAGGAAAATGATAAATGGTTTTCAACATTTTTTACCAATAAAAATGTGAAAAGTGTGGCGTGCATTTGTATTCAGCCCCCCTGAGTCAATATTTTGTAGAACCACCTTTCCCTGCAATTACAGCTGCAAGTCTTTTTGGGGATCTAGAGAATGACATTTTTGCCCATTCTTCTTTACAAAATAGTTCAAGCTCTGTCAGACTGGATGGAGAGAGCGTCTGTGAAAAGCAATTTTCAAGTATATATATATTTTCACATACAGTATCTCACAAAAGTGAGTACACCGCTCACATTTTTGTAAATGTTTTATTATATCTTTTCATGTGACAACACTGAAGAAATTACGCTTTGCTACAATGTAAAGTAGTGAGTGTACAACTTGTATAACAGTGTAAATTTGCTATCCCATCAAAATAACTCAACACATAGCTATTAATGTCCAAACAGCTGGCAACAAAAGTGAGTATACCCTAAGTGAAAATGTCTAAATTGGGCCCAATTAGCCATTTTCCCTCCCCAGTGTCATGTGACTCATTAGTGTTACAAGGTCTCAGGTGTGAATGGGGAGCAGGTGTGTTAAATTTGGTGTTATCGCTCTCACTCTCTCATACTGGTCACTGGAAGTTCAACATGGCACCTCATGGCAAAGAACTCTCTGAGAATCTGAAAAAAAAATTGTTACTCTACATAGAGATGGCCTAGGCTATAAAAAGATTGCCAAGACCCTGAAACTTACCTGCAGCAAGGTGGCCACGACCATACAGTGGTTTAACAGGACAGGTTACACTCAGGACATGCCTCGCCATGGTCGACCAAAAAAGTTGAGTGCAAATGTTCAGCGTCATATCCAGAGGTTATCTTTGGGAAATAGACATATGAGTTCTGCCAGCATTGCTGCAGAGGTTGAAGAGGTGGGGAGTCAGCCTGTCAGTGCTCAGATCATACGCCGCACCCTGCATAAAATTGATCTGCATGACTGTCGTCTCAGAAGGAAGACACTTCTAAAGATGATGTGCAAGAAAGCCCGCAAACAGTTTGCTGAAGACAAGCAGACTAAGCACATGGGTTACTGGAACCATGTCCTGTGGTCTGATGAGACCAAGATAAACATATTTGGTTCAGATGGTGTCAAGCGTGTGTGGCAGCAACCAGGTGAGGAGTATAAAGACAAGTGTGTCTTGCCTATAGTCAAGCATGGTGGTGGGAGTGTCATGGTCTGGGGCTGCATGAGTGCTGCCGGCATTGGGGAGCTACAGTTCATTGAGGGAACCATGAATGCTAACATGTACTGTGACATACTAAAGCCGAGCATGATCCCCTCCCTTCAGAGACTGGGCTGCAGGGCAGTATTCCAACATGATAACGACCCCAAACACACCTCCAAGATGACCACTGCCTTGCTAAAGAATCTGAGGGTAAAGGTGATGAACTGGCCAAGCATTTCTCCAGACCTACACCCTATTGAGCATCTGTGGGGCATCCTCAAATGAAAGGTGGAGGAGCGTAATGTCTCTAACATCCACCAGCTCCGTGATGTCGTCATGGAGGCGTGGAAGAGGACTCCAGGGACATCCTGTGAAGCTCTGGTGAGTAACATGCCCATGAGGGTTAAGGCAGTGCTGGAAAATAATGGTGGCCACACAAAATATTGACACTTTGGTCCCAATTTGGACATTTTCATTTAGGGTGTACTTACTTTTGTTGCCAGCGGTTTGGACAATAATAGCTGTGTGTTGAGTTATTTTGAGGGGATAGCAAATTTACACTGTTATACAAGTTGTACACTCATTACTTTACATTGTAGCAAAGCGTCATTTCTTCAGTGTTGTCACATGAAAAGATATAATAAAACATTTACAAAAATGTGAGGGGTGTACTCACTTTTGTGAGATACTGTATGTGAAAGTATATATATATACTTGAAAATTGCTTTTCACAGACGCTCTCTCCATCCAATCTGACAGAGCTTGAACTATTTTGTAAAGAAGAATGGGCAAAAATGTAATTCTCTAGATATAATAAAATATTTACAAAAATGTGAGGGCCGTACTCACTTTTGTGAGATACTGTATAATTTTCAAGTCTTGCCACAGATTCTCAATTGGATTTAGGTCTGGACTTTGACTGGACTATCCTGACACATGAATATTCTTTGATCTAAACCATTCCTTTGTAGCTGTGGCTGAATGTTTTCTTCTAAGATTGCCCTGTATTTGGCTCCATCCATCTTCCCACCCACTCTGACCAGCTTCCCTGTCCCTCCTTAAGAAAAGCATCCCCACAACATGATGCTGCCACCACCATGTTTAACGGTGGGGATGCATTCAGGGTGATGTGCAGTGTTAGTTTTCCGCCACACATAACATTATGTTTTTAGGCTAAAAATTTAAATTTTGGTTTCATCTGACCAAAACACCTTCTTTCACTTGTTTGCTGTGTCCCTCACATAGCTTCTTGCAAACTGCAAACAGGACCTCTTATGGCTTTCTTTCAACAATGGTGTTCTTCTTGCCACTCTTCCATAAAGGCCAGATTTGTGGAGTGCATGACTAATAGTTGTCCTGTGGAAAGAATCTCCCACCTGAGTTGTGGATCTCTGCAGCTCCTCCAGAGTTACCATGGGCCTCTTGGCTGCTTCTCTGATTAATGCTCTCCTTGTCCGGTCTGTCAGTTTAGGTGGGCGGCCATGTCTTGGGGGGTTTGCAGTTGTGCCATACTCTTTCCATTTTTGGATGATGGATTGAACAGTGCTCTGTGAGATGTTCAATGCTTGGGATATTTTTTCATAACCTATCCCTGCTTTAAACTTTTCCACAACTTTTTCCCTGACCTGCCTAGTGTGTTCCTTGGCCTTCATGATGCTGTTTGTTTTAATATAATCTCCTGCAGTCCTTTGAGATCCCTCCTCCTGTATGAGGGGGGATCTAACACATCCCTAAAAATGGATATTTTGGCCATGCTCTCGGTCCAGCACTTTAACACTATCACCCACACCCCCGGCAGAATCGAAGGCTTATTAGATTACAAAAAGGTATGTATTTTGTGGTCAATATATGAGCAACCACTGCTTACCTCTTTGAAATGCTGACAAGGAAGCGTGATGATGCATTTTGAAATAACTTTCTAATTTTTTCCATATGTCTATGAGTTTTGAAGGCATGCAGACCCAATAAGGAGTTCATTTTTTTTTTCTGAAATAGCATTGGAGGTGTTTTTGTTATTCTGGTAGGTTAGATGCTTAGCAAAAAGTAGAGTCTGATTCAATATGAGCCAGAGTCTGACCATAAATAAAGGGTATTGTGTTTTTTTTAGGTTGTGAGCTTCTACTTAATACCAAGATTTCATGTGGGGAAATAATAAATCTGGAGCCCTCTTATTAAACCACTAAATGAAATGTACATTATACGCTGCACAATGGTGAATTTCTACACTGTATATAGCTCTGCATTGTGCTGAGGCCTCTTAAATGAAATAAGTTCAGCACATCTTAGTGAGATGTGTCTGATATTTAGAGAAAGGTTCCCCCCAGGAATCTGTGGCACTGAAAGCATTCAGGAAAGAACAAACTGATAAATTAATACTGCCTACCTGGAGGAAAATTGTTGAAGGTTGAAAACAGAAAAAGGCTATAAAAATACTTCTCCTTTGCATAATATGCAGTTGTGTAATATACATCTTTTTGCTGCATGAGAGGTACATAGGAAGTGTGCCTATATTATACATTTTCTGGCTAAGCGGGATACCAAAGCAGGCTGGAAAAAAAATATTATCTAGAAAGCTTGAAGCAAACTTTTTATGCTCTTGCTGACACATTTTTAATGGTTTTAAGACTATGGGAGTGCTTTAAACGTGCAGTGGTCAGGAGGAGTATGTTATATATAGCGCAGTGCAATAGTTGGCAGCACATAAGGTACGGAGTGCAGGGGCTAGGGGTGCTCAAAACACAGGGCACAGAGGTCAGCAGAGCAAAACACAGAGTGCAGCTGTCAGAAGTGTGTAAGGCACTGAGCCCAGGGTAAGAGTGCATAACATAAAGTGAGGTAGTCAGGCGTGCATAAGGCATAGAGCACATAGGTTAGAAGTGTGTAACACAGAGTACAGATTCGGGAGGTATAAGGCACAGAGCATAGGAGTCAGCAGTATGTAATGCACAGTAGTACAGGGATCAGTAAATACAGAAGGCACAATGTGCGGGGGTCAGGTGTGCATAATGCACAGAGAACAGGGGTCAGGGGTGCATATGGTACAGAGTGCAGGGGTCAAGAGTATGTAATGCAGAGTGCAGGTCCAGTGTGCATAGGGAGCAGAATGCTGGAATCAGGAGTCTGTAACACAGAGTGCAGGGGTCAGGAGTGCAAAATATACAGAGTGCTGGGGTCAGGAGTGCATAGCACAGAGTGTAGGAATCAGGAGTGTGTTATGCACAGAAATCAGTGGTCAGGCGTGTGTAATGCTCAGAGGGCAGGGGTCAGGAGAAAGTAATGCATGGAGTGCAGGGGTCAGGACTACATAGCATTTGAGTGCAGGGGTCAGGAGTTTGTAACGCTGAGTGTAATGGTCAGGACTGTGTAACCCATACAGCATCGATATCTCCCTCTCTCCCTCTCTCCCTCTCCCTTCCTGTCATTTCTGTGGTCTGTGTGAAGCTGATCCTCTCCCCACCCCTCTCCTCCTGAAACTAACAGCAGAAAAATGTAAACCCCTCCCACTGGAGTCACTCTGTTTGGGAGAAAGATCCAAGAAAACCATGTGCTTGCTCAGAAGCACTGCTGTCAAAAGGTATTTAGAAATTATATTGCACATTTTGTCCTTACACATATATGGATTGTTCAAATGCACTGAGTGACCCAATGCAGAATAAAAAAGGGAAAAAAAGAGTCTGAGAAGATAACACAATAAGGGCAATTTTATACTAGAACAGACAGCTGCCAGAGCGTTTTACCTCTCTGGTAGGTGTCCGTTTCTGACAGCGGTAGAGGGCAGTGTGGTGAAAGCAAATGTATGCTTCGTTCATGACTGCTTTACAGTGCCATGTGTTTCTGTACAGCATGCTGAGATAAAATGCAGTATGTCTGCAGCGCAGCTCTTGGCTGCGTTGCATTGGAGCCACTGGGCTCGGGTTCAGGTAAGAAAAAGGGGGGCTCTGGGGGCAGCTGCAGCAAAGAAGGTTTTTCGCCTTAAAGGGGTTGTAAAGGTTTGTGTTTTTTTCACCCTAATACATCCTATGCATTAAGGTGAAAAAACACCTTGCACTCTCCGCCCCCCCCCTCCCCCCGAACCCCCGTTTTACTTACATGAACCCTGAATCTCTGTGAGCGCGATCCCCCAGCTCTTGTGGGCTCTTCATTGGATGATTTATAGCAGCGCAGCCATTGGCTCCCACTGCTGTCAATCAAATCAATGATGCAGCGTGCCGGGGGCGGGGCCGAGTGTATCACATGGGAGCACGCCCACAAGCTAACCCCCTTGGGAGAGCGTTTCCCAGAGGGGGGTTAGCTCTTGCGGGGAGGAGCCGAGACAGCCGCCGAGGGACCCCAGAAGACGAGGATCGGGGCCACTCTGTGCAAAACGAACTGCACAGTGGAGGTAAGTATGATATGCTTGTTATTCTTAAAAAAAAAAATTAAACCTTTACAACCCCTTTAATGGATAGAATCCATCAAGGTGAAAAACCATGAGACTTTACAATCCCTTTAAAAAAAAACCTCCTGCCTTTACAACCACTTTAATGTGTGCTGCAGCATAAAAAAAGATGAAAATTGCTATGCATATTGTAACTTTGCTTTGACCTGGGAAAAGTTGCTTCTACGCTGTCACAACAAATAAATGGGGAGTCAAATTATGACCTGTAAAGGCAGGAACTTTATTAATTTTCCTAAAGCAATTAAGAAATAAACATGCTTAAATTACAATAATTTCATCAATTTGGTTGCTGCTTTACAGATAACTAGATGTAGACATTTAAACCTAACCATTCTTTACACAAGGATAGGTTTGCTCAGAGCATATATGGTATGAAATAATCCGCAAAAGCTTAAAAAACAGCAGGTCACATTATTTTCTCAGATCCAAGCGCCAGCTGAATAGGAAAAGCCACAAACTAAATTGTTCTTCTAAGCACTGATGTCATCTGAGCAGGATAAAATAAACTCTTTGAACTGCTTAATTTAGAAACTTGCACACAGGGATGCCCTAAATTATCTTACTATGAGGTAGCACATAACAATAAAAACTCATATGCTTGTGGATAAGCTTTCAGCTTTTTGCTAATGAGCTATAAGCTGGGTACAAATGTCACAATCAATTAATCTGTAAAACTCTCAACATGATGCTCCCAGCCAGGTTGGTTGGAGGTGATTTATTGTGAATATAAAATAACTGGTTTATTTTGGGCTTTAGTCACAAAGTGTACCTATCAAGACATATTAATATGGGAAGCACAGTATGTAATAACCAATATGACTGCACCAAGCGCATATATTATTTGTTTTGTAAAACATTAACACCTGTTGATTATCTACACTAAATTGATTGTAATCATATTTGTATCAGTGAAACATTGTTTTATCCACGCAGGGCAAAGCAACATGGTACCCCCTCCTGCTGGTTATACATAGCTTACCTTCATTCCTCAGCTGCTCCATTCAATCATGTGAGAAAAAAAAGAAGCCAAGTGAAAGCTCTAAATTGACCTTAATTCTGGACCATGTTCCCTCTCTCACATTACAGTGTTGGTGCTTGGTGATTGACCATTCCCGCACGCAGCAGTGCATTGTGGGAGAAAGAGGATTACATTTAAAAAAATGTGATTATGTGCAGCTGGAGGGAAGAGGTAGATAGGTAAGCAAACAAACCTGTTTTGCCCTTTAAGCACTAATTAACTTAAAAAAAAAAAATGATACCCAAACAAACCCAAACTCCGCCTCGTCATCATGTGGTGGGACGTCAGGACACATTGGAAGTGAGATCGAGGGTACATGCTTCTTAAGTAGCTTGTATTCGTTTGATTGCTAATACATCTAAATGCACTAGACATTGTGCACATGTAAATGTTAGTGCTTTTAAAGGTTTTTTTAAATGCATTGAAAGTTTTATATGTTGCACTACGATGGTTCCTTTTATGTTCTTTTGAGTACTCAATCTCCCTTTTGAGAGGAGTGGAATTATGGAGAGCCGTGACCTTTTGAGTTGTCATCTTTAAGAGTCTATCTACATTACAACCTGCGGCCATTCCATATGTTGGTCCCAATATAGAAGGGCAAAGCGCTTATGACCTACGAGTTATATAGGTCTGTGGATGGAGGTGAGTTATTGGTGGGGGAGTCACATGGGTGCCTGCAACAAATTTTTTTGTTTGCACTTTTAAAGAAGGTTGCACAGTGGGGACAGTTATAACATTTACATGCACCAAGTTATAAGGAGATGATATGCAGATTTGAACTTTTATATAGTTACATAATTACATAGTAGGTGAGCTTGAAAAAAGTCCATCAAGTCCAACCTATGTGTGTGATTTTATGTCAGTATTACATTGTAAATCCCTGTTTGTTGCAGTCGTTCAGGTGCTTATCTAATAGTTTTTTGAAACTATCGATGCTCCCTTCCATCGCCTGTGGAAGGGAATTTCACATCCTTGCGGCTCTTACAGTAAAGAACCCTCTACGCACTTTGAGGTTAAACTTTTTTTCTTCTAATTTTAGTGAGTGGCCACGTGTCTTATTAAACTCCCTTCCGCAAAAAAGTTTTATCCCTATTGTGGGGTCACCAGTATTTGTAAATTGAAATCATATCCCCTCTCAAGCGTCTCTTCTCCAGAGAGAATAAGTTCAGTGCTCGCAACCTTTCTTCATAACTAATATGCTCCAGTCCCTTTATTAGCTTTGTTGCCCTTCTTTGTACTCGTTTAATTTCCAGTACATCCTTCCTGAGGACCAGTGCCGAGAACTGGACAGCATACTCTAGGTGCAGCCGGACCAGAGTCTTGTAGAGTTGAAGAATTATCGCTTTATCCCTGGAGTTAATCCCCTTATTAATGCATGCCAATATTCTCTTTGCTTTGTTAGCAGCAGCTTGGCATTGTATGCCATTGCTGAGCCTATCATCTACTAGGACCCCCATCCTAGATTCTGCCAGAGGTTCACCCCCTAGTGAGTAGATTGCACTCATAGTTTTGCCACGCAAATGCATTATTTTACATTTTTCTACATTAAACCTCATTTGCCATGTAGTTGCCCACCCCATTAATTTGTTCAGATCTTCTTGTAAGGTTTCCACATCCTGCGGAGAAGTTATTGCCCTGCTTAGCTTAGTGTCGTCCGCAAATACAGAGATTGTTTACCCCATCCTCCAGGTCATTTATGAAGAAATTAAACAGGATTGGTACCATCAACAGAACCCTGGGGGACCCCACTACCCACCCCTGACCATTCCGAGTACTCCCTATTTATCACTATCCTCTGAACTCTCCCTTGTAGCCAGTTTTCAATCCATGTACTCACCCTATGGTCCAAGCCAACGGGCCTTACTTTGTACAGTAAAAGTTTATGGAGAACTGTGTCAAATGCTTTTGCAAAATCCAGATACACCACGTCTACGGGCCTTCCTTTATCTAGATGGCAGCTCAACTCCTCATAGAAGGTTAATAGATTGGTTTGGTAAGAACGATTCTTCATGAATCTATGCTGATTACTGGACTTATTCTGGATTATATAGATTAATGTATTGAGATTTATTGTGTAATTGGTTTAATGCACACACATTATTAAGTATACACAGGGGGTTGCACCGTCCCTGTATATTGCATATATATTATGTTATTTTGCGTATATTGCATCACTTGGATAAAAAAAGAGGTCCTACGCCCCAAATGGGGGGGCTATTATTAATTAGGGGTTGTTTATTACACATTCATAATTTTATAGTTTGTCTCTGGTAGCTCTCTACCCAGTGGCGGCCCATCCATTAGGGGCACACAGGTGCCGCCCCCCACATCCATGCGTCCGGTCCCCTAATCTACATGTAGGGTGCCAAACGCATGGATTCCAATGGGGAGGGGGTTTAAGCACGTGATTTGAGCCAGAGGCGCAAATAGGCTTCAAAAAAGGGTGGGCTCGGGGCGCAGAGCATTGCGATCCGAGCCCACCCAGTAGTTGTGTGAATAGCGAATGAATATTCGCTATTCTCACACTGATCCTCCTCACTATTGGCTGAAAGGACAGGCGATCCTATTGGATGCCTAGGAGGGGGAGACGCACAGCGCAAGCATGCGTGATGCAGAGGAGGAGACGCCCACCTGCCACCCGTCGCCCATAGGAGTGTTGCCCGCCCACAACCTAGATGGGATAAGTGTGGGGCTGGATGACTGGCCGACTGACCACGAGACCCCCGGAAGGGTGCCGGTGACCCGATCGAGTGGGACGGGGGGTTGGGTGTTTGCCGCCCCCACAAATATATTTAATGACATTAACATTACCAATAATTTCAGGAATCACTGAGCAGTCAGGATAACCCATCACTGTCACCTGGGTGTTTATCTCAGTTGGCAAGGCAGCTTCTAGAAGTTTTTAGTAAAGATTGGAGAAAAACGATCTGGTGATTTGAATGATGAGGCAGCTTAGCATTGCTACATATAGTATATGGATAATAGAGATTGTAGCTGTGCATCCTCTATAGCAAGTTTGGAATGCTGAAGGGGACTAAGTTTATTCTGTGTAGTAATTAAAGTAATGGCTCCTACTTGGTAGCATCAGTTACTAAGGATGTCAGTTGTCTGTCAGTAATACCAAAGTCTCTTTCCCAGTAGGACATAAACTGAATGTTAGTGAAAGTACCCAAAGATGGTTTTACATACCTAATTTTGTAGAAAGAGTTGTTACTGCAGCAGAACTGGTGCCAGAGCTAGCTTATGGAGACCTCCCAGCAGAAGACCATGATCCCATTGACTAGATGGTTGTTGACTGCTTTGAAGCTGTATTGCCAAGTAGTAATGTTAGGGGACCTTAGCACACATCTCAACAGAAAGCAGTGGGAGAATCCATTCCCAAATATGCATTGGAACTGAAAGACTTTGCAGCATAAATACTCCAACAGGAATGAAGTGGGGTAGGATAGCTAAGGGATGCTACAAGAGGCCACACCTGATGAGGAAGAGGTAGCTGATTTGGGATCTGTGGCTAGATGATAGGCCCTCCACTGCTGGACCCGAGTCTGAGCCTAGTAGTACTCCAGAAAACCCAGCTATTGTTGAAAGCATGTTCCCAATTGTTACCAGATCACTACAGTTCCAATGGTGTGGCTTACATCTGCCTATGACCTGGAATCACCTGTGTTACCAGAGCTACCCTGAAATTCACTGAACTTTTTACTTAAGTATCACTCCCTGTTGCTATAGAGTCTTATAGAAACTATGCTTTGCATTACCCTGAGTGAACCACAGAGACATTGCTGTGAAACAAAGGCGTGCACACCCCAATCCAGGGGATCGATCTCTATTTTCCTCCTGCAGCAGCTAGAAGTAGGCTTCTGTTCCACTCCCTCCCGCTGGATTTCAGCTGCCATAGGAAGAAAATACAGGGGATTGGTACCAGTAAATGCTGCCCCTGCCACCCCTCTTGTCCCTGTTCCTCTTGTTTCTGCTGCCCGGCCCCATGTGTGCTCTCCTGGTCCCCCCTTCCCCAAAGCTCTTCTGCCTTCCCCGCCTCTCCTCTCCTGCCGGCTGCTGTGAGGGATCGTTTCAGGGTAGAGAGTGGGGAAAGGGCCAGTAAATATGTAATTTGCCTGTCCCTTCCTTTTCTGAATGAACACAGGAGTGATAGCTACCAGACACTCACTGTGTTCATTCATGACTGAAGCATTGTAAACTGTTGTGCGAATGAACAATAAGCCGTTTGGCACAAAGCTCTTCCCTTTCATTCACTGTCCAGTGCAGCTTAGGCTGCAGAGAAAAGGGACTGGGGAATCTCTGTCCTCAGTCCCTGTTCTGTATCAAAACTGAGACATCAGGGGTCTGTTTAGAACCCTGGTATTTCACAAAGCCCCCAACAGGGCTCCTAAAAAATGTAAAATAAATAATAGAAAATAATACTGTAAATATAATAAAAAGAACTAAATTGTAAAAAAAAATAATAATAAAAATAAAAAAACTACTCACACCAGCCACTACTCTACTGACACTGTCCTCTGACCTAATGACATGTCCACTGCTCCACTGACACTGTTCACCCTTTTTGATTTTATATATATATATATATATATATATATATATATATATATATACCGTATATATATATATATATATATATACCGTATATATATATATATATATATATATATATATATACCGTATATATATGTATATATATATATATATATATATATATATATATATATATAGGCTGCGAGGAGTCTATGTTTTGAAGCTTTCATATTCTATTTTGCATTTGTCTCCAGTGCATGCAGGGCTGGTGCTAGACCATTTTGTCACAACAAAAAGAATACAATTTCAAAATTTTTAGAAACAGTAGAAAGTACTATAACAGTCTGTAGCTTGGGTGACACAGCCCCAATTTATATCACATGATATCCGTGATGTTTCTCTGGACACTGGACTTTTTGTCATGTGGACTGGGGTCTAGTGGTGTGTCACAGTGGGATCAAAGAAACCATGGTCTCTGCATGTCCTAAGTGTGGAGCCATGACAATTGGCTCTCACATCCTGGGCCTGTTGTGGGGAGTGCCAGGTCTTCCTTTTTGAGGTGCTCCCAGTCAGACTACCTGGTACCCTGCCAAGACACAGTGCACTATGGACCATTGCTGCTAAGGTCACCACCATGGCAGACATACTACAGGAGACAGTCAGAAACTGCAAATATACTACAGGAGATGAGAAAAAGAGGAAATGGGATGTACTAGTGTTTAGACTGCCAACATTCTAAACATACAGAACGTTTGAACACCTACACCATGGTGCAGGATTGGAGCAGCCCCCTTGGACTTTTTTAGGCAGAAAGGGTCATAGAAATAGTTTTATGGTAAAAGGCGATATAATGCCACTTATATTAGTACAAAACATAAAAACATGTTTATGTATAGACATAGCCAAGAAGGCAAGTAATATGAAACATACAGTAAAAAATTAGAAAAAATGGTGGTACATCAAAACATATTTGTCAAACCCAACAAAAGGCAAGTATGCCCTGTGCTGCCAGAGACGAGCTGTGGTCAGTAAGTAGGAATTTATTTTGTATAGCCCAACATGTTGAATGAACAATGTATATACCTTCATCAGGGAAGATTATGTCTGGCTGACTTTAATTCTCATTATCTGAAATGTAAAGATAGTTGCATGGTGATCACACTATAAAGCACAATGTGAACATGGCGAGCAGTATAAGAGTATACATATATATATATATATATATATATATATATATATATATATATATATATAAAACCATTCTGACACTCACATGATCCACAATACAATAAACAAAGAACAAATACAGGAGATAAAATCAGTGGGGACTCCCAAGTTGACTGAAGCAGTCCGCAGGGCAGCACGTGGGTGAGCGTGTATACCAGGATAAGCACACTGCAAACATCCACAAGAAATGCCTGGTAGGTTACACCAGCCAAAAGGGTGTCAATATCTAAAGCAAGAAAAGCAATTGGAGGAGTGTATTAATACATAACTTCCTAAACGTAATCGTCAGCAAACAAAATCCTATCACCCCATTATAGAGTACATTACCTTTTAATACACCAATGCAGACGAACACACCACGGCAGCAATGCTCAATCAGAGACATGCTTGTCAGGTGTGTGTGCTTATATAGGGAGTGTTCCTCAGGCAGAGCCAATAAGCCACGGGGAGGACAGGGACAGGGCGGGATGACATCACGTGCCAGGGCATCACTGGTGCAAAGAGTTCCCCAGCAGCGTCATATGATGGGTATGGGTAGGAGCTCCTCCCCGCAAAAAGGCCGTGGGGACAGCAGCAAGTGTAAACCTCCATTGCCGGTTACTGGCCACAGGTGGGTGGAGCCTACCCACTGGGTGGGGTAAACAGAAGACTCCAAAGGGGACACGCAAATTGCCACCTAGTTGATCCACGGACCACAACAGTCACAGTGGGTAAATAGTAATTCAAAGGCCACAAAAAATAATCAATTAAACAAAAAATATATAAGATGATACAAGCAGGGAAGGGAAAAAAAGGGGGTGTAAGTAATATGGTGGTAGGGAAAATAGCCACGGATTTAAAAAACCAGGAAGGAGCAAGTCTAAAATGAATTATTGAGGAGTTCTGTGTATGATGTTGTATTTGGCACAGGGGTCCCATAACGTAATGGCATAGGGACACATAGCAAAGTCACAACACATTAATTCTTATAAAGTTCAGGACTCTCAATGCCAGAAATCAAAGATTCAACTCACACCCCCGATCACAGGCGTTGCCAGGGGGGGCGAGGGCTGACACCTGTGGGCAGCGGCACCGCTCGCTAACACCTCACACCACACAGTCCTCACCCCTACACAGCGATGTGCACAGTGGAGCGGACGGAAGCCGCCTCCCCCTCCTCTCTGTTTATGGAGGGGGAGGAGGAGGAGTCCGAGGGACACATGCCGCTGTGCCTATCCCTCACTGTTCTGAGGTCTGTAAAGTTTTTATCCAAATAGACATGTGCTGGGGGGAACGCTATGGGAGGGGGGTCTGCATTGATGGAGGGACGGTGGTCTGCACTGAGGGGGTCTGCATCGATGGGGTGGGGGTCTGCACTGGGGGGGTCTGCACTGAGTGGGGTCTGCATTGATGGGGGGTCTGCACCATGGGGGGTCTGCACTGAGGGGGATGTGCTGATGGAGGGGGGTGGTCTGCAATGAGGGGGGTCTGCATTAATGGGGGGGTCTGCACTGAGGGGGGGTCTGTACTGATGGGGGGTTGTGAACTGATGCAGGGGGGTCTGCAATGAGGGAGGGGAGGTCTGCACTGATGGAGGGGGGTCTACACTGGGGTCTATAGTGATAGAGGGGGGTCTATATTGATAGAGGGGGTCTGCACTGAGGGGGGTCTATATTGATAGATAGGGGTCTGCACTGAGGGAGGTCTATACTGATAGATGGGGGTCTGCACTAAGGGGGTCTACACTGATAGATGGGGGTCTATGCTGATAGAGGGGGGCTATACTGATAGATGGGGGGTTTGCAACGAGGGGGGCTATACTGATGGGGGGTCTGTACTTAGTGAGGAGAATCTATTCTGCGAGAGGGGCGTCTGTACTTAGTGAGGAGGATCTATACTGCGAGAGGGGGGTCTGTACTTAGTGTGGGGTCTATACTGAGAGGGGGGTCTGCAGTTAGTGGAGGGGGGTCTGTACTGAGGGGGGCTATAGTTGGTGGAGGGGGGGTGACACCAATTTTTTCCGCACCGGTTGACACCAACCCTAGTGACGCCACTGCCCCAAGACAAAACCAGGAAGGAAGAGCTTGAGGTAAAATGCCTCATTCAAGCCTGCTGGCAGGGTGGCCTTGAGGTTGAATATCCATCCAAGTTCACATTGTAATAATTGCTTGTTGAGGTCGCCACCTCTGTGACTAGGATGTAGGCGATCCAGAGCCAGAAAATGTACCTTATGGATAGATGCAGCATGGACTAAGGCCATGTGTCGACCAATTGGTACATCAGGATCACGTTTGTTGATATATGCATTTCCAGAATTCGTTTATAGTTTTCCCGACATAGTAACATCCACAGTCACAGGAGAATAGATAAACGACGGAGGGGGTTCTGCAATTTACATAATGTTTGGGATGAAAAAGGTTCTCATTGGGTAACCGAATATTTTTATGTCTGTCCATATATTGACAGTAGGCACATCCCCCACAGGGGAAAATACCTAGAGTTTTGCACATGTCACCTCTTGAGGCCCTATATTCACTTGATACCAGCTTGTCGCCCACAGAGGGAGCACTCTGGCTGGCGCCTCTGACAGAAATGGAGCAAGCAAAGGATCCATAACAAGCAGATGCCAATACTTATTTAAGATACGTTGAATTTGCTTGTGTTGTGTAGAGTAGGTAGTGATGGCACATGTTGTATCATCATTTTAAAGTTTTTGGGGAGTAAAAAGTAACTGTCGATGAGATAGCTTAATTGTTTTCTGATACGCCTTTTTGAGGGAGGACTTGGAGTATCCTCGCTCAAGGAGTCTGGTCCTCAGGACATCAGCTTCCTTTTGAAATCTGATATCATCAATTACGGCGAGCCCTTAAATACTGGCTGTAGGGGATAGATGCCATCAATGGCTTGGGGTGGAAGTTACCCGCCGTGGGTTTGCGGTAAAGCTCGCTAGATAAACTGCCATTGGTTTGATTCTGAATGGATATATCCACAAAAGTAATTTCACTCATACTATGTGACATTGTGATTGTAAATTGAAATCATTAGTATTAATACAAATCATAAATTCATATAGAAGATTGTTCGATCCATCCCAGAGTATGAGAACTTTGTCTGTCTTTGTAACGATACCATGGCATAACATGGCTCATATACATAGACAACGTGTCATCTGCCAACAACTGACGTTCCCACTACCCCAGGTACAGGTTGGCGTAGGATGGGGCACAGCAGGTCCTCATAGCCACGCCCTGTACCTGGAGGAAGTGGGAGCCATTGAAGGAGAACATATTGTGATGAATTATGAATTCTAATGACATCAATAGGAATTTGTTGTATTGAGGTTCATATTGATTAGATTGGAAGAGGACACGACGCATCACTGCAAGACCCTTGTTATGAAGAATTGTGCCTCAATGTCTATAGCCAATAGTTGTGTGTCATCACTGACATTGATATCTTGAAGGATCACGTATCATGTACATACGATGGCATGCATGACACAAATGGTTTTAAATGATTGTCAACTACACAACGGAGGTTTTCCGTAAGATTGCCATATCCAGATATAATTTTTCTACCAGGAGGGTTCTTAGAATGCTTATGCAACTTTTGTAGCTCATAGAAAGTGGCTTCCCTAGGGAAATCAATGCAAATAAATTCTCAGGTTTGTTTTGATTTAATGTTCAAGTAGAAAGCTTCATCAACCATAAGGTAAAATTCCCTTGTAAACTTGGCCAACACCAAATTTGATATAGGGTGATACCACTCAGGGTTGTGAAGTATCCTTGTGCACATTCTAGTATACTGGACATTGTCCATAACCATGACATTGCCACCCTTATCAGAGGATTTAATGACAATGTTGTGGTTACGGGCCAAAGCATCCAGGGCCTTTTTCTCATCGACACTTAGATTAGAGCATGATTTGGAATGATCCTTCCTCTGGCAGCACAGGGCATACTTGCCTCTTGTTGGGTTTGACAAATATGTTTTGCCTTGTTGGCTATGTCTATACATAAACAAGTTTTTATGTTTTGTACTAATAAAAGTGGCATTATATCACCTTTTACTATAAAACTACTTTTATGACCCTTTCTGCCTAAAAAGTCCAAGGGGGCTGCACCAATCCTGCACCATGGTGTAGGTGTCCAAACCTTCTATACTACAGGAGATGATGTGAAACATATTACTGTTCCTGTGCCGGGGTCAGGAATTGGGGGCAGGGAAGCTCCTTCAAGTGGTGTCACAGAAATAGGAAGTCTCCCTCCAGTGGCTTCACATGGTCAAGAAGTGAGGGGAAGACTCCCTACAGTGGGGTCACAAGACAGGAAATCTATCTCTGGTGGGATCACAGGATAAAAAGTGAGTGCTCTCCACACTCTAGAATGCAGTAATATGAAGGTTGGATGTTAGGCTGTGATGATGACATGCTGAACCCTGTGCATTCCCAGCAAACCCCCCCCCCCTCCTCCTGCATACTGACTCTACATGTTCTATCAGTATCATGGAGGGGTCAGGAGGATGTAGGGGATGGGACCTCCTGATAATGCAGCAATTATCTCCTCTAAACACAAATTACCCCATAGCTGTCCAGTGCACAAAGGCACATGGGACCCGGTTACGGATTCGACTTCATCTGTCCACCTGACTGTCCGCACACCACCCCTACTTGTCAGAGGACCAAACAACCACGGCCTGACAGCACAGCCAAAGAGCTCCATACAGCCACATGAAAACCACTTGAGCTGTCTCCTGGATGTATGGATAGAGCCTGGTGAATGTCTTAGATGCAGGCCAGCAGCGGGCAGGGCCCGGTCTTCTTGATCCGGGGGTTCTTTGCTCCTTCCAGCGGATACCTGGCTGCATGCACCTCCTGCTTGTCCTTGTCCTCTGGGCCCCCAGTCAGCCTGTCCTCAGAGGCTCCGGGCAGATTTCACTGTAGATGTTAGAGCGGAGAGGAAGTCGGAGAAGGAATCCAGGCCCTAGGAGGCGCTCCCATGCAGTGAATGTTGTGCCCGCTGCTGTTTACCATTTTAGGGGTCAAGGAGGCAGTGGACCTCTTCTCCCTCCCAGGCTTTCAGGCCTAGCTGCCCTCACTGTTTGGCTTCCCCGCTCACCTTATGGAGATAAATGCCCGCACCCCGAGGACACATTGTTTGCTGTCCCTCTCCTGCCACCATCGAGCCAGAAATCCCCACGACAAACAGTGGCTGTGGCTGTGCCCCTAGGTGGCAGCGCGCCCTAGGCAGCTGCCTAGTTCGCCAAGAGGTAGCGCTGGCCCTGAGTGCATGTATACTCTTTGCTCTTCTATATTTTGCATTATAGATCCTAACTTTGCACTTGTTTAGTAAACTGCAAGTTACAGTTACTTTCTGTTCATTCAGCCAATTACACATCCTTTTACAGGGATAGAAATTGGAGAAGGAAAGAGGAATGGAAAAGTAAACCTGTGCCGTGCCCTTGTAAAGCACTGTAACATACAGTATATGCTGCATTCTAAACATGCTTACCTTCTGGTAGCTGATCTGAGAAAAATAAGTATAAAACTGGCCCTGAATATATTAAGAAGAAATACATTAAATAATATATACAATATTATTTTTAAGGAAAATAAAAATGTCATGCATAAAATTCTATTCACATACAATATCTAGACAGTAGATTTTATAAATACTCCTACAAAAGGTACAATGTCAATACATATAATAGCACATTTGTCACAATCTTATGATAAAAATATTCTTCTAAGTCTTTTAGAGGGCCTCATCTATCATTGTGTCTGCAGAGTCACCATTGTGGAAGAAAGAAACAAAACTAACACCATAAACATTTGAATAATTCATCACTTCATGTAACCTTTAACGTTAGCAAGGTTCTAGCTCTGCTGCACACTTAATCCAATATCCATCTTGAAAATATAGCTCTCTCGCAGTGTACAGAAAATCATCAACTCCACAATAGCAGTCAGCTGCAATGAACACTGTCAGTACCAGCAAAGAAATTATATACTACACATAGAATAAATGCTAGAAATAAATGGATGTATAAGATAGAAAGTGCTATTGTACTTACAGGTGCATCCTTGACAGTAATTAAGTAGAATATCATTTAACAGCATATTGTTTTGGGTAGAGGTTAACAACCAGGGATGTGGATATGGGTAAAACTACAACCAACCAATGAATTGCTTATTTTTCATGATTTACATAATGTTATCATCTCCTATGGCAATGTACAAGGTGGCTAATACAGATAACACAAATGTTACCTTCTGTTCTTGTGGCATCTGAGAAATGTTGACTTTTACATCACTTTCTGCACCAGAGACACATTGATCACCAGAACATACAGAAAGAATAAATCAATGCAGCAGGAGCACAGACAGCAAAAAATAAAATAAAAAATAAATTTCAATTTCATACTAAAAAGTTTTGGACATACACTATTTTTCAATGTTTGCAGCAGAAAGTATTGCAACTCATCTCTTTTGCTTTGCTCTTCTAGCAGTGATTGGCAATGTGCACTCTCCATTCGACTGCTCCTCCTCCATTCACAGAATGTGATGCACTGTGTGAAAATTAGATTTTTTTTTCTACATACTTACCTGTAAAATCCATTTCTTGGATTTTAAAACAATCAAACAAGAAGTCCTCCCCTTTAAATCCCCTTTCATACAGGAAGTACTTCAGTTTTGTAGCAAGCAATGAATTCCCAGAAAGAAGGGAAGGACCTCTGTGTCCCGTGATGTCATCCAAGAAATTGATTTTACAGATAAATATGTAAAAAAAAAATTGAATTTTCTATATCGTACATCATGGAACACAGAGCAGGCTATATTAACCACTTCCAGACCGCCACACGCCGATATACATACTTACTTTGAAGGGGGATATCATTTTTATGACAGCAGCTAGCTGCCATAACCCTGATATCCTCTTGCTCTGCCGGCGGTCCGTTTTCCTATAACAGTGGTCTCTGCGGTGGATTCGCAGCGAGATCACTTTTATCGGCGGCGGGATAGGGGCCCCCCCTTTTGCCGTGCTCCAGTGCCCTCCGCCGCTTACCGGAGCCGTTGGCAGCAGCGGAGGCAATCGGATCTTCACCCTTGCTGGGCATGGAGACGAGTGACGGGAAGATGGCCCCCCTCTTGTCTCCATAACAATGCAGGGCGGAAGCGACGCCATAACATCACTTCCGCCCATAGCTCTTAAAGGGCCTTTTTTTTAAAAAAAAGTTTTAAATAATAAAATTTTTTTTTTTTATTTATTGCATTTAAGTGTAATTATGAGATCTGAGGTCTTTTTGACCCCAGATCTCATATTTAAGAGGTCCTGTCATAAAACGGTGTTCAAACCACACATGTGAGGTATTGCTGTGATCGGTAGAGCAAGAGCAATAATTCTAGCCCTAGACCTCCTCTGTAACTTAAAACATGCAACCTGTATAATTTTTTAAACGTCGCCTATGGAGATTTTTAAGGGTAAAAGTTTGTCGCCATTCCACAAGTGGTTGCAATTTTGAAGCGTGACACGTTGTGTATCAATTTACTCAGCATAACATTATCTTTCACAATATAAAAAAAAAATGGGCTAACTTTACTACTGACTTATTTTTTAATTCAAAAAAGCATATTTTAACCAAAAAAAAGTGCGTTTGTAAGACCGCTGCGCAAATACGGTGTTACAGAAAGTATTGCAATGACATTTTATTCTCTAGGGTGTTGTAAACAACACATCTCAAAAAGAGGCTCGGCCCTTAAGTGGTTAATTACTATCTGATATGTCCCAAAGCAATACACTTGAGGGGAGGGAGACACAATCACAGAAACCATCACCAGAGAAGGGCTTATTCTGTCACCAGTAACACATTGTGGCCAAAGGCAGTATCTTCCGTGTTTCTGACATTTACCTTATAAAACCCTGTGAATGTATGAACCAAATACCATGTAGCAGCCTTGCAAACCTGAGCCACTGACGCCTGATGGCGGATAGCTCAAGATGCCTCCACACTCCTGGTAGAGTGCATTCTCACCAGAAAGGGTAAGACCTTGCCCTTTTAAACCATGGGCTTGAATTATTAATTAGTGGATTCAACGAAAAATAATTATAATATCCTTGAAAGCACCTGCCCTTCGGCTCTTCTGGCAATACAAACCAGGATTCCTGGCCTGTGCTGACAAACTCAAGTAAATCCTGCCCACCTGAACTACATCCAGAGTATGCAGCAATCTTTCCCCTGCCGACTGTGGACTGGGAAAAAAGAAAGGCATGACACTGTACTGATTCAAGTGAAAACTAGAAACCACTCTAGGCAAGAAAGATGGATGAGGATGCAACATTACCTTATCATGATGCAAGACCAAGAGCAGCTCCTTACATGAAAGAGCCGCCAGCTCTGACACTCTTTTTGCTGAAGTAATAATAATCAAAGAAACCACTTTCTGAGTCAAAGGACTAACAGAGTTTCTCAAATTGGTTCAAAAGCCAAGACCAAGTCCACGTCCCAAAGACACATGGTACTGTCTGTGTTACACCCTGCATGAAGTATGAATCTAAGAGTGAGAAACAATGGTATCTGTAAAAAAATGTATAGAGACTAAATCTGACCCTTAATGGTACTTAAGCCCAATTCCATTTCCCCTCCCGATTGGAGAAGGGAAAAATTTGCCACTCCCATATTTCCACTGGAAGTGGGTGCCACTTCCTAGCTTCACACCAGGTATATAAGATTTCCAAGTCCTGTAATTAAAGCTCCCAGAAGCCAGCTTCTTGGCTCTTAACAGTGCAGAGATAACAGGACCCAAGACCATAGGTCTGGTCAGACTGGAAGTGTCCAAGGAGTGTCCACTGCCAGATTCACTATATCAGAGTACCAAGCTCTCCTGGGCTTGGCCTAGCTACCACTATTATCAGTGTTACCACCTCTCAGATCCTTTGCAAAAGATGCGGCAGTAGTTAAATCAGGGGGAAAGCCTAGATTAGGGAAAACTGGTCCCTAATGTGCTACCAGTGTATCTACCCCCAATGCCAGTGGGAATCTCATCCCAGACGCAACCTGTCCAGCTGATGGAAGTGGTAGGAGATTAGTTGGAGACATGATAGGCTTTCCTGAAGAGTTGAGTTTTCAGGGATCGCCTGAAAAAAGCGAGAGTAAGGAATAGCCAGACCAGTGGAGGTAGCGAGTTCCAGAAGATGGGAGAGGCTCTGGAGAAATCCTGGAGATGAGAATGGGAGGAGGAGACGAGAGAACTTGAGAGTAGGAGGTCTTGAGAAGAGCGGAGAGGACGATTTGGGTGATATTTGGAGACAAGATTGGTGATGTAGCTTGGGGCAATTTAATTCGCTGGATAATTGGGAGCCAGTGTAGGGATTGGAGGAGAGGGCTGGCAGACACTGAGCGGTTGGTAAGGTGGATAAGTCTGGCAGCAGCATTCATGATAGACTGATGAGGGGATAGCCTATGGAGAGGCAGGTCAATAAGAAGAAAGTTGCAATAGTCAAGGTGAGAGATAACAAGGGAGTGAATGAGAAACTTGGTGGTTTCATTTGTTAAAAAGGGGTGAATTTTAGAGATGTTACGGAGGTGAATTCTACAAACTTTTGACAACGATTGGACTTGAGGTTGTAATGACAAGTCAGAGTCTAGGATTACACCTAGTACCCTGGCGTGAGGGGAGGGACTGATAGTAATAGTTTCATTGTTGATTTTGATGGAAAAGTCATGGAGGGGGGCACGTGCAGGGGGGGAATATTAATAGCCCAGTTTTAGAGAGATTTAGTTTAAGGAAATGGTGCGACATCCATGCTGATATGTCAGTTAGTAATGCGAGAGAAGACTGAAGGAGTGAGATGAGGAGTAGACAGATAGATTTGGGTGTCATCGGCGTATAAGTGGTATTGGAAGCCGTGGGCGGTCATCAAGTGACCAAGGGAGGAAGTGTAGATAGGGAAGAGAAGGGGTCCAAGAACACTTTTTTTATTGAATTTTTTTGTACACTTTACAAGAGCGCCACAAACAGAACAAACCCACTAAGCATATAATATTACTATAACAAAAAAACAAAAAAAAAACAAAACAGCTCAAATAGATTATGCACCTTTCAGATTATATCATCATTATTACTTAAGACATTTTACCATAACATTAATAATTAATTTCTTCATATATACAGTTGACAACAATGTAAGGTAAGCCAATATATTCAATTTAGCGAGTATGCCTTAACGACTCATATACACAGCTATCTCATATCAAGAATCCACTACATTTCTAACTTTCAACAAGCTCACCTATAGAGAGTTGGAGTAGCTGGGTAGTCCTCGGTACGATACGGCACCTCATCCCAATCATTTTCAAAATTTATATGGACCTGGGATGCAGGGATTATTATGGTGCCAAAGGAAAACCAGAATACATAAGATAAAACATATGATATTTTATTAGCAAAGTTAAAAAGGTTTGTATAATGTTACATATGCAGGGTGTGCACCAAACTACAGAGAGTTAAAACCATTTGTAGCAGAGTTTACAAGATATAGCCTGGGAGCGTGGTGGCCAATCTTGTAAGCAGGTAATCAGAGGTCCTACATGTTTCGCCAGAAGTGGCTTCCTCAGGGACAGTTGGTTGTACCTGTATCGCTACTGTAAATTCTATAATGAGAAATTCACAATCAAACAAAAATAATGATAAAGTGCAATAGACTAGACATAAGTGAAACAAAAAATAAATTTTGTGGATTGTCAGACATGATCGTGCAACACACCGCCCAGGGCATGACCATAGAGCACCTAGTGCCTAGTGGGTGGTAGGCTCCCATTCCTCATCTCTAATAGTCTCCACATCCCTACGCCACCTCTAAAAACTGCCACCCTGTGTACTAACGCTGATTGTTATTTGTAGGGAGGAGTATATGTCACCAATAAGTCCGTTTAGAGAATCTTGTGGATATTGCTATAGTTAAACTTGGGGAGGGTTTATATTTCAATGGGAAAGTCGCTGCCTGACTCTGTAAAGCATCCCGTAGCTGCGGGTACTGGAAAAATAGTTTGTTGGGTAGATGGTATTTCTCTGCCAGTTTAATAAATGGTTGTAAAGGCTCATTATCAAAAAGCTGATAAAGAAAAACAATACCAGCCCTTTTCCATGAGTTAAAGTTTTCAAGCTTTGCTATCTCTGGTAATCGTAAATTATATAGGCATGTATTGTGTATATCCCTCATGAGAAGTAAATTGTTGGACAGTAGTCCATATTTTATGAATTAGATAAAATGTTGGAAAGCAACGTTTACTAAAAATATAGTAAGCCACTATTAACTGTACCGGTGGCTCCACCAGACATTGAGAAATTATGATTTGCTGTACAGGGTCCTCAGAGTCTATAGTATTCCAACCATATAAGTGTTGAAGTTGTGATGCTAAGTAGTACAATCTGGCATTGGGGATAGCTAGACCACCTCCATCCTTGTGCAACTGTAGAATTTCTAGTTTAATTCTAGGGATGTTTATATCTCCAGATGAGGTCTCTAAAGAGGGTGTCCACCTGTCGGGAAAATCTCTGGGGCAACCATACAGTACAATAATTGCGGCATCCAGACCATCTTTACCAGGTTAGCTCTACCAACTACCGTTAAAGGCAGCTTGCTCCATATTTTTCTTGTCTGTTTAAGGCGCTTAAGCAATGGATGTAAATTCTCTCTACATACTCAATCATTAGTGCTGTGACTTGAACATCTAGATATTTAAATGTAGAGACTACAGCTATTTGGGATGTGGAGCTAGACATATTATCCACTAAAGGGTCTATCTGTAGGAGAACCAACTTATCCCAATTTATTGTGAAACCTGAAAAGGAACCATACGTAGTAATTAGGAATATTACTGCTACCAGGGATTGCGAGGTATCTCCCAAAAATAGAAGTGCATCATTAGTGTATAGGGCAATCTTGTCCTCTCTAGAGGTCTGCAGAATCCCATAATATTTGGCAATTGACAAATAGCAGCAGCCAAATGTTCAAGAGCCACATCAAAAAGGAGGGGTGATAATGGGCATCACTGCCTTGTTCCTCGTTGTAGTGAGAAAGGGGCTCACATGTGTCCGTCCACCTGAACCCGTGACACCAGTGCAGCAAAAAGAAGCTGTATCCAGCGAATAAATTGGGATCCAAATCCAAATTTCTGTAAACAGTGCCTTAAAAAGTTAAGCTGGCCATACACCTATAGATTATCTGCAGATTTTCTATGGTTAGATGGAAAAAGTGGAAGATTCCTCCATCCACACAGTTTAGCAAACATGGAGAAATCTGTTGCACTTTTTCCATCTAACCATAGAAAATCTGCAGATAATCTATAGGTGTATGGCCAGCTTTACACTTTATACTATCAAAAGCTTTTGCTACATTAAGCTGGCACCTGCAGATTAAGGAATAATCGTCTAATATGTATTGCAATAGTTCTGTTTGGAATAAAACCAGTTTGATCCAGGTGTACAATCGTAGAGATTACTTTTGCCAATCTAGTGGGTAGCGCTTTTACCAATAGCTTCACATCTAATGTGAGCAGTAATATTGGACGATATGATTCTGGATTATTAGAGGTCTTACCAGGTTTTAATAGGACTATAATAATCACCTCATTCATACTGTAGAGGGGGGGAGATGGCCACACTCCAATGCTGCATTAAATACCTCTAATAGTTCAGGCAGTAACTTGGCTCCATACATTTTATAAACCTCTCCTGGTAACCCGAAGGGCTTTATTGTTTGATAAACTGTGAGAAACAACCTGGAGTACCTCTAGAGTCCGAGGTTTATCCAACTCCTCCCTGTCAGCTGCGAACAGTTCTGGTAACGTAATAGAATCAAAAAAAAGTTACAATACAGCTTCTTCATATGATACTTTGCTACTATATAGTTTTTAAAAGAAGTCACAGAACACAGATGAAATCTCCAAAGTAATATGTGCTATTTTAGTTGATGATTCTTGCAATTCTACTACATGGGCCGAAGGCTTTTGGTCTTTTACAATTGCAGCTAAAAGGTGACCCACATTTTCCTCTCCTCAAAATAAAGTTGCTGAAGAAAAAGACATTTCTGCTCTGCTTTTTTACGTAATATTTCTGCATAAGATTGTTGATTTTGTATCCACTTCTGTTGATTTTCTGTAGTGGGATTCACTATATATTGGAGTTCAGCCTGTAGGACAGCTTTGGCTACATTTCTCTTTATATTATATTTCGCTTTAAACCTGTAACTGACAGCTCTCTGAGCAAAGATGATTGCGGTATCCTGAGATTGACACCCCCTGCATCCACAGCAAGTCCAGCGCCAGGGCTAGAAGCTTTATGAACCCTCAAGGGGCTGTGGCCAACCCCAACGGCAGTGCCACAAAACAAAAATGGTGATTTTCTACTGCAAATTGCAGAAACCTTTGATGAGCCTGGAAAAATTGGCAAATGATATGCATCACTGATGACTATGAACATCCAAAATCTACTTCTTGCAGAGAGGCCATCACTAATCGGACCGATCCTATTTGGAACAGAAGGACGTTTAGAAATTTGTCTAGTGCCTTGAGATCCAAGATAGACCTTATGTGCCCGTCTGGTTTTGGGGCTACTACCGGTCGAGTGTTTTACAATAATGAGCCAATAACTTCTGCTCCGTAAGCAAATGCAAGGCAAAAGGCTGATAACTATGACGGACCGAGAAGGCATACTTAACCTACCAGGCTTCTACCAGAGTCAACCTAAGCAAACCACTTTAGAGACTACCCTAGCATCCTCTGGCCTGAGAGACTCTCAAAATACAGCAGCCTCTGATGCCCCCCTCACTCTGAAAGGGAAAACCTTACAGCACCTGGTATTCCCAGACAGTCTCCCATCCAAGTACTAACCAGCTCCAATCATGCTTAGGCTCTGAGATCAGCCGAGATCAGGGTGATGCAGCCGCAGTCCATTGTAGCTTTCAATGTCACTGATAAACTCTCCTAATAACATTATAACATGTCAGGAATTGCCGCAATGCCAGACAAACACAATGGCTCAGATATACCTGACACCACTGGTCTATCAAGTGATGTAAACACTGCAAGATTACCACCAGAGTCCACTGGACCTGAAGGTAGTGCATCAGAATCCCCCTTTTAGGGCTATTTGAATTTTATAACAAGTAAATAATGTAGCAGTTATATTGCCAAAACCTGACAATGCAGCCTTGCAGGTGCATAGCCATGTTGGTCTACAGCTATGCAATCATGCAGGTATGCAAGCATGCAGAAATGCAGTTATACGGGTATGCAGTCTATGCAAGTATACAGGTATGCAGTTTATGCAAGCATGCAGTTCATGCCAGTATGCCATTTATACAAGCATACAGGTATGCAGTTCATGCACGCATGCAGTTTATGCAAGTATGCTGTTTATACAGGTATGCCATTTATGCAAGTATGCTGTTTATACAATTATACAGGTATGCAGTTCATGCAAGTATGCCGTTTATGTAAGTATGCACGTATGTGTTTATGCAAGTATGCATTTGTGCAAGTATGCAGTTCATGCAGTATGCAACTATGCACTTATGCAGTTATGCCCCTGCTTTGTAGCTATGTAAATATGCAATTATACAGGGATGCAGTTCTACAATTATGCAGGTATGCATGCAATAATGTAATACTATGCTGCACCTGCCCTGCTCTGCTTTCTAGAAGCCTATTGTTTCTTCAAAGAACTATGCCAAAATTAACCACACTTAGCCTCATACTGGTTTTGTAGGTCTAGCAAAGCACATATGCATCAAGCGCACCCTGAATGCAACCTCTATGCTGCTTCAGTACAGCCTAAATGTAAGCTCCTGCAAATCAAATGCAAGCTACTCTAGAGACACAATTCCTGTGCAAGTGCATTGATACCTGTGCAAGGGTGTAACAGAAAAACAGCTGTACAAGCCCCCCCCAGGATTATGCAGACAAATGCAGTGCATAATTATGTCCTGTCTGGTCATGCAGCTCCCCACAGTCATACAGTTATAGTCACACATCATCATCCAGCTAATGACTGCGCCATGTCCCTCTCAGGAGCCTCACTGATCCTTCAGCCCACATGTGACTTCAACCATAAGTTAAATGGCCACCCTTCTACTTCCTGCCTTCACAGCACAAAGGTAGGCTATACAGAGCAGCCCCAAGCCCTCTAATGGCTGGAAGAGAAGACTACAGCTCAATATTCCTTCTAAAACACACAGAGCATGGTTTAGCCAGACCAAACAGCAAACTGCCCACAGTGGCCACCAGGGGAATGACCAGACAGACGGATATTTTTTTTTACATTTGCAGAAACATTGCAAATGTAAACTTACCATTCCTGCCATCCTTTAGGATTCTACTCTCCAGGCTCGGGTACCATCCACTTTAGCTATCTGCCTTTTAAATTAATCCAATTTTAGTCCTTGATTGACAGAAGAACCGTTTCAGACCTCCAGGTATGCTCCAAGAGCACATGCAGCACATCAGTGACCATCACCTTACAGACACTGACAAAAAATCTGCGGTACTTCCTATATATAAGGGTTTATATAGGGGAGGACTTACTGTTTGATTGATCTGCCAGTCTTTATTCACCTATAGGTGGCGCATAACCCAGATAGTAATTATTATTGGATAGATGGTAGGTTAATTGGATCCTGTCTAAATCGGCCCTGGTATGTATGAATGTGAGTTAGGAACCTTAGATTGTAAGCTCCTTGAGGGTATAGGGACTGATGTGAATGTATAATATATATATATGTAAAGCGCTGCGTAAATTGACGGCGCTATATAAGTACCTGAAATAAATAAAATAAAATAAATTATAGCCTGCTCTGTGTCCCGTGATGTACGATGAACAAAGTAGTTATATGAGTTTTGTGAATGACCAAGAGGGCCCCCCTCAAATAAACAGTTAAAAAATAACAGGTTAAAACCCAAAACATTATTTAAGTTACATACAAGGTTAAAAGGTGCACTCTGTAGCTCTGGGTCAGTAACTGAAGAGTATATTTTAGTTTAGGGTATACGTTGTGCTTCAGGGTCTGCTTGTTTGAAGGGTATCTGAGTGTTGGATGGGATGTGAAAGAAAATTTCAAAGCCGAAGATGCAAAAAGTCCTGAAGGCAAGAATGTTCATAACTGATTATACTGGATAAGACATACTGATCATTGATCTCTTGTTTTCATAAACTATCTTTATTTAGAAACAAATGCAGCAGCAAGAACAGAGAAAAAAAAATTCTAGCTGAGTTTTATGATGTTGGACAGAAATTAGCAAATTGTGTCACCTGAAGCAATCTGAAGTGGAGTTAGATGTTATGCTAGAAGCAAAAAATAAATTAACTGCCTACTTTCTATGGCTCCACTGGGTCCTCCAGCTCTAAGCTAGAGCCATTCAGCAGGGGACATGTGTATTGTCAAGCCCACAAATCAAAATATGGTATATCCTTGGATAGAGGTGGGCCCTGAGGGATTGGTCAACAACACTTTATGAGATGAAATGGCCATTTCCCCCAGTTCAGGTGCTAATGTCAGTCTTTTAGTACTAAGTAAAGTGTTTAGATGAGAACTTATATGCTGACTGTGCCCAAATTATCATCTATAAGTGAGCGTATTGCATATCTTACAGTGATTACCCTGCATATGTACTGCTTAATGACTGTTGTTATCTGTGGAATACTTCTGTAGCCACGCCCATTCTCTTGGTTATTTTACCTACTGCTGAGCCGTGTTTTGTGTCATTGACTTTAGAATATATAGTGGGGCATATAGGGTCTGATGTTTGGTGCAGGACGTCAGTTATATACACAGTTCGGTGTAACCTCTGGTGCAAATTACATCTCATAGTTAGCCTTTGGGGCTGGGCTTAGAGCAGCGCGTGGTGCATGTAGCTCCTGCCATTGTTATGACAAGGTTATCACTTTATTGTAGGTTTGGTGGAGGTAAAGCCTTGTCATTTATACAGCTTGGTTCTGAATGTAACAGTCTTTCTGGGTTCGTTCTGCCCGGGTTTTTTAATTCATTAGTGGCGTTACTTGGATCACACTGATTATTTGTGGTGAGTCAGTGGACATGTACTTTTGGTAAGTTTGTTGATACATAATCCCTACCAAGTTAATTGACTACTTCCGAGAGACCCCTTGCTGCTTTTAATATTTTTTGTTTTGTAAAGGAATGATGGCCCGCTACTGTCACTAGAGCAGCAATACCACCAGCAGAAGCAGAGATTGGATTAAGATGTGGGAGTGGTAGAATCGGAGAAGAAAAAAAAGCGACAGCGTGAGAATAGCAGAACTCAGAGAAAAATCTCAGCCTCCAACGACTTTACTTTACTAAAAGCCCAACTTAATTTACAAATGTAAAAATTTTGTAATATATGCATTTCTTTGACATATCCATTAAAATAATTTTTGTGCATGCTAAGACGTTTTGCTACGGTGCACTGGGGATATAGACAGAGAGGGAAGGTGGAGGATTGGAAGCACTGCTGAGCATAGTCTGTTTGAGTTACAAGAGCAGATGTTTATCCTTCTCTATTTCTGTTATGAAGGGCTACCACTTGTCCCTGATACAACTATTGCAAACTATTGCTGACCATCCTACGTTTGTCATGTGTACATTGAAACACTTCCACTCTACCATTTTTCCTGATGAGGGTATAAAGCTGGCTAAACATTATACAATTTTCTTATTCATTTTACTTTAGATTTACCTTCAACTATGTGGTACAAGGGCCTGCCTGACTGTACAGTTTACAAATTGAACGTGTTTAGGTTTGACCTCATATTATATGGCTCTGGTATATCTAAACAATAATTGTACAGGACATTTTAAAATGTATGTCCTGCCTAAGTCAGCTCTTGATGCTTTTCCAACAACAACATGATTGCTGCTTTCCCTTTCAACATCTCCAAATTAGCAACGTGGTCTATTTTTACACTGGTAACATTACTTGATCATGCTCAAACACTGGTTGGTTAAAAATTCCCAAAGAACTATCCAGGCTTGCAGGAATTTTTGGTTGTGGTAATGAAGCCCTGTCCCAGTTTCACAGATTTTATTCTTCAAAAAATATGCTACTTGAATTGCAAAGTTATCACAGGCTATTCTTTATGTTGCAGGAAGCACTCACTCCTTCATACAGAGAAGCAGAACAGAAGCAGAGCAGAAGCACAGCCTCTAGCTCCAAATAACTTCTCTATTGCCTTCAGGGTCAAAATATGGGAGTAAAGGTTTACAGGTGCAAGCAGAGAGTGGCCAGAAGCATCATCATCATCTTAGTTCTTTGTATGAGAAGGAGGGAGACACAGAATACATGTTTTAATTTCTATCATACAGTTGAACTATATTATAAGAGCACAGGAGGAATACGACTATTCTTGGATTGTCTTAGAATATGTGAAATAAAGGTAATAATCATGTTCATTATGTCAAAGGAAGAGGCGTAAGGTCAATCTTGACCGTACACAATACCAGCTACTTTGTCATAAGCAACCAACAATATAATGTTTTAGAAAAAGTAGTATACTTCTAATTCTCTCTGATGTTCAAGCCAGTGTTTCCAGCTGCAGAGATAGAGACCAAAGCCATACACAGCAACTTAATAGTATGGCATAATTGGACTGCCCCATGATAACAAAAGCTATACCACTAACCAAATATTTCAAAGATTTAACAGTGTAGGCCAGAAGAGTGACCTGGCCTGCCCCAATATGCAATCCAGGTGCTTTCATCCCCACTCTTCACTGTGGTTTTAGCAAAAGTATTCAGCTAGGTTGGAGGCTTCACTAACAACATACTATCAAAATTGTTTGCAGCAAACATGGAGAGACTAACTGCTGTGTTACCCAATGTCCTCATCAGGGGCGCAACTACAGATCATAGCTGGGCCCCAGAGCAATTTTTTCTAAGAACCACTCAGCAATCGCTCTAGCAGGTATCTAAAGAGTTATAAGCATAGTCAGTACACTGGAAACTAGTGCTGTGGGTAAAAGAGGCCAGGAAAAAGCAGCAGTGCACAGAATTAAGTCTTAAAGCAGAGTTCCACCCAATAGTGGAACCTTCGCTTATCTGCTTCCTACCCCCCTCCAGTGCCACATTTGGCACCTTTAAGGGTGAGGGGGGAACGGGTACCTGTTTTTGTCAGGTACTCTTCCCCACTTTCAGGAGACAGCGCCGCAGCGCCGTCCCTCGGAAGTTCGGCCCTCCTTCCGGCTTCCTCCTCCACCGAGCCAGTTAGACAGTGCAGCACGCTTTGCACAAGCACAAATAGGAACAGGCTGTGAAGCCAAAAGGCTTCACTACCGGTTTCCCTTATGATGAATGGCGGTGGCAGAACCCGACAGCCGATCCGAAAATCGGCTGGGGTGCCGACATCATGGGCTCCCTGGACAGGTAAATGTCCATATATTAAAAATCAGCAGCAGAATTTGTAGCTGCTGACTTTTAATTTTTTTTCCCGCAGGCTGAACACCGCTTTAACCTTAAAGCGGTAGTAAACTCAAAAATAAAAATAATAAAAACGTTTCCCTTGCAAGGCAATATTATAATGTGCTAGTATATATTGCATACTAGTACATTATGTGAAACTTACTTTAAAACGAAGCCCTCCAGGGCCGCGCTGTCACTGCTGACAGGGCTTCCAGTTTAACCTAGTCTTTCTTCGGGCTCGCTGGCTCTGGTCCTTTGAAAGGTTTGAGCCGTGATGACTCCACTCCCACACATATGCGTGGGTGACACTGTTTATGGCACAGGGCTCTGAAGGAAGGGCACTGATACACCATTCCTTTAGAGCACATGCTGTGATGACGTCATCAGCGGCTGCACAAGTAAATATCTCCCAAACAGTGCACATTTAGGAGATATTTACCGTACCTACAGGTAAGCCTTATTATAGGCTTACCTGTAGGTAAGTGGATATGTAAAAGACCGCGCCAATCCAAAGCGTCAAAATAGCAGCCAACACTACAAAACGACTAATTGTGCACAATAACTAAGAAATAAAAGTGTAGCGCTAAAGTAAAATTATGAATAAGTAATGAAAATAAGGGTAGGGGATGGAGAAGTAGTCAGTCCATGTCTGGAAAGACTAGTGACCATATATGATCCTAGACCCAAAAATAATAATGAGTGATTATAGTAATAAATTTAACCACATCCAAAAAGTACGTGAGAACACTCTTTCTTCTCAGAGAGAGTACAAAAATTACAATGTGTCTGGTGAATAGTGACAATGAATTCAATATAGAAATAATCTAATTAACAAAAATGACTTTACATAAGTGGTAATAATAGTGTCCACAATATTGATGGGGAGATATATCTCCCAAGTGAGCAACATAAATATGACCAATTAGTCCATAAATTGTAATCAGTAATTGGCCCAACTTAAATCCCAGGTCGATATCATCACAATAGGCATCCAGATCAAAGAAAGGGATGAAATACTCTTACCGACTTCGGTGGACTCACAGGCCGTGGGCGGTGAGTCAGATAGGCTTGTACTGTCTTACAAAGGATGACAGTGTGAGAGTGGCTTGTACATCAGATGGAGGGCTGGGGGTCTGCCCAGGCGGTATCCACAGTCAGCGTCCTTGTCGGCACACATGGACCACGTGTAAAAAGAAAACAAGGAGCCTCCACATAGTGTAAATCCAAAAATTATTGAAAAATGATGTTTATTACATCACTCAAGAACATCAAACAGTCCATAGAAAAAAATTCATTCATCAACCAATCTTGATTACAGTTTTCGTTCCCCTTGATCAATTTCTTTCCTTAGTTTTATTTACAATATATATAGTAAAGGGAAGCCTAATTGGTTAGAAGGTAATTTAAGTCTAGCTCTGGAATATTTGACCAAGCTAGTCTTTTCACTTATGGAGATTAGTTCTACAATTAATATCTTGCTCACTTTTAGATTTTTAAACATACAATATGAGTGCTATAACTGGTACTTTGCCTAATATTAGCTTCTTGCTACAATTCCATTTTTAATTTTAATTTTCATCATTATTATTTTAACACCAGTCCCAGTCTTTATTTTTTTCATTTCCTCATTTCTCTTAACTCTATTGATTAAAGATTAGTGTGTAGGATTTATTTTAGTATGGCCACTAGCTTTCTAGAGTACATTAATATATGTATATGTTTGATGTATGGGCATGGTCATTTGTTATATGGTTTTTTATTCTAATATTGTGATATGGCTGCAATGCCTACTTACTTCCCGATTGAACATTTCATTTTAAAAAACAAAGGTTTTCCAAATTTAAATTGGGGTCATATACCCAGTATTACGGTGGATTATAATGATCGCCGGTTGTTTGTTTTGGTTTTGCTATTCCCTTAATGATCCCTTTCGGAACGCTGTTTGCGTTCCACTAGCCTCGGTAGTGTGATTACACTTCCGGCAGAGTACGATGATGGACACCCAGGGGCACGTCAGGCGCCATCACGTGACGTTCGGCGCCATCAAGCCTATCTGACTCACCGCCCACGGCCTGTGAGTCCACCGAAGTCGGTAAGAGTATTTCATCCCTTTCTTTGATCTGGATGCCTATTGTGATGATATCGACCTGGGATTTAAGTTGGGCCAATTACTGATTACAATTTATGGACTAATTGGTCATATTTATGTTGCTCACTTGGGAGATATATCTCCCCATCAATATTGTGGACACTATTATTACCACTTATGTAAAGTCATTTTTGTTAATTAGATTATTTCTATATTGAATTCATTGTCACTATTCACCAGACACATTGTAATTTTTGTACTCTCTCTGAGAAGAAAGAGTGTTCTCACGTACTTTTTGGATGTGGTTAAATTTATTACTATAATCACTCATTATTATTTTTGGGTCTAGGATCATATATGGTCACTAGTCTTTCCAGACATGGACTGACTACTTCTCCATCCCCTACCCTTATTTTCATTACTTATTCATAATTTTACTTTAGCGCTACACTTTTATTTCTTAGTTACCTGTAGGTAAGACATAAACAAATGGCCTTTACTACCAATTTTCCAACCAACTATTCTGTCCTCAGGAGCCCACGATTCTTTTCTGCACCATCTAATCATTTTTGGAGTATAAGAGACCAGGGCCTTGGTGTAAATTCTAAACCTATTGCACCACAACACAAAGTAGTAGTCGATAAACAATAAAGAGATCTGGTAGCAGTAATAAAGATAACAGTCATAATATTATTTTATATTATGACATTGTTAGTACACACAATATTTCTCAATATCTTTAAACTGTGTGTGTTTTTTTTTTTTAGAAGTACAGAGCTTAGTTGTTTTATCAATTTGTGATTGGGGAGACACTCTGGGATTACAGCCTCAAGAACACTATGTTAGACATTTAAGGTTAATATTAGAGTGCTAGTGGGAATGAGCAGAAGCTCCGAAAGCCATAAATCTACTCAGGTCACATTAGAACTGAACAAGTGACTTGGATAAGCTACAAAACATCTTCAACATCACAGAACAAATCCAGTTGAATGTGACTAACTACCATTAGTTATACGATCCTGGCTTTAATTTTTTTTTTAAACGGGATGAAGAACCGCATTACGATCCTTTGTAGAATTTACATGATCCCTGTTGGTTTATGTTCTTTATCCTGTTGCCAGATACTGACCATTGTATCATCTGAGTATAACTTGATACTAATACATTTGTATACTCTTTCTTGTCTTAATATTGTTATCAGACCACTTCACTGGCCCATTGTTATATTTTCTGGTTTACTCTTGTATTTACCTGAAAAAAAAATTCAATAAAAACTATTGAAATTTAGAATTTACATGATCCCTACTAGAATTTACAAAATAAATAGCAATTGCAGTTTCCTGCCAACATGTTTGAGAAGATGTCCAGAAGCTGTCATATTTGATGACCCTGTAGAGTGGTTTCTGCTCTCTTGGCTAAGATGACCAGACTCCTCTTCACAACTCTGTTAGAAACCATTCCAAAAGACCTGTTCTGCTTTTGTTCTGTTGCTTTTTAGGTGATAAACCTCCAGAGATAAAATTTCCAGCTCATAGGTGGTCCAACATGTACATTTAATCCATATAGTATCTATACAGAAGTGTAAATGTATTAGTGTGAGCAGGCCTGTGCTGGCCATCGGAACTACCGGGAGATTCCCGGTGGGCCGATTGGCAGCGGGCCACTACACCAATGACTCTGACTGTCAGACAGTGACTGTGTCACTGTCTCTCTCCGTCCGAGCGTCGCCGGGCGCCGGACGGCTCCGCTCCTGCACTCGGCGGGCGGGCCAGCGTCACAAAAAAACAGGCATTATTACTCCCCCAGGCACTCCCCCTAACAGCTAACAATATAGCCATTTGGGCGGCCTCTTTGTCCCGGCGCCATGACGTCACTCACGGACGGAGGGCGGAGGCGGCCCGGGGACATAGGAGGAGGCGGAGCCAGGGCATAGCAAAGCAAGCCTGGCTGCAAGTCTGCAACCTAGAGGAGCTGACGCCGAGGAGGAGGATTTGGAATCGGATCAGAACCATACCAGACCAAGTTGCAGGCAGCCACCACCAGCAAGTACAGTGACAGAGACCAAGGCTATAGTGTCATCATTCAAGTAAGCAGCACTATAGTAATAACTTTTCTAATAATAATAGTAATTAGTAAGTAACTGAATATGCAGCATGGAGGGGGGGAGGGGTACATCTGTACTGTATAAATGTACTGCCACTGGTCATGGTTAAATTATTCATCAGTTACCATGGCCAGTGGCATTAAATTAATAATTGACCAGTGGCATTAAATTAATATTAATGCCACAGTGCCACAATGCCACATTTACAGTACAGATTTACCCCTCCCCCCCGCCATGCTGCATATTCAGTTACTTAAAGTAACTGAATATGCAGCATGGCGGGGGGAGGGGGGTAGGGGTAAATCTGTACTGTAAATGTACTGCCATTGGTCATGGTTAAATTATAAAGTAACTGTATATGCAGCATGGCGGGGGGAGGGGGGAGGGGTTAATCTGTACTGTAAATGTACTGCCACTGGTCATGGTTAAATTATTCATCCATCAGTTACCATGGCCAGTGGCATTAAATTAATAATTGACCAGTGGCATTAAATTAATATTAATGCTACAGTGGCATTAATATTAATTTAATGCCACTGGTCAATTATTAATTTAATGCCGCTGACCACGGTAACTGATGAATAATTTATTGCCACTGGTCAATTATTAATTTAATGCCACTGGTCAATTATTAATTTAATGCCACTGGTCAATTATTAATTTAATGTCACTGGTCATGGTAATTGATGAATAATTTAATGTCACTGGTCACGGTAATTGATGAATAATTTAATGCCACTGGTCACGATAACTGATTAGTAATTTAATGTCACTGGTCATGGTAATTGATGGATAATTTAATGTCACTGGTCACGGTAATTGATGAATAATTTAATACCACTGGTCACGATAACTATTTAGTAATTTAATGTCACTGGTCATGATAATTGATGAATAATTTAATGTCACGGTAATTGCTAAATAATTTAATGTCACTGGTCACGGTAATTGATGAATAATTTAATGCCACTGGTCACGATAACTGATTAGTAATTTAATGTCACTGGTCATGGTAATTGATGAATAATTTAATGTCACTGGTCACGGTAATTGATGAATAATTTAATGGCACTGGTCACGATAACTGATTAGTAATTTAATGTCACTGGTCATGGTAATTGATGAATAATTTAATGCCAATGGTCACGGTAACTGCGGTAACTGATTAGTAATGTTATGTCACTGGTGATGGTAACTGATTAATAATTTAATATCACTAGTCATGGTAACTGATTAATAATTTAATATCACTGGTCACGGTAACTGATTAATAATTTAATGTCACTGGTCACGGTAAATGATTAATTTAATGCCACTGGTCTCGGTAAATGATTAACCACTTGCCGACCGCCGCACGACGATGTACGTCGGCAAAGCGGCACGGGCAGGCAAAAGGGCTTACCTGTACGTCCCTGCCTGCCCGCGGGTGGGGGGTCCGATCGGACCCCCCCCCGGTGCCTGCGGCGGTCGGCAAATGTCCCCCGGCGATCGGTGGTGAGGGGGAGGCCATCCATTTGTGGCCCCCCCCTCGCGATCGCTCCCAGCCAATGGAATCATTTCCCTGCCTCTGTATTGTAAACAGAGGCAGAGGAAATGATGTCATCTCTCCTCGGCTCGGTATTTTCCGTTCCGGGCCGAGGAGAGAAGACTGTACTGTGAGTTACACAAACACACACACACAGTAGAACATGCCAGGCATACATTTCACCCCGATCCCCCCCCCGATCGCCCCCCGATCCCCCCCCAATCACCCCCCCCCCCCTGTCACAAACTGACACCAAGCAGGTTTTTTTTTTTTATTTTTTTTTTTTTTCTGATTACTGTATTGGTGTCAGTTTGTGTCAGTTAGTGTGTTAGGGCAGTGAGTCTTAGGCCCCCTTTAGGTCTAGGGTACCCCCCTAACCCCCCTAATAAAGTTTTAACCCCTTGATCACCCCCTATCACCAGTGTCGCTAAGCGATCATTTTTCTGATCGCTGTATTAGTGTCACTGGTGACGCTAGTTAGTGAGGTAAATATTTAGGTTCGCCGTCAGCGTTTTATAGCGACAGGGACCCCCATATACTACCTAATAAATGTTTTAACCCCTTGATTGCCCCCTAGTTAACCCTTTCACCACTGATCACCGTATAACCGTTACGGTTGACGCTGGTTAGTTTGTTTATTTTTTATAGTGTCAGGGCACCCGCCGTTTATTACCGAATAAAGGTTTAGCCCCCCCGATCGCCCGGCGGTGATATGCGTCGCCCCAGGCAGCGTCAGATTAGCGCCAGTACCGCTAACACCCACGCACGCAGCATACGCCTCCCTTAGTGGTATAGTATCTGTATGGATCAATATCTGATCCGATCAGATCTATACTAGCGTCCCCAGCAGTTTAGGGTTCCCAAAAACGCAGTGTTAGCGGGATCAGCCCAGATACCTGCTAGCACCTGCGTTTTGCCCCTCCGCCCGGCCCAGCCCAGCCCACCCAAGTGCAGTATCGATCGATCACTGTCACTTACAAGGCACTAAACGCATAACTGCAGCGTTCGCAGAGTCAGGCCTGATCCCTGCGATCGCTAACAGTTTTCTTGGTAGCGTTTTGGTGAGCTGGCAAGCACCAGCCCCAGGCAGCGTCAGATTAGCGCCAGTACCGCTAACACCCACGCACGCAGCATACGCCTCCCTTAGTGGTATAGTATCTGAACGCATCAATATCTGATCCGATCAGATCTATACTAGCGTCCCCAGCAGTTTAGGGTTCCCAAAAACGCAGTGTTAGCGGGATCAGCCCAGATACCTGCTAGCACCTGCGTTTTGCCCCTCCGCCCAGCCCAGCCCAGCCCACCCAAGTGCAGTATCGATCGATCACTGTCACTTACAAAACACTAAACGCATAACTGCAGCGTTCGCAGAGTCAGGCCTGATCCCTGCGATCGCTAACAGTTTTTTTGGTAGCGTTTTGGTGAACTGGCAAGCACCAGCCCCAGGCAGCGTCAGATTAGCGCCAGTACCGCTGACACCCACGCACGCAGCATACACCTCCCTTAGTGGTATAGTATCTGATCGCATCAATATCTGATCCGATCAGATCTATACTAGCGTCCCCAGCAGTTTAGGGTTCCCACAAACGCAGTGTTAGCGGGATCAGCCCAGATACCTGCTAGCACCTGCGTTTTGCCCCTCCGCCCGGCCCGGCCCGGCCCAGCCCACCCAAGTGCAGTATCGATCGATCACTGACACTTACAAAACACTAAACGCATAACTGCAGCGTTCGCAGAGTCAGGCCTGATCCCTGCGATCGCTAACAGTTTTTTTGGTAGCGTTTTGGTGAACTGGCAAGCGCCAGCGGCCTAGTACACCCCGGTCGTAGTCAAACCAGCACTGCAGTAACACTTGGTGACGTGGCGAGTCCCATAAGTGCAGTTCAAGCTGGTGAGGTGGCAAGCACAAGTAGTGTCCCGCTGCCACCAAAAAGACAAACACAGTCCCGTCGTGCCCATAGTGCCCTTCCTGCTGCATTCGCCAATCCTAATTGGGAACCCACCACTTCTGCAGCGCCCGTACTTCCCCCATTCACATCCCCAACCAAATGCAGTCGGCTGCATGAGAGGCATTTTCTTTATGTCCTCCCGAGTACCCCTACCCAACGAACCCCCCCAAAAAAGATGTCGTGTCTGCAGCAAGCGCGGATATAGGCGTGACACCCACTATTATTGTCCCTCCTGTCCTGACAATCCTGGTCTTTGCATTGGTGAATGTTTTGAATGCTACCATTCACTAGTTGACTATTAGCGTAGGGTACAGCATTGCACAGACTAGGCACACTTTCACAGGGTCTCCCAAGATGCCATCGCATTTTGAGAGACCCGAACCTGGAACCGGTTACAGTTATAAAAGTTAGTTACAAAAAAAAGTGAAAAAAAAAAAAAAACACAAACAAAAATATAAAATAAAAAAAAAAATAGTTGGCGTTTTATTGTTCTCTCTCTCTCTATTCTCTCTCTATTGTTCTGCTCTTTTTTACTGTATTCTATTCTGCAATGTTTTATTGTTATTATGTTTTATCATGTTTGCTTTTCAGGTATGCAATTTTTTATACCTTACCGTTTACTGTGCTTTATTGTTAACCATTTTTTTGTCTTCAGGTACGCCATTCACGACTTTGAGTGGTTATACCAGAATGATGCCTGCAGGTTTAGGTATCATCTTGGTATCATTCTTTTCAGCCAGCGGTCAGCTTTCATGTAAAAGCAATCCTAGTGGCTAATTAGCCTCTAGACTGCTTTTACAAGCAGTCGGAGGGAATGCCCCCCCCCCCAACGTCTTCCGTGTTTTTCTCTGGCTCTCCTGTCTCAACAGGGAACCTGAGAATGCAGCCGGTGATTCAGCCAGATGACCATAGAGCTGATCAGAGACCAGAGTGGCTCCAAACATCTCTATGGCCTAAGAAACCGGAAGCTACGAGCATTTTATGACTTAGATTTCGCCGGATGTAAACAGCGCCATTGGGAAATTGGGAAAGCATTTTATCACACCGATCTTGGCGTGGTCAGATGCTTTGAGGGCAGAGGAGAAATCTAGGGTCTAATAGACCCCAATTTTTGCAAAAAAGAGTACCTGTCACTACCTATTGCTATCATAGGGGATATTTACATTCCCTGAGATAACAATAAAAATGATTTAAAAAAAAAAAAAATGAAAGGAACAGTTTAAAAATAAGATAAAAAAATAATAATAATAAAGAAAAAAAAAAAAAAAAAAAAAAAAAGCACCCCTGTCCCCCCTGCTCTCGCGCTAAGGTGAACGCAAGCGTTGGTCTGGCGTCAAATGTAAACAGCAATTGCACCATGCATGTGAGGTATCGCCGCGAAGGTCAGATCGAGGGCAGTAATTTTAGCAGTAGACCTCCTCTGTAAATCTAAAGTGGTAACCTGTAAAGGCTTTTAAAGGCTTTTAAAAATGTATTTAGTTTGTCGCCACTGCACGTTTGTGCGCAATTTTAAAGCATGTCATGTTTGGTATCTATGTACTCGGCCTAAGATCATCTTTTTTATCTCATCAAACATTTGGGCAATATAGTGTGTTTTAGTGCATTAAAATGTAAAAAAGTGTGTTTTTTCCCCAAAAAATGCGTTTGAAAAATCGCTGCGCAAATACTGTGTGAAAAAAAAAATGAAACACCCACCATTTTAATCTGTAGGGCATTTGCTTTAAAAAAAATATATAATGTTTGGGGGTTCAAAGTAATTTTCTTGCAAAAAAAAATTATTTTTTTATGTAAACAATAAGTGTCAGAAAGGGCTTTGTCTTCAAGTGGTTAGAAGAGTGGGTGATGTGTGACATAAGCTTCTAGATGTTGTGCATAAAATGCCAGGACAGTTCAAACCCCCCCCAAATGACCCCATTTTGGAAAGTAGACACCCCAAGCTATTTGCTGAGAGTCATGTTGAGTCCATGGAATAATTTATATTGTGACACAAGTTGCGGGAAAGAGACAATTTTTTATTTTTTTTATTTTTTTTTGCGCAAAGTTGTCACTAAATGATATATTGCTCAAACATGCCATGGGAATATGTGAAATTACACCCCAAAATACATTCTGCTGCTTCTCCTGAGTACGGGGATACCACATGTGTGAGACTTTTTGGGAGCCTAGCCGCGTACGGGACCCCGAAAACCAAGCACCGCCTTCAGGCTTTCTAAGGCCGTAAATTTTTGATTTCACTCTTCACCGCCTATCACAGTTTCGGGGGCCATGGAATGCCCAGGTGGCAAAAAAAAACCCCAAATGACCCCATTTTGGAAAGTAGACACCCCAAGCTATTTGATGAGAGGTATAGTGAGTATTTTGCAGACCTCACTTTTTGTCACAAAGTTTTGAAAATTGAAAAAAGAAAAAAAAAATTTTTTTTTCTCGTCTTTCTTTATTTTCAAAAACAAATGAGAGCTGCAAAATACTCACCATGCCTCTCAGCAAATAGCTTGGGGTGTCTACTTTCCAAAATGGGGTCATTTGGGGGGGGTTTGTGCCACCTGGGCATTCCATGGCCTCCGAAACTGTGATAGGCAGTGAGGAGTAAAATCAAAAATGTACGCCCTTAGAAATCCTGAAGGCGGTGATTGGTTTTCGGGGTCCCGTACGCGGCTAGGCTCCTAAAAAGTCCCACACATGTGGTATCCCCATACTCAGGAGAAGCAGCTAAATGTATTTTGGGGTGCAATTCCACATATGCCCATGGCCTGTGTGAGCAATATATCATTTAGTGACAACTTTGTGCAAAAAAAAAATAAAAAAAAAAAAAATTGTCACTTTCCCGCAACTTGTGTCAAAATATAAAACATTCCATGGACTCAACATGCCTCAAAGCAAATAGCTTGGGGTGTCTACTTTCCAAAATGGGGTCATTTGGGGGGGGTTTATGTCATCTGGGCATTTTATGGCCTTCAAAACCGTGATAGGTAGTGAGGAGTAAAATCAAAAATGTACGCCCTTAGAAATCCTGAAGGCGGTGCTTGGTTTTCGGGGCCCCGTACGCGGCTAGGCTCCCAAAAAGTCCCACACATGTGGTATCCCCGTACTCAGGAGAAGCAGCTAAATGTATTTTGGGGTGCAATTCCACATATGCCCATGGCCTGTGTGAGCAATATATCATTTAGTGACAACTTTTTGTAATTTTTTTTTTTTTTTTTTTTTTTGTCATTATTCAATCACTTGGGACAAAAAAAATGAATATTCAATGGGCTCAACATGCCTCTCAGCAAATTCCTTGGGGTGTCTACTTTCCAAAATGGGGTCATTTGTGGGGGTTTTGTACTGCCCTGCCATTTTAGCACCTCAAGAATCGACATAGGCAGTCATAAATTAAAGGCTGTGTAAATTCCAGAAAATGTACCCTAGTTTGTAGACGCTATAACTTTTGCGCAAACCAATAAATATACACTTATTGACATTTTTTTTACCAAAGACATGTGGCCGAATACATTTTGGCCTAAATGTATGACTAAAATTGAGTTTATTGGATTTTTTTTAGAACAAAAAGTAGAAAATATCATTTTTTTTCAAAATTTTCGGTCTTTTTCCGTGTATAGCGCAAAAAATAAAAACGGCAGAGGTGATCAAATACCATCAAAAGAAAGCTCTATTTGTGGGAAGAAAAGGACGCAAATTTCGTTTGGGTACAGCATTGCATGACCGCGCAATTAGCAGTTAAAGCGACGCAGTGCCGAATTGTAAAAAGTGCTCTGGTCAGGAAGGGGGTAAATCCTTCCGGGGCTGAAGTGGTTAATAATTTAATGCCACTGGTGAATTAATTTACTGCCACTGGTCACGGTAACTGATGAATGAATTTACTAGTGCCACTGCTGATCATGGTCACTGATGAATGAATTTACTAGTGCCACTGCTGGTCATGGTCACTGATGAATGAATTTGCGGCCACTGGTCATGGTCACTGATGAATTAATGTACTGCCACTGGTAGTCATGGTCACTGATGAATTAATGTACTGTCACTGCTGGTCATGATCACTGATGATGAATGGATGTACTGCCACTGGTCACTGATGAAATAATGACTGACCACTGGTCAGCCATTAATTCATCAGTGACCAGTGGCAGTACATTAATTCATCAGTGACCAGTGGCAGTACATTCAATTAATCAGTGACCAGTGGCAGTACATGAGTTCATCAGTGACCAGTGGCAGTACTGGCATTTATACTGCCTTGGTAATTCGCATTGTATGTTAGAGTGGATTTTTCCCTGTCTTTTTATGTTTGTGATTCCCACAAGTTATTGTTTGAACTGTTTCTTGTTAATATTATATTCAAACGTAAGTTGTTATTTATAACTGTTTTCCTTATTTATGACACCTGCCATTGAACGGAGTGTAACTTACACATTTCATTCTAAAGGCGTCTGTAATGTTGGAATGCATCTTTTTCTCTAAATAATAAAAAAAAGCTGTTTATACATACAGTGGAATGTTTTTACTTATTTTTTTGCGCAATTGCGTATAGTTTATATACTGTTTTTGTGTGTGTTTGCAAAATTAAAGTGGGCCGGTCTGGATGAAGTCCAGGGCCAAATTTTTGTCCCAGTCCAGCCCTGAGTGTGAGTGTATCAAAAATGCAGAGAAAAGAAGTGTGAATATTTTTTTAGAAACCTAATGCTTGCTAACATGGGTTTCTACAACCTGTTACATTCAAACTTTAAAGATCTGGAAACTACACTTTGCAGAAGTGCATGTCTAGCATTTTATTCAGTAATGATGTGTAGATGTGTAGTAAACCACCTAACAACACACACAGGCTGAAATCACCCATTGTGGATTGCCTTTGTCATTACCTTATGTTACTGGAGGTGGTATATCACCAAGGAATTGTGCATCATCATCTCACCATATGCTTGGAGTCTGAGGAAGCACACTGAACCTTTTGTTTTATTACAGATTAAACAGTAAAAATATTTATATTGCATCATTTTTGCTTTCTAATACACTGTATTCCTTTAATTAAATTGGTTAGTTTTACAGCCGTAAAATACAGTACATGTGAGCTAGTTTGTGCAAAGAAAAAAAAAATATTTTAAAATATCATTACAATGTAAATGTCATTTTCATATATCAACTTCTAAAGACAATTATATCTTAAGGAAGTGTGAACATAGTATACTACTTCATTATGCAACGCTAAATTAATTTGATTTTTTAGAGGAGATATAGATGGTGTGTATTCACGTGCAAATAAAATGACTCTGGAATTAAAGATAAGAAAAAACGTGTGTGAGATATGGAAGGATGCTAAATTGAAATCAGCAGTTATTTTGTAACTGACAAATGCAACTTTAGTAGTACAAAAACAAAGCCAATATTAAAGAAGATAATTCCATTGTAATTAGAGATGAGTGAGACAAATTTTCTCCAGCACTCTTTCATGCCCACTACATAAATCAATAGGATCGAAAATTCATGTTTAAAGGCATTGTAAGTGTTGGTTGAACTGAGTGTGAAAAATTATCTGTGAGTATCTCAGCTAGCTACAATATATAGAAATTACTCCTGTCCAAACATGGTCTGAAAGTGGATCACATCATAATAGAACAGCAAGGCAAAAGCAGAACTCCCGTTTACAAACAACTAAACCTACAGCTTCCCTGTGGCATTCATCAAGACCATTACAATAAGACAGCCAATCCAAGCTCCATCCAAGTCAAACAGAGCCACATACAGTCAGGTCCATAAATATTGGGACATCGACACAATTCTAATCTTTTTTGGCTCTATACACCACCACAATGGATTTGAAAGGAAATGAACAAGATGTGCTTTAACTGCAGACTTTCAGCTTTAATTTGAGGGTGTTTACATCCAAATCAGGTGAACAGTGTAGGAATTACAACAGTTTGTATATGTGCCTCCCACTTTTTAAGGGACCAAAAGTAATGGGACAGATTAACAATCATCCATCAAACTTTCACTTTTTAATACTTGGTTGCAAATCCTTTGCAGTCAATTACAGCCTGAAGTTTGGAACGCATAGACATCACCAGACGCTGGGTTTCATCCCTGGTGATGCTCTGCCACGCCTCTACTGCAACTGTCTTCAGTTTCTGCTTGTTCTTGAGGCATTTTCCCTTCAGTTTTGTCTTCAGCAAGTGAAATGCATGCTCAGTCGGATTCAGGTCAGGTGATTGACTTGGCCATTGCATAACATTCCACTTCTTTCCCTTAAAAAACTCTTTGGTTGCTTTCGCAGTATGCTTCGGGTCATTGTCCATCTGCACTGTGAAGCGCCGTCCAATGAGTTCTGAAGCATTTTGCTGAATATGTGCAGATAATATTCCCGAAACACTTCAGAATTTATCCTGCTGCTTTTGTCAGCAGTCACATCATCAATAAATACAAGAAAACCAGTTCCTTTGGCAGCCATACATGCCCATGCCATGACACTACCACCACCATGCTTCACTGATGAGGTGGTATACTTTGTATCATGAGCAGTTCCTTTCCTTCTCCATACTCTTCTCTTCCCATCACTCTGGTACAAGTTGATCTTGGTCTCATCTGTCCATAGGATGTTGTTCCAGAACTGTGATGGCTTTTTTAGATGTTGTTTGGCAAACTCTAATCTGGCCTTCCTGTTTTTGAGGCTCACCAATGGTTTACATCTTGTGTTGAACCCTCTGTATTCACTCTGGTGAAGTCTTCTCTTGATTGTTGACTTTGACACATATACACCTACCTTCTGGAGAGTGTTCTTGATCTGGCCAACTGTTGAAGGGTGTTTTCCTCACGAGGGAAAGAATTATTCAATCATCCACCACAGTTGTTTCCCGTGGTCTTCTGCGTCTTTTGGTGTTGCTGAGCTCACCGGTGCGTTCTTTCTTTTTAAGGATGTTCCAAACAGTTGATTTAGCCACACCTAATGTTTTTGCTATCTCTCTGATGGGTCTGTTTTTTCAGCCTAATGATGGCTTGCTTCACTGATAGTTACAGCTCTTTGGATCTCATATTGAGAGTTGACAGCAACAGATTCCAAATGCAAATAGCACACTTGAAATGAACTCTGGACATTTTATCTGCTCCTTGTAAATGGGATAATGAGGGAATAACACACACCTGGCCATGGAACAGCTGAGCAGCCAATTGTCCCATTACTTTTGGTCCCTTCAAAAGTGGGAGGCATATATACAAATTGTTGTAATTCCTACACCGTTCACCTGATTTGGATGTAAATACCCTCAAATTAAAGCTGAAAGTCTGCAGTTAAAGCACATCTTGTTTGTTTCATTTCAAATCCATTGTGGTGGTGTAGAGAGCCAAAAAGATTAACATTGTGTCGATGTCCCAATATTTATGGACCTGACTGTATACTGTAAGCAAGTCTTCTTGCTTACCTGTAATAAAGTTTTACCACATCTAATTTTTTTTTTCATTTTGGATAGAATAGGCAATGGATAATACCTCTGTAGATTTTTTTGGGCAAATTTACATATACCTACTACACATTGTATATACACATAAATGGTAGTATGGAGGTTGTTATTATCCTTTTTATCCTAACTCCTTTCCACTGCTATTATGCATATATGCTGCCTCACTGGATTGGGATTTTTTCTGTGGGGCCGAATATATGCGTAACTCTCTTTGTGCTGGAAGCATTTAGCAGGGTGCTCCCAACACAGAAACCGAGGTCTTACCAAGCGCCCTGGGTCTCATACTAATGATCAGGACCCAGTACTCCCCGGTTCCAGGTCACCTGATCAGTCACTGTAAGCCCACACTTGCAGGAGAGGAAAAGGTAAATTAAAAAAATGTGCAAAAAAAAATAAATATATACGTTTTTAAAAAGTAAAGAAAAATTTTTAAATTAGTAATTATAAAATAGAAAAGACACTCACTGCCATCATCTGTAATATGTATACAACAAAAAGAAAAATCTAGATCAGACTATATTGGCCATATAAGGAGTACACAACAATGTAAAAACAGATATACCGTATTTATCAGTGTAAAACACGCACTTTTTCACCCTGAAAATCGGGTGCAAATAGTGCTTGCAAGTTATATGCCGATCGGTCAATTTGGGTTGCTTCGGAGGGGACAGGGAGGGGGCGGGACGAGTGCTGTCAGATTACATACAGTGAGAATCTCCTGTTTACTCAGCGGCCTCTGTAATAGGAAGTCCCATCTACTGGGCTGGCATTGGACCACTGTTCTGTCTATCATAGCCGTCCCAGGAGGCGGGACTTTGTATTAAAGAGGCCACTGAGTAAACAGGAGATTCTCGCTGTATTTAATCTGTAGGCGCTCATCCCGCCCCCTCCCTGTCCCCTCCCTATCCCCTTTTGAGGCTTCAGCAGGCACTTGTGAGGCTGCAGCTGCAGATGGGCATTGATCAAGCTGTATTGGTGGCAATGGTGAGGCTGCATTGGTGGAAATGGTGAGGTTGCATTGGTGGCAATGGGTTAGGCTACATTGATGGCAATGGTGTGGCGTAGGGATGAGCTCGAGTTCGAGTCGATATGTTCGCCTGTTCGACCGTTCGTCAAATTGCAAACGATATGGGCCGTTCGCGCCAAATTCAAGTGGAGCGTCACGGCCCATAATTCACTGCGGCATCGCAGTGCATTGCTGGCTGAGGATTGGCCAAGCATGCACTATGACCTGCAGGCTTGGCCAATCACAGCACCGTGTGTACAGAGAGCCGTAATTGGCCAAAGCCAGGGTCGCTTTGTCCAATTATGACTCAGGGGGCTTAGTACACTCCCCCCACTATATAAGGCCGCCTGCGTGGTGGCCTTGTGTAGTGTTTTGCAGTGGCGGAGAGAGATAGATAGACAGAGAGACAGTGTCATTTGATTTAAGTTAGGCAGGTCGAGTCAGTTAGCTGCACTTACAGTGTATTGTGTATATATATGCATCCCAGGTGTTTTACATATATATATATATATATATATATATATATATATATATATATATATATATATATATATATACACTGTATTCAGTTTAGCTAGATCCGTTCCTGTTATTCTCTTCCTAATATACTGACAGGCAGGCGTTTTTACAGTATTTACAGTTAGTGTACTGTGTACCCTGCACAGTTGCACCTACAGTATAGCTACCTGAAGACAAGTGCTTGTGTTCTTCTGATCCTATTAATAGCACAGGCAGGCTCTTGAAGTATTTACAGTTAGTGTACTGTGTACCCTGCACAGTTGCACCTATAGCTACCTGAAGACAAGTGCTTGTGTGCTTCTTCTGATCCTATTAATAGCACAGGCAGGCTCTTGAAGTATTTACAGTTAGTGTACCCTGCACAGTTGCACCTATAGTTACCTGAAGACAAGTGCTTGTGTTCTTCTTCTGATTCTATTAATAGCACAGGCAGGCTCTTGAAGTATTTACAGTTAGTGTACTGTGTATCCTGCACAGTTGCACCTACAGTATAGCTACCTGAAGACAAGTGCTTGTGTGCTTCTTCTGATCCTATTAATAGCACAGGCAGGCTCTTGAAGTATTTACAGTTAGCATACTGTGTACCCTGCACAGTTGCACCTATAGCTACCTGAAGACAAGCACTTGTGTGCTTCTTCTGATCCTATTAATAGCACAGGCAAGCTCTTGAAGTATTTAAGTTAGTGTACTGTGTACCCTGCACAGCTGCACCTATAGCTACCTGACGACAAGTGCTTGTGTGCTTCTTCTGATCCTATTAATAGCACAGGCAGGCTCTTGAAGTATTTACAGTTAGTGTACCCTGCACAGTTGCACCTATAGTTACCTGAAGACAAGTGCTTGTGTTCTTCTTCTGATTCTATTTATAGCACAGGCAGGCTCTTGAAGTATTTACAGTTAGTGTACTGTGTATCCTGCACAGTTGCACCTACAGTATAGCTACCTGAAGACAAGTGCTTGTGTGCTTCTTCTGATCCTATTAATAGCACAGGCAGGCTCTTGAAGTATTTACAGTTAGTATACTGTGTACCCTGCACAGTTGCACCTATAGCTACCTGAAGAAAAGCATGTGTGTGCTTCTTCTGATCCTATTAATAGCACAGGCAGGCTCTTGAAGTATTTAAGTTAGTGTACTGTGTACCCTGCACAGCTGCACCTATAGTATAGCTACCTGAAGACAAGTGCTTGTGTGCTTCTTCTGATCCTATTAATAGCACAGGCAGGCTCTTAAAGTATTTACAGTTAGTGTACTGTGTATCCTGCCCAGTTGCACCTATAGCTACCTGAAGACAAGCACTTGTGTGCTTCTTCTGATCCTATTAATAGCACAGGCAGGCTCTTGAGTATGGATGGATGGATGAGTATTGCTGAGTATGGATGGATGAGAATTGCTGAGTATGGTTGAAGTATTTACGGTTAGTGTACTGTGTACCCTGCACAGTTGCATCTACAGTATAGCTACCTGAAGACAAGTGCTGGTGTTCTTCTTCTGATCCTATTAATACCACAGGCAGGCAGCTTGAAGTATTTCCAGTTAGTGTGCTGTGTACCCTGCACAGTTGCACCTATAGCTACCTGAAGACAAGTGCTGGTGTGCTTCTTCCGATCCTATTAATACCACAGGCAGGCATTCTGCTAGCTGCTGTATAATCAGTATATATATACATCCCAGTTTTGTGCAGCTACATCTCACTGCAGTGCAGGCCATTAGTATGTCTGAAAGGCCAACAAGGAGAGGAAGACAGTCACAAGCCAATAAAAGAGGGCAAGCAGGCTCTGTGTCTAGAGGCAACAGTGCTGGTCATGGACACGGTGCATCTTAATCAGCACTTGGCCGTGGGACGCTTGTCCTTTTTTTCGGCAGCTGGCCGCGTTGAGCCGCAACATGTGGAAGACTTGGTAGAGTGGATGACCAAGCCGTCCTCATCCTCTCTCACCCAGGCTCAGGGTACGTTGTCTGGCAAAGCAGCTGCCAACACGGCCTCTTCCCTTGGCTCAATGGCATCAGTCAGTCCTTCCCTAGCCCCACCATGTCCTCCTGAGGAGTCCCCCAAACTGTTTGACCACAGTGTTGGGTACATACTCCAGGAGGATGCCCAGCATTTTGAAGGCTCCGATGATGGTACTCAGCTAGAGGAAGACAGTAAAGTGAGCCCAGACAGAGGGGGTGCCCAAGAAGGACAGAAATCTGGCAGTCATGTTCCCCCAGCTTTGCTCCAGTGATGAGGAGGGAGGGTATGATGAGGTCACTGACTCCACGGGGGTGCCTGATAGGAGAGAGGAGGAGGAGGCACATCACCAACGAGGCAGGATGCCCTCCAGGGGCCAGCTTAAGGGCAGCACACCAACTGCATCACAACGCAGAGCTTCGCATGTGCAGGGTGCTGCTGTCTCTGCGCATTATTCCAAAAGTTCTTTGGTGTGGGCCTTTTTTGAGACGAGTGCATCAGATCCCACCCCTGCTATTTGAAACATATGTCTCAAGCGTATCTCGCCTGGCCAAAACATCACCCACTTGGGCACCACATGCTTGACCAGACATATGTTGACCTGCCATGCAGTTCGTTGGCAAGTGTACCTAAAAGACCCACACCAAAGAACAAAGAGGACCTCTCCTTGCTCCTCATCAGCTGAGATCTCCAACCCCACTATACCTTCAGTCCTCTCTGAGACCTGCACTGAGAGGAATGAAGGTGAATTAGGTGTGTCACAGCCAAGTACTTGGGGGCAATCTGCTATCGGTACACCGACGTCAGATTGTACCAGGCAAATTTCCCTGCCCCAGCTGCTGCACCGCTGAAAGAAGTTCGCTCCCAGCCATCCACATGCCCAGCGGTTGAATGCTAGCTTGGCTAAATTGCTAGCACTTCAACTGCTGCCTTTTCAGTTGGTAGACTCTGCCCCCTTCCGTGAGTTTGTAGAATGTGTGGTTCCTCAGTGGCAGGTTCCCAAACGCCACTTTTTCTCACGGAAGGCGATTCCGGCTCTCTACCGGCATGTGGAATGTCTTGGCCTCGCTGGACAGGGCGGTCAGCGGTAAGGTGCATATTACCGCTGACTCATGGTCCAGCAGGCATGGACAGGGACATTACCTATCTTTCACGGTGCATTGAGTGACTCACTGGGGCAGAGATTCTGTCAGCTCTGCAGGGGCAGGCTCAGAGGTGGTTGACGCCACACCAGCTTCAGCAAGGAATGGTGGTTTGCGACAATGGCACCAACCTCCTCTCCCCCCTCCGACAGGAACAACTGACCCATGTGCCCTGTTTGGCTCACGTCCTTAACTTGGTGGTGCAGAATTTCTTGGGCAGGTTCCCGGGCTTACAGGATGTCCTGAGGCAGGCCAGTAAAGTCTGTGTGCATTTCCACCGGTCATATAATGCCAGTGCTCGGCTGGCTGACCTCCAAAAGAATTTCACCTGCCCAAGAACCGCCTAAACTGTGACATGCCCACCAGGTGAAACTCAACTTTGGCCATGCTGCAGCAGCTGCACACGCATCAGAGGGCCACCAATGAGTACCTGTGCGACTATGGAACCAGGACAGGGTATGGGGAGCTTGTTTTTTTCCCCCACGCCAGTGGGCCATGATCAGGGATGCATGCACTGTCCTGTCACTATTTGAGGAGGCCACGAGGATGGTGAGTAGTTACAGTGCATGCATCAGTGACACTGTCCCCCTTGTCCACCAGTTGGAGCACACACTGCGTGGAATAATGGACAGGGCACTTGAGGCAGAACAAAGGCAGGAAGAGGAGGACTTCCTTAACTCTCAAGGCCCCCTTTATCCAGACAGTGTTCCTGCATGCCCGCCGATCACACAGGAAGAGGAGGAGGAGGAGGAGGAGGAAGATTGTGTCAGTATGGAGGTGAAGCCTGGCACTCAGCATCAGCTGCCGTCTTCAAGGGATCATTTACAGTCCCAAGAAAACCATGGACTTGTACGTGGCTGGGAGGAGGTGGCTGCGGATCCTGTCGTCCTTAGTGACCCAGAAGACTCTGGACTGAATGCCTCAGCAAACCTACGCTGCATGGCCTCCCTGATCCTGCAAAGCCTGCGGAAGGATCCTCGTATTCGTGGTATCAAGGAGAGGGATCGTTACTGGCTGGCAACCCTCCTTGATCCACGTTACAAGGGTAATGTTGCAGACCTTATCTTGCCGTCGCAGAGGATGAAACATCTTCGGGAGGCCTTGCAGAAAGGTCTGTGCAACGCGTTCCCAGAGTCTGGGAGGTTACAAACTCCTGTTCCTGGACAACATGTTGCTGAGGCTTCGGTCAGTCAAAGAAGGAGTGGTGGAGAAGGTGGCTGTCTGACCGATGCGTTCAGATAATTTTTTAGTCCGCAGCCCCAAGGTATGATCGGTTCCAGCAACTATCACCATCGTCTGTTTTACATGGTGCAGCAATACCTAGGGGCAAGATCTGACTTGGACACCTTTCCCATTGAAAATCCTCTGGGTTACTGGGTCTTGAGGATGGATCACTGGCCAGAGCTTGCACAGTATGCTTTTGAACTACTGGCCTGTCCTGCATCCAGCGTTCTTTCGGAATGCACATTCAGTGCTGCTGGAGGCTTTGTAACCGATCACAGGGTGCGCCTGTCCACCGACTCGGTCGATTCACTGACCTTCATAAAAATGAATCAGTCTTGGATCACCACCAGCTACCAAGCACCTGATGCTGATGTAACTGAATAATTTTTTTTGAAATGTCAGATCCCTTCAAGACTGCCTATGCTGATGCTGAGTGACTATCCTGTTATGCTGAGTGATTATCCTCTTCCTCCTCAATGATCATGCTGATAGCTTGTAAGAATATTTTTGGTTCTGGGCACCACCACCAGTGGCCAAGGCCCAATTTTTTAGCCCCTGTTTAACAGGGGCGTGTAATTACAATTTTGGATGTAATATTTTGCAAGGAGTGTTCGTTGCTGCGCTCAACTAGAGTATTTGGTGAGGGGTTTGTGAGGGGTTGCAGTGTTGTGGCACCAGCACCGGTGCCTAAGGCCCAATTTTTTCAACAGGGACATATAATTACAATTCTTGATCTAATATTTCACAGCAGGGCCCATTCCAGCGCCCACCAAGAGTAACTGTGAGGACTTACAGTGTTGTGGCAACACCACCACCACCAAAGGCCCAATTTTTCTGCTCCTGTTCAACAGGTGCATGAAGTTACAATTCCTGATCTAATATTTCACAGCAGGGCCCATTCCAGCGCCCACCAAGAGTAACTGTGAGGACTTATGCCCTGTACACACGGTCGGATTTTCCGATGGAAAATGTCCGATGGGAGCGTGTTGTCAGAAATTCCGACCGTGTGTGGGCTCCATCGGACATTTTCCATCGGATTTTCCGACACACAAAGTTTGAGAGCAGCCTATAAAATTTTCCGACAACAAAATCCGTTGTCTGAAATTCCGATCGTGTGTACACAAATCCGACGAACAAAGTGCCACGCATGCTCAGAATAAATAAAGAGATGAAAGCTATTGGCCACTGCCCCGTTTATAGTCCCGACGTACGTGTTTTACGTCACCGCGTTTAGAACGATCGGATTTTCCAACAACTTTGTGTGACAGTCTGTATGCAAGAAAAGTTTGAGCCAACATCCGTCGGAACAAATCCTAAGATTTTGTTGTCGGAATGTCCGAACAAAGTCCGACTGTGTGTATGGGGCATTACAGTGTTGTGGCAACACCACCACCACCAAAGGCCCATTTTTTCTGCCCCTGTTCAACAGGTGAATGTAATTACAGTTCTTGATCTAATATTTCACAGCAGGGCCCGTTTCTGCGCCCACCAAGAGTAACTGTGAGGACTTACAGTGTTGTGGAACCAGCACCACCACCACCAAAGGGCCAATTTTTCTGACCCTGTTCAACAGAGGTATGTAATTACAATTCTTGATCTAATATTTCACAGCAGGGCCCATTCCTGCGCCCACCAAGAGTAACTGTGAGGGCTTACAGTGTTGTGGCAACACCAACACCTAAGGCCCCAATTTCTGCAGAGTATATAGGGCAGGCCCCTACTTTCGAACATCAAACTTACAAATGGCTCCTACTTGCAAACGGAAGGAGACAACAGGAAGTGAGATGAAATCTACCCCTAGGAAGGGAAATTCTCTCCTGTAAGAGTTAATATGGAAAAAACGTGTCTCCTCTCCACTGATGCTTTATCAACAATCCTTGTTTCACTAAAAAAAAAATCAAATTATCAAAAAACATTTGTCATTGGGACAGAAAGTGAGGTGAAATCTTCTGAAGAGGTGCACAGACAGCCAAACAAATGTCACAGGGGTGATAACCCTTCCCTATATTTTCCAAAAAAGCTTAAAACAGATTTTTTGGCTGGAGCTACACTTTAAAAATGTATCACTTCAAAATTACAAACAGATTCTACTTAACAACAAACCTACAGTCCCTGTCTTGTTTGCACCACCTGTATACTGCTGTTCAGAGTATATAGGGCCTGGGGAGCCCACACCTTTCCTTTTTTTAATTTGGGTCCCCATAATATCCATACAAGACCCAAAGGGCCTGGTAATAGACTGAGGGAGAAGGGGTACCCATGCCGTTTGTCTCACTGTTTTTCATCCATATTGCCGGGACCCGACATTACATTAAAGCAGTTTTAAATGACTTTTATTCCTTTAAAAATGTCATTTTGTGCACGGACTGTTCTAAGCACGGGAAACACGTGCCACTTTACAGGCATACTATAGACACCCCCCAGGGTACGATATTTAAAGTAATATTTCACTTTTTATTCACTTTAAACATCATTAAAATCACTGTTCCAGAAAAAACGGCCGTTTTTAAAACTTTTTTTGCATTGATACAAGTCCCCTGGGGCAGGACCCGGGTCCCCAAACCCCTTTTAGGACAATACCATGCAAATTAGCCTTTAAAATTAGCACGTGGTAAGTGACAATCCACTTCAGGTGGCAAGTGACAATCCACGTCTGGTGCCAGGTGACAATCCTCATCTGGTGGCAGGTGACGTGGCAAGTGACAATCCACATCTAGTGGCATGTGACGGTGGCAAGTAACAAGCTGCATTTGGTGACAGGCAATGGTGGCAAGTGACACACTGCATCTGGTAACAGGTGACGTGGCAAGTGACACACTGCATCTGGTGGCAGGAGATGTGGCAAGTGACATGCTCAGGGCTCCCACTGATTCTGCATTATTGTGAGTTGAACTACTTCATTATATATTAGAATGTAACAATAGAAACAATGCATTTCAATCACCCTGGCACCATATCACCCAGGGTGCCATAATCATTGAAGCACCAACACCAGTCGTTGCCTGCTAAAAAATTGCTTACCACCAGCGTGCCCTGCAAAAAGGTGGGTGACCACTGCTATGGGCTCTAGCCCCAGATCTTTTGCAGACCTAGCAATGCCCATGCTCATTATGTCAATATAAATGCGATTTGCGTTTTAGTAATATCCTAATTTTACCCAAATACATAGCTAAATCATTGTCACCTTTTTTATCTTTATTGCAACCTGTCTCAATTTGGGGCATAAACCCTACCATTGGGATAATCTAGGACAGCAAAAGTTCAAAAATACAATGACATAAAAGAATTATTTAGGTGAAGATAATGAATATATAAAAATATAATATATAGGCATTGATAATGTATTTGCCTCCGGGTATGTTATCCACCCAAATGAGTTATTTGAAGGAGTGACAGCATAGATAATGCATTAAAGAATGGTACCTTCTTCCCAACAAAATGGAAAGGAGATTTAAGGGGAGGCTGAAATGGACTCTAATGGCACCTTACAAAACTTGGGATAAAAGTCTTAATGTAAAAAGTTTTTCATTTTATTACAAAAACACTTAAAATACATATATTTAAAACAGATTAAGACAAGAACAGTGGCTCTATATGGTCACAGATATTGTGACACTTGAAAGATTATATCATCTGTGTATTAATTGCTTGACATGTTTCGCAGACGAGGATACCGCTTCTTCAGGAGATTTATTGTACACATACACATGATACTTTAGAGCGATTACCAATTTCAAACTATAAATCAAAAGAAAAAAACATACATTAATCAATATCTCATATAATCATCAAAATGTTCATTAGATACAGAATGAGGATATATTTTATGTGGTGACCACTCAAAAGACCATCTTACCCAGAACATGACCACATGCACAACCCAAAAGGAGGAGGTCTATCCCAGCGAGCATGGGAGCCCCACACACAGAAAACACAGGTATGATGTCTAATCAAAAAAGGAGGATAGGGATTGATAGTAATATCCACAAACTGATTAAAAAGGCATAAAAACTATTAATATCATACCAAAACATGCATTTGATGCATAGATCCAAAACAATGAAGCTCTATGAGGGGCTACACATCCTGAAATAGTAAGTAGATAAGGTCTACTATAACCCATATTGTATGAACAACCATTGCGATAGAATGTTGTTGAATCTGTATCACATATATGTGCTTTACCTCATGCAGTCGATAAAACACCATTAATGGTTGTTTACCTGTGGCTATACCATTTTTTAACTTCACATGCTTCTGAACCTCTGTAATAAAAGGTCAAACTGTGACGACTTTGTCTAACAGCAGGTGGTGGTTGGTTTATTCACCTGGATGTGCATTTAAGAAAATATGAAGAAGCTACAAGATTTTTCACATATTTATATGTTTTTGGACTTTTTTACACCTTATTCATATTTCTTTCATTATGAATTAAAAATGTATTCCATACTTATCAAGTGAGAGAGTTATAACATGGAATGGAATGCACAATACTGCAGCAAACTGGTCATTGGTCTAAAGGACATCTCTACAGATCCACTTCAAGCCATCAGGCTGCAGTAAAACAATCTAAGAAGCAAATTGCAAATTTAAATTTGCCTGTGAAATGAATCTGAGGATGAATTGTTTATTTGTTATTTATATTTAGTAATGCTATTGTCACAGTCCCTGTATATGCTTACTGTGAACGCTGTACAGATAAAATGTGGGTGTTAGATAATTCAGGAGTAAATAACAATATTAAATTATTAATTACAAAGCTGAACACTTTAAGATGCTAAATAACATTTACGCAAGGAACTCACAACACTGGTTGAGATGCAGTTTGAAACTTATTGGCAAAAAAGAATTTACCAAAAAATAGATATGCAATAAGCAGTCTGCAAAATTTCCTATAAAAGAAAATAATATACAAACTTTTAAAAGTGATAGCAGAAAGAAAACCTTTTAGAAGATTCTCCACTTTCAGCTAAAAGTACAAGGTTTAAAGCATTGCTGACTAAAAATGTTAAAAATAACTTGTTTGAAATAAAGGAATGGAAGCCTTCTAAAGCCATGTGCAATACAAACAAACTTTACCTGGGAATGTACGGAATTTAAAGAGAATGAAAACTCAGCATAGCAAGGCAGCCTTGATATCAAACTAAGAAAGTCTGTACTAAACTTTAAAAAAAAAAATTCTTCACCTTTGTTGTATTTTAAAACATCTGTAATAAATATGTAATTCGCCAACTGAGTTTATTCCATATGCATACAATTTACAACAAGAACTATGTACTGTATATACTCGAGTATAAGTCGATCTAAATATAAGCCGAGGCACCTAATTTTACCAAAGAAACTGGGAAAACTTATTGAATCGAGTATAAGCCAAGGGAGAGAAATGCAGCAGCTACTGTAAGTAGAAAAGAGGCTAAACAATGCCCATTTGCAGCCTCACTGTGCCCATCTGCATGCCTCAGCCTCACTGTGCCCATATGCATGCCTCAGCCTCACTGTGCCCATATGCATGCCTCATGTACCTAATCTCCCGGAGCAGCCTGTGTCCATCTGCAGCCTTACAATCTCCCGGCTGTCCTGTCACTGTGCCCAAAGCTCCCTGCTTCATGTACCTGATTTCTTGGCGCAGCCTGTGTTCATCTGAAGCCTTACGATCTCCCGGCTGTCCTGTCAAGTTTTCTGCCTGCAGTGTGGTAATGAAGGGTAATGGTCTGGGGGAGGAAGGAAGGAATTAATTCTCTACGATCTCCCGGTGTCCTGTCCTGCCGAAAAAGTTCCCCCGGTGGATAATGCCCCCCCCCCTGTACTGCGCAGGCGCAGCACTTGAGCGTTACGAACCACAACTGAGCCGCTGAAAATAGCCGAAGGTGAACAGCTGTAGTCTAGATGGTGGTCGTGCAGTGTATCAAAGCCCCGCCTCCTCCTCGTCCTCATCCGTGATAGGCTGAACACTGACTCCCTGCTGGGAAACTGAGTCAGTGTTCTGTCACGGACGAGGAGGAGGCGGGGCTTTGGTACACTGCACGGCCGCTAACTAGACTACATATCACAGCTCCGGGAGATCGTAGGGAATTAATTCCTTCCTTCCTCCCCCAGACCATTACCCTTCATTACCACACTGCAGGAGGAAACCTTGAAAGGACAGCCAGGAGATCGTAAGGCTGCAGATGGACACAGTAAGGAGGGAGACTCAAGTATAAGCCGAGGGGGGCATTTTCAGCACAAAAAAAATGTGCTGAAAAACTTGGCTTATACTCGAGTATATATGGGGAAAGGAAAGGAAAGGGAAGGGAAAGGGAAAGGGAAGGGAAAGGAATTTTTTCTTTACATACGGATCTTGTGTGTCACTGATATCTACAACTGAACAAAAACAAAATCTTTGGACATCTGCAGAGTGTTACAGTAGTTAACACTTATCACGAAAAACAGTGAAATAATTAAATAAAAGGTAATCTGAAAAATTCTTTTATTCAGCTGCCTGAAACTCAGTTATCCCGTTAATATGTAGGGGCCCACCAGCCTATTTTGCAATTAATATAAGTAATTAGCACATGCCATTTTTGATGAAAAAGGTAAAATTAACTTTAAACACAGGTAAATCATAACAACACTGGGGGGTTTATTCAATAAAACTGGAGAGTGCAAAATCTGGTGCAGCTTTACAGAGAAACCAAACATTCTATTTTCTTTGTCAAAGCTTAGCCCCTTCATGCCAAGGGTAAAACAAATATTAACCAGTTAAGGACCAGAAGAATTTGCCCCCTTAATGACCAGGCCATTTTTTGCGATACGGCACTGCATCCCTTTAACTGACAATTGCGCAGTCGTGCAACGCTGTACCCAAACAAATTTTTTTTCCCACAAATAGAGTTTTCTTTTGGTGGTATTTGATCACCTCTGCATTTTTTATTTTTTTGCGCTATAAAAAAACAAAGAGCGACAATTTATTCATCAGTTTAGGCCGATATATATTCTTCCACATATTTTTGGTAAAAAAAATCGCAATAGGCGTATATTGATTGGTTTGTGCAAACTATGGGATAGATTTAGGGACTTTTATTAATTTTTTATTGTTTTTACTGGTAATTGCGGCAATCTGCAATTTTTAGTGGGACTGCGATATTGCGGCAGACAAATCTGACCCCAAATGACACCTTTTGGGTACCAGTGACATTATTACATTGATCAGTGCTATAAAAATGCACTGATCAATGTAAAAATGACGCTAGCAGGGAAGGGAACTAGGGGTAAACTGTGGGCGATCAAGGGGTTAACTGTATTCCCTCAGCGTGTTCTAACTGTAGGGGGAATGGGCTGCCAGGGACATGACAGAGATCACTGTTCCGGATCACTGGGAACAGTAGATCTCTGACATGTACCCTGTCAAAATGGGGATCCGCCTCGTTTACAAAGGCAGATCCCTATTCTGCCTCTGTACTAGGCGATTACTGTTCGCCAGTGGACATCGAGTCCGTCGGATCCTCAGACCTTGTTTATTTCAGGACAATTTGGGCTTTCATTTGGAGGTAAATAGTATTGGATATCTCCTGATTTTTTTTTATTATGAAAGAAAAACTGGGCCAAAATATATATATATACTGTATATTTTTTTTTAATGTAGCTCTATATTTTTTGTTACTACTATAACCTACCACCAAAGAACAGCCCAAAATAAATTCTCCTGCTCCTGACGATCACATTGATACCACATATGTGTATGTTATTTGTTGTTTGTACCCGTAGTATAGCCCAGAATCAATAGTGTGCATTTTGTTGTTTTTTTTGTCCTACCTAAAACATACTGACACAAATACTAATTCTAATTAAAGAAAAATCCTTCCCAAAATATACTGTCCGTGACCTTTGACCCTGACCTTGACCTTTGACCCATACTTAACCCAAACACTAACCCTGGCACTGACCTAGATCAAACTGTTATATTATTTATTTATTTATTTTTACATACAGTTGTTGTTCTTTTTCCTCTCTGCAAGGAGAGAGAAAGATACAATGTATCTTCCCTATCTATTCACAGAGAGAGAAACACAGGGATGGGCTTCACACTGACTGATCACGGTGGTAGCCAATCAGAGGCTACCACAGCGATCAGGTGACCCTGAACTGAGTGTTTTCTGTGTCCTGCTCATTAGTAGGGGACCCAGGGCTTTTGGTGAAACCCTGGTCTCTGTGCTGGGCGTGTGCTGTGCAGCACACTCCAGCACAAAGACAGATACACATATATGCAGTCCCCATGGCAAATAGCCCAGTCAAGAGAGGCTGCATATATGTGTTATGTCAGCTTCAAGGGGTTAATTGAACAAGCTGAAGTTAGAAGCTTATTGGGTACCATGCACAGCTGCACCAGATTTTTCCCTCTCCAGTTTAGTAAATCAACCACACAGTGTAAAAATCTATATATAGGAGATTACATGGGGTGGCTTGTCAGAGCTTGGCTGTTGCAATCACTTGTCACCAGGATTTTATGTTCATGGCTTTTCCATGTTTATGTAACTATCCAAACATATACTGGTAGGTGCCACCAAAAACAGACCCTAGTATGTGAGCATATAATTGTAATACTAGGTATATAGTATATATTAGAATGAAAGCAAGTACAAATCACCCAGTGTCTGCTACCTTGGTCTGCCGATCCTCCATTGGCTTCCACTCACAAATAAAATTCAAAATGCTAAGAGCAACTTACAGTCATGCAGAAATCTTCCCCCAGCTACATCACAAACCTCATCTCAAAATACCAACCAAACTGTTCTCTTCGCTTCTCCCAGGGCCTCCTGCTTTCCAGCTTCCTCCTCACCTCCTCCCATGCTCGCCTCCAGGACTTCCCCAGAGTCTCTCCCATCGTCTGGAACTCCCATCTCCAGTCTCTCTATCTCCTACTCCATCCACCTTTAGGGGATCACTAAAAATCCATCTTTTTAGAGAAGCCTATCCTGCCGTCACCTAACAACAAATCTTTATTTCCACATCAGCATATCTTTTGTATCACTTGCCCCTCCTTTTTACATTGTAAGCTCTAACAAGCAGAGCCCTCTGATTCCTCTTGTATTGAATTGTATTGTAACTGTGCTTTTTCCCTTCATTTCGTAAAGCATGGCACAAGCCGTTGGCACAAAATAAATCCTGTATAGGTAATTATGATTTAAAAAAAACTAACAACAGGCCAGAGGGAGAACTAGGTCTCTGAAACACCCAAAGGTGTTGGATGCCAGCAGCACTTTTGAAAATGTGAACATTTGAATTACCGCCTACAGAAAACATGAGTATGAAACTTCTTCTTATGTGGGGTAGCTAAATTTTTAATGGTAGCAACAGAGTCACGTTAACAATTTCAGGGTCTGAAGCACCCCAGAATACGTCAGTGCTACATTTTGTAAAAAAAATAGTTTATAAATAGACTGATTGGTGTTTTCCTGCAAACATAATTACTTTGTAATGTACAGTTATTCTTTAAAATATAAGATTTTGCTAGGCAAATATGCAACCACTACACACACTCCTTAGTGCATTTAAATGTTGTTTTCTGTCACTTTATTATATGGGTTTAATTTCCCTCCTAATGCACTAATTTGAATAGGTCTATTGTGCAAAACAGGGTACAGTATTTTAAAATGATCAGAGCATTAAACTTATTAATGCCCTGGCATCAGTAAGTAGGAGTCAATCATTCAACCACAACAGATGGTTTCAATTATGTTTAATACAAAGGATCATCGCTTATGCAGAAGTTTCTTTTCCGTTCTAATAATTACCATTTAATGTCACACAGATGTATAACAGTAAGTAGATGTCCCCAGAAAAACACATCATTAGGCAGTGCAAGAGTTTGCATCTTTTCTTCATAATTTTGAAGATGTCTAGGACAATGAATTTAACTTGTTAACCTACAAAGAAGAATACTTGTGATATTGTTTTGAACAGAACAAATTAAAATAGAATTTCAGTCATATTTTTTAACCATTTTTCAGTTACTTCCAAGAATTTATCAATGTATGTAGAATAGGAATTTTGCTGGTGATAATGTTCATTTCAACAAGCTCTCTCAGATTGGTTTTACTTTGTTGCCCATAATACTCTTCTCAGTGTTATTTTATTAGTAACAAGATAAGTGCACTTTTGACTGGTCAAAAAATAAAAAAATAAAAATTCTCAGAAAATTGTTGCCAATCTATGGTGGTGAAGAGAGGCTTTTGCATTTAATCACAATTTACACTTTGTTTCCCTAATCTAAAATGGTAAGGCATCTTTTGGACCCTTTACCAGTTTAACATTAGTCCCTTTCAAATCTGCCTGTCACTATTTCTGTTGGTGTGTAGCACCTGTTGGTGTGGAGTTGGTGAGTAGCATTTCACTTAGAAGCTGCCAACTTACATATCACATGTTTCATTGATTAATATATATATTTATTAAAAGAAGGGTGCTCCCTTTATGTCTTCAGTCTCCAGACACCAGGTTGGAGAAATTGCATCAAACACTGTGGGGGTTATTTACTAAAAACTGGAGAGTGCAAAATCTGGTGTAACTTTGCATAGAAACCAATCAGCTTCTAGGTTTTATTGCCACAGCCTAATTGAACAAGCTAATGTTAAAAGCTAATTGGCTAATATGCACAGCTGCACCAGATTTTGGGTGAACCCGTTTTAGTAAATCTACCCCTGTGTGTAGGTTGTGCAAGCAGCCCCAAGCTAAAATCCCCATCCACTGTCACTCTTACCAGTTCCGTTAATTAAAAGGAATATCAAGAAAAAGGCAAGGCACTAACACTTATAAATGCTAAGTCATACTTCATAAAGAGTGAAACTTAATGTCCATTTGTGTAAAAATCATAATTAAAAAGTCCATAAACATGCGTTGAAATCCACCATCCTGCGTTTAGATCCTCTGTGTGCTCTTAAAAAATCTTGCAGCTGTGCCATCACAAATCACCAGACTCTGTTTGAAATGCAAACTCACCATCAGTCCAGCGACCTTTATATTACTAAAGGTCTACAAGCACATTGGGTTACCTCCTCCACATTGATAACACCATACATCAGCATATCTTCAAACTCTGCTTAGTTCAAAAATTTTTACTCCAAAGACACCACAACATCAAACCATAAAAAGTACTCATAGTGTAGTATTCATTGGGACAAGGTATACAAACAACGCAGAATTTTACACTCACTTGTTATTGTGCCCAAGCTCGGCACCAATTTAAACATCCTGCTTTGTATACAGCACCACCGCACCGCTTGGTGACCGGCGTGTATTCCAACAGTTGGAAATTCGGGGCGTACATATCACACCAGAACAGGAAGTGACGACACCCGTGGAGCCTCAACTCGTTTCACTGATTGTGTCTTCAGGAAGCGCTGACATTGGAAGACACATCTTAAAACACACTTACCCACTTACATACATACAGGAATTCTGATTTATTATCTCATGATCATCAAGGTCTTGCTGCTGCTAAAAGATGTGAATGCTATAGTAAGTGGCAACATGAGAACATGCTGTATAATCTGAATTATATGTATATTTTAATCATTTTGTCAAAAGGTTCAAAACTGAATTTCATAAGTTCAAAGCTAAAATTGCAAACTCCTTTAAAGTTCTAGGTATCTACTGTGCATATTCTAGTCCATCTAATCTGAAACAACAACTTTTATATTGTGGTAGTTCATGATCCCCGATTTTTCTGCACGCAGCTCTCCACAGCTGAATTGGTTACAGCTGCTTTGTATCTGGTATTTAATAACTGAATTGCTTGAGAGATTTTCTCGTTCTGAATAATGCACTATTGTACACTTTAAAGAATTGCTATAAATTGTCGCCGTGGGAATTTTTAAGAAACGGTTATTTTGCTTCCCAAGGATAGTTTAGGATTAGCATAACAGTCAACTACAATCTCTAAAAGCATTTATGACTCTTACGTGTCTGTTATTTTATTCTCTACCCAACAAAGAAATGTAATTACAGATGTTAAATGCTTGTTTTGTGTGGAAAAATAAATGCACGGATTTAATTCCATTCCATGTCTACTAATTTAAAAGGACTGCACCGTTATCACTCTATACTAATTCAGATGTAATTTAACCTTGGACCGAACATATTTAGGGTCAAAGCCACATTGGGCATCATTTAGTAACTGGAAAACGTCTGTGCCATTGGAAATCTCTGTGCGCCAAAGCTTCCACTAAGCCCAGAAAAGAGCACAACCTGCCAGTTTGTGAATATTTTTTTCATTACAAAAAAGATGATTAACTTTTTCATTATCAGAGGCCCGTATTAAAGATACACTATTGTTGATTTGATTTTGTAGGACACAATACCAGTATTTTTATTAATAAGTATATTTTTCTGTGTAACTTGAACCAGCTGAAGGCAAACTCCCAACAAAACTGAGAACCTAAGCACTAAGGCCGGTTTCACACTGGGGTGGTGGGTGCGTCGGCGGTAAAACGCAGCTATTTTTAGCGGCACTTTACCATGGTTTTGGTGGTGCTATTTACCCCCGCTAGCGGACAAAAAAGGGTTAAAAACGCCCGCAAAGCGCCGCTGCAGCGGTGCTATGCCGGCGGTATAGCCACGCTGCCCCATTGATTTCAATGGGCAGGAGCGGTGTATACACTCTGCTCCTTCACCACTCCATAGATGCTTCTAGCAGGACTTTTTTTGGCGTACTGCTAGTGCACCGCTCCAGTGTGAAAGCCAGAGGGCTTTCACATTGGAGACACAGCAGCGGCTGTTTCAGGTTGGTTTGCAGGAGCTGTTTTTAGCGCAATAGCGCATGCAAAGCGACCCAGTGTGAAAGGGGCTTAAGCGAAATATATATGGGCTAAAAATTGATGACCTCCCTAAAAAATGCTAATTGCCTGGTTGTCTTTCATTGCTTTGGGTCAAGTGGCCCCATACCAGCTTGCAGTGGATGAAAGCAGAACTCCTTATCTGTATACTTGTTACAAATCAGTGATTCAGACAGTTGACATTGCATTCATTTGGGTGTGCTGTGCTGCATTTGCATCCCATTCATTTTAAATGGGTTTGCAGCCAGCATAAAGCTCAAAAAATTGGCAATGCACCTTTTCAATACATCACCCCTCTATGCATGTCATGCGTGGTGTGCTGTTTTGGTTACAGTACACTGGGGAGCCTTTGGCAACAGGGTAACCTGAGTGCCCTTTATGTTTATATCACAATTGTAATTCTTGCTGAATGAGCATTAGTAGCTTCCCGAATGGTTTCATTAGTGCTCTAAAAATGCTTTTTTGGATGTTGGAGGAAGCTGACTTTTCAGTATTATCTGAGCACTGGTCCCATCTGCTTGGCCTCTGCATCCAAACACAAGAAAAAAGCACTTCTTAAGAAAACCACCGTTCTACTTCCTGGGCACTGTTTACAGATATTACTAGCGCCAATGCTTGTAGCTCGGAACTTGGTAGTCTGGCCATTATTCCTGATAATTCAGCACCTGCAGTCATCACCACTTACACTTTTTCCTGGTGGATGGTTGTCCTGCTATTTATCAATGCTTGAATGTTAACATAAACCTGTTCTCATGTGTACATAACATTTGTGTTTTTTTTCTATTCCCTTTTAAATCTAATGCTGTTTTACAGAGCCAGTACTTCATAGTGATATTATTCTAACTGCTGTCTAACCAAGTGTTTCCCAATTGTGGGTACCAAGGCTCCCCTGGCAGCGTGGGCCATTTGGGTTCCCCCAGGGTGCTGTAAGCACAGGACCCAGTTTGGTCTGGATCAGCTATGCTACAAGCAGGCTGTCCATCAGCACCATAACAACCAATGTTGCTCTAGGTCCAGAAAGCATTATTCATTGCTATGGTGTTGGCCCATCTGGATCATGGCAATGCATTATGTTGTTCCAGGGCACAGGGCTGCTCCTAGCATTCAGAAGAGGGAAGAGAAGAGAAGTCCTCCTCCAGACCTGCTCCACCTCCCACCCTCTGTAGCGCTCCTGTAACCAAAAGGTTTGTCTCTGAAGTGACTGAGGGACTGATTGGGGAGACTTTGAAGTTTTGGGGGGACTCTGATGTAAATGGGGGCTTCTGTTGTGAAGTTTTTCATGAAAGTGGTCGTGTGCATTGCTCCAGGCTCAGGTTTTTCATTGATGAGTAATATTTATGTTTTTTAAATGTTAGACCGCAGTGCCTCGAGAGTGCATACTTTTAAAGGGTGTCATGACTAAAAAAAGGTTGATATACACTGGTATGACCTGCTTCCTCTACATCAGTGGTCATCAACCCTGTCCTCAGGGCCCACTAACAGGCCAGGTTTGCAATATAACTGAAATACATCACAGGTGATATCATTTGCTGCTCAGTGGTTGCAGTATTCTAGTCTGTATCTCCCCAAGGTAATGCAAAAATCTGGCCTGTTAGTGGGCCCTGAGGACAGGGTTGATGACCACTGCTCTACATGACACATTGTAGAGTAGAAAACCTTTATACTATTTTATTTGACTATTGAATAACAAGCTTTTTCAAGCATGTTTGGAGATTTTGCTGAACAGGGGTACCCCTCCAAGCTGTTTTAAAGCAAACCCTGACACACTGGGGTTGATTTACTAAAGGCAAAAAGACTGTTTGCAAACTGCAGTTGCACTCTGCAAGTGCAGTTGCTCCAAAGCTTAGTAAACTAAGTAAAGCTTCACTTTACAAATACCTAATCAGGTGCAAGGAAAATAGAAAAACTAAGCTCTGGAGAAACTGCTCTTGCAGAGTGCAACTGTCTATTTGCCTTTAGTAAATCAACCTCACTGTCTGAGAATCATAGGTGCTGTTACAATCTCAGAAAGGCTAAAAACATTTTTGCCATTTTGCAAAACAGTTTTATCTTTTTCTCAGTGCATGGGCATATTTTTGTATGTGTAAGCATAAGTGTTTTGTAAGTGTGTATTATTTATAAGGTAACAACACCAAAAGTGGCAGAGACTCAAATCAATTTATACCTAGCAAAGGAACAGTGCACATGAGTTGGTGCACACTGAGCAATACAATAATTACCCAGCAGTCGATCTAGCTAGTTAGAACAAACCATCCAATTAAACTGATACTAACATTTATATTAAAAACAGAAGGTCTTGTTGCATACATTTGCAAATCTGTATGAAATCACACTGTCACACCAAGGCACCTTTGCAAAGCAAAGTCCCTAACTCTATATATACTCTCAGTATAGTGTTCAAACCAGAACTGTATATAGAGCAGTGAATACAGTATATACCAGCTTCATTCATTTGAAGGTCCCTAAAAAATGTAGTCAAATGTTTTGTTTTGTTTTGTTTTTTTTTGCTTTTTTTTTTTAGTTACAGTATGAATATAAGGATTAGAACTCCTGCAGTGCTTTTATTGCTGTCTGTGCTTCTGCTGGGTAGAGTAATCTCTTCTATTTTATCTGGTGACAACTAACACAAGGCAGAAAATGATGGTGGGAAATCCCAAAAAAGATGAGGATACATTAGGGACCAGTAGGGACAACTGATTAGGAGGGGATTTACCCTTACTTTAGAGAGTTTTCCTCTAACGTCATGTTACATTTTCAGGACAGAAAGTGAAGAGAAATATTCTCAATGGGAGGAGACAGCAAAAAATAAATAGACAAGGGCTTTAATTCTTCCCTACACTATCCAAAACTAAAAACAAAACGTTTTGGCTATACATACGCTTCAAAGGTATTTTGCTATGGATTTCTGTTATTAATGATGAATTCCAGGTTTGAATATTTTATACATAGTTACATTGGTCCAGCTTGGACCAATGTAACTAGGTATATGGCATACCTGGCTGATGCCCCTGTATGCTGGAAATCACTGTAGTAGAGACTGATACTCCAGTGATCTCTACTAGGTTCCAGGTCCTGTGATAAGACGCTGGCTTGCCGCATTCTGAACACAGGTGCTTGGCCACTCTGCATGGGTGCTATTCAGAGAATAGTTTTCATCTTCAGAATGAATGCCTAGCATCCTCTACTTGGAAGAGGGGGAGAGGTGGGGTGGTCATGCCCAAGAACAAAAATGTAATATACTGCAGCTTACCACTCCTTAACCACTTCAATACAGTGCATTTTCACCCCCGTCCTGACCAGGCCAATTTTGAGTTTTCAGCGCTGTTGCACTTTGAATGACAATTGCGCAGTCATGCAACACTGCACCCAAATGAAATGTTTAGCATTTTTCCCCACAAACAGAGCTTTCTTTTTGTGGTATTTGATCATCTCTGCGGTTTTTAGTTTTTGCGCTATAAACAAAAGAAGAGCGACAAGTTTGAAAAAAACACAATATTTTTTACTTTTTGCTATAATAAATATCTCAATTTTTTTTTTAAACACATTTCTTCCTCAGTTTAGGCCAATGTGTATTCTTCTACATATTCTTGGTAAAAAAATCGCAATAAACATATATTGAATGATTTGCGCAAAAGTTATAGTGTCTACAAAATAGGGGATAGTTTTATGGCATTTTTATTTATTTATTTATTTTTACTAGTAATGCCGGCGATCTGCGATTTTTATCATGACTGTGACATTGCGGTGGACATATTGGACACTTTTGACACCATTTTGGGAATGGGTTCAAATTCCCACCGGTAAACCTAGGACGTCATATGACGCCTGCCCGGGATGGGAGATCCCTCCTGCGGATGTCATATGAATATGGGCGGGATGTGAAGTGGTTAAATGTGATAGCTTCATTCCTTTTTGAGTAAATCACTGTACACAGAGGTTGTAAAGTAAATTTGTAAGTTCTGTATATAATTGTATTCTGTTTTGTATGTATTGCACACTGCCCTCACTGTGCTTCACTAATAATGTTTTCAGTACATGTTTGCATTAATGAATGAATTAGCCTGCCTATGTTACGCCCCTTTTTACCATAAACGTAGAATACCCACTAGTAAGATAAAAACAGAATACTTTATATGTTGTCAGAGAGGGAAGATGGTATGAGCACTATGACTGCCTGTCTGATCATAGAAGCTAGAGTATGTGAAGTATTGGGATGCAAAGGATATCAGAACAAAATAAGGAAAGCAGAAAATAAGAATTTAAAGCAGAGAAATATTAGAGTTAAAAGAAAGTAAGTGAATGATATTCATGTGTTGTGTACAAATGGGAAAAATGTAAGTGATTTTAGAGAGATATTCATGTATGTGTATGAATGCTGGAATCTTTAGTTCTACTTGTGTGTGATGTTAGCTCTCTGCAGACCTCCTCCCTTTTCTCTGTCTCATAAAAGAATGGGGCTGAGACATTAGTGACAAGGACACCCATTATATGATTAATGATAAACAATGTGATCACAATTATTTTGAATCTGTTTTCCAAACATGGCAAAATGGAGGTTACATTTAACCGTGTATTACATAAATTGAGTATCCTTTGATAGTGGAAACAGTGCATTTAAAAAAGGGAAATTAAGTAAAATGTCTTCCTTTAAGGAAATATATCTGTGGATGTATATTAGAATTAGGGTGTGATATTGAGATTATCACTTGAGTATTATTTCTGATATGAGTTTTACAATTTTATTAATAATATAGATATATTGTAACTGGTTTAGACAACCTTTGGTTGGAAATGAAATCCAGGTTATTGGGGAAATTTGTAAAATTTGTAAAATGGGATTACTTTAGATTAAGATAGCAATTTTGTAATTTTACATCTTTTTTACATACAAAAAAGATTAAGATGAGGTTGTTAACCACTTCAATACAGGGCACTTATACACCTTCCTGCCTAGACCATTTTTCAGCTTTCAGCGCTGTCGCAGTTTGAAAGACAATTGCGCGGTCATCCATCACTGTACCCAAACTACATTTTTATCATTTTGTTCCCACAAATAGAGCTTTCTTTTGGTGGTATTTGATCACCTCTGCGGTTTTTATTTTTTGCTAAACAAATAAAAGAAGACCGAAAATTTTGAAAAAAAAAAAAGTTTTGCTTTTGTTTCTGTTATAAAATTTTGTAAATAAGTAAGTTTTCTCTTTCACTGATGGGCACTGATAAGACGGCACTGACAGGCACTGATAAGGTGGCACCGATGAGGTGGCATCAATGAGCGGGCACTGACATGCGGCACTGATGGGCACTGGTAGACGGCACTGATGGGTGGCACTGATATGCAGCACTGATGGGCATTGATAGGCTGCACTGATGGGCACTCATGGGTGGCACAGTTGGGCACTGATGGTCACTGATAGGCAACACTGATGGGCACTGAAAGGCTGCAAAGATGGGTTTTTATGTTTGGCACTGATAGGCGGCACTGCTGGGCACTGATAGGCGGCACTGCTGGGTACTGATAGGTGGCACTACCAGGCACTGATGGGCACTGATAGGCGGCACTGATGGGCATTGATACGTGGCACTGAAATGCGGCACTGATATGAGGCACTGATAGGCATCCCTGGTGGCACTGGCAGTGGTAGGCATTGTGAGTGGGCACTGATTGGCAACTGCCTGGGCATTGTTTGGCAGCTGCCTGGGCACAGATTAGTATTTCCGTGGGGGTCTAGGGGGGGGCATACCTGGTGGTCCAGTGTGGATGGCCATCCTGGTGGTCCTGAGCGGCACGATGGTGGTCCTGGACGGGATCCGAGGGTGGGCTTCGCTGATAATCAATCAGACCCCCCTGTCAGGAGAGCAGCCGATCGGCTCTCCTCTACTCGCGTCTGTCAGATGCGAGTGAGGAAAAGCCCATCACCGGCTCTTCCTATTTACATTGTGATCAGCCGTGATTGGACACGGCTGATCACGTAGTAAAGAGTCTCCGTCAGAGACCCTTTTACCTAGATCGGAGTTGTGGTGTGTCAGACTGACACACCACAACAACAATCACCGCGATGTGTGCCCCTGGGGGCGCGCAGCGGCTTAATATCCTGAGGACGTCATATGACGCCCAGTCAGGTTATTGAAACCACTTTGCCGCCGTCATTCTGCTATATGGCGGGCGGCAAGTGGTTAATTGGAATACAGCTGCCATGATATTTAACAAAGCCAAGATAGATGGAATACATAAGAAGTTTTTCTAAAAAATTAAATCTAAAGGTCTGATAATAACTTGATGTGCGGTCCATGATGTGAGAGTAATAATAAATAAAATGTAAATATAACCGACCCATCACATCAAGTCCACACACCCTGTTATGATAGATGCCACCCGCAGCCAGTTGTTTTATAGTTTTTGATCTGGCTGAGAGCTTTCTGTTCTGTCATATACAGATCCAATAAATCCAAAGTATTCTTCTGCTTATACCACTGCACTTACAAGGAAAAGTACATCATTTCACAATCCACACATTCTGCTTTGGATTTCAAAAATAAATATAAATAAAAACAAAAGGACCAGGGTATTTATTTATTTTATTTATTTATTTATATTGTGATACCTACATAATCATGTGTATAAAAACCTTCAATTGTGTCATAAAGCAGAACAGTTATTTAGAAAGATGCAGAGTATATTTTTTGTGTCTGTTCCCTACTGCAGTAGCTATTATTAATTTGGAACCATTAATCAATATGAGGATAGGAGTTGCCTATCTATAAAATTCCACGTCAATGTAAATGTAGGAATTGTCTTCTCTTCAATTCAGTTGGACAGTTTTGTGATTCAACTACCCCAACGGACGTCACAGAGCAGCTGTGGTACAGCTTGGCCAAGAACACACCCATCTGTCTATTGGATAATATGGCAGCTAACTAATGAATTTATCCCTTTGAGTGAGCTCCCTTCTGCTAAGATGGAGGTATGTTCTGTAACAAGCTGATGCCACTACTGAAGTTTTTTAGTATCTTTTTGTTTTGTTTTCATGATGTAACCAAAGTAAAAGGTTGATTAGCTGTAAAAGATAGAAGATGGGAGAACCAATGCCATTGTCCCGCATAGGGCCTTATGCCATGTACACACGGGCGGACCTTTCAGCATCAAACGTGCGACAGTCTTTCCAACGGACTTCCGAACGAACGGACTTGCCCACGCACGAACTGACTAAAGTCCGTGATGACGTACGACGGGACCAGAAAAGGAAGTCAATCTCGCCGCTTTTATCGGCGAGATTGACACTTTGCAAGCCCCGTCGCGAGAGACAGCGCCGAGCTGTCTTGCTCATCGGGAAAGGAAAAATGTTTTTTCCTTTCCCAATGAGCGACAAGCATTGCTGACATTAAGGCCGTGTTCACACTGATGCGGGGATCCGACTTGGATCCACACCAATACCAGGCACTGTGTTTGGTATTAATCTTGAGCGGGAACTCCACACCAAATTTTTAATTAAAAAAACGGCATGGGTTCCCCCTCCAAGAGCATACCAGGCCCTTAGGTCTGGTATGGATTTTGGGGGGGGACCCCCACGCGCTTTTTTCGGCGTAGGAGGTTCCCCTTAAAATCCATACCAGACCTAAGGGACATTGTCGCTTCCCCTTGCACTCGCTGCAATGTGCTCGCATGTGTTTTTCCTATTGCAGCGAGCGCGAGATGTACAGTACCCTGTTGCGCTGGAAACATTCTCGCGGGCAGATGCTGTAGTTGCCCTTGCATCATATTTGGTCCGTCGGACCAGTATACAGACGAACGGATTTCCCGATAGGAACTGGCCTCCGGCAGGAAGATTCAAAACATGTTTCAAATCTAAAGTCCGTCTGATTTTCGACCGAAAAGGTCCGTCGGAAGTCCGATGAAGCCTACACATGGTCAGATTGTCCGACGGATTCTTTCGGGCGGACAAGTTCGGTCGAAAAGTCCACCCGTGTGTACACGGCATTAGAGCATGGCTTTTGACACAGCTTTTTACTTATCATCTATCATAGTTTGCAGTGAATACATCCTAAGAACAATCTGTGGATGTATTATACATGTTGTTTGGTTTGTTCTGTGTGTTTTGTTGTAATCATTTTTGTTGCAATTGTTCAGCATCAGGAGGAAGATTCTTATAAATAAGTGTCTGAATTCTAAGTCCTAGCATCCTGTACTTAATTTTTACCTTGCTGCATCCAGTCTAACCCATGATAATGCAGCTTTAATTATGTTTTTTATTAGAGCTTACAGGTACAATAGAACTTTCATTACTGTTTGCTCTAGATTTATTGCTTCATTTAAAAGTGAGCCTTATCACTCTATAATAATTGCTGATAAGACACCATGCCTGAGGCATACGGCATGATTAGCGTGCAAAAGCAAGAACCATTAAATATTTAATGATTACAATCGCAGCAAGGCAAAAGGCATGTATTCTAAATAAACCTAATGTTTTGTATTAATGCAAATAAGGTTTTAAAAAGTAATGCTTTTCTATTTAAAATAATAGGATTATAATTATTTCATTCTGGAGGCATTGCTTCTTGTACAGCTGGGTGTAAACACAAAAAGTGAATGTAGCAGCAGCAATGGGCCTGATGCATGAGAATTCCTATTAGAAAGATTTACTATATGTATGGAACTTTATTAGCCAGTAAATTTTGCTGGAAAATTTGCATAGGCAATTTTATGCTAATGTTCACTTGGGGAGTGAAATTGTGTTCATTCATTCATTTTCCAGTGTTGGGGAACGATTATGCAGAAGGTAAGAAAAGTAACTTTAAAAAAAGGGCCATTTGAAGCTGTTATGGATAAATTATAGTGCTTGAGAAGATGCACAATTACATTTTGGATACCAGCTCTTGCTTAAGGAACATATAAACTGTGACTGTTCTCACTGACAGAGAAATATGTAAGCTGACTGGTCTAAATTATCCAGCCCTAGAATCAATTACTGGATAGAAATAATACAAACAATTTCAATGAAATCACAATTATGCATTGATTTGGACTCTGCCGACAAAGAGTTACTGTATTTAAAAAAAAAAAAAAACAGCATAGGCTCCTCTAATTCATACCATACTCTTCAGATCTGGTATGGATTTTGAGGGGAACCCCATGCCAAAAACAAAAAACAAAATGCCCCCAAAATCCATACCAGACCCTTCTGAGAGATCTGAGATCTGAGCATGCAGCCCAGCTGGTGAGAAAGAGGGGGGGCAAGCAAGCACCCATTCTCCTCCTAAATACCAGGCCACATGCTCTCAACATGTGGGGTGGTTTGAAGGGACCAGGCCTGATGGGCCGGGCATGATGGGTCAATAATGTCAAAAGGGGGCAGGGTCACCTATTGGCATCATTGGGTGACCCTGCCACTTCATTTATTTAGCGGCAGGTAGGTGACGGAGCTGTCAATCGTCAGGCGCCAAGTGTCGGTGCGGGTTGGGTTCTTTTTCGTTAAGATTGTCAGCCAGATTTTTATCATAATTAACTTTGGAACTACTTCAGGGAACATTAATTTTTTTGGGTTTTTTGAATAAAGGTCAAAAACTGTCTGTGTGTTTTTATTTACTTAGCACATATTTTATGGTGAATGAGTAGGGGTTGTATGTATCACATACTCATTCACATGGGGGGGTGGGAGCACCCTCATGTTGAAGGATTGTTACCTGGTATCAGGAGGAGGGGGCGCTCACTCCCCCCTTTCTTGGCCAACTGGGCTGTATGCTCAGATAAGTGTCTGGTATGGATTTTTTTTTTTTATGTGAGGTTACCCTCAAAATCCATGCCAGACCCATAGAGCCTGATATGGATTGGGGGGGGGGGGGCACACTGTTTTTTTTAAGATTCAATGCTGGCAATTCTTTTGTTTACATCTTGCTGTTAGCGGGAAATCCTGCTGACAGCAGATGAGTCATAGTTGTTAAAGATGTGATGGCCGTCCGCTTTTTAACAACTATGCTATTTGTTGCTAAAATCAAACACATTCATTAACTATCGCATACCTGGACCACTACTTTTTTACCGCATGCATTTATTTATTTATTTCCTTTAGTGAATTGACTTTAATGCAGTTTTAATGCAGTTTTATGCGGTATTTATTAAGCACTTTTGCTTTCTGAAGTAAATATGACATAAAGGGATATTAAATTGACATTTTCAGCATGCAGTGTGTCACATAAATACTGCATGAGATCTGCTTTAGTGAATGAGGACCCCCCCCGTGCAAGGAAATATTTGACCTGCAAGTATCTGCAAGATAAGATTTCCAAGTGTAGGAGTTGGAATATCACTTGCAGGGTATTAAAGGGTTTGATGCCATTTGAATCCATAAGCCTTTGTATTCTAGATAAATTAAGAGTTACTCAAATTTCAAAAGAGGATGGAGAAACATAGCCTAGATAAAAGAATGGCTTGCGCAGAAATGAAAGAAGAGACATATGGGTGGAAAGAAACCCATTGGCATGTTTTACCTAATCCCAAAGTGAAGGGGAAATGATAGTATTAGAGATATGTTTTTTGTCAGATGTTTTTAGCCAAAGGATATTATCTATGGAAAGTCACAATTAACTGATTCCATGTTGACTTAAAGCACAATTTCCCAAATGGGATGAAGTTTAGTAAGCTGTGCCAGCTGCGAGGCTTGATATTACTTGGCAAGGTTGGGAAGCTGTAATCCTCCACATAATTTGGGTTGGAGTAAGGTGTCTTTGGGAATTCTGGGTTTGATTGATCCTCATGTATACTTGTGGATCCTTCTCTGTAGGACTTATCTGTAGGATAAAATGCAGGGAATTGAACAAGAAAGACCCTAAAAAATCTGGGGGGAGGTCTTGTAGCCCATAAGAGCAGATGGTCAGCTTGTGGTGGAGAAGTTAGGGGGTGGGGGTGATTAATTGCCACATATAAATAATCATAAGGGCTGATTAGGTTAATTTCAAAATATGCCAATGAATATGGTGTCCACGTAAAAGGGAAACAATATTGTAGTTAGCAGAGGTCTGGTGGGGTGAGAGAAACATTAATAGCTGTTGATTAAAAGGTAAAAGTTCTGAGGACGTTGGGATTAGAGACTTATGGAGAGAAATGAACAGTAAGACATTCATGAGCAAATAGGCTGAGCATTTGGTAATGTCCCAACTCCTTTATGTCTAAGTTTTCTCTTATTAGGTTGGCAATGGGTTTTATGGCAAGGACAAACTAAGGTGGAGATAGAGAGCAACCCTATAGAGCGCCTTTTGCTATAGAAAAGGGATCCGAATTAAACCCTCAGTATTTCAGATTTATTACATTTGGGATTAAAGAGATGATACCTTCTTAGGGCTCATTGAAAACGTTTTGATAATAGCATAATTGATAATATTTTATATTTGTCATGGCCTAAACTATTGGTAAGATTAGTCCAAAATCTAGCCATAGCAATCTTGGCTGCTAAGAACAGAAAAAAACATAAATTTCTAGGTGAGTTTTAGAATCTCTGGTATTGGTTCATTGATTAATGTTGGGCAAATAGATTTTAGGATAGATTTTGATTTGCCATAGTAGGTAGGATGCATAGGTAGTAGTATACATAGTAGTATACATAGGTGCATCTTACCCAGAGATCTACTTCAAGGCTCAACTTTGGGAACAGCAAAGTTCAACTAAATTCTGTCTTCTGAGTTGCTGCCCCTTATAGAACTCCAATAGTAAGCTGGCTTGTCTGTGAACTGCTTTGGATTCTCTGCTTGAGACCTTGTCTCACACTTTCACCCAGGGTTTCCAACCTCCCGCTGCACTTTTTACTGACAAAACATGGAATATTTACAGGCGAAGCACGGTTGGCAATCCTGCTTTCAGCCTACCTTTTCTTACTCTGACCTATCCCTCCACTTCTTTCCTGGCTAACTTGCTGCTGGTGTCCTGAGGTTCCATGGCTGTTGTGTTCTTGTTCCCACCTGTACCTTTATCCTTGGCATACAGTAGGTGCCACTCTGCTCTCATTCAGGGATGGTGCAAGACAGATCATCCACCAGACACGTGACAGACAGATATTAACAAATAGAATATTATAGCAGAATAAAAACACATTAGCTTTCTTGATTTTTGACATGCTAAGATAATACTGAGAAAGTTAACTATTTGCTGTTAGTCTGTGGTTTTACAGTTTGGCAGTGAACGAACTGAAAAAAAGTATAATTTGATTCTTTACTGAAATGCTGTTGTGAACAGGCATACAGACATTGGCAGGCAGTAAAAGCTGAAATTACTGTGATAGAGCAAAATACCTTTGCATCCTCCCTCTCCCTCTATGTGCAAATCATTTGTTCGTTGGCATAGGCTGTCAGACAGGGTATGAGCAAATACCAACTTTAATAAAAACTCCCAATTGGTAATATACACTATGTACCATTTTTAAAGAAAACATAAGTGAACAGGCAAAACACATTTCTTTTCCTGCGGGATTCATATTGAACTGTAGGTTATAAATGAATGGCACAATTATAAAACAAAACATGGCTGACCCCTTGTCAAAAGTTTGCATCCCCTTAGTTCTTAATACTGTATATTGTCCCCTTTAACATTAATGAAAGTGTGTAGTCTTTTATAATAGTTGTCTATGGGGCCCTGAATTCTTGCAGGTGGTAAAGCTGCCTATTTGTCTTGTCAAAATACCTCCAGGTCATGCAAAGTCTTTTATTGTCTTGCATGGACCACACGTTTGAGAGTAGTTCAATGATATTGAGGTCAAGTGTGATGGCCACTCCAGAACCTTCATCTTTTCTTGATGTAACCACTGGAGGGTCAACTTGGCATTGTGCTTAGGGTCATTGTCGTGCTTGAAGGTCCAAGAATGTCCCATATGCAGATTTAGTGCAGAAGAATGCAAATTGTCTGCCAGTATTTTCTGATAACATGCTGCATTTATCTTGCCATCAATTTTCACAAGATTCCCTGTGCCTTTAGAGCTCATACACCCCCAAAACATCAATGAGCCACCACCATGCTTCACAGTCGGGATGATATTCTTGTCGCTATAGGCCTTGTTGACCCCTCTCCAAACATAGAAACTTATGGTTGTGAACATAAAGCTTTATTTTGGTCTGGTTACACCAGATTACAGTGTGCCAGAAGCTATGAGGCGCGTGAAGGTGTTGTCGGGCATATTGTAACTGGACTTTTTCATGGCATTGGCGCAGTAAAGGCTTCTTTCTGACAACTCAACCATTTTTGTTCGAGTATCGTCATATTGTGCTCCCTGAAACAACTACACTGTCTTTTTTTCAGAGCAGCCTGCATTTCTTCTGAGGTTACCTGTGGTTTTTTTTTTGTATCTTGAACAATTCTTCTGGCAGTTGTGGCAGCAATCTTTCTTGGTTAACCTGACCTTGACTTGGTATCAAAAGATCACATAATTTTCCACTTCTGAAAATCAGATTGAACAGTACTGACTGGCATACTCAAGTCATTCAATATCTTTTTATATCTTTTTCCATCGTCATAAGGTTCCATTATCTTGTTACCTCAGTTCTTTCTGCTCCCCAAACCTCAATATCTAGCCTACTCAGTGCATCCACGTGAGAGCTAACAAACTATTTATACACAGACACTAATTGCAATTTTAAGAAAAACACAGTTGCGGGAAATACATTGGTACTTGTGTTAACGACACGTTCCAAAACAACTCACGGAGGAGATCGTGGAGGACAGAGGCAACCAGCATATTCATTGCACAGGATGGTAAAGTACCCCCATCACGGGGCGAGTGCACCAAGCCCACAACAGGACACTTTAAACTACACGGCTTGCTTAAATAAAGTCCCCTATCCCCTACCTCACAAAAGTTTGAGGACAGAATCCATACTACACTGCCCTGACGGGACTTAAACCTACTATCAACCTAGGTTCATACAGTATTGGGATTAAACCAATTTCTTATACAAGGATCCTTATCATCTTTCATTGCCCCTTTACACATACTGGATTTTTATGTAACTTTTTCTCCAGTTCCAGGGTAAAACTACCAAGGCCACTTTCCTGATGGAATGATTAGTGTCCCCCACTACTACGCACCCCAGAGCACTTCATGCTCTTTAATAACTATATTTACACCAGTTAGCTTTCCTCTTTCCACTCCATGTTTCCCAACCCACCTTTCCTTGGAGCCACACACAGGTTAAGCTAACATTTATTTACATAGCCTTAGTGGCAGCATCTTACAGATAATATTAACAATACATTCTTTCATCTGACACCTTACCTGCGTGTTGCTATACGATGTCCGGACACATCTTTTTGTACTGTCTTGTGTCTGCGTGCATGTGTTGCCTAATTCATAATAGTGATTTGCTATAGGCCAATTTTTGTTAAGCTGTCTTTCTTGATATTGGCCCCTGATTGTGCCAAATCTGTTTAATATAATAAATTTGATACTTTGACACTCTAATATAATCGATTTCTGCTGCCATAAGTAACTCTTCCCTGGTGCTCTACACCAAGTTTTTGTTTGTGATATATGCCTTTAGTTATGCTAACAGCACCCTACACGGTGAATGATCAATGAGTGACCACCTCACCTGCTGAGGTGCATAAATATGTGCTAAGCCTGCTCCCTGTTTTTCTTTTTGCAGAAAATATAACCTTTAATTGTCATTTTAACCTGTGTGTGTCACCTTGTGTGTCTGTGCTAAGGCCAAACATTCCAGGGTATGTAAACTTTTGATTAGGGCCATTTTGGTGATTTCTGTTATTATGATTTAAAAAGGAGCAAACAACTATATAATAATAATTGGCTTCATATGATCACTGTCCTTTAAATAAAAGCCAGTTTTTTGGCATGATCAGTCATATTATCAATAACAATGACAAAATTTCACAATTTCTGCCAGGTAATGCAAACTTTTGAGCATAACTGTATATTTTTTGATGGCAGACCTGCTCTGATCTTTAAATTATTGTTCTCAATTTCTTAATCTCTGAGTGTTGTTTATAATAAAATTACACTAAACTACACACAGAAATTCACTTGCTATAACAGCTTGTTTTAGGGTCATTAAAGTGGTTGTAAACCCTTACACACCATTTTTTCCTACAGGTAAGCCTATAATAAGGCTGAATATCTTCTAAACTTGCACTGTCTAGGAGATATTAACTGTATCAGCATGTGCCGACGTCATCAGCACATGCGCACTGAAGAAACGGCACGCTGGTGCCATTTCTTCAGCTGTTGTGCCGTTACAGATGGCTCCCACGCGCAAGCGAGGGAGTAATGAAATCGTGGCTCCAGCCAATCACAGCACCGGAACCCGCGATACCCAGAAATAACCAGGAGACATGTCGCTGGCCACAGTGAGGTGCCGAGACCGCCGCGGGGTCTTCGATCTAAGGTAAGAATTTCATAATGAGCTCTGCATACTAGCTCATTTTGCCCTTTGTCGTGCAGTTTTTTTTTATTTATTTTTTTCGGTGGGTTTACAACCACTTTAGTAAGCAACTAGTTAAACCTTTCTCAAAGAACCCTTTCACACTGGGGCATTTTGCAGGCACTTTTGGGCTAAAAATAGAGCATGTAAACCGCCTTAAAAATGCCTCCCCTGCAGCCCCAGTGTGAGAGCCCGTGTGCTTTCACACTGGGGCGGTGAGCTTGCAGGACATTAGAAAAAGCGGTGGAGGTGTATACACCGCTCCTCCACCGCCCCTGCCCATTGAAATGAATGAGCAGCGTTGCCGAAAGCACCTGCAAAGCGCTTTGGCAGTGGCACTTTTCAGGCGCTATTGACCCTTTCTTTGGCCGCTACCAGTGGTTAAAAGCGCCCCCTGCCAAACACTCAATTATGTAGAATTGCACTATCTATTTAATTGATGAGCAAAGCATATTGTAATCAGATCAATAAAATGTATCAAATGAGTTGACTCTATGCCTGTGACTAAAATGGTCAGGGAATTTAGCTTTTCACAGCCTCTGGTCATTGAAGAGAACTTTTGGGTAGGACTGTGCTCCTTATACTCTGCATTTCCACTCCATCTTAGGGGAGTTTTTTTTAATCTTTTTTATTCTTAATAAATCTTTACTTACTAAATTATGATCCTTTGCATTGCTCTCTCTTTTATTCCGCTGACTTTTCAGCTTGGCATACTAACAAACACCGTCATCATCTTAATCTTTAACTTTAAGAGACCTATGTACAGCATTTAAAAAATGCTGTACGGATGACTAATGCATTTGCACAGGCACAGTGATAGTTCACCCTAGTCTAGAGTTTGTAATATGATTATCTCATATGATCATCAGCTCCATCTAGTGGCCACATACTTTTTATTTTTTTGATGGCTTTAAAAAAAATACCGCATTATGGACACTAGATAAAGCTGACAATCATAGGAGATATTCATATTACAAATAATATACCAAATCATTCATTGTGCCTGTGTGCATGCGTAAGGTATCCGCACAGGAAATTATTTTATACGTCAGCGCTGCTTGAGATTGTTTCGATTCAGAAGAGTTCCAATTTGTGTCTATACAGTGTTGCCTTTAGAGTACAATACTCTGCATTCCCACTCTGTTTCTTGTTACTGTATTTTACCTTTTTATCCAAATATAAATCACTATGCACTATAATGCTTTGTGTACTCTCATCCTTCTATTGCATTGACAGCTGTTGGAGTAATACCGTTCCCCTTTCTTTGAGCTGACTGCAGCACATATTTACAGTTATTATTTAGTTTAGATTTATCCAGACCAACTCTACTTTCTATTGTAGCTTGCTGTTAGTTGTGTAACTTTCTTGTGGTATTTTTTTTTTCATTTGGAAAATGCTATTTCTTGTTTCACTATAGCTAGTTATTATTATTGCTATTTCAATCCTGTTGTAAATCACTTCTTTGACTGTTTTGAGCCTTTCTTCAGTTCTTGCAAAGTAATCAGCTCATTCACTTTCAGCTCCACTGATTAAGCAGGGATGATCTGGATCAATGTGTCTTACTCCACATAGACCCGTTCCAGCATACACTGTGGGTGAGAATTTGTGGGGAATTTGCTATTGTGCACCTACTTATAGCATGGGCAAGAAAGAGAGGCAACATATCACCTGGTCTAGGGCAGGGTTAAGTAGGATAAGGAGTAAGTTAATTTCATCCCTTCAGTCGCCCCAAGAAGTCACTGTTTCCCAAGTATAGGTATGACATTGTACAACACCAAAACCCTGTGCCATATAGTCCACCCACACTGTTATTGGAAGTTATTGATTGTTACAGATTAGCCTGATCACCGAATCAAGATGTCATTCTTTTACAGGTTTAATAACCACTTGCTGATTGCGTTATAGCAGTTTTACTGCTACAGGGTGGCAGCTGTGCGCTGGATCATGTATACTGTATATACATGATTACGGACTTCTGCTTGCAGGGAGCGCGCGTGTGCCGCTGGTGCGCCACTTCTGCTGTAAATATTCACAGCAGAAGCTGATCCATGGGTGCCAGGCACTCGGTGTCCACCAGCACTGGCAGAATATCATGCAGAGACTCAGAACAAAGCTCTGTCTGTGTAAGCAAGGCAGAATTCCATTCCGACAAGGGCTAAGGGGTGGATTCTGTGTTCCTGCAAAGCAGGGACTCAAATCCATATCTTCTCCTAATAAAAGCAGCACACATAGTACAGTAAAACACTGGCTAGGTACACAGTTAACCCTTTAATCGCCCTACATTTTTTACCCCTTCCCAGCCAGTACCATTAGTAGAGTGACAGTGCATATTTTTAGCACTAATCATTGTATTAGTGTCACTGGTTCCGGCAAAATGTCAAAAGTGTCACTTAGTGTCCGATTGCCCGCCACAATATCGCAGTCCCGCTATTAGTTGCTGATCACCATCATTACAAGTAAAATAAATACATAAATAAATAAAAATTCCAGTATGTATTCCATAGTTTGTAGATGCTATAATTATTATCTAAACCAATCACTATATGCTTATTGTGATTTATTTTTATTTTTTTTACCAAAAACATGTAGCAGAATACATATTGGCATACATTTTTGAAGAAATTAGATTTTTTGTTTTTTTTATTGGATATGTTTCAAAGCAGAAAGTAAAAAATCTTTTCTTTTTTTTTTTAATTGTTGGCCTTTTTTTGTTTGTAGCGCAAAAAACAAAAACCACAACAGTGAACAAATACCACCAAATAAAAGCTCAGTTTGTGGGGAAAAAAATTACAGCTATTTTATTTGGGTACAGCATTGCATGACCGCGCAATTGTCAGTTAAAGTAAGGCAGTGCCGTATTGCAAAAAATGGCCAGGTTATGAAGGGGGGTAAATCTTCCGGAGGTCAAGTGGTTAAAGTAAAAGCACTGATGTGCTCCTTGTATCCAGTGGCACTATAAAAGAATGCATGCATAAGAGGATGCATTGAGTAATGCACAGAGAACGGGGGATAGGCAGACTATCACCCAACATGACAGGGTGGCTACCAAGAAAGTAGTATGAGGAACCTCCTGTGTGCCACAATATACAGAGTTTTGGTGCACTTCAATGAATGGTACTTTTCATTTTACATTAATGCCCTCCAGGCTAACCTTTTGAGTAAAAGTATTCCCTGGGGGTCCTTCAGAGTTTAAGGAGGGACCCCACCACTTATGCCTTTATGCTAGGACACCTTGTTGTATTTTTGAAGTGGGTTGCACATACTGTATGCTTAACAGAAAAAGAGTATGATAACTATCAATGTAATACTTTATATAGAACAGCCATGGATTTGTATTTCTGTGTTGAGTTCTGCCTAACAGTATTCACTTTCATTATGCATTCTGCTCATACACAGTGGAAATATTTGTACCTTTTCCCATGCTGTTACATTAAATGCATTTCTTATTATTTTCAGTGTTTCCCTTCCTGTTTTTCCACAGATGTTGTTTTTTTGTTCTGTTTATATAATAAATGCTTTGACTCAGGAGAGGAAATGGTTTTAGCAAATGCAGCTGTCTGACTTGTTTCATCAGCCCGGGACAGACGTATTGCTATTTATCAGAGCCTTGTGACTGCGTACATCACATATTGCACACTGACCTTTATTTTCAGGAATCCTCCTCCATATTTTGGCCTGCTGCCTGTGCAGTGTGCAACTGTGCACTTACACTAAGAGCTCACTTAACCACTAATAGCCAAGATAAATGGTTTCTGCCTCCAAATAACTTACACTCTAGAGCCCTACAGAGAACTTCACAACCTTTGAATATCCAGTGGAGAATTCATTACAAGCAGCAGGCTGCTTAATTGGGTTTATGAATGAGCTGATCAAGAGATAAAATGACCTTCTTTTCAGGAATCAAAGTAGTTGTGCACTGCATATTAACTCACAGCGTATCCTACCTAGTATTACAAAAGGGACAAAACTATTTTTAAACACGATTTTGCAGTGAACTCGCATCGTAGTGCGTTGCAGATTAGTATACAATGTACTTACACCATCTCCGGACGACCTATTAGGTATGTCTAGACATCCAGAGAGATTGATTCTAGCTATGGATAGACACTCTGGAACTTAAGTATGAAGATAACTCTTTTACTAAGAACTAGAGCAGAACAGAGATTATACTGTATACAAACAGAGACATGACGGAGGACCAACAGCTAACAAGCTCAAACAGTAACACAACCAAGTACATTGACCTAGAGTGTTCTTGGGTTTGGTGGCAGCTTAGTATAACACATGTAACTCATGTATGTGCCAAGCAGTTGGCAGACCTTTGCCCAAGACCAACTTCAGTAATCAGACTTGGTGTGCCCTTTGCAAAGAAATTACTGTGACCAGTGTAGATCATTACTGCAGCAGAATGACTTTTCGTAGAAATTACAACATTTACTCTTGCTTCCAGTTGTGGCATTTGACATGCTTTTTTAAAGCACTCTTGCTCATGCTAATGCCAAATAAAGCACCTCTCACTAAATAAAATGGTTACCTTACAGTCCTGTGCTTTAGAAATTATACCCCATGTCACTTTTATTGTGCTTTGCAGCATCTCAAAGCCCCCATAGAAGTCTATAGACTTGTTTAGACTTGCTTTGCTGTCTGAAACAGGATATGCTTTTAGATCACTTTTCTGACAGCAAAAGACAGGCAATAAGGCAGTGTTTTATTGCCTCCTCACCACCTGTTTTAACCCCCTAATTACTGGACAACCGCAGTAGGTAAGGAAGGAGGGGCAGGAACTACCTAGCATGGAGATGGGGGGGGGAGTGTTAATGTACTACCCTGTGTGGGGAGGGAGAAGGGGAGGGTCAATGTACTACTGACTGGTGGGAGGGGTACTACTAAGGGAGGAAGGTACTACTGAGCCAGGAAACTGCAGAGCATAGGATCTGCTAAACTGGGGGTACTTCTGGGCAGGATATCTACTGAACCAAGACACTGATAATTTGAAGATCTGCTGAGCCAGGAAACTGGTGATTAGGGGTACTACCAAGCCACCAAAAAAAAAAAAGACCAGACACTACACCAACACCAAACCACCTTTCAAATAAAAAGATTCCTCACCATCATTTGCCATTTTACATTACACTCCCTTATAAATATCCCAAATATAAAACCAACAAACACAGGGCATTTGCCAAGCTTTATTAAAGCTTCAAAAAAGCATCAAAAACACATCAAAACACTTTTTATAGCTGTAGGAGCTTTAATGTGTGTTACTAACACAAGTGTAAATGAGGCCTTACAGTTGCAAGTTTGTTACAAAATGACAGATACACCGCTCAAGTGGCTAACACCATTACAAGAGACCTCCCATCAAGGGTAGATAATTCTCTAAATAGGGTGGAACACGTCTCTTCTCTCTTCTCTCTTCTCTCTTCTCTCTTCTCTCTTCTCTCTTCTCTCTTCTCTCTTCTCTCTTCTCTCTTCTCTCTTCTCTCTTCTCCCTTCTCCCTTATCCCTTATCCCTTATCTCTTCTCATCTCGCATGGCAGAAGATGTGATTTGTGCTGCACATCACTGAGTAACAAAAAGAACATTAGGCTACACAAGCATTACATCTTGAAGTAGCATCACTAGACCAATGCAAACAAATAAACCACTACTTTTTCTTGGCTACCATGCAGCACCTGTACTATCATCTTTCTCTGTCCACAACCCTAAATGGTAAACCTAAGCAAGCTACGCAACATGTCAATACCCAATATTAGCCATAGGAAGAGCAGGGAATGCTTTTCTTTATTTAAGGGGGAAACCACAACTGGTCCCATGATATCTGGGCATCAAAGTGTATGTATAGCATAGATGGTCAGGACTACAAAACCAAACCTGCAATGGTAGCACGTTATAAAACAGACAAAAAAATGCATTGAAACAAAGCAACATGCTGAAACCCAAGGAATGGTCAAATAATAAATCCATGATCCTTGGAGTCAAGCCAGTGGCACTCCTTGAATATGACAGGTTGAAGCAGATGAACATCTAGACCAATGGTAATGTGTATCTTAAACTTTTTTTTTTTTTTACATTTTGGATATTGTTAAAACCTCCTTAATTTGTCCTGGAGACCATTAAGATAGTTAGGAAAATCGAAAATGTTAGGTTTTCAGAACTGGAAAAGAATGGAAATCTTTTGATGTGGGCATTTCTTCCTACAAGGGGCAACTGTATAAAAGCAAATGATCCTAAATCTATAGAGATTCCCTTTCATTAAAGTGAGTAGAGATTTCCCCAGTGGGACACAGATGGCAAAAAACAAAAAAACCTCTCAGGAGATTTAACCCTTTTATACTTGATGCAAAATAAAAATAAAACATTTAGCTTTAGATGTACTTAAAGCACTCAATGTAAATATTTTATGAATCAGGAACTAAAATCATATGGACACAATTCCATTAATTATCTCTGCAATTCTTCCCTTTTTCATGAATCACATGACATCATAGTTTCTGACGGTATTGCTTGATATTCCTCTTTCCACATACAATATCAATCACACCAGGCCCTTGGTGGTTTACATACTCTATACAAGAGCAACTACAATATACACATGTTAATATATTTCTGTTTGGAAGCAATTTTGAGGCTTCCGCTATTCACTTTGCAGCTTATAATATCCTGCTGAGCTGAAGGCGCCCTTTAAGGTTTTCAGCTTTTTTAATCTTTAGGGATTTAGATTGTATACCCTTGTTCAGTTTAGGTGTGATATTTTTAAAGCTGCATCTAATAAATGTTTGTTCTATATGTATACAGTAAAACCTTGGTTTGAGAGTAACTTGGTTTGAGAGCGTTTTGCAAGACAAGCAAAATTTTTACATAAACAAGCAATGTCTTGATATAAAAGTGACATATGGTCACAATTGAGTATAAAAGAGAAGAGAGGTGCCTCTAAGTGTAGCAATATGGTTACATTTAATGAAGGTACAACATTTAGCAACTCACATGGTTGATGATTAAAACAGGCACATCTAAGTATGCAGGCATCCGGCGTAAAGCGGTCCACATAGACCAGACTCCGCACCCCCATAGAAGTCATCCCTTCCGTGCTGCGCTTCTGAGTGCTTTAAGCCCCGCTTTCAGATCACTCTGCTGCAGGGTAGTCTTCTCGGAGAAGATGGTCTATGTGAACAGCTTTACACCGGATGCGTGCCTACTTAGATGTTCCTCTTTTAATCATCAACCATGTGAGTTGCTAAATGTTGTACCTTCATTATATGTAACCATATTGCTACACTTAGAGGCACCTCTCTTCTCTTTTATACTCTGTAGCTCCTGATGGATTTTGCTTCTAATCAGGGCAGCCATCAGAAATTTGTGGGCCCCTTACACAGCTTTACGCCTGGGAACCCCCCCACCCCCCAAGCCTGACCACCAACATTCCCCAGGGCTTGCCCACGGGCCATCCTACTAAATCCACACACCGGCCACCTCACCTGTACGCACTCAGTCCACCCGCAATCCTGTATATATGTCAGCCCCCCTCACACCTGTATATACAGTGGGGACGGAAAGTATTCAGACCCCCTTAAATTTTTTAATCTTTGTTATGTTGCAGCCATTTGCTAAAATCATTTAAGTTCATTTTATTTTCCTCATTAATGTACACACAGCACCCCATATTGACAGAAAAACACAGAATTGTTGACATTTTTGCAGATTTATTAAAAAAGAAAAACTGAAATATCACATGGTCTTAAGTTTTCAGACCCTTTGTGTGACACTAATAGATTTAACTCAGCTGCTGCCCATTTCTTCTGATGATCCTTGAGATGGTTCTACACCTTCATTTGAGTCCAGCTGTGTTTGATTATACTGATTGAACTTGATTAGGAAAGCCACAGACCTGTCTATATAAGACCTTACAGCTCACAGTGCATGTCAGAGCAAATGAGAATCATGAGGTCAAAGGAACTGCCTGAAGAGCTCAGAGACAGAATTTTGGCAAGGCACAGATCTGGCGAAGGTTACAAAAAAAATTCTGCTGCACTTAAGGTTCCTAAGAGCACAGTGGCCTCCATAATCCTTAAATGGAAGATGTTTGGGACGACCAGAACCCTTCCTAGAGCTGGCCGTCTGGCCAAACTGAGCTATAGGGGGAGAAGAGGTAAAGAAGAATCCAAAGATCACTGTGGCTGAGCTCCAGAGATGCAGTTGGAAGATGGGAGAAAGTTGTAGAGAGTCAACCATCACTGCAGCCCTCCACCAGTGGGGCTTTATGGCTGAGTGGCCCGACGGAAGCCTCTCCTCAGTGCAAGACACATGAAAGCCCGCATGGAGTTTGCTAAAAAAACACCTGAAGGACTCCAAGATGGTGAGAAATAAGATTCTTTGGTCTGATGAGACCAAGATAGAACTTTTTGGCCTTAATTCTAAGCGGTATGTGTGGAGAAAACCAGGCACTGCTCATTACCTGTCCAATACAGTCCCAACAGTAAAGCATGGTGGTGGCAGCATCATGCTGTGGGGGAGTTTTTCAGCTGCAGGGACAGGACGACTGGTTGCAATCGAGGGAAAGATGAATGCGACCAAGTACAGGGATATCCTGGACGAAACCCTTCTCCAGAGTGCTCAGGACCTCAGATTGGGCTGAAGGTTTACCTTCCAACAAGACAATGACCCTAAGTACACAGCTAAAATAACAAAGGAGTGGCTTCACAACAACTCTGTGACTATTCTTGAATGGCCCAGCCAGACCCTGACTTAAACCCAATTAAGCATCTCTGGAGAGACCTAAAAATGGCTGTCCACCAATGTTCACCATCCAACCTGACAGAACTGGAGAGGATCTGCAAGGAGGAATGGCAGAGGATCTCCAAATCCAGGTGTGAAAAACTTGTTGCATCTTTCCCAAAAAAACTCATGGCTGTATTAGATCAAAAGGGTGCTTCTACTAAATACTGAGCAAAGGGTATGAATACTTAGGACCATGTGATATTTCAGTTTTTCTTTTTTAATAAATCTGCAAAAATGTCAACAATTCTGTGTTTTTCTGTCAATATCGGGTGCTGTGTGTAAATTAATGGAGAAAAATAAAATGAACTTAAATGATTTTAGCAAATGGCTGCAATATAACAAAGGGTGAAAAATTTAAGGGGTCTGAATACTTTCCTTCCCCACTGTATGTCAGCCCCCCCAACACACCTATATAAATGTCAGCGCCCCCCCTCACACACACCTGTATATATGTCAATCCCCCCCACACACCTGTATATATGTCAATCCCCCCCACACACCTGTATATATGTCAGCACCCCCCCACACACACCTGTATATTTGTCAGCACCCCCCATACACCTGAATATATATCAGCCCCCACACACCTGTATATATGTCAGCCCACACACACCTATATATATGTCAGCCCCCCCCCACACACACCTGTATATATGCCAGCCCCTCACATACACAAACCTGTATATATGGTAGCCCCTACACAAGCCTGTAAACACACAAGGCTCTGGCCCCTCCCTGTACACAAACAGCCCCCCTCCCTTTCCCTCACAGCCCCTACTTGTAAAGAAGGTCTTTCTACCTGGTCCCAGCTCGTTTTCACAAAGCTGACATGTTGCTGAGAAGCACAGTACAAATCACACGAGGGGTGCACATACACATAGTAGCCAGAGGTGGCAGTAAACAGCTCGATGTCTGAGCTCAGTGACACGAGAACAGCAGAAGCTGTTAAATCATTCCTGTAATGCAACGCTCACCTTAACCCGTCCTGCCTTTTTCTGGTCTGGACGGGCCCCTCAGGCCCCGAGGCCCCGTACAGTTGTAACGGTTATACGCCCCTGATGGCGGCCCTGCTTCTAATTCCCTTGTGGAGGCTTCCATTTGTGGATGGACATTTTATTGTTATACAACCTATCACCATAGGTGTGCGCAGCCTATTGCATTAGGGTGTGCACCCCCAAAACTCAAACACACATGACTTTCTCTGCAGCCTCAGCTGCACAGGGCAGTAAATGATTGGGAAGTGCTCTGTGCTGAGTGGCTTCCTGTTCATTCATGAATTGAAGCATAGTAAACACAGTTTACTATGCTTCAGTTATGAATGGACACAGTGAGTGAGTGTATTCACTGTGTTCATTTACAGAAGCAAGGGCAGTGGCGGAACTACCGCCATAGCGACCCATGCAGGCGCTATGGGGCACGCAGCCGAGTGTGGTCCGGTCATTGTTGCCAATAGATATCACCTTTTTTCACGATTTTTCACTGCCCATCATTTCCGCTAGAGGTCCACAGCCTGGAGGAGATAATGTCTCCGCCAGCCGCCATTTTCCAGAAGACCAGACAAGTTATAAAGAAATAGAGCTGCGGCACCGCCCACCCCCCGCCCCTGGTCTGTCTGTCATCTTTGACTTGTTGTGGAAAGGGGTGGGGGGTGGGCAGTGCTGCAGCTTAATTTATATTGTAGCCGGCCAGCTGGCATATAGAAGGGCTCCAATGGGGGGGGACACTTGAGATGTAAGGAAGCACTCCTCTGGCTGGGGACAGTGACACATGAGATGTAAGGAAGCACTCCGCTGGCTGGGGACAGTAACATCTGAGATGTAAGAAAGCACTCCACTGGCTGGGGACAGTGACACCTGAGATGTACGGAAGCACTCCGCTGGCTGGGGACAGTGACACCTGAGATGTAAGGAAGCACTCCGCTGGCTGGGGACAGTGACACCTGAGATGTAAGGAAGCACTTCGCTGGCTAGGGACAGTGACACCTGAGATGTAAGGAAGCACTCCGCTTTGGACACCTGAGATGTAAGGAAGCACTCCGCTGGGGACACCTGAGATGTAAGGAGGAACTTCGCTGGGGACACCTGAGATGTAAGGAAGCACTCCTCTGGTTGGGGACAGTGACACCTGAGATGTAAGGAAGCACTCTGCTGGGGACACCTGAGATGTAAGGAAGCACTCCGCTGGTTAGGGGCAGGGATGCCTGAGAGGTAAGGAAACACTCCGCTGGGGACACCTGAAATGTAAGGAGGCACTCTGCTGGGGACACCTGAGATGTAAGGAGGCACTCCGCTGGGGACAATTGAGATGTAAGGAAGCACTCCACTGGGGACACCTGAGATGTAAGGAAGCACTCCGCTGGCTGGGGACAGTGACACCTGAGATGTAAGGATACACTCTGCTGGGGACACCTGAGATGTAAGGAAGCACTCCGCTGGCTGGGGACAGTGACGCCTGGGATGTAAGGAAACACTCCGCTGGGGACACCTGAAATGTAAGGAGGCACTCCGCTGGGGACACCTGAGCTGTAAGGAGGCACTCCGCTGGGGACACCTGAGATGTAAGGAAGCACTCCGCTGGGGACACCTGAGATGTAAGGAAGCACTCCGCTGGGAAAACCTGAGATGTAAGGAAGCACTCCGCTGGGGACACCTGAGATGCAAGGAAGCACTCCGCTGGGGACACCTGATGGCATCTGGTGGCAGGCGACATGGCAAGTGACATGCTCAGAGCTCCCACTGATTCTGAGTGGTGTAGGATCTGGGCCTGCTGTCCCTCCATTCCTCTTTTTTCCTTCCTCTCTCTCTCTCTTCCTTTGTTTCTCCCTCCATCCCTCATTCATCTAACCACACCCGCTTTGATTCACGCCCCTTTAAGCCACACCCAATATTACGCTTAAGCCACGCCCATTTTTCCCTGCGGTGTGCTTTGGGCACCGCATTTTTCTTTCCCCACTAAGCCAAACCTACAATTACAATAAGACTCCGCCCACAGACAAAAAAGTGTCCCTATACATTTTTTTACAATGTTGGCAACTATGCCGGTGAGGATGAAGAATGTAAGTTTACTGTTAAGCCTCCTGGGCCCCGCGAGTTCCGGCCATGTCCCGACACACGCAGCCGCATACAGCAGGAGCAGAAAGTAGAGTGGGCGGGAGCAGAGTGGGCGGGGCAGAACGCTTGAGCATGCCGGGACATCTTTTTTGGCACATGAGGAGGCTCTGGAGTCTTGACAGGAGGTAGGAAGGGAGTGGGAGACAGACTATCATCTGTTTTGCACAGTGCCTGGAAAAGCACTTTGTCCCCATGCAAATGAGGACAAGGGCCTCTTCCCCACAAGCCCTGGGGCGTTAGTTGTGGGGGTGCAAAACTTGAAAAAAACTTTTTTGACTTTGCTTACACTATAATGTACTGAATGTAACCTGTAGATTTTATTGGCAAATTTTTGTTTTGCTGTTCAAAATTATTTAAGCTGTTGCCTGGGTACTGTGCCACATGAGTGTGGTAATCTGTTGTTCAATGGCATTAGTTCATTTTTTTTGCGGGGGGGGGCTGTTTGCAGTGGGGGGCCCATAAAACATTTTGCTATGGGGCCCTGTGATTTCTAGTTACGCCCCTGAGGAAGGGGCTGGTAAATTACATATTTACTAGTCCTTTCCCTCACTCTCCATCCTGAATCATCTCCCGCGGCAGCCAGGGGGTGGGGAGGGGAGGGAAGCCAGCAGCACTGTGGGGTGGGGGCCAACAAGGGGGAAAGACGGAATCTGCGCCGCACATAGTAAATAGGGTGTGCCCGGGCACACCTCACCTGGCACACCCCCTGTGCATGCTTATGCCTACCACATTGCTATAATCTTTTATATGGACTATAAACTGAAGGACTTATGAATAAATTGTTGAGGAATGAATCATCTAAGGTTCCATTATTTCTTATGGGGAAATTCGCTTTGATATACTAGTGCTTTGGATTACAAGCATGTTTCTGGAACGAATTATGCTTGCAATCCAAGGTTTTACTGTATATCACACACTGCCTTTGTATGAATATTATTACACTATTTTATTTAAATACAAAATATTCACACAGCACTAATAACCATAAAGAAGTAAATCACATATATAGCAATTATACCAATTTCTACCTCAAAATGAAAATATAAGCCAAGAAATTAAAAATGTTTAATGATTCAAAGCCAAAGCATTCGTACTGAAAGATTGCTAAGGAAAAATGTTCCTGTATCTCATAGACTAGGCACATATTTATGGCTCCTCTGAGATGTTCTCTTTTTCATTAATCTACGTTCCTCCCATTAAACATTAATAGACTCGTGGGTTTACAAAGTGTTGATAATGCACATTAATGCTGAATTAAAATATATGAAGAGCTGGAAATTCTGTTGGGCTGCAGACTACAGATAAAGTATAGATTATAGCGTGGTCACTTATGACAAGGCCTGTGACCATAATGTGGCACACTCAAATACTGCAGGGTTAAGTGAACTCCATTTAGGTAACTTGTGCAACCATGTAACATACAGTAACTTATAGCAACCAAACAAACACAGTAAAAAGAAACTCAATTGGCCAATATAGATTACTGCACTTTGCATATTGTCATTGTTCTGTGCTTTGATCCACTGACATTTTTTTTAATTATACCTCTTTTATTGGTTTATGATATAAACCACTAGCCGATAGCACTTTTTATGCAGAATTGATTACATGAATTTGACTGACTACAGGGAAGGCAATGATAGCACAGACTGTTAGAAGGACTAGCACATGACATGTATACTGACATGTGTATACTGACATGTGACAAGTTAAAATGGCTATAAATAGTAAAAAGAGCTTCTAAAACATACAAATATGAAGGAACTCTATCATCATTTAAATGTTACAAAGAATATAACAGAATATGTAAAAAGGAAATCAAGGAAACAAAAATTCAAAACGAACGACAGATTGCAAAAGATAGTAGGACAAACCCCCAAAAATTCTTCAAATGTATTAATAGTAAAAAGGTCAGGTCTGAGCATGTAGGCCCGTTACAAAATAATCTAGAGTGGGTGACTGGGGACAAAGTGAAGGCAAATTTATTAAATACTTTCTTCAGATCTGTATATACAAAGGAGCATGGGGGAGCTCATGTCCATAATGGGGGTGGTGGTGTCACAGCCCCAAATGATCCACAATGGTTCAAAAGTGATATGGTCCAGAAATATTTAGACAGAATAAAGGTGGATAAAGCACCTGGACCAGATGGCATCCACCCACGGATCCTAAAAGAATTGAGCTCTATCATTTCAAGGCCATTGTTTCTTATATTAAGGGACTCGTTAATAACTGGAATGGTACCACTGGATTGGTGTAAGGCCAATGTGGTGCCCATATTTAAAAAGGGATCAAAGTCTTAAACAAGTAATTATAGACCTGTTAGTTTCACTTCTATAGTCAGGAAGATATTGGAGAGTTTAACCACTTGCCGACCGCCGCATGCCAATGTACGTCCTAACTTTGCCGGGGGATATCGTTGTTATGGCAGCAGCTAGCTGCCATAACCCCGGTATCCCCGTTTTTGTGCGGCAGTTGGCTACAAGATAAGAGTGGTCTCTGTGGTGGATTCGCCCCCCTCCCGCCGCGATCCAGTGCCCTCCGCCGCATACCGGAGCCATTGGTGGCTGTGCCTGGAGACGAGTGAGGGGAAGATGGCGCCCACTCGTCTTCATGACACTGAAGGGCGGAAGCGATGTCAAAACGTCACTTCCGCCCATACGTCTCAAAGGCATATTTTTTTCAATGTCATTTTTTTTTTATTGCATTTTAGTGTAAATATGAGATCTGAGGTCTTTTTGACCCCCAGATCTCATATTTAAGAGGACCTGTCATGCTTTTTTCTATTACAAGGGATGTTTACATTCCTTGAAATAGGAATAAAAGTGACACTTTTTTTTTTTAAACAGTGTAAAAATAAATAAAATAATATAAAATAAATAAGAAAAATAACAAAATTAAAAAATTTTTAAACGCCCCGTCCCGACGAGCTCGCGCCCTGAAACGAACGCATACCTGAGTAGCGCCCGCATACGAAAACGGTGGTCAAACCACACATGTGAGGTATCACCCTGATCGGTAGACCGAGAGCAATCATTCTAGCCCTAGACCTCCTCTATAATGTAAAACATGCAACCTGTACAATTTTTTAAACGTCGCCTATGGAGATTTTTGAGGGTAAAAGTTTGACGCCATTCCATAAGTGGGTGCAATTTTGAAGGGTGACATGTTGTGAGCACACTTGTAAGACCGCTGTGCAAATACGGTGTGAAAAAAAGTATTGCAATGACCGCCATTTTATTCTCTAAGGTGTTATAAAAAAAAAATATATAATGTTTGGGGGTTTATAGACCGATATCATTACTGTGCTCGGACGCCAAGATCGTAGCGAAGGTGCTGGCGTCCAGATTAAACAAATGTATCGCAAAACTTGTGCACCCAGATCAATCGGGATTCATCCCCGGTCGGTCTACCAGCACCAACATCAGAAGGACATACTTGAACCTCCAGGTCCCAACGGAGAATGCGGGGCCTAGAGCCATACTATCCTTAGATACCGCCAAGGCCTTTGATAGCCTGGAGTGGGAATATCTTTGGTGGGTACTGGAGAGGTTTGGATTTGGCCCCGTATTCATCAATTGGTTAAAAATTCTCTATAATTATCCAAGGGCAAGACTCAAGATAAACAACGCCTATTTGGAAAGCTTCCCCCTCGAAAGAGGGACAAGACAGGGCTGTCCCCTGTCCCCGTTGTTGTTCGTCTTGGCTATGGAGCCATTGGCGGGAGCGGTGAGATCATCACCTGAACTACAGGGCTTCCATAGAAAAGGCAAGGAAGAGAGAATAGCGCTTTTTGCGGACGATGTCCTATTCTTCCTTGGGGACACGGCTTCCTCACTGAAGAAAGTAATGCACCTAGTGGAGGACTTTGGAAAATTCTCAGGGCTGACTATCAACTGGGAGAAATCATCGCTTCTGCCGGTCGATCCATTGGCCAATCCTATTTCAACGAGCTTACCCCAACTGAGAGTTACGGGGAAAATGAAGTACCTTGGTGTTGTGCTGTCCAAGGACCCTGGCACGTTTATCGAAGACAACCTGGTCCCACTCCTATTAAAACTTAAAAAAAAAATGTGACATCTGGTGTACACTCCCTCTTTCTGTGGCGGGCCGGGCTAACTTGATCAAGATGGTATGGCTGCCCCAGCTACTATACCTGCTCCACAACTCCCCAGTATGGATTGGGGAGAAGTGGTTTCAAAAAATCCAATCCCTTTTTAGGGAATTAATCTGGAAAAAAGGACAGGCCAGGATAAGCCTACAAAAGTTGCAGTGCCCCGCCACGGACGGGGGACTGGGGGTCCCCCACCCGTTTACCTATTTTCTGGCAGACCAGCTACAGCAACTTGGGGGTTGCGCCATTGAGGGGGGGGAAGCAAGAGTGCCCAGATTGTTCTGCAGGGAAGCCCACACAGCTCACTGGTTGAGGCATTGGAGGCAGACTCGTTACGAGGAGAGACTTTGACACTTAAAATGATTACCAGGGTCTGGCAGACGGCTAAGCGAATAATGGGGTACAAGGGAATCTCAGAATATTCACCAATCTGGAATAACAAGAACCTGCAGGAATTATTATCTGTTGACAGGAATAAGCTTTGGGAGAGGAACGGGATTTGTCGTCTGATACAGATATACGAGGGGAATATCCTGAAACCCTTTGAGGAACTGAGGCACGAATACGGGCTACCAAGCCATGTACGCTATAGTTACTTACAGATTAGACACGCCTTAAGAAAGCAGTTTGGAAGACAACCCCCCACATGGTGTAAGATCCCACTACTACAAACAATAATCGAATCAGAGACCTCTAAGGGGTTAATCACAGATATATACACTCATTTAATAAAAAAAACAAACACACAAGTAGGCTCTTTCGGGGGTAGGGACAGGTGGGCGGCCGATGTGGGGGAGATAACGGACATACAGTGGAAAAGGATTCTGGAACTTGGACCAGAGGTGTCGGTCTCTCCCTCACAAAAGGCCTCTCATCTGATGCTATTGGTCCTACTACACACCAAAAAAGCTCTTTATGTTTGGTCGTCGAACCAACCATGAGTGCCCCAGATGCAGAGGAACAGGCGATCTGATCCATATGTTCTGGAGGTGCCCAAAACTAGTGAGGTACTGGCCCGAGATCGTAAAAAAAAAAAAACACTACGTTTAAAACCAACCTAGAGTTAGATCCTAGGGCCTGTGTGCTGGGGCACGTTACCAATGAACTGAGAGACAGGAACATGGTGGTAGTGGTAGCAAAATGCCTGTTCCAAGCTAGAAAACTAATCGCACAGTCTTGGCAATCAAGATCTCCTCCCACCCCGGAAGATTGGTTGGGAACTGTCAACTCCACAGTGTGGAGCGAGAGAACATCCTACACCAGGTCAGGCAGCTACAATAAATTTGTAAATATGTGGAACCTGTGGATTCAAACAATGCCGTGCCCGTCATCCGTGCTATCCTAGTGCCGAGTTTATCCGCTCTCTATTAATGGGGTGGGTTGAGCTAAGAGCAGCCCAGAGGTTAGGGCCGAGAAAAGAATAACGCATGGAATCTATGTCGGCCATCGGATGTGCCTCAAATATATAGGGGGTCAATAGGGGGGGGGCCATAGGGGGGCGGGTGGGTGGGCTCATTAGAAAGAAAAGTATTAACACATAGATATGCACAGTAGTTACATGAGAATACGCGGCCAATCGGCTTTGCATGCTATGCACCTTGCAATGTGGAACTATTGTAACTATTTATGCATTGAATTCTATATTGCAATATAATACTTCTACAATAACAAAAAAAAAAGGGGGGAAAGCTTTGAAAGGCCACAATGATGTGACTGTATTTGGGACACATGTGAATAACATTCTGATGATAGTCTCTGGACAAAGTTAACTGAAGTGACAAAAAAAAAAAAAAAAATGTTTGGGGGTTCTACGTAATTTTCTAGCAAAAAAAAACTGTTTTAAACATGTAAACACCTAAATTCCAAAACGAGGCTGGTCCTTAAGTGGTTAATAAAAGACCATGTAGACAAGTTCTTGCTGAAAAAAATATTTTAAGCAACAGACAGCATTGATTCATGAAAGACAGAAGTTGTCAAACAAACCTAATTTCTTTTTATGAGGAGGTAAGTAAAACCTTGGACAGAGGGGTGGCTGTGGACGTGGTATACTTGGATTTTGCAAAAGCGTTTGACACAGTTCCCTACACACAGCTCATGTGTAAGGTACATTCTACAGGCTTGGAAAGATCAATTTGTAAATGGATGGAAAACTGGCTAAAAGACAGAATTCAGAGAGTAGTGGTCAATGACTCTTATGCCACGTACAAATGATCAGATTTTCTGATGGGAAATGTTGGATGTGAGCTTGTTGGCTAAAATTCTGACCATGTGTATGCTCCATCAGACATTTGTTGTCGGACTTTCCGCCAACAAATGTTGGCTAGCAGGTTTTCAAATTTTCCGGCAACAAAACTTTGTTGTCGGACTTTCTGATCGTGTGTACACAAGTCCGCCGCACAAAAGTTCATGCATGCTCGGAATCAAGTACGAGCTAGAAGCGCTCGGTCTTGTAAAACTAGCATTCGTAATGGAGATATCACATTCGTGATGCGGCAAATTATGAAATCTCTCAATGCAGCGCATTCTCTTCTTCTTTATAATGGGATAATAATGAAGTTGCTTTGTTGCTGATAATCGCAGAGTTCTGACAAACGTATTTTTTATTATTTCCAGTTTTCTCCTGAAAAATTTTTTTGTGTTTTTTCTAGTGATCTCCATAATATTTTTGTTTTGTTTTGTGTGTCAAGTTACCACAACACCATTAATATCTTGTGTTTTTTAACTTCAAAGATAAAGATGTTAATTTGACATTGTATTTTTGAAATGTACCTGCCTACTCACAAACAAACTATCCTTTTTGAAGTAAAACACAAGTATTTGTCCCTAAAAAATGTATAATTTAATAGAGAGCATAAGGTCATAACAAAATAAAGAGGAAGGCAACGATGGAGAAACAGTTGGAATTGGTGAAGCCTTTGTACCCCAGGGCAGACATCAATTATTTTACTGTCAAAATTGGTAACCTGAGGAGTCCATTTAATAGGGAGCACAATACGGTCCAGGACTCCGAGAGATCGGGAGCAGCCACAGATGACATATATGTCCCGAGGCTGTGGTCTTACCACAGCCTGCGTTTTTTGCCAGACCACACCAAACCCAGGCCATCACTCTCAACACTTCCTTCCACGCTTCCTTCCATGCTGCTGTGGTGGGTGGGGTGGCTGTGGTGTTGGTGGTGTTGGTGAAGGTGGTGGAGGAGCATAGTCTAACTCACTGAGGTGTGAGTTTGCCCCTTGTCCCCTTGTTTAGGGCCTTCAGAATAATCTCTTCACATATAGTGCGTTGGGCCTCCTCCATGTGTTCTAATTTACTGGCAGTGACGCATCCAAACACCTCGGACAACCAGGGGTCATGGTAATTGCCACAGTAGCCTGTTTTAGGAAAGCAGCCGAAGACTCCTCCAGGTTCCTTGCCTTCCTGGTCCTTTTGGTTGGAGGGCGGGGGCTAGAAACCTGGGATTCGGTCAGGCTGCTTGCCATGGCCTCCTCCTGGCTGAGACTTTCCTGTTTATGAAAATGGTACATAGCTTTAATTTTTTTGGTCATCAATCACACACAGTTTTGAGCTCATGACTTTTGCAAATTGAATGTTAACAAATAGAAAAGACTATCATTCTGACCCCAGCATTTTTCATTCTCGTGCCAATCATTTTTGGCTACTACTGTTTATTGATATGTAAACCACTTTGTTAAATCTGAAATTTGTGATCAATAACATCTAGTTAACATCATTCAATATTTGACAAGAAATATCTTCAACAATGCTTTACCTGGTTTAAGCTGGGCTCCTCCACATCTTCTTCCTGGGTTGAAGGCCCAGGTTGGACCTCAGGATCCTCAGCTGATGTGGAAGGAAGTGTTGATAGCGATGGCCTGGGTTTCGTCTGGACGGACAAAGAACGCAGGCTCTGGTAGTACCACAGCCTGGGGACATATACGCCATCTGCTGCTTCTCCGGATCTCAGGGAATCCTGGACCTTCTTGCACTCCTCAGGCTACAAATTTTGGCCTTTAAATAGGTGATGTCTGCCGTGGGATACACAGGCTTCACTATTTCCAACAGTTTCTCCAGTGCTGCCTTCCTCTTTAGCTTGTTAGAATAGTCCCTGCATTGGACTTGCCAGAGACATTGCAGCTCCCTGTATTTGTCTATAAAGTTGGGAAGGAAATCAGGGGCTGTGAATTTGTCAACCATTTTATCTGCAAGACACAACACAAGACAAACCCTAATGTCAAGCTAAACTCTCCAAATCTTGTCCCAATATAGGCCTCAATCTATAAGCAGTATAGGCCACTAACCACTGATGCCCCAAGTTACAATTGTACCTTTGTTTGAATGATCAGCGCTAACGATCCTCCATCCTCCACTCACAGATCGTACATACGTCGCCCACGTGTTATGCTTTATATACACTGCGCAATGCGTGAAACACCACCCCTGTCCTTCTTTCTAGTGTATTCCCTGCCTCTTCTCTTTCGGGGCAGCGGGAGAGCACATGGCGGAGACACAGCAGGTGTGTGCAGAGAGCAGCAACGATGACGAAAGCCCGAAGCAAGGCAGTTCCCCATCCAGGAGGAGATATAAGGCCTCAACCATGTCCTTTGAAGAGATGGTGAAGATGGTGGACATCTTGAAGAGGACAGACTATGATGGGAAGCATGGACCGTACAGAAACCCTAATGTGCGAAAGGCCAAGATCATGGCTAAAGATAGGTACGACAATCCAGGGAGCAATTGAGGAAATGCTGGGCAGACCTGAAATTGAGGGAGCAAGATCGGTATAAAAAGATCAAGAAAGTGCTGCAAAAAAGTAAGTATTTGTCGTGTGTTCCTATTATTATTATTAATTTTGTGCTGGTTCATGTGCTTTTCTTTACGGTTGTACAGTTTAAAATGCCAAGTTTGAGCTTCGTGGGCACAGGAATTGTTCGTATTAAACATCGTTTGTTCGATCACTAATACAACGTTTTTGGCAGATGCAGGTTAACTAGATTTGTTCATGCCTATTTTGATTAAAATACGTTTATTACATTGTTGTCTAGATGTGTTTGACACTATAATGAAATGACAACTTGATTCACTGTAAGGAGAGGACACTCAGCAGCTGTTTACACATCTGGACGCAGGAGCACTAGTGTGGGACAGTATAACAACCTTGTTATGGTGTCCCACGCAGGTGCTCCAGTGGATACTAGGGGTTTCCCCATGTGTGAAACTTGCACAAAACAGGTAAGTATTCCAGCTTTTGAAAGTGAAATAATCATGTCTTCAGCTTGGAACTCTGCCAAAACAGACAATTTGACGACACTTCCAAGCAATGTTTCATGTTACTATTTCTAGCCTAAAATATCTGTCTGCTAAGTATACCTTTATTGTATTCACATAGGGGAGAAAAAAATCAGGACATCTGAGGACAACAGTAACCCCACACCTACTGAACAAATAGAACTCACCACACAACATGAGGATGTGGATGCAGAGGTCCAGGAAGTGCTGGGTTAAGTGGTTCAAAATGGAGTCGACAACAGGTCAGTGTCTGAGACCACAGCTTCAGGTAAAAGATGGCTGCTTGCATATTTATAATACATGGTGTGTGTTTTTTTTTTTTTGGTGATGTGTTGGAAGAAGAAACTCTCTTCAGCAGTGCAAGTGCACAAGTACTCATCAGTGAGATCATGGTGTGCAATCGTGATTTGGAAAAGATGAAGCAAAATATCCATGATGTTCAAAAAGACTGAACAACATCATTGATATGTTAGGCAAAATCTAAACCAAAAACAAATTTTTAAGTTGTCGTTATTGTTGTACGTGTTTTTGCATTTTTAAATGAATTGCAAAGCCACATTTTGAAGATGCACACAGTGTGTCAACATGTGCTATCTGCCATAATGGGATATTAATGTACGCATTTTGTGGATGCAACCTCTTCCTCCAAACTAAAGTAGGTGAGAGAGGAAGGGGTTGCACCCCCAAAACACGTCCATTGATCCCCCATGATGGGATCTAGCACATGTTGACACACTGTGCCTTATTTAAAAAAGCAAAACCACTTTGCACTACAAGTGCAATGCAAGTGCACTTGAAAGTGCACTTATAGGGCAAAGTGGATTGTCCTTTCTGAAATAAGGCCCAGTGTGTCAACATGTGCTAACTCCCATCACGGGAATCAATGGACGTGTTTCGAGGGTGCAACCCCTTCCTCTCACCTACTTTAGTTTGGAGGAGGGGGTTGCACCCACAAAACGCATACATTGATATCCCATGATGGCAGATAGCACATGTTGACACATTGTGTGTTTTGTGGCTTTAGCAAAATAGATGTAGGGAAAATACACACATTTTAGGCATGGAATCATGAGGGAAATCCAAATTTTGAGTCCCAATTTGTGTGCATCTTCAAAATTTGGCTTTTACAGGGGTGAGATCACCCCATCTGATGAAGGCAAAATCAACACAGTTTTGACATACTAATGTCTCATATGGCCTTCACTTTAGCAAAGTCGAACTTGTAAGTTCCTGAGTTGGGGATGTGTATGTTATGTTTTTAAACATGCCTGTTTAGCCCCAAAAAAGGCAAATTTATGTCAAACATACATGTTATACACCAAGATGTTGGTTTGTTCCAAAACCGTTTATAGCACACATGTGAATGTGCTTGGAGTAAAAAGTTTTATACTCAACAATGTGTGGCTTCGTCTTTAAATGCTCAATACCAGTTTATTTTTTAAGTTGGTGTAATTACAGTGACAATGGGGGCTATTTACTAAAGGCAAACCCCCTTTGCACTACAAATGCACTTACAGTAAAAGCCTCTTGCACGCTGCCTGAATTTAAGGACAACAAGAACATTAGGACACATTTCATGGGTGTTTAGAGTAAGCACTACAATGGAGCTGACAAAATACATTGTTAAGTGACTAGGCTAGGTGTGTATGGGCCCATGATAGCATGCTGGGGAGGTTAGTGAAGGCAAATATGCATGAAGGACAAAAAAGAAGTAAAAGCTTACAGCATGCATGAGAACAAAGAGGATGTTCACAGCATATTGCAGTCATGGTAATTATAGAATGATGAAGTAAATACAATACATTAGCAATCATTAAATACATAGAATGTGATGTTAAAGGATACAACTTACCTTAATATAGTCCTTCTGCAGGACCTGAATGATGGCAGAACAGGTCTTTGGAATAATGATTCCCAGAGCCTGGGGGGAGATCCCAGTCGTAAACTTCCGGCCCTGGAGACTTCTCCCCATCGCCAAGTACCGCAAGATGGCAATGAGCCTTTGCTTGGGAGAGATGGCTTGCCGCATGTAGATGTCCTGCTTCGTAATATATAGGGTTTGCAAAGCCAAGAGATGGTGAAAGACGGGGTCTGTCATCCGGAGATAATTCCTGAAATCATTAAGATTATTCTCCTGGAGCTCCCGCAACAAAGAAATATGACAGAATTGGTCACGATTAAGCAACCAATTCTTGGTCCAAGAACTCCTCCCCCTGTTCATGGACTGGACTTGGGTCAAAGCAATAACTCCAACACCAAGCCCAACAACAGCACAAACTCTATGTCGAGTATCTAACCGCAACATGGCTAATAAACGAATGACTGCCCAGAACGAACTGATAGAACGCACGGAAAATCAAAAAGGACCTGACAAGAACGAGCTGAAAATCAGAAACTACCAGACAAGCACACACTGAAAATCAGAAGCGAACTATAAATAGAACGCACTGAAAGACAGAAACGAACTGACAAGCACGCATTGAAGAACAGATACGAACCGACAAGTACAACCTGAAAAGCAGAAACGAATTGAAAAGCACGAGGCTGAAAAGCGTGAATTGTCTCTCACCAAACTTCTACTAACACGAGATAAACACGAGATTAGCAGAAGGAGCCCAAAGGGTGGCGCACTGGCTATTGAACTTCCTTTTTATCGGCCGTCGTACATCTTGTACGTCACTGGGTTTGTAATTGTTGGCCAACATTTGTGTGACCGTGTGTATGCAAGACAAGTTGGAACCAACACCCTCAAACAAAAATCCATGGTTTTGTTGTTGGAAAGTCTGATTGTGTGTACGAGGCATTATTCTGAAAGTCTAAGGTTATCAGTGGTGTACCCCAAGGTTCAGTGTTGGGACCCTTACTTTTTAATATTATAAATGGGTCTGGGATTAAAAGTACCATTTCTGTCTTTGCAGAGGACAGCTATGCAGTGGAATAACGTCCTTAGAGGATGTCTCCAATTTAAAAGCTGACCTCAGTGCACTGTCTAATCGGACAACTAAGTGGCAAATGAGGTTTAATGTTGATAAATGTAAAGTTATGCGCTTGGGGGCTAAGAATATGCATGCATCATACATACTAGGGGGGAGTACAACTGGAGGAATCAATGGTGGAGAAGGATCTGGGGGTTTTGGTAGATCATAAGCTCAATAATAGCATGCAATGCCAAGCTGCGGTTTCCAAAGCGAGCAAAGTCCTTTCTTGTATTAGGAGAGGTATGGACTTCAGAGAGAAAGATATCATTTTGCCCCAGTACAAATCATTAGCAAGACCCCCATCTTGAATATGTAGTTCAGTTTCGGGCACCAGTTCTCAAGTGCAGAGAAGGGCAATAAAACTGATAAGAGGCATGGAGGAGCTATGAGGAAATATTGGAGGAACTGAATTTTTCCCTCTTGAGAAGAGAAGATTAAGGGGGATATGATCAACATGTACAAATACAGTGCATAAGTGGTCCATATAGTGGACTTCATATTAAGTTATTCACTTTAAGGTCATCACAGAGGACAAGGAGGCATTCTTTACATCTAGATAAAAAATATTTAATCTCCAAATACAGAAAGGTTTCTTCACAGTAAGAGCTGTGAAAATGTGGAATAGACTCCCTCCATAGGTGGTTCTGGCAAGCTCAGTAGATTGCTTTAAAAAAGGCCTGGCCTTGACCATCTGTCAAGATTTTATTCCTGCTGGGGAGATTCACCCCTATATTTTTTCCTCTTGGCCATTGTCACAAGATAAAAAAGTAGCATGGGTTTTGCATCCAATGGGGACACATGTTCTGATGACAACTGTCTAAGCAACCCCCTGACTTTGAAGATTTCCTCTCATTTCCTTTTGTTTCTCCAAGACAGGAAGTGAAGTCTGATAGGGGTTGTAATTCCTCCTTTTTCTATTTACAAGTAAAAAAACTTTTGCCTATGCAAATACTTAAAGTGGTTGTAACCCTAAAACAAAAACAATTTTGCTCCTGTCCCTTTAAAGCATGAGCTATAGCATAGCGCTTTTGCCTTTTCAAGTGTCCCCTTCTATCTCCTCCAGTATCGGGCTGATCCTGCCATGTCCTGACTTCCCCTCTGTGAGCTCACCACGTTTATCATGGCTGTTAAGCCATAAAACCATGGTCAGCTTACGTGCCTCCATCATTGCAGCTCCCTCCGTGCGTCTCCGCATCTCCCCCTCCCCCTTCCTTTCTCCCTGTCAGCTCCATAGTGTTTAGTGAGAACATGATCTCCTCTCCTCCCCAACCCACCCCTCTCCTCCCCTCTCCTCCCCTCTCGTCTCCTCTCGTCTCCTCTCCTCCCCACCTCTTCCCTCTCCTCCCCACCTCTTCCCTCTCCTCCCCGCCCCACCCCTCCCCTCCCCCTCCGGCCTTCATTTACTGTACTGTTTCTCTGAAGCTTTTGTTGTAGAAGAGATGGGAATCTCATCCCCTCCAACTTGACTCCCTAGATCGGGATGAAGAATGGAGGGAGGACACGTAACTGCAAAATCAAAGCACAGGAAAGGGGTATTTACGAATTAGAAAAAACATACACAAACACATTGCACTGTTAAACAAGAAAAAGCATGGAGGATAAATCAGTTGTGGGCATCGGAGTTTACAAACACTTTAAGGATCTATTTATGAAGGTTTTCCAAAACTTTTTCCAACCATTCTTGTATTTTTTTAAATTAATCCAGTTAGAAAGATGGGAGATATCAGTGGGTATTGTGTACAAAAACCTTTATAATTAGACCCCATAAAGCACTGGCTAAACATTTTTTAGGGATTTATGCGGAAGTGACAGAAATTGGCAATCATGAAATAAGAAATCTAACAATGCTTCAGATTTTGTCACTTTCTAATGATCTGCACAGTTCCTTTGTTACTCAAGCACTGATTAAAAGTGGCACTTGAATTCACTTGAATCCATAGTATCCAAATTTCAAACAGAAAAATAAAGTGTGTTATCCCTTATTAAAGTATGGATGTGCATACTGAAAAACAAAAGTACAGTTCTCAAATGGTTATACAGATTCTCCAAACCTTAAAAACATATTTTGAAGATAGCATACCTTTCACACATGAAGTGGTGGAAGTAGGCCTTGCATGCAGTCCTGTAGTGTGTATCTAAACCCAAGAGCAAACGTGATGCATTGCAGCTTACCTGTCCTTGAATGTGGGGCTTTTTCTTTATTTCACCTGATGAACCTGCCAGCGACACACCTGCTGTCTTGGGGTAGCTATGATCACCCCTCCCGGCCTCCCCTATATCTATGGACAAGAAGCATATCCAGTCTTGGAAAGCAGTATTACCAACTTGTGGAAGGAGTAAACTAAAACACTTTTAAATATTTTTACTATGTTTTCCGAGGTTTAACAAAGGTTGTGCAATAATATCATACGTGGTAATACAATACAATAAGAATATAAATTAACAGTAAAGCTTCTCTGGTGAAAAGTAAGAGACAAGAGATAAAGTAAGGAGCATCCTACAAAGCAATATTTCTTTTAACATATATAACAGAAGCTATGATTTCAGCTATTAGTATCACCAAACGTAGAGAGTCAAGATAAGAAGATAAGATAGTGTAACTAAACAATAGTGGGTCGAAAATGATACAGAATAGTTAGAGGAGTAAATAGGCTTTTCCTGGGCCAAGTTCACGCAATATGACTTGGCATTATCTGGAGAGAAAAGCAATATTCCTGACTATCCCAAGTAATCCTTACTTAAATAGGATAAACTATGAAATAAAGGAGGAGAAAACTGAATGAGTATAAAGGTAGGAGGAGGAGAGGGTGGGGAGTAGGTAATGTCTCCAGAGGGGGTCACTAGTCTAGTTAATTAAATATGAATTTGAGCAATATGGTGAGTTGTAAGTCATGTGTCCTCAGAGAAGTAATAGTGTGTTATTAAAGCCCGGTGGTAGGAGATGCTCAATCCACGGGTTCCAGAGGGATTCAAATTTGGATATGTTATCAAGAAAGATAGCTTTAGTTTTTGCGTGAATCATGGATTGAGTAACTCTGTGTTTGACTGATAATATACAAAGTGAATCAGATTTTCAAGCTTTTGATTTGTTTCGCCGCTGTAGTTATGAAGAGCATAAGTTTGAACTGATGGTGGAACAAGGCATGTGGTTTTCTGTTCAGGAGTGCTGTGGTTGAATGGATCAGGTAGTAATGAAACTTTGAACATTGTGGAAAGAATTTTAAACAGTTCCGATCAAAAGGATCTGACTATGTTACATTCCTACCAGATATGTACATGTGTTCCCAGAGCAGAGCAGCCTCGGAAGCAGTGGGAAGGATATTGTGAAGAGAATTTAGATATTCTGGCTGGGACCAAGTACCCTCTGTTGAGTACCTTATAATTGGTTTCAAGTGCCACTATATTTGGTGAAGCAGATTTGGTTGCTTGCCAGATTTGGGTCCAATTCATGTCTTCTGATTGTAAATGAAGGTCCATTCCCATTTGTTTGTATAAGTTGGGGGGGAAGAAGTGATGTGTGAAAGTAGCTGAGCATATAAGTCGGAAACAAGTCCACGTCTGTGTGGCTCAGATTTGCAGGCTAGTTCAAATATAGTAACACCTGGGGATGTCAAGTCTGAGGGTGCATTATTAATCAAAAAAAAATTAATTTGAAGATATCTGAAGGTTTCTGTGGGTGGAAGATCATAAATTACACATAGGTTTGAAAATGGTGTGATGGTAGTAGATTTGTATAAATGGTGGGCACATGCTAATCCAGCCTTTGACCAAGCTGAAAAGGAGTTAGGGGAGGACCAGGCTGGGTAAAATGAGGTGTTATTGAGAAAGGAAAGAAGGGGGTTGTGTCTAGATTGTAGACCAAATCAGGTTTTTAATCTGTCCCAAATGGATAGGCTGTGGTAATGGGGTTTGTAGTTGTCCAAAGTTGTGTAGGAGTTAGCCATAAAAGATTTGCAGTGGAAAGAGGGTCACAGTCGACTGACTCTAATGCTACCCATAGTGGGATTTCCGTTTTAGCGTGGTATTTGGATAATTGTGACAACTGGGCTGCATAATAATATTTGATAAAATCTGGTACACCAAGACCTCCTCGAATTCTAGGAGAATATAAGGTGGGCTTAGGTAATCGGGGTTTCGTTTTGCCCCAAATAAATTGCCATGTTTTACTTTTTAAGATACGTAAGAAATGTGACGGGATCATTATAGAAAGTACTCGAAAAAGATACAGGATTTTTGGAAGCATAGACATTTTTATCACTCTAATTCTACCTATCCATGCTAATGGTAGGGATGACCAATTTGTGAGGAGTTTATTAAGTTGTGATAACATAACTGTAAAGTTGATTCCTAGATAGGAGATAAACATTGTAAACCATGTAAATGGTAGAGAATGGAGTAGTTGGGTTTGGAGAGCAGGTGGCAATGATATATTTAGGGCTTTTGATTTATGAGGATTTATTGAGAGACCTGATATTTGTTCGAATTTGGAGAGGATGTCCAAGAGAGTCAGTGCTGATACTATGGGTGATGTAAGGAATATTAGGACATCGTCTGCGAACATATATAATTTATGGTGATAACCACCAAGTTCCAATCCTCTAATATTTGGATTGGATCAAATGAGTTGGGCCAGGGGTTCAATTACCAAAGCAAATTGGAGAGGGGAAAGGGGGCATCCCTGTCTGGTACCTGTCTCAATATTGAAGGGGTCGGCTTTAAATCCTGATTAGGAAATATATGCTTTCAAGTGCTGATATAGGGTAGCGATCCATCTCAAGAAATGTGGTCCTAATCCCTACTTTTTAAGGATAGAGTGTAGATAAGGCCATGGTAATGAATCAAATGCCTTACCTATGTTCAATGAGAGGAAACAGGTAGGGATACGGCGAGAACGAGCTGCATGGGCCAGAAGCATAGCACAGTATTGGCCCCAATCCTCCTCTTCTGGGGTCTCCCGGCGGCGCTTGTGGCTCCTCCTTGCATCGGTAAACCCCCTGGGAGAAGCAATCTCCCTGGGGGTTACCTTGCGGGCGTGCTACTGAGTCCAGCATTTGCGTCTATAGACACAGAATGCTGAACTAGGCCCTGCCCCCCAGCGCCCACCTCATTGGATTTGATTGACAGCAGCAGGAGCCAAAGGCTTTGCTGCTACCAATCTCTCCAATCAAGAGCCAAGAACCCCGGGGCAGAGAAGAAGAGCGTGACTCCGTCAAGGGAAGGGCTCAGGTGAGTAGAACAGGGGGGGGGGCTTGGGGGCTGGTCAGTGTCAGAAGTTTTGCCCTATGCATTAAGGTGAAAAAACACGAGTCTAGAGGAGAGAATTTTGGCCAATATCTTGATATCAATGTTAAGAATGGAAAATGGTCAATAGTTAGACCAAGATGTGTCATCTGTGTTGGGTTTAGGAATCATGGAAATAGAAGCTGTGAGTGACTCTGTACGAAAATAGTATCCTGTAAGGAGGGAGTTAAAGGCATCAACCATGAGAGGTGACAATAGTGATGCAAAACGTTTGTAATAATGTGCTGAAACTCCATCAATGCCTGGATGTTTATTGACTTCAGTCAATATTTCTAGTTCAGTGATTTTATTTTAGTTTTTTTAGTTTATCTAGGATTTCTTGGTGGGATGGGGGAGCGAGGGGAGGTAAATAGTAGATAAAAGCGTGGTCAGACTAGGTTGGTCGAACCTATTAGTATCTTTGTATAATTCAGTTTGTTTTTTATGAAATTCGTTAAGGATTTTTAGTGGATTGCTAGTATATATATCTTTGGTCATTTTTAGGCAGATAGGTTTTGGGGCATAACTGGTCTTTCATAATGCTAAGGCCAGGAAAGTATCTAGTTTATTAGCTTTCATGTAAAAACTATTTTTAGATTTACAAAGAGATTTTTCAGCAGAATCTGTCAAAAAAAGGTCGAGTTCTAGGCGTGTTTTATGGTAAATAAGTTTGTTTGACGGTGAGGTTTTGGTCTGAAAATTTTCAGAAGCTTTGTAAAATGCTTCTTCCAGGCATTTGTGAAGTTGTTGATTTTTTTTTACGATGGTAAAAAGTTTGGCTAATACAAACTCCTCTGATGTAAGGTTTGAGAGCTTCCCAGCGGGTCAGGGGGTCTGTATCAGTGAAATTGTTGGTTAAAGATAATCTTTTATGGCCTTTTCCAATTCTTGTCGAAATGAAGGCTTCGCCAGCATACTAGCACTAATGTACAAAGCACGATGATTAGATCAAGGAGGACCAAGGAGGAAAGAGTTGTTATTACTGCATTATGATCCGACCAGGTCAATGGGCAATTAGTGAATCTAGAATGAGTACTGAGGTGCTAATAGTAACAAAAAGATGGTCTATGCGGGAAAATTGTTTATGGGGATGGGAATAGTGTGTGTATTGTGGTTTTGCAGGGTTATGTTCGCGCCATGTGTCAAGAAGAGAGTATTGGTGTAAGAGTCGTTGGTAGGAAAGTTTAGGGGTGGTAGTCGGGGTTGGGGATTTGTCAAGGAATGGATATAATATTTGGTTTGAGTCACCACCAATTATGAGGGTACCTTGTTTATGTGTTTCAACCACTGAAAACAAATGGGATAGAAATGACAATGGGTTCTTGTTAGGAGCATAATAAGAAACAATTGTAACTTAATTATCTAATAGTAGACCAGTTAAGATCAGGCATCTACCCTCGGGGTCTTTGAGTTCTTTTTTAAGGGTAAATGGTGTTGCACGGTGGAATGCAACCAAGACTCCCCGTTTTTTTGTTGTGGCCGAAGCAGTGCAAACTTGGGGATATTTGTGGCTGAAAATTTTTGGTGAGGATTGTGAAAGAAAGTGTGTCTCCTGTAGGCAAACCACATGTGCCGAAAGTTTGCAGAAAAAGTTGAAAGCTTTAGTACGTTTCGGAGGAGAGTTGAGACCTTGTACATTAAGCGTCAATATATTTAAGGAGGACATTGCAGATAGCTGATAGGATCTAAAAAGAGGCTACTGAATATGAAACAATTAGTTTCCTTTCTGGAGGAGAGAAGGTTAGGGAGGGTTGAGTTGATCTGGGAAGTAGGATTAGTGAGGGGATTTCAAAAGGGGCTGTGCAGCGTATATAAATACTGATGAAATTGGTGTTTAAGAGAAGCTATCTAAATAATGAATAAATGAAAATAAAAGGGAAAGGGCTCCGAATTGGAGCGAGTATCCAAGGAGTGGTGAATAATCACCAACCAGTGGATACAAATAATCCAATGAGTGTCAAAATCAATGTTGGGCACTCGAGGAAGAAATGGAGGTGCAGTGAGCTGTCTATGCGACTACGACAGCCATTAAACTTTAATGGCTTATCTAATAAGAATAAAATAAGTGTTATTTTATAATGAGAATGCATATTTTTTATGTATTAGGATAATTCCAAATAGAATTACAGCTTAGTATAATAATAAGAAAATATTAACTTTTGAACTTTTGAGCAAGAGAGAGGTAATCCTTGTATGTGATTTGTGGTCTTATTGTGTAAGCAAATTAACAGAACACTAACAGAATAGACCACTAAGACCTTTTTTAGAGGAGTATCAACTAGATCATGTGAGGTGGTTAAAGTAAGACATTTAAAACTAAATCTGCTTTTCCAGGGTATAACTAGCAGGGTTCAATATATCTGCGTCTATTTGTTCTATAAGAAATAGTTGGTCAGTTAGGTTACACCAAACCAGATATTAGTGAATCTAATAGACCTAGTAACAGATGACTTCCATTAGTAAACTACCCTGGAGATAGTGTCAGTGTACAAATTTCTGGTGGTGTTACCCCTAGGGATTAACGTATGTTGTGTAGATAGGGCTATGCCCTAGGAATAAGAAAAGGAACAAGAAATGAAAACATATATATATATATATATATATATATATATATATATCACCCATATAGAATACATCAATCTGTAATGTCTTCTCCTTCAGTTGGTGGTGAAGCAAAACAACCTCTTTTGTGAGGGCTAAGAGGGACCTGGGTTGTCTGGGGATCTTGGAGCTGTTGCGAGGATGAAGAATTCATTCAATGTTTGGTTCCATCTGTAATCGTTGCAGGTGTTGACAGGGGAAGGTCTTGAATAGTTGCTAGAAGGTCATTTGTCGATTTTCAGGTATAGGAAGTCCCTTTATAGGAAAAGCGAAGAGAAAAAGGGAAACCACAGCAATAAGATATGCGGTGAAATTTGAGAACTTGCAGGTGAGGTTTAATTTCCTTGAGTTTAATTAGTGTTACTTGGGATAGGTCTTGGAAGACTTGGTACCTATGTCCCTGGAAAATTAAAGTAAGAAAGAAAGAGGCTTCCATCATGTCAAATGTAGAGTGTGGCGGTCCTACCCCTCATGTATTAGACCATAGAAGAATACCCCCCTTAGTGGGACTTTAAAAGACCACCAACTCTTGAGATAAAAAATATGTTTTTAATGGACGCGTTTCCAGTATTCTGATACCTTCATCAGGGGTTTGAGAGTTGCAGATGTTTTACAAATGTATAAATTCCAGTGGAATGATTCTGTGTTCAGGCAGCACTTAGGACACCAAGGTCAAATAAAATATTTCATGGACGCCAGACCCAAATAATGTAAAAACTATAGATGTGCTATGTTTCCAACATCGAGATGTATTGAGCGAATCTAATTGGGACAGACGATCGTTAGAGCCTGTGTAATAAAGGCTACATAACAGGCGGATGAGTATCCAACGGTCCCACAGTGGATATATCCTCTGGATGTCCAGGTCCAGAGTGTGGGTGTCCTCTGTGTGTCAGCACTCACGGTGTACTGCACATACAGTGCCTTGAAAAAGTATTCACACCCCTTTGACATTTTCCACATTTTGTCATGTTACAACCAAAAACGTAAATGTATTTTGTTGGGAATTTATGTGATATACCAACAAAAAGTGACACATAATTGTGAAGTGGAAGGAGATTGATAAATGGTTTTCAAAATTTTTTGCAAATAAATATGTGAAAAGCGTGGGATGCATTTGTATTCAGCCCCCTGAGTTAATACTTTGTAGAACCACCTTTCGCTGCAATTACAGCTGCAAGTCTTTTTGTGTATGTCTCTACCTGCTTTGCACATCTAGAGAGTGACATTTTTGCCATTCTTCTTCTGGACTTTGGCTGATCTGTTCTAACACATGAATATGCTTTGATCTAAACCATTCCACTGTAGCTCTGGTTGTATTTTTAGGGTTGTTGTCCTGCTGGAAGATGAACCTCCGCCCCAGTCTGAAGTCTTTTGCAGACTCTAATAGGTTTTCTTCTAATGCCCTGTACACACGGTCGGACATTCCGACAACAAAATCCATGGATTTTTTCCGACGGATGTTGGCTCAAACTTGTCTTGCATACACACGGTCACACAAAGTTGTCGGAAAATGCAATTGTTCTGAACGCGGTGACATAAAACACGTATGTCGGGACTATAGACAGGGCAGTAGCCAATAGCTTTAGTCTCTTAATTTATTCTGAGCATGCGTGGCACTTTGTGCGTCGGATTTGTGTACACAATGGATTTTGTTGTCGGAAAATTTTATAGCAAGCTCTCAAACTTTGTGTGTTGGAAATTCCGATGGAAAATGTGTGATGGAGCCCACACACGGTCGGAATTTCCGACAACAAGGTCCTATCACACATTTTCCGTTGGAAAATCCGACCGTGTGTACAGGGCATAAGACTGCCCTGTGTTTGGCTCCATTCATCTTCCCATCAACTCTGACCAGCTTCCCTGTCCGTGCTGAAGAAAAGCATCCCCACAAAATGATGCTGCCACCACCATGTTTCACGATGGGGATGGTGTGTTCAGGGTGATGTGCAGTGTTAGTTTTTCGCCACACATAGCGTTTTGCTTTTAGACCAAAAAGTTCAATTTTTTCATCTGACCAGAGCCCCTTCTTCCACATGTTTGCTGTGTCCCCCACATGGCTTCTCGCAAACTGCAAAGGGGACTTCTTATGGCTTTCTTTCAACAATGGCTTTCTTCTTACCACTCTTCCATAAAGGTCAGTTTTGTAGAGTACACGACTAATAGTTGTCCTGTGGCCAAATTCTCCCACCTGAGCTGTGGATTTCTGCAGCTCCTCCAGAGTTACCATGGGCCTCTTGGTTGCTTCTCTGATTAATGCTTTCCTTGCCTGGCCTGTTAGTTTAGGTGGGCGGCCATGTCTTGGTAGGTTTGCAGTTGTGCCATACTCTTTCCATTTTTGGATGATGGATTGAACAGCACTCTGTGAGATGTTCAAAGCTTGGGATATTTTTTTGTAACCCTGCTTTAAGCTTCTTCACAACTGTATCCCTGACCTGTCTGGTGTGTTACTTGGCCTTCACGATGCTGTTTGTTCATATAGGTTTTCCAATAATCCTCCTGAGGGCTTCACAGAACAGCTGTATTTATAATGAGATTAAATTACAGACAGGTGGACTCTACTTACTAATTAGGTGACTTCTGAAGGTAATTGGTTCCACTAGATTTTAGTTAGGGGTATTAGAGTAAAGGGGCTGAATACAAATGCATGCCACACTTTTCAGATATTTATTTGTAAACAAATTTGAAAACCATTTATCATTTTCCTTCCACTTCACAATTATGTTCCACTTTGTGTTGGTCTATCACATAAAATCCCAATAACATACATTTACGTTTTTGGTTGTAACATGGCAAAATGTGGAAAAATCAAGGGGTATGAATACTTTTTCAAGGCACTGTACCTACAAAGCAATAATCATGGAGGTTGCTATAGGTCCCCTGCAGTACCTCTTCTTTTTCCTTCTTCCTTGCATATTTCTGTTAGAGCTAAGCTGTTACTAAGTCTTAAAAGATGGAGAGAATTTTTGTTAAGAGCTCACTTACACTACAATCCTTGCATTCAGGGATACACTTTCACAATCAAGTTGGCGTTGCACCCCTCGCAGGGCAGACATTGTTTCCAGGCCTTCCCATTTGGGCCCTATCCTTAGCCCATTTGCAGCTGCATTTTTGGTTGTTTCCCAGGAATTTCTGGAATAAGAGGATTTATTATGAGGGCCTTTCTTTACTTTTGTGTGTAGATTTATTATATTCCTACATTATTTTGTATGGACCCTGGGTCTTTGATCCTCTTTGTGGCATGCTATGCCTGGGATGGTCTCTGGTCAACATTATTGCAGCATTCTTATGTTAGCACCTTAGCCCCCAAAAAAGTGAAACTCGTGACAGATGTTGAGCTTTATATGAAATAGCAGTAGAGCCCCATATCATCCTTGACTCTTAGCTTGCAATTTAACAAGACTTGTACATCTTTCAGTGTAATACATTCTACATTTTGGTCCACCACCTTTAACGACATATGGTGCATAATGATACTTTGTTTTATACTTTATGTTATTAAAGCTGAGTTCCAGTCATGTCTGTGTTTATTAAAACTTAGCAGCTACAAAAAGTGTAGCTGCTGACTTTTAATAAACACACACTCACCTGTCCCATGATCCAGCCATGCGGCAGCCCGAAGCCCCAGTTCTCTCCCCCATCTCTCCCCGGCGCCGACATCATTAGTGTGGGCACCCAGCTGTGACAGCTTTTGGCTTCACAGCCGGGTGCACACGGTGTATGCACGAGCCGCGCTGCATGTCCTGAATGGCCGGGCAATCTTCTGGGACATGTGACATGTCCCAGAAGATTGCAGGGAGGGAGATGGAGAGGAGAACTTCCGCTCAAATTACCTTGGCGAAACTAGGTACCCGCTCCCCCCCAAAAAAATGACATGCCAAATGTGGCATTTAATGGGGTCAGGAGTCCTTAAAGCGGAAGTTCACCTTTTGGGTGGAACTCCGCTTTACCGTCTAATGAGCATTAATAACGTTTTGCATTTTATTTTATCCTATCTGGTGTGGTTGTGCCCATAAAGTCCATGAACTGTGTTCTAACTACTGTATTTATTAGAGTTGGAGGGGGGTTCGCACCAAAACTCTTGAATATCACAAAAGTTTGGATCTGAACCCTGAACCCTATTAAAGTCTATAGGACCTGGACTTGAAAAATCAAAAGTCCCCATTTTGAAGGCTTATATGCAAGTTATTGGCCAAAAAAATTGTATGGGGGCCCAGGTACTGCCCCGGGAGAGGTGTATCAATACAACAAAAATTTACCAAAGTACTCCTACCCATTCACCAAAAAGTGGCAAAAAGTATTATAAACACAATAGACAATTTTTGACAAATCCTTTATTTTTTAAATAAAAAAATTGTGTCCCTCCAGGCCAAAATAGGCCTCCCAGGAGGAAGGAGCATTTTTGATTTGTTTTATCTTTCAGGTAGGGGGGCAGTGTGATTGATGATGAATTTACATCGAGGGACACTATTTTTTTTATTTTTTAATAAAGAAATTGTCAAAAATTCTCTCTTGTGTCTTTTACTTTTTGACACATTTTTTGGTGAATGGGTAGGGGTATTATGTATCCGATACTTATTCACATAGGGGGAAGGCCGAGATCCAGGGGCCCCTTTGAATACCCCTAAAGGCGGTATGCCGATTTTGAAAATCCCCCTGCCCGTAGACCCCGACAACCACAACAGCACAGGGTTGTCAGGAAGAGGCCCTTGTCCCTATCAACATGGAGACAAGGTGCTTTGAGTGGGGGGTCAGAGCCCCCCCCACTGTAAAGCACCCACCCCACGTGTTGAGGAAATGTGGCTTGGTATGGTTCAGGATGGGTGGGCGCTCCCTCGCCCCCCCTTTCCTGGCCTGCCAGGCTGCATGTCCAGATAAGGGTCTGGTATGGATTTTGGGGGGACCCCACAACTTTTCTTTTTAATTTTGGCTTGGGGTTCCCTTCCAAATCCATACCAAACCCAAAGGGCCTGGTATGGAGTGGGGGGGGGGCACGCCATTTTTTTTTCTTTATTTTTTAACCAGCACTTTTTTTTTATTGTTCAGCTGTCAACAGGGAAACCCATTGACAGCTGATGACTCATCGGTTGTTAGGGACACAGTGGCCAGTTTTCTGGCCCCGCTCCTTAACAACCAGTGCATTGCAGAGTGTTTGTCAGGGTGACTAACGGAGCCTGGAGCTCCTCTTTAATAAGGTACATTCACGTGCAGGCATTCTGGTATGTTTACATGCAAATAAATGCAGTATGATGTACTTTTAATGCACATGAAAACACAGCAATTGTGTAAACTAGGCTCATTGAAATACATTCATTTGTCTTGCATATGCGTACAAACTGTGTTTAAAACAAAATCTGACTGCATCTAAGGCAGATATTCTCCCACTCTCCATTTCCTTACAGTGGCTGTAAAGTCACATCTGTTATATATGTAACACCCTCTAGTAGTATGCCTGAGAGGCTAGGTAAATTTAATCAGGTCGGGCTGGTTGCTAGGCCTGTTATTTTTCATTCTGGGTTGGGAGTGGCTCAGAGTAATGCTGGGTGACTCATAGCGGACATCACTAGGACCTCCTACTTCTTTCTAGAAGGTTCTAGGGCTTTCTGGAAAGAGAGGCTGGAGGGGAGGTGGAGCCACCTGGGGTGTTCTGGGTAGTTCTGACCAGTCCCCAACTTGGATTGGCAGGGGGCAGGCCTCCTCAAATACCCAGGATCAGCCCAGTTGAGGAGGAGTTGTCGGGTTTAAGAGCTGGAGTGAGAGAGTGCTGAGGCTGTTGGGGCCTTTGAGGGAGCTCCCCAGTCTGGGGGAGGTGACCTTGGGCCTGGGCTTGGGTGCAGTCAGGACCACTTTTAAGAACACATGAAAAGCTCCTGGACCAGAGGCAGGGCAAGGAGAGGACAGTGGAGAGTGGACTGCAGAGAGACTCCAGGGAGGACAACTGGTCGCAGCTAGGAGGGCTGGTGAGTGAGGCACAGTCAGGAGGACTGGGGAGGCTTGCCTGGGAGGACTGGGAGCTTGCAGTCAAGGATGGATGCAGAACCAGAGTGGGCCGTAAATAGGACAGCTAGCACAAGAACTTTCTGCTTCCCCTAAAGGGGCAGTCCATGCTTGCAAAGGGCAGTTACTAAGGTCTGACTGAGCAAATGTCAGGCCCAACCAACAGTATGTGCTAGCTTATCCTGGGAACCAAGTGATGTGCTGGAGGTGACTAGAGTAACAGCAAGTGATGTGCTGGAGGAGTGAGGAGTGATAGGCTTCAAGCAAGTGATGTGCAGGAGGAAGCTGAAGGAGTATGTACAGAGAGTGTACATAATTGTCCCAAACCAATTGCTGATTATCTGCGCTAGGCATCCCATATCTCCCATCCCAATCTAAGTTACATCCCTCAATAAAACAAAAAAAAACAAAGTTCACTGACTGCTTTATGTCTCAGAGTGCCTGAGAGTGAATGCAGGGCTAGGCAGGGTGACAGACAAATCACAATACTTAGCAGCCCCTATGGGGGTACCGCTACATATACCTTTATCTTCTCTATTTTAGGAACATAATAAGTACAGTGTGTATTTTTTTTTATTTTTATTATAATGCTAAATACCTTCTTTGCCCAGTTCTGCTGTGTGGTCACATGTCCTCCTTCTGCTCTCCCTTACAATCTAAGGGAGTATAGTGGGTGTGGCTAAGATTCCCTTCTGACATATGCAAGCTAGCAAAGGAAGGACGTGTGACTGCACAGCAGCCCTGGGCAAAGAGGGTATTTAGCATTATAATTTAAAAAAAACACACACTGTACTTTGTATGTTTTTAAACAGGGAGAATAAAAGCATATCATGGATGTGACTTTACAACCACTTTACTAAAAAGGAGGAGCAACTGCAGCAGAATCCCCAATCAAGGCAGGAAGTGAGAGGTGGGGAGGAGTTTGGCTTCACACATGCTAAAGACTGGGGAGGGGGGGGTGCAGGGGCGCAGAAATAAACAGCAGGATGACGGAGGGAGATAAATTGACCATGCTATCATTTATTAACAGCCATGATTAGCGTGGTCAGTTTACACAGGGGAACATAGGAATGGACAGGATCAACTAGGTATTGTAGGACAGGAAAAGAGATAAATTACACTACAAACGCACTATGCTATATATTGTGCCTTAAAGGGACAGGAGCATTTTTTGTTTGTTTTAGAGTTACTTTAATAAACTTGATAAAATGAATTAAGTTCCATGACAATAACAAATAAAGTTACCTGTTTTCTTCTTTTTTTCACATGAAAAGTCTATGCACCAAAGGGTCACAACCCCACACACCATTAAAAAAAAAAATGTAATTTTTGTCCGGATTTTTCTTACTTATACACTATGTCCAATCCACCTAAAGAGCCAAAGATATGACAAGTCTTCCTTAGCCGATAATTTTTAGGTGTTATCTGGAAGCAAGAACTCAAAAATTCTTAGCAGATCGGATGCTGAATTTGGAAGGTTGCCTTATGAGATGCAGTAGCTATTTAAATTGTAGGTTAGCTGATATGTGAAAAATGTTTGGAAAGTGACCTTTGTCTTGGTTTAGGTAACATGAACAGAGCTGGGCTCTAAATGAATTTAACAAACAGACTTTTGTGGGGCAAGGGTAATTTTGAGGTGGCAAGTCTACTTTAAACAAAACTCTTATTTTTATATTGGTTCTAAAGGTTAGACATTTTTTTACCTTAATGCATTGGCTCCTGCTGCTGTCAATCAAATCCTGTGAGGAGGGAGTGGAGGGAGGGGCTTAAGTGTGCTGTGTGGGTCAGTGGATGCACACAGTCTGGCTTCGGAGAGAGCCCACCACCATAGGAAATGGCTTCCTATTGGGGCACACTGAGAAGGGTGGAGCCTAGGGACCCCAGAAGCACAAGTTTGGGGCCACTCTGTGCAATACCATTGCACAGCAAGTAAGTATAACATGTTTGCTATTGGAAAAAAGTCTTTACAAGCTCTTTAATGCTTCCTTTGTACTCTTAAAGGAGTTGTAAAATCAGAAGGTTTTTTATCTTAATGCATTCTAGATTCCATTACATTTAGTGCCAGGAAGCTAGCTGTTAGGTAATTTGGACAGGGTAAAATCCCCAATCCTCACTAAATTTAATAGGTATGATGCCCGGCGGGTGTGGAGAGGCGACTCTTTGTACATCTTGCTGCATGTATGCGTTCCTTGATCATCCGATCTAGGGCGAATACTGCTGTGCAAAATGTAAGTACATTGTTTCCCTGGAAGCCCAGGTTCTGAATCTGGGAAAGCAACTGTCATTATTGAGAAGTCCCTCCATACTAAAGGAGAGCCAGGAACGTACATGGCAGGGGCCAGCACAGAGGCGGGTGGAGACAAAGAGGTGCAGGCATTAGCAAAGAGTAGATGGGTGACAGTCAGGCGGGGTAGAGGGGGAAGTGCCAGGGAGGCCGATCCAGGACTGGAGCATCCCAATAAGTATGCTCCATTGAGTGACATTGGTGAAACCAGTCAGGGACCAGCAATGCTGGAGCTGAGGGACTCTCCTAGCTGCCGGGGGAAGAACTCCTCCAGTGAGAGTGGGGGGGCAGCAAAGGGAAATGAAAGACGGATTCTGGTGGCAGGGGACTCAATTCTTAGAAGGACAGAGAGGGCAATCTGTAACCAAGACCTGAAGCGCCGAACAGTATGTTGTCTACCGGGCGCTCAGGTTTGGCACATCACGGATCTTGTGGACAGATTACTGGGAGGGGCTGGGGAAGACCCGGCTGTCATGGTGCACGTTAGCACCAATGACAAAGTCAGAGGCAGATGGAGTGTCCTAAAGAACGATTTTAGGGACTTAGGAGCTACATTGAGGAAAAGGACCTCCAAGGTAGTATTCTCAGGAATACTACCGGTACATCGAGCCACACCAGAAAGGCAGAGGGAGATTAGGGAAGTAAACAAGTGGCTGAAGAGCTGGTGTAGTAAGGAGGGGTTTGGGTTCCTGGAGGACTGGGCCAACTTCTCAGTCGGTAACCGGTACTATAGAGGGGACAGACTGCACCTAAATGAGGAGGGTGCAGATCTGCTGGGAATGAAGATGGCCAAAAAGTTAAAGGGGTTTTTAAACTAGGCGATGGGGGGGGTCCAGAGGCAGAGATAGCCAGCACGGAAGATATTCCAGAGGGTAGTATTGGGGGCATTAGTGGTAGGTTAACCAAAGCACAAAAACACAAGGTGAGTATAGTAGCAAGTCCTAGTTGCAATCTCGAAACACCCAATACGACGACAATATGCGACCAGTCTAAACTATGTGGCATGTTCACCAATGCCAGGAGCATGGCGGACAAGATGGGTGAACTAGAGATACTGTTGTACGAGGAGGATTTGGATTTTGTGGGAATTTCAGAGACCTGGTTCCACAGCTCTCATGATAGGCTGGCAAACATTCAAGGGTATACCCTATACCGCAAGTATAGAGAGGGTAAAAAAGGGGGAGGGGTATGCCTATATATCAAGAATAATGTACAAGTGAATGTGAGAGATGACATCACTGAGGGAGCTAGAGAGGAGGTGGAATCCTTATGGGTAGAGCTCCAAAGGGATGAAGCTAAGGGGAAAATAATACTGGGAGTATGCTATAGGCCCCCTAACCTGAGGGAGGAAGTGGAGACGGATCTCCTATCACAAATTGGATTAGCAGCAGGGATGGGAAGTGTTATAATGGGGGATTTTAATTATCCAGAACCGCGCATTCATTTAAGGCTCGCCAGTTCCTTAATGTCTTGCAGGACAATTTTATGGGTCAGATGGTAGACGCACCAACTAGAAATAAAACATTACTGGATCTACTGATTACCAACAATACAGACCTGATCACGGATGTGGAAATACGGGACAATTTAGGTAACAGCGATCACAGGTCAATTAGTTTCAGTATAAATCACACAAATAGGAAACATAAAGGGAATACAAAGACACTGAATTTCAAAAGAGCCAACTTCCCTAAACTACAAACCTTGTTAAAAGGCATAAATTGGGATAAAATATTAGGAACAAAGAATACGGAGGAGAGATGGGTTTGCTTTAAGAGCATATTAAATAAGGGCATTAGCCAATGTATCCCATTGGGTAATAAAATTTAAAGAGCGAACAAAAGTCCTGGATGGCTTAACTCCAATGTAAAAATGCATATAAAAGCAAAGGAGAAGGCCTTCAAAAAATACAAGGTTGAGGGATCATTCTCAGCATTCAGACTTTATAAAGAATGCAACAAGAAATGTAAGGGTGCAATAAGGACAGCTAAGATAGAACATGAAAGACACATAGCGGAGGAGAGCAAAAAAAATCCCAAGAAATTCTTTAAGTATGTAAACAGTAAAAAAGGGAGGACAGACCATATTGGCCCCATAAAGAATGAGGAAGGACATCTGGTTACAAAGGATGGGAAGATGGCGAAGGTATTGAATTTTTTCTTCTCTTCAGTCTTCACGAGTGAATCGGGGGGCTTCAGTAACCAAAACTGCAGTGTTTATCCTCATGACACAACACAGGAAGCACCTCCATGGTTAACAGAGGACAGAATTAAAGTTAAACTTGAGAAACTTAACATTAATACATCACCGGGACCAGATGGCTTGCATCCGAGGGTACTTAGGAAACTCAGTCAAGTGATTGCCAGACCGTTGTTCCTAATTTTTACAGATAGTCTACTGACTGGAATGGTACCAGCTGATTGGAGAAAAGCCAATGTAGCACTAATATTTAAAAAGGGCCCAAAATACATCCCTGGGAATTACAGACCAGTTAGCCTAACATCCAGATAGGTTCAAAGGGACCAATCAAGGACAAAAACATGAGGGAGAAAAAGGAAAAAGGGGGCTCCACATGGCGCAGGTCAAAAAATAAAGGGATTTATTGAATAAAAAACCTTACAGATTAAAAGTGATCACAAGATAAAAAATAGTTGGCAATGTGGAAAGCTGAACGCCCTACGCGTTTCGACTAAAAAGCCTTCAACTGGGGCATGAAGCAGCCTCTCCACACTGCCCATATATTTTTTATCTTGTGATCACTTTTAATCTGTAAGGTTTTTTATTCAATAAATCCCTTTATTTTTTGACCTGCGCCATGTGGAGCCCCCTTTTTCCTTTTTCTCCCTCATGTTTTTGTCCTTGATTGGTCCCTTTGAACCTATCTGGAACCTGAGAACGTGTGAGAGGACGGTCCACCCCCACCTTACTGTATTGGTTACCAGTGACCGTGACTCTAGGAACAACTTGGCCGATCGGAGATCGTGACCGAAGGGAGAACTCTTGGAGAAGACTATATGGGAGGCTACCTCCACAAGCCCTGATAGACGTAAAGCTATAAGGCTGATACGTCCCACTCGCTCTGGTAAGAGTATTTTACTCTAGATGTTTTGCCGTGCTGTTCATGATTGATGTACTTTCCAAGTCTCTAGTCTACACCATGGGTCCAAGCACTTCAGCTGTATGAGAAGACTTTCTGTATGCACTGACTTCAGCCTTTGATTGCAGTCTGTGGAGCACAACATAGTGTTATTGGACATTTTTTATAATTTTCACTTTTGTGTTTGGACATTTACATGCACCTCACCAGTGTTCATTAATATATAGTTTTTTGTTTTCACTCCATATTTGGTTTCAGTCACTAGACTGTATGCTAAGATACATTCACTTTTTAGCGCTGCACTTATGCTCTTTATATTAAAGCTAATAAAGGGTCTGGAGGATCTTAGTTATGAGGAAAGGTTGCGAGCACTGAACTTATTCTCTCTGGAGAAGAGACGCTTGAGAGGGGATATGATTTCAACTTACAAATACCGTACTGGTGACCCCACAATAGGGATAAAACTTTTTCGCAGAAGAGAGTTTAACAAGACTCGTGGCCACTCATTAAAATTAGAAGAAAAGAGGTTTAACCTTAAACTACGTAGAGGTTTCTTTACTGTAAGAGCGGCAAGGATGTGGAATTCGCTTCCACAGGCGGTGGTCTCAGCGGGGAGCATTGATAGCTTCAAGAAACTATTAGATAAGCACCTGAATGACCGCAACATACAGGGATATATAATGCAATACTGACACATAATCACACACATAGGTTGGATTTGATGGACTTGTGTCTTTTTTCAACCTCCCCTACTATGTAACTATGTAACTATGTAATTTCAGATCTCAGATTTTAAGTTGTAGAGCTAACAGTAGCTATTTTAACTAACAGAATTTTCTTTTGATAGACAAAGTAAAATCTAACTCTTTTCTAAATCTAAGACCCAATATGAAACTGAACAGCAGACATACTGTGTGAGAAAAGACCATTAACCAGAAAAATATGCTCTAAAAGAGAGATACACTGCTGAAATGCAGGAGAGCTGTGAAGGTGGAACAATTGTCATTTTCCATGCCTGTGCAGATGGCGGTAGTGCTGGCAATAAAGTCTATAGCAAATCTAAAAGTGAGAAATATGAGGGTGGTAATGACAAAGACACAGAAAAGCCATGGGAACTTCAGCTTGAGAGGTTGCATCTGCACTCTGTCCTACTCCTACTTCCTCTCTCTCTTTTCCAATTCACACATGCAACAAGAATGCTGATGTAACTCCTGGCACCTATTTACTTTATTCTTCATGGCCTCCTCCCTGTATTAGTCATCATAACACAGCATCAAGTCATATCATGACCCAGTTGTTCTTTGTTACCCCTCTGCAAGAGTTTGATGATTTCTCCCTCTAACACCAGTACCATTCTTTTGCCTGCTGACAAAAATGTTGGCATGTTCAAAAGGGACTTAATATGTATCACACCTCCTTAAAGAGTATACACTGCCTGGAATAAAAAAAAAATCCTACCCCCACCTGGACCGACCTTGTTACTGCGGTGCATTGGATAATTGCTATTGCTTTATTTTTCCATGGGCAAGTACAAGGTAGAATTTTTAAGTTTTAAATCAACTTGTGAAAGAGAAGACCATACTGTTAAAGACTGTTAGCACATTCAGTGTATTGCAGGAACTGCAAAAGTAAGGAGGCAGGTGCATTTGAAGGCTAGGTTCACACTTATGCTTTTTTTAGTGTGTTTTGCAGACACATACTACAGTTCATTGAACATGGTTTCCTATGGGACATGTCCACATCTATGTGTTTTTCAGGTGCTACATTTTTGAGTCAGTGACATTTTTTCCCTACAGCAGATTTCGTTTTGAACCCGAATCAAAAACACAAGTGTTACATAGTTACATAGTAGGTGAGGTTGAAAAAAGACACAAGTCCATCAAGTCCCACCTATGTGTGTGTGATTATATGTCAGTATTACATTGTATATCCCTGTATGTTGTGGTCATTCAGATGCTTATTTAATAGTTTTTTTAAACTATCGATGCCCCCGCTGAGAGCCCCGCCTGTGGAAGGGAATTCCACATCCTTGCCGCACTTACAGTAAAGATCCCTCTACGTAGTTTAAGGTTAAACCTCGTTTCTTCTAATTTTAATGAGTGGCCACATGTCTTGTTAAACTCTCTTCCCCGAAAAAATGTTATCCCTATTGTGGGGTCACCAGTATGGTATTTGTAAATTGAAATATTATCCCCTCTCAAGCGTCTCTTCTCCAGAGAGAATAAGTTCAGTGCTTGCAACCTTTCTTCATAACTAATGTCCTCTAGACCCTTTATTATCTTTGTTGCCCTTCTTTGTACTCCCTCCATTTCCAGTACATCCTTCCTGAGGACTGGTGTCCAGAACTGGACAGCATACTCCAGGTACGGACTGACCAGTCTTGTAGAGTGGGAGAATTATTGCTTTATCCCTGGAGTTAATCCATTTTTTAATGCATGCCAATATTATGTTTGCTTTGTTAGCAGCAGCTTGGCATTGTATGCAATTGCTGAGCCTATCATCTACTAGGACCCCCAGGTCCTTTTCCATCCTAGATTCCCCAGAGGTTCTCCCCCTAGTGTATAGATTGCATTCATATTTTTGTCACCCAAATGCATTATTTTACATTTTTTCTACATTATCACGGGATATCTGTATGCGTTCTGCATATATGAAGGAAAAGATTCCCAGCTTCAGCCCCCTGAGTGCCCGGCCTACATGGGCACAACTGGCAAAATTGTATGGGACCTGGCATACTCACTGCTGAAGAAAGGTTACCACATACAGTATACCTGGATAACTTCTACACCAGCCTGCCCCTTTTCAAACACCTATACCTCGCAGAAACCCTGGCCTGTGGAACCTCCAGAAGGAATAGGAAGGGCTTCCCACAAGCCATAGTGAATAAAAAACTGCGAAGGGGAGAAAGAGCAACTTTGAGATGCAATGAAGTGCTGGCCTTGAGGTGGAAGGATACCAAAAATGTGTACATGATGTCCACCATCCATGATGACACTACAATTGAAGTTCAGAGAAGACGAGGTCCCATTGAAAAGCCAACATGTGTACAAGATTACAATCTCTACATGGGGGGGTGGATTTCAACGACCAAATGTTTCAGCCCAATTTGTCAATAAGGAGGTCCTGTTTCTGGTACAAGAAAGTAGTCATCTATTTTATTCATTTGGCCATTTATAATGCCTATGTAATTCACACCAATGCCACGGAAAGCCCTACCCACTTCCTAAAATTCATCAAAGAAGTTGTCACGTCCCTCATCTACCAACAAAGACCCCCTCCCAGAAAACCTTCACTCTGATGCAGTTAGCCGACTTCATTAGCCCATATTCTTAACCATTTACCCATTTTCATCATCTGTGCTGACCATTTCCCATGCTTGCTCAAATAACCCTGCCACTGCCTTCCACGTGAACTAAGCCTGTTTTTTGACTCTGACTATGCCTCTGCCTACCGTTTAGACTGCTTTCATGTGAACTGACCCTGGCCTGTTTTATCAACTACGCTTCTGCCTACCGCTTTGACTGCTTGCATATGAACTGACCCTGGCCTGTTTTATGGACTATGCTTTTGCCAGAAATGTTTTTCCGGATGGAGAAAGCAATTTTTTTTGTTGTCTTCGGGTTTCGTAATTTGGGTCTGGAGTCTGGAGGCTTCATAGAGATTTGGGTGGGTGAAGCCTCTACCCCTGTGCCCCTGTGCACAGGTCTTACCTGATTGCGGCCCTCAGCCTGCTGCTGACTTACTGCCATCATGCCTCTGGACTATGGAAATAATTAGCTGTAGCAAGAGGCAGTATGTTTATGAAGGGCTGGAGAGCGGTACAATAATGAGTGCAGGCAGGTAACGGTGTACCAGGACCAATATTTTGGCTGTGCTGGCTGTCTCTGCCTGGACGATTTCTATGGACAAATGCGTTGGCTGTGCTGACAATATCCTTGTGCTGACTATAGACAATATTCCTGCCTGTTGCCTGGATAATTACTATTGTTGTCACTAAGCGCATCCCTGCCTGCTGCCTGAACCAATGCTCTCTGTGGACACTACTAAAACCACAGGTCATACTTTTTTTTATCCTTTCCTCAATAGAATTTATTTTGGAGTGTAATTTTTGGTATGTAAATGCTATGTGTTAGAAATATGAAAGGCCTTCAAAAATGATAGGTTGTCAGGAAATGAGATGTGTAATTTATGCTTGTAGAATGCCTGAAGGTGCTACTTCAATGGTGGGCCTCTGTATGTGGCCAGGCTGTGTAAAAGTCTCACACATTTGCTATTGCCATACTCAGGAGGAGTAGCAGAATGTATTTTGGGGTGTAATTTTTGGTATGTACATGCTATGTGTTGGAAATATTTTAAAAATGGACAACTTTGTGGGAAAAAATGCGGTTTCATTTTTTTTCCACAGTTTTCAAAAACTTTAAAAAAAAAAATGAACCATTCAAAAGACTCATTATGCCTCATAGATTATACGTTGGGGTGTCTAATTTCCAAAATGAGGTCATTTTGTGGGCGTTTTCATTGTCCTGGTGCTCCAGGGCCTACAAAAGTGTAATAGGTGGTTGAGAAATGAGATGTGTAATTTATGCTTGTAGAACGCCTGAAGGTGCTACTTCAATGGTGGGCCTCTGTATGTGGCCAGGCTGTGTAAAAGTCTCACACATGTGGTATCACCATACTGAGGAGGAGTAGCAGAATGTATTTTGGGGTATCATTTTTGCTATGTACATGCTATGTGTTGGAAATATTTTAAAAATGGACAACTTTGTGGAAACAAAATGCATTTTCATTTTTTTTAACATTTTCCAAAAACTTCTGGGGAAAAAATTAACTGTTCAAAACACTCATTATACCTCATAGATTATACATTGGAGTGTTTGCTTTCCAAAATGTGGTCATTTTGTGGGTGTTTCTATTGTCCTGGTGCTCCAGGGCCTTCAAAAGTGTGATAGGTCGTCATGAAATTATATGTGTAATTTATGTCCTTAGAACACCTGACAGTGCTCCTTGAATGTTGGGCCTCTGTATGTAGCCAAGCTGTGAAAAAGTCTCACACATGTGGTATCGCCATACTCAGGAGGAGTAGCAAAATGTGTTTTGGTGTGTATTTGCAAGCATGCATATGCTGTGTGAGAGAAATAACCTGTTAATATGACAATTTTGTAACAGAAAAAAACAAACAAAAAACACAAATCTTCAGTTTGCAAAGAATTGTGGGGAAAAAATTACAACTTCAAAGAACTCCCCATGTGACTTACTAAATACCTTGGGATGTCTACTTTCCAAAAAGGGGTCATTTGGGGGTATTTGTACTTTCCTGGCTTGCTAGTATCTCAAGTAGGGATGGGCCGAACACCCCCCCATTCGGTTCGCACCAGAGCATGTGAATAGGCAAAAAATTTGTTCAAACACGCGAACACCATTAAAGTCTATGGGACATGAACATGAAAAATCAAAAGTGCTAATTTTAAAGGCTTACATGCATGGTATTGTCTTAAAAAGTGTTTGGGGACCTGGGTCCTGCCCCAGGGGACATGTATCAATGCAAAAAAAAGTTTTGAAAACGGCCGTTTTTTCGGGAGCAGTGATTTTAATAATGCTTAATGTGAAACAATAAAAGTGTAATATTCCTTTAAATTTTGTACCTGGGGGGTGTCTATAGTATGCCTGTAAAGTGGCGCATGTTTCCCATGTTTAAAACAGTCTGACAGCAAAATTACATTTCTAAAGGGAAAAAAGTCATTTAAAACTACTCGTGGCTATAATGAATTGTCGGTCCGGAAATACACATAAAAGTTCATTGATAAAAACGGCATGACTGTTTAACTTAAATGGTTGACCCCGCCCCCCTCTGACACCACGGGGAAAGCCATAGGGAAGTCCCCGTGCATCAGAGGGGGCGGGGTCACCGGGTGGCCCCGTCCTCCGTTATATGAGAGCTGTCAACTGAACAGAAGCGTCACAAAGCGGGAGACTCCTATTGAGGTGGACCGGAGGACAAAGCGGAGAAGAAGCCGGAGGAAGATGCCAGACAAGAAGACCGGAGGAAGAAGCAGAGGAAGCAGGGGAAGAACAAGATGGTGGAAGAAGCAGAACACCGAAGGAAGACCAGAAGAAGGTGGAAGAAGAAGCGGGGAAAGAAGAAGACATTAATAAAGGAATTGTCAAAAATCGTCTATTGTCTTTTTTTAACGTTATTGACACTTTTTTTGTGAAATGGTAGGGGTACATTTGTACCCCATTACCAATTCACACGGGGGGCAGGATCTGGGGGTCCCCTTGTTAAAGGGGGCTTCCAGATTTCGATAAGCCCCCCACCTGCAGACCCCCACAACCACCGGGCGAGGGTTGTGGGGATGAGGCCCTTCTCCTTATCAACATGGGGACAAGGTGCTTTGGGGGGGCTACCCCAAAGCACCCTCCCAATGTTGAGGGCATGTGGCCTGGTACGGTTCAGGAGGGGGGAGCGCTCTCTCGTCCCCCCTCTTTTCCTGCGGCCTGCCAGGTTGCGTGCTCGGAGAGGGGCAAGCGCCACTTTACAGGCATAATATAGACACCCCCCAGGTATGAAATTTAAAGAAATATTACACTTTTATTATTTCACTTTAAGCATTCTTAAAATCACTGGTCCTGAAAAAAACAGCCATTTTTAACACTTTTTTTGCATTTATATATGTCCCCTGATGCAGGACCCAGGTCCCCAAACATTTTTTATGACAATAACTTGCGTAATAACCTTTAAAATTAGCACTTTTGATTTCTCCCATTGACTTTTAAAGGGTGTTCCGTGGCTTTCGAATTTGCTGCACCCCAAATTGTTCGCTATTCGGTGAACTGTCAAACAGGCAATGTTCGACCCGAACATAAAGCCCATCCCCAGTTTTAGGAAATGAGATAGGCCTTGAGTACATCAGGTGTGATCAATTTTCAATGATTAGCACCATAGCTTGTAGACTCTATAACTTTCACAAAGACCAAATAATATACACTAATTACAGCTATTTTTACCGAAGATATGTAGCCATATAAATTTTGGCCAAAATGTATGAAGATTAATTACTAATTTGCTAAATTTTATGACAGAAACAAAGAAAAGGGCATTTTTTCACCAAATTTTCAGTCTTTTTTTAATTTATAGCACAAAAAATAAAAAAAAGCTAGTGATTAAATACCACCAAAAGAAAGCTCTTATTTGTGTGAAAACAAGAACGCACATTTCATTTGGGTACAGTGTTGCATGACTGAGTAATTTTCATTCAAAGTGTGAGAGCGCTGAAAGCTGAAAATTGGTCTGGGCAGGAAGGGGGTAAAAGTGGCCTGTAGGCAAGTGGTTAAAGAATTTCTTGGGATTTTTTTTGCTCTCCTCCGCTATGTGTCTTTCATGTTCTATCTTAGCCACCCTAATTGTACCCTTACATTTCTTGTTGCATTCTTTATAAAGTCTGAATGCTGATGATGATCCCTCAACCATGTATTTTTTGAAGGCCTTCTCTTTTGCTTTTATATGCATTTTTATATTGTCGTTAAGCCATCCAGGACTTTTGTTTGCTCTTTTAAATTTATTACCCAATGGGATGCACTGGCTGATGCCCCTTTTAATATGCTCTTAAAGCGAACCCATCCCTCCTCCGTGTTCTTTGTTCCTAAGATTTTATCCAAATTTATATCTTCTAGCAAGGTTCATAGTTTAGAGAAGTTGACTCTTTTGAAATTCAGTGTCTTTGTATTTCCCTTATGTTTTATATTTGTGTGATTTATACTGAAGCCAATTGACCTGTGATTGCTGTTTCCTAAATTTCTCCGTATTTGCACATCCGTGATCAGGTCTTTATTGTTGGTAATCAGTAGATCTAGTTATGCCTTTATTTCTAGTTGGTGCATCTACCAGGGGCACCTGGAAGACGGCAGGTTTGTCGAAACGGCATAGGGAGGAGCGGCGTGCTGACGTCACCACCATCTATCGCTGATCCTGGAAGCAACGGGCAGCAGTCTGGAGCCGGCCGGCTTTTGATTTTAATGTGAATTTGACACTACTACTCTGTAAGTGTGTTTCTTTATCTTTTAATAAAACTGTAAAATTGTGTTACGCTATGGAGGTTTCTCTTATATAATTTTCCATGGGGAACGAGCGTTTTGCCACCATCTAGAGGACCCATTGGGATGTGATACTTTTGGGATCCGCTCCCAGCAGAGACCCCAGGCTGGGGGAGACAGCCACAAGCTCATAAGATCTCCCTAACAAGAGATCACTTGATCTGGTAAGGGGCAGCTTGTCTTAAGGTGGAGGAACTTTCCTGTCATCACGCTCCTCAGGGTGAAAAAATCGCATGTCTCACACCGCCTGGATGACTGTTATATTCCTCCTCTGAAAGACTTTTTCACTAGTGAACTTTTTATTCTATGAACTTCTCTTGCTCCATGAATTTTTGAATTGGACTGCTCTTGTTCAGTGTTTTAGTTTCATTTTATTTGACTCATGATGATCATTTAATTTAAATTTTTATTTTTCTTTCACTGTTTATTTATGGTATATTGGTGCACAACCTGTAGATATCAAGGTGATCTTTTTTTGTTACTATACTTACCTTCTTACCTTAGGTTTATGTGCTTTAGTCAACCTACCACTATGCCCCCAATACTACCCTCTGGACTATGTTCCACACTGACTATCTCTGGACCCTCCCTCCCCCCACCCCGTCGCCTAGTTTAAAAACCCCTCCAACTTTTTGGCCATCTTTACTCCCAGCGCGTCTACACCCTCCTCATTTAGGTGCAGTCCATCTCTTCTATAGTACTGATGACCAACTGAGAAGTCAGCCCAGTCCTCCAGGAACCCAAACCCCTCCTTACTACACCAGCTCCTCAGCCACTTGTTTACTTCCCTAAGCTTCCTCTGCCTTTCTAGTGTGGCTTGATGTACCGGTAGTATTCCTGAGAATACTACCTTGGAGGTCCCTTTCCTCAATTTAGCTCCCAAGTCCCTAAAATCGTTCTTTTCTTTAGGACACTCCATCTGCCTCTGACTTTGTCATTGGTGACAAAGTGCACCATGACAGCCGGGTCTTCCCCAGCTCCTCCCAGTAATCTGTCCACCAGACCTGTGATGTACCGCACCCGAGCGCCCTGTAGACAGCATACAGTCTGGTGCTTCAGGTCTTTGTCACAGATTGCCCTCTCTGTCCTTCTAAAAATTGTGTCCCCTACCACCAGAAACTGTCTATCCATTCCTTTCACTCCCCCCTCCACTCTCACTGGAGGAGTTCTTCCCCTGGCAGCTAGGAGAGTCCCTTAGCTCCAGCAGTGCTGGTCCCTGACTGGTTTCACCAATGTCACTCAATGGAAAGTACTTATTGGGATGCCCCAGCCCTGGATCGGCCTTCCTGGCACTTCCCCCTCTATCCTTCCAGACTGTCACCATCTACTCTTTTCTGGTGCCTGCACCTCTTTGTCTCCACCTGCCTCTGTGCTGGCCCCTGCCGACACCTGCCAGGTATGTTCCCGGCTCTCCTTTAGTATGGAGGGTTTTCTCAGTGCTGACAGTTGCTTCCCTAGATTCAGAATCTTGGCTTCCAGGGAAACAATGTGCTTACATTTTGCACAGCAGTATTCGCCCTCGATCAGATAATCAAGGAACGTATACATGCCGCAAGATGTACACCGAGGTGCATCTTCACACCGCCAGGCATTGTACCTACCAATTTAATGAGGATTGGGATTATACCCTCTCCAAATTACCTAACAACTAGCTTCCTGACACTACTACTCAACAAGACAATACACAGGTACTTGCAGACCCATGTGCACTCGCAGACAATGTGCACTCGTAGACCACTTGCACTCACAGCCTACGTGCGCTCACAGCCCACGTGCAGTCGCAGACAACGTGCAGTCGCAGACAACGTGCACTTGTAGACCACATGCACTCGCAGACCCACGTGCACTTGGAGACCACTTGCACTTGCAGCCTACTTGCACTCGCAGACCCATGTGCACTTGCAGACCCACGTGCACTCCTAGACCACTTGCACTCACAGCCTACATGCACTCACAGACCCACGTGCATTTGCAGATCAATGTGCACTCGCAGACAAGGTGCACTCACAGACCCACGTGCACTCGCAGACCACGTGCACTCGCAGAACACTTGCACTCGCAGCTTACTTGCACTCGCAGATCCACGTGCACTCGCAGACCCGGGTGCACTCGCAGACCCACGTGCATTCGCAGTTGCGTTTTTGCATTGATTTTTTGGGGGGGTTTATCCATAACAAACAGTGGATAGCTGGTTGTTAAGGAGCAGGCAGCCGCCACATCCTTAACAACCAATGACTCATCAGATGTCAGCAGGATTTCTAACTAATGGCTGAATATAGATCAAAAAACGCCGGCATTAGAAAACATTTTAAAAAAACTGCATGGGGCTCCCCTCCAATCTATACCAGGCTCTTCAGATCTGGTATGGGTTTTAATGGGAATCCCATGCCAATTTTTTTTTTTAAATGGCGTGGGGCCCCCCAAAATTTATCACAGACTCTAATCTGAGCATGCAGCCTGGCAGGCCAGGAAAGAGGGGGATAAGCGAGCACCCACCCCCTTCCTGAACAATACCAGGCCACATGCCCTCAACATAGGGGTGCTTTGGGCCCGGGGGACTCTGCCCCCTGCAGTGAGGTAGAAAGAAATCCTGGATAGCCGCACTCTGGGATAAGGACATCTTTATTTCAATAAAATCCAACAATACAGTGAATAGCAGAGACGTACAGGGTGGTAGACTGCTAACGTGTTTCACATCATTTGGATGCTTATTCGTAGCTAGAGAGGGATAGTAATAGTGTGGTATAAATAGAAAAGTAAAAAAGTAAAAGAGGGAGGGCGGGGTATGCACGCCGGTAGAACAACCAATCACCGCGCTGCATAGCAAAACCCACCCTCTCAGTGTAATTAAAACAATAATGATCCCATTATAAAAACCTACACCTGCAAAAAAGAGGAGAGAAAACATCCATTGTTGACCAAACCAAAATACATAAAGAAAAATATGAGTAGAAAAAACTATCATGCCAATATTATTCAGCATGAACTCATAAAAATAAAAGGTAGGTATTGGATGCTAAAACCCTCCACAGCAGGTGAAGCCACTTCAGCCCGGGAAGATTTGGCTGCTCAATGACAAGGCCATTTTTTGCTATACGGCACTGCGTCGCTTTAACTGACAATTGCGCGTTCGTGCGAAGTTGTACCCAACGAAATTGATGTCCTTTTTTCCCACAAATAGAGATTGCTTTTGGTGGTATTTGATCATCTCTGCTTTTTTTTATTTTGTGCGTTATAAATAAAAAAAGAGCGACAATTTTGAAAAAAACACAATATTTTGTACTTTTGCTATAATAAATATCCCCAATTTTTTTTTTTTTTTAAAGCAAATTTTTTCCTCAGTTTAGGCCGATATGTATTCTTCTACATATTTTTGGTAATAAAAATTGCAATAAGCATACATTGATTGGTTTGTGCAAAAGTTATAGCATCTACAAAATAGGGGAAAGATTTATGGCATTTTTATTATTATTTTTTTTACTAGTAATGGCGGTGATCAGTAATTTTTATCAGGACTGCGACAATATGGCGGACAGATCGGACACTTTGGGCACATTTTTGGGACCATTGGCATTTATACAGCGATCAGTGCTATAAAAATGCACTGATTACTCTGTAAATGTCACTGGCAGGGAAGGGAAGGGGTTAACAGTAGGGGGCGATCAAGGGGTTAATTGTGTGTCCTAGGGAGTGATTCTAACTGTGGGGGGATGGCACTGCCTGAGTGAGGAGAGCGATCTATTGTTCATACTTAGTATGAACAACAGATCGCTCTCCTCACCCCTGACAGCACAGAGATCTGTCTGTTTACATTGACAGATCTCCTTTCTGTCTCTGTGTTGAGCGATCGCAGATGCCCAGCAGTCATCTCAACCGCCAGGCATGCGCATCGGCTATGGCGTCGCGCTGCAGTCACATGCACGCTCCCCCTAGTGGTCAAAAGGTGAACCGACGTAAGGCAACGTTGTTTTGCCCAGGGGAGCCAACCTGCCACAGAACAACTGTGGCGGCTGGTCGTGAAGGGGTTAACTGGTAATTGCACAGTCATGCAACACTATACCTAAACAAAATGTATATCATTTTTTTCACACAAATAGAGCTTTTTTTGGTGATCACCACTGGATGTTTTATTATATAAATGAAAAAAGACTGAACATTTTGAAAAAAACAAAAAAAACAAAAAACAATATTTTTTACTTTCTGCTATAAAACATTTTTAAAAGTTTTCAAAAATGTAATGTCTTGGGTGTCAGGGGCGTGGCGTCCGAGCCCGAAGATGGCAGCTTAGCTCCCGAGCTCCGCCACACCACCGGGGGAATCCACTGCCATCGGAGCGATCGCTAGTGCCATCCACCGCCATCCGACCCATCAGAGTCCCGTATACACACAGGGATGCCGCGGAGACGAAAGGACCCTCCGCCGCAGCTCAGCAAGCTGCCGGAGTATTTCTCCACCTCAGCACGGCCTAACCAAAATGGCGCCCAGCCGAAACGAAAGCCGCAGCAGGCCACATCCACGAGCTGTCCGCCCGGCCTAAACAGCGCCGATTCACAGACCCAGCAAAGCGGATCGTCCTCAGCGGCATCCACCCCCACTACAAGAAGCCCTGTTAAATCCAGGCAGAGGACGGCTTCTCCTCAGGGAAAACAAACGCAGCAAGCTATGGAGGTGAGAGCACATACCCCCTCACATGCCCAGGCCTCAGCCGCCTCAGATCCAATAGAGGGATTCCCCACCACAGGACAACCTATATCAGACACTGTCCTTAAAGAGATGCTAATGTCCCTAAGGTCATTCCTACATCAAGATATGCTGATGACAGTACAAAAGTGCCAAGCTGAAGTACAGGCTCTAGGAGGGAGGGTGGATCACATTGAGAATACCCTAGTCTCTCATGCATCCTCTTTCAACAAAATGGTGGATGCTCACACCATTCACTCTGATGACATTTCCTGGATCAAAGATAAATTGTCTGACCTTGAAGACGGATCCAGAAGAAATAACCTCAAAATAAGAGGCATTCCTGAATCTATCTCTGCGCTGCAATTACCGCAATATGTCCAAGAATTATTCATGGCGCTGCTCCCTGCAACATCTGCATTGGAGATCATGGTGGATAGGGTACATAGAATACCGAAACCGTCCTTTTTACCCGATGATGTACCCAGAGATGTTCTACTGAGGCTCCACTTTTATAAAACGAAAGAAACCATTTTGGCTTCATTCCGCAACCCCGATCAGCGCCCGCCTCAGTATGCATCTCTTCAGCTACTCCCTGATTTGTCAAGGCATACCCTCCAGAAACGCCGTAATTTAGCCACCATTACTAAGGCGCTCCGTAACCATCGCATACTTCACAGGTGGAAGTATCCGGCTACGCTCTCAATCACACATAACGGCACGACCACCACGGTCTCCACTATGGAAGAAGGTCTGCATATCCTCAGGCAATGGGGAATCTTGATGGAAGCATCCCCATCTCCTATACAGGTTGACCCCCCTCAATACATGCAGGCAGAATGGCAGGTGGTGAAAAGGAAAAAAAGCGACAAAAAACATGCTTAAATGTCTGATCGCTCCTACTCATTTTACTAGATCTTTATGTCTACACTCCCCCAGTGCAGGCACACTTGGAAATTATTCCAAAACCCCTCAACCCTATTGAACAGTGCTTATGGATCAAGAATCCCCCTGTGGATTCTCCTATCACCCTGTAACCTCTCTTTTTTTCCCTCTAACTTGTTTTGTTCTTTGTTTTTTACTGTTTTTATGGATCAACAACTTTCTACAAAACCATGCTCACCTGCGATATTATGGAAAGTAACCTACAACATCTGCACTCCAACTGTCCGATTCAAGGGACTCAAGGGATATTCTAGAGGCAAAGCCAGCCTAGCACCGCAGTCATTCATCGGCCGTGAGTACTATAAAACCTTGACGTTTAGCATACCCTCCAACATGCCTCATGCCAGTTAAAATACAATCCATCAATGCCCATGGTTTAAACCATCCAGCCAAGAGAGCATCTCTTTGGAAAGAAGTTGACTCTTCCCAATGCGATATTCTATGTGCTCAAGAGACACACTTCCATCAAGCAGCCCCACCTTACTGCTCTCACAGAAATTTCCAACACTACTTCTTCTCTAGTATGAAAGCGAAAAAGACAGGAGTTATGGTGGCTATTAAAGACTCTATATCGTTTCAACTTCACTCCGAAATATCTGACGAAGCGGGCCGATACCTCATACTTGTATGCGATATCAATTCCACCCGTTATACTCTGGTGAATGTGTATGTTCCTAATACCAAACAAATTCACTTTCTCAATAGTTTGATGAAAAAGGTTAAAAAAATTCAACAAGGTACCCTTATAATTTGTGGAGACTTTAATATTACTCCTGACCGACACATGGACTCTACCTCGACCTGTTCACAAAAATCTCCTTCTCTACATGCTTTCCTACGATCGCATGACTTATTCGATTGCTGGCGATGCATACATGCTAGTGAACGAGATTTCACATTTTATTCTCATAGACACTGTATTTATTTGAGGATCGATCTGGTCTTGATGGACAAGTGGTTGCTACAAAAAGTATCTCAAATTCAAATAAATAACATTACGTGGTCGGACCACGCCTCTATCCTCCTGACACTTGGGGATAACTACCCTACTAATGGGGCATACCTCTGGCACGCAAATCCTCAAGTAATACAATCACCAGCCACTAAAATAATATTAGAGAACCACTTGTCTGATTACTTCCAGATCAATTCCTCTTCCACTAATGATCCATTTGTCTTATGGAATGCTCACAAGGCTTACATTAGAGGAATATTTATTCAATTGGACTCAAAACTTAAGAGACAGAGACAGCAGCAGCTTGACACCACATCCTTGCAGATATCAAATCCCTAGAGGACCTAGATAAAAAAAATCCTACACGCCAGATTAGTAAACAACTAACTATTCTCCGACATGATCTCAGATTAGAACTACTCCACTCCTTTGAGCAAAAGGAACGACGACTCAAAATGTCATACTATTCGACCAGTAACAAAGCTGGGAAAGAATTGGCTCGCAAATTACAAGGTCAACGCTACAAAAATAAAATACCTTACATCCTAAACCCCTCCTCCAAATAGAAAGTGTTTGACCCTCAAAGCATTGCCAATGCTTTTAGTGAATACTACGGTTCCCTATACAATTTAAATCAAGACAATCTTCTCAACCAACCGTCACAAAACGCCATAAATGATTTCCTAAAAAATATTGATCTACCTAGTCTATCCACTTCTCAAATCCAAGTCTTGAATTCCCCCTTCTCACTATCTGAGTTACTGAAAGTTATTGACACCCTACCTACAAATAAATCACCAGGACTGGATGGCCTGACAGGGGAATATTATAGGAATTTTAAACAATGTTTAGGTCCTCATCTCCTCAGGGTGTTTGAGGCCGCTGCTGTCTCATCTTCTTTTCCTTCTGAGATGTTAGAGGCTTTGGTAGTTACGATGCCTAAACCAGGGAAGACACCGGATGTTCCTCAAAACTTTAAACCGATTTCATTACTGAATACTGACCTGAAGCTTTATGCTAAAATGATAGCGTTAAGGCTCATTGACATTCTCCCCACTATAATTGACCCTGACCAATGTGGATTCACCAAAGGCAGACAAACATCTGACGCTACCAGAAGATTAATAGATGTGATTCATATGGCCAGGAAGACAGGGACGCCTTCTCTGCTTCTTGCTCTGGATGCAGAGAAGGCGTTCGACAGAGTACATTGGACGTATCTTGCAAGCACTTTGGAAAAATTTGGTTTTAAGGGTCACATACTATCCCTATATTCTACACCATCAGCCAGAGTATACACTTCAGGTATGCTATCTAAACCTTTTAAGATCACAAATGGCACCCGCCAGGGATGTCCCCTCTCCCCACTCATTTTCAACCTCTTAATGGAACCACTAGTGTCCAGCATAAGACAAAACCCTAACATACAAGGCTTTCCTATTAATCATCGCAAACATGTCATAAGTCTCTTCGCAGACGATGTAATCCTCATGTTAACAAATCCGGTGTCTTCTCTGCAACACGTGTTTCATTTACTACACGAATATGGTTTAATATCATACTACAAAGTGAACGAAACCAAATCTTACATATTGGATCTTGGTGTAAAGGCAAACGATAGATTAATTTTGCAAAAATGTAATGTCTTCATAAATTTAGACCAAAATGTATTCTGCTTTTGTCTTTGGTTAAAAAAAGGCCAATAAGTGTATATTGATTGGTTTGTATGAAAGTCATAGTGTCTACAAACTATGGTATTTAAACTGTATTTTTTTTTATACTAATGGTAATGATCAGCGACTTATAATGGGACTGTGATAGTGTGGTTGGCAATCTGACACTAACTGAAACTGAAAGGGATCTAACTGCCACTGACATCACCAGTGACACTAATCAGTGATCAGTACTAATACAATACACAGTCACTGCACTAAGGACATTGGCCGGGAAGGAATTAACATCTAGGGTAATTAGGGTGTAATAATTTGTAACGTGTGCTGATTTTTGCTTAAGATCTCTTTGTTTCTTATCCCTGCTTTGCAGATATAAGAAACAGAGAGATTATCCCCTCTATACAGAGCCCTTTGTTGATTGTCAACCCTGCACTCTGGGCTGTGATTGGAATCCGCTGATCAGCAGGTCCCTGGCATGAATCATTGGCCGGCAGACTGCTGACAGACTCCTGCTGTGTAAAATCACAGCAGGTGGGGCGCGCATTGGTGCCCGAAACCCAGAAACAGGCAGCGATGTACCAGTATGTCAATTTTGCCTGTGTGGGCCACCTGTCCGCAGTACATTGCAGTGGATATATTGTAATTGTTGGATATAAAGGTGGATGGATAACTTGGTAACTACCTAAGATAGCCAGAATTGGTTTGATTTTCTAAAGGCAAACAAGTGGTTTGATTTGCAAGGAAATGTTCACTATGCCAGGGAATATGCCCTTAGCTTAGTGCAGTGATGGCGATCCTTGGCACTCCAGATGTTTTGAAACTACATTTCCCATGATAGTGGATTAGGAGTCCGCGCTTAGGATGATAAGAGGGCTGCTGCCTCCCCCTTAATTAATTCCTAATAGGAGTTAATTGGAAATATTAAAAGAAAAGAGCTGGGGAATCGGCGCTGCCCTACTTGCAATAAATGTTAATTAAAGATCACCAAACCTGTAAAAAGTTGTGCATAAACCAAAATTAATAATAAATAAAAATATATAATTTGTGTGACCCTTGGGTAAATTTACCCCTCCGTTTGTGTCAAAATGAATAAAAATATGTAAATAAAAAATGTGTTCCTTTGGCGTGAACGTGCTAGTCCTCTGTGTTGCATAAATGCATTACACAGTATGTGGGTTTGATTTAGGTTTGTCCCACCTCCACTCTTAGTAACTATCAAACTGGTTAAAAAATTCAGTAGCCTCCTATAATAATAGTGGGGTTATATCTAGCCGCACTAATTAGGGGCTATCAATAACTGGGTGAGGTCACCTTATATCCCTATTATATATAGTGACAAAAGTGCACTGTGCATGAAGTGAAACAAAAGTGCATTAGACCTTAGAAATGCTACAATGCATATAGTATAAATTCATATATAAAAATCCATAAGAGTATAAATCCAAACCATCAACACAATATATGATACATTAAAATACACATCTATGAAAAAATTGATTAAATTAACGTCTGTGAAAAAAAGTCCCTGTAGTGAACCCAGGCAAGGTTAAAGAGTCTTAATTTTTAGAGACAAAATAATTAGAAACGTCAGGATCAGTTGACATGCATATACAAATGAGCAAGGGGTGGTAGTAAGTGACTTCCATGCATGTAGAAGCTGATGACTCCAAGTGCTCCCCCCCGTGCTCCCCCACTCACCAGATTCCGTCACCCCCTAGGGGGTATTAGGCAAAAGAGTGGGTGTCTCAGGATGGCTGCCTTTACTGGATGTCCCTCTTAAGCTTTGCTCCTCCGTGAATTTCCTTTTTTACACTGGTGATAGATTTCCTCTTTTGTACTGCTGGTGAGGGATCCCTTCTGTTGGTCCGGATCCAGGTACCTCCACTACTATCCACCTCCGTACCGCTAAGTCCTTCTCCCGCAAAGAAATAGACAGGGGGCTTGCATAGTGAAGTACGTCCAGTTTATTTCAAAAGTTTAAAAGTATAAAAACAAAGCAAGCGCAGCTGGGTGCAAAGGATGGGATCGGGGAACGAATCCGAGCGTGCGTCCCACCTTGCGTTCCAGCCGGCTCTTCCGGGTATGACGTGTGAGCGTGACTCCGCCTTACGCGTTTCATCATCAGACGTTGTCAAAGACGGTGTCGACGCTTCACGCTGCACACACAAATATAGTCCTCCCGGCTCCATCGGACCTCCCCCTAATTATGTAAATGCCGCTCGGGGGGTGTGTATAAGTTAGCGGAGCCGCAGGTCTATATGAAAGCATACTGCCTGTTCCTCATGGTTAATTACATATCACGTACTGCTCCATTCCTACTATTGCCTATAGAGTCATTTGTTGTGGTTGGGGACAATAATGTCCAGATATTTAAGCTATTTATGTAGTCATACACAGTAGACTAAGATATTTAGTCGAATCATCCAGAACCGAAAATAAACCAAATCGAAAAATGGAAGTCAGAAGGTAATAGTGTAATAGACCTTGGTACTATGAGCCTTAATATTAGACATATAATTGTATATAAAAAATGTTACATATATATATATAGAATGCTCTCAGATATCTAAAAAATCTATAATTCTAAAAAAAATTTTTTTTTTTAAATTTTCTATATACATGTGATTGTATATAGAAAGAAGGGAAAGAGATGGTGTATATATACATAAAAATTGCTCTTAAACTGGAACTTCAATCAAATAGACCAAAAATATTGTCTATATGAAAGGAATTTTTTATATATATAAAAGGCCTTTGAAATACTTATTAGGAACTACTAGTGGTCACCAATAATCTCTACTGGTATGTATGAGTTTTACCATCCACTATGTTTCATATACAGAATGGGACAAGAGCTAGAAATGCCCAAAACGAGAGATAAAGAACTAAAGAAGGGAGGGAGGGGGGGGGGGGGGTTTACTAAGAGGTCTGTGTTCTAGAGAAAAATTGTTTAGTAGGGCCTAAATCCCTTACCTCCTAATGTCTATGTTAAAAGGAGGGGAGGGGAGGGAGGAGGAAGGAGGGACTCAGGGGTTGGCGATAAAACAATTTAGGTCTATATCCAAGTTAAGCCCTCTGGGGGCAAGAGATCCCAGCCGATATATCCAGCTGGTTTAATTTTGGGAAATTAAGGTCTCTCTATTGCCCCCCCGCCAGTTTGTTTGTACTGTATCAATTCCATAGAAAACAAGGCCACTAGGATCTCTATGGTGGACCTCATCAAAGTGCCTAGAAAGGCTGTGGTTAGGGAATCCTTTCCTGATATTTTTGATGTGTTCTCTGATGCGAACGAAAAGGGGGCGGGTGGTTCTCCCCATATATTGGAGGTGGCAAGGGCATTCAATGATGTATGTAACATGCGTACTCCGACATGTGATTAGTTGATTGATGCGGTATTCCTTATGATCGGTGCATGATCTAAACATGATCTTCTTTCTAGGTTGCCACTTAGCCACTTTGCATGGTAAACACCTCTGACATCTGAAAAATCCCTTCAGGTCCGGGCATATTTTGATGGTGCGCGGGGGGTCTATGACATTTCTCACAAGATGGTTCCGAAGGTTGGGTGCTTTCCTGTATACAAACTTGGGTTTTGCAGGTAGGAGTTTCGATAAGACAAGATCTTCTTTAAGGATCGGCCAATACTTCCTTATTATTTTTTCTAGATCTCTGTATTGGTTATTATATCCAGTAATGAAGGTAATATCCCCTCCCTTATTGTCATTTCTATTTTTATTACAAAAGAGAGAGGATCTGTCCATCTTCATAATCTCCATTTTCAATTTAAGGAGTCTGTCTTTGTCATAGCCTTTTTCTTGAAATCTTCTAATCAAAATATCTGCTTGGATACTAAAATCCTCCAGTGTGTCACAATTGCGACGTATGCGCAATAATTGTCCCTTGGGGACATTCGATTTCCATCGTGGATGATGGCAGCTGGAGGTGGGAATATACCCGTTCCGATCCGTCGCTTTAAAAAATGTACGGGTTAATAGCGAATCCCTTGTTTTATAAATTTCCAGGTCCAGGTAATCAATTTTTTCGTTACTCCACTTTCCGGTAAACTTAATACCATATTTGTTGATATTTAGATTATCAAGAAACTTAGTCAGGCTCTCTGGTGTTCCGTCCCATAAGATGATCACGTCATCTATATACCGCCTGTACATCTTGATCTGGGGTATGTTTTTGCTGTAAATGTACTTGTCCTCCCACATATCCATGAACAGGTTAGCTACGCTAGGGGCGTAGCGTGCCCCCATTGCAACCCCCTTTGTCTGTACGTAGTATTTCTTGTCATACCAGAAATAGTTACATTCCACGGCTAGCTTTAGGCCCTCCACCCGCCCCCTTTTCGTTCGCATCAGAGAACACATCAAAAATATCAGGAAAGGATTCCCTAACCACAGCCTTTCTAGGCACTTTGATGAGGTCCACCATAGAGATCCTAGTGGCCTTGTTTTCTATGGAATTGATACAGTACAAACAAACTGGCGGGGGGGCAATAGAGAGACCTTAATTTCCCAAAATGAAACCAGCTGGATATATCGGCTGGGATCTCTTGCCCCCAGAGGGCTTAACTTGGATATAGACCTAAATTGTTTTATCGCCAACCCCTGAGTCCCTCCTTCCTCCTCCCTCCCCTCCCCTCCTTTTAACATAGACATTAGGAGGTAAGGGATTTAGGCCCTACTAAACAATTTTTCTCTAGAACACAGACCTCTTAGTAACCCCCCCCTTCCCTCCCTTCTTTAGTTCTTTATCTCTCGTTTTGGGCATTTCTAGCTCTTGTCCCATTCTGTATATGAAACATAGTGGATGGTAAAACTCATACATACCAGTAGAGATTATTGGTGACCACTAGTAGTTCCTAATAAGTATTTCAAAGGCCTTTTATATATATAAAAAATTCCTTTCATATAGACAATACTTTTGGTCTATTTGATTGAAGTTCCAGTTTAAGAGCAATTTTTATGTATATATACACCATCTCTTTCCCTTCTTTCTATATACAATCACATGTATATAGAAAATTTAAAAAAAAAATTTTTTTTTAGAATTTTAGATTTTTTAGATATCTGAGAGCATTCTATATATATATATATGTAACATTTTTTATATACAATTATATGTCTAATATTAAGGCTCATAGTACCAAGGTCTATTACACTATTACCTTCTGACTTCCATTTTTCGATTTGGTTTATTTTCGGTTCTGGATGATTCGACTAAATATCTTAGTCTACTGTGTATGACTACATAAATAGCTTAAATATCTGGACATTATTGTCCCCAACCACAACAAATGACTCTATAGGCAATAGTAGGAATGGAGCAGTACGTGATGTGTAATTAACCATGAGGAACAGGCAGTATGCTTTCATATAGACCTGCGGCTCCGCTAACTTATACACACCCCCCAAGCGGCATTTACATAATTAGGGGGAGGTCCGATGGAGCCGGGAGGACTATATTTGTGTGTGCAGCGTGAAGCGTCGACACCGTCTTTGACAACGTCTGATGACGAAACGCGTAAGGCGGAGTCACGCTCACACGTCATACCCGAAAGAGCCGGCTGGAACGCAAGGTGGGACACACGCTCGGATTCGTTCCCCGATCCCATCCTTTGCACCCAGCTGCGCTTGCTTTGTTTTTATACTTTTAAACTTTTGAAATAAACTGGACGTACTTCACTATGCAAGCCAGCTGTCTATTTCTTTGCGGGAGAAGGATTTAGTGGTACGGAGGTGGATAGTAGTGGAGGTACCTGGATCCGGACCAACAGAAGGGATCCCTCACCAGCAGTACAAAAGAGGAAATCTATCACCAGTGTAAAAAAGGAAATTCACGGAGGAGCAAAGCTTAAGAGGGACATCCAGTAAAGGCAGCCATCCTGAGACACCCACTCTTTTGCCTAATACCCCCTAGGGGGTGACGGAATCTGGTGAGTGGGGGAGCACGGGGGGGGAGCACTTGGAGTCACCAGCTTCTACATGCATGGAAGTCACTTACTACCACCCCTTGCTCATTTGTATATGCATGTCAACTGATCCTGACGTTTCTAATTATTTTGTCTCTAAAAATTAAGACTCTTTAACCTTGCCTGGGTTCACTGCAGGGACTTTTTTTCACAGACGTTAATTTAATCAATTTTTTCATAGATGTGTATTTTAATGTATCATATATTTTTTACATGAGTGTTGATGGTTTGGATTTATACTCTTATGGATTTTTATATATGAATTTATACTATATGCATTGTAGCATTTCTAAGGTCTAATGCACTTTTGTTTCACTTCATGCACAGTGCACTTTTGTCACTATATATAATAGGGATATAAGGTGACCTCACCCAGTTATTGATAGCCCCTAATTAGTGCGGCTAGATATAACCCCACTATTATTATAGGAGGCTACTCAATTTTTTAACCAGTTTGATAGTTACTAAGAGTGGAGGTGGGACAAACCTAAATCAAACCCACATACTGTGTAATGCATTTATGCAACACAGAGGACTAGCACGTTCACGCCAAAGGAACACATTTTTTATTTACATATTTTTATTCATTTTGACACAAACGGAGGGGTAAATTTACCCAAGGGTCACACAAATTATATATTTTTATTTATTATTAATTTTGGTTTATGCACAACTTTTTACAGGTTTGGTGATCTTTAATTAACATTTATTGCAAGTAGGGCAGCGCCGATTCCCCAGCTCTTTTCTTTTAACATTTCCCATGATGCTCTTGCACTCTGCAGTGTAGTTGAGCATCATGGGAAATGTAGTTCCAAAACATCTGGAGTGCCAAGGTTCACCATCACTGGCTTAGTGCATGAGGTGAAGTTCTGTTGACTTCCATCATCCAATCCACATGATTGGATATTCTTCGCAAAGTGATTTTTCATTTTTTTGTGCAATCAATCATGCTACTCAAAGCTGTTTGGTTTGATTAATTAGCATAGTTTTAGGGAATATTCAGTATTAGAATGTTAGTGATAATGTGAATTTACATATGCTGCATGGAAGTCGATTGCTCTTTGCAGGATTTGATTTTCAGAAGCTTGGTCATACAGCATGATGGTGCAGAACTTTGTGTTGCTCTGTCACATGAAGACATGCCTTCATTTAGTGATGGAAAGTATTGTATATTAAGATATTGATGGTTTAAAGGACCCAGTCATGAACTATGTGTGTAACTATGTACCAATTTTCTGAAACAAGTGAAAAAATGGCAGAAAGTTGTGAGGAGATGGGCTAGGGGCAGAGTTCCTGTACTGACTAAGGCAGCCCATACATTAGTCAGTTTTTTTTTTTTTTTAATTCAACCGGATTATGATTAAGCCCCAGTGGATGGGGCAAAAGACATCGGGAGCATGGTCTGAGGAGCAGCATTAACTGAGGCTTTCACATGTACACATCCTTACTAGGATAGGCTCAGGTGTTCAGCACTCTTTTGCTTTGATGAAGTTGATCAGTAGATCATCTTCTGTTCAACCACAGTGCCCACACAAGGATCAATATTCAGCTGGTCCCTCCTGAATCAGCCAAATTTCCATCCACATATGGCCAGCTTTAGTCAGTTACCAGCTAATCAGCTGTAAGGGGTTGTGTACAGAATATCCTTTGAGCTGCAGTGATCTACACTAGATTTCCAAATGTATTGGAATGCCTGCCTTTATACCAGCGGTGTAACTAGAAATCACAGGGCCCTATAGCAAAATGTTGTATGGGCCCCCCCCTGCAAACAGCCCCCCCCCACAAAAAAATGAACTAATGCCATTGAACAACAGATTACATTAATTTCGAACAACAAAATATGCAGTATACTGTATGCAGCCCCTGAAGGACACACATTACTGACCTCCATGCCTCCTGGCCAATTTTTGTTCTGATTAAACTTATTTGTAAATGCAAGACAAATTGGGGAGAAACAAGACAGCAGTGATGAACAGTGACCCAGTGCGAAAACTATGTCCCTTCACAGGCGCGCTCGAGCGTTCTGCCCTGCCCACTCTTCTCCTGCCTCCTGCTGTATGTGGCTGCGTGTGTTGGGACAGGGCCAGACTCGAGGGGCCCGGGAGGCTTAACAGTAAACTTACATTCCTCATCCTCAATGCAAGGGCGTATTCAGAGTCTAGTCTCGGGAGGTGCACTGCCAGAAAATAAGTTTATTGGTGGCAATTTATTTGGGAAATGGCTAGTGTTAATGTTTCAATCATCCCGGAACCATGGTTGTTATGTGTCAGGATAATTGTAGCACATTATTTTTATTATTACATTGTTATAGAAAATGAAATAGTTCAACTCACCATAATGCAGAATCAGTGGTAGCCCTGAGCGTGTCACTTGCATGTCACCTGTCACCAGATGCAGATTGTCACTTGCCACATCACCTGCCACATCTCACGGATTGTCCACTTGTCACACATTGCAGATTGTCACTCGCCACGTCACCTGCCACAAGTTGTGGATTGTCACTTGCCACAAGTTGCGTATTGTCCACTTGCCACGTCACCTGACACACATTGCAGATAGTCCACTTGCCACGTCACCTGCCACATGTTGCAGATTGTCCACTTGCCACGTCACCTGCCACAAGTTGTGGATTGTCCACTTGCCACGTCAGCTGCCACAAGTTGCGGATTGTCCACTTGCCACGTCACCTGCCACAAGTTGCGTATTGTCACTTGCCACAAGTTGCAGATTGTCCACTCACCACGTCACCTGCCACAAGTTGCGGGTTGTCCACTTGCCACAAGTTGCGGATTGTCACTTGCCACAAGTTGCGAATTGTTACTTGCCATGTCACCTGCCACAGGTTGCAAATTGTCCACTTGCCACGTCACCTGCCACAAGTTGCGGATTGTCCACTTGCCACGTCACCTGCCACAAGTTGCGGATTTTCATTTTCCTGCTAAGGTGGGGAATGGGAATTGTCACTTCCTGTGTCCCAGTCTGAGTCAGGCAGCAGAGAGATGATGTAATCTCTCTGCTGCCTGCACAGTGAGTGAGGGCGGAACTCCCGGGATGCAGGGCGGGTGCCGGGAGGTGAGAGATGATGTCATCTCTCTGCTCCGCCACCCACTGATTGGCCAGTCCACCCACCGAGCCTCCCAGCTGGCAGCTTCCCGTCCGCTCTATCACCCGCCCGCCGAACCACCCAGCTGCATCCACTCGCACAGTCAGACGGGCAGCTCGGCGGCTCACCCACCGTGCCACAGTCACTTGCACGCCAACTTACCAGGCCCCACTCGGCTGCGAGCCCCATAGTGCCAGCATGGGTCGCTATGGCGGTAGTCCCACCACTGCTTTATATGCACATGAGCTTTAATGGCATCCCAGTCTTATGCTATGTACACATTCCGACAACAAAACCGTTGATTTTTTTCAGACGGATGTTGGCTCAAACTTGTCTTGCATACACACGGTCACACAAATGTTGGAAATTCTGATCGGCAAGAACGCGCTGACGTACAACACGTACAATGGCACTATAAAAAGGAAGTTCAATAGCCAGTGCACCACCCTTTGGGCTCCTTCTGCTATTCTTGTGTTAGTAGAAGTTTGGTGAGAGACGATTTGTGCTTTTCAGCCTCATGCTTTTCAGTTCATATCTGTTCTTCAGTTTGTGCTTGCGGGTTCATTCCTGTCTTTCAGTGTGTGTTGTCAGTTCGTATCTGTTTTTTAGTGTGTTCTTGTGCGCTCATTTCTGATTTTCAGATCGTTCTTCTCAGGTTCTTTCTGATTTTCAGTGCATTCTGTTAGTCTGTTCTGACCAGCCGATGTTGCGGGTACGTACTCATCGTAGAGTTTGTGCTGTGCAGGGGCTTGGTGTTGGAGTTCTTTCTTTGACCCAAGTCCAGTCCATGAACAGGGCGAGGAGGAGTTCATGGACCAAGAATTGTTTGCTCCAGCGTGACCAATTCTCGCACATGCCTTTGTTGCGGGAGATCCAGGAGAATAATCCTGATGATTTCAGGAATTATCCCTGGATGACCGACCCCGTTTTTCATTGTCTTTTGGCTTTCTGTCCCCTTATATTACCAAGCAGGACACCTGCATGTGGCAAGCCATCACTCCCGAGCAGAGGATCGTTGTCACCTTGCGGTACTTGGCGATGGGGAGAAGTCTGCAGGGCATCAAGTTCACGACAGGCATCTCCCCCCGGGCTCTGAATCAATGCTGTGAATGTCCTCTTTGTCCTCATGCATGCTGGAAGCTTTTAAAGTTCCTTGTTTGTCCTTCATGCATATTTGCCTTCACTAACCTCCCCAACATGCTATCCTGGGCCCACACACACCTAGCCTAGTCACTTAACAATGTATTTTGTCAGCTCCATTGTAGTGCTTACCCTAAACACCCCCTAAAATGTGTACAAATGTTATTTTTGTCCTTAAATTCAGGCAGAGTGCAAGAGGCTTTTTTTTTGGGGGGGGGGGGCAAAACTCATTTGGATCCCTCCCTCCCCCCCAACCGCTAAGTCAGCCAACACCAATACTCTATCTGCTGACTTTGCCAAACCCATATACACTATACCTACCTCTTTTGTGGTCATATTTATGGATGAATTCACCAAAGCATGTAGTGCAAGGGCCTGCCTGAATACTTTCAAATGGTACTGTTTAAAGCTTTGTTCTCCTATTATCTTGATAGGTAATTGCAGAATGTAAAAATGTGCTTCAATTTTTACAGTGTGTATTCCAATTTTTGAATTATGACACGTCTTACCTGTCCAGTGGGCTGCCAATAGTGTAATAAGGAGGGGCTGGCCAAAGTAATCCACATTATTTATGCATTCAGCTTTCAATGAAGTGGAGAGGGTTACCTGTCCAAAACATCTCCCCCCCTAAAATTTTTACAATGGGCCATTAGAGGGGGTGAGGAATCTGATAAGTGTACCTTATACTTTGTCTCCAAATACTCATTTCAATAAATGTTATATTTATGTTGGCCAAGAATGTTTGTGTCTAATCTGCTTGCAATGTTATTTGCAAAAGTACTATTTTTTTTCTTGTTTGACTCCACAGTTTCCTTCAAACCCACAGGAATGGCAGACTGTGGCATCTCAGTTTGCTCAGCAGTGGGACTTCCCTAACTGCGGAGGGGCAATCGATGGGAAGCATGTCCACATTGTCCCAACCCCCAACTCGGGGTCATACTATTATAATTATAAGGGGTATAATAGTATTGTGCTGTTGGCGGTGGTGTCAGTGACATACAAGTTTTTGTATGTGGATGTGGGGAAGAATGACCGGATGTCGGATGGTGGAGTCATCACCCAGACGTAGTTCTACACACGGCTTCAGAATGACAGCTTGGGCTTGCAGAAGACAATGTGGCTGGTCTTCCTTTTGTATTCGTCGCTGATGAAGCGTTTGGGCTGGGAGACCATCTGATGCGGCCGTTCCCCATGAGGACCCTCACCCCGGACCAGAGGGTTTTTAACTACCGGCTGGCCAGAGCCAGAAGAGTCGTGGATAATGCTTTCGGAATAATGGCCAGCACTTGAACCTGGCCCTCCTGGCTTTCCCCCCAAAGCACCCAAAAAATTAGACAGAAGTATGTCCAGTACTTTGCTGGTAGGGGGCCATTGATATGCCAGCCAATGTGTGAAACATTTTTTAAATAAAATTTTTTTGATTAACTGACCTAATATTTCATTTGATTTACTGCTTGTGTTTCTTTTATCTGTCTCCTAGGTTCTCCAATGTTATTTTTTTCTGCTACTTTCTTCAATAGTGCAAACCTAATTTCTTGATACATGAGGTGACAATCTCTTCTTCAGCTAACTATTTATATGTTGTGGGTCTGCTACACACACACACACATGGTTTTTGTTGTTAATGTATGCAATGCATTAATGATAGATGAAAAATAATCATCTTTTTGAGCTCCATGATGTCAGGAAAGGTCCCCTCCGCTGGTAATATCGATCATTTGGCGTGCAGTACTGAGGTCCACCAGCAGGTGTCTCCTGGCAGTTTGGAGCTGTCAGAAGAGCTTTTCCCTACTGGTATTTTGTCACCTTTGGACCGCAGTACTGGTGTCCACCACCGGAGGAATCCTGGCAGTATGGAGCAGGTAATGCCCTCTGCAGACAGGTGTCACCTGACTTTAATTAGCAGCTGCAGTATAAATACCCGGCAGGTAAACACATATCTTGCCTTGGTATTCTCCTTGAGCCCTGACCTGCAGCCTGCATCCTGTTTACCTGATTCCTGAAACCTGATTCCTGTACCTGAGACCTGATTCCTGGAACCTGTTGTTCCTGTTCCCTGTCTGTTTCCTTGCTCTGGACCCTGAGCCTTGTATCTGACCCATTCCTCCTGTGATCCATCCATCCTCTCTAGTCCTGTTTGTTTCCCTTCCCCAGCTGCTGACCCCTCGTTGACGACCCTGGCCTGGCTCTGTTTATGATCTCGGTATTTGCCTTACTTGTGTATATTTGTTCTGTTATTATTATTATTTGTGGGGTTTTGTATTGGTTGTGGTGCACTGAGTGATATTGGAGGTGGTTGTGTTATATTTATTAATTTATCTTTAATAAATCATTTATATTTTCACTTATACACGTCTGGGTTTCCTCTGTTGCAGTCCACACAGTTCTGGTCTTATCTGGTACATGACAGAATACCAAGGCCATCCCTGACCAGAAGTGGCTGCACAGAGGAACCATCTTGGTTCTGCTGGCTTTGCTGGAATGAATCCCAATGTGATCCCATATTATGCTCTGCTGGTGTCAGAAAGTGGTGAGTATCTCTGCCAGTCACTAAAAGAGTAGACCAATGACCAGCTACTTGAGATCATCCGTTTGGCTCACTCCCTGGTTGACCAGGGCTGTATGTTGTTTGGGGATGTGCAGCCTTTGATCCAAATATGTGCTGAGCTAGCCCTGTCCTGTGTTCCTAAGACCAGTGATGATTTTTCTCCCCCTTTCAGTGCTGATCAGGGGGAGTCTCTGGTGTGGTTGTTAGAGGATGATCCCACATGCTTTTTTGAGCACTATTCCTTCTGATCTCAGCAGAAGCTTTTGGAGTGTATTCACTCAGTACAGACCCTTGTTAGACAGCCAGCATGTGATCCGTCCTTTGTCCAACCTATACTCTCAGCATGGTCTAATATGTTGCAACCAGCCCCATCTAACCCACAACAAACCACCTCTGCCATCAGACACCTACCTGCCCACAAGTCTGTCTCCCCATCACCCACGTCAAAATCAGTTGCAGCTCAGTATACATTGCTCCCAACCAGATACTCATATCCGGTCTCTGCTTCCTGTTCCTATCCTGCATTCAACCCACCTGCCTCTTCTCAGCTGCCTACTAATCCACAAAAACTTCCTCCAGCTACAGTTATCTCTTCTCCACCATATCCCAATGCTCCTTTCCAGTCTGCTGCACCCCCCCACCTACAGAGCCTCAGTGACTAAACTCAAGAAAAAACGAAGACGATCCTGCCAGTAACCCAACCTGTCTCCGCACCAGCTAATCCAATCCAGTCTGACGTCCCAGTGCTTGCTACCCAGTCTGATGTCCCAGTGCTTGCAACCCAGTCTGACGTCTCAGTGCTTGCAACTCAGTCTGATGTCCCAGTGCTTGCTATCCAGTCTGACATCCCAGTGCCTGTTATCCAGTCCGATGTCCTGATGTCCGCTTTCCAGCCTGATGTCCTGGTACCCGCCTTTCAGCCTGAGGCGCCAGACTTCCATCCTGAGGCGCCAGAGTTCCGGCCTGAGGCACCAGTGTTCCAGCCTGAGGCGCCAGTGTTCCAACCGGAGGTGCCAGTGTTCCAGCCGGAGGTGCCAGTGCCTACTTTCCAGCCTGATGTGCCCGCTCTCCATCCTGATGCGCCCGCTCTCCATCCTGATGCGCCCGCTCTCCATCCTGATGTGCCCGCTTTCCAGCCTGATGAGCCCGCTTTCCAGCCTGAAGAGCCCGCTTTCCAGCCTTATGAGCCCGCTTTCCAGCCTAATGAGCCCGCTTTCCAGCCTGATGAGCCCGCTTTCCAGCCTGATGAGCCCGCTTTCCAGCCTGATGAGCCCGCTTTCCAGCCTAATGAGCCCGCTTTCCAGCCTGATGAGCCAGCTTTCCAGCCTGTTGTGCCTGCCTTTCAGCCTGATGTGCCCGCTTTCCAGCCTGATGTGCCCGCCTTCCAGCCTGATGTGCCCACTTCCCAGCCTGATGTGACCACTTCCCAGCCTGATGTGCCCGCCTTCCAGCCTGATGAGCCTGCTTTCCAGTCTGATGTGCCCGCCTTCCAGCCTGATGTGCCCACTCTCCAGCCTGATGTGCCCGCCTCTTGGCCTGGTGAGCCCGCTTTCCAGCCTGATGAGCCCGCTTTCCAGCCTGTTGAGCCGCTTTCCAGCCTGATGTGCCCGCCTTCCAGCCTGATGAGCCTGCTTTCCAGTCTGATGTGCCCGCTTTCCAGTCTGATGTGCCCGCCTTCCAGCCTGATGTGCCCGCCTTCCAGCCTGATGTGCCCACTCTCCAGCCTAATGTGCCCACTTTCCAGCCTGATGAGCCCGCTTTCCAGCCTGATGAGCCCGCTTTCCAGCCTGATGAGCCCGCTTTCCAGTCTGATGTACCTGCCTTCCAGCCTGATGTGTCCACCTTCCAGCCTGATGTACCCGCTCTCTGGCCTGATGTTCCCACTCTCCGGCCTGGAGTGCCTGCTTTCCGGCCTGGTGGGCAAGCTTTCTGGCCTGGTGGGCCTGCTTTCTGGCCTGGTGAGCCCACTTTCCACCCTGGTGGGCACGCTTTCCAGCCTGATGAGCCCGCTTTCCAGTCTGATGTCTCATTGCCCGCTGCTCAGCTCGACAACCTGGAACCTGCTGCCCAGCCTGATGTGTTCCTGTCCTCTGCCCAGCCTTTTGTGTTCCTGTCCTCTGCCCAGCCTGATGTGTTCCTGTCCACTGCCCAGCCTGATGTGTTCCTGTCCGCTGCCCAGCCTAATGTGTTGCTGTCTGCTGCCCAGCCTAAGGTGTTGCTGTCTGCTGCCCAGCCTGATGTGTTCCTGTCCGCTGCTCAGCCTGATGTGTTCCTGTCCGCTGCCCAGCCTGATGTGTTCCTGTCCGCTGCCCAGCCTGGTGTGTTCCTGTCCGCTGCCCAGCCTGGTGTGTTCCTGTCCACTGCCCAGCTTGGTGTGTTCCTGTCCGCTGCCCAGCTTGGTGTTTTGCTGTCCGTCCACAACTCAGGAACTTACAAAGTTCAACTTGGATAAATTGAAGGCAATATGTGACATTAGTATGTCATAACTGTGTTGATTTTGCCTTCATCAGATGGGGTGATGTCACCCCTGTAAAAGCCAAATTTTGAAGATGCACACAAATTGGGAGTGAAAATGTGGATTTCCCTCCCGATCCCATGCCTAATGTCAACATGTGCTAGCCCCCATCATGAGGATTCAATGGACGTGTTTCGGGGGTGCAACCCCTTCCTCTCATCTACTTGAGTTGCGAGGAAGGGGTTGCACCCACAAAACACGTACATTGATGTCCCATGATGGCAGCTAGCACATGTTGACACACTGTGTGCATCTTCAAAATTTGGCTTTCAAATTACTTTAAAACTTTTTGAAAATAAAAAAATAATGACAAAATGTAAAAAATGTTGTGTATTTTATTATTATTATTTATATTCTGCCTAAAACATCAGTGATTTTGTTGAGTCTTTTTTCAATATCATTGATGTTTTCCTTTATCTTCTCTAATTCCCGATTGCACACCATTATCTCCCCAATGAGGATGTGTGCACTTGCATTGGTGAAATGAGTTTCTTCTTCCACAACATCCACCACATCACCTAAAAATAAAAAAACACACCATGTATTATACATATGCATGCATACATCTATTACCTGAAGCTGTGGTCTCAGACACTGACCTGTTGTAGTCACTATTTTGCCCAATTCCTGAACCTCTCCTCCCTCCATATCTTCTTCAGGGTGTGTGGGGATTTCGCCATCTTTAGGAGGTGTGGTGTTCTTGGTGTCCTCCGATGTCCAGAGTCTTTTCTCCCATATGTGAAGAAAAAATAGGGTATACTTAGCACATAGATATTTAAGGGCAAGAAATAGGAATATGAAACATTGCTTGAAAGTGTCACACAATTATCTGTTTTGGCAGAGCTTTGAGCTGAAAACATGTTTTTTTCCCTTTCTAAAGCTGGAATACTTACCTCTTTTGTTATTAAAGTTTCACAGATGGAGAGACCCCTAGTATCCACTTGAGCACCTGCGTGGGACACCCTAAAAATGGTGTTCTGGTATCCCACACTAGTGCTTCTGTGCCCAGATGTGTAAACAGCTGCTGAGTGTCCTCTCCTTACACTGAATCAAGTTTGCATTTCATTCTAGTTGCAAACCCATCTAGACAACAATGTACTAAACTGCTTTTCATACTAATACGCCTGAACAAACGTAGTTAATCTTCATCTGCCAAAAACATTGTATTAAGGGTCGAATGATATTTAGTGTGAACGAACGATGTTTACTGTAAACGACGATTACTGTCCCCACGCCATTTTAAGATGTACAACAGTAAAGAAAAGCACATGTAGCAGCATGCAAGTAATAACAATTGGAACACACGACAAAATACTTACTTTTTTGCAGCACTCTCTTGATCCTTCTGTACTTATCCTGCTCCCTCAATTTGAAGTCTGACCAGCATTTCCTCAATTGCTCTTTGGATCGTCGTACCCCAAAATTCTTCTGTAGACTTCTGACTACTTTAGTCATGATCTTGGCCTTTCTCACATTTGGGTTGCTGTACGGTCCATATTTCCCATCATAGTCGGCCCTCTTCAAGATGTCCACCATCTCCACCATCTCTACAAAGGACATATTTGACGCCTTAAATCTCCTCCTGGATCGGGACGTTTGTGGCTCCGGGCTTTCCTCGTCCTCCTCCGTTGCTGATAATATCATGCACCTGTTGTCTCTCCGCCATGTGCTCTCCCACTGCGTCGAAAGAGAAGGGGCGGGGAATATACTAGAAAGAAGGTCGGGGCGGAGTTTCATGCATGCGCAGTGTAGATAAAGCATAACATGTGTGTATCGTAAGTACGATCTGTGAGCGGAGGATGGAGTAGTGTAAGCGCCGATCGTGCAAATGAAGGTACCATTTTAACTTGGGGCATCAGTGGTTAGTGGCCTATACTGCTTATAGATTGAGGCCTATATTGGGACAAGATTAGGAGAGTTTAGCCTGACATTAGGGTTTGTCTTGTGTTGTGTCTTGCAGAGAAAATGGATACATTTAATGACCATGACTTCCTCCCCAACTTTATTGATAAGTACAAAGAGCTGCCCTGTCTGTGGCAAGTGAAACACCCATTTTATAATAACAAAATAAAGAGGAAGGGCTGGATCAAATGTTGGAATTGGTGAAGCCGGTGATTACCACGGCAGACATCACCTATTTGAAGTGCAAAATTGGTGGCCTGAGGAGCACATATAATAGGGAGCGCAAGAAGGTGCAGGATTCCATGAGATCCAGAGCAGCAGCAGATGACATTTACAGTGGGGCAAAAAAGTATTTAGTCAGCCACCAATTGTGCAAGTTCTCCCACTTAAAAAGATGAGAGAGGCCTGTAATTTTCATCATAGGTAAGGATGAGCTCCGGTGTGTTCGCACACGCCACGTCCTGAGCCCCGCCAGGAAGTCGGCACGGCGCTGTGCTAATCACAGGCAGTGAGACATTTTCTCAATGTGCGGCTGCAGAGATCGGGAAATGTCTCACTGCCTGTGATTAGCGCAGCACCGTGCCGACTTCCTGGCGGGCTCGGCACGTGTTGTGTGCGAAGACGCCGGAGCTCATCCTTAATTATAGGTATACCTCAACTATGAGAGACAAAATGTGGAAACAAATCCAGTCAACCACATTGTCTGATTTTTGAAAGAATTTATTTGCAAATTATGGTGGAAAATAAGTATTTGGTCACCTACAAACAAGCAAGATTTCTGGCTCTCACAGACCTGTATCTTCTTCTTTATGAGGCTCCTCTGTCCTCCACTCATTACCTGTATTAATGGCACCTGTTTGAACTTGTTATCAGTATAAAAGACACCTGTCCACAACCTCAAACAGTCACACTCCAAACTCCACTATGGTGAAGACCAAAGAGCTGTCGAAGGACACCAGAAACAAAATTGTAGACCTGCACCAGGCTGGGAAGACTGAGTCTGCAATAGGCAAGCAGCTTGGTGTGAAGAAATCAACCGTGGGAGCAATAATTAGAAAATGGAAGACATACAAGACCACTGATAATCTCCCTCAATCTGGGGCTCCACGCAAGATCTCACCCCATAGGGTCAAAATGATCACAAGAACAGTGAGCAAAAATCCCAGAACCACACGTGGGGGACCTAGTGAATGACCTGCAGAGAGCTGGGACCAACGTAACAAAGGCTACCATCAGTAACACACTACGCCGCCAGGGACTAAGATCCTGCAGTACCAGACGTGTCCCCCTGCTTAAGCCAGTACATGTCCGGGCCCGTCTGAGGTTTGCTAAAGAGCATTTGGATAATCCAGAAGAGGATTGGGAGAATTTCATATGGTCAGATGAAACCAAAGTAGAACTTTTTGGTAGAAACACAACTCGTCGTGTTTGGAGGAGAGAGAATGCTGAGTTGCAACCAAAGAACACCGTACCTACTGTGAAGCATGAGGGTGGCAATATCATGCTTTGGAGCTGTTTCTCTGCAAAGGGAACAGGACGACTGATCCGTGTACATGAAAGAATGAATGGGGCCATGTATCATGGGATTTTGAGTGCAAACCTCCTCCCATCAACAAGGGCATTGAAGAAGAAACGTGGCTGGGTCTTTCAGCATGACAATGATCCCAAACACACTGCCCGGGCAACGAAGGAGTGGCTTCATAAGAAGCATTTCAAGGTCCTGGAGTGGCCTAGCCAGTCTCCAGATCTCAACCCCATAGAAAACCTTTGGAGGGAGTTTAAAAGTCTGTGTTGGCCAGCGACAGCCCCAAAAACATCACTGCTCTAGAGGAGATCTGCATGGAGGAATGGGCCAACATACCAGCAACAGTGTGTGACAACCTTGTGAAGACTTCCAGAAAACGTTTGACCTCTGTCATTGCCAACAAAGGATATATAACAAAGTATTGAGATGAACTTTTGATATTGACCAAATACTTATTTTCCACCATCATTTGCAAATAAATTCTTTAAAAAATCAGACAATGTGATTGTCTGGATTTGTTTCCACATTTTGTCTCTCATAGTTGAGGTATACCTATGATGACAATTACAGGCCTCTCTCATCTTTTTAAGTGGGAGAATTTGCACAATTGGTGGCTAAATAAATACTTTTTTGCCCCACTGTATGTCCCCAGGCTCTGGTACTATGATAAACTGTGGTTTTTGCCAGACCAGAGTGAACCCAGGCCATCACTCTCAACCCTTCCTTCCACTCTTCCTTCCACTCTTCCTTCCACCTCAGATGAGGCTTCAGACGTACAACCTGGGCTTAAACCAAGGAAGATGTGGAGGAGCCCAGCTTGAGCCAGGTATAGCATTGTTCAACATATTTCTTGTCAAAAATGTAATTATGTTAACTAGATTCTATTACTGATCACTCATTTCTGATTTAACAAAGTGGTTTACATATCAATTGACAGTAGTGGCCACAAATGATTGGGACAAGAATGAAAAATGCTGGGGTCAGAATGATAGTCTTTTCTATTTGTTAACATTCAATTTGCAACAGTCATGAGCTCAAAATTGTGTGTGATTGATGACCAAAAAACTAAAACTATGTCCCATTTTCATACACGGAAAAGTGTCAGACAGGAGGAGCCGTGGAAAGTGGCAGCCAGGAGGTGGCCGTGGAAAGTGGCAGCCAGGAGGTGGCCGTGGAAAGAGGCAGCCAGGAGGTGGCCATGCCCAGTAGCTTAACCGAATCGCAGGTTCCTCCCCTCCACCTTCCAACAAAAAGGCCCAGGAAGGGGAGGAACGTGAAGGAGTCAGCGGTTGGTTTGATTCAGCAGGCTAGTGTCCTCACAAACACCCCTAATGTCCACGAGGCCTTTGCATGTATGACGGCCAGTAAGATGTAAGGTGGGCCAATGCCTCATCTGTGAGGAGCTCATCTTTCAGGCCCTAAATAAGGGGGTGAGGGGCCAACTCACAAACAAAAGTCATGTATGTGAGTTGGACCATACTCCTCCTCCACCTCCTGCCACAACTCTAACACCACAGCCACAGCCTGGAAGGAAGCGTGCAAGGAAGTCTTGAGAGTGATGGCCTGGGTTCAGTCTGGTCTGGCAAAAAACGTAGGCTGTTGTAAGACCATAGCCTGGGGACATATATGTCATCTGCTGCTGCTCCCGATCTCTCAGGGTCCTGGACCGGATTGTGCTTCCTATTAATGGACTCCTCAGGTTAACAATTTTGCCTGTAAAATAATTGATGTCTGCCCTGGGGTACAAAGGCTTTGCCAATTTCAACAGTTTATCCCCTAAAAAATTACTATTTTTTTAAACAAATACTTGGCTATGTGTTTTAGTTAAAAAAGGACAGTTTGTTTGTGAGTAAGCAGGAATATTTCAAAAATGCAATATCAAATTAACAAGGGACACCATCACCAACCAACCTCTTTAAGGTTAAAAAAAACAAGACAATGGTGTTGTGGTAACTTGACACACAAAATGACAAAAAATATTATGGAGATCGCTATAAAAAAAAAAAAAGAGCTCTTGATAGAAAAAAAAAGTAGATCACTCTAAAAAATAAAAAAATAAAAAAAACATTATTCTGGAGATCTGGCGGGAAAAAAAAAAAAGATTATTCAGGAGATCACGAGAGATAATAAAGAAATCAGTTTGTCAGAACTGTGTGTGAATATCAGCAGCAAAGTAACTTCATTATTCTAGCATTATAAAGAAGAAGAGAATGCGCTGCTAGTTTTACCAGACCAAGTGCTTCTGTCTCGTACTTGAGTCTGAGCATGCGTGGAATTTTGTGCCTCGGACTTGCGTACACACGCTTGGAATTTCCAACAACACAGTTTTTTGGTCGGAAAATTTGAGAACCTGCTCTTAAACAGTTGTTGTCGGAAATTCCAACAGCAAATGTCCGATGGAGCATACACACGGTCAGAATTTCCGACAACACACTCACATTGAACATTTCCTGTCTGAAAATCTGTGTGTACAGCCCATTAGTCCGTAGGGTTCAATATTGAGTTGATCCCACCCTTTGCAGCTTCAACTCTTCTGGGAAGGCTGTCCACAAGGTTTAGGTGTGTGTTTATGGGAATGTTTCACTATTCTTCCAGAAGCGCATTTGTGAGGTCAGGCACTGATGTTGGATGAGAAGGCCTGGCTCACAGTCTCCACTCTAATTCACTCAAAAGGTGTTCTGTCAGGTTGAGGTCAGGACTCTGTGCAGGCCAGTCAAATTCCTCCACCCCAAACTCGCTCATCTATGTCTTTATAGACCTTGCTTTGTGCACTGCTGCGCAGTCATGTTGGAACAGGAAGGGGCCCTCCCCAAACTGTTCCCACAAAATTGGGAGCATGAAATTGTCCAAAATGACTTGGTATGCTGATGCCTTAAGAGTTCCCTTCACTGGAACTAAGGGGCCAAGACCAAACCCTGAAAAACAACCCTACACCATAATCCCCCCTCCACCAAATGATTTGGAGGGACAACCCAATACTTTTGGCAATATAGTGTGAATAAATGAGTTTGGGGTGGAGGAACTCTGACTGGCCTGCACAGAGTCCTGACCTCAACCTGATTATCTTTGGGATTAATTAGAGTGAAGCCTGCGAACCCGGCCTTCTTGTCCAACATCAGTGCCTGACCTCACAAATGCACTTCTGGAAGAATGGTCAAACATTTCCATAGACACACTCCTAAACCTTGTGGGCAGCCTTCCCAGAAGAGTTGAAGCTGTTATAGCTGCAAAGGGTGGGCCAACTCAATATTGATCCGTATTGGCTAAGACCGGGATGCCATCAAAGTTCACGTGCGTGTAAAGGCAGGTGTCCCAATACTTTTGGCAATATAGTGTATGGTGATCACCACAGGCTCAGTACAAGAACACATAGAAACAATTGTTTTCTGTGTGCCCTGTTCACACCATAGAGGGGCGATGCATAACAAATGCAACATTTTCTGCAAGCAAAGCACCTATTATACTAAAAATAGATGTTAGAATTTTCACCTTTGATTTGGCCTGTACAGAAAAAATGAATGCAAAACACAGTTCAATGCACCGTAAAACCAAGCACAACGCATTAAAAACAAATGTCAGCGCACATGCATTTTCTATGCATTTTTTATATACATTGTGTTATGAACAAGCCCATAGTGCTCTTCAATTTTAAAATAATAGGAATTGTTGAAGAGGAACAAGTTCTAGATTAGCTGCAGACAAGAATTATACAGCAGTTTTATGAGATGGAATGATTTGTGTGCCAATATGACATGCACAGCGCTGTCATTCTTTGGAAAAGCAGAAAAAGAAATCACGCATATAGCACTGTCACAGTGATAAATGTCTATCAGCACCAAATAATTACTTTACAATAAAAAAGAAAATATATTTGTGGTGTTGAAGGTTAAAACTGCTAAATTCAGTCTTCTACATACATTGGCACAAAGCTTTACAGCTCCTGACAAGCTGGGAAAAGCTGAAGTACATTGTGTTTAAAAAAAAAACTGAAGGAGAGATGCTGCAAATATCACTCTTACCTGTCAAGATGTTTCTGGACATGTATCTGAGCCCTTCTTTTTTATTGGAAATTAATAGGAACAGAGACCGGAAATTACATCATAACCAAGCAATTCCACAAAAAAAAAACCATTACATTATGCAAGCATTAAACACTACCACCTAGTAGCAGAACTACTAATCCCAGTATAATATATGAAAATGGTGGTTGTATGTATGTTTGTATAAACAGTATGCTAACATCCCCTCTTAACAACTACTTTTCATTTAAAGTGGTATTAAAGATTTGTTTTTGTTTTTTAATAACATGGTAAACTTACCTGCTCTGTGCAGTGGTTTTGCACAGAGCAACCCCAAAACTCTTCTTTTCGGTGCTCCTGGCTCCTTCCCCTTGAGCAGTGCCCCCAAAGAAAGCCACTTGCCTTGGGGGCATGGCTGCATGCTTGCTAGGGTTGCCACCTTTTCTTTAAGCCAAACCCGAACACTTTAGCATCGCACAGCAATTTTTTTTGTAGTATACACTACAGCATTGTAAAAGATCTGGGATACCTTTGGGTGCCCCAAGGAGAGTAATGCCCCAACTGCTCTCCTATCCAGGTGTGACAGGGTGGCAGCCACAGTCCAGCCTGAATAATGTGTCTGGGTTTTTCCAGGCAGACTGCCCATAAGACACATAGAGTCGCGGCGCGGCCTCACCACCCCATGCTCTCTCCTCATTGGCTCACTAGCTATGATTGACAGCAGTGGGAGCCAATGGGCTCCCGCTGCTGTCTCAGCCAATAAGGAAGGAGAGTCCCAAGACAGCCGAGTCTATCTTGAACATCACTGGATCCGAGGGAGCTCAGATAGGGTTTAGGGGGGCTGGGGGGGCTGCTGCACACAGGTTTTTTTCTTTCATACAATGTACAAGGGTAAAACAAACCTTCAGCCCTTAGAACCACTTTAATTCCCCTTACACACGATCAGACTTTCCGACAAAAAAAATGTGGATTTTTGTTTGAAGGATGTTGGCTCCAACTTGTCTTGCATACACATGGTCACACAAATGTTGGCCAACAATTACGAACGTAGTGACGTACAAGACGTACGTGATATCCCCATTACGAACGCTAGTTATATCTCTGGCTAGTACTTGATTCCGAGCATGCATAGACTTTTGTCTGACGGACTGTCTGACTCTGCTTTGCCTGTGTCCTGTGACGCTGCTTCCAGCCTGCTCTGCCAAGCTTCAGATTCTGCTGCTGCCGTATCATCCACCTGCCTGCCTACTGACCTGCATCAGCCTACCTGCATCCGCAGCTCAGCCATCCCAGAGGGACGTCTCCTGCCTGCCTACTGATCCACATCAGCCTACCTGCATCCGCAGCTCACCCATCCCAGAGGGACGTCTTTCCAGTTCCAGTGTTGCTTCTGCTAGAACCTGCATCAGGCCCTCCTACCCACTGTGCTCAAGAGTCCACTGTTCCCACTTCCAGTGACTCCTGAACCAGCGTTTAAGAGAGGTCTCCTTCTACCAGTGGGGCTCGACTACCAGGTACCTAACAGTACGAACAGCCATGACTGAGCCCGCAGGAGAGACCTCTCCCATCAAGGAGATCTGTAAGCACCTAGCGGCACTCACCCAGGCAGTAAAGACTTTACAAGACAGTGACTGGAGGGTCAAGTGCTGAACCTTAGTGGTCCCAGAGGTGTGGCCTCTGCCTCCGCAGCTGCTCCAGCACAGGCTGCTGAACCACCCTCTGTCGTCATGCTCCCACCTGAACCAAGGGCCCCCATCCCTGAGAAGTTTTCTGGTGACCGAACCAAGTTTCTGGCCTTCCGCAGCGCCTGTCAACTTTATTTAGCCCTACAGCCACGGACTTTTTCTTTGGAGGCAACTAAAGTGGGATTTGTCATATCCCTTCTCCAGGGGGAACCCCAGACCTGGGCCCACCGCCTGCTTGAAACCAACTCTTTACAGATCCAGTCTTTGCCCGCCTTTTTTGAAGCCATGGCCCAGTTGTACAAAGAGCCTCAGCAGACTGCCACCGCTGAGGCAGCTTTGTTCGCGCCCCAGCAAGGCCGTAGGGCGGCCAAGGACTATGTTACGGACTTTCGACGTTGGAGCGTGGACACTCAATGGAACAACGCAGCTTTACGTCATCAGTTCCGCATGGGGCTCTCTGAGAGTCTTAAGGATGAGCTTGCTCGGGTAGGGATGCCTGATACCCTTGAAGAACTCATCACTCTTACCATCCAGATTGACCGACGCCTATGTGAGCGCCGGTCTGAACGCTCTTCCCAGCAAATTCGCCCTATGTGGATGACTGCAAGAGTTCCGGTTCCTGCCTCCCGATATCTACCTCCTGCTTGCCCAAGTCCAGCCACCCAGACACCTGATGCTCCCGAGCCAATGCAACTGGGACTTATGCGCTCTACCTTGCCCCCAGAAGAACAGGCCCGCAGACGCCAGCTAAACCTCTGTCTCTACTGTGGTGGGGCGGGCCACTATGTGAACAACTGTCCAGTAAAGACTCGTAAGTGTTTTTCTTCTACTCCGGCCAGTTTATCCGCTTTAACCGCCAATACAACTCAACTTGCTCTCCCTCTCTCATTACAGCACCAGGGAAGAACAATCCAGGTCAATGCCATTATTGATTCTGGGGCATGTAGCTGCTTTGTTGACTCTGCTTTCGCTACCCAACAGAATCTTCCCCTAAAGGACAAGACACACAGACTCTCAGTTTTTCTGGCCGATGGGTCCCACATAAAATCAGGACAAGTCTCTCAAGAAACCCATCCCTTGTCTGCCACCTGTTTATCTCAACACAAAGAGATCCTAACTCTGGACGTTATCTCATCTCCATTATTTCCGATCATTTTTGGGCATGCCCTGGCTCCAGGCTCATAACCCTCATGTTAACTGGGCCATGGGCGAGATCAAGTTCCGGTCACCCTACTGCCAAAAACATTGCTTACCTGAACCCTCTAAGTCTGCTGCTACTTTACTTTGTATGGACATTGACCAAGACCTGCTTCAAACCATACCAGAAGCCTATCGGGAATTTGCAGATGTGTTCAGCAAGAAGGGAGCAGACTCCCTGCCACCCCATCGTCCCTATGATTGCCCAATTGAGCTGCTCCCTGGGGCTGAGATTCCTTTCGGGCGCATCTTCCCACTGTCTGAAAAAGAACAAGAGGCACTTAAGGTATACATAAATGAAAATCTCGAAGAGGGCTTTATCCGACCTTCTACTTCACCAGCTGGTGCCGGAATATTTTTTGTCTCCAAAAAAGATCAGACTCTTTGTCCATGTGTGGACTATCGGGAGTTAAACAAGGTTACGGTCAAAAACCGCTACCCGTTGCCCCTGATACCTGAACTGTTCCAGAAGTTGAGGTCTGCCATCATCTTCACCAAGCTGGATCTGAGAGGGGCCTACAATCTGGTCCGCATTCGGGCTGGAGATGAATGGAAGACGGCTTTCCGGACCCGTTTCGGACACTATGAGTATCTGGTCATGCCCTTCGGCCTATGCAATGCTCCTGCCACGTTCCAGCATCTGGTCAACGATGTGTTTAGAGATTTCCTGGACATCTTTGTAATTGTCTATTTGGATGACATCTTAATCTTCTCCAGTTCACTCAATTAACATAGGGAACATGTCCGTAGAGTCCTGGTCCGTCTTCGTTTGCACGGACTATATGCTAAAGCGGAGAAGTGCGAATTTGAACAAGAGGAGATTCAGTTTCTGGGGTTAGTGATCTCCCCAACTGGCATCAAAATGGACCCTCAGAAGGTGTCGGCTGTGCTAGATTGGCTAGCTCCTCTGGACAAGAAGGGCGTGCAACGCTTCATTGGATTTGCAAATTTTTATAGAAAGTTCATTAGGGGGTTTTCTGCCATCATTTCCCCCATCACGCAGCTAACCAAGCAGAACTCTCGTTTCCACTGGAACCCGGAGGCCCAGGAAGCCTTTGAAGAATTAAAAAGACGTTTCACTTCTGCTCCGATCCTTAGCCATCCTGACCCATCCTTACCTTTTATCCTGGAGGTTGATGCTTCCGAAGTGGCCGTGGGTGCTGTCATTTCTTAACGACAGGGCAACAAGGACTTGATGCACCCCGTAGGGTTCTTTTCTAGAAAACTTTCACCGGCTGAGCGGAACTATGATGTGGGAGACCGGGAACTACTTGCTATCAAGACAGCTTTGGAAGAATGGAGGTACTTGTTAGAGGGCGCAGACCATCCGGTACTGATATATACTGACCACAAGAACCTTGAATACTTAAGATCTGCTAAGAGACTAAAACCCCGACAGGCCCGAAGGGCTCTATTCTTTACACGGTTCTGTTTCCACATTACTTACCGGCCTGGATCTAAAAACGTACAACCAGACACGCTGTCGCGCATGTTTGACAACCCTAAAGACCTTTCAGTACCTGACACTATCCTGCCAGCAAATAGCTTCCTACTTCTTCAAACAGATCTCCTGTCCATGATCAGAGAAGCATCACCAGAACCTTTGTAATGGAAATTTGTAAGTTCTGTATATAATTGTGTTTTATTTTGTATGTATTGCACATTGCCCTCACTGTGCACACAGCACTAATAATGTTTTCAGTAAATGTTTACATTCTTTCGAGTCCTGATTAGAAATAGCCTGCCTATGTAACTCCCCTTGTTACCAGAAACGTACAAATGTAATATTAATGTGATACCTACGTAATCATGTGCAAAAAAACCTTCAATTGCCTCATAATAAAGCAGAACAGTAATTTGGAAAGATGCTGAGCGTATCTTTTGTGTCTGTTCCCTACTGCAGTAGTTATTATTAATTTGGAACCACTAATCAATATGAGGATAGGAGTTGCCTATCGTCAATTTAACCGAGTCACCTTCAAGTCTCCAAGGATCCTCTTTAACATCTCGAGATGGATTATTGTGGAGAGGAAGTCAAATTTTCGTACCAGAAAGCGCCCGAGTCAAGGTGCTGACATTATTGCATGACCACCCACTTGCAGGACATTTTGGGGTCCACAAGACCCTTGAGCTTGTGCAACGCACTTTCTGGTGGCCTAACCTGAAGGAATTCTGCAGGAAGTATGTTAACTCTTGTTCTGTCTGCATTCAGAATAAAACTCCCAGGAACAGAGCTTGGGGACTACTGAGACCGTTGCCTATACCAGATAGACCCTGGAGGATGATAGCAATGGACTTTATAGTTGAACTACCATGCTCTGAAGGATGTTCGGCGATCTTTGTGGTCGTCGACCGGCTGTCTAAAATGGCCCACTTCGTACCCCTAAAAGGAACACCTTCTGCTGTTGAAACGGCCCGTGTGTTCATCAAGGAGATTGTTAGGCTGCACGGAGTCCCCGCAAATATAGTGTCCGATAGGGGGGTGCAGTTTGCCTCACGCTTCTGGAGATCCCTATGTGAAATCTTGAAAATTGAACTAGCCTTGTCCTCAGCATACCATCCCCAAACGAATGGGCAAACTTAAAGGACAAACCAGACACTGGAGCAATACATTAGGTGTTTCACATCTTTTGATCTGGGTGTCCCTGCTGCCCCTAGCAGAGTTCGCCTATAATAATGCTAGTTACTCTGCCACTGGTCAATCCCCTTTCTTTGCCAATTATGGTTTTCATGTATCTTTTTTACCAGATTTTCTTTCAGAGTCCTCAGTTCCAGCGATCCAGGACACAGTGCAGTTCCTCAGTCATAATAATCGGATGTTACGGGAAGCGGTATCCAAGGCACAAGCAGACAGCAAGAGGTTCTTCGATCAGAAAAGAAAAGGAGATCTAAACCTTCAGCTTGGTGATAAGGTATGGCTGTCTACCGATAATATTAGGTTGACTTGTCCTTCCAAAAAGCTTGCTCCTAAATTTATTGGGCCCTTCCCTGTGAAAAGGAAAATCAACGAGGTATCCCATGAACTTTGTTTACCTGACTCACTTAAAATCCACCCTGTGTTTCACGTGTCACTTTTGAAGCCTGCTGTAGATGATCCTTTTCCTGATAGGGGCACCAGGGTCCCTGAACCGGTTTTGGTGGACGGTAATGAGGAATACGAAGTGGAGGCCATCCTTGATTGCAGAAAGAGATCTGGGCAAGTACAGTTTTTGATTAAATGGAAGGGGTATGGTCCGGAAAATAACTCATGGGAACCTGACAGTAATATTCATGCCAAACGTTTGATACATGCCTATTTCTCTGCTCATCCTGAAAAGAAAAGTTATCTGGGCATCCGGAGGCTGCTCGTTGGGAGGGGGCAATGTCAGGGGCATATCAGTGGCCGTCGGGCAATATGCGTGCACGCAGGTGCACGAAGGGCCTTTCCAGAGCAATTCCACTGAAATCCCCGCCAGGGGGCGCCGGAGCGCTCCCGCGCGCGCCCGTTCTCGTGTGTGCGTGCGCGCGCCCGTTCGCGCTAGCGCTGTTTTGGCACCAAGGGCCCTTTAAAAGACTGACAGGCGCTTCTATCAGGTGCTGTTCATCTGCAGCTCTGCACCTGAGTTCCTGTATCCTGCCTGTTGTTGTATTGCTAGTGACCCAGCTCCGTCTGACCATTCTCCTGTCTCCTATCCGACCCGGCCTGCCTGACCGCGCTTATATCTTGTGACCTGTTGCCGAACTCCTGCCTGCCTGACTATTCTTGGATTATCCCTCCTGCTATATACTTGCCTGATCTCCTGCCAAACGGACTGTCTGACTCTGCTTTGCCTGTGTCCTGTGACGCTGCTTCCAGCCTGCTCTGCCAAGCTTCAGATTCTGCTGCTGCCATATCATCCACCTGCCTGCCTACTGGCCTGCATCAGCCTACCTGCATCCGCAGCTCAGCCATCCCAAAGGGACGTCTCTTGCCTGCCTACTGATCCACATCAGCCTACCTGCATCCACAGCTCAGCCATCCCAGAGGGACGTCTTTCCAGTTCCAGTGTTGCTTCTGCTAGAACCTGCATCAGGCCCTCCTACCCACTGTGCTCAAGAGTCCACTGTTCCCACTTCCAGTGGCTCCTGAACCAGCGTTTAAGAGAGGTCTCCTTCTACCAGTCGGGCTCAACTACCAGGTACCTAACACCAACAACAAACATTTGTTGGTGGAAAATTTGAGAACCTGCTAGCCAACATTTGTTGGCAGAAAGTCCGAAAACAAATGTTCAAAACAATCCAAAACAAAAAAAAAGTTTTGCCTTTAGTAATGCTTTAACTTCCATGTAAATTTGTAACATACAGTTGGTATATCATTTATAAATTACACGTCTGCTGATCATTATCTTAATGGTGTCTGGATGTGGAATTATTTAAACCCTTTTGAGACTCGCTGTAGCCTCACTGTAACCTTCCTAAGTGCAAGGTTTTGTTTTGTACAGTTTTCTTTGGGAACATGTATTTGTGCTTTTCTTCCAAAGATTTTGATGTTTTATGTTCAGATTCTTACCATGCCATAGTTCACATGGAATTTTCTATTTTGATTTTCTGGGTAAGTGGTTTTGGAGATAGCATGCTGTCATAATTGTCACTCCCCAGTATATTGTTGGCATATCAGCATCAAAAAGCATGCTTCTGCCAATTTCACATTAATAGGGCGTACACACGGTCGGACTTTGTTCGGACATTTTGACAACAAAATCCTAGGATTTTTTCCGACGGATGTTGGCTCAAACTTATTTTGCCTACACACGGTCGCACAAAGTTGTCGTAATTTCCGATCGCCAACCACGCGGTCACGTACACCACGTACGACGAGACTAGAAAAGGCCGGTTCAGAACCAAGCGCGGCACCCTTTGGGCTCCTTTTGCTAATCTCGTGTTAGTAAAAGTTTGGTGAGAGACGATTTGCGCTTTTTCAGACTCGTGGCTTTCAGATCGTTTTCTGCCGTTCGGTTTGTGCTTGTGGGTTTGTATCTGCTCTTCAGTGCGTGCAGCAAGTTCCGCGTGACTTTAGGTAGTCATTGTATTCTTGTTCGTTCGTTACTGTTTTTCAGGTCGCTCTTCACAGGCCTTGCTGTTCTTCAGTGCGTTCTGTTACTTCGTTCTGAGCAGCCGACCATTTTCTAGCCATGTTTCGTATGCGTACTCCTCGTAGAATTCGTGCTGTGCGGGGGCTTGGTGTTGGGATCCTGACCTTGACACAAGTCCAGTCCATGAACAGGGTGGGTAGGAGTTCATGGACCAAGAATTGGTTGCTTCAGCGTGACCAGTTCTCTCATATGCCTTTGCTCCGTGAGATCCGTGAGAATAATCCTGATGATTTCAGGAACTTTCTCAGGATGACGGACCCCGTGTTTCACCATCTGTTGGCTTCGCTGACCCCCTATATCAGCAGGCAGGATACCTGCATGAGGCAAGCCATCACTCCGGAGCAGAGGTTGGTCGCTACCCTGCGGTATTTGGCCCAAGGGAGAAGCCTGCAGGACTTGAAGTTCTCGACAGGCATCTCCCCCCAGGCTCTGGGGATCATTATCCCAGAGACCTGTTCTGCCATCATCCAGGTCCTGCAGAAGGAGTATATGAAGGTAAGATGTTTATCCTTTTATATCACATTTTATTGTATTGAATGTTTGATAATATCTTGTATTTCTTTCCTCATTCCCTAATTACCATGATTGTAATATGCTGTATATGTCTCCTTTGTCCTCATGCATGCTGGATTTTTATGTAATTATTATTTTATGTCCTTCATACATATTTGCCCTTCACTAACCTCCCCAGCATGGTGTCTCCTGCCCTATATTCACCTCATGTAGTCACTTAACAATGTATTTTATCAGCTCCATAGTAGTGCTTTACCCCAAACACCCCCTAAAATGTTTGGAAATTTTATTTTAGCTTTAAATTCAGGCAGAGTGCCAGAGGCTTTTTTTGTGATGTTCCCAAATCATTTTTAGTAACCCTCCCCCAACTGCTAAGTCAGCTGATCCCAATTCTCTATCCTCAATCATCTATCTGCTGACTTTGCCAAACCCATACACACTATACCCATCTCTTTACTGGTCAGATTTATGGATGAATTCCCAAAAGCATGTAGTGCAAGGTCCTGCCTGTATACTTTCCAATAGTACTGTTTAAAGTTTTTGTATCCTATTATTATCTTGATAGGTAATAGCAGAATGTCCAAATGTCCTCAAATGTGTACAGTGTGTATTTATATCTTTGTATTCAGACACTTCTTACCTGTCCAGTGCTCTGCCAATAGTGTAACTAAGGAGGGGCTGTTCCAAGTAATACCCTGTATTTAGGCATTCATCTCTCAATGAAGTGAAGAGGGTTACCTGTCCAAGATTTCCACACACCCCCTATAATGTTAGAAATGGCCCATGAGAGGGGGGAAGGGGGAATATGATAGGTGTACCTTATACTTTGGCCTTGTTAAATTCCCCTTAATAAATGCTATCTGGAGGTTGCCCCATAATGTTTGTGTATAATCTGCTTGCCATGTTTCTGAGTAAAAATAGTAATGTTTATTGTTTTTTCCTCAACAGTTTCCTTCCACGCCACAGGAATGGCAGACTGTGGCCTCCCTTTTTGCCCAGCGGTGGGACTTTCCTAACTGCAGAGGGGCAATTGATGGGAAACACGTCCACATCGTCCCCCCTACCCAACTCGGGGTTGTATTATTATAATTACAAGGGGTTTAATAGTATAGTGATGTTGGCGGTGGTGTCGGCTAATTACGACTTCTTGTATGTGGACGTGGGGAAGAATGGCCGGATGTCCGATGGTGGAATCATCGCCCAGACGGAGTTTTACAGGCGTCTCCAGAATGGCAGCTTGGACTTGCCAGCTCCAGAGGACAATGTGGAAGGACTCCCATTTGTGTTCGTTGCTGATGAAGCATTTGCGCTGGGGGACCACCTGATGCGGCCATTCACAATGAGGACCCCCACCCCGGAACAGAGGGTTTTTAATTACTGGCTGGCCAGAGCCCGAAGAGTGGTGGAGAACACATTTGGAATCCTGGCCAGCCGGTTCCGCCTATTTCTGACACCTATCCATATGGCGGAGTATAAACTGAACCATATAATACTTGCGTGCTGTGTTCTCCATAACTTTTTACGGAAACATTCGGCCAACTATGCTGGCTCAGTTGGGCCTGAGGCCGGAATCCTACATCAAACCACACTGACGGCGCTTGAAAGTGGCCGTCCTGGCTTGCCCTCCCTGAGTGCCCGTGATGTCCGGTTACGCTACCTGGAGTTCTTTGCGGGTAGGGGGGCTATCAATATGCCAGACAATATGTGAAGCCTTTTTATAATAAAAAAATAAAAAAAAAATCTTTGTGGACATTTACTGCTTGTGTTTGTTTTAGCTGACCCTGACATAAATGTTTTGAGTGCAGAAAATGTCGTGATTGGGTAACCTTATACAAAGCACTGTTGGCTGGTATTTCCTAAATGCAAAAACACATTTCACTACAAGTGCACTTGCAACTGCACTGAAACTGCACTTGTAGTGCAAAGAGGATTTGCCCTTAGGAAATAACCCCCATTTTTGCATAAAACAGCTATTACATCACCCCAAAAGTGTTGTAGTGTTGAGACAATAATCCACACATTCTTGAGTAAGCCACTTTTTTATACCTGCACAATCACATGTGCATTTACCAAAGGTTTTTAAAACAAACCAACATGTTTGTTGTATAACAATTTTTGCAGTAGCATTAGCAAAATTCGAAATCCATTTCAGATAAAACAGGCCTGTGTAAAACCAACAAGAAAGCCAAAAAACTTTAACTTACAAAGTTCACATTAGGTAAAACCTGAAGGCTATATCAGAAATCAGTATTTAGGAACTGGGTTTGATATAACGTTCAGATGGGGGGAAATCACCCCTGGAAAAGCCAAATTTGGAAGATGCACACCAATTTACGAATGTCAACATGTGCTATCTGCCATCAGGGGGGATCAAGGGACGTGTTTTGGGGGAGCAAGCCCTTCCTCAACGCGTCTTTATAATTGAGGAAGGTGTTGCACCCCCAAAACGCGTCCATTGATCTTCCGTGATGGCAGATAGCACATGTTGGCACACTGTGTGCATCCTCCAAATTTGGCTTTTCAAAACATTGCAAAAAAATTTAAAAGATTGGACCACAATCCAAAAAGTGATTTTGTGGGGTTTTAAATTCGCCCCAAAACATCAATGATGTTATTATTTTTTTTAATAACATCATTGATTTTTTGCTGGATGTTTTGCAGTTCGGCATTACACCCCATGATCTCCCCGATCAGGATCTGGGCACTTTCTGATGTGAAACGTTCTCTATCCCTCACATCACGATCACCTAAAAAGAGAGAAAGAAAAAAAAAACAGGTCTCAAAAATCTGCCACAATCCATCTCTTTTACCTGAGCCTGTGGTTGCAGACACTCACCTGTTGTGGTGCCAATCTCCACCACATCTTCTTCTTCCTCCTGCTCAGCTTCGTTTGGGGGTATTTCACCTTCTTCCATAGGTGGGGGGTCTGTGGTCTCCTCGGATGAGGGGTGTCCTCCGAGTCTTTTCTCCCCTATGTAAAACAAAAATGGTATAATTAGCACACAGATATTTGATGGCAGAACTAGAAATAGGAAACATTGCTTGGAAGTGGGGTACAATTGTCTATTTTAGCCGAGTTCCAAGATGTATATTTTTTATTGCCCTTTGTCAAGCTGCAATACTTTACCTGTTTAGTACAAGCTTCACAGATGTAGCCCCCCCTATAGTATACATTGGAGCACCTGTGTGGCCCCCCTAATAAAAATGGTGTTCTGGGGTCCCACACTAGTGCTCCAGTGTCCAGATGTGAAAACAGCTGCTCAGTGTCCTCTCCTTACACACAATCTAGTTGGCATTTCATTCTAGTAACAAACCCATCTACACAAACAAATATTTGGCATCCAAGTAGGCCCAAAAAAAATGTGGGAAAATGCATATGGCCAAAACAATGGTGTTTTAGAGGCCGAAAGAAAAATGTTTGATACGAACGAATAATGGGCCCATGAACATTAAAGTTGCCCTTTTAAACGTTACAATTAATAAAAGCATATGGAGCAGAACGAACGCAATAAAGACAGAAAGAATAGGAACACAGCACAACTACTTACTTTTTTGCAGCACTCTCCGGATCTTTCGGTACTGCTCCGGCTCTCTTAACTTCAGGTCCGACCACCGCTTCCTGAGCTGATCTTTCGATCGTCGTACCCCGAAATTCCTGTGAAGGCTTTTGATCACTTTCGCCATGATCTTGGCCTTTCTGATGTTGGGGTTGGGGCAAGGCCCATACTTCCCGTCATAGTCGGACTTCCTCATGATGTCGACCATCTCCAACATCTCCCCAAAGGACATATTTGTGGCCTTAAAACATCTCCTTCTGGATCGGGACGTGTCCGGATCCGGGCTTTCCTCCTCCTCCTCGCTGCTATAATTAGCACACACCTGCTCTAACTCCGCCATCATGCTCTTCACCCACTGCGCTGAACGAAAAGGGGCGGGGAATAGACTAGAAAGAACATCAGGGGCGGGCGGAGTTACACGCATGCGCAGTGTGTATAAAGCGTAACACGCGTGTGTATTACGTACGATCTGTGAGCGGAGGAAGGAGCATTGGACGCGCCGATCGTAAGAACGAAGGTAAGAGACAAACTTGTGCCTATACTGCTTCTAGATTGGGGCCTATATTGTAACAAGATTAGGAGAGTTTTGTCTGACATTAGGCTTTGTCTTGTGTTGTGTCTTGCAGTTAACATGGATATGCTACTCAAAGATAATGGCTTCATGTCAGTATTCCTAGAGATGCTAAGGGAGCTGCCCTGTCTGTGGGAGATTAAACACCCCCATTTCAAGAACCAAGCAAAGAGGAAGGCAGCACTGGAGCAATTGTGTGAAATTGTGAAGCAGGTGATCCCCACGGCAGACATCACCTATTTAAAGATATTAATTGGTTGCCTGAGGAGCACATATCTAAGGGAGCGCAAGAAAGACCTGGCTTCACAGAGATCCGGAGCAGCAGATGACATCTATGTCCCCAGGATGTTGTACTACGACAGGCTGCACTTTCTGGCAGGCCAGACTGAACCCAGACCATCCCTCTCCAGTCTTCCTTCCACGCTTCCTTCCCCCCCCCCCCCGGCTGAGGCTTCTGACGCCCAACCTGGGCCTCCCAGGCCACATGTGGAGGAGTCCAGATTGAGCCAGGTATAACATTCCTCTAAATATTGCTGGTTGTCCAATCAATGATGTTAACTAGATGTTAGTTTGGAGTACTAATTTAGGATTGTGATTGATGAAGCAAAACATTACAACCATGTCCCTTTTTCATACACAGGGAAGTCTCAGCCAGGAGATGGCCGGGCCGAGCCGGCTGGCTGATCTGCAGGTCCCTCCACCCCCACTGAAAAGAGAAAGTGGCAGTAGGAGGAGTGCCCTAGAGGAGGCTGCTATAGGATTCTTTTGGAGGGCTACAGAGGTCCTGGGAGCACCCCACACCATGGAGGAGAACATTGCTGCCTTCATTGCATATAAAATGCAGAGGATGGAGGAGGGCCAACAAGTCATGTGTGAGGCCCTCATATTGGAGGCTCTTGAGAAAGGTATGAGGGTCCAAATGACACCTCAGACACACCTTTGTGATGGTCCTCCTCCTCCTCCTGCAGGTCCTCCTCCTCCTCCTCCCTCTCCTCCAGGTCCCCCCAGTCCTCCTCCAGGTCCTCCCAGTCCTCCTCCTCCTCCAGGTCCTACTCCTCCTCCTGCCACATCTCCAACTGCACAGCCACAGCCCGGAAGGAAGCGTGGAAGGAAGACCAGACAGTGATTGCCCTGGGTTCAGTCTGGTCGGCCAAAAGATGCAGCCTCTTGTGGTACCACAGCCTGGGGACACAGATGTCATCTGCTGCTATCCGGATCTCTGCGAATTCTGGACCAGACTGCCCTCCCTTACATATGGACTCCTCAGGCCACCAATTTTGATGTTGAAGAATTGATGTCTGCTGCGGGGGTCCCAGGCTTCGCTAATTTCTCCTGTTGATCCAGTGTTGCCTTCCTCTTTGTTTGGTTCTGAGCCCTTAATAAAGGATTTTTGTTTTGAATTATACTCTCCTATGTGTTTTACTTCAAAAAGGACAGTTTGTTTGTGAGGATTCAGGTACATTTCAAATATACAATGTGAAATGAACAAGGGACACCAACACCAAACAATCTCCTGGAGATTAAATAATACAAGATATCAATGGTGTTGGGGTAACTTGACACACAAAGCACACACAAAAATATTCTGGAGTAAAAATAAAAATAACATTGAACAAAGATCAGCCTTGGAAAAAATCTAAACATTAAATAAAAAAAAAGGCTGAAAATCCAAAAAAAAAAATAATATAAAACTGTCAGATGTGACAACTAATAACAATATATTCAGGGAATCCCACTAAAAAAACACAAATAAAACTTTGTGAGAAGTGTGTGTGAATATGAGCTGCAAAACTACTTAATTCTTGTCACATTATAAAGAAGAAGAGAGTGCGCTGTATTAAACCATTTTTAACATTGCAGCGTGACGAATGTGTTGTATCCATTGCGAACGCTAAGTTTACCAGAATGAGCTGTCCCGTCTCGGAATTTCTTCTGAGCATGAGTGGCACTTTGTGCGTCGGAACAGGCCACACACGGTCGGAATTGACGCAATCGGATTTTGTTGTTGGAAAATTTTATCTCCTGCTATCCAACTTTGTGTGTCGGAAAATCCGATGGAAAATGTCCGATGGAGCCCACACACGGTCGGAATTTCCGACAACACGCTCCGATCGGACATTTTCCATCGGAAAATCCGACCGTGTGTACGGGGCATTAGTGCGGTTGGTTCTCTTGGTAAAACTATTTTGTCTATATTGTATATTACAATAGTCTGGAACATAGTTGCATGCTTCCTTAGAACAGCTTGTGCTTTGCCACTTGTATACTCGTGTGCCATTATCTGTGCAGAGTATTTTATCCATTTTTTTTTCATTTGTTACTTACATGGGCAAAGTATTGTTCATGTTTATCTGGAGCATCTTCATCTACAGATAGAGCACAGAATACTGTGATTAGTCATCAATGATTGTGAATGAATGTGAGAAAAAAATAATATAGCATATAAAATTACCATAGAAGCCATGTTAGGACTTAAAGTTATAAAAAATTACCATTCATTTTCAATCTGCAGCTCTGTAATTTTCTGTAAAATTCAATTCAATACGGCAACCTGGAGGTTATCTGTACACAGTTGGTATATGGAATGCCCCCAAAAATTTAATTTCCTACTTGTGTGATTGGCTCACTGATTTTCTAAGAAGTCTACACTAAGATTACATTCAGATTTTAGGCACCCCCTGCAACAGAAATAGGTTTTGGAGAGATACTCTCCAAGATTTAATCAATTTTAAAATGATGCAGACACAGGAAATGCATCAGCTGATTATAATGAACCAAACCCTCCAATTCAAGATGAGTATGTGATCAGTCTGGTGAAACAAAGAGCAATTTTACTTTCACTCTACCTCTTTTAACCAACTAAATAAAGAGAGCACATATTTTATATATCAAAAAAGTTATAGAAGACAACATACACAGACCCTCATAAACACCTCTGGGATCCTACCAACATCACATGTTTTAGGGCTTCTGCCCTTCCTCAGTTTAATTGTAGTACCCAAATTATATACAGTTTAAGTGCCATAGCCCATGGCAAAAAAAGGTAAAATGTTTTTAATGTTTAGATCGTCCATTCAGGGCCGTCTTTAGCGCAGGGCAAACGGGGCAGCTGCCCAGGGCCCTGTCATTTCTTGGGGCCCAAAGCAGAGCTGCCCGTTAACCCTGCGTGCTGCCCGCAAATCGGCGCTGAATAATGTCAGCCGCGGCGGCTCGCACGGCGCCCACAGTGCCAGTGCCTTTTTTTTTTTTTTTAAATTTGAGGAGCGGGACGCGGGTGGGCGGGGCCTTGAGCTCCACTGATGCTCTGGCCCCGCCCCTTGCTATGTGTGCAGAGACAGTGCTGTGCACCAGTGATTGGACTCGGAGGAGCGGTGAAGCGGAGGAGGAGTGAGACAGGGCCCTGGGCAGCGCGGAGTGGAGAGTGCACTGAAGCCTGTGTGGAGCAGCAGTGTGGAGAATTTAGCAGAGCTTTCCACCGTTCACGACCAGGTAAGGTCTTTTCTCCTCCCCTGGCTCCCTCTCCCCCTATCCCCATGCCATGTCTTGTGTATGAAAGGAAAGTTAAAAAAAAATGAGCAGATCTGCAGTCCACTGTCCAGGCTGAGTGAGGCCTCAGAGGAGAGCACACACAGCATGATTTACAGGAACATGGCATACTGTATTTAGGCTGCTTTCACACTGAAAGCACATAGTTGCCAACATTGGGAAAAAAAAATTCGGGACACTTTTTTTGGCTGTAGGCGGAGTCAGCCTATAATTAGGGGGCGGGGCATGCGTTAGTAGGCGTGGCATATGAAAAAGGAAAAATGTGGCGCGCTTCGCGCGCCGCGCAAACAATGGGCGTGGTTTACGTGAAATGGTGGGCGTGGCTTACATGGGCGGGGCTAAAATGGGGTGTGGTTAGAGTCTGAGATGAATGAGGGATGCAGAGGGAAAGGGGGGTAGAGGGATGCAGAGGGAAAGGGGGGTAGAGGGATGGAGGGAAAGCAGACCCAGATCCTACACCATAATAGCAATGTGTATTCCAGAGTTTAACAATCAGCAGATAAAGATACTCCAAACACCTAGTGTTAGCACTTCAATCATCCCGGCACCATGGTTGTTATAATGTCAGGATGATTGAAGCGCATTATTACTATTATTACATTGTAATATAAATAATGAAATCATTCAACTCACCATAATGCAGAATCAGTGGGACCCCTGAGCGTGTCACCTGCCACGTCGCCTGCCACCAGATGCCATCAGGTTCCCCCAGCAGAGTCTGTCCTTACATAAGGTGCCCCCAGCAGAGGGGGGAGAAGGGGGTGCAGGTATGTTGGTGACACAGGGGGGGAGAGGGGGGTGCAGGTATGTTGGTGACACAGGGGGGAGAGGGGGGTGCAGGTATGTTGGTGACACAGGGGGGGAGAGGGGGGTGCAGGTATGGTGGTGACACAGGGGGGAGAGGGGGGTGCAGGTATGTTGGTGACACAGGGGGGGAGAGGGGGTGCAGGTATGGTGGTGACACAGGGGGGAGAGGGGGGTGCAGGTATGTTGGTGACACAGGGGGGGAGAGGGGGGTGCAGGTATGGTGGTGACACAGGGGGGAGAGGGGGGTGCAGGTATGGTGGTGACACAGGGGGGGGGAGAGGGGGGTGCAGGTATGTTGGTGACACAGGGGGGGAGAGGGGGGTGCAGGTATGGTGGTGACACAGGGGGGGGGGGAGAGGGGGGTGCAGGTATGGTGGTGACACAGGGGGGGAGAGGGGGGTGCAGGTATGTTGGTGACACAGGGGGGGAGAGGGGGGTGCAGGTATGGTGGTGACACAGGGGGGGAGAGGGGGGTGCAGGTATGGTGGTGACACAGGGGGGGAGAGGGGGGTGCAGGTATGTTGGTGACACAGGGGGGGAGAGGGGGGTGCAGGTATGGTGGTGACACAGGGGGGGAGAGGGGGGTGCAGGTATGTTGGTGACACAGGGGGAGGGGGGGAATCCGGTATGGTGGTGACACGGGGGGAGAGGGGGTGCAGGTATGGTGGTGACACAGGGGGGAGGGGGGAATCAGGTATGGTGGTGACACGGGGGGGAGAGGGGGGTGCAGGTATGTTGGTGACACAGGGGGGAGGGGGGAATCAGGTATGGTGGTGACACGGGGGGGAGAGGGGGGTGCAGGTATGTTGGTGACACAGGGGGGAGGGGGGAATCAGGTATGGTGGTGACACAGGGGGGAGAGGGGGGTGCAGGTATGTTGGTGACACAGGGGGGAGGGGGGGAATCAGGTATGGTGGTGACACGGGGGGGAGAGGGGGGGGCAGGTATGTTGGTGACACAGGGGGGAGGGGGGAATCAGGTATGGTGGTGACACGGGGGGGAGAGGGGGGTGCAGGTATGTTGGTGACACAGGGGGGGAGGGGGGAATCAGGTATGGTGGTGACACAGGGGGAGAGGGGGGTGCAGGTATGTTGGTGACACAGGGGGGAGGGGAGAATCAGGTATGGTGGTGACACAGGGGGTGAGGGGGGTGCAGGTATGTTGGTGACACAGGGGGGAGGGGGGGAATCAGGTATGGTGGTGACACAGGGGGGAGAGGGGGGGTGCAGGTATGTTGGTGACACAGGGGGGAGGGGGGAATCAGGTATGGTGGTGACACGGGGGGGAGAGGGGGGTGCAGGTATGTTGGTGACACAGGGGGGGAGGGGGGAATCAGGTATGGTGGTGACACAGGGGGTGAGGGGGGTGCAGGTATGTTGGTGACACAGGGGGGAGGGGGGAATCAGGTATGGTGGTGACACGGGGGGGAGAGGGGGGTGCAGGTATGTTGGTGACACAGGGGGGAGGGGGGAATCAGGTATGGTGGTGACACAGGGGGGAGAGGGGGGTGCAGGTATGTTGGTGACACAGGGGGGAGGGGGGAATCAGGTATGGTGGTGACACGGGGGGAGAGGGGGGTGCAGGTATGTTGGTGACACAGGGGGGAGGCGGGAATCAGGTATGGTGGTGACACGGGGGGGAGAGGGGGGTGCAGGTATGTTGGTGACACAGGGGGGAGGGGGGGAATCAGGTATGGTGGTGACACAGGGGGGAGAGGGGGGTGCAGGTATGTTGGTGACACAGGGGGGAGGGGGGAATCAGGTATGGTGGTGACACGGGGGAGAGGGGGGTGCAGGTATGAGGACACAGGGGGGAGGGGGGGAATCAGGTATGGTGGTGACACAGGGGGGAGAGGGGGGTGCAGGTATGTTGGTGACACAGGGGGGAGGGGGGAATCAGGTATGGTGGTGACACAGGGGGGAGAGGGGGGTGCAGGTATGTTGGTGACACAGGGGGGAGGGGGGAATCAGGTATGGTGGTGACACGGGGGGAGAGGGGGGTGCAGGTATGTTGGTGACACAGGGGGGAGGGGGGAATCAGGTATGGTGGTAACATGGGGGGCGGGGGGTGCAGGTATGGTGGTGACATGGTGTGCAAGAGGGGAGCCAGGACCATCAATGTCCCCAGCCAGCAGAGCCCCAGTCCATCCATGCGGGACCTCAGCCTTTGAGAAGTGTACTGCAGGGAAAGCTCCAAGCCTCCCATACACTGAGTACACCCCCTCCCCCTATCTCTCCTCTCCCCCACTACACTGACAGGCCACTACTCACAGTGTCAGACAACTCCTGAACAGCCAGATGAAAGCCTCCCCTCTTCCCTCCCGTCACTCCCACTATTCCCTGAGCTCCGTTGGACACACGGGGGGGGGGGGAGGGTGATGGCAGTGGAGGCTGATCACGTCTTCCTTGTGTGCAGTGTAGAGCAGGGAGGGGTTGCCAATCCCTCCAACCAATAGGCTTCAGTGTACAATAGAATTTTCTATTTGTACACTGAAGAGAGAAGCGGATTGGCTGCCCCTCTCCCCTGCACTGAACACAAGGGGAACTTTGTGACTGACTCGTGGAGGCAACGGCGGCCATTTTTGTGGAGCCGTTGCCGTTTTTTACAAAAACACTCACGATTTTCTCGGGACAAACCCCAAAAATTCGGGAAAACACCCGGGACAAAATTAAATCGGGACAAGGGTCCCAAAATCGGGATTGTCCCGGGAAAATCGGGACTGTTGGCAACTATGAAAGCACCCAGGCATTGGTGGTAAAACGCCACTATTTTTAGTGGCGATTTACCGTCGTTTTTGTGGCGCTTTTCGGCCTCTAGCGGGGCACTTTAAACCCCTGCTAGCGGCCGAAAAAGGGTTAAAAGAACTCACCGCTCCTAAAGCGCCCTTGCCCATTGAAATCAATGGGCAGCGCCGCTGAACCGCCGGCAAAGCGCTGCCGTAGCGGCGCTTTGCAGGTGGTTCAGCGGCGCTGCCCATTGATTTCAATGGGCAAGGGCGCTTTAGGAGCAGTGAGTTCGCCGCTCCTAATGCGCTCCAAAGAAGCCGCTGGCAGGACTTTTTCTGATGTCCTGCCAGGGCACCGTTCCAGTGTGAAAGCCCTCGGGGCTTTCACACTGGAGTAAATGGAGCCGCTGTTTCAGGGCACTTTGCAGGCACTATTTTTAACGCTATAGCGCCTGCAAAGCGCCTCAGTGTGAACTGCTTGATGGTCTTATTTTGGGCCTAGCTGGTTCACATGTATGTATTTTGGTGGCCCACATTTGCGCAGGCACAGTGCCCATTCATTTGAATGGACTGCCATGTCTGCGTTTCCTGCAAAAAAAAGGTGCATGCAGCATTTAATAGGCTGCACACACCTATGCACATCAAGCAATGAAATACAGCACTGTCTGTTCATTTTACTTTTGCACCATGTGACTTACCTGCTGTTCCTGCTCCAGCAAACTTGCTGCATTTTTAGATGTTTAGGCCACACTTTTAAAAACACAGTACGTTTGTGTGCGCAGGAACTGCAGGTAAGTCGCATGGTGCAAAAGCCGAATGAATTTCAAGGCCAATGCATTATTAAAATGCTGCATGCACCTTTTTTTTCTGCAGGAAACGCAGGCATGGCAGCCCATTCAAATGAATGGGCTGCTGTGGCTGCGCAAATGTGGGCCGCCAAAACACATACATTTGCCTATTACATCGTTTCTTAACTGGGGTTTCCCAGTTCTGCGCTGAGGTCCACGGCGATGTACCCCAATGTACTCTGATGTGCCCCATGTGCTTTGATGTGCCCCAATGTACACTGATGTGTCCTGATGTGCTATGTGCCCCATGCCCTGATGTGCCCCATGCCCTGATGTGCCCCATGCCCTGATGTGCTTTGTGCCCCATGCCCTGATGTGCTTTGTGCCCCATGCCCTGATGTGCTTTGTGCCCCATGCCCTGATGTGCTGTGCCCCAATGTTGTGTGCCCTGATGTACTGTGGCCTGTGCCCCGATGTCCTGTACCCTGATGTACTGTGCCCTGATGTACTGTGCCCTGATGTAGGGCTGGGAGATTTTCTTAAAAAAAAAAATCTTCCATTCTCTTAAAAAAAACTCGATTCACGATTCAAGTTTTTTTTTTTTTTGGGAACCGCGCCGGTCCCGAGGCGCTGCGGGCATGAGCTTTTAGGCGAGGCCGCAGCTTCGGCCTAGTCCGTGGCGTCAGGCCTCGTTTAATGGTTTGTTTTGGCTTTTTTGTGGACCGAAAGCTGATGAAAGGGTGGTTTTATCACCCATTTAGCACAGAAGCACATAGCTTCCAGATTTAGTGTAGTATATTATGTAACTCTGCTACCTGATTACCTATTCTCTAAATTGGAGTGGAGCATACGCACTTTGTTTTGAATGTTTGATTTTGGATTCTACGGGTTGTAAGTTTTAATACTGTTTGTTTAATTGCTATGTGTTGTTGTTAATTGTTCTATTATTTATGAATATTTATGTTTGTGTTACTAGACAACATGGCTCTTTGTTTTACACACAAAACATAATGTTGATTTGCACTTTATTACTGAAAGTTATTAAGATATATTAACATATAAGTGCTACTACAGTTGGTGAGTACGTACTGTTACAGATCGCGCTAAGAATACGTTTGTGGACCAGTTCTTTTATGTTTACATTATTAAAGTTTTTTTTTTTAAAGATAAATCTATGTGTGTGTCTGTTTTTTGAGATGTTGGGGTGAAGAGCAAAATTGAATTGGGGGGGGGCCCAAAAAAAATGTTTGCCCCGGGTCCAAACCATATTAAAGACGGCCCTGCGTCCATTGGTTAGATATGGTTTAATATTCATTTTCACTCAGATATCACTCAGCAGTTGCCACAAATGGAGGCAACACCCATTTACAGAAAAGTAGTATAAAGCCAGCTGGACCCAGACGTTGCCAACTGAACCGCAAAGAACAAATTCAGTAAATAATAGGCACATTTCTGACATAGCCAAGTTTTACTGATAAAGGTTGGTTACATGGGTAATCTTTGCTACAGTGATTATCACCTGTGATAGGCCTGCTATTAATAGTAATAGATATCTATTGCTACAAACAAACAACAATGGAGTGTAGCATGTAGTAATATGTGGCAATTGCTAGTGATTAGTAGTGGAATGATCACAAGCAATGATGCTATAACTAAACAAAAAACCTAGGCGGGGGGGGGATTTTTAAAGATTAATGTAGAGCATATATATGTATATAAATATATATATATATATATATATATATATATATATATATATATATACATAGTGATGTTTTTTGGACATTTTTAAAACACTTTACATTTCATTATTAACCACTTGCCGACCGCCGCGAACACATATACGTCCGCAGAATGGCACAGGCAGGCAGATGGTCATATCTGTACGTCCCTTTGAATTTGCTGCCTATCGGGCGCGTGCCCCGGGGTCCCGCAAACTCGATGTTCGCCAGTGGCCTGCAATTGTGGCGAGGAGAGGCAGAATTGGGAGATGCCTATGTAAACAAAGCATTTCCCTGTTCTGCCTAGCAACATGACATGGATCTACTGCTCCCTGTCATCAGGAACAGTGATCTCTGTCATGTTGTAGTGAGCCCACCCCCCCCACAGTTAGAATCACTCCCTAGGACACACTTAACCCCTTGATCGCCCCCTAGTGTTTAACCCCTTCCCTGCCAGTGTCATTTATACAGTAATCAGTGGCTATTTGTAGCTCTGATCGTTGTACAAATGACAATGGTCCCAAAATAGTGTCAAAAGTGTCCGATGTGTCCGCCATAATGTCGCAGTCCTGATAAAGATCACAGATCGCCGCCATTACTAAATCTATCCCCTATTTTGTAGACGCTATAACTTTTGCGCAAACCAATCAATATACACTTCTTGCGATTTTTTTTTACCAAAAATATGTAGAAGAATACATATCAGCCTAAACTGTGGAAGAAATTTGTTTTTTTATATATTTTTGGGGGGATGTGATCAAATACCACCAATAGAAGCTATATTTCTGGGAAAAAAAGGACATCAATTCTGTTTGGGTACAATGTTGCATGACTGCGCAATTGTCAGCTAAAGCGACGCAGTACAGAATCGCAAAAAATGCTTTGGTTAGGAAGGGGGTAAATCCTTCTGGGGCTGAAGTGGTTAAAGTATGCAAGGAATTGTGTATCCAAAATTAGATGGTCTTTTAATTTTTTATTTGTAGATCCGTTTGTCTAAATAAAACTATTCTGGAAGGCACTGCAGAACAGTCTTTATAGGTTCTGGAAATATTAGCAGCAACAATTTTATATTTGTCATTTGCCCTCATAAATTACAGGAAAAATTTTAATTTTCATGACACAAAGTATCAGGCATTCTTTATTGACTGTAACTCTTAGAGAGAGTATCTTCTGACCCCATCAAACCCCTTATATCTTACATTGGATACTAGGATTTATAGCTAATCATTACTGGACTACAATCTGCATTTCCTGCCTGCTGTGTGGGGTGAGGAATTGTCTTGGTGGTATGAAATTTGGCTACACTGGGCCCAAGGACTCCTATAAGCAAAGAAATTGATTGGTAATCACCAACAAAATATGTTGCAACCTTTTGCCCCTCATTATGTGAGTTATCCTTCTTTTCAGTTACATTTGTACATTAAAAAGATAAACCATGCTTTATTTTTATATCAGGGAATGAGTGTAATGATTTCTAAGCAAGAATTTAACACATCCTTCCAGAAACACTGCTACTCACCCAGAACATTAACATAGAGATTTATGGGGCATTTAACAACCAGTCGATCCACAGCAATAGACACAGGAGTGACAGGATCATAAGGAAAGCTCTTTCTTCCATTAACACCGGGGGCTTATAGTAAAATAAATGTGATCGTTTGCACATGACATATGGTGATCATTACTCCCTATAATGGTAAGTACAACTAATAGTATACAGATTCATGCTGTACTTGATTGGCAGGCTATAAGGAAAACAATGCCTTTCTTGAGTAGAATGTGCTTTGGTGATTTATAGATTGATTTTTTATAAGAATTATAGTGTGAATAACGAGATATAATTCTTTGACTTAAAGTGTTTCTAAAAAGCCTAAACATTTTTTACCTTAAAGTAGAAGTTCACCCTAATACTAATATCTCTAAATCTACTGGCATCCACAAGTTAAGACTAACCTATCTAGCCCTGTAAAGAAGAAATCTCTATACAAAAAAGAAGGAACATTTTCCCAAGGGTGGTGTTTTTAGGCAGCAAAGTGCAAGTATTGAATCAATGTTGTATAAAAAATAATGTATTTTATTGTACAAAAGGTTAACGAAGGTTAAAAAATGAGCTCCAGTAGAAATGCTTACAAAACTTTTAGAATCAGACACCCATTATACAGACATATTTCCATAGTAACATTAAACAAATATTGTTGACATCAGAAAATAAAACCTGACGTGTTTCAATCCATATATCGAGGGTCTTCTTCAGAGGTCAGTCTGTTGAGGGATATATAATAAAGGTACACATGTAAAGACTTAATTGCGCACAGTGAAAATAATGTACAGTGCATGCATGTGATATAGTTACCCAACAATGTGTGTCCAGCAACAAGAGGCCTCCTAAGTGGAGATCCTTTTTTTAAAAAAATGCCTATTCTCTCTCCCCAAGGGGTCTCAGAGCACCTCCACCAACACGGCCACCAACACCGGAGAAATAGTCCAACGATGTGGCTTATGAGAAGTCACACTAGAGGTCGCCCCCCATCAGGCCAGATAATCGGTCGGGGAGCAAGCCACACCTGTAGCGAAAACCCAAAAATATACTAAGAAATACACCCATAATATATATCAGAAAAATTATATCAAAAAGTATTTCTTCAAGTAGATAGTCAAATAAGAGGCACCAATCCCCATGCATACCATATATGCAGTTTGCGGCCTCAGAGTATTAGGTACATGCATATGTGAAAAGGAGTAGTAAGTGAATAGGGGAAATTCATTAGAAATAGTTGAAATAACCAATTAATTAAGTAATTTAAGTAGAGTACTGAGTTAAAGGGTCAGAATACTATACTTGTAACGCAAAAAAATCAGTGCTACCCCTGGTGAATCAATTAATTAAGTAGTCAAACAAATAGTGAAAAAAAAGTGAAAAATCGGTGGTGAATTAAACAAGAGAAATATATAGTAGGGTATATATAAAAACTAATTGGATAGTGTCTCCTTTTCTTTCTAAACAAAAAGGAAGGAAACAATGAAACACTGAAAAAATAAAACACTGAAAAAATAAACAAACTAGATTTTCGTGACACATAGACCAATAGTGCTGCAACCCAAAAAAAACGGAATATTCAGTTTTGACAAATGGTAGGAGCACTCAGGTGCGCTACTATTGTCAGAAAAAAATGTTGAAAACCCCTTTAAATTGGGTCTGCATATTTATAAACACAATAAAACAAAAAAGTGCTATACATAGGTAACAATGGATAAGAAGTGAAGTGCAGTCCGCTTGGAAGGAAAGAGTCCTACAGGCTTAATATACAATCCAGGATTTTTCAAAATTCAAACTGACATCTTCACTGCTTGGAGCATATAAACTTCTATCGATAAAGGAGTATAAAGGGGCCACTTACCAGACGTAGATGACCCCTATTACGGAGGTCTTGCAGGCTCAGATTAACAGATCCCGGCAGGAACAGCTGATCAGGTTCCCGGGTTCAGATATCCATCCACACTGAGGTTTGTACTGCCGCTTAAGATGACCCTGCAGCGCGCTTCCGAAGGCTTGAACAGCTGATCTGTTTAGACACAGGCTCTGGTCCTTCTTGCGCTTCTCACAGGCACTGTGGAATCTGGATGGTATAATTTGTCTCCGTGGGATCGCTCACAGGTTTACAGGAGAGATAGTAAAAAATAGAAGGTCCTCCATAGTGTAGTATATTAAAACAACACTTTAATAAAGATGCGTCACCACACATCAGCTGGCTGGTCTGATCGCACCGGAGCTGGTTGTAAACATGTATTGATTTTTTGCCAAACTCTTTCTGATGTCAGCCATTCATCGTTTTATTAAAGTGTTGTTTTAATATACTACACTATGGAGGACCTTCTATTTTTTACTATCTCTCCTGTAAACCTGTGAGCGATCCCACGGAGACAAATTATACCATCCAGATTCCATGGTGCCTGTGAGAGGCGCAAGGAGGACCGGAGCCTGTGTCTAAACAGATCAGCTGTTCATGCCTTCAGAAGCGCGCTGCAGGGTCATCTTAAGCAGCAGTACAAACCTCAGTGTGCATGGATATCTGAACACGGGAACCTGATCAGCTATTTCTGCCGGAATCTGTTAAACTGAGCCTGCAAGACCTCCGTAATAAGGGTTAACTACGTCTGGTAAGTGGCCCCTTTTTACTCCTTTATCGATAGAAGTTTATATGCTGCAAGCAGTGAAGATGTCAGTTTGAATTTTGAAAAATCCTGGATTATATATTAAGCCTGTAGGACTCTTTCCTTCCAAGTGGACTGCACTTCACGTCTTATCCATTGTTACCTATGTACAGCACTTTTTTGTTTTATTGTGTTTATAAATATGCACACCCAATTTAAAGGGGTTTTCAACATTTTTTTCTGACAATAGTAGCGCACCTGAGTGCTCTTATCAGAATAGTATACACCAGCTCGTTTGAAAAGAGTGATTTAAGGTTGGATAAAAGAGGACTGAGTGAGTAGGTGATTGTGAGTACTCAAAACTGTGAGAGTGAAAAAAGATACATGCGGTGTATACTAGCCTGCACATACTAGAAAACAAGTAAAAACCAAACATGCAAAAACAAGGAATGTGACTGAAAAAAAGAAGGAGTGCCCACAATAAAATCAGACATAGAGGTGACAAAATAGGCTTAAGTGTTTACCTCAAAAAAGTGTGAAAGCAAATATGAGGCTGCACCATATCGCCCTATATGATCAGACTGATTTGTGACCTAGCCCGGGATTGGCCGCAAGTTGTGTCAGGCTCAGTGGATGAGTATCCAATCCGAGTCGACAAGTCTGAAAATATATATATATATATATATACAAAAAAAAGAAATAGTGTTGTAAGGGGTTATATATAAGTACATAATAAGTATTATTAACCGATCATAGTTGTATAGGGCTGAAGTGGTGCAAAGGTATATTGCTGAAAAGTGTACTTACAGTGCAGGAGCTGCAGAGGTATCTGACCAACCGAATAGAGGAACTACAAGTCCAAGGTCTTTCACATGTATATGTACTTACTATGGGCGTGTATTAATTAAGGTGAATCCATCACAGGTGTGTGTCCCCCCCCAGAGCCGATCCGAGAGGTCATCATGGAGGGCATGGCCGCCATTCAGGCAGCCTCGTGTGGCTTCCCCGGCATTCGGGACGGGCCAACGGCCCCAAACTGACGTCATCCTCGTCGTAACTACGTGACGCACCCGTGCATGTGCAGTGACCGGGGATGTCCGAGGATGTTCCCGAATGCCGCCGGCAAGGAGGAAAGGTCCCCAATGTAGCAGCCGTGGCCAGCCCGGGTGCCTAGTTGGCAAAGGGGGGGAGGAGCCAACAGATGGAAAACGGCTCCCCCCCTAGTCATTTGCCTTTGCTTGGAGCATGAAAAGATAAGTATGTAAAGACTAATGGTCCATAACATGCGTGGGTATGTTCTCCCAAGCTAATATAATCATTTAGTTCTAATGTACATACACATGAGACAGCAGTACATGCAAGGAAAGACAATCGCATACTTTGGTAAATCTACAGAATTACAACCAAAATAAAAAAGAAAGGAAAACTATAAAGTAGAAAGATATATAAAAAATAGAACCGGGTAAAGCGGAACCAAAACATCCCAAGGGGGGGGGAGGCCACAATGACCGAAGGGTCTTTAATTTTAAAAGGAAGCCAGGAAGAGTTTAATGAGTTTTTCCAGAAACAAAGCCTTTTAAAAATGGGGCAAACAAGATGGCCTTGTTTAGTCCCGGGAACGAGGTGGCATTCAATTTGAATATCCACCTCTGTTCGTGTTGCAGCAAGGTTTTGTTCCAATCACCGCCTCGATCCGGTATATGAATCGGATCGAGTGCGGTGAAGGATACCTTGGGCATCTTATAGTTGTGCACTGCCACTACATGTCGCCCAAGTGGTAGATAGTGGTATGAATTTAGTACAGCTAGAACAGTAAAAGGTGATTGCTAATTGGACTTTTTACATTGGCATATTACAATATGCGTGGACTTAAATGAGTGAACAAATTTTCACACAAAAAATTATAAAGCAATCATTTTAATTAAGAAGAAAAATATAGTAGATGATTGCTATTTGGTTAACATTACTTGCAAGAATGATGGTAAAGGCCTATCCTCAAATATAAAAAAAACAGTTGTAAAATTACATTGCTAACATTTATGTAACCCAAACACTGAATATAATTGTTAACACAATATTGAAATTTAAAAAATTGGTTTTAATATTTTGCAACTGTCATTATAATTAGGTATGAGCTTACGATTCGGACACATGCCTGAACATTTACAAGTTTGGCCGGAGCCAAACATCATGTATAATAATAATATTTCTACCGCTTTTATACATGACAGTTTTCCACTGTCAGCAGTTGTCATGGATGTCAGGAAGTACAGGAACCGCTAAGATAAAAAAAATGGTGTCTGGGTTCCCCAGTATATTGTACTAGGCCCTTTTAAGGGGGAATTTACACAAAACCTAAAAAATGGTACAAGCCCCCCCAATTCTGTAACCAGACCCTTTGGGTATGCTATTTAAAGAAGTTTAGCAATTTTTAATGTTGCCCTTTATTCATGCTCCCAAATGGAATTTGTTGGTCCATGTTTCCCAGGTCAGTACCCTATCCCCATGCCATTTGCTTAACAACCCCTTGTCTATCAGCCTAGAAAATTGCCATTACTGATTTCTAAATTGTGCCCCCTATGACTTTACTGGGGTTCAGATTCAGCACCTGCACTTCAGTATACTTTGATAAACCCACTTTGAACCAAACCCAAAGACTGCTGCATTGCCCCATGCATGTAGATGCACTGACTGGGTTGCAAGCCTTTGTGTAGTCAGTATCCTGTTTTTCACTTGCTAGGAAGCCTCTATTTACTGTTCTGTCCTCACTACAAGCTGAATGGCACCCTGTGAAGTGGGTGCCATTCAGCTTTGCTTTGTACATTGATATAGACAAACAAGCAGGTATTTGTTTGGAGATAAAAATAAATATGAATCTAGCACAAAGTTTATTAAAAATTCCCTGCAATGTACATTGATCACCCAGAGCGGATCACTTTTTTCTTAACAAAAGTGGAGTTATTCTTTGAATGAAAAGAAAAGTGGAATTATTTATACACCCAAGCAGTCTTCAGTCTTGAGCCTGCCCTGTCCTCACGTACATGCATATACATACAATTATAGTATTAAAATGCTCACGTTGAGGGCACCTCAAATGGACACAGACAAACAAACAGCAATTTCCCAGAATAACAAAATGTAGGAATCTGCAACAAAGTTTGTTAAAATCTTTGCAATATACACTATGTAGTGCAGGCATTTTACTACCCAAGCTATCATGTTAATGATAAGTTGTTTCTTAAATAAGAGTTTGGCTCCCTCTAGTGTCCTTTGAATGCTATTGAGACTTTTGAACCAGTTCTGTGATTTAGAGTTACAAAGCATTGTGGGGGATGTAGTTTAATGAGGAAAGGACTCATGTGTTAACCTCATTCTACTAAACCCACAATGCCAAGCCACAGACCCACAAGGCAAAGTTACTGTGCTGCATGCTGGGAGCAGGAATAAAAAGGACAGCGCGGCCATTTTTTTGGTCTCTTGGGACACCATTCAATACCTGCCTGCAGTGAGGTCTGTGAGTATGACCGGGAGACTGTGGCCTATAAGGTGCGGAGCAGAATCGGCCTCTGAGGAGTTCCAGAGCACAGCCAGCTAGATCCGAGTGCGGATGGACCAGAGGACCCAAGACATCTAGAGTTTTCCTGCATTCCAGTCATCAGCCATCTGAAGGAGCAGTGCTGTGTGACGGCGCCGGCTTTGGATCAGACTGAGATCTTAGGAAAGCAGTTCGGGAGGAATCCTACAGTTTCCTGGGCCTGTTGTGGTGAGCGGGCACTTGCCCAGACTAATAGAATACACTGTTTGCTGGTGAGACTTGTAGTTCCACTGAGGTGGTTCTGCTTATTCCTAGGCTGTGCACAGCGGAACTTTGGGGTTTATTACAACCCATGCTGTAGAGATGGTACTGCATTACCATTACAGTTCACAAGGAAGAGTTAAAAGGAATACCAAAGGAATACCAAAGGAAAATACCAAACACCAAAGGAATAGTTCTCATTACACTCATCATTCTACAGTCTGTTTCTTTATGTTCTCTCATGTTGGATTACAAATAACTGCAGTTCAAAATCAAAGGGCTAGCTGAAGAATAAATCAAGATAAAACACTCTTATCACCCTCAGCAAGGCATCAGGGTGTCACTATACTCTCTGAACATTGAATTGCATCCTAGGGGGAGCCCTAGAGTATAGGATTCAATTTTATACTGCATTATCCTGTTTATGTGAATGTAATATGTTTGGGTTTGGGGTGTGCATTGAGGCTGCAGTGGAAAAATGCTTAATATAAGTGTTGTATTATATTGAGCATTTGTCCCACTGTGCATCTGTCTGCATATACCCTCCATGGTGATCATTGAATTCTCAGTTCATGTACACATTGACTGCGTTCTATTGTCATTCTTTATATTTGCGTTACTACAGTGTTTATTGTGCTAAACATCCTCTTAGTAAACTTCCTAAGTGGTTAATTGACCACTTATATGAAACTCTATTACTACAGCTGGTGAAGTGACGGATTCCTAGGTTACGGTAAATATACTGTGTAGTGTACCATTACTGTGTTTCTCTTTACCACTGGGTCTCACATTAATATTACCATACAGGTGTGCCATAGGGGTTGAGACTGTTCTTGGGGTTGATAGGCAGGGTACAGGATTATACATTCATCAGCAGCTCCTACGGGGTAGTGCTACACGTGGGGGCTCATCCGGGATCCTGTTACTCTACAATAAAACCCCCCCAGCACCCCTATTAATGCCAGGGTGGATCCTGCCACTGTGATTCAGTGGTGCAGGGCAGAGGGTGCCTGAACACAAGTGAGCGTGGCAATTGAGCTCCCAGGAGAGACTTGGGAGGAAGAGCAAGTCAGACAAGTGGTAAAGGCCCTGTCTCCAGACAGAAAGGCGTGGGTGATTGACGTCAATTCCGATCGTAAGACCTCCCGCACTCATGCATTGTTGGAGTGGAGAAAAGGGGTTCCAGAAAACTTCAAAGGCACAAGTGTGCAACTGGCTAACGAAACAACGTTTTGCCTAACACACCCAGATTGACCAGGTGAAAGCCCTACCAGCTCCAGACAATCAGAGTCAGCGGCCAGCAAAGTCCGTTTTCAGTCAACTCCGAACAAAAGTGGGTTAGAGTCCTTTACGAATAAGAAGAGAGACTATGCTGAAACACCCAGTACCCACAAGAAAGGTCCCCAACCAGGACAGCAATTAGCTGATTTGAAGCAACAGTATCACAATATACAAGCGAGGTTCCAGGAGACCTCGAGATTGATGGCGGAGCAGATCAGAGAGCTAAATACTAAGAGCAAGGACTTGAGTGACAGTCATCCAAAACAAGGGCCTGTTTCAGTCATGCAGAGACTTCCCCGTGGTAACCTGCCAGAGGTGACGATTAGGAAGGACTTTGAGATTGAAGGTCAGATGGTGAAAAGGAACAGAAAGACAAGTTGTCCTATACAATCCTTATGCACCAGATCGATGTGGGATTCCACAGAGGGTATCCTGAATCCGAGATTGTGGAAGTTGTAGTAAAAGCAATTAGCCCCAGCCTAAGTCTCCGAAGTATGCTGGAGATGAAGAATGACCTGACCCTAGTACAACTTAGGAGAATATTAAAAAGCCATTACAAGGAGGAAAATGCTCAGAGCTACTGAGTTGAAGGACCGCCTGTTGTTTGTCACACAAGGAGAGGGCTTGGATGAACACTTCGGGACTGAGCTGATCCAAAAGAAATTCTTATGGTCAGTGGCTACAGGACTGAGAAGTGATCACATCAAGTTCCAATTAAGGCAGTATTTGGAGGAACCCTCCATTCCAGATGAGGTGCTCATAGAGGAAACTAATGAAGCAGCCAACATGGAGATGGAAACGGAAAAGAAGCAAAAGAAAGTTCAGCCCAACAGCTCATTGAAGGGGGATGAATGTCAGCCCAATGTCTTCCCGTGTTTTCAAGAACCCAGTGTCCTCACGGTGACCACTGACCCAATAGCTTGGTCCCCACGTACCCAGCATTTGTCAAGGAGCAATTCTGAACTAGAAAAGCTGATGCTTCAGATGATGACCCTGGTGACCGCAAAACGAACTGTTCCACAGAGTGATGAAGTTTCTGTACCCAAGAAGCCATCAAGTTCTACGGTTGCTCGGGTGGAAAGGTCAGCAAACCAAGGGATCTGCTTCAACTGTGGAGGAGTTGGACATTATCGCCAAGTGTGCCCAAGCCTAGTGAAGTCCGAGACACAGCACCGAAGGCCGGCAGGAAACTTCAGAGGGCCCCGGTGAAGGAGTCAACTGGGTGCCCTGTTACATCAGCAAGCTCCAAAAAACCTAACAATACCAAGAAACTGCAGCACGATGCCAAGCCCCCACAGAAGGCCCCCATTGCTGCCTCTGAGCGACTCAGTGCCCCACTCCCTTTAACCCAGGCCACCCGGCATCGGAGAGTCAATGCATACCAGATTTCCAGAGCTCAGTCTAGGCTCCATCCGGATCAGAGCCTCCACAAGAGAGGAGTCAAGATACGGCCCAACCTATTACTTCTCACAAATTCCCTCCCAAGCTAGTGGGACCTTCTCCAGTTGTCTCCATCCAGGTAGAGGGAATCTATACCAAGGCCCTCTTAGATACTGGAGCTCAAGTGACTCTTCTTTACAGGGACTTCTACGACAAGCACCTCAAACACTTGCCACTACAGAAGTTAGAATATCTACCAATCAAGCTGGCCTTTGACCCCTCCATAGCTGGCAAGGCAGAGACCTTTGATAGGTTGCCGGTGGTCTGTCCTAATCCCCCAGGGGCTAGTAAAAGTTCCCTCATCATAGGGACTAATACTAATCTCGTGAGAAGGCTGCTAGCACCTCTTATACAAGAGCAGAACACTTTAACCCACAGTGTGCACCATATGTTTGGAACTAGCTTATCAGCGCCTAGTGCAGGAAGAGAAGGCCCCAGCTGAAGGAGTGGGAAAGATCTGGTGGTTGGACTGGAATGAGAAGGTGTTACAGCCCGGTGAGGTAGTTTGTTTGAGAGCATCTGTCAAGCTGAATTGGAAGCAACCAGGCCCTTTCATTGTCCTTGAAGCGGATGGTCAGAAGGAAGACAGGGGGTTGGAGATAATTCCAGAAGTAATCTCAACCAGGGCACTACAGAGAAGTCACGGGAGGCTCTCAGTCAGTGTTTGTAACACTACAGCCTCACCAGTGAAGATGCCAGCTAGGATGTTGGAAAGTAAACACAGCCACCCAAGTCTCACCCTGTGATTTGAGGGACGGAGAATAAGATGAAATCCCTGTGGAAGAGTTTTATCCAAAGAACACTCCTCTAACACCTGCCTGGATGGAAAGGGCCAAGACTCAGCTCTTAAGATGGCGAGCTGCATTCTCGAAGAGTGAGTTTAATGTTGGGCACACAAAAAGTGCCCAACACTGGATCCGTCTGGAGGAGGACAAGCCTTTCCGAGAAAGAGTCAGACAGATTCCTTTAGGGGACTTGGAAAACCTGCGAGAACAGCTGGCCGAGTTGAAGAGAGCAGGAGTTATCCGAGAGTCTCCGAGTCCATACGCTTCCCCAATAATGGTGGTCAGGAAGAAGAACGGGTTGTTGCGGTTGTGTATCAATTACAGGACATTCAACCAAAGGACCATTCCTGATCAATATATTACCCCCGGGATAGAATATCCCCTACAGAGTCTGTCAGGGGTGAAGTGGTTCAGCGTGCTGGATCTGAAGAGCGGATACTGTCAAACCCCAATGCACCTTGAAGATAGGGAGAAGACCGTTTTCATTACCCCAGTAGGATTTTTCTAATTTGACCGAATGCCTCAAGGCCTGTCTGGCGCCCCAGCCACCTTACAGAGATTGATGGAGAAGACTGTGGGTGACATGAACCTGATTGAAGTATTAGTAAACCTAGATGACATCATCATGTTTGGCAAGACCTTTGAGGAGCATGAAGAGCGCCTAGGGAAGGTCCTGAAGAGACTCCATGACGAAGGCCTAAAGCTCTCCATGGAAAAGTGCCAATTCTACCAACCTTCGGTCAATTACCTGGGTCATATCATGTCTGCCGAAGGAGTGGCTACAGACCCTCAGGAGCTGGAAGCTGTCACCTTGTGGCCGAGACCCACTAATGTGACCGAGCTTAGGTCATTTCTGGGATTCTGCTCGTATTACTGGAGACTTGTTGAGGGATTTGCTAAAATAGCTTGCCCACTCACTGAGCTATTGAAGAATGAGGAGGATGATGGTCCAGAGATTCAGTCAAGCCTGTAAAATCAGCAGGAGGGCCCAGGGAGCCCAAAGAGTCCATCCGAGAGTAGTGGACTACCCAAATGTGAAGAAGCTTTCAGGCAGTTGAAGTGGAGCCTTACAACTGCTCCAGTTTTGGCCTATGCAGATCCAGCCAAACCATACGAACTGCATGTAGATGCCAGCCAAGATGGGTTGGGCGGAGTGCTGTACCAGGAACATGATGGGCACTTAAGGCCTGTTGCTTATGTGAGTCTGAGTTTGGCACCCGCTGAGAGGAACTACCCCACCCACAAGCTCGAGTTCCTGGCCTTGAAGTGGGCCGTAGTGGACAAACTGAAGGACTACCTATATGGCGCAGAATTCATAATTAAGACAGACAACAACCCTCTCACATACCTACTCACTACTGCAAAGCTGGATGCCACGGGCCATAGATGGTTGGCCTCCCTATCAGGCTTTACCTTCATTCTGAAGTACCGGCTGGGGGTCAGGAACAAGGATGCAGATGCTTTGTCGAGAGGACCTCACTGTTCCCGGGACTCCCCAGAAGAATGGACCCAGCTAACCTCTGAAGGAGTGAAAGCCCTTTGTGAAGGGGCAGAACAGCAAGTAAGCGGTGGGGCCAGAGCTGAGGAGATTGGAGTGTCAGCTGCTGGGGTGCCTAGAAGCTATTGCAACATCACCCAAGTTGGGGATGAAGGTCTGCCAAAGCTTTCAAAAAAGGACCTGCATAGGGATCAGTTGGAAGACCCCCTCTGTAGTTTGGCATTGAATGCACTGGAGAGCCAAAGTCCCGACTTGCTTCTTACTGATTCACTAAAAGAAAACTGTTTACTACACCAAGAGTGGGATCAGTTGCAGTTGCAACAAGGGGTGGTCTACCGAAGGGGCCCCTCTGAAGATCCTGAAGAGAAATGGCAGTTGTTCTTACCAGAGAACATGGGGAGAAGGTGTTAATTACTTTACATGATCATCATGGCCATCTAGGGTCCGAGAGGACTTCCAACTGGTAAGAGACGTATTCTATTGGCCCTGCATGTGGACTGAAGTCAAGGGCTACTGCGATTCTTGCCTTACATGTATTCAAAGAAAGACTTTACCTCAAGGAGCCACCCCAATGGGCCACCTAGAGCGTCAGGACCATTGGTGTGCATTCACTTTGTGTGCTTGGAGTCTGACCTAAGTGGGCAGGGAAATATCCTGGTGATAACCGACCACTTCACCCGTTATGCCCAAGCATTTCCCACAAGAAATCAACAGGCATCCACAATGGCTAAGATTTTAGTAGAAAAGTTCTTTGTCCATTATGACCTGCCCCAGTGCATCCACTCAGACCGAGGGAGAGACTTTGAGAGCAGTCTTATTAAGAGATTCTTGGATTTGTTGGGCATCAGGAAATCTATGACTACTCCCTACCATCCTCAAGGAGACCCCCAACCAGAGAGATTCAATCAAACTCTCTTGAACATGCTGGGAACTCTAACCTCTGAGCAAAAGCAACACTGGAGCAAGCACATAGCGGCCATAGTGCACGCTTACAACAGTACTACAAGTGATGCCACAGGATACTCTCCATATCGCCTGATGTTTGGATGGGAGCCCGGCTACCAGTAGATCTGGCTTTTGGCGTATCCTCGGACCATACCTCAGAAACTTCCCACAGAGGGTATGTGTACCGACTGCAGAGAAGCCTGAAAACTGCCTATGATAAGGCCCAAGTTGTTTCAGATGTCCGAAGACAGAAGAACTAAAGAAATTTTGATCTCAGGATGCGAGTACAAGACTTACAACCAGGAGACAGAGTGTTGTTAAGGAATCTAGGTATACCTGGGAAACACAAATTGGCTGATCGTTGGAAGTCACAGCCCTATGTTATATGCAAACAACACCCAGGACTGCCAGTGTACCAGATTCAGCCAGAAGGTTGCACAGGGCCTTTAAAGACTTGGCATCATAATCACCTTTTGCCTCTATCAGCGCAGTCCATGTAACTCCCCAGCAAGATTCATCATCCACATCCACCACTTCTCAAAGACCTCGACCAGTGACTAGGTCTCAATCTAGGTCTCTTACTGCAAATGATAAGGGTAACGAAGAAAAAGAAGAGATAGAATAGACTAATTTGGTGGAGGACAACCCCATCTCACACCCTGGCACATCTATACAGGACACCACGGTGTCAGTAGCAGGTGTACAGAACAGTCTCCCTTCATGTGATAATTGGTGGGAGGCTCCTCTGTCAGTTCTGTGTCATCAATTGATTGTAACAGCATATAATAGGTCACAAATTTTGACTATCATTAGGGACCAAAGACTTAAAGTGGGGGGAGTATGTAGTGCAGGGGTTTTACTACCCAAGCTATCATGTTAATGATAAGTTGTTTCTTAAATAAGAGTTTGGCTCCCTCTTGTGTATTGTATGCTATTGAGACTTTTGAACCAGTTCTGTGAATTAGAGTTACAAAGCATTGTGGGGGATGTAGTTTAATGATGAAAGGACTCATGTGTTAACTTCATTCTTGGAACTACTAACCCCACAATGCCAAGCCATAGACCCACAAGGCAAAGTTACTGCGCTGCATGCTGGGAGCAGGAATAAAAAGGACAGCATGGCCATTTTTCCAGTCTCTTGGGACGCCATTTAATACCTTCCTGCAGTGAGGTCTGTGAGTGTGACAGGGAGACTGCGGCCTGTAAGGTGCGGAGCAGAATCGAGTGCGGATGGACCAGAGGACCCAAGACATATGGAGTTTTCCTGCATTCCAGTCATCAGCCATCTGAAGGAGCAGTGCTGTGTGACGGCACCAGCTTTGGATCAGACTGAGATCTTAGGAGAAGAGTTCAGAAGGAATTCAACAGTACCTGAGCCTGTTGTGGTGAGCGGGCACTTGCCCAGACCAATAGAATACACTGTTTGCTGGTGAGACTTGTAGTTCCACGGAGGTGGTTCTGCTTATTCATAAGCTGTGCACAGCTGAACTCTGGGGTTTATTACAACCCATGCTGTAGAGGTGGTACTGTATTACCATTACAGTTCACAAGGAAGAGTTAAAGGAGTGTTGTCTGTTTATCACCACCAAAGGAATAGTTCTCAATACACTCATCATTCTACAGTCTGTTTCTTTATGTTCTCTCATGTTGGATTACAAATAACTGCAGTTCAAAATCAAAGGGCTAGCTGAAGAATAAATCAAGATAAAGCACTCTTATCACCCTCAGCAAGGCATCAGGGGGTCACTATACTCTCTGAACATTGAATTGCAGCCTAGGAGGAGCCCTAGATTATAGATTCAATATTATACTGCATTATCCTGTTTATATGAATTTAATATATTTGGGTTTGGGGTGTGCATTGAGGCTGCAGTAGGAAAATGCATAATATAAATGTTGTATGATATTGAGCATTTGTCCCACTGTGCATCTGTCTGCATATACCCTCCATGGTGATCACTGAATTCTCAGTTCATGTACACATTGACTGCGTTCTATTGTCATTCTTTATATCTGAGTTACTACAGTGTTTATTGTGCTAAACATCCTCTTAGTAAACTTCCTAAGTGGTTAATTGACAACTTGTGTGAGACTCCATCTATTACTACAGCTGGTGAAGTGATGGGTTCCAAGGTTACGGTAAATATACTGTGTAGTGTACCATTACTGTGTTTCTCTTTACCACTGGGTCTCACATTAATATTACAATACAGGTGTGCCACAGGGGTTGAGACTGTTCTTGGGGTTGATAGACAGGGTACAGGATTATACATTCATCAGCAGCTCCTACAGGGGTAGTGCTACAACTATATTACCAAAACTATTGGGACGCCTGCCTTTACATAAACACATGAACTTTAATGGCATCCCAGTCCTAGTCCGTAGGGTTCAATATTGAGTTGGCCCACCCTTTGCAGCTATAAAAGCTTCAACTCTTTTGGGAAAGGCTGTCCACAAGGTTTAGGAGTGTGTCTATGGGAATGTTTGACCATTCTTCTAGAAGCGCATTTGTGAGATCAGGCATGGCTCTCAGCCTCCACTCTAATTCATCCCAAAGGTGTTCTATCAGGTTGAGATCAGGACCTTGCTTTGTGTACTGTTCAAAATAATTTGGTGGAGGGGAGATCATGGCGTGGGCGTGGCCCCTTAGTTCCAGTGAAGAGAACTATTAAGGTGTCAGCATACCAAGACATTTTGGACAATTTCATGCTCCCAACTCTATGGGAACAGTTTGGGGATGGCCCCTTCCTGTTCCAACATGACCGTGCACCAGTACACAAACAAGGTCCATAAAGACATGGATGAGTGAGTTTGGGGTGGAGGAATTTGACTGGCCTGCACATGTTCTGACCTCAACCTGACAGAACATCTTTGGGATGAATTAGAGCGGAGACTGTGAGCCAGGCCTTGTCATCCACATCAGTGCCTAACCTGACAAATGCACTTCTGGAAAAATGGTCAAACATTCCCATAGACACACTCCTAAACTTTGTGGATAGCTTTCCTCAATATTGAACCCTACGGCCTAAGACTGGGGTGCCATTAAAGTTCATATGAAGGCAGGCATCCCAATACTTTTGTTAATATAGTGTACATAGATCATCCAGAGGAGAATGTGTTTTTTTTTCCTTAACAAAGGTGGAGTTACTCTTTAACGTTATCTTATTTGAGTATACATGCCATCAATATTTTCTGCATATATTTTTCTTTCTAATATCTTTGTGAAGCTAGGCCACTTCCTTATACAGAAAATAGTATATAGTGCAGCGCAACCAGCGACAAATTAACAAATACTAAAGTGAATGTGTGTAAATATAAAACAATGTATCATTAAATCCTCAAAAGCAAAAAATAGCTACACACAAAATGAAATAACAGTGAAATTCAGTCTAAGCAAAACAAACAAGTTACCGGTATATCTGAGCAATTCAATGTGCTACAAATCAGATAAACCAAAGAAACAAAAAGGGAAAAGCAAAAATTCTGTGAGCCTCAAACAAGTGATAGTCCAGTAGTTCATGGGTTAGTAATCAAAGAATGCTGTGATCCTCCAACTCTGTGATCAATAATACAGCAGTGTTCATAAATATCCTCCACCAATATTTGGATGGTCACTCACCTTATACTTATACCCCTGTTTTACCAGAGGGTCCAAGTAAACAGTTCACAAGTGGACATGAATTCAGGTAAATGCTTTTGCTCCACTCCTGCACCTCCTTTCGGTGCTGCATAGTCTCATCCAGGAGTATATGGAAATAAACTAAGGAGATCTAGTGCACTCTGTGACGGTTTTAATAGCGATATAAAAAAGACCGCTAGTTATATACAAAAGATATATCGATGACATCTTTATACTGTGGGATGGAGAAGAAAGTAAGTTAATTGAGTTCCTCGAACAACTGAACAATAACGATAGAAATATTGTACTTACCTGGGATGTTAGTCCAGAGAAAATTAATTTCCTGGATCTGGAGATTTCATTAGACAACTCCACATTTAGCACTAAGACGAACTTTAAGGGAGTTGATAGGAACAGTTACCTCCCAATAGAAAGCTGTCACCACGAAAACTGGATTTTTAATATTCCAAAAGGTCAATTGATGCGGATAAAGAGAAATTGTACCAAAATAGAAACATATTTTGAACAAGCCGAAAAGATGGGCGAGAGGTTTATTTCAAAGGGTTATGATCGCCAATTTATTAGGACTAAGATCGCTGAAGTCTCTAAATTTGATCAGAATGAACTGATTAAAGAAAAGACTACACAAAAAAATCCAGTTGAAGGAATACCATTTATCCTAGATTTCAATGTGCCATACAAGAAAATTGAAAGGATAATCAAACGCCACTGGCATATCTTACTGGCAGATAGACAACTACAAGAAATTCTTCCTAAGGACCCGAAGTTTATATATAAAAAGGTACCCACGATTAGGGATTTAGTAGTGAAAAATGTTGTGGATCCACCCAAGAAACTGTTTTCTTTTTTTACTGGTAATGGATTTTTTACGTGTAAAAGATGCTTTGCCTGCTTGAGGACCAAACGCCCAAACGAAAAAGTGTTTCATTTCACTTCAACTAGCACAGGAGAGAGCCACGAGATTGAAGATTTTATTTGTTGTAATACTGAAGGGGCAGTATACGCACTTGAATGTAGCTGTGGCCTTCAGTATGTAGGCCGCACGAAAAGACCCCTGAGAGTACGCATTAAGGAACATGTCAACAATATTCTCAACGGCTATGACAAACACTGTGTGTCTAAACATTTTTTGACTTGCCACAATAAAGATCCCACCCACCTCAGTTTTTGGGGCATCACTCCATATATTAAGCATTGGTGGGGGGGGGGGGTCAGAGGGTGAGAACCCTAAGTATATTGGAATCCAAATGGATCTTCACCCTGGATACTTTCTGGCCCCGTGGCCTAAATATTGAATTTGACCTCAACTGCTTCCTGAGTGATTTTTAATTTTATCTTTTAGAATTCAATTTTTACCGTTCGTCCTTTAAATAACTGCCTGGGAATATATATTGTTTTATATATTTTTATATTTTTTTATTTAGTCTCTTACTCTTGTTGCCTATTGTGAAATTGTCTGTTTACATCCCTATGTTGGGACCTTTGATGTAGACTGAAGATGTGTTGTCCATTCATATTTAGATCAAGAATACTGTGGGATGGATTAAGGGGTGTGTATATATGTCCATATTGGACCATATTATCCATACCTGTTGCAGTTTGATTTTTTACTCTTGGTAATAGAAATATGCATAATAGCAGTCTCTTACCTCATAGCTATTTTTAGTTTTATTTTTACTTCTATTTTTATCTAATTTTGCATTATCCGCTATATTATATTTATCTATACTCTCCGGAGTGAGGTTTTTACTTTTGGCAACTAAATATAGGTTGTTTATTCGTTATTTATGAATATTGTTTTAGGTGTATATATGCAGGCCGATTATTTATGTTTTATACAAGCTTGCTACCAGTATTGCTGCCTCTCTCTTCCCAATTTTTTAGATATACATTTTACACACTTTTATACGTCCTTATTATTTTACATGTTAAGCTTAGTGTAGATCCATTTAGGGTCTATTTTTTCGGCGTTCCCCTTTTCTCAATTTATTAGCAATTGTATGTATGCTATCTATTTACCTCATCCAATTCTAATCCTCATCCGTTTTTCTTCCCTGCTTAAATTTTAGTCCTAGAGGCTCTAAGTTTGATATACTAGCATCCGTCCTTCTCTGCTGACAGTGTGAGAGGCTTGAACCGGTCCAATGTTGCCTATTGGCCCTGTAAGTCAGCTGATGCTATATACTGGCGCACATTACATGTATTGGTCGCGTCGTGCGGCCTCTAGAAAAATGGCCACCGCAATACATTATACCGGACTTCGGGAAAATGGCTGCCCATTGCTGGCCATTATTAGACTACTTAAGGACACTTCTCTAGCCTGTATGCATCCCCTGATGAAGTCACGTGTGGTGTGACGTCACGCGTAGGGATGGGACAGGCTGCAGACACTGATAGAGGCTTACGAGCTCGCCGCTCGTTGGATTAAATTGCTGTTCATTCATTTTTAATGTGAGTACCTTAATTTCTTAAATAAAAGTTACTATTTTACCAAACGGAAATACATACATATACATATATACATATACAAATACATATATATCTTATATACCTCCCTGCACTACATCTGAGGGAACCATATCCCGGATCTAGGACTGTGAGGGATGTGCTGGAGCCCATAGATGGACACCCTTAAAGACTTTTCTGGTCATATGCTTTTGCCCTATTACCCTAAGGTAAGGGGCCATTACCCACTTGTGTGTATGCACACGAAGATGCACTTGATGTTATCCACTCTGAGCACCTTAATTGCAACGATTGCATGCTAGGACGTTGCTGTCAAATATTTTATTTATACAAGGACTTTTTTGGTGAAGCACTCTGTATTTTATGTTTGGGACATTTATGTTGAATATATTCGGATGGACTTTTGCACATTTGTCACTTTATGCGATTCATTCGATATCCATGCTGTATTGATTTGAATACACTATTGCACACTGTCACTTTTTGAGCTGGTTTTGCACATAGTGTAAATTACTTTTCTATATATTTACCTGCACTTTATTAAGAATTTTTTTTTTCTCACTGACTGTGAGTTAACTAAATGCTACGGTGGTTAGTTTTTAAAGCGGGGTCCACCTATCTATCGTTTGTTTTTTTTGGAGTTAATTCACAAACTTTTCTTCTCATGATTATCTACTCACATGTTCTGTGTAATAAGCCTGCCTGTGTCCGATTTCGTTGTAAAGAATAACTTATAAAATTCACTGAAGGCGGTTTCCATCTTCATTGTGGGCATTTGAAGCCCACAAGCATGTATTTCCTGGATGCGGTGAATGCTGTGCTCCCAGCATTCACCGAGATGTTGTGATGACGCTGTTTTACAATGCATGCTGGGAAGCCTGAGACTAGCTCCCAGGGGACTGTGGGAAGTCTGGGAGAGGCTAGAAACACGCCTACTCCCATGGGAGGAAAACCAGGAAGTGCTAAGAAGATTAGAAAAAAAAAAAGGTAATTACGGCGATTTAAATTTTTTTACACAGCATGTCAGCATCTAGGCAAGGAAGAGAATGCATAGAGATAATGTTCAAAATTTGGGTGGAACCCCGCTTTAAATATGTGTTTCCTATGAACATGTTTCCACGTTTATGATATATGTTTCTATTATCTATTTTTTGGCTAGTGTCACGAACCACTTATATTGAGCTTATTTCTTGGTGATGTAAGATTTGATCATAAGTCCTTTCCATTCATTTTTATGCCATATGGTTTTAGTCCTACACTTAGGATTAGCGCAGCACCACCCATTTACATAGATATAAAAAAGGTAGCACACTCACATTAAAGGCACTGAACCGTGACAGCGTGTCAGACAGATAGCATATTCCCAATATGTTTCAGCAGGGATAGCGATGACTGTGGTTTGGTGACTGAGGGTTTGGCTCCTATTTACAGACGCGTGTCATCCTGGGTATGGACTTCATCAAACTTAAGCCTCATACACACGATGCGATTGTTGGCAGGGGATTGTCTGTTGACAGACTGTTGGCCTAAAATCTAACCGTTAGTATGCTCCTTTTGACAATTGTTGTCCAATTTTCGGCCAACAAATGTTGGATGGCAGGCTAGTAAATTTTCGGTGGACAACAGTATGTTGTCTGATTTTCGAATGGTCAGTACACAAGTCCATCACACAAAAGTTGAAAGTACAAACACACATGATCGGAAGTAAGGAACGAGTCGGAAGCGACCAGTCTTGTAAACTAGCATTCGTAACGGAGAAATAACATTCATGACACGGCAAATTATGAAATCTTGTAATGCAGCGCACATTCTCTTCTTCTTTAATGGGATAATAATGAATCTACTTTGCTGGTGATTCTGATGGAGTTATGGCAAATGTATTTTAAAAGGCTTTTGTTTTCTAGTGATATCAAGAATATTATTATTATGCTTGTTGTTTTTACTTTTGGGCAAGTTACCACAACACCATTATCCCGTAGTTTTTAAGATCAAAGATACAACTATGTTGGTGTCCCTTGTTAATTTTACATTTTTTTAAATGTAACTGCCAACTCCCAAACTGTCATTTGAAGTAAAACACATAGCCAAGTATTATTTTATACAATTTTTTATTGTGCAGCAAAAAAATTAAACAAATTAAATTAGAGATGCTATATGCCATCCAAATACAAATAACTAAAATCAAAAAGTGCATTCTATGAATACAAAAATATAGAAAATATAACAAATAAAATCATTATTTAAAAAAAAGAAAGAAAAATAGAAATTAGTAAGTGGGAAAGGGGTGAAAATGCACAGTCCAGCGGCCTTGTTGGGGGCTTGTGGCTAGTATTGCCACTGACCGCCATGCTGCTGTGGTGGGTGGGGTGGTTGTGGTGTGTGGGTTGGCTGTGGAGGTGGTGGATGTGGGGCTACAAAATCACACAGGTGTGTTTTCTGAAATTTGGCCCCTCACCCCCTTGTTGAGGAGCTGCAGGATGAGGTCCTCACACCTGCTCCTTTGCTCACCGACCATCTGCCTTAATTTATTGTCAGTCACCACGGCAAATCCCTCAGCCTCATCTGGGTCTGTACGGAGCGCAGTAGTGGCCTGGCTGAGGAAGGAAGCTGTGGCCTCCTCCAGATTCCTGCTCTTCCTGGCCCTTTTAGCAGCAGGAGGGCGTAGGGGAGGGATCTGCGACTCCGTCTGGCTGTTGGCCTCTGTCTCCTCCAGACTGACACTTTCCTGTGTATGAAAATGGGACATCATTAGAATCTTTTTTTAGGGTTTGGTCATCAATCACACCCAATTTTGATCTCCTCACTGTTGCACATTGAATGTGGAGAAACAGAAAAGACTATAATTCTCACCCCAGCATTTTTCATTCTTGTTCAAATAATTTTTGGTCACTAGAGTCTATTGATATGGAAACCACTTTGTTAAGGCAGAAGTATTTTACCAATAACATCTAGTTATCATCATTGTATTTTTGTATTTTTGTTTTCCTGTGCATCAGGACCTGTGCGGAACTCAGGAGCTGTGGCCTCAGTTGATGTTGAAGGGAGTGTAGACAGAGATGGCCTGGGTTCTGTCTGGTCAGTCAAAAACCATAGGCTGTTGTAATACCGCAGCCTGGGAACATATAGGTCATCCTCTGCTGCTCCTGACCTCTTAGATTCTAGGACCTTGTTCAGCTCCCTTTTAAATGTACTCCTCAGGTTAGCAATTTTTTGCTTGACATAGTTGATGTCTGCCCTGGGGTACACTGGTTTGACCAACTCCACCATTTTCTCCAAAGCTGCCTTCCTCAAGCTTTTTTATTGGAGTAGTCTCTACTCTTGACCTTCCTGAGACAGGGCAGCTCCCAGTACAGGTCGATGAATTGGGGTAGAAAATCAGGGGAAGTAAATGTATCCGTCATGATAAATGATATGATGCCTGATAGACAGAACACAAGACAAACCATAATGTCTGACTTAACCCATAAGCTGGTCCCAATATAGGCCTCAATCTAAGCAGTATAAGCCACTACCCACCTATGCCCCAATTTCCAATTGTACCTTCGTTTTATGCCTCCTTTCTTGCGTTGGCGATTGCTCATCCTCCACTAGTTCCTACGGCCATTCCATCGACTGTGGTTGGCTTTATATACACTGCGCACGCATCAAACTCCACTCTCAGTGCCGCATGACGCTGGGGAACATTCGGGAGGGACAACATGGCGGATTTGGCTGATTACAGCCAGCTCCGTGGTGGTGGAGCCATTTTGCATAGCAAATTTTTGAAGGAACGATCAAAGGACCAAATCCAAAAACGATGGTCTGATCTCAAACACCGTGAACAAGACCAGATGGAGTACATACATCAGATCATAAAAAAAAGAAAGCAATATTTGGATATAAACAATATGTATATGTGTACATTAGCTGTCTGTATATGTTCTTTATCCAAGTAGCTCTAGAGAATTATATATAAGCTTTTTTAAAATCTTTGTCTGATTTGGTATTCCAAAGATGAATGGAAATATAAAGCATATATGAAGATTATTATTTGGTCATGTTTTTGGACATTTTTTAAATTTTGTAACTTTTTTTTTCTGTCTTTCAACAGGGAGGCACCAAAAAAGAAGGCTCCAGCCAAGCCACCACAAGGGACGAAGGGAGGGTACCCTCGCTTGGGCCCCAACAGGGGAGGCAACAAGGCCATTTTCCCCAAAAAAACGTAAGTGCTAACTTCAAACAAACTCATTTAGCCACCGACAGGGGTGTTTCTAGGTGGGCCAAAGGCCATGGGCTTAGGGCAGAACTTAAGGGGTAAAGAACACTTTCTGGTTGCTGCCTGGCTTATCAGTGCCCATAAATGCAGCCTTGCCAGTGTATACATGGGTAGAGGAGAGACCTCGGTGACACAGAATCACACCTGCTAGGATGGTCATCATATATCCCGTATTCCATAAGAGACAAGAGGGGTGGGGGGCAACTGCAGGACTTTTTCAATGTTGGCACTTGTCAAGTGTTTGACCTCTATAAAATGACATCACCTTCCCTTTTCTATGCATTTTTCACAGAACAAAAACCAGAGTGCAGCATGGTGGAGTCCACTAGTCAGGAGCAAACATTGACATCAGACCAAGTGCAAGGTTGGTCAACTAATGTAGCAAAATGGATGCTAGAAACAGATGGGACTTGGGGTGGCTTAATGAATGGTGTATTGTTTCTTCTTAGACGAACATGAGTGTGGTGAGCTCACCCAGGAAATGTGTTTGGAGCCATGGGATCTGACTCCTGGACCCAGCACAGACATTGCCACTGTGGACGTCAAATCCCCTGACGTGAGTCACACTGAGTGCCAAAGTGACCCAGAAGAGGAAGAAAGTATTCGGGAGCCTATTGTTTGCGCAAGTAAGTATTCTTGGAATCTTGCTTCAAATGTGTATACACGTTGAGTGTTTAGATGTCCAAACCAAACACCTACTCCACACATTAGCAAAGTATGTAGTGCCTTAACATTAGCATGAATAAGGATGAGGTGGAAGGAGCTGGCAGTGTTGCTAGATACCCAAGTTTTGGAGACACAGGCACCAGGGCCAAGATTACAGAGTAGTTGCAGTGCTTACATTTCTAGTACTGTAGGTGTCTGAAGGGCAAGCAGGTTGCAAGCAACAATAGACTGGGTAAGTAAGTATTTGCAGAATTTGACTAGTAACTTGACCATAATTTACTATGTAGGGTCTCAGCCACTTGACTATCGTTCCCTTAATACTTTTTACTCTTCTTACTAGGTCATGATCTTCCACAATGCACTATTGGCAGAATAGGTGCAGATATGTTGAATTGTTTGAAGGAACTGGAGAAAATCAAGTAGGCTGCCACTGCTTTACAGCGAAGAATAGGAGATTTTGTGGACATGCTTGCCAAATTTTAATTTCCTTTTGAAGTTTATTGCTCCACTAGTTGGCTCCTGTTTGCCCTTTTACTAATTACCATGTTTTTATGACTTTGAAATGTGAAAGTTTAGGGGCAGAACTCAGTGTTTCTCCACTCCACACCTCTAGGTGCACCACCAGGTCCTGTTTTCTATATTTTTTCAGTCTAAAAACGACAGTGTGAAATACTAACAGTGAAAATGACAACATCACCTGTGCCAAATTCAATAAGTCTCGAAAACATGACTTGGGTTTGCATCTTGAGGAGAAGAGTTGGGAAACACTGCCCTAACTAATGTGAATTGTAATGTTTATGTGTTTTTTAGAATCCAAAACCCAAAATGGGAAGGTGCCCCCGAAAAGGGCCTTAACATTCTTATTTACCCCATGATCCAATGCCTAAAATGTGTGTAGTTCCATACATCTATTTTGCCAAAACCCCAAAACACACAACATGTGCTATCTCTCATCACAGGGTATCAATGGATGCGTTTCCTGGGTAGCTCAGAGGAAGGGGCTGCACCCCCGAAACGCATCCATTAATACACCGTGATGGGAGATAGCACTTGTTGACACACTGTGTGTTTTGTGTGTTTCGAAAAATAGATGTTTGTAACTACACACATTTTAGGCATGGGATCATAAGGGACATGTAATTGTTATGCTTCTACATGTATGTGGCTTCAAATTTTGGCTTTTAGAGAGGTGAGATCACCAACATCCACACAGTCTTGGGATACTAATGTCTCGTTTGGCCTTCACTTTACCAGACTCAAACTTTGTAAGTTTCTGAGTTTGGGATGTGTATCTAATGTTTTAGAACATGCCTGTTTAGCACCAAAGAAGGAGAAATTATGCAAAACATACATGTTATACACCGAGATGTTGGTTGCGTTTCGTGGGTAGCTCAGAGGAAGGGAGTGCACCCCCGAAACGCGTCCATTAATACACCATGATGGGAGATAGCACTTGTTGACACACTTTGTGTTTTGTGTGTTTCGAAAAATAGATGTTTGTAACTACACACATTTTAGGCATGGGATCATAAGGGACATGTAATTGTTATGCTTCTACATGTATGTGGCTTCAAATTTTGGCTTTTAGAGAGGTGAGATCACCAACATCCACACAGTCTTGGGATACTAAAGTTTCGTTTGGTCTTCACTTTACCAGACTCAAACTTTGTAAGTTTCTGAGTTTGGGATGTGTATCTAATGTTTTAGAACATGCCTGTTTAGCCCCAAAAAAGGAGAAATTATGAAAAACATACATGTTATACACCGAGATGTTGGTTTGTTTTAAAACCTTAAAACGCACATGTGAATATGCTTTGAGTAAAATGTTTTTTACTAAACAATGTGTGGCTTATTATTTCATTGCTCAATACCCAATTATTTTATAAGTGGTTGTAGTTACAGTGTATACTTAATTGGGGACAACTCCTGCAATTTTTAGACCTCCAAAAAATTAAAGGAGTTCTAAAGGCACAATGTTTATGAACTTCATGCATTAGATCCGTTAAGAACAAAAACATTGTGTGTGAGTGTAGCAGACCCACAACACACCATAATAGTTAGCTGAAGAAGATATTGTCACCTCATGTAGCAATTAAGGCACATTTGCACTATTGGAGCAAGTGGCCAAAATAAAGCCCATTTGGGAACATATTAGACATATAAGAAACACAGAAAAAAGTAGTTCGAATGAAATAGGAGTTTATGATCTACATAACAATTTATTAATGATCATCTACGATTTGCTGCCAAGCCACTGCTCATCTACCCACAAAATATTCCATGTATTTCTGCCGTAAGTTGTGGGCAATTTGTGAGGGCAATCCAGCACAGGCATTAGGCGTCAGCCAGCCCACAGACAGATAACCTGCAGTCTCTTCAGCTGGGCCTGCCACTGCAGGGTCCATGTCACTTGGCAGGGAGGCTAGGTATCTGGTAGGATTCCTCCTTAATAAATGATGTAAAATACAGCAGCACAGGACCACATGGTTGATCTTGTAGAGTGCCAGGTTGATTGGAGTCTGAAACAACTCAATAGGATGCCAAAGGCATTTTCGACCACCCTTCTGGCACGAGAGAGCCTGTAATTGAAGATTCTCTGCTCTGGGGTGAGGTACCTCATAGGAAATGGCTTCAATCAGATGTTCCCCCAGAGCAAAGACCTCATCTGCCACAAAAACAAAATTGAGGCCCTCAATATTCTCCTCAGCAGGTGGCAAGTTTAAGGTTCCATTCTGGAGCCGCTTGTAGAACTATGTCTGCATAATCACTCCCCTGTCAGAGTTGCAGCTGTTCTTCCCAACATCCAGATACAAGAACTCATAGTTGGCAGACACTACAGCTAGCATGACTATGCTGCAAAAGCCCTTATAATTATAATAATAGAAGGCAGAGTTGGGTGGTGGTACAATCCGGACATGCTTGCCATCAATAGCACCACCACAGTTGGGAAAATCCCACTGCTTATGTAACTGGGCTGCAGCATCCTGCCATTGCTATGATTTGGAAGGAAACTGTGGATTAAAAAAAGAAATGACTACTTCTGCACATAACAATGCAAGTAAATTTGATACAAACATGCTTAGCCAACATAAGGATACACTTAAATGAGTATTTAAAGAGAAAAGTGGAGGATCAACTTATTTGATTCCCCCCCCCTCTGGTGGCCCATTAGACAAATACACACTGTCCAAATTGCAGCACGTTTTGACATTATGATTTAACCAACCAATATAAGAGGAGCCAAAAAACTTAATACGTTTCAATTTGTAGGTAATCAGGCAAACCCTTGCACTACATGGTTTGGTGAATGTATACAGAAATTTGAACACAAAAGAGGGATAGTGTGTATGGGATTTGCAAAGTCAGCAGATAATGTATTTGGTTCTGTTGACGTCACATTTTTGGGGGGAAGGGAGGGTTCCAAATGAGTTTGGGCCCCAAAAAATGACCTCTTGCACTCTGCCTGAATTTGAGGACAACAATAACATTTGTACATATTTTAGGAGTTGTTTAGGGTAAGCCCCAAAATGTAGCTGACCAAAAACATTGTTAAGTTACTAGGCTAGGTGTGTATGGGCCCAGGATAGCACGCTGGGGAGGTGAATGAAGGAAAATATGCATGTAGGCCAAAAAAGGAGCAGGAAAAGCTTGCATGAGGACATTCACAGCATATTGCAATATTGATAATTATGTAATCAACAAATTAATATAATACATTAGCAAACATAAATACATAGAATGTGTTCTTAAAGGTAAAAACTTACCCTAATATAGTCCTTCTGCAGGACTTGAATGATGGCTGAGCAGGTCTCTGGAATAATGAGTCCCAGAGCCTGGGGGGAGATCCCAGTGGTAAACTTGAGGTCCTGGAGACTTCTCCCTATTGCCAAGTACCGCAAGGTGGCTATGAGCCTTTGCTCTGGAGTGATAGAAAGCCTCATACATGTGTCCTGATTCTTAATATAGGGGGACACCAATGCCAAGAGTTAGTGAAAGCAGGGGTCCGTCATCCGGAGATAATTCCAAAAATCATCCAGATTATTCTCCGCAGCATTGGTATATGACATAATTGGTCACGATTAGGCAACCAATTTTTGGTCCAAGAAATCCTCCTCCTCCTGTTCCTGGACTTGGGTCAAAGCAATAACTCCTAGCCCAATAATCGCATGTTCTCTCCTCGGATTACGCAACATGGCTGGTTGACGAACTGCCATTCAGAAACTAACTGAAAAGCATTAACTGAAAAGCATGAACTGAAAAGCATGAACTGAAAAGCGCTAATCAGCACTCACCAAACTTCTACTAACACAAAATTAGCAGAAGGAGCCCAAAGAGTGGCGCTTGGGAAATGAACTTCCTTTTTATAGTCTCGTAGTACGTCACTACATTCGTGTTTGTTGGCCAACAATTGTGTACCGTTAGTATGCAAGACATGATCCAGGCACACGCCCTTTTGACAAAAATCAGACGCTCGGTTGGCCAACAATCCCATTATGTGTACGAGGCTTAAGACTGGGATGCCATTAAAGTTCATGTATGTGTAAGGGCAGGCGTCCCAATAATTTTGGTAATATAGTGTACATAGATCATCCAGAGGGTAATGTTTTTTTCCTCAACAAAAGTGAAGTTGCTCTTTAACGTTATCTTTTTTTGAGTATACATGCCATCACAATGTTTTGCATATTTATTCTTTCTAATATCTTTGTGAAGCTAGGCCACTTCCTCATACAACTCCATTACAAATAAGTCGAACAAAAATTCTTATAAACATGATAAGATTTTCTTACTTCCATCTATTTGAGTATCTCTTAAATGTGTAAGACCATGGATAAGACAAGTACAATGAAACCCAGTAATAAAAATGTGTGTTTATCATAGCGCTATGAAGTGTGAGCTTAACGTAGAAATAAAGATAAAACTTTGGATGGAGTAAAGGTAGGGTTATAACCTCGCTAGAGTTTTTTTTTTTTTTGCCATCTGTGTCTCATTGGGGAGGTTTACCTTCACTTCCTGTCCCATAACCAAAACAGGAAGTGAGAGGAAATCCCTGTAAATTACGGCAGTCTCTTGGGGACCCCCAGGTCACCAGCACTAGTGTCCGATTGGAAGATTTCCCCTCTAATACTTTCTGAGAACAATCCAAAATTAGTTCACTTTTGATGATAATGATAAAGAGAACAAATAGAGAGGTTGAATATCCCTAAAAGGGACACAGACAGCAATAAACAACGAATCCATCTCCACTCTGTTGAAAACTAAAAAAAGTTTTGATTTTATTAACACTTTAAATGTTTATTTCTGCCAGTATTATCAAAGTTTGTGTGTGTATCAAAATTTAGGTATTCAGACATAAGAAAAAACATTTTGCCTTGCAAACTGTTGTCAGACTGATGGATGTGTTTTTATATACCTTGCATAACAGGGAATAATTTTCTGCATGCCAAGCATTTTTGGATTTTTTTTCATAATTATTATTGAATTTAATTCAGGGGCCTAATTTTTAATAGAGAGTGTCACTTTCTGTTCAGGAAGGCATTGTAATTGGTGGGGTTGGTTCCATATGATGCGTGGCTCACAAACCTCATTACAAAAACTACTTTGTATGATGATGGATTACAGTAATGAGTCACTTATCACCTACGGCTTGAGTACTCGATCACTGATAAGATGAAGGTGGAAAGAACAGGTCTACAAACACTCAATTTTGCTTCTAGACAGGAAGAAAATTGGTTACAAATAAAGGGATCAGTAAAATGCTATGTGCACTTCTATTGCAGCCTAGAAAAACACTTGGACACATTGGTTCAGCAAATTCTAAATTCAAAAGGCACCCTTATAAACAGTATATATACTGTATATATCAACTTTTATAAAAATTGCTAAACAAGCCATTTTGTAACTTCATGTTATTAAAATTCAACTTTCCCTTTTAATCTGAAGTTGCTGTAATTTTCCAAAAATTTTCTAAACATTCAATGCAATATGGCAACTTGGAGACAACCTTACGAAACACCCCAAGGAATCAGGGCTATCTTAAGAGCATTATAGGCCCCCGGGCAATACAGTGCACTGGGGCCCTGTCTACACAATCACGCACGAGAATAAAACTGCAAATTATCAATAAGGCTATATTTATTGGTACTTCCAACAAAATCAGTGTTTAAACATTAACACAACATTTGGACAATATAACTTTTGATGGGCACAGTGGCAGCGTTTGATGGGCACAGTGGCAGCGTTTGATGGGCACAGTGGCTGCATTTGATGGGCACAGTGGCAGCTTTGATGGGCACAGTGGCAGCTTTGATGGGCACAGTGGCTGTGTTTGATTGGCACAGTGGCAGCTTTGATGGGCACAGTGGCATTTTTGACAGGCACAGTGGCTGTGATTGATGGGCGCAGTGGCAGCTTTTGAGGGGCACAGACAGTGGCTGTGTTTGATGCACAACTTGAACTTACTTAAGTAGACAGTGTTAGACTTACTTGAGGCCGCCAGCCAGGTGCAGTACAGTATGTCACTCACAGCAGCAAGGCAGCACCAGCTATCAGTCAGGACTGTCTTTCTACTCTGCTCCCAATCCATGCTGTCTGAAGAACATGGCAGAGGTGGGGGCGGAGCTTGTTCACTAGCCGCTAGGGGCGGCCGCGGCGCGCTATGAATGCTGGGGCGGCCGCAGCCTCTGACTGACATCACTGGTTGATAGCTAGACGCCGCGAGGCCGGCGATTCTAGCAAGTGAGCAACCAGTGCAGTCAGTCAACTTATGCAGCAGATTGCAGCGCTGAGAATCGGCCCTGGATGGGGCCCTCCAGGCAAGTGGGGCCCCCGGGCAACTGCCCAGCGTGCCCAGTGGAAAAAACTGCCCTGCAAAGAATCGCTCACATATTTTCTCAGACATCTGCACTAAAATACTAAGTAAAATAGTAAGCATCCCCTGCAATAGGAGAGTAGGGTTAACTATTTCTAAAGGAATGCCGACACTGCAGCTTTCCTCACTAGAAAACTGAAAGTGTACCAGGTGGTTAAAATGAACACGTGCCTTCCCATTCAGGAATGAGTCTGGAAAAATCATGGTGAAACAGCTTTTTCTTCAGAATAGTAAAAGGTAGAAGTAAAAGCAAACAAATAAAGCAGTATAAAACACAAAAGCAAAAATGTGTTATATTGCAGATTACCAGTGCTTAGATGCGATAGCTGCATTCATTTGATTTTTTAGGCTTTCTTTTTAGGCCCATGTGAATTTACAATATTTTGTTTTTGAGACAGAGGATTCTTTTGATGGTATTTAATAACCACTTTTTTGCTATACACAGGAAAAAAGATAAAAAATGTTGAAAAGGACCTGTTTCCTTAATTCCTGTAAAATAAACAGAAATACATGCCCAAAATAACAAGTTTTTGGAAAGTAGACACCACATGGTGATCTAATTTTTTAAAACTGAGGTGGGTCAAAACATAGAGTTTAGTATTAGTGCACTAGATACAGTGCATACAGGTTTTACCCAGTGGGAGGAGGAGATGAATGGGTTATTGTACAAGTCAAATAGAGTGGGAGGATGTAGATGAAGGGGTTAATGTAAAGATGTGAAGGAGAAGGGCGATGAAGGCTTAACATACAGGTTACCTATAGAGGCAAGCTAGAGCAGAGAAGTCTAGGAGAGAAGGGTGGGTGAAAGGGTTAAAAAAAAAACTATCCTTTTCTGCAGCTGCCATGATCTGAGCTTTGCTCTGGAACTAATGAATTATTGGTCATTCATTAGTTCTTCTTTCTTCCCTTTCCTGCATTGAAAGAGGAAGGAGGGCTCAAAGATGTAAACACTACACGGTTTACATCTATGATTATAATGATTGGACTCTCTATGACCAATCACAGTGATCTCAATGTACAGGGCCACTTGTATTCGCTCTGTTTAGTGCCTCTAACAGGCGTTCTGGCCACACAATGTAGTAAACGGCATCAGGTAAATAACCGTCCACCATTTCGCAAATAAACCTATAGACAGTGGAGGCTCGTCCATAGAGGCTCCTGGGGCAGCTTCCCACCAGTTTTTGTTGCAGGAAAATAAATAAATAAATAAATACATAAAAATAAACTATATAAAAAAAGTTCTGTTAAATGTTTCTTTTTTGTAAACTTACACCTTAATATGTCTCTGTGTGATAAAATGTGTTCTTTGCCTTTAAATGCTAGTCCTGCATTTGCAGTTCCCTTCCCTGATTGTTATCTCTCTCTCTCTCTTTTTCTCTCTCTCTCTCTCTCTCTCTCTCTCTCTCTCTCTCTCTCTCTCTCTCTCTCTCTCTCTCTCTCTCTCTTCTACTGTTGCTAGTTAGATTAGAAAAAAATATTATACTTTTTTTTCTAATCTGCCTATTAACAGGCTGTCCGTCTGAAAGATAATTTGCAACTGTATTCAGAACATTGAGTAAGCAGTTTCTCCACGCTTACTGGCTGCCTGCCAGTTTCCTATTGTGTTAATCAGAGCTCATTAGGGCTGCATCAGGGGGTGAAGATCCCTGAACCAGGGGTGGAGATCTTACCCTGGTGAAGACGCGGAGGGAGAGAGGGAGGGTCCAGAAGGGAGGAGAGACATACCACCATTCAGGAGCACATTTCTCTGCCAGCCCAGCAGGCAGCCACTGACATACCAGCCCCATAGCTGTGATCACAACTGACCACCAGATCGTCCTATGCATTCATCTTTACTACTAACTCTCCCACAACCTGGCTAATATGCAGAGCTGCAGGAGATAAAGAAGGGGTGCTGTGATAGAGGTGAACATTGAGTGATGTGGTGGAGATAAAGAGGGAGTGCTGTGATGGAAGTGAAGAGGGATGCTGTGTTGGAAGTAAAGATGGGGTGATGTGATGGAGATAAAGAGGGGGTGATGTGATGGAGATAAAGAGTAGTGCTGTGATGGAGATAAAGAGGGGGTGCTGTGATGGAGGTAAAGAGGGGGTGATGTGATGGAGATAAAGAGGGGTGATGTGATGGAGGTGAAGATGGGGTGATGTGATGGATATAAAGAGGGGGTGCTGTGATGGAGGTGAAGAGGGAGTGCTGAGATGGAGATTAATATGGGCTGATGTGATGCAGATAAAGAGGGGGTGCTGTGATGGAGGTGAAGATGGGGTGATGTGATGGAGATAAAGAGGGGGTTCTGTGATGAAGGTGAATATGGGGTGATGTGATGGGGATAAAGAGGGGGTGATGTGATGGAGGTGAAGAGGGGGTGCTGTGATGGGATATACAGAGAGTGAGAACCCCCCCCCTATTATGGATATACTGAGACCCCCTATTATGGATATACTGAGAGACCCCCTATTTTATTACAGGGATTCCCTCAGTATATCGCATTATAGGGTACTCTCAGTATATATCCTAAATGGGGGGGGTCTCTCTCACTCTCAGTCAGTATATCCCATAATAGGGGGGGTCTCAGAATATCTCTGGCACCCCACCATCTTAAAAACTCCACCAGCCGCCACTGCCTATAGAGCTAGAAAAGTAGTTAAGTAGCTGTGGCTTCTCCTGCTGCTGTACAGGCAGGGATCTTGGTGCAGTAAGTGCTACTAACTAACTAGCAGGAAACCAGTATTGCATTTCTTTGCTTCATGTTTTGTTAGGGGCCTAGAACCACAGTTGTCTGCATATTAAGTTAAAGGGAAGAGAGAAGGTAGGAAATAAGACAGACTGGCAAATAGGTTTTGGTATGATTTCAATATTAGCCTACCTTTAGCTTGCAGTTCACAATGACCAATAAAACAGAAAACAATTAACCAGGATACATGTGATTTAGTGAAATTAGTGGATTTTAAAGTCCCAGGTGCTCTTTTAAAATGATGTAGAGGTTGTGGTTGTTTTTCCCAGCACTGTCTTAAAACAGCACCTGGACTCAGGGTGTCTCTGGGGTCTGTCTGGTTCTGCTGTTGAAATTGCCGTTTGTCAGTGATAAATAGGGTCTAGCACTAAGCTGAAATAATCAGTTCCTGGGATTTCAGTCCTTCCACAGATTGGGCCATAACTACAATGAAAAGTGTACTGATATCCAGTGGAGGCTGGTGTTTTTCCTTTTGGGGGGCGGCAAACAACCACCCCCCAGTTGGTTGGTCAGTGTCACCCCCGCATTTACCCCATCAGTTGCGACAGGCAGCGTCCGGGTTTGCGGCCCCCTACAGGTGGTGGGCAGTGGCCAGGTTGCAGGCTCCTACGAGCGGTGGGCAGCAGGAGGGTTGCAGGCTCCTATGGGCGGCGGTCAGCGGCTCCTGTGTCCTCTCTGCATCACGGCGGCTCCTCCCTCCTCCTCCTCCAAGGCGTCTAATAGGATCGCCTGTCCTTTCAGCAAATCGGGTCTCAAGACCCGCTTCCTGATTGGCCCAGGAAGAGGATCAGTGTGGCGATAGCGAATATTGATTCGCTATTATCACACAACTGGGTGGGATCAGGGAGCAGTGCTCTGTGCCCCAAGCCCACCCTTATTTGAAGCCTATTAGAGCTTCTGGCTCTAGTCACGTGCTTCAAAAAAACCCACTCCCACCATTGGAATCCATGTGTCCAGTGCCCTGTATGTAGTTCAGGGGGCCGAATGCATGGATAGGGGGTGCGGCACCGGTGCGCCCCTAATGAAAGGGCCGCCGCTGCTTATATCATGAGTAACATCAGGCCCAATCTCATAAGTATAGAGCAGGGGTAAGCAACCTTTTGAGCACAGTGTGCCAAGAAATGTTTGCAAATAAATTGAGGTTTTATAAAAATAATTGTCAACTTCACACTCTCATTTACGAAAATGATTTTTTATTAATGCTGTAAACTACTTGAATAATAGTGAGAACTTAAAGTGTTACTAAACCTAAAAACATTTTTTTACCTAAATGCATCGTTTGCATTAGGGTAAAAATGTTTTCAGTTTCTCTGTGCCCCCCCTCCCCTCCCCTGTGTGAATGGGCAGAGAGGGGAGAAGAGTTCAGTGCTGTGCACAGCTGCATCTATTCTCCCCTCTTTTCCTCTTTACACAGCACTCGAACAGCAGCAGGAGCCATTGGCTCTTGCTGCTGTCAATCAGAAGCAGTGAGGAGAGTGTACCCTCTTCTCATCTATGATATGCACGATATGCAGAGCAGTGCAAGGAAGCAGAGATGAGACACAGCTACCTGTCCTAGCACACTCATTCCCGCTGATCCGCCTTTCGTATCTATCCCAGGACTTGTATGTTATGTCACATACAAGCATCTGGAATGAATGCTCAGTGATGAGCTCAGGTCAGGGGTATTTTCTGAAAGCAGTGGGGCTGTGTGCAAGATCATAAGTTTTGCCCTACCAGCTGAGAAAAAGTGCAGAGCAGTGCACCGCAGCAAAAATTGGGTGTGATTTTTAGTGCGTGGAATATTGGCTGTAGCTTAAAGGGACACAGAGTGCAAGGGCTCAGTAGTATGTGATGCAAAGGTTCAGGAGTAAGTGACGCAGAGTTCACGAGTTGGGAGTAGGTGATGCAGAGGTCAGTAGTAGTAGATGACGCAGAGCTGAGGGGTCAGTAGTAAGTGACACATACACACACATTTAAAAAAAAAATATATATATATATATATTTATATACATATGTAGCAATAACTCACGGTGGAGCTGCTGATTTAAATCGGGCTGTTACCGTCACCTTTTTACCTGTAATTTCACCAATACCAGACTTAGAGTCCACGTTGAGCTTATTATCTGACAATGTAGGCACCAGTCACTTTAGTACTTTTCCAATGCTTTAATGGGAGATAACTGGAAGAAATAGCAGGAAAGAGGTAGAAGAAGAGTTGCAGGGAAGTTCAAATACCTTTTCTGTTTTTGATCTTTGAGTACTTGAATATCTTTAGGACGAGTATTCCTTCAATCCAAGATTTAATCTTTTGCCCACCCGGATAGCCCTCTCTTACTGACCTAGCAGCGTAGCACGAACAAGAAAAAGTCTCTGCCACAGACTTGAGAAGAATAAAGTAACTGCACGATCCTCTGCCACAGGACGTAGTAGTTTTAGATGAACAGCAACACAGTACCAGAACCTTTAAGCTGACCCGGCAGTACTATGTGGTAGGTTAACTTAAGATGCGTCCTCCAATTGAGTCACCAGGCCCCTCTCCAGACCAGCGCTCCGCATGATCCTTACATGACGGGTCCTCCCCTGGATTCTTCTCAATTGTCCGGCTTCTTCCCACAGGATAGACAGCACAGGACCATCTCTGCAGTAGTAGTAGTAGGCCCCAGACAGACTTCTGGGCCCACCCACACGCTGCAGCAATGCAGTCCTCCGGCCCGGAGGACCACGAGGTAGGTCTCCTAGCACATACATGTCGCCCAGGAGGGCCAGCAGGTGGAAAGAAAGAGACCAAGAAATAAGGTGTCGGTCCCTTAAATACCCCTTCCCAGAATGCACCGCAGGGGACAACCTCTGCTGAGTTACTTCTGAGAAAGAAGAGCACTCAATACACCTCAGTCTGTTGCTTTCCAGCTCCGGTCTGTAGTGACACCGACATCTACAGGCGACGGAGTGGAACTGCACGCAACACAACCAAGGCTGGAACAGAAGCTAATTTAGCCATAGATTAAATCTGAACTATGTACAGAACAGATGACCCACTAAATTTACATATAAGCGGTATTTTGAAAATCTACCAGCGCTACACATACATATATTGTGTGTGTGCATGCATATACTGTGTGTGTATATATATATATATATATATATATATATATATATATATATATTTTTTTTTTTTATGTATTCTTTATTTTTTTACCAATGTTTCCAAAAGCTCAGCAATAATTCCACAAACCTGTCACCTGATTGTGGTTTTCTCAGTCACAGTGAAGATTGGTAGCGACAACTAAGCGAGTCATTTTCCTCCAGATGGTGGGTGGGGCTAGCAGGACTGTCATTGACTTTAGCAGTGGCCAATCACAGTCCTCCTCCTGGAAACATGGACAAAAGAAGCTTTGCGTGCCACTTGTGGGTGGTTGCTTACCCACCAGTATAGAGGCTCAGCAGAGATGTTGCTCTGTCCACAATCTCTCTGAATCTACAGGTCACTAGTATAGAGATCTATTGCTGGATGATTATGTGGGATAACCTGAATGGAATTTGCATTTACTGTGTAAGCAGAAAACGCTCACATAACTGAACCGAATGTCATTCAAATTTGTAGCGATCATAAACCTGTGCAAACGTCACTATGCTCATTTGTACCCTCTTTAACCCTAATTAAAGCTGAGCTCCACCCAAAAGTGCAAGCTCCACTTATCTCCCTCCTCCCCCTGCCACCAGGCGGGTACCCCCCTCTTTTCCCTGCCGCCAGACCATTCATAAAGCGCAGGCGGCGGCAGCACCAGAGAGCCAATGGAAAAATCGTCTCGGATGAAGACGCAGTGGGATTCCAGGACAGGTAAGTGTCCTAATATTAAACGTCAGCAGCTTCAGTATTTGTAGCAGCTGACTTTTATTTTTTTCTGAAGGAGGCTGGACCTCCGCTTTAATCTTATCCTAATGTATTGCAATGTAGAGCTGTAGGAGAAATCATGCTCTTCTAAAGCTCTTCTAAAAAAATTAAATTTTGAGGTACGCAAATTATATAAACTTCTTGCACTGGGAAAAATTACAGGAACATACATTTATTCTATTATTTTACTATTTATTCCCAATAAAAAAAATGTATTAGAATATTTGCTATCAAATTAAAGCCATATCCAACATATAATATGTATAGACTGCAAATGCTAAAAGGGTTTATGTGCAAAACATAGACTTTAGCAAAATGAAAAAATGTTTTGGATTTAGGGAGAAATAGGCAAACTCCACTCAAAGTAGGCAACTTTACATTATTTTTTTTATTATTTTTTGTTGATAGAGTAAGGGAGAGTTATAACCCCTGTTAGGATTTTATGCTATCTGTGTCCCATTAACTTCCTTTCTCATTGCCATAACATGAATAAGGGGAAAAGGTAGGGAAATTACTGTTAGTCACCAGAACTAGCGTTCCCATTTATTTTCTGGTGACCAAGATTTGGAATTTTCTTTCACTTTCTCTTTTGGTAATAATGATCACCAGGGCACATAGTGAGGGTGAAGCTCTATAATGCAATATAGCCATTAGACAGCAATATAGAACTGACAGGTGTTCTAATTCCTCTCCACTCTATCCAAAACTTAAAAAAAAGCTTTCAGTTTTACTATGAATACTCTTTTGTTATTTAGGATATAACAAAGAAATATTTGTCATTGTGGAGAATGTTATGGTTCAATAGGCTTCAGTATTTTGCTTTCATGCACAAAAATGCTTTCCCTGACTTCACTAGGATTTTCTGTAAACTCCAGAGATGATCTTTGAGATATACCCTGCCTCCCACTGCAACAACAGATAATGACAATAGTGATACATTGTTTGCTGATGAAGATTCTAAGCTTCTTTTTGCTAGCCATTCAGAAGCTCTTCAGAAGCAAATCACTAGCTAAAAAGTGCAGTAGCCATGGCAAACAATTAAAATCCATCCTTTTAGATATTTGGTGGCAGTACCAGGTTCTACGAGCCTTTCGATTCAAAGTTCACCGTATATCTGTAGCGGTCTCAAGTCTCCCTCTGGAGTTTACCCCTTGGCAATATTTACTGCATCATTCCACTTTACCTAGAAGACAGTATTTTCAAATTGCTGGCCATATATATGGTACATGCAGCTAGACTATAGCAGAATGATTCGGTCATATTAGCAAAATGTCGACCATGGAAGAATTAATTCAATTCTCCCAAGATAGAATCAGGCATCATTATCACAACACTTGGGCTTGTTCATAACATTACAAATCTTCTGCAAAATATGCCAATGCCTTACAGAGCCAGACCTAGTGTGTGTGTGCTGCTGGATGCATATGCTCTTCAATGTGGGGACTTTGCAGTTAGAAACTGGTGACATTTAGACTAGAATTTGGGTCTTGCTGCATGAGGCTGTGCCTACCTCTCTTCCTCCGGTCTTCGATCTTTTTTTTCAGAATCAATCCAATTGTATCTATCTGCCTCCCCCCTTTATTTTTCTTCTTTCCCTTTCTTTTTCCCATCCTCTCTTTCTGCTCTGCTCTCTACTTTCTTCTTTCTTCATTTAACTCTGAATTGCCTCTTCTTAGGATGGACAGGTCTCCTTTTGGTTTGGTTGGGCTTGCACTTTTTGGTCCAGCTTGCCCCCCACTGATCTTTCCAATATGTATTGTGAATCGCTATAACCCAGTATCCTTCACACCCTGTTTTGACCTACATGTATCCTCTCTATGCTCCCTGGGGCTACCTGTGCTTTTGCTTCATAGCCTGTTATTTATAATGTGTTTATTTCACTTAGCCTATGTGAACCATTGTGTATTTTATTATACATAAGATACCTGTTCCTTTGTTCTCTCCTTGGATCTTTTGCTGCTGTGGCTGTGAACTTTATTCTTTGTACACCTTTCTACATTTTGTACACACTCTGTAAAATCTTTCAATAAAATGTTTATGGAATAAAATCCATCTTTTAGGTGGTCTGACTTACATAAACTGAACCCTAATGCAAACCACTAAGTAAAAAGTGCAGTAGCCATGGCAACCAGTTAAAACCTATCTTTTAGTGGTCTGACATAGCTGAAGTCAACACTGATTGACTGATAAAGGTTATTAAACTTTGTCTCAACTCTGCTACTTGAACTGTGTGTTGAACAAAACTGATAGATTTGTTCAACATACTTTTATAAGCAATCTCAAAAGACCAAATGTTAATGGTATGTTCATCAACCTTTGAGCTCTGCACCACAAATGTTTAATATCTCATATAACATGTTAGAAATGTCTTTTAATTTGCTTATTCTGTTGAAAATTGGCCACAATGTCTCAGATGGTTTCTTTAGTGATAAAAACATTGTACATGCAAATGCTTCCTTGGAAGTCTGTATATTGTTCAATGGAATGAATGGTAAGAGACCATACCTTTAGAACAGTTAATCTATGGAAGGTAACATAAATGGGTCTGTCATTTTTCAATCACTTTGTGAAAAATAATTATGGCAGATTTAGTTAAGACAGACACAAATCTTGATTAACTAATTTATTCTGTTTGACATTAACGGAAGACAGAATAATAAGGCCGGAGCTATACACTTCAAGGGTAGCACGCTCTACAACAGCACCCCTGCTGGGGATATAAATAAATAAATGTGTACACTGAAAATTATCCTGCTGAGAGCTTCAGTCATTTGTCTCTTAGCTGCATGCAAAAGCAACTTCAATTAGTAGCATTACATATTTTTTATATTCAGTATAAAAAAATCATATTAATTTGTGCAAGAAAACAAGCTCTGCGGTTCACTTGCCTGCAGAAACGAGGTCAAGCTTTACTGTATCTCTCGAATGCCAGCAAACATATTTTGGCAAGGCATGAATGCTTTAATAAACTGGTTTATGGGGTGTTTTGGCTTCTGCTGTTGTTTGTGGCTGTACAGGTGCACAATTAGAGACACCACCTGCGGAGTTTAATAGAAGTCCCAAACTTGATATTTACTGAATATCTGAATAATTCAACATTAGCTCATCTAGAGAGCAGTTGGATGCTAATTTTAAAAGTGGATCAGTACTTTTGGCATGGAAACAAAAGTACCATGTACTTTTCCTGATGTGTCCACCCTCTAAACAATCAATAAAATGAGTACATGGTAACTCATATTTCAAAATTAGACCTCAAAACACTCTAAATATTGCTGATTTACTCATGGACTGAATGACAGTGCACTTTTGTTTATAAAGGTGTCTGAAATAAGAGCCATCTTTTGGGCCCTACAGTAAGCAATCTGCACCAGACATTATTTATACAGGCACCATTTTCAACTATAGGTTTGAATTTGACTGTTTCCCTCTTGGAGACATATGCCCTGTACACACGGTCGGATTTTCCAATGGAAAATGTGTGATAGGACCTTGTTGTCGGAAATTCTGACCGTGTGTAGGCTCCAACACACATTTTCCATTGGATTTTCCGACACACAAAGTTTGAGAGCAGGATACAAAAAAATTTTCCGACAACAAAATCCATTGTCGGAAATTCCGATCGTGTGTACACAAATCCAACGGACAAAGTGCCACGCATTCTCAGAATAAATAAATAGATGAAAGCTATTGGCTACTGCCCCGTTTATAGTCCCGACGTACGTGTTTTACGTCACCGCGTTTAGAACGATCGGATTTTCCAACAACTTTGTGTGACCGTGTGTATGCAAGACAAGTTTGAGCCAACATCCGTCGGAAAAAATCCTAGGATTTCGTAGTCGGAATGTCCAAACAAAGTCCGGCCGTGTGTACGGGGCATAACAGTGGAAATGTCCAATGCTCTGAACAATTAGTAGCAGTGCTATTGTGTAGTTAAAGGGGAGACACCTAAAAGTGAAAGTACAAGAATTATGCAAGTTTGGCCCCTCCCGCAACCTCCTGGGACATGTCACACATCCCAATCTGACAGTGCAGCGAGATCTCACGCATGCACAGCAGGGAGCTGGTAGTGAAATAGAAGTTACAGCTGGCTTCTATGGCAAAAATTTAAAAAATCGGGATCTGAGGCCCTGCATAGAGCATGCCCCAGTGAAGACAATGCTGGGCTCCTGGGCTGGTGAATGTCTGTTTCTAAAAATATACAGTACTTGTAGCTGCTGACTTTTAGTTTTTTAGTGACTGGAGTTGCTGTTTAAATATTACCATATAACCTGTCAGAACAAATGCCTAGCAAGCACAATTATCAAGAAACTTCTCCCCTTGCCTTGTTCTCTCTATCTTTCTTATTAATGAAAGGAACTGTGTTTCTGTTGCCCAACCAGTCACCAGAAGCATTTGCAGGAGACCAATGCGAAAGGTGATTGTAGGTGTATCAGTGCACTCGTTACAACACTGTTAAGTACTGTACATTATATCTTTTTTTACACTTTATTTACAGTTTATTTTTCAGGACAAGCTTTTCAAGATATACATTCTTCTTCCTGATCCAAGCAATACCAATTGTGCAAATAAAATGTTTCATAAACTGTGCTCAATCAGGATTCCAATGACACAAAACAGAATAGAAGGACCTGCTGGTGGCTTACCCTTTCGCCTCCAATGCTGGAACACAGAAAGGCCCAACCTGCTTATTGCTGTTTCAAGGACCACTGAAAATATCTCTCACCATTGTAGCCAGGACATTGACTGCTAGCTGTTGCAAAACATTCCTCTATGTTAAAATGCATTACTCCTTGCTCATGGTACGAACAGAATTCACTAAAGGTACCCATAATACAGAGCTGCAACCTCCATCTTGCTGAAGACCAAGTGGCAGGGACCATCTTGAAGCAGACCATTGCTCAGCTGTGGAGTTTGTTCAACCCTATGTGAACAAGTGGCCTTCTTGGGTGAGCCCAAGAGGATAGGATGAACTGTGATTGGCTGGGGTGAGTGGTCAGAGAGAAGGAAAGTGAAACTATAGAAGCCTCAAGGGCAGACACATTGAGAAAAAGAGGAGAGAACATTGGTATGCAAGACTGATGGCTGCTAAATCCGGTTACTGACTACCAGTTTTAGGGTGGATATGCCCCCTGAGTCATTGCAGACACAGGTTTAATTGAGATTTGCTACTCTTGGTTACTACTTCACTGACGCCCAGCAGAAGCTAGGGATGAGCCCCATCTTCTCCAGAACTGCATGGTTGCCGCATTGGATTCCAAGGTCGAGAGTAAAATCACATTCTACAGGGTACTCTGAACTGAGAGACTGTATCTGTAAGTAATTAATAATATAGAAAATCTAATGCGCAAAAAAACAATCTTCAACAACAAGTTAAGGGAAGCCGCCTACATAAAAGAGTGTACCCACATAGTTTAAAGGATAAAGAAATGTAAATATAAATATATGTGGCACTACCCCACTGATAATGCAATAACTAATAATCCTAAGGAAAGTGATAAAAAACAGAATAATAATTCAAAAATGCTAGCACAAAGACACTGACAATGTAAGTGACAATGTAGGCATAGGATCAAACAGTAAATGTGAATAGACTCCTATCAATGGAGAAAGAAGAGAGGGGTCCATAGTGTAATACGTAAAGATATTTTACACCCTTTTATACCCTTTGATAAAGTCACGCGTGGTGTGACGCAACGCGTCAGGGAGGAGTCAGGTGCCGCTGCTTCCGGGTACAGCCGAACCCAGCAGCCTGTGTTTTTATCGAGGATTACATCATCTTTATTTGTAAGTTACTAAGTTTTTTAATAAAATATCTTCACATATTACACTATGGAGCCCTCTCTTCTTTCTCCATTGCCCATCTGAGAAACATCTGAGGACGTTTTAATAATACGGGAGAGAGTTTGCTGCGGCTGGTGCTGGATCTGTGTCCCCTGAAGGCTGTGGAAATCACTGGAAGCCGATCCCCACAATATCATCACACCACCTGTCGGTACACACTCGACTCAGCCCATTGGAGGCCGCAACTTCAGGTGAGAGGCTCGGGAAAGCATTGTTACACCCCTGGAACAAGATTTGATCCATTGATGAGATACCAGGCACTTGCACTTCTACACCATCCTTTAGAAGATTGCACTGGGCAGACATCGTGAATCGCACTCTATGCATTTTTGAACTGTTTCTTTGGACATTCTTAGTTCACATTTCATTAGTTTCCACTTTTTCCGTACACTGTTATCTATGCACTTACACTTTTTTCTTAGTGATTTGTGGATGCTGCTATTTAGTCGCATCTTATCCGTTTTTGGATCGTAATTTTGATTTTTATTGCAATATAATCATTTTCTTTCTTTTTTCCGTTTTGGTCACTTCATCATGGAGTAGCTCAGCGAGTCTACTGTCACATATTATATTATTATTATTTTTTATGGTTGTCACCTACCTCACTTTAACATTGTCAGTGTTTATTTTTGATCACTGTGCCAGTATTTTTGCACATTGGTACCTATTTACTAGTGCACTTGCACTTTATCTTCTGAAGATTCCGGATTTAGTCACTTAGTCGCACTGTTATGCGTCTTCTGGATTATATTAATTTTGGTTATTTCAGTATGTACTAGGATATATTGTTTGCCACGCTCTTTGATACGTTTTTATGACCGTTTATGCACTCTGCACTTTAGGAGTCTATTCACATTTACTGTTTGATTCTATGCCTACATTGTCAGTGACATTGTCAGTGTCTTTGTGCTAGCATTCTTGAATTATTATTCTGTTATTTATCACTTTCCTTAGGATTATTAGTTATTGCATTATCAGTGGGGTAGCGCCACATATATTTATATTTACATCTGTAAGTAATTCTATTGCTTCAACTTAGAGGTGGAACCAAAATTGCAAACTACAGTATGAGTGTTGGTACAGTATTTGGTGCAGTAACCCCTTGCACTGCACCATTATTAGAGACAGAGACTGTGTGCTTCTAGAGGAGGACAGAGACTGCATGTGTTCCACGAACCAACGTGAAAGTTTGAGGACCCATTTTTCACATCAGAGGGCATGCCCAGGTCTTTAAGATTGGTAAGAGGCCTTGTGGATACCAGGGTATTTGGTACCATTCATTAAGTGCACCAACAAAGACACACAGGACCCCAATGCCAGCTACCAATGCACTTAGTTTATTGGCCAGTAAGATACTTTCAGAACTAGAAGTGTAAGCCAGACTTTAGTGTAGAGACTGTCCTGGCTTATTCTAGCACACACTATGCTTTTGTATTCAGTTAGTCTCACATTCATTTGAGATTGCAGTTAAGCCAAACATTGTATATGTGTAAATTGTGATTTGCTGAACCGGGCTCCTGCCTCTTGCCACTATTTGTGTCTATCTAGATTATTGTCTGTATTACCAGACAGACTGTGTAGCCCATTCAAACATTGGAAAAAACCTAAGGTGGATCAGTAAATGTCAAGCAACCAAGGTGTGTTGGCCTATAGAAAACAAAGGAACCCATTATAACCAGAGGTTTCTCAGGGGTAGTGCTACACTATCTTACATACAGTTGGTTCTCTTCAGGCGGAACTTCACCCTAAAAGGGTAGTTCCACTTTAACACCTCCTTCCCCCCTCCTCTCCCACTTTTGTTTTTTTTGTTTTTGTTTTTTTTTGTTTTTTGGGGGGGGAGTGGGTAAATAGTGTTTAACAGAAGTTATCTAACCACCCACTCGCAACTTTCTGGAAAAAAGTTAACAGGTCCCAGAAGGCTGTGGAACCATTTACAAAGTGCAGCACAGATCATACATGCACAGTGGGAAGCTGGCTGTGAAGGCACATAGAGTCATAGCCAGCTTCTCTGAGTAAACATGCTTGTGCTAGGGACCAGCCAAGGACCGGCCCGGGTGAGGAGGGTGCTGGATCTTTAGACTGGTACAGTAAGTGTCATTATTTTTAAAAGTCAGTAGCTACAGTATTATAGCTGCTGACTTTTATTTATTTTCTTTTTTTTATTGTTAAAACTAAAGATCCTCTTTTAGGTCCACATAAAACACAAGTAGCTTTTGTAGCATTCTCCAGTAATCCCCTAGGATACACATGAGTACTGTAGCGGTACACCCGTGAGGGCTGCTAATAGACTCCCCACTGATTACCTTGACTCTGCAAATCCTCCATTACCTCTGACACCTTGGGTTCAGTCATCTTACCAACTGTATTAGTAAATAGAGTCTCACACAGTATTAAAGAAGCAGTTCAAGTATGTTTACTGTATTAGTGAAAACACAAAAATAGTTATATCTCAACTTTGTCAGATAGTAAGAAAACACTCTTACAAACAGATATTTTATCTATACTTATCAAAAAGGCAATACAATGGTGCAAAGTTACTTTAACTTTAACACAAATATTAACCCAATCACAGAAACCTATGTGAACAGGTTAACAGGAGGGTAGACAACTGGCACTATATCTTCTGTTTCAGGTTTCTCCCTTCTGCCTCCTCAACTCACAGGCCATTAAATCTTGCACAATATAAAGAAACAATATACAGACTATTATATTCAAATTGGCTGGCTCCCTTTAGATAAAGTCCAAGACATTTAAAACAGATGAGGAAAAAGGATAACAAAAGGCAAAAGGGTATTCCTTGAAATCCAGAAGTCTTCAGCTAGCCTCTTTGTGTTGTAACTAAAGCATTCCTTGATAACAGGGTATAACAAATTTGGCAGAACTTCAGGTTATCCTTGTTGTATTGTGACTTCCTTTGATATGATCCTAATGGTGTTATGCAGTATAGCTACTAGAATCAATGTGAACTGGGCATAGATGTCTGCTTTCAGTAAAAAAAAATAAAAATTATAAGACAAAAATGGGGTAATTGGCGCTACCTACATGCTAAAGGGTGATCTACTAAGTCACTCTTTAGTCGCTAAAAGCAACTGTTAAATCGCAGTGATAAAATTAACCCCCTTCCCCTAGACAAGGGTGTAATGGAGTGAAAAGATCCACCTGTGTGTGAACAAAGCTCTCAGCCTAAAGCCAAAGAGTGTGCGGAGCCCTCACTAAAGATCTAAATCCTACCAAAGGGAAAGGGTGATGAATAAAAATTACTCAGTGGCTAAAAATAAGCAAGGTGATATGATAACGGCTAAATGTTAGGTACACCCAAATTGATGTGTCCAAAAGAATTTGGAAATAAATCTCTATATATACATATTACATAGAAGAATATATATGTTATGCATAAAAAATATTAATAACATGACTAGGAAAGTCCAATAAAGTGTACCAGAATTGATTAATCAGACAAAAGTGCAAAGTCCACAGGATAATGCAAAAAAAAAAAAGGTGCAAAAAAACAAAAAGATGCAAAAAAATTGCACAAAAAAAACAAAAGCAGCACAATAATCGCACCACCTATAAAAAATGCATAAATGCATCCATTCAAAATGTGAGTAAATGTTTTGTTTTGGTAAGTTGTTACAGATGACTTGCAGTGCTCATAAAATCTTGACAGGTGACTTGCGTGCTCCCCCTCATGGGTCCCTACTCACCAGCTCCTATAACCCCTGCAGGGGTAATACGCATGTAGAAGCGGTGTCAGGTGTCAGCATCCACAGTCCCTCAGACAGCCTCCAGATATCCAACCAGTGGCAAATTTACCATGTCCCTCATGGAAAAGAAAAATCGGGTCCCATAGTGTAGTATTCAAAAAAGTTCCATTTACTTAAAATGTATTTAGTTTAAAAGGCAATGAAAGAGGCAATGAAAGATAAATAAAAATACATAAAAACACAGACAGAGGACAAGTTCCATGCAGCATAGGTGCTTTCCAGAAAAACAGCACTGATGTCTGCTTTCAGTGTTCGTCATAAAATAAGAACTGACTTCAGTGGAAATACAAGTAACACCAGCCGAACTGTGTAAATGATGTCTGAAAGCAGTTTCTATAACAATAAGATGGGCCATGCCCGCTCACCACTCTGGAACTCAGATACAGTTGGCAAGGATGCAGATGATGAGAAGACTCTAACAGGAACTCTCTCTCTGTATCATGACTCTGGGAAATGGCGCCCACCGCGCCACGCTGCAGCCCACTGGGATCTGAACTGCAGGTGTCTCTGGATGACTGGAACACCCTCCGGTCCACTGCAGGGAAGAAGCGAAGCTGTCTGCAGAGATCCCTCTGGGTATAGCTGTCCGACTCGCCGCTGTGTAGGCTACAAACAGCAGCTTACTATCACACAGACCTCCTGCTGGCAGAGTCAAACGGCATCCCGAGAGGCTGATGTAGGCCACGCCAGCCCTTTTTCTATCCTTTCCCAGCAATCTGTTCTGTCCACTCAGCATTATGTTAATTGTAGTTCAGATCAGTCCTGCTGGCATAGTCACTTCAGCATTCTGAACTACACATCCCATGATGCTTTGCTCTGAATCCTATCCCAGGAAAAGGAAATTGACACATAGAGTCCAGCAAACACTAGAGGGAGACAACCCCACATTAATAACCCAAAAAAAGTCTATGGATTGCAGGCATAATAGCCTGTCCTGGCTAAAGTCTCCCCCCATTTGAATTTTTTGGTCCCCAAAGACACAGAGACATCAACCTAATAACTTTGTGAGAAGAAGAGGTTACTAACAAATTTATAATAGCATCAACCACAATCTAAATTCAACAGATATTAACACACCTCTGGATTTTGCTGAAACCATTTATATACACTTTCAGTTAATTCAAACTCAGTTTTTGAACAGGGCAGGGCAATTGCCATGTCCCACCCACTGGTGTCAAAGGTCAGAGCAGAGTCGCCCCCTACCCAATTAACGGTAAATGGATTAGGCAAAGGCATGGAAACTTGCCTTCGAATTAGTCAGGGCTGGGCTCAGCCCTTCCTTCTCTGAGCTAGCCACTCAGCTGTCGACTAATTGCCAGCTCCTATCTCTCCACAGGTACTCAGCTGTTGATGATATCCTGCTCGTCAGTCCTGCCTACTTAAGCCGTTCAGCCCAGAGGATCTCAGCCTTTGCCTTAGTCAACATCACAGAGAGGCTCTCCTGCATTCCTGTTAAAAGACTTGCTTGGCTGACATCCCTTCTGGCTCCAGATCCTGCTTGCTGCTTTACTACGTTCATCTCCGGCTTCCTGATGTTTGGCTTGTCTGACTATCCGTTCTGGTTCCTGAACTCTGGCTATGTTTTGACTACATTTGTTCTATTTATTTTTATTATTAAACAAGTGTGATTTAACTGTACCTCTGTCTCGGTCTGATTTTATGGTTTCTGACAGTAGGCGAAGGCCATGAATTCAAAAGATACAGTCAATCCACTTGTTAGTAATATTTTTTCCAGAACGGATGTGCAAGATCACCGCATGGATCAGTTTGCCATGGCGTTACAAATGCTCCTGAGTCACACGGTTTACCTGGAATCTCCCACTGTGGCTGCTCTGGTACAACTTGAGTTGCAAGCCATCCCTGCTGCTGCGCCAGTCTCTGTGCAGGCACCCGCCTCGAGTATTACCGCTATAAGAGGTATATCTGGTTCTGCTCCACTTCCCCAGCAATTTGGGGGCACCCCAGTTCAATTCAGAGGGTTTCTCAACCAGGTTGAGATATACTTTAAGATGCTGCCCCAGGCGTTTCCCACAGACAGAAGCAAAGTAGGTTTAGTGATATCTTTGCTTTCTGAGAGAGCCTTGGCCTGGGCAAACCCTCTATGGAAGACACAAAAACCTTTTGTCTTGAGTTACCCTGAGTTTGTGGCCTCCTTCCCTTGACGTTCCCTCATGCTCCGCTTCTGCTGCCAAGTGCCTCATGTCCATCAAACAGAGTACAAGAACTGTTGCCAACTACGCCATTGAATTCTGTACTCTGGCAGCAGAGGTTGTTTGGCACAATGAGGCCCTCATGGCTGCTTTTTCTCATGGTCTCTCGGATTCCATCAAGGATGAGATAGCAGCCTGAGATATACCCACTGAGCTGGAGAAGTTGATCACGTTTGCCATCCTCATTGACTCCAGACTCAGAGAAAGACTCTCTTTTAAGGAGCACTTGTGGAACCCTCCTGTACGCTTGCCTCCAAGCTTTGCAGTCCCACCCATGCCTCCCTCACCTCCCATGCCTCCTGGTACCAAGTCGGTCAGTGAAGATGAACCTTTAGGAGGAGGGAGAGATTGTGCCTTTATTGTGGCCAGGCAGGTCTCTTGTCCTACCCGTCCAGGGAACGCCCGAACCTTGAGGTCCTGTCACGGACAGACCTTAGGTGGCGTTGTTTCCTCCCCAGTTATCCAGAAGGATAAGCCCCTGGTTTTGGTCACCCTTTCTTGAGCTGAGTTATCTGTTGAGATACAGGCTCTAATCGAATCTGTGGCTGCAGGCCTGTTCATTGATGCTGCCTTTGTATCGAAGCACTCGATTCCGCTGCATCTGCATGACACTCCACTTACCATTGAGGCTCTTGACAGGAGACTCCTACAGCCTGCCCATGTGACTCATGAGAAGGTTCCATTGTCCATGGCCGTAGGGGCCCTTCACCATTAGATAATCCAATTCCAAGTTATTTCTCCACCTAAGTTTCCATTGGTTATTAGTTATCCTTGGTTACAGAGGCACAACCCCTCTTTTGATTGGCTCTATGCTGAGGTTCTCTCCTGGTTGCCACAATGCAGTAAGACATGCTTCCAGAAGATAGCCAAGGTCCTGTGCATCTCTTCACTCTCCTCCCTGCCGGAGGAGTACCGTGATTTTTGCGATGTCTTTGACAAAGGTCAAGCCTGTAGTGTGCATCCACACCGGCCGTATGATTGCGCAATTGAGCTTCAACCTGGTGCCATACCCCCTCGTGCCCAGGATTAACCTTTGTCGGTCTTGGAGGATAAGGCCATGGAGGAGTATGTTGCAGATGCACTCTCTCGAGGTTTCATCCGTAAATCCTCGTCCCCTGCTGGTGCTGGTTTTTTCTTCATGAAGAAGAAGAGTGGTGATCTGAGACCTTGTATTAATTATAGAAGTCTCAATTGTTTCACAATTAAGAATGCCTATCCGATTCCATTGATTACCGAGTTATTTGACTGCCTAAAGGGAGCAACGGTTTTCACAAACCTTGATTTGAGAAGGGCATACAATCTCGTGAGGATTAAGGAGGGCAACAAGTGGAAAACTGCGTTTAATACCAGAACAGGCCATTATGAGTACCTCGTAATGCCTTTTGGCCTTTGTAACGCCCCAGCAGTTTTCCCGGAATTCATTAACAATGTCCTCCGAGATTTGTTGCAATTATGTGTGGTGGTTTATCTTGATGATATCCTCATATTTTCCAAGTCCCTAGAGAGCCACCACACAGATGTCTGTTGTGTGCTTCAGAAACTAAGAGAGAACAATCTCTATTGTAAATTGGAGAAATGAACAGGTTAAATTCCTGGGTTATGTCATTTCCACTGCTGGTTTTTTCGATGGACCCAGAGAAACTTTCTGCCGTCTTACAGTGGCCCCCGACCCGTGGGTTTACGTCTTCTGCAGCATTTCCTGGGCTTTGCCAACTATTTTCGGAAGTTTATTCGTAACTTCTCATCTCTGGTCAAGTCCCTGACTGATATGACAAGAAAGGACGGTAACCCAAAGAGTTGGTCTCCGGAGTCCGTTAAGGCCTTTGCGAGTCTCAAGGCTGCCTTTGCTTCTGCTCCTGTGTTGGCATATCCTGATACTACGTTACCTTTTATCCTTGAGGTTGATGCTTCTGAGACTGAAACCCTTCTGTCTCAATGTCCTACCTCTGAGAGCCCTTTGCATCCTTGTGGCTACTTTTCCAAGAAATTATCACCTGCGGAGTGCAATTACGAGATTGGTGACAGAAAGCTGCTGACGATCATTTTAGCCCTGAAAGAATGGAGACATCTTCTCGAAGGTACCACTGTGCCGGTTCTTATTTTTACTGACCATAAGAATCTCACGTTCTTGTCTGAGGCTAAACGCCTCTCTCCCAGAAGGGCACGATGGGCTCTTTTCTTGTCAAGTTTCAAATACATTATCTCATTCTTACCTGGTACTAAGAATGTAAGGGCTGACGCCTTGTCACAACAATTTTCCTCCACTTCCAAGTTGGAGTCGGTTCCGGTTCCTGTGATTCCTCCTGATCATATTCTGTCTACGGTTCGCACCATTCCCACTTCTCCTTTGGGTGACAAAATTCTTGCTGCTCAGGTCCATTCACCTCCTGGGAAATCTTGTGACTGCTGCTTTGTCCCAGAGAGTCTCTGTACTGCCGTGCTCCAGACTTACCATTCTCCCAAGGCTGCTGGCCACCCTGGGAAGAATCAACTCTTTTGGGCCATTTCCCAACAATTCTGGTGGCCTAGTCTACGTGCTGATGTAAACGCCTTCCTAGCTGCCTGTTCCGTGTGTGCTCAGAGTAAGACTCCACAACATCTTCCAGTGGGCCTCCTACAACCCATACCCAATAGAGAGAGGCCCTGGACCCCCCTGTCTATAGATTTCATTGTGCAGTTACCCAACTCCCAGGGCAACACAGTTGCTTATGGTGGTTGACCGGTTCTCAAAAATGTCTCATTGTATTTCACTTAAGAAGTTGCCCACTTCTAAGGAACTGGCTTCCATTTTTTCTCGGGAGATCTTTCGCTTACAAGGGCTACCCAAGGTGATTGTCTCGAACAAGGGTAGTCAGTTTGTGTCCCGTTCTGGCGAGCCTTTTGTGCACAGTTGGGAATTCAGCTTGCTTTTTCCTCTGCGTATCACCCGCAGTCTAATGGGGCCGCAGAAAGAGCCAATCAGTCCTTGGCGCAATTCCTATGTTGCTATATTTATGACCATCATAACAACTGGTCAAATCTATTACCGTGGGCAGAGTTTGCTTGAATTAGTGCCTTGAATTCTGCTTCCCGATTGTCTCTGTTTATGGCGAACTATGGTTTCCAAAACTTCCATGTTGCGTGACTCATTTGTTCCGCAGAGTATTTCTGCGTTAGAGGAGCATCTCCATGGTCTTCGTTCCACTTGGGCACAAGTCCAGGAGGCTTTGCGATATGCTAATGATAGGTACAGACTCCATGCTGACCGCAGATGCCTGCCCGCACCTTCCTACCAGGTTGGGGACAGGGTCTGGCTGTCATCTCGCAACCTTCGACTTCGTGTTTCCTCACTGAAGTTCGCACCTCGGTTTATTGGGCCTTTCTGTATTCTTCGCAGGATTAACCCAGTGGCTTGCGCATTATACCTACCTTCTAACATACATATTTCAAATGTATTTCATGTCTCCTTATTAAAACCTTTGGTATGCAACCGCCTTATCACCTTGGTGCCACGTCCTTACCCTGTACAGGTTGAGAACCATGAGGAGTATGAAGTGCAGTCCATTGTTGACTCCCGTAGGTTCCGTAGGTGCTTACAGTACCTGGTGCATTGGAAGGGGTATGGTCCGGAGGAATTCTCTTTGGTCTCATCCTCAATTTTTTCAATAACACACGATCTCCTGGTTGCAAATCATGCATTCTCACTAGGGATGAGCTTCGTGTTCGAGTCGAACGCATGTTCGACTCGAACATCGTGTGCTCGGTCGTTCACCGAATTACGAACGTTATGGGCCGTTCGCGCCAAATTCGAGTGGTGCGTCACGGCCCATAATTCACTGCAGCATCACAGTGCATTGCTGGCTGATGATTGGCCAAGCATGCACTATGACCCGCATGCTTGGCTAATCACAGCACCATGTGTACAGAGAGCCGTAATTGGCCAAAGCCAGTGAGGCTTTGGCCAATTATGGCACAGGGGGTTTAGTACATGCCCCACACTATATAAGGCCGCCTGCACGTCAGCCCTGTGTAGTGTGTTGCGGTGGAGAGAGATAGATAGACAGAGAGACAGTGTCATTTGATTTAAGTTAGATAGAGTAGGCAGGTCGAGTCAGTTAGCTGCACTTGCAGTGTATTGTGTATATATATATATGCATCCCAGGTGTTGTGTATGTATATATATATATATATATATATATATACACACACACTGTATTCAGTTTAGCTAGATCTGTTCCTGTTATTCTCTTCCTAATATACTGACAGGCAGGCAGGTGTTTTTACAGTATTTCCAGTTAGTGTACTGTGTACCCTGCACAGTTGCACCTACAGTATAGCTACCTGGAGCCAGGTGCTTGTGTGCATCTTCGGCTACTATTAATAGCACAGGCAGGCTCTCAAAGTATTTCCAGTTAGTGTACTGTGTACCCTGCACAGTTGCACCTACAGTATAGCTACCTGAAGCCAGGTGCTTGTGTGCTTCTTCTGATACTATTAACAGCACAGGCAGGCTCTTGAAGTATTTCCAGTTAGTGTACTGTGTAACCCTGCACAGTTGCACATAGAGTATAGCTACCTGAAGCCATGTGCTTGTGTGCTTCTTCTGATACTATTAACAGCACAGGCAGGCTCTTGAAGTATTTCCAGTTAGTGTACTGTGTAACCCTGCACAGTTGCACCTACAGTATAGATACCTGAAGCCAGTGCTTGTGTGCTTCTTCTGATACTATTAATAGCACAGGCAGGCTCTTGAAGTATTTCCAGTAAGTGTACTGTGTAACCCTGCACAGTTGCACCTACAGTATAGATACCTGAAGCCAAGAGCTTGTGTGCTTCTTCTGATACTATTAATAGCACAGGCAGGCTTTTGAAGTATTTCCAGTTAGTGTACTGTGTAACCCTGCACAGTTGCACCTACAGTATAGCTACCTGAAGCCAGGTGCTTGTGTGCTTCTTCTGATACTATTAATAGCACAGGCAGGCTCTTGAAGTATTTCCAGTTAGTGTACTGTGTAACCCTGCACAGTTGCACCTACAGTATAGCTACCTGAAGCCAGGTGCTTGTGTGCTTCTTCTGATACTATTAATAGCACAGGCAGGCTCTTGAAGTATTTCCAGTTAGTGTACTGTGTAACCCTGCACAGTTGCACCTACAGTATAGCTACCTGAAGACAATTGCTGGTGTTCTCATACTAATAATACTACAGGCAGGCAGTTGATTCTGCTAGCTACAGTATAATCGGTATATATATATATATACATCCCAGTTTTGTGCAGCTACATCTCACTGTAGGCCAATTGTATGACTGGAAGGCCAACAAGGAGAGGCAGACAGTCACAAGCCAATAAAAGAGGGCAAGCAGGCTCTGTGTCTAGAGGCAACAGTGCTGGTCGTGGACACGGTGCATGCTCATCAGCACGTGGCCGTGGGACACGCTTGGCCTTTTTTTCGGCAGCTGGCCACGTTGAGCCGCAACATGAGGAAGACTTGTTTGAGTGGATGACCAAGCTGTTCTCATCCTCCTCATCCTCTCTCACCCAGGCTCAGGGTACTTTGTCTGGCAAAGCAGCTGCCAACGCGGCCTCTTCCCTCGGCTCAATGGCATCAGTCACTCCTTCCCACCATGTCTTCCTGAGGAGTCCCCCGAACTGTTTGACCACAGTGTAGAGGAAGGCAGTAACGTGAGCCCAGACAGAGGGGGTGCCCAAGAAGGACAGCAATCTGGCAGTCATGTTCCCCCTGCTGCAGCATACTGCCAGGTTTGCTCCAGTGATGAGGAGGGAGGGGATGATGAGGTCACTGACTCCACATGGGTGCCTGATAGGAGAGAGGAGGAGGAGTTGGAGGCACATCACCAACGAGGCAGGATGCCCTCCAGGGGCCAGCTTAAGGCAGCACACTGACTGCATCACACCGCAGAGCTCCGCATGTGCAGGGCGCTGCTGTCTCTGCACGTTATTCCAAAAGTTCTTTGGTGTGGGCCTTTTTTGAGACGAGTGCATCAGATCGCACCGCTGCTATTTGCAACATATGTCTCAAGCGTATCCCGTGTGGCCAAAACATCTCCCGCTTGGGCACCACATGCTTGACCAGACATATGTTGACTTGCCATGCAGTTCGTTGGCAAGCATACCTAAAAGACCCACACCAAAGAACAAAGAGGACCTCTCCTTGCTCCTCATCAGCTGGGATCTCGGGGGGCGTGGTCTGACCTCACGGGGAGATGGACGCTTAGAAGATCAGCTCCCGCTACACCGAAGCCTCTTCGCTCCAGAGACAGCCTTAGCCCGCACTGCTAGCCGCACAACGATGGGAACTGCCTCCCGGACCTCCTCTGCCTCCCGCTCCCACTCCCCGAGAAGACAACAGAGTGGTATGAGCCAGAGCATACCCGAGTTGTTCCGCACACAGAGGCCCAATATGGCGGCGTCCCGCCAGACTCCCTCACAGGCATCCACACCGCCACTGCCTGGAGCACCATCCAGTCTTTCCTCCTCTGACACAGGTGCCATCGCAGCACACGTTCAGCAGCACCCAAGCCTCATGGACCTTAGAGCGGTGGCTGCTGACATAAAAGATGCTCTGTTAGCGGCTATTGCAGAACTGCACCTTGACATCCGCGCCATAGCTGACAGAGTGCAAGATGTGGAGAATACTACGGCCCAGCACCATATTGTTCTCCGCAGAGTTACCCACAAGATAGACACCCACACCCTACAACTGAGAGACCTCCACAGACATGTGGAGGATTTGGATAATAGGGGCAGAAGACATAATCTCAGGGTCAGAGGCCTGCCTGAAACTGTGGATACAGAACAACTTCCTGCCACCATTACAGCAATGTTTAATAACCTGTTCGACAGACCTGCACATACCAACATAGAAATGGAGCGCATTCATTGCGCGCTAAGACCTAAAGGCAGAGAAAGCGACCCCCCCAGGGATGTAGTATGCTGCCTGGTGGACTACAAACTAAAAAAAGATATACTTCGCAAAGCCAGAAACAGAATTCAAATCACACATGGAGGCGCAGAGATTCACATTTACCAAGATCTTTCCAGCATCACTTTGCAGAATAGAAGAGGTCTGAAACCACTCCTGGATACTCTTCGCGCCAAAAACATAAACTACAGATGGAAATTTCCCTTTGGTCTTTCTGCGACCTGTCACGGTCGCACCGCTTTATTGAGAGTACCCGAAGAATTGCCAACCTTCTGTGACGCCATGGGCATCCCTCTAATGGAAGTCCCAAACTGGTACACCGAATTCCACCACCCCACACCCAGGAGAGTTCAACGCCACGAAGAACCCATGGAAGCACAGGAGATAAGATACCGCAGACACAGATCTGCATCAGGCACCAGATCGCATAATTCCGCCAGAGGACACCGCAACGGCACCAGCCCATCCGACTCGCCACGCCCAAGGAGGGGCGACTTTGGACCACATCATGACCACTCGCCTCCGAGTTAAAGTAGCAATTCTGCCTACTAGTTGCTGAGCCTTCTCGATTACTGGACAGTTCCTTTTTTTTTCTTGGTTATGACAGGTTAACAAAACCAAAAGGAAGGGAAGGGAGAGAGAAAGGGAAAGGAAGAAAAAGAGAAAGGGGAAAAAAAGGAAGAAGGTTTACTCTTTTTTTCTTATGCTATATCCCCCCTTTTTTTTTTTTGCATGCCTCTTTTGACCGAGCAACGTTTTTCACATGCGTTTCGTCAAGATTGGTAAGAAACATACTCTCATGCTCATAAGTTACTGTGTTCCTCTGCATAAGAGACTCTGCCTATCTCCTATCTCCAGATAGAGACACTTTGCCTCTTGAAAACACGATCTATAACCCTATTAGTCGAGCGACTTTGTACTCCTAATACCATTGCCTAGAAAACAGAGCACAAGCTCACTGTGATTTATCTCTTCCTCTTTCTCTCCTCCTCTACCCTCACCAATGAATATGTTTTAAGTTGTTTTACAGTTGATTGTTCTCATGCCTTACAACAGGGCTAATCTTAAAATTACTATCGAGGAGTATCCCAAACCTTGTTTAATACATGACCGGAATGTATGTGACAGGCCTACAAACTTGAGTTGGCTGGTGCCTCCATGCTACTGGCAACCCCAATAACCTCTACACCCTTACGCGTAGGAGTCCCCCCTGGCATATGACAGCGCCTTTGCAGCTGACTAACATCGCACAAAATGTCGCCCATAAAGCGCCATTTCCACTCAACCTCTCCTTTGCTTACAAGGGATAGCTAGGAAAGGTGGGGTGGGCTCGAGCCAACTCACATTAACACCGAAACTTGGCACACCCTAGGCCCCACAAGCAAATTGTTAACATTACGAGCTTGGCTCACACAAGGCATAGATGGATGAAGACATTTTTTCCTAGACTGACAAGCCCTGCTAGACCCAACACTAACGAATGATACCAACATCTACAACTTATTTAAGGCCAGCACTTAACTATACACTCCTATGGACTCCCAAGCACCCACACCAACCCGTAGTTGGCAAAGTATGTAGCGGATTGCCATAACATCTAGTCACTTCTTTCCTGTGCGGCCTCTCTCAACCCCCACACAGTAGTCTGGACTGGAGTTTGCCTTTCCTAAAAAGGCGATCTCTATCCTCACGCTGTACCCCACCAAACTTACTTATACAGGTGAAGGGTCGTTTCCCTGACCTGTTCGGTATAGGTTCTAGGAGTATTTTCCTCCTACATTCTTCCCCCCATACCCCCCACACTCCAAACCCTACCCTTCGCTTCGCAATATTACACCTACCTCACTATCATACGAGCTCTGTGACAATTAGACACCATTATGCCACCACCCAGAACAGACAACCCCCCCCCCAGGTCAAGCTATACTCATTAAACATAAGGGGACTTAACACCCCCGAAAAAAGATCACAGCTACTTTTACTACTACAGAGAGCCAAAGCTGATGTGGTCTTTCTCCAAGAAACGCATTTTAGATCAGATAACATTTCCAAACTTTACAACCCATCCTACCCAATGGTGTACCACGCCACCAATAAGGACTCCAAATCTAAAGGAGTTTCTATCCTAATTTCCAAAAATTGCCCCTTGCAGATTCAAGACACACTGATTGATGCCAACGCAAGATACATCTTTTTAAAGGGCAAATTACATAACAAAACTATGACACTGGCCAACCTCTACGCCCCCAACAAACTGCAAGTCCCCTTCTTTCGAGACACGTTACAAAACCTTGCTACATTCACCAAGGGCTTGCTGATTGTTGGAGGCGACTTCAACTTGGCTCTCAACCCCTCTCTAGATACATCTTCGGGCACTTCCATTGTCACCTACCGTGCTCTCAGGGCAATTAAGACACATCTCTCCAACTTAGCTCTGCACGACACGTGGTGCACACTATATCCTAATACCAAAGATTTTACATTCTATTCCCCTCCTCACAATAGATACACAAGATTAGACTACTTTTTCCTGTCTCAACCAGACCTGGATTCACTCCTGTCGGCCACAATAGACCCCATGGTATTGTCTGATCATCATCCCGTCACCACCACTATCACGTTCCCGTTAACCTCCACGAGACCCAAACTCTGGCGTCTAGACAGCTCTGTCCTCACAGACCCGATACACGTCAAGAGATTAAACAATTGCTTGTCACACTATTTCCAAGAGAATGCTTCCCCAGACACTGACCCGCTGACCCTCTGGGCAGCTCATAAGTGTGTTATTAGGGGGGAATTACTATCACTAGCCGCACAGCACCGTTAAGCCAGGCAAGCAACTATATCCAAACTTTCAGAAAAAATTCACTCTCTGGAACAGAAACACAAGCAATCGCTAGCAGATCAATCTCTTCAGGAATTGTTGAAAGCTAGAGAGGATCTTCTTTAGGAAATACGGAAGTCAACCAAACGTAAATTTTCCCTAGCACAAAGAATCTTCTACGAATTCGGGAATAAATCCAGTAAAATGCTTGTCAGAGCCCTCCACTCCAAAAAGACGAACTCAACCATTCACTCCATTTTGGACCCCCTAGGAAACAAGATAGTGTCCTCAAATGGTATAGCAGATCAGTTTAGACTATTCTTCTCCAAACTATATAATTTAAATGCCCAACCGCAGACTGACCCACCTAGAGACAGAAAACAACTGATAGAAGAATTCCTAACGCAATTTAGCCCTTGCCCCATTTCCTGCGACCAGGCTAACCAGGCTATTTAGACAAGCCCCTCACGCGAGAAGAGTTTATGGAGGCCCTTAAGCAAATGAAACCGAGCAAAAGCCCTGGCCCAGATGGCTTATCAGTCAGTTACTACAAAACCTTCCCAGAGACTCTCATACCTCAGTTCCTAAAAACCTTCAACTTCCTACACACACAACCTGACAAGTGCAAAGACCTCTTGGAGGCCCACATTGTGATGATTCCAAAACCAACATAGTCTCTAATTATAGACCTATATCACCCATAAATGTAGATGTAAAACTCTACGCGAAGATACTGGCGAATCGCATACTACCCCTACTCCCTTCTCTGATTTCTTTAGATCAAGTAGGATTCATCCCCGGTCGTGAGGCAAGGGATAACACCCTGAAGGCAATTAACATCCATGATTGGCTATCATCTTCCAAAACGCCGGGATTCTTCCTTTCGCTTGATGCAGAGAAGGCATTCGACAGAGTGGCCTGGGACTACATGTCAGAAGTATTACGTAAAATAGGGTTTAAAGAGCGTATGCTACAATACATTCTAGCCCTATACTCATCCCCAACTGCAAAAATCAGGGTTAACGGCCACCTGTCGGATGCCTTCTCCATGTCGAACGGAACCAGACAGGGATACCCGCTTTCCCCCATCATCTTCATACTCACAATGGAACCCATACCCTGCAAGATTAGGTCCAATCAAGACATCAAAGGGGTGAACATTGCCAACACCCAACACAAAATAGCAGCATATGCAGATGACGTCCTCTTATTCCTTACGGACCCCATTACCACACTTCCAAACCTCTTAAAGGAATTCTCCTTCTTCAGAGATCTTGCCAACTTACAAATCAACTTCACCAAATCTAAGGTCCTTAACATATCTTTATCTGACTCTCTAGTCAACCTATGCAAAATTAACTTTCCATTTGGTTGGGAGGCACAATCCATCACATACCTAGGCATTCAGTTACGTCCAAGCTCACTGACCTCTACCCTAAAAACTTTCTCCCCATTCTGAAAACAATACAGGCAGACCTCCAAAAATGGAACAGAAACAATTTTTCTTGGTTTGGGGGGGCGGCGGTCATAAAAATGAACATCCTCCCCAGACTTCTTTACTTACTTCTAACACTCCCAATCAAACTACCGCCTTCATTCTTTTCCACTTACAAAAGATTGTGCATACACTTTATCTGGGCAGACAAACACCCACGAGTAAGTTGGGATAAACTAGTGTCCCCTAAAATTAAAGGGGGAATAGGCCTCCCTGACATACAAAAATATTACTGGTCATGCCATTTAGCGAGAATCATAGATTGGCACTTACATACTAAAAATAAAACATGAATAAATGTAGAAGAGGCGTTCTCATCTGTACCTATTCACCACCTACCTTGGATAAACCCACACAAGATCCCACGAGACTATAGGTCACATCCCTTGACAAACGCCACACTACAAATCTTTTGCATAGCTTGTAAAAAACGGAGTATTGCCTCTTCCCCCGGCCCACTGAAGCCGCTTGATCGAAACCTGAACTTTCCCCCAGGAATCATATCACTTACTAACAATAGCAACTTATCACAACATTCATTTAGAGCAGAATCCTTCTTTGACAAGGGGAAATTAATACCATCCCAACCCGATTCCACAATCTGGACATCCCCATCTTTAAATATCTTCAAATAAGACACTTCCTACAGAGCTCTTCCTCAAAGTCCCATTGGTTTAGAGACCACACACCGTTTGAAGCCATCTGCACGAGAAATGATCCCCATAGACACATTGTCTCAGATATCTACTCACTCTTGTTCTCAGACACGCAAACCGCTAATGAAGCGACACGCCAAAGATGGGAAAGAGAACTAGCCATAGACCTAACCCATGAGGATTGGCACAGCATATATACTCACATTCACAAAGGTTCTGAAAATGTCTCTGCACAAGCAAATGGGTATAAAATGTATTCTAGGTGGTACAGGACCCCAGACAGAATACAGAACACCCCAGTGTCCCTCCACTTTGTTGGAGATGTAATTTCACTCACGGTTCATTACTCCATATCTGGTTGGAGTGCCCCCTAATCCAACCATACTGGACTGAAGTTCATCGTCTTACAGGTCACAACCTACACACCAGATTTCAAACCAGCTCAATACCTCCTACACCACACATCCATACCACAATCTGCATATAAAAAATCTCTTACCCTACACCTCATAAATGCAGCGAAACTATGCATCCCCATACATTGGCGATCAACCACACCCCCCTGCACATCAGAATGGCTCCACAGAATAGGGAGAATAGCGAAGATGGAAAATCTCATCCATCAGGCCCGCGATACCCCCACTAAAATCTCTACAACTTGGGCATGCTGGTTACTTTTTAAAGAATCAACAGAATACATAAATATCATCTCAAACTCTGCATAGCTTGACCTGGGGGACTATATATGATGCAAAATGATTGAACTCTTGAAACCTACTCCCAACACTGATCAGGCTCCTTCCCACCCATTCCTTTCCCTTCCCCTCCCTTTGCCTTCCCAATCCCCATATACATTTGTTTCCTACACAGGCAGATCCCAGACAAGGAACATCACCTTAAAAACCCATGAACAGTAAGAGGACTTACCCACCAAACATGTGGGGCTTTACCTTACACAAACAAAGACCGAGAGACTGACCTTTCTAAGATATGACTTTTATGGAACATAATCCTTACCCGCGCACAGTTAGTTCCCGTTAGGGGTGCGTGTGGATGAGACATGATACTCGGTCTCACGGATGGACTTGCTATTCCACTTTCATATGGGCTCACTCGTAAACCTTAGAACCCAATTGATCGCCTAACGGCATTTCGTAGATCCAAGTAATCCTTAATAATTTTTTGTGTGTACCACTTTGACCTCTGATCATTATTTCTCCTTCACTTCATGTTCCTGTTGAAATTATCGCTATATATGATTGTTCCTAATGCATCTTCTGTATGTATTATTGTCCGCTTCCTTATCTTACTATTTGTAATCTGCAATTTCTTTAAAAAAATCAGCTGGGATCTCCAACCCCACTATACCTTCAGTCCTCTCTGAGACCTGCACTTGCACTGAGATGAGTGAAGGTGTAGAATTAGGTGTGTCACAGCCAAGTACTTGCGGGCAATCTGCTATCGGTACACCGACGTCAGATTGTACCAGGCAAATTTCCCTGCCCCAGCTGCTGCACTGCAGAAAGAAGTTTGCTCCCAGCCATCTACATGCCCAGCGGTGAAATGCTAGCTTGACAAAATTGCTAGAACTTCAACTGCTACCTTTTTAGTTGGTAGATCTGCCCCCTTCCGTGAGTTTGTGGAATGTGCGGTTCCTCAGTGGCAGGTTCCCAAACGGCACTTTTTCTCACGGAAGGTGATTCCGGCTCTCTACCGGCATGTGGAAGGCAATGTCTTGGCCTCGCTGGACAGGGCGGTCAGCGGTAGGGTGCATATTACCGCTGACTCATGGTCCAGCAGGCATGGACAGGGACGTTACCTAAGTTTAATGGCGCATTGGGTGACTCTGCTGGCACTTGGGAAGGATGCAGGACAAGGTGCAGTAGTGTTGGAGGTTGTTCCGCCACCATGCCTCCAAAATGCTACTACTGGTGATTCTGACACACCTCTCTCCTCCACCCCCTCCTCTTCTTCTTCCTCCATGGCCTCTTTCTGTGCTTTGTCCTCGGAACCAGCGGTGCTCCGTAGGCGTTCAAGGGGCTACGCAAGTACGCAGGCCAAAAGATGCTATCCGGTGCTTGAGCTGGTGTGCTTGGGGGACAGAAGCCACATTGGGGCAGAGATTCTGTCAGCTCTGCAGGGGCAGGTTCAGAGGTGGTTGACGCCATGCCAGCTTAAGCCAGGAATGGTGGTTTGCGACAATGGAACCAACCTCCTCTCCTCCCTCTGACAGGGACAACTGACCCATGTGCCCTGTTTGGCTCACGTCCTTAACTTGCTGGTGCAGCGGTTCTTGGGCAGGTACCCGGGCTTACAGGATGTCCTGAGGTAGGCCAGGAAAGTCTGTGTGCGTTTCCGCCGGTCGTATAATGCCAGTGCTCGACTGGCTGACCTCCAAAAGGAATTTAACCTGCCCAAGAACCGCCTAATCTGTGACATGCCCACCAGGTGGAACTCAACGTTGGCCATGCTGCAGTGGCTGCACACACAGCAGAGGGCCATCAATGAGTACCTGTGCGACTATGGCACCAAGACAGTGTCAGGGTAGCTTGGTTTTTTTTCCCCACGCCAGTGGGCCATGATTAGGGATGCATACACTGTCCTGTCACCATTTGAGGAGGCCACGAGGATGGTGAGCAGTGACAGTGTATGCATCAGTGACACTGTACCCCTTGTCCACCTGTTGGAGCACACGCTGCGTGGATAATGGACAGGGCACTTGAGGCAGAACAGAGGCAGGAAGAGGAGGACTTCCTTAGCTCTCAAGGCCCCCTTTATCCAGATAGTGTTCCTGCGTGCCCGCCGATCACACAGGAAGAGGACAAGGAGGAGGAGGAGGATTGTGTCAGCATGGAGGTGGAGCCTGGCACTCAGCATCAGCAGCAGTCTTTAAGGGATCATTTACAGTCCCAAGAAACCCATGGACTTGTATGTGGCTGCGGATCATGTCGTCCTTAGTGACCCAGAGGACTCCGGACCGAATGCCTCAGCAAACCTACGCTGCATGGCCTCCCTGATCCTGCAAAGCCTGCGGAAGGATCCTCGTATTTGTGGTTTCAAGGAGAGGGATTGTTACTGGCTGGGAAACCTCCTTGATCCACATTACAAGGGTAAGGTTGCGGACCTTATCTTGCCGTCGCAGAGGGAGCAGAGAATCAAACATCTTCGGGAGGCCTTGCAGAAAGGTCTGTGCAAAGCATTCCCAGAGATTGGGAGGTTACAAACTCCTGTTCCTGGACAGCGTGTTGCTGAGGCTTCGGTCAGTCAGAACCGATGCGTTCAGACAGCCCCAAGGTATGATCGGTTCCAGCAACCATCGCCAGCGTCTGTTTTACATGGTGCAGGAATACCTAGGGGCAAGATCTGACTTGGACACCTTTCCCACCGAAAATCCTCTGGGTTACTGGGTCTTGAGGATGGATCACTGACCAGAGCTTGCACAGTATGCAATTGAGCTACTGGCCTGTCCTGCATCCAGCACTCTTTCGGAACGCACATTCAGTTCTGCTGGAGGCTTTGTAACTGATCACAGGGTGCGCCTGTCCACCGACTCGGTTGATCGGCTGACCTTCATAAAAATGAATCAGTCTTGGATCACCCCCAGATACCAAGCACCTGATGCTGATGTAACTGAATAATTTTTTTGAAATGTCAGATTCCTTCAAGGCACCCTATGCTGATGCTGAGTGACTATCCTGTTATGCTGAGTAATTATCCTCTTCCTCCTCAATGATCGCTGATAGCTTGTAAGAATATTTTTGTTTCTGGGCGCGCCGCCAGTGGCTAAGGCCCAATTTTTCAGCCCCTGTCTAACAGGGGCATGTAATTATAATTTTTGATGCAGAGTTTTGCAAGGAGGGTTCGTTGCTGCGCTCAACTAGAGTATTTGTGAGGGGTTGCAGTATTGTGCCAGCACCACCACCACCACCGCCTAAGGCCCAATTTTACAGCCCCTGTTTGACAGGGGCATGTAATTACAATTTTTGATGCAATACTTTGCAGCAGGGCTCGTTCCTGCGCTCCAATCAGAGTATCTGTGAGGGGTTACAGTGTTGTGGCACCAGCACCATTGCCTAAAGCCCAATTTTTCAGCCCCTGTTTAACAGGGGCGTGTAATTACAATTTTTGTTGCAATACTTTACAGCAGGGCTCGTTCCTGTGCTCCAACTAGAGTATAGTATCTGTGAGGGGTTGCAGTGTTGTGGCACCAGCACCAGTGCCTAAGGCCCAATTTTTCAGCCCCTGTTTAACAGGGGCATGTAATTACAATTTTTGATGCAATACTTTGCAGCAGGGCTCATTCCTGGGCTCCAACTAGAGTATCGGTGAGGGTTTGCAGTGTTGTGGCACCAGTGCCTAAGGCCCAATTTTTCTGCCACTGTTCAACAGGGACATGTAATTACAATTCTTGATCTAATATTTCACAGCAGGGCCCGTTTCTGCGCCCACCAAGAGTAACTGTGAGGACTTACAGTGTTGTGGCACAAGCACCCCCAACACCACCACCAAAGGCCCAATTTTTCTGCCCCTGTTCAACAGGTGCATGCAATTACAATTCTTGATCTAATATTTTACAGCAGGGCACTGGGAGGGCTTACAGTGTTGTGGCAACACCAACGCCTAAGGCCCCAATTTCTGCAGAGTATATAGGGCAGGCCCCTACTTTCAAACATCAAACTTACAAAGGACTCCTACTTGCAAACGGAAGGAGACAACAGGAAGTGAGATAAAATTTACCCCTAGGAAGGGAAATTCTCTCCTGTAAGAGTTAATATGGGAAAAGCGTTTCTCCTCTCCACTGATGCTTTATCACCAATTCTTGTTTCACTAAAAAACCCAAATTGTCAAAAAACATTTTCCATTGGGACAGATAGTGAGGTGAAATCTTCTGAAGAGGTGCACAGACAGCAAAACAAATGTCACAGGGGTGATAACCCTTCCCTATGTTTTCCAAAAAGCTTAAAAATAGATTTTTTGGCTGGAGCTACACTTTAAAAATGTACCAGTTCAAAATTACAAACAGATTCTACTTAACAACAAACCTACAGTCCCTGTCTTGTTTGCACCGCCTGTATACTGCTGTTCAGAGTATATAGGGCCTGGGGGCCCCACGCCTTTCCCTTTTTTAATTTGGGTGAGGGGTTCCCCTTAATATCCATACAATACTCAAAGGGCCTGGTAATTGACTGGGGGTCGGGGGTACCCATGTTGTTTGTCTCACTGATTTTCATTCATATTGCCGGGACCCGACATTACATTAAAGCCGCAAACAGTTTTAAATGACTTTTATTCCTTTAAAAATGTCATTTTGTGCAGGGACTGTTCTAAGCACGGGAAACACATGCCACTTTACAGGCATACTATAGACACCCCCCCAGGTACGATATTTAAAGGAATATTTCACTTTTTTTTCACTTTAAGCATCATTAAAATCACTGCTCCCGAAAAACGTCAGTTTTTAAAACTTTTTTTTGCATTGATACATGTCCCCTGGGACAGGACCCGGGTCCCCAAACCCTTTTTAGGACAATGCCATGCAAATTAGCCTTTAAAATTAGCACTTTTTTTGAACGTTCGAGTCCCATAGACTTCAATGGGGTTCTAACGTTTGTGCGAAGTTTTGGTCCGTTCGCAAGTTCTGGTGCGAACCGAACCTGGGGGTGTTCAGCTCATCCCTAATGCTCACATTTAGATCAAAGTTCCTTTTATTCCTTGATTTCCTGGCTGAGGTATGTTCTATAGCTTTCCCATATGCTTGCCGCAAGTTCTTCTTCAGCCTTTCAACATAACCTCTGTGAGAGGTCAAAGAAGTGTTGTCAATGGAAGTGCCAAAAACTCAAGGAAGGCAAGCTTCTCTCCCAAACATAAGGCAATATGGAGAATAATCAGTGGCATCACCCACAGTACTGTTATAAGCATGTACCACAGCCGCAATATGATTTCCCCAGTGCTGTTTCTTCTCTGAGGGTAGAGTCCCCAACATATTCAACAAGGTACGGTTAAACCTCTCAGGCTGAGGACCCCTTGTGGGTGGTAAGGCATGGTCCGAGACTTCTTTATGCCTAGCAATGTGCACAGCTGATGGACTAACTGACTCTCAAAGTCTCTTCCTTGATCGGAGTGGATTCTGACAGGCAACCCATAATGCCCAAAGAACTTCTCGACAAGGACTTTGGCCACAGTGATCTCCCTCTGATCTTTGGTGAGATAGGCCTGCGCATATTGGATGAAATGGTCAGTCACCACCAAGATGTTATTTCTTCCACCTGTATCAGGTTCCAGGCACAGGAAGTCTTACACTGGATACATGCTAGACAGGAGTGACAATAGCTCATTATCTCCCCTCTCATATTGGGCCCATAGAACCTCTAATTAGGCGGAAAAGTCCTCTCTGTTCCTAAATGCCCATGGACATCATGCAAAGAGGTCAGGATGGTTGAACGATGTTTCTCAGGAAGGAATAACTACCATTTCTCCTCTCCACCCTCTGAAGAACCTCGCCTATACAGTGCTCCATCCCTTAACTGCAATCTGTTCCATTCCCGATGTAGAATCTTAGCTTCATTCACCAGGCTCTTTAACAGTAACAGTAATCTTTAACAGTAATCTGGGGTCCTGCTTGTTCAGGGCTTGAATAGCCAGATTCCTTCTTAAATCTCTTTTGGACAACTGAGGAAGGCCCTTTACCTTGAACTTGCGTCAGCCCATAGTAGCGTCAGGGTATCCCAGAGGGGTGAACTCCAATAGATTCTGCGGCAACACCTCCCTTCATTTTCCAAGCCATGCCTTGGCACACCTTCTGCAGTCACATAGGCCCAATTCCCTGACTCTCTCCCTTCTATGAGGTCTACGAGATAAGGCATCTGCATCTTGATTTCCTGCCCCAGATCAGTACTTTAAGCTGAACTGGAATCCGGCCAAGGCGGCCAGCCATCTGTGTCCTGTCGCATCCAATATGGCTGAAGTCAAAGTGTAGGTCAAACCATTTTTATCCATCTTTACCACAAACTCAGCTCCATTCAAGTAATCCTTCAATTTGTCTACTACTGCCCATTTTAGAGCCAGGAACTCCAGCTTGTGAACGAGGTAGTTTATTTCAGATGGAGTAAGGCTACGACTCACATAGGCCACTGGTCTGAGACCACTGTCTCTACTGGCATCCACATGAAGTTCATGAGGCTTGCCAGGGTCAGCATAAGCCAAGACCGGGGCTTTAGTGAGACTCTTCTTTAATTGCCAAAATGCTTTTTCACACTGATAAGACCATTGATCTTGTACTGATTCTCCCTTCCTGTGACTACCGGACTTCTTTACCTTGGGTCCATCCTCTCCTTCTCCCGTGGCAGCTTGTAACTGTTCATTGAGAGGCCGAGCAATCTTGGCGAAGTTTGCCACAAACCGCCGATAATAAGAGCACGAAAGAAAGATCTTAATTCAGTCACAGTCCTTGGCCTAGGCCATGTAGTAACAGCCTCCAACTTCTTCGGGTCCGTGGCAACCCCTCCTGCAGAGACAACATGACCCAAATACATAACAGAGGTTCTGTAGAACTGACACTTCTCCAAGGACAGTTTCAATCCCTCTTCATGGAGCCATGAAAAAACCTTCTCTAACCAGGCTTCATGTTCTTCTAATGTTCTTCCAAACACAAGATGTCGTCAAAATACACTAATACTTCTACTAGGTTCATGTCTCCTACCGTTCTTTACATCAATCGCTGTAAGGTCACTGGGGCCCCTGGCAATCCCTGGGGCATTCGACTGAACACATAAAAGCCCAAGGGGCAGATGAATGCAGTTTTTTCTCTGTCTTCCGGATGCATGGGGATCTTGTAGTACCCACCCTTCAAGTCAAGTACACTAAACCATTTAGCTCCAGTAAGACACTGGAGAGCATCCTCAATGCGAGGGGTTGTGTACTGATCACGAATAGTGCGGTAATTTAAAGTCCGGTAGTCAAAACGAATGTGTAGTGACCCATTCTTCTTCCACACCACCACAATAGGGGACGCATAGGGACTTCTGGAGTCCTAAATGACCCCTGACCTTTTCAATTCAGCCAACTGCTCTTGAAGGTCTTCCAGGTTAGTGAGAGGTATTCTCCTAGCTTGATCTTGAAAAGGCTTATCCTCTTGCAACCAAACTTGGTGCCGAGTGCTCTTGGCACATCCTACTTTCTTTTGCCACATCAGTTAACTTTACCCAGAGACTACTTTCAGAGTGATATTCATATATGTCTCTAATCCAGTCACATCATTGTGGCCAGTCGAAGATTTTTTTTTTTTTAAGTAAGGTATTGTATAACCAAATGCATTTCAGAATGTAGCTAGTTATAGAGGTACTGCAATACAAAGTATGAAACCAACATCCTACCTCTCAAAGCCGGTAGCCGCACGCCCACGTATTACTATTGTGCATGTTTATGCATTAATACTTCTCTCACTAATGCATTTAAAAAAGGGAAATTAAGTAAAATTAAGTAATAATGAGTATTAATTTCTAATATGAGTTTAACAATTTTATTAATAATATAGATATATTGAAACTGGTTTAGACAACCTTTGGTTGGAAATGAAGTCGAGGTTAATGGGGAAATTTTTAATGAATGAGATTAGTTTAGATTAAGATAACAATTTTGTAATTTTACATTTATTCAATAAGCCCTTATTGAGAGAAAAAAAGATTAAGATGAGGTTGTTATTTGGAATACAGCTGCCATAATATTTAACAAAGCCAAGATGGATGGAGTACATAAGAAGTTTTTCTACAAAAATGAAATTTCAAGGTTCTTGATAATAACTTGATGTCAGTCCATGATGTGAGAGTTGTTATAAATAAAATTTAAATATAACAGACCCATCACATCAAGTCCACACACCCTGTTAGGATAGATGTCACCTGCAGCCAGTTGTTTTTATAGTTTTTGATGCTTTCTGGTCCATCATACAGATTCTTGGTCCTTTTGTTTTTATTTATTTTTATTTTTGAAATCCAAAGCAGAATGTGTGGATTGTGAAATGATGTGCCCCCTTTTCTTGTAAGTACTGTGGTATAAGCAGAAGAATATTTTGGATTTATGGGCATCTCTCCATGACCGCAGGGTATTGTTATCATTTATTATAATATTGCCAGGAAAAAGTTGTCTTTTGAAACATGAGACTGGAGTTCTTACACAAATAGCGTGATAGAAAACAAGCCATTGTAATATACTTATGCAAGCTGGACCCAGTAATGAAGGGTTCATCCTGATATATCAGAGCTTCAGCTTTTATGCAAAGGTGCTATTAGACAAAGTTAGATATTGTTTTGGTCAGACATTTAATTTTTAATGGTCCGACATTCTGTGCAGCAAATATACAGCTAACTAAATGTTTGTTTAATGAAAGGTTTAAAATATGAGTTTGTTTATGTACAAATCTAACAATGAAAAATGCGTACATTTATTCAAAAGAAAGGAAAAGACACATGTGTTAAATTGATGGTGTAGGAATCAGCTGCTGTGAGCCCAGTGCGGGACACACTCCCTGAAGACCCAGATATTTAATTTTTTGTAGATTTGAGTATGCAGTTTATCACCCAGAAGGATACTCTTTATTCAAAGTCATTGGATCCTTTTTCCCCAGCTCAAGAAACAGAGCTCCATGTTTTAGCAAAGCCTGTGAGCTGTAAAAAGAGTGTATATTTATATAGATATGGTTCCATTTAAAGGGCCAGAAGTTTGTTTTTACTTCGGCAGGTAAACCAATAAAGCATGCTAAGTTAATTTGATCGGCTGTTTTCAGCCTTCCAGGTTCTTGCTGAGGTAGCCATATTAACTTTCACACATGGAAGCAGACCAGGTGACTAAGGATGCTGCATTTACAGCCCCGGACACTTGATGGGTCTGTGCAACTCACAGATTCCACCCTAGTTCTGGCCCAGTATAGCTGGGATTAATAATTCAACTTTAAGGACCCCAGAACGAGAAGAACAAGTGGTCCACAGGGGGCAACTTCTTATGAAACAGGACTTTGGAAAAGGTGATCATTTATGTCTGCCAGCCACTCTTTTCCCTTCAGCTTGACACATGGACCATGTCATCGGTCACAAGTAGTTATGGCTGCCTTAGTAAATGAGCATGGGATAGAGCCAGGGTTCTCCACAATTGTTTTTATAACATACCACTTCTTGTTTTACCTGTTACCAAAGGTGTTACCAAAAGCTGAACATCCCTCCCAGAGATTACAAAAAGATATATCCAGATGCCCAAGTTAGGATCTTACGAGTATGCATTTTGTCTGTATGGACATGTTTTTTGGATGTCCAGTGGCAAATGCTACTGCAAAGGCCACAGTAAAAAGTGTTATCAGAAGTAGATTGTAAGTACAGAGTGCCAGGGAGTACAGAGAGTAACAGAGGAAATCATTTTTTATAGGAGAGTCCTTACTAGAAGTTTTGAGGTTTTATTTTTACACCCCCCACTGTCTACAATGTATCAGACAAAGTAGAGTAAGAAACTAGAAAACTTTTGCCTGAATGTTTTCTTATATTTTATGAAGCCCCTAAGGGGGATGTTGGACTCTCTCCCTATGGGATTTGGTTTGGGAGCGTGTTACTCACTTGCTTATATTTTGTCTCAGCAGCTGAAGTCCTTCATTCGGATCTCATAGAGAATGTTGCTGATCTTTTAAGGTTTTTGACAAACTCATTTATGTGTTTTCTCCCCAATTCCAGATCCTAAAAGTTTGGAAGGATCTAAAACTAAAGCCAGGTGACTTGTGGATTTTTAAGAGACATTTATATATAAGGAAATGTTTGGAGACTCAATACAGCATCTATTTCATGTACAGTTTTTGCAAAACTTGAAGGAAAAGTCACCTGGATCCACATCAGACACTGCAAAAATGACTAAATTAAAGAAATCTCTGTTTGATTTGTTTCCCTCTTGTGATCACAGTCTAGGGTACTTTTTGATTCAGTTACTTTAATTGTAAGGGATATATATATTTGAAAAATAGTTTAGCCATGTTGAAGTCATATTTGTCTTTTGTACGTCTTCCATTTTATGTAGAATTGTCTGTGTTTACATATGCTGATAAGTCAGCATGCCCACAGTTCAGCTAGAAGGCCATTCTGGCCACAGAAGTGTACAGCCAGTACTCTGTAAATATGTCTTATCAATCATTTGTTTTTCACAATGAAAAGTCATTTGGTAATGAAAAAGTTGCTCAGCTATTATTTTCTCCACAATGGAGTTTTTTTGCCTCTTTGGCCAGGACTACCTCCACCTAAGCGTGTGGAGGTTCCAGGTTAAAAGGTGATAGCAGGTATGGTTAGTGATCAAAATATTGATCAAAAGAGGGGAGACTGTAATGGAAATTTGTAAGTTCTGTATATAATTGTATTCTATTTTGTATGTATTGCACACTGCCCTCACTGTGCACACGGCACTAATAATGTTTTCAGTAAATGTTTACATTCTTTTGAGTCCTGATTAGAATAAGCCTGCCTATGTAACGCCCCTTGTTACCATAAACGTACAATTGTAATATTAATGTGATACCTACGTAATCATGTGCATAAAAACCTTCAATTGCGTCATAATAAAGCAGAACAGTAATTTGGAAAGATGCTGAGCGTATCTTTGGTGTCTGTTCCCTACTGCAGTAGTTATTATTAATTTGGAACCACTAATCAATATGAGGATAGGAGTTGCCTATCATCAATTCAACCGAGTCACCCCCCTTGTTGAGCCCTCAAGTTTCCAAAGTGCATACAATGGCCAAAATTAGTTCAATACATTATTCTCTCTCAGCTCTAACCTCTAAGCTACTACTCGCTCAGCCTAGCCCCATTGATGAGGGAGGCAGGTGTGTTCAACACTAAAGTAACACTGCTGGCGGACAAGGCATTGCTTGAATCCACGGGTTTGACATTCTTGCAAACTTATTATGGTTGCCTGACCTAGTGTAGAATGTTCTTTCACTCCACACTGTGGAGTTGACAGTTCTGATCCAGTCTTCCGGGGTGGGGGGAGTTCTTGACTGCCGAGACTGTGCAATTAGTTTCCTGGCCTGGAACAAACATCTTGCTGCCGCTACCACCGTACTACTGTCTCTCAGTCCATTAGTCACATGTCCCAGCACACATGTCTTGGGATCTAACTCTAAGTTAATTTTAAGCGTGGTATTTATTTTCTTTAAAATCTCAGGCCAGTACCTGGCTAATTTTGGGCACCTCCAGAACATGTGAATTAAGTCGCCTGTGTTTCTACATCTAGGGCACTCGTCGCTAATTCTACGGCCGAACATAAAAAGCTTTTTCGGTGTATAGTAGGATCTGTGCAGCAGCATCAGGTGAGAGGCTTTTTGTGAGGGAGAGACCGACACCTCTGGTCCAAGTTCCAGAATCCTTTTCCACTGTGTGTCCGTAATTTCCCCCACGTCAGCCGCCCACCTGTCCCTACCCCCAAAAGAACCTACCGGTGTGTTTATTTTCTTTATTAATTGGGTATATATCACTGTGATTAACCCCTTAGAGGTCTCTGATTTTATTATTGTTTGTAATAATGGGATCTTGCACCATATAAGGGGTTGCCTTCCGAACTGTTTGCTCAAGGCATGTCTAATCTGTAGGTAGCTATAAAATACTCGGTTTGGCAACCCGTATTCATGCCTCAGTTCCTCGAAGGGTTTCAGGGTGTCCCCCTCGTATAGCTGCGTCAGCCGGCGTATCCCGCTCCTTTCCCACAACTTATTCCTATCGACTGATAGTAATTCCTGCAGGAACCTATTGTTCCAAATTGGTGAATATTCTGAGATTCCCTTGTACCCCATTGCTCGCTTGGCTGCCTGCCAGACCTTAGTAATCATTTTAAGTGTTGGGATCTCTCGTTGTAGCGAATCTGCCTCCAGTGCTTCAACTAATGAACTATGAGGGCTTCCCTGTAAAATAATTTGGACACTCTTACCTCCCCCTCCATCAGTGGCACATCCACCAAGTTGTTGTAGCTGGGCCGCCAAAAAATAGGTAAACGGGTGGGGGATCCCCAATCCCCCTTCCGTAGCGGGACACTGCAGTTTTTGTAGGCCTATCCTGGCCTGCCCTTTTTTCCAAATTAATTCCCTGTAGAGGGATTGAATTCTTTGGAACCACTTCTCCCCAATCCACACTGGGGAATTGTGGAGCAGGTATAACAACTGAGGCAGCCATTCCATTTTAATCAAGTTAGCCCGACCCGCTGTAGAGAGAGGGAGTCTACACCAGATGTCGCATTTTTTTTTAAATTTCAATAGAAGAGGGACCAAGTTGTCCTCAATGAACGCGTCGGGGTCCCTAGACAACACAACGCCAAGGTACTTCATTTTCCCCGTGACTCTTAATTGAGGTAGGCTCGTTGGGATAGGGCTGGCCGATGGATCGACCGGCAGGAGCGATGATTTCTCCCAGTTGATGGTCAGACCTGAGAATTTACCAAAGTCCTCCACCAAATGGACTACTTTCTCTAATGAGGAGATCGTGTCCCCAAGGAAGAATAAAACATCGTCCGCAAAAAGCGCTATTCTCTCTTCCTCACCTTTCCTATGAAAGCCCTGCAGATCGGCTGATGATCTCACCGCTCCCGCCAATGGCTCCATAGCCAAGACAAACAACAAAGGGGACAAGGGGCAGCCCTGCCTAGTTCCTCTTTCGAGGGGGAAGCTTTCCGAGTAGTCATTGTTTACCTTGAGTCTTGCCTTTGGATGGTTATATAGGATTTTTAACCAGCTGATGAATACGGGGCCAAATCCAAACCTCTCCAGGACCCACCAGAGATATTCCCACTCCAGGCTATCAAAGGCCTTGGCGGTATCCAAGGACAGTATGGCTCTAGACCCCGCATTCTCCGCCGGTACCTGAAGGTTCAAGTAGGCCCTTCTAATATTAGTACTAGTAGACCGACCGGGAATAAACCCCGATTGGTCTGGATGTACGAGTTTTGTAATGCATTTATTTAGTCTAGATGCCAGCACCCTTGCAACAATCTTAGCGTCCGAACACAGTAATGATATTGGTCTATATGAAGAGACTTCCGATAAATCTTTCCCCTCCTTTGGTATTACCACTATATCGGCCTCCGACATCGACAGGGGTAGCCTTCCGTCCTTAATCGACTGCTCCAGTACTTTTAGAAGCTCCGGAAGTAGCACCTCCCCATACTTTCTATAGACCTCCAATGGCAAACCGTCCGGGCCTGGAGATTTCTGGCCTGACAGCTCCGCGACAGCCTTTTGCAACTCCTCCAGGGTCAGGGGAGAATCCATCTCACTCCTGTCCCTTTCCGAGAGCACAGGCAGCTCTACCCCTTCTATAAACCTGTTCATAACGCGCCAGTCCGACCCCCTGCGCGACCTGTACAGATCCCTGTAAAACGCCGAGAAAGTCTCTAGGACCTTGGCGGGGTCGGAAGTAATTTCTCCAGGCGGTGCCTTAATTGAGAAAATGGCCGATGGGGATAGGTTAGATTTAGTTATAAGTGCCAACTTCCGGCCCACTTTCTCCCCTTCACCAAAATAATTTTGCTTCCGGAAGAGTCTTTTATTTTCTACTCTTCTATTGATTTCTTCTCTATACTCTTGTTGTCTACTGAGCCATAGCGCCTGTTTTTCCGGGGTTGGGTCCGCCACGTATTGTGCTTCTGATTCCATAACTTCCCTACTAGCCCTCTCCTCCCATTCCCTTGACGTTTTCTTAGTTATGACAACCTGCTGGTGTAGTAGTCCCCTAAGAAACGCTTTTAAAGTGTCCCACACTACCCCCACAGGGGCTGAGCCTGAGTTAAACATTACAAACTCTTTTAATTTAGAGGTTACTTCTACTGGGCTGTTTATTAAGTCCAACCATAATGGTTCTATTGTCCACCTTTTATGGCTAGATTTAGCAGTTAGGTTCAGAGTCAGGATCAAGGGTGAGTGATCTGAGATACCCCTCAGCTTGTACTCTATATTCCCTATTAATTGCGTAGCATCCCTGTTGCCTACCGCCATGTCTATGCACGAGAGAGTAGAGTGTGTCCCTGAATAACAGGAGTACTGTCGGATGTTTGGGCTGTGGGGCACATCCTACTTTAAACTCATTCTTTAAAAAATCTTCTCCCATCTCAGCAGCTGCGACTTCATTCTTTGCTGCCATACAGGTGGTAAAACTTCAGCACAACGCTGGAACTCCTTCTGCATCTGCTGACAATCATCTCTACCAGTAGTCTCTTCAGGAAGCACAGAGGTAGTTGCACCCACCAACATGCGCACCCCTAGCGTGATCGGATGATCTGTGACATTCCAAAGACTAATTGGCACTTTTTTCCAGTTCGGGACAGATCCTTGGTGGGGACCAATTCAGGAACCATCTCTAATCCAACAAGCTCTATCTTGTTCATCAGTTTCTAATACAACAAAGGGGGCCCGGTTGGTCCCAGGTCAGCTTGACAGTGGTTTTCAAATGAGCAACTTCTCCAGTACAGCTGACAACAGTCTCCTCACCAGGTCAGTGTTTGTCCCAATCAATATTGAATTCCGTCTGGCCCCTGGTGGCCTGGGGCACACAACTGCCAAGGTGTCAAATGTTTCCTTTTTCCCAACAGCTGCTGATCTGAAGGATATCTGAGTGGGTATATAACCATCATATGGGCACTTGGCAGTTCCAATTCCCCAGATCTCCAGTTCTTCAAGTTTGCGTGAAGGAATGTGACTCAGGTACTTGTCAAGAATATCGGAATGGGTATATAACCATCATATGGGCACTTGGCAGTTCCAATTCCCCAGATCTCCAGTTCTTCAAGTTTGCGTGAAGGAATGTGACTCAGGTACTTGTCATAGAAGTCTTGATATAAGAGCGTGACTTGGGCCCCAGTGTCTAGCAAAGCCCTAGTGTAAATACCCTCCACTTGTACAGACACAATTGGGGGTGGCCCCACTAATCTCTCTGGGAAGCTCTCTGGGTTGTTTCTAGTAGAGTTGGGTCTGCAATCTCTCTTTGGTGTATTCTGAGAGGACCTAACAGTGGCCCTAGGTGGTAATAAGACATTGAACCTCTGTGCCTGGGTCAATGCCCCCGGTGATGGGTTACTTGACTGCAAAGGTAGCAAGAGTGTCAATGTCAGGCCTTTCTTCTGCAGCCTTTTCTTGGCCTTCCTCCTCTTTCCAATCTTGGAGCTCTGTTTCTTGTTGGGGTTTCCAGCTGGCTCCTTCACTGAGACCCCTGAAAGTTTCCTGCCTTCTGATCTAGGAACAACTTTTGTAATAATTTCAGAAATTATGCCAACAGCTCAGCATTTCCTTCCTTCTGTGGGCACTGCGCCTTGTAGTGCCCTGGCTCCCCACACTTAAAACACTTGCGCATACCGGTCCTTTCGGCCTGTGCTTTGGCTTGAGCCTCCATAACATACATCAAAACTTGTTGCACCTGCTCTTGAATTTGGGCTCCAGTGTCTGGCGACTTAACTGGGGTATCTTTGGGCATGGATTGTGCCACAGGAGTCTTATGGCACTCCCCTCACTCTGACTCCTCATCACTTTCCAGCACACTGGTGTCCACTTGAGCTGACTGAGCTGCAACTTTCTCTGTCTTCTGAGGGGTCTTCACCAAAACCAGTGCCTCGTGATTTTTCTCATCCAGCAGGGCTTCTTCTTCTCTCACCAATTTCATCAACTCTGGGTAAGTAGGAGCCTCTCATGTTCCTTTCAGTTGTAGTCAAAGCACAATTGGATGGTTGGGCCTAGCCCTTTGCAGAATTCTTTCCAGTCTGGCTTTGTCCACTTCCCGAGGATCAATCCCCTTTTTCAGGATAATTTGATGCAGGATTCAAACCATCCGAACAACATAGTCTGATAACTTCTCTCCTCGACACTGATGAGTATGTTCAAGTTTGTACATTAAGTTTGCTAGTTTCTCCACTTTTCCGTAAACAGTACACAGAGCCTCAATGTAGTCCATACCCTCACAGTCCGGTTTTCTCCTTTTCAGACTTCGAATGACATCAACTGCTGGACTCCGGAGGCTTTCACTGATCCGTTGTCTCTTCACTGCTTCAGACACATTCCAGTCTTCTATTGCCTGCATGGCTTGATCCATCCAACTGTCAAACTCTTCCTCCCCACTTGGGGTGGGAACACGGCCTGATAAGAATTGCAATTTCCAATACCACTGATTAGCAGAGATGGCATGACTCTTTATCAGGCTCTCAACCAATCAACTCATATCTGTGTAGAATGAAGCAGGGGGCATTCCAGCCATCGGGCTACCTGTGATTGAGCCATCTGCAACCAGACTCCATTGTTGCGACTGGGAGGGGTATTCATCCAGATCACCTGTTGATTGCAATGGAATCACTTGACCATCAAGGCTTTCTGCCAGACTTACGACACTCCTCTGAAACTCAGCTGGAATACTCTCCCTCCATTCCAAGATAACATATGTGCAATTGTTATCATACATGTATTTTAAGTCTAAAAGGTAGAACCCTTGTTCTGGGACAGCCTTTCTCATCAGCTGTCGCACCTCCTTGTCGAACCACCGGACTCTTGGTAGTTTCAAAACTGTGATTAGCTCCAATCGGCTCCCATGTTCTCGTTCTTGGCCCCAGTCAGTGGCGGTGACCAGGTCCATTTTCTCATCTACCCTGCACTTGTCACCTGATTTGCTCAAGCGTCCCAGATGGGGCATCTCAGTGGGACCTCCAAATGTAGTGGTACTCCCATGAGGGCTGCTAATAGACTCTGTACCCCACTGATTACCTTAACTCTGCAAATCCTCCATTACCTCTGACACCCTGGGTTCAGTCATCTTACCAACTGTATTAGTAAATAGAGACTCACACGGTATTAAATAAACAATTTAAGTATGTTTACTGTATTAGTGAAAACACAAAAATAGTTATATCTCAACTTTGTCAGATAGTAAGAAAACACTCCTACACACAGATATTTTAGACTCTGTACCCCACTGATTACCTTAACTCTGCAAATCCTCCATTACCTCTGACACCCTGGGTCCAGTCATCTTACCAACTGTATTAGTAAATAGAGACTCACACGGTATTAAATAAACAGTTTAAGTATGTTTACTGTATTAGTGAAAACACAAAAATAGTTATATCTCAACTTTGTCAGATAGTAAGAAAACACTCTTACACACACATATTTTATCTATACTTATCAAAAAGGCAATATAATGGTGCAAAGTTCCTTTAATTGTAAATTAACACAAATATTAACCTAATCACAGAAACCTATGTGAACAGGTTAACAGGAGGGTAGACAACTGGCACTATATCTTCTGTGTCAGGTTTCTCCCTTCTGCCTTCTCAACTCACAGGCTATTAAATCTTGCACAAAATAAAGAAACAATATACAGACTATTATATTCAAATTGGCTGGCTCCCTTTAGATGAAGTCCAAGGCAATTAAAACAGATGGGGGAAAATGATAACAAAAGGTAAAAGGGTATTCCTTGAAATCCAGAAGTCTTCTGCTAGCCTCTTTGTGTTGTAACTAAGTAATGCTTGATAACAGGGTATAGCAAATTTGGCAGAACTTCAGGTTAACCTTGTTGTATTGTAACTTCCTTTGATATTATCCTAATGGTGTTATCCAGTATAGCTACTAGAATTAATAATGTGAACTGGGCATAGATGTCTGCTTTCAGTATTCGTTATAAAATAGGAACTGACTTCAGTGGAACTACAAGCACCACCAGCTGAACTGTGTGAACGATGTCTGAAAGCAGTGTCTTTAACAACACTCTGGAACTCAGATACAGTTGGCATTGATGCAGATGATGAGAAGACTCTAACAGGAACTCTCTCTCTGTATCATGGCCCTGGAAATGGCACCCGCCACGCCACGCTGCAGCCCACTGGGATCTGAAGTGCAAGCTTCTCTGGATGACCTGGAACACCCTCCGGTCCACTGCAGGGAAGAAGCGATGCTGTCCGCAGAGAACCCTCTGGGTATAGCTGTCCGGCTCCCCGCTGTGTAGGCCACAAATCAACAGCAGCTCACTGTCACACAGACCTCCTGCTGGCAGAGTCAAATGGCGTCCTGAGAGGCAGATGTAGGCTGCGCCAGCCCTTTTTGTATCCTTTCCCAGCAATCTGTTCTGTCCACTCAGCATTCTGTTAATTGTAGTTCAGATCAGTCCTTCTGGAATAGTCACTTCAGCATTCTGAACTACACATCCCATGATGCTTTGTTTTGAATCCTATCCCAGGAAAAAGGACACTAACACATAGAGTCCAGCAAACACTAGAGGGAGCCACCCCCACATTAATAACACAGAAAGAAATTACACTTTGCTGCAATGTAAAGTAGTGAGTGTACAGCTTGTATAACAGTGTAAATGTGCTGTCCCCTCAAAATAACTCAACACACAGCCTTTAATGTCAAAACCACTGGCAACAAAAGTGAATACAACCCTAAGTGAAAATGTCCAAATTGGGCCCAAAGTGTCAATATTTTGTGTGGCCACCATCATTTTCCAGAACTACCTTAACCCTCTTGGTCAGGGGTTCACCAGCGCTTCAAAGGTTGCCACTGGAGTCCTCTTCCACTCCTCCATGACGAGATCACGGAGCTGGTGGATGTTAGAGACCTTCTGTTTGAGGATGCCCCACAGATGCTCAGTAGGGTTTAGGTCTGGAGACATGCTTGGCCAGTCCATCACCTTTACCCCCAGCTTCTTTAGCAAGGCAATGGTCATCTTGGAGGTGTGTATGGGGTCATTATCATGTTGGAATACTGCCCTGCGGAGGGGATCATGCTCGACTTCAGTATGTCACAGTACATGTTGGCTTTCATGGATCCCTCAATGAAATGTAGCTCCCCAGTGCTGGCAGTACTCGTGCAGCCCCAGACCATAACACTCCCACCACCATGCTTGACTGTAGGCAAGACACAGTTGTTTTTGTACTCTTCACCTGGTTGCCGCCACACGCACACGCTTGACACCATCTGAACCAATTAAGTTTATCTTGGTCTCTTTAGACCACAGGACATGGTTCCAGTAATCCATGTCCTTAGTCTGCTTGTCTTCAGCAAACTCTTTGCAGGATTTCTTGTGCATCACCTTTAGAAGAGGCTTCCTTCTGGGACGACAGCCATGCAGACCAAATTGATGCAGTGTGCGGCATATGGTCTGAGCACTGACAGGCGGACCTCCCATCCCTTCAACCTCTGCAGCAATACTGGCAGCACTTTTTTGTCTATTTTCCAAAGACAGCCTCTGGATATGACGCTGAGCATGTGCACTCAACTACTTTGGTCGACCATGGCAAGGCCTGTTCTGAGTGTAACCTGTCCTGTTAAACCGCTGTATGGTCTTAGCCACCATGCTGCAGCTCAGTTTCAGGGTCTTGGCAATCTTCTTATAACCTAGGCCATCTTTATGTAGAGCAACATTTCTTTTTTTCAGATCCTCAGAGAGTCCTTTGCCATGAGGTGCCATGTTAAACTTCCAGTGACCAGTATGAGAGGGTGAGAGTGATAACACTAAATTTAACACACCTACTCCCATTCATACCTGAGACCTTGTAACACTAACGAGTCAAATGACACCAGGGAGGGAAAATTGCTAATTGTGCCCAATTTTGACATTTTCACTTAGAGGTGTACTCACTTTGTTGCCAGCGGTTCAGACATTAATGGCTGTGTGTTGAGTTATTTTGAGGGGACAGCAAATGTACACTGTTATACAAGCTGTACACTCACTTATTTACATTGTAGCAAAGTGTAATTTCTTCAGTCTTGTCACATGAAAAGATATAATAAAGTATTTACAAAATGTGAGGGGTGTACTCACTTTTGTGAGATACTGTATGTAAAGCTTTTAGTTAGAGAATCTCTGCATGTCTCACTGCTCCAAGATTGCCTGTACGCCCCTCAGTCCTGTAGACTAGCTGGTTGCCAAAACCCAGGAGCCCAGTCACACCCCATGACACTCTCCAAATCAAAGAAAACAGGCTGCACACCAATGGCATATTTAAAATTACCATCTTTTGTCACCAATGACAAAATTAGGAGGCATGTATATAAATGCTAGAAACCTAGCTAGTAAAATGGAAGTACTGGAGCTGCTGATACGAGGAGGATTTTGACTTAGTGGGAATATCAGAAACTTGGCTTGACAGCTTATGTGATTGGCTGGCAACTGTTCAGGGGTAGTACTTATATCGGAAGGACAGGGAGGGTAGAAGAGGGGGAGAGGTGTGTCTATTTAAAAAGAATGATTTGCTAGTGAACATGGGGGATGACATTGCTAATAGAGCAAGGGAGGAGGTGGAATCCTTGTGACCGAAGCTTTAAAGGAAAGAAACAAATGAGAAAGTAATAATGGGCATATGCTATAGGCTACCCTAACCTAAAGGAGGAGTCTGATCTCCTATCACAGTTAGAAATGGCGGCGAGGTAATGTTGATATAATGGGGGACCACTGTCGGAATTCCAAAACTACAAGCATTGACACAAGAAGTGTAAGAGCGCAAGCAGGGCAGCTAAAAAGACCATGAAAAGTACATGGTGGAGGAGAGTAAAAAAAAAAAAATATATATATATATATGTTTTAAATATATTATCTATAGTAAGAAAGTGAGGTCAGAGCATATTGATCCCATAAAGGTTGATCAGGGAAGTTGGTTACTAACGACAAGCCGAAGGCATCTGTACTAAATGTATTCTTCTCCTTGGTCTTAACAAAGGAAAAGGAGAGGTATAGTAATCAAGACTGTATGGTTAGTAACAAGTCACAGAATGTACCCTTGTGGCTAACAGAAGCCAATGTCAGGAATAAGACTTGATAAACTTAACACAAATAAATCACCAGGACCAGAAGGCTTACACCTGTGTCCTTAAAAAACTGAAAAATCGCGGCCGCAAAATCGCTGTATAATCGCGCAACTTTGAAGTCGCACAAGTGTGAAAGGGGTCTTAGTCAGATTATAGCCACCATGGATTTAAGAAATATTTTTTTGCAAGACATTCTACCAGGAAGAAAGCCTTAACCTAGATAAAGGAAGGCTTGAAGCTATGGTGTATCTGGATTTTGACCAACACATCGAACCTCTATGAGTAATCAGATATGAGTTGGCACTGTAGGACAATGAATATGCATAAAATCACTCCAAACAACCTAGCAATACAATGAATCCACTCAAATAAAAAATACACACAAATATAAATGAAAAGAACAATCCACATATAGATATAAAATTCAGTCCACTCCACCAGTGCTATGGTGTCAAAAGTCCTATTGAAGTTGATAAAAATTAGGATTAAATAAACTGAAGATTGTTTGGACTTCAATTTGTTTGGACCTAATTTTTATCAAGTTCACATAGAACTTTTGACACCATAGTACTGGTAAAGTGGACTGCACTTTATATCTATATGTGGATTGTTCTATTTTTTATTTTTATTTGAGTGGATTCATTGTATTGATAAGTGGTCTGGAGTGATTTTATGCATATGGATTGTCCTATAGCGCCACCTCATACCTGATTACTCATTAGAGGTCAGATGTGTTGGTCACCATTTGTATTACCAGAAGGTAGTAGCAGTGGGATTTTTTTTTCAGTTACCGGTGTTATTTGCATTTGAGAACACATTCAGGATATTATTGTTTGCTGATAATATGTATTTGTACATGTAGTGAAGTTCCTTTTAACTACTCCTAAAGTGCGGTACTTATATATTGTGTTTTGTATCTGGATTTTGCCAAAGCATTCAAAAAAGTTCCCCATAAACATTTCATTTACAAATTGAGGTCTGTTAGCATGGATCATAGAGTATGTACCTGAATAGAAAACTGATTACAGGGGCGCGTCCAAAGGGTGGTGATAAAAAACGAGTACTCAGATAGGTCTGGAGTGGTAAGTGGGGTATCCCAAGGTTCTGTCCTGGGACCAATTATGTTTAATTTATCATAATCAATATAGAGGTTGGCATATATAGTTCAATCTCAGTGTTTGCTGACAATACAAAGTTAAGCAGGGCAATAACTTCACAGCAGGATCTAGAAAACTTAAATGGATACCTCAATAAAATAAAGGGATGGGCAACTACATGCAAAATTAGGTTTAATGTTGAAAAATGTAAAGTATTGCTAGGGGGGGCCTTTGGGGTATTTCAGGATGGAAAAAGATGTGGGGGTCCTACTAGATCACAGGCTCAGCAATGGCACGCAATGCAAAGCTGCAGCAAGTAAAGCAAACCAAATATTAGCATGCATAAAAAGGGGGATTTACTCAAGAGATTAAAGTATAATTTTACCACTTTACAAGATTCTGGGGGGGGGGGTCCTCATGTCACCTTCTGGTCACCAGTCCTCAGGAAGGATGTGCTAGCACTGGAGCAAGTCTAGGAGGACCACATTTATGAGGAATGACTACAATCATTAAACTTATTCTACCTGGAAAAGAGACAAGATATGATAGCGATATACAATTAACTTAATGATGATTCTAGCATTCGGAAAAAAACTATTCAGTTTCAGGGAGCTTAAGAAGACATGTGGCCACTCATTGAAATTGGTGGAGAAGCGGTTTATTTTTTACTGTCAGAGCAGTAATGCTGTAGAACTCCCTTCCACAAGCGGTGGTGTCAGTGGGGAGTGATGATTGTTTCAAAAAACTATTAGATAGGCATCTATAGCCCCATACACACTATTAGATCTGCAGATTTTTGTCTTCAGATTTACCAAAATCATATAATATGAGGTCAAATCTTAAGAATTTCAATTTGTATGCAATCAGGCATGCCCTTGCACTACATGGTTTTAGTGAATCTGAAGATAAAAATCTGCAGAAAATCTAATAGTGTGTATGGGGTTTTAGCGAGCACAATATTCAGCGAAATGGGAATTATTATTGACACAAACTCACGCGCACACCCACACAGGTTGAACTGGATGGACTAGTGTCTTTATTCAACATTACCAACTATGTAACTCTACACACGGTCGGTATTTCCAATGGGAGATGTTCGATGGGAGCTCATTGTCGGAAATTCCGACCATGTGTAGGCTCCATCGGACATTTTCCGTCGGAATTTCCGACACACAAAATTTGAGATCTGGATCTCAAATTTTGCGACAACAAAATCCGTTCTCATAAATTCCGATCGTGTGTACACAATTCTGACGCACAAAGTTCCACGCATGCTCTGAATCAATTACAAGACAGAAGCGCTCAGTCTTGTAAAACTAGCGTTCGTAATGGAGATAGCACATTCATCACGCTGCAGATTTTTTTATTCTTTTAATGCAGTGCATTCTCTTCTTTATAATGCTAGAATGATGAAGTTGTTTTGCTGCTGATATTCACACAGAGTTCTGAAAAAATGATTTCTTTATTATTTCTTGTGATCTCCTGATCTAGTGATCTAGTGCTCTCCATAATATTGTTTTTCGTTTTGTGTGTCAAGTTACCACAACACCATTATTACCTTGTATTTTTTTAACCTCAAGGAGGTTTGTTGGTGTTGGTGTACCTTGTTAATTTGACATTGTATTTAGGAAATGTACCTGCCTACTCACAAACAAACTGTCCTTTTTTAAGTAAAACACATAGGCAAGTATTTGTGAACCCAAAATAGCCATTATTATGGGTCATAATAAAATAAAGAGGAAGGCAATGCTGGAGAAACTGGTGAAATTGGCGAAGCCTGTGTACCCCAGGGCACACATCAACTATTTTACAGCCAAAATTGGTAGCCTGAAGAGTCCATATAATAGTGAACACAATCCAGTCCCGGACTACAAGAGATCAGGAACAGCAGCATATTGACATATATGTCCCCAGGCTGTGGTCATACAACAGCAAAGAACAAAGAGAAGCACACTGCTCCAGGCAAAATCAGGTGCAGGATGGATCATAGGTGCAGACCTCGGCTCACCACCATGAAAGAAGAACAAAACAAGGAATTTGTTGCATACTGGAACTCCAAATTATCTTGATGTCATATTTATTGTTAAAAGGGTCAGGCAGATACAGGCAATGGTTGACGTTTCACAAGCGATAGCTTGCTTGTTCACAACCAATGTAACACTAAACAGGCAGGCCTTTTAAGGGAGTCCACCCAAATTGGTATACACCCAAAAGCACACCTGGCTCTAATAGTGCCACATACAAACAACATTTCAACCAACATTTTAAAAACATTGCAACGTTTAAAACGCATACATATGTCTAAACAAATGCACACAAAAACAGTAACAGTCATAATAAAAATATATATGTAAGCTTGCGGTCATTGATCCAAAATTAAATCACAAGCAAATCATGAAAAAGGAGAAAAGTAAAGAAAGGGACAATAAAGCCTAGAAAAAAGACAAAAAGTGTCCAAATCCAGGCTTATAAATGCCCAAAAAAGGGTTAACCAAAAACACACCTGTTCATTGAATACATGAATGCAAAATGTCTATGCACACTTTATGAACATTCATATGTGTATATGTAAATAGATGTTTAAAGCAAAATCTCATTGGGTATTAAAAGTTCAGAACCAAAACTTTGTTCAGCTAAACTGAACCTCAATGTAATCGCACTATTGATGGGAAAAACGCATAGAGCTGACTGGTGATGAAAAAATAGCCTTCAAAAGTTAAATCTATGAAGGACATAAGGACAAAAGGAGCATTGTAACAAAAAGCAATGGATTCCGGTGTAAAATATAAACATCAGAATGTGCAAATCGCAACAGTGTCAAAATAATGGGAAAAGATATGGAATCAATATATATATATATACATGCATGTCTGAAATTATTCACATACACGGCATGCATATATATAGAGCTGGATGGAACAAAAACGAATCTAATTATAAAAATGTGTAATTCATGGTTCATTCCAAAAGGTTTTCTGGTATTAAAATAAAAAATCCCAAAAACCTCCCTTTTGCAGAGAAGTTTGAAAACATCTCCTCCTCTAGTGGGTGTCAAGACTTTTTCTAGAATCTGTACATCTGCAAAGGTACTGCTGCCATTATGGTATTGGTTGAAGTGTCTAGCAACATTTGTGGATATATTTTTCTCAATGCTGTACAAATGTTCTTGAAATCTATCCCTGACTCTCCTAGTGGTACGTCCGATGTATTGCACATTGCACGACTTGCATGTAACAACATAAATGACATACTGTGTGTTGCAATTAAAGAGGGATTTGATTTGATGTGTTTTTTCATTAGAGAAGGATCTTATTAGATCCCCCTTATTGATGTGCTTGCAACACAAACATCCAGTCACACCACAACCATAAATTCCTTTGAAGTGCAACCAAGTGGTGGACCTCAAGGTGGCAGGATCAAACAAACTAGGGGACAAAGAATTGCCCAAAGTGGGTGCATGTCTGGGAATGAAATTTACTCCAACCTTCAAGAGGTCTGCGCATACACTATCTTCAAAAAGTATAGGCAAATATCGATGTACGATGGTTTTGATCTCATTAAATTCCCTACTGAAGGATGTGCTCAAAGTGGGTCTCTCTTTGTTGAAAAATTGTTTTTTCTGTTTATCTTTTGTTCCATATTTGGATTGGCTCAAAAGTTCTGACCTGTCTTTGGAATCCGTAATTGCGCAGGCTCTATCTAACATATATTTGGGATATCCCCTCCGTAAAAACCGTGAGTAAAGAGCTCTCGCTTCTTTCTCATAAGATGATTGGTCACTGCACAATCTGCGGATTCTCAAAAACTGGCCAACAGGGATAACCCTGACAGTATGTCTGGGGTGGCCCGACTGAACCATGAGCAAAGTATTGCCAGACATGGGTTTCCTGAACAAACTGGTGTGAATGCTATTTTCAAAGCCACACAGATGTATGTCCAAAAAATCAATATCCCTTGAATTACACTGTCCTGTAAACTGTAAATTTCTGTCTGAATTTTTGTCAACACCATATATGAGACGGCGTTCCCACCAACCCATATACAGGTTAGCCAATCACGGTGAGAACTTGGCTCCCATGGCTGCTCCACCTCTGGAGGAACCAGTCTCTATTGAAAGTGAAAAAATTGTGTGTCAAGAGATATTGTGGGATATCTAAAACAAAAAGCCTATGCTCAATAGTGTACTGTGTGCCTCGTTCAAAATAGAACGCTATGACCTTCAGAGCTTTCTCATGTGGAATGCAGGAATATAAACTCGAGACATCACATGTGACCCACAGTGAACTGTTGTCCCATGTCATGTCCTGGACAACACTCAGAAGATGGTTAGTATCCTTTAGATAGCTGGGGAGACTGCACACTAGAGGCTGCAGGACGCTGTCTAACCATTCTTCCAATCTCTCATTGAGGGATCCAATCCCTGCAATAATGGGCCTTCCATGCAGCAGATTTAACCCCTTATGAGTTTTTGGGAGATGGTGAAAAATCGGGGATATCGGGTATTCCAGAATCAAATTGACTGCCATTTTTTTATCAAAGACACCCAGACACACCCCTTCATTCACTAGGTTGGTCAACAACATTTTGTATTTTTTGGTGGGATCACCAGTGAGTCTCGAGTATCACAATCAGACAACTGTCTCTCTTTGTCCTGTTCTAAGATTTTAAGTACCTTTCTCTCCTGACTAGAAAGGTTGTCACGCCTCACTGAACTGTCCAAATATGATTACATGGACAGTATGGTCAGGTCTCTTTTAACAACCTTTTGGTATCTATCCATTTCTGGACAACGTGCATTGACTGGATACAAATTTGAGCACTTGGTGACCAAATGGGAAATGGAACATATGGACCCACTATTGCTGTGATTCCCAGGATTCCCAGATGCCCCCTCCCATGATAGCTCCTCCAAATCTCCAAGAGCACATTGCTCCCTAAAGGATGAGAAAACAACAGCCTGCGTCTTTTGTCAGATCAGACTGAACCCAAGCCATCACACTTTTCTTCCTTCCACTCTTCCACACTTCCTTCCAGGCTTGCTTCCAGGCTGTGGTTTTGGAGTTGTGGCTGGAGGTGGAGGAGGAGGAGGAGGATGGTCGAACTCACACAGGTGGGTTTTGGTTGTAAGTTGGCCCCTCAACTCCTTATTTAGGGTCAGATATATCATTTCCTCACAGATGAGGCGATGGCCCTCCTCCATTTCCTGCATTTTGCATGCAGCCATGGAGGCAAAGGCCTCTTGAAGAGTGGTGGAGGGCAGAATTAGGCTCCTGAATCAGCCCAAGAGCTGCAACCTCCATGTTACTCCCCTTCTTGGGCCTTTTGGTTGAAAGGCGGAGGGGAGGGACCTGGGATTCAGTCAGGCTACTGTCCTCCTGGCTGCCACTTACCCCCGCCACCTCCTGGCTGCCACTAACCCTGCCACCTCCTGGCTGCCTTTTTCCCCTGCCACCTCCTGGCTGCCACATTCCACAACCTCCTCCTGGCTGCCACATTCCATGCCCTCCTCCTGGCTGAGGCTTTCCTGTGTATGAAAAATGGACATATTTTTAGTTTTTCATTCATTAATCACACACAATTTTCAGCTCATGACTGTTGCAAATTGAATGTTAACAAATAGAAAAGTCTATCATTCTGACCCCAGCATTTTTCATTCTTGTCCCAAACATTTTTGGTCACTAATGTCTATTGATATGTAAAACACTTTATTAAATCAGCAATTTGTGATCAATAATAACATCTAGTTAACATCATTGATTTTACGACAAGAAATATGTAGAACAATGCTATACCTGGCTCAAGCTGGGCTCCTCCACTTCTTCCTGGCTGAAAGGCCCAGGTTGGACATTGGAAGCCTCAGCTGGTGTGGAAGGAAGCATGGAAGGAAGAGTGGAAGGAAGGATTGAGAGTGATTTCTTGATTTCAGTCTGGTCTGACAGAAAATGCAGTCTGTCATAGTACCACAGCCTTGGGACATAAATGGCATCTGCTGTTGCTCCTGATCTCATGGAATCCTGTACCTTATTGCGCTCCCTATTATAAGTGCTCCTCAGCCCACCAATTTTGGCCTTCAAATAGGGGATGGTTGCCGTGGGGATCTGCAGCTTCACCAACTCCATCAGTTTCTCCAGCGTTGCCTGCCTCTTTTGTTTATGATTATAATGCGGATGTTTCACCTGCCACAGACAGGGCAACTCCCTGTACTTGTCTATGAATAGGGGGAGGAAGTTGTGATCATTGAAGCCATTCATTTTCTCTGCAAGACACAACACAAGACAAAACCTAATGTCAGGCTAAACTCTCCTAATCTTGTCCCAATATAGGCCTCAATCTAGAAGCAGTATAGGCCACTGACGCACCAAATTAAAATTGTACCTTCGTTAGAATGATCGGCGCTTCCGCTACTCCTTCCTCCGCTCACAGATCGTACGTACGACGCACACGTGTTACGCTTTATATACACTGCGCATGCATAAAACTCCGCCCTCCCCAGATGTTCTTTCTAGTCTATTCCCCGCCCCTTGTCTTTCAGCACAGTGGGAGAGCACATGCCAGAGAAAGAGCAAGTGCATGCAGACAGCAGCAGCAGCAACTACGAAGGACTGGAGCCATGAACGTCCCGATCCCAGAGGAGATTTAATGCCTCAAATATGTCCTTTATAAAAATGTTGGAGATGGTGGACATCTTGAAGAGGGCCGACTATGATGGGAAGCATGGACCTTACCCAAACCCAAATGTCAGAAATGCCAAGATCATGACTAAAGTTGTGAAAAGTCTGTACAGGAATTTTGGGATACGAGGATCCAAGGATCAATTGATGAAACGGTGGTCAAACCTGAAATTGAGGGAGCACGATCAACACAGAAAGTTCAAGAGAGTTCTTCAAAAAAGTAAGTAGTTGCCGCATGTTCCTATTATTATTATTACTTGCATGCTGCTTCATGTGCTTTTCCTTACTGTCGTACAGTTTAAAATGGCAACTTTCAGGTTCGTGGGCGCAGTAATCGTTCGTAGTAAACATCGTTCGTTCGCCCACTAATACGATGTTTTTGGCAGATTCAGGTTAATTACATTTGTTCAGGCCTATTTGTATTAAAAGAAGTTTAGTACATTGTTGTTTAGATGGGTTTGTACTAGAATCAAATGCAAACTTGATTCAGTGTAAGGAGAGGACACTCAGAAGCTGTTTACACATCTGGACGCAGGAGCCCTAGTGTGGGACACAAAACACCCTTTTAAGGGTGTCCCACACAGGTACTCCAGTGGATACTAGGGGTGTCTCCACGTGTGAAAATTTTACAAAAAAGGTAAGTATTCCAGCTTTAGAAAGGGAGATAAATAATGTCTTCACTTTGCAACTCTGCCAAAAAAGATAATTGTACGACACTTCCAAGCAATATTTCATATTACTATTTCTCACCTCAAATATCTGTGTGCTAATTATACCTTTTTTAATTCACATAGGGGAAAAAAGTCTTGAGACATCTGAGGACATCAGGGACCCCCCACCTCCTAAAGAAAAGGAAATCCCCACACCACAACCAGGAGATTTTGAGAGGTTTATGAAGTGGGCGAAATAGTGACCACAACAGGTGAGTGTCTGAGACCACAACTTCAGGTAATAGATGGATGCCTGCATATTTATAATACATGTTGTGTTTATGAATTTTAGGTGATGTGAATGTTGTGAAAGAAGAAACTCATTTCACAAGTGCAAGTGCACAGCTCCTCATTGGGGAGATCATGGTGTGCAATCAGGACTTACAGAAGATCAAGGAAGACATCAACGATGTTGAAAAAAAGACTCAAAATCATCATTGATGTTTTAGGCAGAATCTAAAACACACCTAAATTCACACCTAAATTCTTCAATTTGTTGTTATTTTGAATATTTTTTAAACTTTTTGGAAGTATATTGAAAGCCAAATTTTGAAGATGCACACAGTAGGGTTGATTTACTAAAGGCAAATCCACTGTTCACCTGGAAGTGCATTCGCTGTAGATCTGAGATGAAGATCTAAAATGAGGGGAAGCTCTGCCGATTTTTATCATCCAATCATGTACAAGCAAAAATCCTGCTTTTTATTTTCCTTGCATATCCCCCTCAGATCTACAGCGACTGCACTTCCAAGTGCACTTGTAGTGTGCTATCTGCCATCACGGGATATCAATGTACACGTTTTGTGGGTGCAACCTTTTCCTCGCAACTCAAGTAGCTGAGAGTAAGGGATTGCACCCTTGAAACACGTCCATTGATCCCCCATGGTGGGAGCTAGCACATGTTGACATTAGGCATGGGATCAGGAGGGAAATCCCTATTTTGACTCCCAACTTGTGTGCATCTTCAAAATTTGGCTTTCACAGGGGTGACATAACCCCATCTGATGAAGGCAAGATCAACACAGTTTGGACATACCAATGTCTGATATTGCCTTCAATTTATCAAAGTTGAACTTTGTAAGTTCCTGGGTTGTGTATTGTTTTATGGTTTTAAACATGCCTGTTTACCACGAAAAAGGCTAATTTGTAATGTCATACGCCAAAATGTTATTTTAAAAATATATTGGTTTGTTCAAAAACCCTTTTCTAACGCACATGTGACTGTGCACAGAGTAAAAATGTTTCTAATCAACAATGTGTGGCTTCTTCTTTCAATGCTAAATAGCATTTTTTTTAGTAAGTTGCTGTTTACAGTGACAATGGGGGTTATTTACTAAAGGCAAATCCACTTTGCACTACAAGTGCACTTTCAGTGCAGTTTTAAGTGCACTTTTGCAGTGCACTTGTAGTGCAAAGTGGATTTGCCTTTAGTAGGCCATTTTTGTGACTCACAAAAATGAATTCATGGTGGCGAAAATGATGAATATTTTTATCATTAATGCATTACATACATTAACAACAAAAACAAGGTGTGTGTGTAGCAGACCCACAACATAATAGTTCGCTGAAGAAGAGATTGTCACCTCATGTATCAAATAAATTACGTTTGCACTGTTGAAGAAAATGGCCAAAAAGAAAAGCCCATTGGATAGCCTAGGACACAGCTAAAAGAAACACAAGCAGTAAATCAAAGGAAATCTTATTTCAGTTTAACTAAAAAAATTAGTTTTAAAATCTTTATGAAAGATTTTCTGGCATATCAATGGCCCCCCTACCCGCAAAGTACTCCATGTATTTGATACGGACCTTGCAGATGCTTTGGGGGGGCAAGCCAGGACGGCCAGCTTCAAGCACCGTCAGGGTTTGTTCGTTAAGTCTGGCCTCAGGTCCAACTGAGGCAACATAGTTCATTGAATTTCTCCTTAAATAGTTGTGGAGAATGCAGCATGCAAGGATTATATGGTTACGTTTATATTCCACCATGTTGATAAGGATTAGGCGGAACCGGCTGGCCATTATCCCGAAAGCATTCTCCACCACTCTTCTGGCTCTGGCCAGCCGGTAGTTAAAAACCCTCTGGTCCGGGGTGAAAGTCCTCATCGGGAACGGCCGCATCAGGTGATCACCCAGCCCAAATGCTTCATCAGCGACAAAGACAAACGGGAGTCCTTCCACGACCACTTCAGCAGGTGGCAATCCCAAGCCACCATTCTGGAGCTGTGTGTAGAACTCTGTCTGGGAGATTACTGCACCGTCCGACATCTGGCCATTCTTCCCCACGTCCACATAGAAAAACTCATATGTCGCCGGCACCACCGCCAACATCACAATACTATTAAACCCCTTATAGTTGTAATAGTATGACCCCGAGTTGGGGGGTGGGACTATGTGGACATGTTTCCCATAAATTGCCCCTCTGCAGTTGAGAAATTCCCACTGTTGGGCAAATTGGAAGCCACAGTCTGCCATTCCTGTTGCATTGAAGGAAACTGTGGAGTCAAACAAGAAAAAAGAAATTAGTAATTTTGCACATAAACATTGCAAGCAGATTAGACACAAACATTCTTGGCCAACATCAGTATAACATTTATTTTAAGGAGTATTTAAAGACAAAAATATAAGGTCCACTTATCAGATTCCTCACCCTCTCTGATGGCCCATTGTAAAAAATTGAGGGGGGGTATGTTTTGGACAGGTAACCCTCTCCACTTCATTGAGAGCTGAATGCATAAATAATGTGTTTTACTTTGGCCAGCCCCTCCTTGCTTACACTATTGGAAGCCCACTGGACAGGTAAGAAGTGTCATAATACAAAAATATAAATACACACTGTCCAAATTGAAGCACTTTTTTTTACATTCTGCAATTACCTATCAAGATAATAGGAGAGCAAAACTTTAAACAGTACCATTTGAAAGTATTCTGGCAGGCCCTTTCACTACATGCTTTGGAATTCATACAGAAATCTGACCACAAAAGAGGTAGGTATAGTGTGTATGGGTTTGGCAAAGTCAGCAGATAGAGGATTGGTATCAGTTGACTTAGTGGTTGGGGGGGAGGGAGGGTTCCAAATGATTTTGGGACCCCAAATAAAAGCCTTTGGCACTATGCATGAATTTAAGGAAACAAATAACATTTGGACACATTTTAGGGGGTGTTTAGAGTAAAGGACTACTATGGAGCTGACAAAATTCATTGTTAAGTGACTAGGCTAGGTGTGTATTGGCCCATGCTGGGGAGGTTAGTGAAGGCAAATATGCATGAAGGACAAAAAAGGAAGTTTAAAAACTTCAAGCAGGCATGAGAACAAAGGGGGCATTCACAGCATATTACAATCATGGTAATTAGGGAATAATGAAAGAAATACAATACATTAGCAAACATTAAATACATAGAATGTGATGTTAGAGGAGAAAACTTACCCTAATATAGTCCTTCTGCAGGACCTGAATGATGGCAGAACAGGTCTCTGGAATAATGATCCCCAGAGCCTGAGGGGAGATGCCTGTCGAAAACTTGATGTCCTGCAGACTTCTCCCTGTCGCCAAGGAAAAGCACGAGGCTGAAAAGCGCAAATCGTCTCTCACCAAACTTCTACTAACACGAGATTAGCAGTAGGAGCCCAAAGGGTGGCGCACTGGCTATTGAACTTGGCTTTTATAGTGCCGTTGTACGTGTTGTACGTCACCGCGCTCTTGACAATCAGAATTTCCGACAAGATTTGTGTGACTATGTGTATGCAAGATAAGTTTGAGCCAACATCCGTTGGAAAAAAAACATGGATTTTGTTGTCAGAATGTGCGATTGTGTGTACGCGGCATTAGAATTCAGTGAGCTTTATTGAACAGGTTAAATAGCACACACCGTAGACCTTCTTCCTGAGGATACTCCTCTAATGTGTTTCACCCACAAAAGGGTTTCATTATTAGGAGAAAGGGCTGCTGCACCTCAGTGAGTTAAAATTTTGACATTAGCCCAAAAAGGAACGAAAGCTAAGACACTAGCTGTGACATCAGCTGGGCTAGGTTTACACCAATGTGTTCTCATTGCAGTCCATTGTAACCTGCAGTTACACGTTTTGCGTCCATTAACTACTTGCCGACCAGCCGCCTTCATTGTACTGTGGCAGGTCGGCTCGTTCCCACGAAGCTCTGTCATTGTATGTCGGCTTGGGAACGCTAGTTTGTGGTTGCGTGCGCCGCCAGAGTCGTATGCGTGCCCACTGGCCAGTGGGGGAGCCAATCAGTGGGTGGAGTGGACGCGATTCCCCACAGTGGCAGAACGAGGATCTGCCTGTGTAAACAAGGCAAATCTCCGTTCTGACATTACACAGATCCTGTCTTTCTGCTATGCAGGAAGACGGATATGTGTGTTCCCCAGACAGCCCATCCCCCATACAGTTAGAACACACCTGCAGGAAACACATTCAACCCCTTGATCGCCCCTGATGTTGACCCCTTCCCTGCCAGTGTCATTAGTATAATAACAGTGCATATTTTTAGCACTGATTACTGTAATAATATCACTGGTTCCAAAAAAATGTCAAAAATTTCAGTTAGGTGTCCAATCTGTCTGCCCCAATGTCGCAGTCCTGCTAAAAATTGCAGACCACTGCCATTACTAGTAAAAAAAAAAAGAATTATTAAAATGCTATACATTTATTCCCTATTTTGTAGACACTATAACTTTTGCGCAAACCAATCAATATATGGTTATTGTGAAGAAATTTGTTTTTTTATATATTTTTATACACTGGTAAGTAAATTGTTGCTCTTTTCTTGTTTATAAAAAATTAAACTGCAGAGGTGATCAAATACCACCAAAAGAAAGCTCTATAGTATTTGTGGGAAAAAAAGGATGTCAATTTTGTTTGGGTACAGCGTCGCACGACCACGCAATTGTCAGTTAAATTGACGCAGTGCCGTATTTCAAAAAATGGCCTCGTCATTAAGTGGGAAAATCTTCCGGTCCTTAAGTAGTTAACCACTTAAAGACTGGCTCACGCCGATATACGTCGGCAGAATGGCAGGGTCGGGCAAAGTAACGTACCTGTACCTCACTTTGAATTTCCCACCGTGCGCACGTGCACGCCTGCCACGAGCTCTGTGACAGTGCCTGCTGGACTCGTGGACTTGATGTCCGCCAGGTGCCCACAATCGTGTCACGGAGCTGAAGAACGGGGAGATGCCAGTGTAAACAAAGCATCTCCCTGTTCTGCCTAGTGACAGGACACTGATCGTCTGCTCCCTCACATCGGGAGCAGCGATCAGTGTCATGTCACTGCTAGCCCATCCCCCATACAGTTAGAATCACTCCCTAGGACACACTTAATCCCTTCCCCACCCCCTAGTGGTTAACCCCTTCACTGCCAGTGACATTTTTATAGTAAACAATGCAATTTTATAGCATTGATCGCTGTATTAATGCCAATGGTTCCAAAAATGTGTCAAAATTGTGTCCGCTATAATGTCGCAGTCACGATAAAAATCGCTGATCACCGCCATTACTAGTAAAAAAAAAAAATTATTAATAAAAATGCCACAAAACTTTCCCCTATTTTGTAGACGTTATAACTTTAGCTCAAACCAATCAATAATGGCTTTTTGCTGTATTTTTTACCAAAAATATGTAGAAGAATAGGTATTGGCCTAAATTGAGGAAAAAAATTGTTTTTTATATATTTTTTGGGGATATTTATTATAGCAAAAAGTAAAAAATATTGCTTTTTTTCAAAATTGTCTCTCTATTTTTGTTTATAGCGCAAAAAATAAAAAACGCAGAGGTGATCAATTACCAACAAAAGAAAGCTCTATTTGTGGGAAATAAAGGACGTCAATTTTGTTTGGGAGCCAAGTCACAGGACCGCGCAATTGTCAGTTAGATCGACGCAGTGCTGAATCGCAAAAAGTGGCTTGGTCTTTTGGCAGCCAAATGGTCCAGGGCTGAAGTGGTTAAGTTAAAGGAGCCCTCAAGTTGCACCCAGGTGCATCAATATTCATTGATGTACATCAACACTTAAGAGGTGTGAACCCAGTCTCACTTGGTCTGTTACTCAATCCGATATAAACACTAAATAATACTATAGCTCTAGTACATCCAGTAAAAAAGACAATTTGATTTCATGTCCACTCCCATATGTTTACTATGGTTTACAGGCGTGAACGAACTGCACTCCTGTGACCTGTTTTCAGATGACAGCGGGCTAAAGGCCACTGACAGCTAATGTCACTCAACCGGCCCAGGCTGGGGAAAGATCACAACTTTACAGTGGAAACCCACCCACATGCCTGGATCAGCAGCTGGCTCAGCTTTTTAGCTTTGCCTCTGGAAGACTAAGCCAGCCACTCCCTTCCAGCCCAGCACTCCAGTGAGCACTGAAGGGGCAGAGCAGAGAGCCACTAACTGACTGTGCTCAGAGCAGAGGGTAGAACTCAGTGATCAGCGGTGTTTGATCGCTCAGTTTTTACAGCAGAGGCAGCATGGACAGATGCAGCATCAAATCAATGCTGCATCCACCTAGGTGAGTATAAGGTTTGTTTGTTTTTTTAAACCCTATACTTCTCTTTTATTCCCTATTCCTTTTCACTTTATCATTTTGAGTGAGTTTTTTATGTTGTTTCTTTTAGGTTTTCAGGAATCAGATTAGTGAAAGATGAATTTTAATCGTTTGTTATAGTTTGCTGTGTTTTGCCTATTGCTATTTCCTTTCTTAATTTTTAATTTGATTAAAAGGCATTGGAACAGAAATATTGTATGCCTATGTAAAGACAGATGAGTTTTCCAGGTGTTCTAAAATCCACATCTCTGTTTCATCATTGGATGTATTAATATACGTAGATTAGAGGAGATAAATTACCTCTGTTTGAGCCTCCATCTTCTTTTCCAGTTCAAGTGGAAACTGAATGGAACAAAGAATAGTGTACATTATGTTTGTGGGTTACAAAGTATGAAATTTAATTTGGCTCAAATCCCAAAGATTGCTTTACTAAACAAGTCTGTGACATGTATTTTGGTAAAACATATTTTATTCATCATTGTTTTTTGCCACAGCTTGATTACTTTTTTTGTTATTAACAGCACTGTCACATACCTGATAGAGGCTGAGCTGAGGAGAAGGAACTTTTCCCACACCTCCTGTCCTGTTTGTCCCCCTAGATTGATGACATGGTAGGGCATGGAGTGGCACGAGCGCCTGTAGTAAGTCCTGGCCAACAGAAGAACAGGATCTTGCGATGATGTAGAAGCTGAAGAACTTGGATTCTGTGCCTCTCCACTCTTCCAACAGACTCTGGGACTTTGATTTCAAAATGAAATGCTAAATTTTCCACAGTCTGTGATGATTTGGGGAGCCATGTCATCTGCTGGTGTTGGCACATTGTGTTTTATCAAGTCTAAAGTCAGTGCAGCCCTCCACCATGAAATACTAGAGCACTTCCCTCTGCTGACCAGCTTTATGGAGATGCTGATTCCATTTTCCAGCAGGACTTGGCACCTGCCCACACTGCCAAAAGTACCAATACTTGGTTTATTGATCATGGTATCACTGTGCTTGATTGGCCAGCAAACTCACCTGACCTAAACCCCATAAAGAATCTGTGGGGTATTGTCAAGAGGAAGATAAGACACCAGACCCAACAATGTAGATGAGCTGAAGGCCACTTTCAAAGCAACCTGGGCTTCTATAACACCTCCACAGTGCCACAGGCTGATTGCCTCTATGCCACGCCACATTGATGCAGTAATTCATGCAAGAGGAGCCCCAACCAAGTATTGAGTGCATACTATACTGTACATGGCCATACTTTTTAGTAAGCCAACATTTTTGTATTAAAAATCCTTTTTTTTTTTTTATTGGTCTTATGTAATATTCAAATTTTTTGGGGATACTGAATTCTGGGTTTTTACTAGCTGTAATCATAATCATCAAAATTAACAGAATTAAATGCTTGAAATATATCACTCCGTGTGTAATGCATCTATGTGAAATATATGAGTTTCACTTTTTGAATTGAATTACTGAAATAAATAAACTTTTTGATGATATTCTAATTTTATGAGATGCACCTGTATAAGCATGCCAGTGCTCATGCTCAAGTTCAGATGTACGTGCAGATGCAAGCACGACCTTGATTCTGTGCACAGTTCTGTGGACCGTTCTGTGCACATGCACAGTTCTTTTAGCATGAGGTTGATTTACTGATAATAATGTTCTATGCTCCTTTAATGTAAATAAGAAGTTTACAGTATAGTTACAACGCTTCACTCTCTACAGAAGTTATCTATAGGGGACCTGTAAATAATATTATACAATATAGAGATATAAATAATAATAAAAGCAATTTGAAATTTGATGACAATAATTTACTAAATGAGTAGAACTAAATGAGTAGAACATCTTCTAAAGTGAAGAGGTAAAACAAAGTGAACATTACTTTGCAAAGAATACCTAATCATGTGCAAGGAGAATTAAAAAGAAAAAAAATAATTTTTGCTCACGCATGATTGAACAAATTGAAGCTAGCACAACTTCACCTCATTCACTAAGCTAAATGAGAATTTACTTTGAAAGTGAACATGTCTTTAGTAAATCATCCCAGCCATGTGACAGTTACCCTCTTATCCCCACCCTGAGCAGAAAGCTTTCAGCTTGTGGGACAACAATCTAAACCCCAATACCAAAAACTGGTTAAAGCCTGACTCCACATTTAATGCCTTTAAATAGTTTGTTTGCTTGCCCTGGGAGTGGGACAAGAAGTTCCAATCCCACTGTCACAACACAGTGCTGTATACTGTAAATAGCTGTGGCTACTGCGCTCCCAGCAAGTGCACTTGTTAGTGCAGTGAATTTGGCCAATCCAGCCCAAACTATTTCACCCCTTTCCTGCCCAGTCCAATTTTCAGCGACTTTGCTGAATGAGCGGTCATTGTACCCATATGAAATTTTTATAATTTTTTTCACACAAATAGAGCTTACTCTTGGTGGTATTTAATCACCACTGGGTTTTTTATATTTGCTAAACAAACAAAATAGCTAAACAAACAATAGTCAGTCTAAACCTATTTTTTGTAAAGCAAGATAGCCTAGAAACAGATTTTTAGTGACTACAGCTGCTTCTTATTAAGAACCTGATCTTGTTCTTCTACTTTCAAAGATTTTTGAAACAGTTTTTATTTTTTGATTTGCCATGTACATATTTTTGCTGTGCAATTTCAAGTGTAAAGGGTAACTTCGCTTTCATGGGGAAAAAAATAGCAAATAAATAAAAAAATAATATAGCGTATATACCGTATTTATCGGCGTATAACACGCACCGACGTATAACACGCACCCCAATTTAGGAGGGAATTTTAAGGAAAAAAAAACTTTTAGGAGGGAAGTTGAAGGAAAAAAAACATACATTTAAATGCCCATCATTGCAGCCTTCTCAGTGCAGCCTTGCCCCAGTGCAGCCATGTCAGTGCAGCCATGTCAGTGCAGCCTTGTCAGTGCAGCCTTGTCAGTGCAGCCTTCCCCAGTGCAGCCTTGTCAGTGCAGCCTTCCCCAGTGCATCCTTGTCAGTGCAGCCTTCCCCAGTGCAGCCTTGTCAGTGCAGCCTTCCCCAGTGCAACCTTCCCCAGTGCAGCCTTCCCCAGTGCAGCCTTTCCCAATGCAGCCTTGCATCCTGTGATCCCTGCCATCCTGTCTTTCAAAATCGCCGACCGCTGAAATACACAAAGCCGGTCCTCGGCTCTTCTCGGCGGCTCTCGTTTACTTTCGGCTCCACTCGTAGTCCCAAGCGGAGCTATCCGAACCTAGCCGAGTACACTTGGCTAGGTTCGGGCGGCGCTCGAGTGAAGACGAAAGTGGCCGAGAAGAGCCGAGGACCGGCACTGTATATTTCAGCGCCGGCGGCGCCATTTTCAAATCGCGGTCGGCGATTTTGAAAATCTGACAGCTCCGGATCGCAGGGGATTGGCGTATAACACGCACCCGTGATTTTCCTCTGATTTTAAGGGGAAAAAAGTGCGTGTTATACGCCGATAAATACGGTAATTGCGACATAAGTCATATTATAGTTGAATGTTATTAAAAATGACCTTTCCTTTTCAACATGCAGCTCTGTCATTTTATGAAAATGTAATGCAATATGGCTACCTGGAGGCGTTCTGTACAGAGAAACATCATTTCCTGCTTGTGTGATTGGCTCAACGATTTTCCCAGAAGTCTGCCCTAAGATTCAAGTCAGTTTTCAGGCAACTCCTGCAACAAAAAAGTCATTTTTGGTGAGATACTCCCAATAGGAAATCACCTCTAAAGGGACGCAGGCACAGCAGCTTTCCTCATTAGATCCCTGCAGGTGCTGCAGCTGATTGATAATTATAAAACCACTCCCGTTAGATTCACATTGCCACACGGAGACAGACAAACACACAGTAATTTCTTTAGAATAACAAAAGGTAGGAATCTGCAAAGTGAGGGAAATTGTTTTCCCACCAAAAGTGGAGATACTCTTTAATTCGGACAATTATTTTTCAATAGCCTTTATACATACACCTTTTATTATTTTCCCATGTGGTATCATGCTTTGCTTCTTCGAAATGATGAACTAAAGCTTTGTAGCTATTTTCACACTGCTTAGGCTGATTGAAAAGTAGAAGCCACCCATATTATACTGAGAACTGTTACAGTTTTCGAAAGCTGTGCCTCTAGAGCAGGGGTAGGCAAACGGCATGTGAAGCCTCTTTTTGCCGTCACTCGACTCCCTCCCCATCAGCAGAGCAGCGCAGGGAAGTGTCAGTGAGACACTAATGCATTCCAATTTTAGAAATCCCCATGCTGCACCTGCACTGAGGGGGAGGCACTGTGCACCCACACATTGTAAAAGATGGGAAACATTGTTTGGTTCTCTAACTTTGCTGTAGCTGAGATCGTCAGCTTTTGTGATGGGGAAGAGATTGGGTGCAGTTCTACTAGGGGGAGCTGTCCCTGTTTCCAGGAGGAGGAGGACTGTCTTGGCCACTGCTAAAGCCAATCACAGTCCTGCTAGCCCCGTCCACCATCTGGAGGAAGATGACTTATTTGGTTGCCACTACCAATCTCAGAAAGAAGGCATTTCACTGTGATTGAGAAAACCACAATCAGGTGACAGTTTGTGGAATTACTGTTGAGCTTCTGGTAACTTTGTTGAAATCATTCCTGAACCTATAGGGGTTATTTACAAAAGGCAAATCCACTTTGCACTACAAGTGCAAACTACAAGTGCAAAGTGCACTTGAAATTTCACTGAAAATGCACTTGGAAGTGCAGTCGCTGTAAATCTGAGGGGTAGATCTGAAATGAGGGAAAGGTCTGCTGATATTATTATCCAATCATGTGCAAACTTAAATGCTGTTTTTTATCTTCTTTGCATGTCCCCCTCGGATCTACAGTGACTGCACTTCCAAGTGTACTTTCGTTGCAATTTCAAGTGCAGTTTGCACTTGTAGTGCAAAGTAGATTTGCCTTTCGTAAATAACCCCCTTTGTGTCACTTACTACTGAACCCCTCTGCACTCTGTTTCCCTTTAAGCCACAGCCAGTATCCAGCGCAATGAAAATCACACCCAACCACTTTTTCTCAGCTGCGGGGGCCCAACTTATGATCCTGCACACAGGCCCACTGCTTTCAGAAAATGCCCCTGACCTGAGCTCACCATTGCGCATTCATTCCATATGCTTGTATGTGACATCACATACATCACAGACATCACATATATCACATACAAGCGTGTGGGCTGGGTGCGAGAGGTGGATCAGCAGGGTGAGTGTGCCAGGACAGGTAGATGTGTCTCCTCTCTGCATCCTTTCACCACTCTGCATATCACACAAATCATAGATGAGAAGAGGGTACAGTGGTGGGGAAAATTAGTAGGAGGAGTTCAGAGGTGGAGCAGAAGAGCAGGAGGGTACAGCAGTGGGGCAGATGTGCAGGGGGGTTCAGTGTTGGGGCAGAAAAGTAGGGGGGTAGAGCAGTGGGGCATATGTGAAAGGAGGTGTATTGGTGGAGCAGATGAACAGGGGTTATAGTGGTGGGGCAGGAGAGCAGGGGAACAGTGGTGGGGCAGGAGAGCAGGGGAAACAGAGGTGAGGCAGAAGAGCAGGGGGTACAGAGATGAGACAGATGTGCAGGAGGTACATTGGTGGGGCAGATGAGAAAACGGGTTACAGTGGTGTGGCAGATGAGCAGATGGGTTCAATGTTAGGACAGATGAGAAGGTGATACAGTAGTGAGACAGAAGAGCATGGGGACACGGTGGTGGAGCAGATGTGCAGGGAGGTACAGTGGTGGGGCAGATGAGAAAAGGGGTACATTGATGGGGCAGATGAGCAGGGGGGTTACAGTGGTGGGACAGAAGAGCAAGGGTGTACAGTGGTGGGGCAGATGTGCAGGAGGTACAGTGGTGAGAGTGATGAGAAGGGGGGTCAATGGTGGGACATAAAAGCTGGGGGGTACAGTGATGGAGCAGATGAGCAGGGGGTTACAGTGGTGGGACAGATGAGCAGGGGGGTTTAGTGTTGGGGCAGAGGAGAAAGAAGGTACATTGGTGGCACAGATGAGCAGGGGGTTACAGCGGTGGGACAGAGGAGCAGGGGTTGCAGAGGTGGGGCAGAAGGGTGCAGAGGAGAAAGGAGGTACATCAGTGGAACACATGAGCAGGGGGTTACAGTGGTGGGGCAGAAGAGCAGGGGAACAGAGGTGGGACAGATGTGCAGGAGTTACAGTTGTGGGGCAGATGAGAAAGGGGGTTACAGTGGAGTGGGAAGATGAGCAGATAGGTTCACTGTTAGCACAGATGAGAAGATGGTTCAGTGGTGGAGCAGATGTGCATGGAGATACAGTGGTGGGGCAGATGAGAAAGGGGTAACATTTTATTTCCTAGCATCATGGTTGCACCATTACATAACGCTGATCAAATATTTTTTTTAAACAGTTTTCAAAAATTGCATAGGAATACAGGCAGTTAAAGTGTCATTAAACCTAGGACCCTGCCTTCACTATATCTGGTCTTCCACAGTACACAGAACATGGAACTATAATAGTTTTAGTAAATATAAACTGCTAAATATCTTTTCTCATCAGCAGTATATGGCAGTCTTGTGACTTCTATCAGTGTCTGGTTAAAGCTTGTAGGAGAATTTTTCATTCCACTATGACTGACCTATCAGGCTGCAGGACCCCTGACCCTCTGTCTGTACAGTGCTGATTGGCCCTGTGCTGATCACATGCACCCTCCCAAGAAAAAAACAAAAACAAACTGAGCATGTGCAGCTTGTCCCCTAGCCTCTGTTCTATCAGAAGATTGTCATGGGACAGTGGAAAACGGGGTGGAACAGAGAAGACAGGAACAAACAGTCTTTTTACACAATGCAGAGGATTAACCTCTTCCACAGTGAGTATAAAAAGAATGCTTTACTGCATATACAGCCTGATTTTACTGTTGTGGGTTTAGTAACAATTTAAGAAGGGAAACTCCTTTTGCATTAATTCTGTCGAGCTCAACCAAATCAAAAAATAAACATAATATTTAAAAGGGAATTAATTACACTGTGTGTGGGAACCAATCAAACAGCATAGATTTTTGGCTGTAGGTTGTTGACTTATTAATTATCAGGGCAAATTTATTATCTAATCTCATGAATTTGATTTACCAGATTTTTTTCCATTTGTTACACGATGTGAGGAATATGGCTTGCATTAACGCCATTCATCTCCTGTAAATCTGTTTTAGGGATAAACTATTAAGGTAAATATTTTCAGAGTTATCTCCTTTTCTTGAGACTGTTCTTTTAAACAATTTTTTTCAGGTTAAATTCTTTTTTTTTTTCCAACAGAATTTTTAAGGCAATTTTTTTTCTCCTAAAGCAGTGAGCTGCTGTGATCAACCAGTTTGCCCTTAGATATTTTCATGGAAGCGTTTCTTTTTTTCTACTCCAAGAAAACTAACATTTCAGACACACTACACCCAAGTTTCTTAAAGCGGGGGTCCACCTAAACCGCAAAAAAGAAAAATATTAAAAGCCAGCAGCTACAAATACTGCAGCTGCTGACTTTTAATACATGGTCATTTACCTGTCCCAGGGTCCAGCGATGTCGGCAGGTGACACCGAGAACCCGCTCGGTTCTCGTCAGCTGCCGCCGCCATCCTAGGTGAGGGAATCAGGAAGTGAAGCATTGCGGCTTCACTTCCCGGTTCCCTACTGCGCATGCACAAGTCGCACTGCGCATCGTAACTGGTCCCCGCTATCTCCTGGGAGCTGTGTGTTTCCCAGGAGACAGCGCAGACTGACAGGAAAAGGCATAGACTCCCATGGGAGTCTATGCAGGAAGTAGGTGCAAATACCTGTCTTAGACAGGTATCTGCACCCCCCTCCCCCCTGAAAGGTGCCAAATGTGACACCGGAGGGGGGGAGGGTTCCGAAAAGTGGAAGTTCCATTTTTGTGTGGAACTCCGCTTTAATATTTCTTATTATAGAAGTCAATCTTATTTCTTGCAAAACTTTTTTTGGGTTCTAAAATTCAGCAACGTGGCAGTCTGTTTCAGGACTTTCAAGACAATATGGATCAGTATAAAAATGACCAGCAGGTGTTTCCGGTGACCCCGCCCCCCTCTGACGCACGGGACATGACGGGACTTCCCTGTGGCATTCCCCGTGACGTCACAGGGAAGTCCCGTCAAGTCACCGTGCGTCAGAGGGGGGCGGGGTCACCGGATGGCCCCGCCCCCCGTTATTTAAGAACTGTCAGACGAAGAGACGCCGTCACACAGCGGGAGCCTCCCACCATGCCAGATGAAGAAGAAGAAGAAGAAGATGAAGAAGAAGATGAAGATGAAGAAGAAGATGAAGAGAAGAGCGGGAGCCTCCCCCCTCATGCCATGGGTGCGGAGAGGCCCGAGGAGAAGAAGATAGAAGACGCCGCGGAGGAGATGCTGGACGAGAACGCCGGAGGAAGAACCAGAAGAGCCAGAAGAACCAGAAGAAGAAGAAGATGAAGGAAGAAAGAAGAAGCATTTAAATAAAGGAATTGTCAAAAACTGTCTCTTGTCATTTTTAACATTTTTGACAGTTTTTTAGTGAAATGGTAGGGGTAAGTACCCCCTTACCATTTCACACAGGGGGGGGGGCGGGATCTGGGGGTCCCCTTGTTAAAGGGGGCTTCCAGATTCCGATAAGCCCCCCGCCCGCAGACCCCCACAACCACCGGCCAGGGTTGTGGGGATGAGGCCCTTGTCTTCATCAACATGGGGACAAGGTGTTTTGGGGGGCTACCCCAAAGCACCCTCCCAATGTTGAGGGCATGTGGCCTGGTACGGTTCAGGAGGGGGGGGGGCCGCACTCTCGTCCCCCCCTCTTTTCCTGCGGCCTGCCAGGTTGCGTGCTCGGATAAGGGTCTGGTATGGATTTTTAGGGGGACCCCACGCCGTTTTTTTTTTTTTTTTTTGGCGCGGGGTTCCCCTTAAAATCCATACCAGACCTGAAGGGTCTGGTATGGAATTTAGGGGGAACCCCACGTCAATTTTTTTTTAAAATTTTGGCTGGGGTTCCCCTTAATATCCATACCAGACCAGAAGGGCCTTGTATGGAATTTAGGGGGACCCCCACATCATTTTTTTTTTTTTTTTTTGGTTCGGGGTTGCCCTGTGGGGAATTCCCATGCCGTTTTTATCAATGAACTTCTATGTGTATTGTCGGCAATGCAATAGCCGCGGGTAGTTTTAAATGAGTTTTTTCCTTCCAAATGTCATTTTGCTGTCAGACTGTTCTAAACACAGGAAACATGCGCCCCTTTACAGGCATACTATAGACACCCCCCAGGTACGAAATTTAAAGGGATATTACACTTTTATTGTTTGACTTTAAGCATTAATAAAATCACTGCTCCTGAAAAAACGGCCGTTTTTAAAACTTTTTTTTGCATTGATCCATGTCCCCTGGGGCAGGACCCAGGTCCCCAAACACTTTTATTGACAATAACTTGCATATTAGCCTTTAAAATTAGCACTTTTGATTATTCATGTTCGTGTCCCATAGACTTTAACGGTGTTCGCGTGTTCGAACGAATTTTTTTCCTGTTCGCATGTTCTGGTGCGAACCGAACAGGGGGGTGTTCGGCTCATCCCTACTCTTCAATAAACCTTTTAGTTGATTTACACTATGGTGAGCTTTTTCCTTTTTAGGTAAACTGCCTGGTCCATTGTCCATGATTATTGGATCACTGAGTCTTCCTATTTATGAGTAGTTTGCGTCCTGCCCCTTTGATGCAAGGATTCTACCCGTGAGCTGGTACCTCAGTGCCTCCTGGATAAAGGCCCTGGCTGGGTTAATGGCCGCAAGCTATTCCAAGCTGCCTTCCGGTGAGCACGCACTCTATATGGTGGAGGTTCACAAGTTGGTAGCGGTGTTTGTGATTTAATTCAAGTATTTTGAACAATTCAAGACATGCACATTCACTTGTGGTTGATGGACTACTTATGAACTTTTTTTTCATTATTATAATTGTTAGATATTGAATTCACCTTCAACACTGATAATCAATATTTATTTGTATATGTATATATTAAGTTGTAGCATTGTTTAGCACGACTTCATATTTTAATTTCCATTTACTTTATGTGTATCTCACTTTAGAGCCTCTGCTCTCTATTTATCTATATTTATCTTATCACTATTAGGCCTCATGTACACAAGGCAGTTGAAAAACCTATTCTGAACACTGGAAACTGACAGCTGATAAACCTCAGTTTAACAGCTTTTACATACTGAGTTTAGCAGCAGTAATCAGCAGTTGAGGTTAGAAGCTTTTTTAAAGATAACCTCAGAAGACCCTCCCAAATGTCCACAATCCAGGGAAAACATGAAAATGATTAACTATTTCAGCCATTCTGTCAGAGAAGAGAGAGCAGTGTGATTTAACTATAGATTCTCTCTCTGTCTCTCTCTCGCACTCGGCTAATCTCTCTCTCTCTCTCTCTCTCTCTCTCTCTCTCTCTCTCTCTCTCTCTCTCTGTGCCCGTCTCTCTCTCTCTCTCTGCCTGTCTCTCTCTCTCTACCTGTCAATTCAATTCAATTCAATTCAAATAAGCTTTATTGGCAGGACCACATACATGTTAGCATTGCCAAAGCAGTTGAGTTTCTACAAGAAAAAATAAGGGGGGGGGGGGTAATATAGAGGGGAATGGGCATAAGTCCATGTAAAGGATTTTTAAGTCCTCAGTCTTTCATGTCCCTCTCAGTCAGTGACACGCTGTCACATATTGGGCAGCAATTTTTACCGTTGGCTCCTCTTCTCCCAGTAGAAATTGGAGTTTCCTCTTCTCTTCTATAGAATTGAAGTCTGGGATGAGAGTGGAGAGTCTCTGGAAGTGAGTGTCCCTCACTGATGAGTACTTTGGGCAATGTAGCAGGAAGTGGTCCTCATGCTCCAGGACCTCCTGGTCGCATTGCTGGCACAGTCTACTCTCCCTGGGCTTGTAGGTCTCCCTATACCATCCTGATTGGATTTCTAGGCTGTGGGCGCTCAGTCTGTACAGGCTCAATGTCTGTCTGTCTTTGGGGTCTTGTAGCACCTCCAGGTATGGGGCCAGTTTGTAGTCTCTCTGCAATGACTGGTAAACAGTTAGTTTTTTGGAGTTTGTTAGCTCATTTCTCCATTCTTCAACATGTTTTTCTTTGGAGTCATTGATTATGTTTTTTATTTGAGATTTTGTCAGGCCGCATTGTTGAGAGTTTGGGATAGACAAGGTGTTGATGAGTTGTTGCAGGCCGCACGGCTTGGACTGGTCTTTACTGTTCAGTAAGGCTTTATGGTGGTATGAGTTGGGACTGCTGTTTTTTAGGTGATCCCAGTATGATAGCGCCCTCTTCTGTACTGTGAGAAGTAAGGGAAATCTGCCCAACTCAGACCGGCAAGCACTGTTGGTGGTACTCCGATGGACTTGGAGGAGGTGCTTGCAGAATTCCAGATGGAATATTTCTGTTGGGCTGGGGTCCCATTTGGATTGTTCTGGGTAGGTGACAGGACCCCAAATTTCACTGCCATAAAGAAGAATTGGGGTGATGACACTATCAAATATTCTGAGCCAGGTTTTCACCTCACTGGTGGTTTTAGGTGGTACAGCTGTCTTCTGATGGCATATAAGGCTCTGCATGCCTTGTCTTTTAGTGCCTCTATGGCTGGCTTGAAACTTCCTGATTTGTCAATTTCTAAGGTATGTGTAGCTGTTAGTTTCATCAACAGTGCAGTTGTTTAATGTAAAGGAAGGGCTCTTTGTTTGTTTAGTATTTTTCTTTTGAAACACCATGATCTTTGTCTTACTTGAGTTGATTGGTAGCGCCCATGTGGCACTGTATTTCTCCAGCACTTCCAGACTATCTTATAGGCCTTTCTCTGTTGGTGACAGAAGTAGGAGGTCATCCGCATACAGCAGGGACTTCACCTCAGTGTCATGTAGAGTCAATCCTGGTGCTGGGGAGGATTCTAGAGCTGCAGCCAGTTCATTGATGTAGATGTTGAAGAGGGTTGGACTTAGGCTGCAGCCCTGTCTGACTCCTCGGGCTTGCCGAAAGTGTTTGGTTCTTTTCCCATTCACCTTTACACTGCAGCTGTTCTCAGTGTCTTGATAACCTCATATGTTTTCCCTCCTATTCCACTCTCTAATAGTTTGAGGAACAGGCCTGGGTGCCACACGAAGTCAAATGCCTTCTTAAAGTCCACAAAGCAGGCAAATATCTTTCCATGTTTTGTATTGTGGACATGGTTCGTGATGAGGCTGTGCAGGGTGTAGATGTGGTCTGTAGTTCGATGGTTTGGCATGAACCCTGCCTGACTTCTGCTGAGGACATTGTGTTGTGTCAGAAAGTTCAGGATTCGTTTATTGAGGATACTGTTGAATAGTTTCCCTAGTGTGCTGCTGACACATATCCCTCTGTAGTTGGCTGGATCATACTGGTCTCCACTCTTATGGATGGGTGTTATGAGGCCTTGGTTCCATACTGTTGGGTAGTAACCAGCACTCAGGACCAAATTGAACATTTTGCATAGTGCAGAGTGTACATCTGGGGAGCCGTGTGTAATCATCTCTGGCAGGATTCCATCCATCCCACTGGATTTTTTGGTTTGCAGGTTTTGGTTTTTCTCCCTAATTTCTTGTAGTGTGACCAGTACATCTAGGGGGTTCTGAAAGTCCTTAATTTTTTCCTCCAGATCATTTAGTCTTTTGATGATGTCTTTTTGTTCTACAGTTAGAGCCTCCTCTGGAATATCTTTGTAGAGGTTCTTAAAGTAGTTGAGTCAGATGTCGCCATTTTGGATGTGGAGGTTGTTTTTCCTGGGTGCTGAGCCAATATTCTTCCATATTTCCCAGAAAGAATTTTCCTGAAGTGCCTCTTCCAGCTGTTGCAGGTTTTTGGAGATGAAGTTTTGCTTTTTCTTTTTAAGGGTTTGTTTGTATTTTTTCTGTAGGGTGCCATGGGCTATCCTTAGGTCAGTGTTGTCAGGGTCTCTGTGTTTGTTATTGGAGACTGTCCGTAAGGTGTTCCTTAATGCTTTGCATTCTTTGTCGAACCATTTATTGGATTGTTTGTTGGATGGTTTCTTCTAGTTGGCTTTTCTCAGCTGGGCTGTTTCTGTGATGGTGTGTAGTATTTTGTGGAAGTCCTTTGCTGCCTGGTTCACACCTTGTGGGCTTATCTCATAGGCGTTGTTTTGGAAGTTTTCAAGCTGTTTCTTAATGTCAGGTCTGTCAATTACCTCTCTGTATTTTGTGGTAGACTGTTTGGACCATTTAAATGATGGTGGCAGGTTGCAGAGAGAGGCCCGGTAGAGTTTTGGTGATGGTTTGCTTGAAGATTTAATGTATAGCAGTAGTTGGTTGTGGTCTGACAGGTGTGTTTGTGGGGTGACTGTAAAACCATTGAGGAGTGTGGGGTCCAGATCTGTGATGGCATAGTCTACCACACTGCTGCCTACATGGGAGCTAAATGTGTACATTCCTAGAGAGTCTCCCTTGGTACGGCCGTTGAGGATGTAGAGGCCCAGACTGCGGCACAAATTCAGCAATTTTCTTCCATTTTTGTTGGTTGTACTGTCATAGCTGTTTCTTTGTAACTGTATCGACTCATGATCGTAATTTGCATGGCCCAGTATGTACGTGTTGCCATCAGAACTTGTATAGTCCTTTTCCCTTCCTGTCCTAGCATTGAGGTCTCCACAGATGAGCACTTGTCCCAGGGATTGGAAGTGGATAACCTCACTTTGTAGGACTTCATAGGTGTCTGGTTTGAAATATAGGGACTCTGCTGGGGCAATGTATGCTACACACAGGTAGATGTCTGACTGAGAGGTGAGGATGGAGCTGCTTATTCTTAGTCAGATGTGGCTCTCTCCTTTTTTGATTGCACTCATGTTCCCATGTAGCTCCTCCTTATACCAGACTAGTATTCCTCATGAACACCGACCCTGTTTGATGTTTTTATCTTTCTGTGCGGGGACAGAGAATTCCCTATAGCCAGTAGGTACTGATGGTTCATCTTGTGCCCGGACCCATGTTTCTAGGAGGATTTGTATGTCCGTCTCTCTCTCTCTCTCTCTCTCTCTCTCTGTGCCTGTCTTTCTCTCTCTGCCTGTCTCTCTCCCTCTCTCTCTGTCTCTCTGAGTGCCTCTCTCTCTCTGCTTGTCTCTCTCTGTCTCCCCCCTCTGCCTGTCTCTCTCTCTCTGGCTGTCTCTTGCTCTCTCTCTGCCTGTCTCTCTGAGTGCCTCTCTCTCTCTCTGCTCTCTCTCTCTCCCTCTCTTTGCCTGTTTCTCTCTCTCTGCCTACCCCTCTCTCTCTCTCTCTCTGACCCTCTCTCTATCTGTCTCTCTCTCTCTCTCTGCCTGTCTTCCTCTCTCTCTTGCTCTCTGCCTCCCCTCTCTCTCTCTACCTGTCTCTCTCTCTCTCTCTGCCTGTCTTTCTCTCTCTGCCTGTCTCTCTCTGCCTGTCTCTCTCTCTCCCTCTGTCTCTCTGAGTGCTTCTCTCTCTGCCTGTGTCTCTCTCTGTCTCTCTCTCTCTCTCTGCCTGTCTCTCTCTCTGGCTGTCTCTCACTCTCTCTGAGTGCCTCTCTCTCTCTCTCTGCCCCTCTCTCTCTCTGCCTGTTTCTCTCTCTACCTGTCTCTATCTCTGCCTCTCTCTCTGCCTGTCTCTTTGCCTGTCTCTCTCTGTATGTGTCTATCCCTCTCTGCCTGTCTCTTTCTCTGTCTGTCTATTTCTCTGCCTGTCTCTCTTTCTCTCTGCCTGTCTCTCTCTCTCTCTGCTCCCTCTCTCTCTCTGCCTGTGTCTCTTTCTCTGTCTGTCTTTTTGAGTGCCTCTCTCTCTGCCTCTCTCTCTGCCTCTCTCTCTCTACCTGTCTCTCTCTGCTTGTCTCTCTCTCTCTGCCTGTCTCTCTCTCTCTGCCTCTCTCTCTGTGCCTCTCTATCTCTCTCTGCCTCTCTCTCTGTGCCTCTCTCTCTCTGCCTGTCTCTCTCTCTTTGCCTGTGTTTCTCTCTCTGTACCTCTCACTCTCTGTGCCTCTTTCTCTCTGCCTGTATCTCACTCTCTGCGGGCCTCTCGCTCTCTATGCTCTCTATCTGCCTGTCTCTCTCTTTCTATGCCCATCTCTCTCTCTGCCTGTCTCTCTCTCTGCCTGTCTCCCTCTCTCTCTCTCGCTCTCTCTGGCTGTCTCTCACTCTCTCTTTGCCTGTCTTTCTCTCTGCCTGTCTCTCTCTCTCTGCTCTCTCTCCCTCTCTCTCTTTGCTTGTTTATCTGAGTGTCTCTCTCTGCCTGTCTCTCTCTCTGCTCTCTCTCTCTATCTGACGTTTTTTCTCTCTCTGCCTCCCTCTCTCTCTCTCTCTCTCTCTCTGCCTCTCTCTCTCTGTGCCTGTCTTTCTCTGGCTGTCTCTCTCTCTCTCTGCCTGTCTGTCTCTCTGAGTGCCTCTCTCTCTCTGCCTGTTTCTCTCTCTCTCTCTCTCTCTCTCTCTCTCTCTCTCTCTCTCTCTCTCTCTCTCTCTCTCTCTCTGCATCTCTTTTGCTCTCTCTCTGCCTGTCTCTCTGAGTGCCTCTCTCCCTCTGCCCCCTCTCTCTCTCTCTGCCTGTTTCTCTCTCTACCTGTTTTTTCTCTCTGCCTGTCTCTCTCTCTGTCTGTGTCTACCTCTCTCTGCCTGTGTGTTGCTCTTTCTCTGCCTGTCTCTCTCTCTCTCTCTCTCTCTGCCTGTCTCTCTCTCTGCCTGTCTCTTTCTCTGCCTGTCTCTTTCTCTGCCTGTCTCTCTCTCTCTCTCTCTCTCTCTCTCTCTCTCTCTCTCTGCCTGTCTCTCTCTCTCTCTCTATGCTTGTCTCTCTCTCTCTGCCTGTCTCACCCCCCCCCCCCTGCAGAAAACAGCATGTGGTTTAGGAACGCTTATAAACGAAAATGTGCCTATACTCGGGTTACAGCTTTTACATGATTTTACAAGCAGTTACAAACATTTGGCATTTCAAATGCCTCTGAACATCCATCCTGGACGCATATTTTTGGGTACCCTTTTGCTGGCACAGTATACAGTACCAGTATTTTTAAAAAATCTGTATATTTTATCAAAATGAGTCTTTGAGCTCCAAGCAAGAAGCTAGGCTTAATAAAGAGGAATCTGGCAAAATAAACAAAGATACTGTTCAATTTCTAAGGAGAAAAGCAAATGCAAGCATACTGTTGGTTTTACTGACAATTACTCTGTGATGCAACATATTATCAAAATTAAGTGTACATTATTTTTTTAACACATATAGCTTTCTTTTGGTGGTATCAATAACCATGTTTCCATCTATTTTTTTGCCACAGTTATTTGGAAATGAAGAAACATGATGGCATTGAGGGGCTGAAAACATGGAGCTTGGAAATGGTGTACAAGATACAGAACAATTAAGTCATACACACATGGAGGAGGTGGTAAAGGGTTTAATGTACAGGTCGTACACAGTGGCAAGATGGAGATGACAGGGTTAATATGCAGATGTGCAGGATAAGGAAAGAGAAAGGTTAATATCAGGTCACATAGAGGGATGCTATGGAAGTTGGTGTAACATGGTTAGAATATTGTCTGGTTCCTGCTGAACTTGCTGAGATTCCAACCATCTACGGCTGGCTTATCATTGCACTGATGCTAACCATCTTACTTGCTAAACAGTAGAACTATCAAATGGCTTCTGACATCTCTAAGGGACTCTGGAGGTGAGATTTCTATGCTTGAGTCTCTAGATCTGTCAGAAACACTCAAAACTACAAGGTGTGTGGAAGCAGAGGCAGGATCTATGTGGGGGATTCTGTTGCAGGAGTACTCAAGAGATGTAAGAGGCCAGCAAAATAATTACCAGAACTAAAACATTATTTGTGATTAAATAAAAATTTTACGTTTTGTCTTTTCAGCAATCCATTTTTATACCCTAGATTAAACGATGATCACAGTTTCCCAGATTTTTTTTATTATGACAATTTTATAACATGCTCTGCATTACTTGAGATTAGGGTCCAAAAATCACTTCTACTTTTCTACTTTGCAAGAAGTTTATACATTTTGGCCTTATGTTGTAGAAGCAATGACATTACAACAGTTTTGAGGTTAGCTAATTCTTAATAATTATTAGTAACATTTTGATAGTCTGTGCTGCTCCACCATTAGTGGTAGTTAAGTGTTAAAATAGGAAAAAATTTGGGCCCCCCTGCAAGTCATTTGGATATTGTGCTAGTATGCCATGCATACTGGCACATTATGACAGACTTACCTGTAAAAAAATTACTCGAGTGGCGCTCTGTCACCACTGACAGGGATTCCGTGTTCGCCCAGTCTTCCTTCTGGGTTTGCATGCTCTGGTTATTTTAATGACTGAGCCCCGATGACGTCACTCCCACAAATCAGCATGGAAGTCCCATCACTGCACAGCACTTTGGATTGACATTCAGTGTGCCCTCAATTCAGAGCGCATGCACTGGTGATGTCATTCGCTGAAAAACATGTGAATATCTCCTAAATGGTGCACAAAAAGAGATTCATTGTACCTACAAGTAAGCTTTAATATTAGTTCACCTGTAGGTAAAAGTGACTAAGCTGAGTTTTTTTATCACTAAGAAGCTGAGTATCCACCTCAGGTTTATTGTTTAAGGTTTATTACCTACTCCAATAATTAATCTGTTTTTTTTGTTAACCTATGCTATACCCATAAGGTCAACTTTCAAGTTGTGACTAGGGATGAGCCGAACACCCCCCCCCCCCCCGGTTCAGTTCACGGCAGAACATGCGAACAGACCAAAAATTTGTGCGAACACGTGAACCCTGTTAAAGTCTATGGGACTCAAACATGAAAAATCAAAAGTGCTAATTTTAAAGGCTAATATGCAAGTTATTGTCATAAAAAGTGTTTGGGGACCCGGGTCCTGTCCCAGGGGACATGAATCAATGCAAAAAAAAGTTTTATAAACGGCCGTTTCTTTCGGGAGCAGTGATTTTAATAATGCTTAAAGTGAAACAATAAAAGTGAAATATTCCTTTAAATATAGTGCCTGGGGGGTGTCTATAGCATGCCTGTAAAGTGGCGCATTTTTCCTGTGTTTAGAACAGTCCCTTCACAAAATGACATTTTTAAAGGAATAAAAGTCATTTAAAACTGCTTGCGGCTGTAAAGTAATGTTGCCCCCCCCCCCCCCCCCCCAGCCCATTACCAGGCCCTTTGGGTCTGGTATGGATATTAAGGTGAACCCGGCACCCAAATTAAAAAAAAAGGGTTTGGGCCCCCAGGCCCTATATACTCTGAACAGCAGAAGTATACAGGCTGTACCCGGGTTACAAACAAGATAGGGACTGTAGGTTTGTTCTTAAGTTGAATCGGTTTTTAATTTGGAACAGGTACATTTTGCAAGTATAGCTCCAGCTAAAAAATCTATTTTTAAGCTTTTTGGATAACATAAGGAAGGATTATCATCACCCCTGTAACATTTGTTTTGCTGTCTGTGTCCCTATTCAGAAGATTTCGCCTCACTTTATGTCCCAATGACAATTGGATTTTGAAAATTTTGGGTTATTAGGGAAACAAGGATTGGTGATAAAGCATCAGTGGGGAGATACCTTTTTTCCGTATTAACTCTCACAGGAGAGAATTTCCCTTCCTATGGGTAGATTTCCTCTCACTTCCTGTTGTCTCCCTCCGTTTGTAAGTAGGAGTCATTTGCAGTTACTCTTGGTGGGCGCTGGAACAGGCCCTGCTGTGAAATATTATATCAAGAATTGAAATGACATGCCCCTGTTTAACAGGGGCAGAAAAATTGGGCCTTAGGCGGTGGTGGTGGTGGTGGCACAATACTGTAAAGCCTCACAGATACTTTTGTTGAGCGCAGGAACAGGCCCTGCTGTAAAATATTAGATCAAAAATTGTAATTACGCGCCCCTGTTAAACAGGGGCAGAAAAATTGGGCCTTAGGTGGTAGTGGTGGTGGTGGCACAACACTGTAAAGCCTCACAGATACTTTTATTGAGCACTGAAACAGGCCCTGCTGTGAAATATTAGATCAAAAATTTTAATTATGCCCGCCTGTTAAACAGGGGCAGAAAAATTGGCCTTAGGTGGTGGTGGTGGTGGCACAACACTGTAAAGCCTCACAGATACTTTTGTTGAGCGCAGGAACAGGCCCTGCTGTGAAATATTAGATGAAAAATTGTAATTACGCACCACGGTTAAACAGGGGCAGAAAAATTGGGCCTTAGGCGGTGGTGGTGACACAACACTGTAAAGCCTCATAGATACTTTTGTTGAGCGCTGGAACAGGCCCTGCTGTGAAATATTAGATCAAAAATTGTAATTAGGCGCCCCTGTTAAACAGGGGCATAAAAATTGGGCCTTAGGTGGCGGTGGTGGTGGTGGTGGCACAACATTGTAAAGCCTCACAGATACTTTTGTTGAGCACAGGAACAGGCCCTGCTGTGAAATATTAGATCACGAATTGTAATTACGCACCCCTGTTAAACAGGGACAGAAAAATTGGGCCTTAGGTGGTGGTGGCGGTGGTGATACAACAATGTAAAGCCTCATAGATACTTTTGTTGAGTGCAGGAACAGGCCCTGCTGTGAAATATTAGATCAAGAATTGTAATTACACACCCCTGTTAAACAGGGGCAGAAAAATTGGGCCTTAGGCGGTGGTGGTGGTGGCACAACAATGTAAAGCCTCACAGATACTTTTGTTGAGTGCAGGAACAGGCCCTGCTGTGAAATATTAGATCAAAAATTGTAATTACGCGCCCCTGTTGAACAGGGGCATAAAAATTGGGTCTTAGGCAGTGGTGGTGGTGCCACAACACTGCAACCCCTCACAGATACTCTTGTTGAGCGCAGGAACAAGCCATGCTGTTAAATATTTGTTAAAAAAATTGTAATTACACGCCCCTGTTAAACAGGGGCAGAAAAATTGGGCCTTAGGCAGTGGTGGTGGTGCCACAACATTGCAACCCCTCACAGATACTCTTGTTGAGCGCAAGAACGAGCCCTGCTGTTAAATATTTGATCAAAAATTGTAATAACGCGCCCCTGTTAAACAGGATGGTGACCTGAACCAAAAAAATTCTTAGAATTTATTCATAATAGGATAGTCACGCAGCATATGCAGTCTTCAAGGGATCCCACATCCATGGAAAAGTCAATCGTTACATCAGCATCAGGTGCTTGGTAGCTGGTGATCCAAGACTGATTCATTTTTATGAATGTGAGCCAATCAACAGAGTCTGTGGACAGGCGCACTCTGTGAACGGTTACAAAACCTCCAGCAGCACTGAATGTGCATTTAGAAAGAACGCTGGATGCAGGACAGGCCAGTAGCTCAATTGCATATTGAGCAAGCTCTGGCCAGTGGTCCATCCTCAAGACCCAGTAACCCAGTGGATGTTCTGGTGGAAAGGTCTCCAAGTCTGATCTTGCACCTAGATATTCCTGCACCATGGAATTCAGACGCTGGTGATGGTTGCTGGAACTGATCAGCCCTGGGTGCTGAGGACTGAAGAATTGCCTGAAGGCATCGGTCAGCCAACCACCGCTGCTTCTGTGACTGAACGAAGCCTCAGCAACACGTTGTCCAGCACCAGGAAATTGTAACCTCCCAGGCTCTGGAAACGCATTGCACAAACCTTTCTGCAAGGCCTCCCGAAGATGTTTCATCTTCTGCTCCCTCTGCGAAGGCTGGATAAGTTCTGCAACCTTACCCTTGTAACATGGATCAAGAAGGGTTGCCAGCCAGTAATGATCCCTCTCCTTGATACCACGGATCCTAGGGTCCTTTCACAGGCTTTGCAGGATCAGGGAGGCCATGCAGCGTAGGTTTGCAGAGGCATTCGATCCTGAGTCCACTGGGTCACTAAGAATCACATGATCCTCAACCACCTCCTCCCAGCCAGGTACAACTCCATGGGTTTCTGGGGACTGCAAATGATCCTTTGAAGACTGCTGCTAATGCTAAGTGTTATCCTCCACCTCCATGCTGACACAATCCTTCTCCTCTTCTTCTTCCTGTGGGATCGGCAGGCCTCTCAGGACTTGAGAGGTAAGGAAGTCCTCCTCTTCCTCCCACTGTTCTGCCTCAAGTTATCTGTCCATTATTCCACAAAGTGTGTGCTCCAACAGGAAGACAAGAGGGACAGTATCACTGATGCATGCACTGTCACTGTCACTGCTCACCATCCTCGTGGCCTCCTCAAATGGTGACAGGACAGTGCATGCATCCTTGATCAGTAGCCACTGGCGTGGTGAAAAAAAGCGAAGCTCCCCTGACCCTGTCCTGGTGCCATAGGTACTTAATGATGGCCCTCTGTTCCATGTGCAGCCACTGCAGCATTGCCAACGTTGAGTTCCACCTGGTGGGCATGTCACAAATGAGGCGGTTCTTGGGCAGGTTGCATTCTCTTTGAATGTGAGCCAGCCGAGCACTGGCATTATATGGCCAGCCTCAGGAGATCCTGTAAGCCCGAGTACCTGCTCAAGAACCGCTGCACCACCAAATTCAGAACGTGAGCCAAACAGGAGATTGGTGCCATTGTCACATACAACCATTCCTGCCTGAAGCTGGCTTGGCGTCAACCACCTCTAAGCCTGCCCCTGCAGAGCTGACAGAATCTCTGCCCCAGTGTGGCTCCTGTCCCTTAAGCAGACCAACTCAAGCACCGCATGGCATCTTTTTGCCTGAGTGCTTGCGTAGCCCCTTGAACGCCAGTGGAGCACCGCTGGTTCAGAGGAGAAATCTGCAGAGGAAGAGGCCATAGAGGAAGAAGAAGAGGAGGGGGTGAAGGAGAGAGCTGTGGCGGAATCACCACTAGACTTTTGGAGGCGTGATGGTGAAACAAGCTCAAACAATACTGAACCCTGTCCTGCATCCTTCCCAGCTGCCAGCAGAGTTTCCCAGTGTGCCGTGAAAGAAAGGTTAACATCCCTGTCCATGCCTGCTGGACCATGAGTCAGCAGTAATATGCACCTTACTGCTGATTGCCCTGTCCAACAAGGCCAAGACATTGCCTTCCACATGCTGGTAGAGAGCCAGAATGGCCTTTCATGTAAAGAAATGGCATTTGGGAACCTGCCACTGAGGTACCCCACATTCCACAAATTCACGAAAGGGGGCAGAGTCTACCAGCTGAAAAGGCAGCAGTTGCAGTGCTAGCAATTTGGCCAAGTCAGCATTCAGATGCTGAGCATGTGGATGGCTGGGACCAAATTTCTTTTGACGGTTTAACAACTTGGGTAGCGAAATTTGCCTGCTAAAATCAGATGGAGGTGTATTGATAGCAGATTGGCTGCAAGTACTTGGGACACCTATTGCTATACCTTCATTCCTCTCAGTGCAGGTTTTCTGAGAGGACTGGAGGTATAGTGGGGTTGGAGAACCCAGCTGATGAGGAGCAAGGAGAGGTCCCGCTTGTTCTTTGATGTGGGTTTTTTAAGTGCTGTTGCCAACAGACTGCACGGGAGGTTGTCATATGTCTGGTCAAGCATGTGGTGCCCAAGCGGCTGCTGTTTTGGCCATGCTTGATACGCTTCAGACATATCCTCCTGCAGCATGTACCCAACACTGTTGTCGAATAGTTCGGGGGACTCCTCCATGCATGATGGTGGGGCTAAGGAAGGAGTGACTGTTGAGATGGAGCCGATGGAATAGGCTGCTTTGGCAGCTGCATTGGCAGGCAAACTACTCTGAGCCTGGGTGACAGAGGATAAGGAGGATGAGGACGGCTTTATTATCCATTCCACCAACTCTTCTGCATGTTGTGGCTCAATAACACGGCCAGCTGCAGGTAAGAAAAGGACAAGCGTGCCCCACGGCCACGTGCTGAGGATGCACCATCTCCATGACCAACACTGTCGACTGTAGACACAGAGCCTGCTTGCCCTCTTTTAGTGGCCTGTGAGCGTCTGAATCTCCTTGGTGGCCTTCCAGACATGCTGTAAATTTTGTTTAGCAAAAAAACACTACACTGTATTGTGTACTGTGTACACCACCAGGAAAGTAGTAGCAACTGCACTAGGGGTGCACGGTACTGTGTACACCAACAGAAGTGTAATAACAACTATGGGTGTACTGTATGTATTGTGTACTGTGTACAACAGCAGAAAAGTAGTAGCACTAACAACTGCACTACGGGTGCACGGTACTGTGTACACCAACAGAAGTTTAATAACAACTATGGTTGCACTGTATGTATTGTGTGCACCACCAGGAAAGTAGTAGCAACTGCACTAGTGGTGCACGGTACTGTGTACAATAACAGAAGTGTAAGAACAACTATGGGTGCACTGTATGTATTGTGTACACCACCAGGAAAATAGTGCAACTGCACTAGGGGTACACGGTACTGTGTACACCAACAGAAGTGTAATAACAACTATGGGTGCACTGTATGTATTGTGTACACCACCGGGAAAGTAGTAGCAACTGCACTAGGGGTGCACGGTACTGTGTACACCAACAGAAGTGTAATAACAACTATGGGTGCACTGTATGTACTGTGTACACCACCAGAAATATAGTAGCAACTGCACTAGGTGTGCACGGTACTGTGTACACCAGCAGAAGTTTAATAAAAACTATGGGTGCACTGTATGTACTGTGTACACCACCAGGAAAGTAGTAGTAACTGCACTATGGGTGCACGGTACTGTGTACACCAACAGAAGTTTAATAACAACTATGGGTGCACTGTATGTATTGTGTACACCACCAGGAAAGTAGTAGCAACTGCACTAGGGGTGCACGGTACTGTGTACACCAACAGAAGTGTAATAACAACAATAGGTGCACTGTATGTATTGTGTACACCACCGGGAAAGTAGTAGCAACTGCACTAGGGGTGCACGGTACTGTGTACACCAACAGAAGTGTAATAACAGCTATGGGTGCACTGTATGTATTGTGTACACCACCGGGAAAGTAGTAGCAACTGCATTAGGGGTGCACGGTACTGTGTACACCAACAGAAGTTTAATAACAACTATGGGTGCACTGTATGTATTGTGTACACCACCAGAAAAGTAGTAGCAACTGCACTAGGGGTGCACGGTACTGTGTACACCAACAGAAGTGTAATAACAGCTATGGGTGCACTGTATGTATTGTGTACACCACCGGGAAAGTAGTAGCAACTGCACTAGGGGTGCACATCACTGTGTACACCAACAGAAGTTTAATAACAACCATGGGTGCACTGTTTGTATTGTGTACACCACCAGGAAAGTAGTGCAACTGCACTAGGGGTACACGGTACTGTGTACACCAACAGAAGTGTAATAACAACTATGGGTGCACTGTATGTATTGTGCACTCCACCGGGAAAGTAATAGCAACTGCACTAGGGGTGAACGGTAGTGTTTACACCAACAGAAGTTTAATAACAACTATGGGTGCACTGTATGTATTGTGTACACCACCAGGAAAGTAGTAGCAACTGCACTAGGGGTGCACATCACTGTGTACACCAACAGAAGTTTAATAACAACCATGGGTGCACTGTTTGTATTGTGTACACCACCAGGAAAGTAGTGCAACTGCACTAGGGGTACACGGTACTGTGTACACCAACAGAAGTGTAATAACAACTATGGGTGCACTGTATGTATTGTGTACACCACCGGGAAAGTAGTAGCAACTGCACTAGGGGTGCACGGCACTGTATACACCAACAGAAGTTTAACAACAACCATGGGTGCACTGTAAGTATTGCATACACCACCGGGAAAGTAGTAGCAACTGCACTAGGGGTGCACTCTACTGTGTACATCAACAGAAGTGTAATAACAACTATGGGTGCACTGTATGTATTGTGTACACCACCATGAAAGTAGTAGCAACTGCACTAGGGGTGCACGGTACTGTGTACACCAACGGAAGTTTAATAACAACTATGGGTGCACTGTATGTATTGTGTACACCACCAGGAAAGTAGTAGCAACTGCACTATGGGTGCACGGTACTGTGCACACCAACAGAAGTGTAATAACAACTATGGGTGCACTGTATGTACTGTGTACACCACCAGGAAAGTAGTAGCAACTGCACTAGGGGTGCACGGTACTGTGTAAACCAACAGAAGTGTAATAACAACTATGGGTGCACTGTATGTATTGTGTACACCACCGGGAAAGTAGTAGCAACTGCACTAGGGGTGCACGGTACTGTGTACACCAACAGAAGTGTAATAACAACTATGGGTGCACTGTATGTATTGTGTACACCACCGGGAAAGTAGTAGCAACTGCACTAGGGGTACACGGTACTGTGTACACCAACAGAAGTTTAATAACAACTATGGGTGCACTGTATGTATTGTGTACACCACCAGGAAAGTAGTAGGAACTGCACTAGGGGTGCACATCACTGTGTACACCAACAGAAGTTTAATAACAACCATGGGTGCACTGTTTGTATTGTGTACACCACCAGGAAAGTAGTGCAACTGCACTAGGGGTACACGGTACTGTGTACACCAACAGAAGTGTAATAACAACTATGGGTGCACTGTATGTATTGTGTACACCACCGGGAAAGTAGTAGCAACTGCACTAGGGGTGCACGGCACTGTATACACCAACAGAAGTTCAATAACAACCATGGGTGCACTGTATGTATTGCGTACACCACCGGGAAAGTAGTAGCAACTGCACTAGGGGTGCACGGTACTGTGTACATCAACAGAAGTGTAATAACAACTATGGGTGCACTGTATGTATTGTGTACACCACCGGGAAAGTAGTAGCAACTGCACTAGGGGTGCACGGTACTGTGTACACCAACGGAAGTTTAATAACAACTATGGGTGCACTGTATGTATTGTGTACACCACCAGGAAAGTAGTAGCAACTGCACTATGGGTGCACGGTACTGTGCACACCAACAGAAGTGTAATAACAACTATGGGTGCACTGTATGTACTGTGTACACCACCAGGAAAGTAGTAGCAACTGCACTAGGGGTGCACGGTACTGTATAAACCAACAGAAGTGTAATAACAACTATGGATGCACTGTATGTATTGTGTACACCACCGGGAAAGTAGTAGCAACTGCACTAGGGGTGCACGGTACTGTGTACACCAACAGAAGTGTAATAACAACTATGGGTGCACTGTATGTATTGTGTACACCACCGGGAAAGTAGTAGCAACTGCACTAGGGGTGCACGGTACTGTGTACACCAACAGAAGTTTAATAACAACTATGGGTGCACTGTATGTATTGTGTACACCACCAGAAAAGTAGTAGCAACTGCACTAGGGGTGCACGGTACTGTGTACACCAACAGAAGTGTAATAACAACTATGGGTGCACTGTATGTACTGTGTACACCACCAGGAAATTAGTAGCAACTGCACTAGGGGTGCACGGTACTGTGTACACCAACAGAAGTTTAATAACAACTATGGGTGCACTGTATGTATTGTGTACAGCACCAGGAAAGTAGTAGCAACTGCACTAGGGGTGCACGGCACTGTATACACCAACAGAAGTTTAATAACAACCATGGGTGCACTGTATGTATTGTGTACACCACGGGGAAAGTAGTAGCAACTGCACTAGGGGTGCACGGTACTGTGTACATCAACAGAAGTGTAATAACAACTATGGGTGCACTGTATGTATTGTGTACACCACCAGGAAAGTAGTAGCAACTGCACTAGGGGTGCACGGTACTGTGTACACCAATGGAAGTTTAATAACAACTATGGGTGCACTGTATGTATTGTGTACACCACCAGGAAAGTAGTAGCAACTGCACTATGGGTGCACGGTACTGTGCACACCAACAGAAGTGTAATAACAACTATGGGTACACTGTATGTATTGTGTACACCACCAGGAAAATAGTAGCAACTGCATTAGGGGTGCACCGTACTGTGTACTCCAACAGAAGTGTAATAACAACTATGGGTGCACTGTATGTATTGTGTACACCACCAGGAAAGTAGTAGCAACTGCACTAGGGGTGCATGGTACTGTGTACAGAAGTGTAATAACAGCTATGGGTGTATTGTATTGACCACCAGATAAGTATGAGCAACTGCCATATGGGTGCACAGCACTGTTTACTGTGTACACCGCCTGAAGTATATTAGAAAACAGTACACCAGGAATGGCCTGCAGTCATATATAGCTAAACTGGATGCAGTGGAGATATATATATATATATATATATATATATATATATATATATATATACATATATATATATATATATATATATATATATACGAGAGTTACATATATATATTAAATACACTGCAGCTAACTGAATAACCTGCCTGCCAGAAGTATATTAGAAACAGTAAGCCAGGAATGGCCTGCAGTGAGATATAGCTAAACTGTATGCAGTGAATATATATATATATATATATATATATATATATATATATATATATATATATGCACACAAGACTATCTGTATATATATATATATATTAAATACACTGCAGCTAACTGAATCACCTGCCTGCCAGAAGTATATTAGAAACAGTAAGCCAGGAATGGCCTGCAGTGAGATCTAGCTAAATTGGATACAGTGTATATATATATATATATATATATATATATATATATATATATATATATGAGACTATCTGTATATATATGTATATATATTATATATATTAAATACACTGCAGCTAACTGAATAATCTGCCTGCCTGCTCAATCTAAATGAGACTCTCTCTCCGTCCACGCCAACAACACACTACACGAGGCCGACGTGCAGGCGGCCTTATATAGTGTGGGGCGTGGACTTAGTCCCCCTGAGCCATGATTGGTGAAAGGCACCCTGCCTTTGGCCAATTATGGCTCTCTTAGCTGAGGGCGCTGTGATTGGCCAAAGCATGCAGGTCATGGTGCATGCTCTGGACAATCATCATACAGCAATGCACTGCGCTCCACAGTGCATTATGAGCTGTTACGTGCAGCTCAAATTTGACGCAAACGGCCAATAATGTTTGGTTTTCGACGAACAGCCAATGTTCAAGTCGAACTCATATTCGACCCGAACAAAAAGCTCATCCCTAGTTGTGACCATTTAAACACCCTATCTACTTTCTCCCTGTTGGGAAACCGTTTATAGAAAACATGAAGGGCTTGTGTGTCTAGCCTAATTTTGACTGGTAAGAGTGATTTCTGCAGAAGCCTTCCAATACTATGTGTTCAAAACATGGCTGTGAATATTAACAGCTCAATCACATAAGGAAGCAATTATGTGTAACTCCAGTTAGTTTTACTTACACTTCAAAACCTCTAGCTCTTCTGTTTTGCTTACCAGACTTATGTTTGCAAACATGCACTTCAGTTTTAAAAACTTTACAGAATTTGTTTTTGTTTTATAACTTATGATGCCTGCTACTTTGTAACATTGAGATCGCCTTATCCACTGCCATACTCCTCTTCCCATCTTCCCCAATTTGATCCATTATTTATTTCCTCCCACCTTGTTGAAATACCTCTTTAAAGTGGTAAAACTGTTTTGCACTTACCTTCTCTGTACAATGGTTTTGCACAGAGCAGCCCCGAACCTCCTCTTTTGGATCCTCTGCTGAAGCTCCTTGCTCTTCCCCTCCGGTGAGTGCCCCTATTGAAAGCCGCTTTCTAAGGGGTCGCTTGCATGGGCTTGCTTCCGAGCCTTGCTGTCAGCATTAGATTTCAGAGCTTCTTTTGGACACCTGGGTCATGCTTAATCTTTTTCCAGATATTACCAAACTGGTTCATCCCATGCCAAACCCTGGTAACGGAGAATTCACACCATTTATTTGAGGTAATCCTGTTTACAAATTATTATGCTGATATTCCTAATTATAGAATCTCCAGAAATCTACCACCTATCTATGGGGTGAAGGTCCCCAGTAGCAGCTGTGGCAGGGAAGAACTCCATGATGTCCACCGGAAAAAAGAACATAAGAGGAGAGATAGAAGAGTCCTTATGGTGCAGCAAATATGCAGTGTTGTTGGATGTGTAATGGTTTGACAAAGATAAGAAAAAACACTTAAGTTTGTTGAGGTTGTGAGTAGCCAAAAATTATGACAAACACAATGCAGACAAGTAATGCAGTGCAACAATCTGCCAAAATCAACCTTATAGTTAGACATGTGGAGAACACCCCTGTCTCTACACAGGAAGTGGGTGGTCACACTGGGTGCCTAGGGGGAATCCAGCCCTGGGTCCTCAGAGGGGACTTAAGGATGGTGGGTAGAACCCAGTCAATGGCTTGTGTGAGCGCCCTTGGTAGTGTGAAATAATGATCATGGAAGGGTTGAAGAATCATAAATAAACAGCAAACATTTACTGTTTTTGTGGTGTTACACAGAGGTACATGGCATCCTGAATGGAGGCAATGACCCTCTGTATAACACTGCAAAAAGTGACAAAGTGCCAAATTAGCCACAAACGCACCTTTTGGTGTAACCACTAAATGTTTGCTCAGTACTTTTGTCACACTAGCAAGGGTGCCTCTGGCACACAAGTGTTCCTTCCATTACAGTGCACCATCTATCTAGGCCTTGCTGCTTCATAATGATCCATTTACTACAAAATGAAGTCCTCTGATGACAGTTAAAATGGTTGTAACCCTAAAAAAAGAGATCCTGTCCCCTTATAGCAGAATAAACAGCACAGTGCTTGTGCTGTCTAATTTGTTGCTCTTAAAGCTACAAAAAAAAACCTGGTTGATTCTGCCTGTTCTTGTGTCCCCCTGTGTGTGCTGACCACAGTAATCATGGCTGCTGATCCATGATTACCATGGTCAGGTTACATGCCTCCATCATCCCGCTGCTCTCCCCTCTCCCCCTCTCTCCCTGTCTGTCAGGTCCTGTGTGTGAGCCGTCTCCACCCCTCTCTCCTGCCGCTATTAGTAGCTGGCAGTAAAGGTAAAGAAATATTACTGCCAGCTCCTCTGTTCTATCAATCTATCCTACACTGTGTAAATGTTCTTATAAAACAATGCCTGTAAATACCTCATCTCATATCTTTTTTGGTCGGTCACGTGACCTTCAGCTGCTTTCCTCCCCCATCTAAGGGCTACAGAGGGAGTGGCTTTGTGGCCAGCACAGCGGTCACGTGACCTCCCCGGCTGACGTCAGAGGGGGATCTTAGCCCCTCCCACTGTCGCCCTTAGAGGAGAGGAGGAGAGCGGCCGGAAGTCACGTGACCGGCCATAAAAATTATGTGATAAGGTATTTACAGGCATCGTTTTATAAAAACATTTACAAAATATAGGATAGATTGATAGAACGGAGGGTCTGGCAGATATTTTTCTTTACCTTTACAACCACTTTAAATACAGAAAAACATTATTATTATTATTATTATTATTATTATACAGGATTTATATAATGCCAACAATTTATGCAGCGCTTTACAATATAACGGGGGACAGTACAATTACAATACAGTTCAATACAGAAGGAATAGGAGCTTACAATCTAAAGGGAGGCGGAGGTGGTACAAAAGGTAATGGCTGCAGGGGATGATCTGATGGAGGTGACTCAAATGCAGTTCTTAGGTGGAGGTGGGGTAGGCTTTGGAGAAGTCCTGGAGGTGAGCATGGAAGGAGGTAACAAGGGAGCTAGAGAGCAGGAGCTCTTAGGAGGAGCAGAGAGGATGATTTGGGCGATATCTGCAGATGAGATTGGTGATGTAGCTGGGGGCGATGTTGTGGATGGCCTTGTGTGTTGTGATTAGTATTTTGAATTTTATATTGTGGGGTAGAGGAAGCCAGTGGAGAGATTGGCAGAGAGGGGCAGCAGTCACGGATCCGATAGTAAGGTGTATTAGTCTGGAAGCAGCATTCATGACTAAAGGGGGGCTAGCCTGTGTAATAGTAGGTCAGTGAGGAGGGAGCTGCAGTAGCCAAGGGGGGAAATAACCAAGGAGTGAATACGTTTTTTGTGGTGTCGTTAGTTAGGAAGAGGCAAATTCTGGAGATGTCGCGGAGGTTAAGGTGGCAAGATTTAGCCAGTGATTGGATGTGGGGGCTGAAGAAGAGCTCAGAGTCTAGGATAACCCCCAGCACCCTGGCATGTGTGGAGTCACTAATGGTTGTGCCATTGATCTCAATGGTAAAGTCATGGGGAGGGGATCGGGGAGAGGAAATATTACAGGCTCAGTTTTAGAAAGATTGTTGGTGTGACATCTACACTGATATGTCGCTCAGTAAGTTTGTGATGCGTGAGGAGATTGAGGTACTGAGTTGAGGAGTCGAGAGATAGATCTGGGTGTGGTCAGCATAGAGGTGGTATTTGAAGCCATGGGAAATTATCAGCTGGCATTGACAATTATTAATTAGCTTGGTATTTTTTTGGCAATCAATGCCAGGCCTATTTTTTCTAATAACTCCTTCCACTTCGTTTAGCTTTAGTTACCCAGCTCTCTATTTGCCTTTAGTAAATACACCCCAATGTGCACTGAACAAAATCTTCAATTTTCTTGATGCTCATTATCCTATTTACAAATTTAAATAACAGATTTTACAATGTAGTTGCTTTAAAAAAAAGCAGCTCCAGACAACAAGTAAAAACAGTCAGGGAGCAAATAATGCGACCCAACTATTTTAACTCTAACTGTAATAACAAAAGGAGATTCCTTCAATTTACTTGAGTTTGCTTTCTTTGTAGCCCACTAAATCATATTCCAGAGAGAACCTAATATTTTCACTGGAATAGTAATATCTTAAACTTGCTCCATCTATCTCCCTACTCCCTACTATTAGCCACATTTAAACTTCTCAGGCATGTTTGTAAGCAGTTGGTGAATCTGAGAAAAGTCTTCATACTGCCAAATTATTTTATTTCAAGCAGAGGCTCTCAGATCACCACAATAAAAGGGACAGAGGTGGACCGGTACACTAGACTAGACCATTGCTTGGATGAGTTTCTGTAGTACTGATTGGGTAGGCTATGCTTTTTAAAGTTTCATTTACAGTTTTCACACACATATACATCATTTAATATCAGCCTTTACAATATTATATAATAGGGATGAGCCGAACACCCCCCGGTTCGGTTCGCACCAGAACCCGCGAACGGACCGCAAGTTCGCACGAACGTTAGAACCCCATTGACGTCTATGGGACTCGAACGTTCGAAATCAAAAGTGCTCATTTTAAAGGCTAATTTGCATGGTATTGTCCTAAAAAGGGTTTGGGGACCCGGGTCCTACCCCAGGGGACATGTATCAATGCAAAAAAAACTTTTAAAAACGGCCGTTTTTTCGGGAGCAGTGATTTTAATGATGCTTAAAGTAAAAAAAAAAAAGTGAAATATTCCTTTAAATATCGTACCTGGGGGGTGTCTATAGTATGCCTGTAAAGTGACGCGTGTTTCCCATGTTTAGAACAGTCCCTGCACCAAATGTCATTTTTAAAGGAAAAAATCTCATTTAAAACTGCTTGCGGGTTTAATGTCATGTCGGGTCATGGCAATATGGATGAAAATCAGTGAGACAAACGGCATGGGTACCCCCCAGTCCATTACCAGGCCCTTTGGGTCTTGTATGGATATTAAGGGGAACCCCGCACCCAAATTAAAATAAGGAAAGGTCCCTATATACTCTGAACAGCAGTATTCAGGCGGTGCAAACAAGACAGGGACTGTAGGTTTGTTGTTAAGTAGAATCTGTTTGTAATTTTGAACATTTTTAATGTGTTTAGCTCCAGCCAAAAAATCTTTTCTAAGCTTTTTGGAAAACATAGGGAAGGGTTATCACCCCTGTGACATTTGTTTTGCGTCTTTCCTCCTCTTCAGAAGATTTCACCTCACTTTTTTGTCCCAATGAAAAATGTTTTTGGAAAATTTGGGTTTTTTTGTGGAACAAGGATTGGAAAGCATCAGTGGAAAGGAGAAATTGTTTTCCCATATTAACTCTTACAGGAGAGAATTTCCCTTCCTTAGGGGTAGATTTCATCTCACTTCCTGTTGTCTCCTTCCGTTTGCAAGTAGGAGTCGTTTGTAAGTTAGATGTTTGAAAGTAGGGTCCTGCCCTATATACTCAGCAGAAATTTGGGCCTTAGGTGTTGCTGTGGCCAAAACACTGTAAGCCCTCACAGGGCCCTGCTGTGAAATATTAGATCAAGAATTGTAATTACATGCCCCTGTTGAACAGGAGCTGAAAAATTAGGCCTTAGGCACTGGTGCTGGTGCCACAACACTGCAACCCCTCACAGACACTCTAGTTGGAACGCAGGAACGAGCCCTGCTGCAAAGTATTGCATCAAAAATTGTAATTACACGCCCCTGTTAGACAGGGGCAGAAAAATTGGGTCTTAGGCACTGGTGCTGGTGCCACAACACTGCAACCCCTCACAGACACTCTAGTTGAAACGCAGGAACAAGCCCTGCTGCAAAGTATTGCATCAAAAATTGTAATTACACGCCCCTGTTAGACAGGGGCTGAAAAATTGGGTCTTAGGCACTGGTGCTGGTGCCACAACACTGCAACCCCTCAAAGACACTCTAGTTGGAATGCAGGAACGAGCCCTGCTGCAAAGTATTACATCAAAAATTGTAATTACACGCCCCTGTTAAACAGGGGCTGAAAAATTGTGCCTTAGGCACTGGTGGTGGCGCCCAGAACCAAAAATGTTCTTACAAGCTATCAGCGTGATGATTGAGGAGGAAGAGGATAATTACTCAGGGATAGTCACTCAGCATCAGCATAGGCAGTCTTTGAAGGGATCTGAGATTTCAAAAAAAATTATTCGGTTACATCTGCATCAGGTGCTTGGTAGCTGGTGGTGATCCAAGACTGATTCATTTTTATGAAGGTCAGCCGATCGACCGAGTCGGTGGACAGACGCACCCTGTGATCGGTTACCACGCCTCCAGCAGCACTGAATGTGCGTTCCGAAAGAACGCTGGATGCAGGACAGGCCAGTAGCTCAATTGCATACTGTGCAAGCTCTGGCCAGTGATCCATCCTCAAGACCCAGTAACCCAGAGGATTTTCGGTGGGAAAGGTGTCCAAGTCTGATCTTGCCCCTAGGTATTCCTGCACCATGTAAAACAGACGCTGGCGATGGTTGCTGGAACCGATCATACCTTGGGGCTGCGGACCAAAAAATTGTCTGAACGCATCGGTCAGACGGCCACCTTCTCCACCGCTCCTTCTTTGACTGACCGAAGCCTCAGCAACACGTTGTCCAGAAACAGGAGTTTGTAACCTCCCAGTCTCTGGGAACGCGTTGCACAGACCTTTCTGCAAGGCCTCCCGAAGATGTTTCATCCTCTGCTCCCTCTGCGATGGCAAGATAAGGTCCGCAACCTTACCCTTGTAACGTGGATCAAGGAGGGTTGCCAGCCAGTATTGGTCCTTCTCCTTGATACCACGAATACGAGGATCCTTACGCAGGCTTTGCAGGATCAGGGAGGCCATGCAGCGTAGGTTTGCTGAGGCATTCGGTCCGGAGTCCTCTGGGTCACTAAGGACAACAACGTCCGCAGCCACCTCCTCCCAGCCACGTACAAGTCCATGTGTTCCTTGGGACTGATCCCTTAAAGACTGCTGATGCTGAGTGCCAGGCTCCACCTCCATACTGACACAATCTTCCTCCTCCTCCTCCTCCTCCTCCTCGTCCTCTTCCTGTGTGATCGGCGGGCACGCAGGAACACTGTCTGGATAAAGGGGGCCTTGAGAGCTAAGGAAGTCCTCCTCTTCCTGCCTCTGTTCTGCCTCAAGTGCCCTGTCCATTATTCCACGCAGCGTGTGCTCCAACAGGTGGACAAGGGGGACAGTGTCACTGATGCATGCACTGTCAGTGCTCACCATCCTCGTGGCCTCCTCGAATGGTGACAGGACAGTGCATGCATCCCTGATCATGGCCCACTGGCGTGGGGAAAAAAAACCAAGGTCCCCTGACCCTGTCCTGGTGCCATAGTCGCACAGGTACTCATTGATGGCCCTCTGCTGCGTGTGCAGCCGCTGCAGCATGGCCAACGTCGAGTTCCACCTGGTGGGCATGTCACAGATTAGGCGGTTCTTGGGCAGGTTAAACTCCTTTTGGAGGTCCGTCAGCCGAGCACTGGCATTATATGACCGGCGGAAATGCACAGAGACTTTCCTGGCCTGCCTCAGGACATCCTGTAAGCCCGGGTACCTGCCCAAGAACCGCTGCACCACCAAGTTAAGGACGTGAGCCAAACAGGGCACATGGGTCAGTTGTCCCTGTCGGAGGGCAGAGAGGAGGTTGGTGCCATTGTCGCAAACCACCATTCCTGCCTTAAGTTGGCGTGGCGTCAACCACCTCTGAACCTGCCCCTGCAGAGCTGACAGAACCTCTGCCCCAGTGTGGCTCCTGTCCCCCAAGCACACCAGCTCAAGCACCGCATGGCATCTTTTGGCCTGCGTACTTGCGTAGCCCCTTGAACGCCTACGGAGCACCGCTGGTTCCGAGGAAGAGGCCATGGAGGAAGAAGAAGAGGAGGGGGTGGAGGAGAGAGGTGTGTCACAATCAGCATTTTGGAGGCGTGGTGGCGGAACAACCTCCAACACTACTGCACCTTGTCCTGCATCCTTCCCAGCTGCCAGCAGAGTCACCCAATGCGCCGTGAAACTTAAGTAACGTCCCTGTCCATGCCTGCTGGACCATGAGTCAGCGGTAATATGCACCTTACCGCTGACCGCCCTGTCCAGCGAGGCATGGACATTGCCTTCCACATGCCGGTAGAGAGCCGGAATCGCCTTCCGTGAGAAAAAGTGGCGTTTGGGTACCTGCCACTGAGGAACCGCACATTCCACAAACTCACGGAAGGGGGCAGAGTCTACCAACTGAAAAGGCAGCAGTTGAAGTGCTAGCAATTTTGCCAAGCTAGCATTCAACCGCTGGGCATGTGGATGGCTGGGAGCAAACTTCTTTCGGCGGTGCAGCAGCTGGGGCAGGGAAATTTGCCTGGTACAATCTGACGTCGGTGTACCAAAAGCAGATTGCCCACAAGTACTTGGCTGTGACACACCTAATTCTACACCTTCATTCCTCTCACTGCAGGTCGCAGAGAGGACTGAAGGTCTAGTGGGGTTGGAAATCTCAGCTGATGAGGAGCAAGGAGAGATCGTCTTTGTTCTTTGGTGTGGGTCTTTTAGATACGCTTGCCAACGAACTGCATGGCAGGTCAACATATGTCTGGTCAAGCATGTGGTACCCAAGCGGGAGATGTTTTGGCCACGCGAGATACGCTTGAGACATATGTTGCAAATAGCAGCGGTGCGATCTGATGCACTCGTCTCAAAAAAGGCCCACACCAAAGAACTTTTTGAATAACGCGCAGAGACTGCAGCGCCCTGCACATGTGGAGCTTTGGGGTGTGATGCAGTCAATGTGCTGCCCTTAGGCTGGCCCCTGGAGGGCATCCTGCCTAGTTGGTGATGTGCCACCTCCTCCTCCTCCTCCTCCTCCTCCTCCTCTCTCCTATCAGGCACCCACGTTGAGTCAGTGACCTCATCATCCCCTCCCTCCTCATCACTGGAGCAAACCTGGCAGTATGCTGCAGCAGGGGGAGCATGACTGCCAGATTGCTGTCCTTCTTGGGCACCCCCTCTGTCCGTGCTCATGTTACTGCCTTCATTGAGCTCAGTATCATCATCAGAGCCTTCCAAACGCTGGGCATCCTCCTGGAGCATGTACCCAACACTGTGGTCAAACAGTTCGAGGGAATCCTCATGAGGACATGGTGGAGCTAGGGAAGGAGTCACTGATGACATTGAGCTGAGGGAAGAGGCCGCTGCTTTGCCAGACAAAGCACCCTGGGCATGGGTGAGAGAGGATGAGGAGGATGAGGACGGCTTGGTCATCCACTCGACCAAGTCTTCCGCATGTTGCGGCTCAACACGGCCAGCTGCCGAAAAAAAGGCCAAGCGTGTCCCATGGCCACGTGCTGATGAGGATGCACCGTCTCCACGACCAGCACTAGACACAGAGCCTGCTTGCCCTCTCTTATTGGCTTGTGACTGTCTGCCTCTCCTTCTTGGCCTTCCAGACATACTAATGGCCTGTAGCTGCACTAAGCTGGGATAGAATACCTGTAATTTTCTTCAGGTAGCTTTATATACTGTAACCAGACAAGCCTGCCTGTCAGTAGGAAGATAACAGGAACGGATCTAGCTGAACACTGTGAGCAGGACGTACTGCACTAAATGTATATAGCAGGAACGGATCTAGCTGAACACTGTGAGCAGGACGCACTGCACTAAATGTAAATACCAGGAACGGATCTAGCTGAACACTGTGAGCAGGACGCACTGCACTGAATGTAAATAGCAAGAACGGATCTAGCTGAACACTGTGAGCAGGACGCACTGCACTGAATGTAAATAGTCTAGCTGCCTGACCGTGGTACTAATAGGATCAAAAAGAACACCTGTAATTTTCTTAAGGTAGCTTTATATACTGTAACCAGACAAGCCTGCCTGTCAGTAGGAAGATAACAGAAACGGATCTAGCTGAACACTGTGAGCAGGACACACTGTACTAAATGTAAATAGTCTAGCTGCCTGACCGTGGTACTAATAGGATCAAAAAGAACACCTGTAATTTTCTTCAGGTAGCTTTATATACTGTAACCAGACAAGCCTGCCTGTCAGTAGGAAGATAACAGGAACGGATCTAGCTGAACACTGTGAGCAGGACGTACTGCACTAAATGTATATAGCAGGAACGGATCTAGCTGAACACTGTGAGCAGGACGCACTGCACTGAATGTAAATAGCAGGAACGGATCTAGCTGAACACTGTGAGCAGGACGCACTGCACTAAATGTAAATAGCAGGAACGGATCTAGCTGAACACTGTGAGCAGGACGCACTGCACTGAATGTAAATAGCAGGAACGGATCTAGCTGAACACTGTGAGCAGGACGCACTGCACTGAATGTAAATAGCAGGAACGGATCTAGCTGAACACTGTGAGCAGGACGCACTGCACTAAATGTAAATACCAGGAACGGATCTAGCTGAACACTGTGAGCAGGACGCACTGCACTGAATGTAAATAGCAGGAACGGATCTAGCTGAACACTGTGAGCAGGACGCACTGCACTAAATGTAAATACCAGGAACGGATCTAGCTGAACACTGTGAGCAGGACGCACTGCACTGAATGTAAATAGTCTAGCTGCCTGACCGTGGTACTAATAGGATCAAAAAGAACACCTGTAATTTTCTTAAGGTAGCTTTATATACTGTAACCAGACAAGCCTGCCTGTCAGTAGGAAGATAACAGGAACGGATCTAGCTGAACACTGTGAGCAGGACACACTGTACTAAATGTAAATAGTCTAGCTGCCTGACCGTGGTACTAATAGGATCAAAAAGAACACCTGTAATTTTCTTAAGGTAGCTTTATATACTGTAACCAGACAAGCCTGCCTGTCAGTAGGAAGATAACAGGAACGGATCTAGCTGAACACTGTGAGCAGGACACACTGTACTAAATGTAAATAGTCTAGCTGCCTGACCGTGGTACTAATAGGATCAAAAAGAACACCTGTAATTTTCTTCAGGTAGCTTTATATACTGTAACCAGACAAGCCTGCCTGTCAGTAGGAAGATAACAGGAACGGATCTAGCTGAACACTGTGAGCAGGACGTACTGCACTAAATGTATATAGCAGGAACGGATCTAGCTGAACACTGTGAGCAGGACGCACTGCACTGAATGTAAATAGCAGGAACGGATCTAGCTGAACACTGTGAGCAGGACGCACTGCACTGAATGTAAACAGCAGGAACGGATGTAGCTGAACACTGTGAGCAGGACGCACTGCACTGAATGTAAATAGCAGGAACGGATCTAGCTGAACACTGTGAGCAGGACGCACTGCACTGAATGTAAATAGCAGGAACGGATGTAGCTGAACACTGTGAGCAGGACGCACTGCACTAAATGTAAATACCAGGAACGGATCTAGCTGAACACTGTGAGCAGGACGCACTGCACTGAATGTAAATAGCAGGAACGGATCTAGCTGAACACTGTGAGCAGGACGCACTGCACTAAATGTAAATACCAGGAACGGATCTAGCTGAACACTGTGAGCAGGACACACTGCACTGAATGTAAATAGCAGGAACGGATCTAGCTGAACACTGTGAGCAGGACGCACTGCACTGAATGTAAATAGCAGGAACGGATCTAGCTGAACACTGTGAGCAGGACGCACTGCACTGAATGTAAATAGCAGGAACGGATCTAGCTGAACACTGTGAGCAGGACGCACTGCACTGAATGTAAATAGCAGGAACGGATCTAGCTGAACACTGTGAGCAGGACGCACTGCACTGAATGTAAATAGCAGGAACGGATCTAGCTGAACACTGTGAGCAGGACACACTGCACTAAATGTAAATAGTCTAGATAGAAGATAACAGGAACGGATCTAGCTAAACTGAATACAGTGTATATATATATATATGCAACACCTGGGATGCATATATATACACAATACACTGTAAGTGCAGCTAACTGACTGACTGTTCTGCCTAATCTATCTAACTCAAATCAAATGACACTGTCTCTCTCTCTCTCTCTCTATCTCTCAGCACACCGGAACACACACTACACAGGGCCGCCGTGCAGGCGGCCTTATATAGTGTGGGGTGTGTACTAAATCCCCTGAGCCATAATTGGCCAAAGCCACCCTGGCTTTGGCCAATTACAGCTCTCTCTACTGACGGCGCTGTGATTGGCCAAGCATGCGGGTCATAGTGCATGCTTGGCCAATCATCAGCCAGCAATGCACTGCGATGCCGCAGTGAATTATGGGCCGTGACGCGCCACACGAATTTGGCGCGAACGGCCCATATCGTTCGCAATTCGACGGACGGTCGAACAGCCGATGTTCGAGTCGAACATGGGTTCGACTCGAACACGAAGCTCATCCCTATTATATAAGATATTAAAGAAAACTGTGAGAATGAAAGTGTAATGTCTATTCTCTAGGCATAAAAGTTTCCTACTGTAGGCTTCAACATGATAACTCACCAAGGGCATAACAAGAAAATGAGAATGTGCAGCATGATATTTTTATGCTTGCTCTTGTTAGCACAGATCCTACCTTCCTTTAATATTAAGCATAAGATGATCCATGAAAACACAGGATATTCATAGTAAATGACTGTATTCAGTTGAGCAATTAGTTGAGCAGCATGTGTCAATCATTTGTTCTATCATTACCCTGCTGGAAGTGTGTGTGTACCAGATGTCTGAGGTATGAGCACAGACTCCTACTGCAACTCTCTGTATAGCCAGGTAAAGTATCTGAAATACACACACGCAATTACAGTTTATTGTCTTTTAATGACTATAGGGTAATAAAATATAGGGAGCAATTTATCTGTATCTAGAAAGCATAAGCCATTAACAAAACCTGCATGAAAAGAAGCATGATAGTTAATGCTTGGATTAAAAATTATAATTTAACTGAAAATTAGTGAAAAAAAATATCCACATGATACAGGTTAGAGCTGTTATGCTTTTTTTTCTTGTACTTTCTAGGAGCCTATTTATAAAGAAGTAAATGTGACTTTCACCAAACATTCACTGGTGATAAATCAGTCAATAAAATTTAAAATACATTGAACAAGAAGATTCACCTGCATTGAATGTTGGTAAATGTCAGAATTACAGTATACAGTATGTCCCCCTAGTGTTTATATTTCTGCAGCATTGTGGTGGGCAGGTAGCTCAAGCAGAGCGGCTTCTCCTCTTCTTTCAATTTATGGACATTGTTAGTAAAAGGTAATGCTATCTCTCACAAACAGGCAGCATTTCAAGGTATATGTGACTTTTACAGCTTTTAGTCACAATTTAGTGCACAATTTAGTGCACTCGGAACAAGATTAGAGATTTTTTGGATCAATTCTGGTGTCTCTCTGGCAGACTTTGGATGGAAATAACACCTTTTTGCACCACAGTGAGCAAGCCTTATTTGAAGAAGTCAAATTATAGTACTGTACACTAAGGCCAAGATTAACAATTTTTTTTTAGATAAATTCTGGTGTCTCTTTCGCAGACTTTGATTAGAAGTAACAGTTGCAGAAAAATTGGTCTTTGGGTGTTGATGGTGCCTTCACCCTATAACCTTCTAGAGGTACTCTTGAGAAAAGCAAGAATTGGCCTTGCTGTAAAAAATTTTTATTTGACACCCCTGACACACAGTTTTGGAAAAATTGGTCTTTGGGTGTTGGTGGTGCCTTCACCCCGTAACCTCCGAGGTACTCTTGATGAAAGCAAGAATTGGCCCTACTGTAAAAAACTGAAATTTGATGCCCCTGTTAAGCAGTTGCGGAACGATTAGTCTTTGGGTGTTGGTGGTGCCTTCACCCCGTAACCTTCTAGAGGTACTCTTGATGAAAGCAAGAATTGACCTTGTTGCAAAAAATGGTACACCCTAATCACCCCATGTGGCGCATATTTCCCCTGTTTAGACCCCTGAAATTTCACCACATAAAAAAAAAATTCTCCTTTTCTTATTTTCTCCTAAAAAAATTGTCAAAAAAATAGACACTGTCCACTGCCCTATTGACATCAATCTCTGTCCTTATGACACCATCCACTGCTCTACTGACACGGGCTGTATATATATATATATATATATATATATATATATATATATATATATATATATATATATATATATATACAGTATCTCACAAAAGTGAGTAAACCCCTCACATTTTTGTAACTTTTTTGTTATATCTTTTTATGTGACAACACTGAAGAAATTACACTTTGCTACAATGTAAAGTAGTGAGTGTACAGCTTGTATAACAGTGTCAATTTGCTGTCCCCTCAAAATAACTCAATACACAGCGTCTAAACCACTGGCAACAAAAGTGAGTACACACCTAATTGAAAATGTCCAAATTGGGCCCAAAGTGTCAATATTTTGTGTGGCCACCATTATTTTCCAGCACTGCCTTAACCCTCTTGGGCACAGTGGCATCTCCAGCTTTCATATATATATATATCCGTATATCCTGGGGCCCTTTACTACGATCCCACAATGGGCCCTTTTACATGTCCTGCAGTGAGCTTCCTTCCTACTGTATTGGGGCCCCCCAGGGTGGTAGAAAACAAGAGCTATATGTCACCAGTATACCAAGAAAATATAAGGGTCCAAAGCAGTGGGAGAACTATCAGGGTTGCAAAGGTTGTCTTGCCACCAGGCCCTGGTGTTCTGCCACTGTGGGGTTCCCCAGCCCCCTCTTGCTGTCCTGCCGCTGTTATTGAAAGCGCTGGTCTGGCATCTCTTGGAATTTACAGGCTGGTTCTCCTGTCCTAAGGACAGGAGAAATCAGTCTGTTTTTCAGTAACTGATAGTCCTGGTGGAGTCCTTCCTGCAACTCTCTCTTTTCCCTGCCAATGAGGATGCAGGGGAAGGAGCAGATCGGGCGGTCGTGGTTGTGTGAGCGATCGCATTATGCAGTGTCAGCGAGCAGAGGAGGGGGGAGGAATCACCCGCAGGAGATGACTGGGGATGCTCTCCCTCTCAATAGAGACTGTGTTACTCCAGCGGCGGCCCGAGTAAGATTTGGCGCATCCGCTACGAATGAAAACAAAAAGACATTGCCTTTTTGTAAAAAAAAAAAAAATTTTAATTGGGGGGGCACATGGTGGGGCACAGCATAATGTTGGGGGGGTTCAGGGCCCCCTCTGCCCCCCCCCCCTAGGGATGCCATTGATTGGGCATGAAGTTCACCAGAGCTTCACAGGTTGCCACTGGAGTCCTCTTCCACTCCTCCATGATGACATCATGGAACTGGTGCATGTTAGAGACCTTGCACTCTTCCACGTTCCGTTTCAGGATGCCCCACAGATGCTCAATAGGGTTTAGGTCTGGAGACATGCTTGGCCAGTCCATCACCTTTGCCCTCAGCTTCTTTAGCAAGGCAGTGGTCGTCTTGGAGGTGTGTTTGGGGTCGTTATCATGTTGGAATACTGCCCTGTGGCCCAGTCTCCGAAGGGAGGGGATCATGCTCTGCTTCGGTATGTCACAGTACATGTTGGCATTCATGGTTCCCTTAATGAACTGTAGCTCCCCAGTGCTGGCAGCACTCATGCAGCCCCAGACCATGACACTCCCACCACCATGCTTGACTATAGGCAAGACACACTTGTCTTTGCACTCCTCACCTTGTTGCTGCCACACACGCTTGACACCATCTGAACCAAATATGTTTATCTTGGTCTCATTAGACCACAGGACATGGTTCCAGTATTTTATGTCCTTAGTCTGCTTGTCTTCAGCAAACTGTTTGTGGGCCTTTCTTGTGCATCATCTTTAGAAGAGGCTTCCTTCTGGGACGACAGCCATGCAGACCAATTTGATGTAGTGTGCGGCATATGGTCTGAGCACTGACAGGCTGACCCCCCACCCCTTCAACCTCTGCAGCAATGCTGGCAGCACTCTTACGTCTATTTCCCAAAGACAACCTCTGGATATTGCACTGAGCACATGCACTCAACTTCTTTGGACGACCATGGCGATTCCTGTCTTGAGTGGAACCTGTCCTTTTAAACTGTTGTAAGGTCTTGGCCATTGTGCTGCAGCTCAGTTTCAGGGTTTGGCAATCTTCTTATAACCTAGGCCATCTTTATGTAGAGCAACAATTATTTTTTTTCAAATCCTCAGAGAGTTCTTTGCCATGAGGTACCATGTTGAACTTCCAGTGACCAGTATGAGAGAGTGAGAGCGATGACACCAAACACACCTGCTCCCCATTCACACCTGAGACCTTGTAACACTAACGAGTCACATGGCACAGGGGAGGCTAATGGCTAACTGGGCCCAATTTGGACATTTTTACTTAGGGGTGTGCTCATTTTTGTTGCCAGTGGTTTAGACAATAATGGCTGTGTGTTGAGTTATTCTGAGGGGACAGCAAATTTACACTGTTATACAAGCTGTGCACTCACTACTTTACATTGTAGCAAAGTGTCATTTCTTCAGTGTTGCCACATAAAAAGATATAAAAAAAGATTTACAAAAATGTGAGGGGTGTACTTACTTTTGTGAGATACTGTATACACACATGCACACACATGCATATGTGTTTGAGCTTTGGGGTGCACACCCTAATGCAATAGGCTGCGCACACCTACAGACTTGATTACTGCCAGTTTCTTTATCTTCAAGCTGGAGGTAATTATTTTGAATTTGTCACAACTATTGCAGCATGTTGTGAAATTGTCACAAATAAGAAACTACCTGAATCTTTTGCACATGTTTGAACTGTTAACGGAACTGTGTTACCACAATGCAGTCTGGTATGCATGGGCCCTTAAAGTGATTGTAAAGTTTAGTTAAAAAAAAAAAAAACATGTTATACTTGCCTCCTCTGTGCAGTTGGTTTTGCACAGAGCAGCCCAGATCCTCCTCTTCTCGGGTCCCTTTTGCTGCTCCTGGCCCCTCCCTCCTGTTGAGTGCCCCCTCAGCCAGCCTTTTTTGGGGGCACCCAAGCCGAGTCACAGCTCCATGTATCCTTTCTCCCCTGATTGGCTGACTGACTTTGATTGACAGCCATGGGAGCCAATGGCGCCGCTGCTGTGTCTCAGCCAATCAGGAGGAGTGTCCCAGATGGCTTAGACATTCATGGACATTGCTGGAGAGAGATGGGGCTCGGGTAAGTAATTTGGGGGGGGGGGGTGATGGGGAGGCTGCTACACATACACACAGAAGGTTTTTTATCTTAATGCATAGAATGCAGATCCAAAAGATACAAAAAAACCTTCTGCCTTTACAACCCCTTTAAGCACTTCAATACCAGGCAATTTTACCTGCCCAGGCCAATTTTCAGCTTTCAGCGCTGTTGCACTTTGAATGACATTTGCGCAGTCATGCAACGCTGTACCCAAACTACATTTTTATTACTTTGTTTTCACACAACTAGAGCTTTCTTTTGGTTGTTTTTAATCATCACTGGGTTTTTTATTTTTTGCTAAATAAACTAAAAAAGACTGAAAAACTTAAAAAAAAGTTTTTTTCTTTCTTTCTGTTATAAAATGTTGCAAATAAATAATTGTTATAATAATAAATAGCCTGTAGGAAAGTTATAGTGTCCACAAACTATGGTATATACAGTATTTGAAAATGAATCAATCCTGATATGTACTGACAGACTCTCATTTCTTGAGGCCCAAAAATGTCAGGACAGTACAAATATCACCCAAATGACCCCTTTTTGGAACGTAGACAGTCCAAGGTATTTAGTAAGAAGCATGGCGAGTTTTTTGAAGTTGTCATTTTTTGTAATGATATTTATTTTTTACATACTGTCACCAGCGCAGTACAGAGTCGTGATATAATGACCATATAAATGGTGTGGCGGTGATCAGGGACACTGACTGGTGACAGTACGTAAAAAAAAAAAATAAGTAATCATTTTTTTTCAAGTGTGTTTTATTTTTTATTACATTTATTTTTTTAATTTTATAAGCTGTGACCAGAGCAAAATAAAACTGATTCATTCAGTTTGTTTTGTTGTGATTAACTGTAATGGTCAAAGCTAATCACATGGTACAGATGGGCTGTGATTGGCCCTGTCTGTACCATGTGATCGCATTGACCAATCACAGCTAGCAACACAATTGTACACAATGGATGGCATGAAAGGAAGCCATCCATTGTTTACAACTGTCATGTGACCTGCTGTGATTGGTCATAGTGGTCACATGATACCAGTCACAAGATACTGACAGATCGCGCCGCTGAGCAGCATGCGCAAGCTGCGTCTTCTGAAAAGACTTCATATGATGACCACTTAGAAGGACAAATGTCCCGTCCGACCTATAGCAGATTGATGGCCAGGTGGAACATTCGTCCTTCTAAGTGGACGTCATATGACAGGTGTTAAAGACATTTTTAAAAATAGATCAGCCTTTGAAAGACCCCTAATGTAGGTGTACAGTGCTTTTGAAAGAGAAGTATAGGATTTCAAAATAACAAACATCCATACTCACCTAGGTAGATGTAGCATTGATCCGAACCTGCATCTGTCACCTGCTGCCTCTTAGGCCAAGAACTAAATGATCAAAGACCAACAATCACTCAGTTTGCGGTCTTCAGTGAACAGAGAGTGTCAGAGAGTAACAGTCACTACCTTTCTGCTCTGCCCCTCCAGGTTGAAGCCAGCTTCTGGTCAGGCATCTTGGTGGATCTTGACAAGTCAGGATCTCTCTAAAGTCTGGACCCATCAGAGTAATATCAGCCGTCAGTGGACTTTAGCCCACTGTTGGCTGAATGCGGGTCACAGGAGTGCAGAAAGAAGTGCACTCCTGTGACCTCCAGGAGAAGTAAGGCTAAAAGCACTGTATCCCTACTTCTCCTTTAATGCAGCCAGCACAATGAAAATGTGAAAGTCCAGCAACACATAGAAAACAATCAAGATTATTATGTAAGTCATCAACAAAAAGTAATAAAAAATCCGGTTGTTTGCTAGGAGTTATAGCATTTTGCATAACATTGCATATTGTACAGCCTTTCTGAATAAACTTGATTTCCATGCTAAAAAAAAATGCCTCCATAACCATAGTAGAAATTTTCATTATATTATTATTATAAATCTGATTTTATAGATCAAAAACACCATTGCTATCTTGAAGCCGGTAGCAGAGAGAAATGCAAATGAAATTGTTTGCAATATTAGGTCATTCCCTGTGCGTATAGAGTGAAAGTATTCCTTCTGTAAGCTACTGCGCTGATATCAGCAAAGTGGTACGGTAAGAAATTCCGTTGGCACAGTGAAGAACGAGACCATTTATCAAATGCCTGACTGCAAAAAGCAGCAAATCAACTGTAAAAACAATGACAAAAACATCTTCTCCTTTTAAATGGCACTACAACTACTCTATTAAAGAGAGGTTGGAGACTAATGTGAGGAAATCTCACAAAATCCTGTATTGATGGGTTCATATAATTGAGTCACTATATGTGCAATTGTTTACAGTAATTATGAGAACGTCCAGAAATTAAATTATTGGCCCGTCTCTTTTCCATTTCCTTAGTGTGTTTATAGGAATGCAGTTTATGGGGACTGTGCTCCACTTTTTCCATTAACCACTTGACCTCCAGAAGATTTACACCCCTTCATGACCAGGCCCTATTTTGTGATATGCCACTGCATTACTTTAACTGACAATTGCGCAACACTGAACCCAAATAAAATGTATGTCCTTCTTTTCCCGCAAATAGGGCTTTCTTTTGGTGGTATTTAATCATCTCTGGGGTTTTTTTATTTTTTGTGCTATAAACAAAAAAAAAAAGAAATTAATCAATTTAGGCCAATATGTATTCTGCTACATATTTTTTGGTAAATAAAATCACAATAAGCGTATATTGATTGGTTTGCACAAAAGTTATCGCGTCTACAAACTATGGGATATTTTTATTTATTTATTTATTTATTTTGACTAGTAATGGCAGCGATCAGCGATTTATAGCGGGACTGCAAAATTGCGGTTGACATTCTGACACTAACTGACACTTTTTGGGAACCAGTGACACTAATACAGTGATCAGTGCTAAAAATATGCACTGTCACTGTACAAATGACACTGGCTGGGAAGGGGTTAACAACAGCGATGATCAACGGGTTAACTGTGTGCCTAGCCAGTGTTTTACTAAACTGTGGGAGGAGCTTTTACTAGGGGAAGACATGCATCCTAGTCCCTGCTTTGCACAGACACAGTATCTATGCCTTCCCTTCTGTCATTTATCTTGTTTACATAGGCTTTTTATTGTTTTTAAAAATTGTTTTTCTGTCGGGAATCGCTGTTATCCCACTCCAGTGTTTAACTGGGTAGGAATATACAGTTCTTTTGGGACGTTTGTTCTGAATATATGTTTTCATCAATAAACTGATTTTTTTACGTTATTACACCATGGAAGCTCTTTTTTATGTTTTGGTGTATGAGGGCACTGCAACATCTTTCACCAGCCAAGATTTGCCACCGCAAATAACCGGGAGCTACAATCTCCATTTAAAGTACTACATGCCCATTACCCCTGCAGGGGTACCAGGAGTCGGTGAGTAGGAAATCAGAAGGGGGAGCACAGAAGTCACCTGGAAACATCTTGAGCACTAAAGTCACCCCTGGGAGCCCCTGACCTGATACAGATATAAGCTTCTGGGACTATTGTATACCATTTTGATTTAATCACTGCAACACATGCTGAGTCTAGGCTTCAATATATGAGTTGTAGTGCACCCATATGGTTTACAATTTATGGTTGATTTATGTACACATGTGGATGTGGTTGATGCAGATATAAGCCTATGGGGCTAATATATAATATCACCCTGATCTATTGACTGTAGCACTTGCTGGGTCCAGTCTTATTGTATGACTTATAATGCACCCGCTTGGCGGATATGATCTATAGTGTACCCAATTGGTTGACTGATTGCATCAGATTTGTGTATTTTTCCATATAGCTGCCACAGTGTATAATAACACATAAAAAGTGGGACAACTCGGTCAATATACTGTGCCCGCATAGGCAGCCCAAATATACACCATTTTTTATTCACTTTATACCAATTTTTATTAATTTTTTATTAATTTTTTATTTGTATATACAATATCATATACGTCACCACATGCTGGTTTGGGATCCTAAGATTCCTCTTATCCCATTCCATACCAGTCACTTGTTTTTTTTCCACTCAGAACAGGCCTTGTCATGGTCGACCAAAGAAGTTGCGTGCACGTGCTCAGCATCGAAACGGTGGAGGGTCAGCCTGTCAGTGCTCAGACCGTACACTGCCCACTACATCAAATTAGTCTGCATGGCTGTCGTCTCAGAAGGAAGTCTCTTCTAAAGATGATGCACAAGAAAACCCACAAACAGTTTGCTGAAGACAAGCAGACTTGGAAATGGATTACTGGAACCATGTTCTGTGGTCTGATGAGACAAGATAAACATATTTGGTTCAGATGGTGTCAAGCGTTTGTGGTGGCAACCAGGTAAGGAGTATACAGACAAGAGTGTCTTGCCTACAGTCAAGCATGGTGGTGGGAGTGTCTTTTTCTGGGGCTGCATGAGTGCTGCTGGCACTGGGGAGCTACAGTTTATTAAGGGAACCATGAATGCCAACATGTACTGTGACATACTGAAGCAGAGCATGATCCCTTACCTTCGGAGACTGGGCCGCAGGGCAGTAATCCAACATGATAACAACCCCAAACACACCTCCAAGATGACCACTGCCTTGCTAAAGAAGCTGAGGGTAAATGTAATAGACTGGCCAAGCATGTCTCCAGACCTAAACCCTATTGAGCATCTGTGGGGCATTCTTAAACAGAAGGTGGAGGAGCGCAAGGTCTCTAACATCCACCAGCTCTGTGATATCGTAATGGAGGAGTGGAAGAGGACTCCAGTGGCAACCTGTGAAGCTCTGGTGAACTCCATGCCCAAGAGGGTTAAGGCAGTGCTGGAAAATAATGGTGGCCACACAAAATACTGATACGTTGGGCCCAATTTGGACATTTTCATTTAGGGGTGTACTCACTTTTGTTGCCAACAGTTTAGACAATTTTGGCTGTGTGTTGAGTTATTTGAGGGGACAGCAAATTTACACTGTTATACAAGCTGTACACTCACTACTTTACATTGTAGCAAAGTGTAATTTCTTCAGTGTTGTTACATGAAACGATATAATAAATTATTTACAAAAATGTTAGGGGTGTACTCACTTGTGAGATACTGTATATATATATATATATATACACACACACACAGTGCTATGAAAAAGTATTTGCCCCCTTCCTGATTTTAAATTGTTTTGCATATTTCTCACAATTAAATGATTAAGATCATCAAACAAATTTTAATATAACACAAAGATAACCTGAGTAAATACAAAATGTAGTTTTTAAATGATTTCATTTATTAAGGGAAAAAAGCTGTTCAAACCTGCCTGGCCCTATTCACTTGCCACGCCCAGGCCTGATTACTGCCAGACCTGTTGAATCAAGAAATCACATAAATAGAAGCTGTCTGACAAAGTGAAGCATGCTAACAGATCACAAAAAGCCAAACATCATGCCACAATCTAAAAAATTTCAAGAACAGATTAGAAACAAAGTAATGTACATGCATCAGTCTAGGAAGGGTTTCAAAGCCATTTCTAAGACTTTGGAACTCCAGTGAACCATGGGGAGAGCCATTATCCACAAATGGAGATAACTTGGAACAGTGGTGAACCTTCCCCGGAGTGGCCGGCCTACAAAAATTACTCCAAGAGCATGATGACGACTCATCCAGGAGGTCATAAAAGAACTCAGAACAACATCTAAAGAACTGAAGGCCTCAGGTAAGATCAGTGTTCATGATTCAACAATAAGAAAGAGGCTGGGTGAAAATGGCATCCATGGGAGAGTTCCAAGATCAAAGCCACTGTTGACCAAAAAGAACACAAAGGCTCATCTCACATTTACTAAAAAACATATTGATTATCCCCAAGACTTTTAGGCAAATATTCTGTGGACTGATGAGACAAAAATGTAACTTTTTGGAAGGTATGCGTCCCATTACATCTGGCATAAAACTAATACAGCATTTCATAACAAGAACATCATACCAACAGTCAGACATGGTGGTGGAAGCGTGATGGTCTAGGGCTGCTTTGCAGCTTTAGGACCTGGACCACTTACCATAATTGATGGAACCATGAATTCTGAGCTCTACCAGAAAATCCTAAATGTCCAGCCATCAGTATGTGACCTCAAGCTCAAGTGCATTTGGGTTATGCAGCAGGACAATGATCCGAAACACAACAGCAAGTCCACCTCCAAATGGTTCAAACAAAGCAAAATTTTGGTTTTGGAGTGGCCTAGTCAAAACTCGGACTTAAATCCAATTGAAATGCTGTACAAAGGCCTTTCATGCTGGAAAACCCTCCAATGTGGCTGAATTAAAACAATTCTGCAAAGAAGATTGGGTCAAAATTGCTCCACAGCAATGTGAAAGACCTATTGCCAGTTAACGCAAACGTTTGATTGCAGTTGTTGCCGGCAAGGGTGGTACAACCAGTTATTAGGTTTATGGGGCAATTACTTTTTTACATAAAGCCAGGCAGGTTTGGAGGGCTTTTTGCCTTAATAAATGGAACCATTAAAACTGCATTTTGTATTTACTCGGGTTATCTTTGTGTAATAATAAAATTTGTCTGATGACCTGAGTCATTTAAGTGTAACAAATATGCCAAAAAAATCAGAAAGGGGGCAAATACTTTTTCAAAGCATTACATATATATATATATATATATATATATATATATATACATATATATATATAGCTGTGTAGTTGCCACTGGTAACAAACATCCACCATATCACCCCGCTGCCAGACTCCCATACAGGCAGTCCCAGAGTTACGAACGGGTTAGGGACTGCCGGCTTGTTCTTAAGTCGGAAATGTTCGTAAGTCGGAAATCGTTTTCCAATGTTTTCCTATGTTCTGTCAAGTAGCCGCGCATGTGCAGACGTCGTTTTCCGATGGTTTCCAAGGTGCCCGTTGTCGAAAAGTGGCCGCACATGCACAGAACATCACGCCACCTCCCGTTCGTAAGTAGGAGTCGCTCGTAAGTCGGAGGTTCTTAACTCAGGGACTGCCTGTATATCACTTCAGAGACAATGATCAGTCATTTGCTTTCTTTTGTTTTGTTTATTGGGTGTACAACTTGGTTGGGGAAAGGGGTATATGGGATGCCCATAGAACAGATCACTTTGCCATCATATTTAAAGATTGTATAGATTAGCACATAGGTTGAGCCTGAAGGAATGATGCGCATGTTTAACAGTTACAGTCCTCTTCCTGCATCACCAAGCAGACCATTGCTCCTCCTCTGCCTAACTCCTGCAGACCATTGCTCCCAGGAAGTCCTCATTAGTTACCGTGTAAAGAATAAGGACTTCACCCAAAACCGTGTAAGGGTGAAGTTCCCAGAAAATCCTCTCCTCCTGCACAAACTTATGCTGTAGCATATTCATTTCCTGTCACATCTTCTGTAAGCAAAAGAACCCACTCTGAATAGTTTCTCCTGCTGGCTCTGGTTGCTTGCTGCTACTAGGCCAGAGGCCTGCGGTACCTCTCCCCGGAGGCCTAGTAGTTTAAAAACCTGTTCTGAATGGTGGACTACTGTTCCCAGCCAGCCCAGCTTGCAAATCCTGTGCCAACAGGCTACATCGATTTGACACTACTCCCCACAGTCTCTCCTCTGATCCAGGACTCCACATCAATGACTGTGTAATGATGAGGACTTTACTAACGACCGTGTAAAAGTGAAGTTCCCTCACAGACTTCCTGGCACATCCAGCTCTCCACTGTGGTACACTCACCGACCTTTCTCTGCCCCGAGTCCTTGATGGAGAACCTAAGCGGACCGTGCATTCCGACAGCTTCACCTGCCCCTCTGCTCCAGGAGTTCCTCATCAATGACCGTGTAATGATGAGGATTTCACTAATGACCGTGTAAAAGTGACGTTCCCTCACAATTCTCCCCGGGCCTCTTCCTGTAATCGGCGCACCCCCCCCCCAACACATGGGGTGCCCTCCTGCTGCTGTCTAGTACTCCATTCTCCACTTCACCTGCCCGACAACTCCCCCCAGTGGCATGTTACCTCAGCTTATATAGGAGGCCCGCCCCCTGCCAATACCAGTCGGGGATTGGTCAGGGCTCCCACATGAGCTGCCTGCCACACCAGTTCTAGGCCCTGCCCCTCTTCCAGAACATTCTCCCTGAAAGCAGGGGAGGCGCCTCAGAACTAGAACACAGGAGGTCACACCCACTGCTACTCTAGCCACTCCCTGCCCTGAGATTAAAACAGACAGGCCTAGCTTAAAGCATAGGCCTGACTAAATTTACCTGTGCTGACAGTCTCCCTGGTAAAAAATCCCATACTAGCACCTACCTATTTGTAGAGGGTGCTACATATATATATATATATATATAATATAGAGAGAGAGAGAGAGAGAGAGAGAGAGAGAGAGAGAGAGAGAGAGAGAGAGAGAGAGAGAGAGAGAGAGATACATGAGCCTGTACACAGCTAAAATACTTTATATGTATGTCCAGTCCAACTTTTTCACTTTTCAGTGATTGTAGCTGATGTGTACAAGTTATTGTGAATGCTATGCAGCTGTCCCAGATTCAATAAAAATGTGCATATCTTTAAAGATACATTAAAGCTGAACTCTAGCCTAACCTTCAATCTTGTACAGTGGCACAGACCCTACTCCTGTACTAAAAATGCTTACTGCTTTGATTTCACTGCACAGTGTGAGCTTCTCAGATTGTCTCATAATTAGGGATGAGCTTCGAGTTCGACTCGAACCCATGTTCGATTCGAACATTGCATGTTCGACCGTTCGTCAAATTTCGAACGTTATGGGCCGAATTCGAGTGGCGCGTCACGGCCCATAATTCACTGCGGCATCGCAGTGCATTGCTGGCTGATGATTGGCCAAGCATGCACTATGACCCACATGCTTGGCCAATCACAGCGCCGTCTGAACAGAAAGCCGTAATTGGCCAAAGCCAGGGTGGTTTTGGCCAATTATGGCTCAGGGGGTTTAGTACACGCCCCACACTATATAAGGCCGCCTGCGTGGCGGCCTCATGTAGTGTGTTGCGGTGGAGAGATAGACAGAGAGACAGTGTCATTTGATTTAAGTTAGATAGAGTAGGCAGGCGAATCAGTTAGCTGCACTTACAGTGTATTGTGTATTTATATGCATCCTAGGTGTTGTACATATATATATATATATATATATATATATATATATATATATATATATATACACTGTATTCAGTTTAGCTAGATCCGTTCCTGTTATTCTCTTCCTACTGACAGGCAGGCAGGTGTTTTTACAGTATTTACAGCTACCTGAAGAAAATTGCTAGTGTTCTTCTGATCCTATTAGTCCTATTAGCTACAGTATTTACAGTTAGTGTAGTGCGTCCTCTGTACAGTGTGCACCTAAAGCTACCTGAAGAAAATTGGTGGTGTTCTTCTGATCCTATTAGTACCGCAGGCAGCTGCAGTATTTACAGTTAGTGTAGTCCGTCCTCTGTACAGTGTGCACCTAAAGCTACCTGAAGAAAATTGGTGGTGTTCTTCTGATCCTATTAGTACCGCAGGCAGCTGCAGTATTTACAGTTAGTGTAGTGCGTCCTCTGCACAGTGTGCACCTAAAGCTACTTGAAGAAAATTGGTGGTGTTCTTCTGATCCTATTAGTACCGCAGGCAGCTTCAGTATTTACAGTTAGTGTAGTCCGTCCTCTGCACAGTGTGCACCTAAAGCTACCTGAAGAAAATTGGTGGTGTTCTTCTGATCCTATTAGTACTGCAGGCAGCTGCAGTATTTACAGTTAGTGTACTGCGTCCTCTGCACAGTGTGCACCTAAAGCTACCTGAAGACAATTGCTGTTGTTCTGATCCTATTAATACCACAGGCAGGCAGCTGCAGTATTTACAGTTAGTATAGTGCGTCCTCTGCACAGTGTGCACCTAAAGCTACCTGAAGAAAATTGGTGGTGTTCTTCTGATCCTATTAGTACCGCAGGCAGCTTCAGTATTTACAGTTAGTGTAGACCGTCCTCTGCACAGCTTGCACCTAAAGCTACCTGAAGAAAATTGGTGGTGTTCTTCTGATCCTATTAGTACTGCAGGCAGCTGCAGTATTTACAGTTAGTGTACTGCGTCCTCTGCACAATGTGCACCTAAAGCTACCTGGAGACAATTGCTGTTGTTCTCATACTAATAATACTACAGGCAGGCAGTTGATTCTGCTAGCTGCAGTATCAGTATATATATACATCCCAGCTTTGTGCAGCTACATCTCACTGCAGGCCATTAGTATGTCTGGAAGGCCAACAAGGAGAGGTAGACAGTCACAAGCCAATAAAAGAGGGCAAGCAGGCTCTGTGTCTAGAGGCAACAGTGCTGGTCATGGAAACGGTGCATCCTAATCAGCACGTGGCCGTGGGACACGATTGTCCTTTTTTCGGCAGCTGGCCGTGTTGAGCCGCAACATGCGGAAGACTTGGTAGAGTGGATGACCAAGCCGTCCTCATCCTCCTCATCCTCTCTCACCCAGGCTCAGGGTACTTTGTCTGGCAAAGCAGCTGCCAACGCAGCTTCTTCCATCGGCTCAGTGGCATCAGTCACTCCTTCCCTAGCCCCACCATGTCCTCCTGAGGAGTCCCCTGAACTGTTTGACCACAGTGTTGGGGACATGCTCCAGGAGGATGCCCAGCATTTTGAAGGCTCCAATGATGGTACCCAGCTAGAGGGAGGCAGTAACATGAGCCCAGAGAGAGGGGGTGCCCAAGAAGGACAGCAATCTGGCAGTCATGTTCCCCCAGCTGCAGCATACTGCCAGATTTGCTCCAGTGATGAGGAGGGAGGGGATGATGGGGTCACTAACTCCATGTGTGTGCCTGATAGGAGAGAGGAGGAGGAGGCACATCTCCAATGAGGCAGGATGCCCTCCAGGGGCCAGCTTAAGGGCAGCACACCGACTGCATCACACCGCAGAGCTCCGCATGTGCAGGGAGCTGCTGTCTCTGCGCGTTATTCAGATCGCACCGATGCTATTTGCAACATTTGTCTCTAGCCTATCTCACGTGGCCAAAACATCACCCGCTTGGGCACCACACTTGACCAGACATATGTCGATCTGCCATGCAGTTCATTGGCAAGCGTGCCTAAAAGACCCACACCAAAGAACAAAGCGGACTTCTCCTTGCTCCTCATCAGCTGGGATCTCCAACCCCACTATACCTTCAGTCCTCTCTGAAACCTGCACTGAGAGGAATGAAGGTGTAGAATTAGGTGTGTCACAGCCAAGTACTTGCGGGCAATCTGCTATCGGTACACCGACGTCAGATTGTACCAGGCAAATTTCCCTGCCCCAGCTGCTGCACGCCGAAAGAATTTCACTTCCAGCCATCCACATGCCCAGCGGTTGAATGCCAGCTTGGCTAAATTGCTAGCACTTCAACTGCTGCCTTTTCAGTTGGTAGACTCTGCCCCCTTCTGTAAGTTTGTGGAATGTGCGGTTCCACAGTGGCAGGTTCCCAAATGCCACTTTTTCTCACGGAAGGCGATTCCGGCTCTCTACCGGCATGTGGAAGGCAATGTCTTGGCCTCGCTGGACATGGCGGTCAGCGGTAAGGTGCATATTACCACTGACTCATGGTCCAGCGGGCATGGACAGGACGTTACCTATCTTTCACCGCGCACTGGGTGACTCTTCTGGCAGCTGGGAAAGATGCAGGACAGGGTGCAGTAGTGTTGGAGGTTGTTCAGCCACCACGCCTCCAAAATTCTACTAGTGGTGATTCTGCCACACCTCTCTCCTCCACCCCCTCCTCTTCTTCTTCCTCCATGGCCTCTTCCTGTGCTGATTTGTCCTTGGAACCAGCGGTGCTCCATAGGCGCTCAAGGGGCTACGCAAGCACGCAGGCAAAAAGATGCCATGCAGTGCTTGAGCTAGTGTGCTTGGAGGACAGGAGCCACACTGGGGCAGAGATTCTGTCAGCTCTGCATTGGCAGGTTCAGAGGTGGTTGATGCCACGCCAGCTTAAGCCAGGTATGGTGGTCATGCAATGCCAGTGCTTGGCTGGCTGACCTCCAAAAGGAATTTAACCTGCCCAAGAACCGCCTAATCTGTGACATGCCACCAGGTGGAACTCAATGTTGGCCATGCTGCAGCGGCTGCACACGCAGCAGAGGGCCATCAATGAGTACCTATGCGACTATGGCACCAGGACAGGGTCAGGGGACCTTGTGTTTTTTCCCCACGCCAGTGGGCTATGGTCAGGGATGCATGCATTGTCCTGTCACCATTTGAGGAGACCACGAGGATGGTGAGCAGCGACAGTGCATGCATCAGTGACACTGTCCATCTTGTCCACCTGTTGGAGCACATGCTGCGTAGAATAATGGACAGGGCACTTGAGGCAGAACAGAGGGAGGAAGAGGAGGACTTCCTTACCTCTCAAGGCCCCCTTTATTCAGACAGTGTTCCTGCGTGCCCACCGATCACACAGGAAGAGGACGAGGAGGAGGAGGAGGTTTGTGTCAGCATGGAGGTGGAGCCTGGCACTCAGCATCAGCAGCAGTCTTCAAGGGATCATTTACAGTCCAAAGAAACCCATGGACTACAAGGCTGGGAGGAGGTGGCTGCGGATCATGTCGTCCTTAGTGACCCAGAGGACTCCGGACCAAATGCCTCAGCAAACCTACGCTGCATGGCCTCCCTGATCCTGCAAAGCCTGCGGAAGGATCCTCGTATTTGTGGTATCGAGGAGGGATGATTACTGGCTGGCAACCCTCCTTGATCCACATTACAAGGGTAAGGTTGTGGACCTTATCTTGCCATCGCAGAGGGAGCAGAGGATAAAACATCTTCGTGAGGCCTTGCAGAAAGGTTTGTGCAACGCGTTTCCAGAGCCTGGGAGGTTACAATTTCCTGGTCCTCCTGGACAACGTGTTGCTGAGGCTTCGGACAGTCACAGAAGGCGCGGTGGAGAAGGTGGCCGTCTGACCGATGCATTCAGACAATTTTTTAGTCCGCAGCCCCAAGGTCTGATCGGTTCCAGCAACCATCACCAGCGTCTGATTCACATGGTGCAGGATTACCTAGGGGCAAGATCAGACTTGGACACCTTTCCCACCGAAAATCCTCTGGGTTACTGGGTCTTGAGGATGAATCACTGGCCAGAGCTTAACCGATTTATTTTTTTTTTATGTGAGATCCCTTCAAGACTGCCTATGCTGATGCTGAGTGACTATCCTGTTATGCCGAGTCACAATCCTCTTCCTCCTCAATTTTCATGCTGATAGTTTGTAAGAACATTTTGGTTCTGGGCACCGCCACCAGTGGCCAAGGCCCAATTTTTCTGCCCCTGTTTAACAGGGGCGTGTAATTACAATTTTTGATGCAAAACTTTGCAGCAGGGCTCATTTCTGCGCTCCAACTAGAGTAACTGTGAGGGGTTGCAGTGTTGTGGCACCAGTGCCCAAGGCCCAAATTTTCAGCCCCTGTTTAACAGGGGCGTATAATTACAATTTTTGATGCAATACTTTGTAGCAGGGCTCATTCCTGCACTCCAACTATAGGATCTGTGAGGGGTTGCAGTGTTGTGACACCAATTCTTGATATAATATTTCACAGCAGGGCCCGTTCCAGCGCCCACCAAGTGTAACTGTGAGGAATTACAGTGTTGTGGCACCAGCACCACCACCACCACCACCAAAGGCCCAATTTTTCTACCACTGTTCAACAATGGCATGTAATTACAACTCTTGATCTAATATTTCACAGCACGGCCCGTTCCTGCACCCACCAAGAGTAACTGTGAGGGCTTACAGTATTGTGGCAACACCAACACCTAAGGCCCATATTTCTGCAGAGTTTATAGGGCAGGCCCCTACTTTCAAACATCCAACTTACACACGACTCCTACTTGCAAACGGAAGGAGACAACAGGAAGTGAGATGAAATCTACCCCTAGGAAGGGAAATTCTCTCCTGTAAGAGTTAATATGGGAAAAACGTGTCTCCTCTTCACTGATGCTTTATCACCAATCCTTGTTTCACTAAAAACCTCAAATTCTCAAAATAATTTGTCATTGGGACAGAAAGTGAGGTGAAATCTTCTGAAGAGGTGCACAGACAGCAAAACAAATGTTACAGGGGTGATAACCCTTCCCTGTGTTTTCCAAAAAGCTTAAAAATAGATTTTTTGGCTGGAACTACACTTTAAAAATGTACCAGTACAAAATTACAAATAGATTCTACTTAACAACAAACCTACAGTCCCTGTCTTGTTTGCACTGCCTGTATACTGCTGTTCAGAGTATATAGGGCCTGGGGACTCCACGCCTTTCTTTTTTTTAATTTGGGTGCGGGGTTCCCCTTAATATCCATACAAGACCCAAAGGGCCTGGTAATGGACTGGGGAGTGGAGGGTACCCATGCCGTTTGTCTCACTGATTTTCATCCATATTGCCGGGACCCGACATTACATTAAAGCCGCAAGCAGTTTTAAATGATTTCAAAGTTTTAAACGGCCATTTTTTTTGCATTGATACATGTCCCCTGGGGAAGGACCCAGGTCCCCAAACCCTTTTTAGGACAATAACTTGCATATTAGCATTTAAAATTAGCACTTTTGATTTCGAACGTTTGAGTCCCATAGACTTTAATTGGGTTCTAAAGTTCGCGCGAACTTTCGGTTCGTTCGCAGGTTCTGGTGCGAACCGAACTGGGGGGTGTTCGGCTCATCCCTACTCACAATGTATCTGATGAAAATCAGATTAAGCCAGCCTTGGATTTCAGTTCTTTCAAGTACAATTTAACTTTGAAAAAAAATGCTGACAGGTAAGATTTTTATGACAGAAGAGACCCTATTGGACCGTTCTGTCATAACTGCTTCTCCCTGCCTGTGCGCATTAATGTACAGTGAACTGCGCATGCATACACATGCACCACCGCTCTGTACCGTAATGATGTGACATTTGTGCACATGCACTGCATTGCTGAATGGGATCACTTGGCAGGTAATTCTCCAATAATGCGCTAATATGCTGTGAATACTATTACATTATAGCATAAAGTTCCCAGGGACAGGTTTAATTCCACTTTCAATCATGGAGGCTCTAAAATCACATGTGAGCTCTACACAAAGCAGTCAGCATGAAAATACAGTCTGCCTAAAAATGGCCACTTTTCCAGATTAACGAGGCAGTTTGACTCCTCCATACCAACAATTTCATAAATGCTCTTAAGTGCTGGCCCACTTTTTTCATCACAGCTGAGGACAAAAGAAAGAACTACTTAGGTAGGACATTATTATGTTGTCAGGAAGTTATGTACAGCACCCTGCCAGCCTCTCCCATTAGCCATGATCTGCATTGCATAGCGAAGCACAAAGACCTAGTGATAATGTCACTGGGTTTGAAATAAAGTATGTAATAAAAGGGCCTCATTCACATGAGTGTACGTATGTGTTTACCCATACAGGGGGTACAGGTGTCCTGACAGTCCTATTCATGTTTATTGGGAAACAGCAACTGTCAGCATTTTTACTGTTCTGTTCATAATTTTTTTTTTTTTTTTTAACAATCAGGAGTGCTTTATTGAAAAGTATAAAATACAGTACAAAAGAAAAAGGAATAACACAGACCATGTGTATAGAAGTACATACAATTACGGATCATAGATTTGATTGGAGGTAATCTCTTGCTCGCATGTTTTTATCAAACCATTTTCAAATCATCTACCACAATTCTATGAATAATTATTTATAAACCATTCCAGTTAGACCCATTAGATACTACAATCGGTTGTCAGCTCGTCCATGGCAACCAAACCTTATCGAACTTCCATGGGCATCCCCGACTGGTGTACGTCAGTCTGTAGAGGGGCAAAGCTTTATTAATTCTCTTTTCCCAGGAGGATAGGGTCGGAGGTTCAGCAGAGGTCCACCTAGCAAGGATCTCTTTTTTGGCATAATAAAAGAGAAGTGAAATTAAAATTTTGCTATGGTGCGACCTGTGTTCATCCTCATGTATTCCCAATAGGGCCATCTCAGGTGTTTTAGGAACAGACAGATCCATTCTAAGATTCAAATGATCATACACTCCCAGCCAGAACCTCGACAGAGCAGGACAATCCCAGAACATGTGGAGGAAGGTGCCAACCTGAGTTTGACATCTAGGGCAATGAGGATCTTTATCAGGATATATTCTGGATAGCCTTGCCGGAGTGAAGTATACCCTATGTAAAAATTTTATTTGGGTCAGTTTATCCCCGGCTGATATTACCAGTTTTGGACCCTGCTCTAAAGCGGTCTCCCAGTCCTCTCTATCCAACATGGGGATGTCCGACTTCCAGGTATTCCACAACCTGTCCATCTTAGGCAACTCTCTGGGCAACAGCGTATTATATATGGCAGACAGGGGTTTCACCAGATCCTCACTGGACAGCAAGTCTTCCAACGGATCTAATTGTATTAGTGGAGGGACAGGGAATTGTGCCCGGGTCGCATGCCGGAGCTGAGCATATCGGAAAAACATCCATCCTGGGAGCCTATATGTTCTTGACATTAGCGCAAAGGACAACAATTCTCCATTGGGCATTATATCTCTTAAAGTTTTAATTCCAAATCCTGCCCACAACTGGGGATCAGGAATTGTTCGGTAGTGGGGCAACTGAGGGTTTCCCCAAAGAGGCTGTACCGGCGCCCACCGATTCCCCGAGGAGAAACTCCTTCTAGCCATTCTCCACACCTGTAGTGTTGCTTTAGTCGGGGCAGGAAGGTCCACATATGCTTTCACCCCCCTATAGACCAAATTTTGGAGATCCTGCATCGATCCCAACTTCGCCGCCTCCACACACACTGCCGCATTAGAGCGTTTCCCCTCAAACCACCAGTACGTCGTCACTAGCATCGCCGCCCAGTAATAAAGTCTAAAGTTGGGGAGAGCAAGGCCCCCCAATTGTGTAGGAAGCTGTAGTGTAGACTTGGCTAGACGCGGAACAGCTGCATTCCAAATAAAAGAAATGATTTGTTTGTCTATTTCCTGAAAGAAAGACGCCGGAAGCCAGATCGGGCTGTTTCTAAAAAGATAAGTGAACTTGGGTAGAAGCATCATCTTTAAAATGTTTATCCGCCCCAGCAGATTCAAGGGTAGTCCAGACCATGCCCGGCATCTCTCTTTGAGGAGGTGAAGCAATGGAAGTATGTTCAGATTATAATATTGAGTAACATCCCTGGATACACGAACCCCGAGATACTTGAACTCCGAAACCCACTGGAGGGGTGTGGGGCCCGCCGCCACAGGTGTCCCACCATCCAGAGGGAAGAGGATCGATTTAGACCAGTTTATCCGAATCCCGGATGCAGCACCAAATCTATCAAATATGGCCAATGCAGCCACCAGAGATGGCCCTGCATCATTCAGGTAAAGTAGTGCGTCGTCCGCATAGAGGGATATCTTCTCCTCAAGCCTACCAATCCGCATCCCCCTGACCCCCGAAGACTCTCTAATTAGAATCGCCAGCGGCTCCAGGGCAAGAGCAAACAGACTTGGCGACAGTGGGCACCCCTGACGAGTGCCTCTGTGGAGTGGGAAGGGATCCGAAATCCTATCGTTGGTGCGTATCCTAGCCCTCGGTGCCCTATAGAGCAGCCTGATCCATTGGCGAAAGCCAGGACCAAAGCCAAATCTCTCCAGCACTTCCCCAAGAAAATCCCACTCCACAGAGTCAAACGCCTTCTCAGCGTCCAACGAGGCGATCACTCTATCCCCACTGTTATCATGGGTAATGGACAGGTTGAGGAAAAGACGCCGTATATTAATGTCTGTCCCCTTGCCCGGCATGAAGCCGGTCTGGTCGACGTGGATCAATGTAGAGATGATTGAGGACAGGCGGGTGGCAAGGATTTTGGCCAAGATTTTTGTGTCCACGTTAAGTAAAGAAATGGGCCGGTAGGACGCGCACTCCTGAGGATCCTTGCCCTGTTTATGGATCAAAACTATGACCGCCTCCTCCATGGACTCTGGAAGAGCATCCCTCCCAGGCAGTGCAGCAAAGAGTGACGTGAGCCTAGGAGCAAGCAGCTCCATATTCTGAGAGTAGAACTCCGTGGGGAGTCCATCCACCCCCGGAGTCTTTCCTTTCTGCAAGCCCCCAATTGCCATCTGTACCTCCTCCAGGGATATATCCTTGTCCATCATTGCCCTATGCTCCTCAGATAATGTAGGGAAGGGGATGTCACTCAAGTACTCCCTCAATGCCAAAGTGTTGCCGCTGGTCCTGGAAGTGTATAGATCACTGAAAAAACTGGAAAATCTGGCATTAATATCCTCCGGAGAGGTCAGCAGCTCCCCACTAACATCCCGCACCCCCGCTATATGTGTGGTTTCCATCTGCCCACGTGCCAGCCAAGCCAACAACCTCCCATTTTTATTACCATATTCAAATATCCTCTGTGTAGAGTGCAGCATAGATTTCTTAGTTTGTTCTACATTAAATAGGGAAAGTGCTCTCAGGGCTCTCTGCCATGTGTGGTAGCTAGATTCAGTATGTGTTCTTACATAGGCAGCTTCAGTCTCCCTCGCCTCTTCCTCCAACCGCTCCAGTGACCGTCCGGCCTCTTTCTGGAGTGAGGATATACGGGATATATATTCCCCCCTAACCCAAGCCTTAAAGGTATCCCAGAGGAGCAGAGAATCCACAGATTCATTGTGCCGCAGCCAAAAACTACATATGGCCTCCGGCAACACCTCCTGAATCCGCTCGTCCAGGGCCCAGTATCTGGAGAGACGCCACAGCCTCGGACCGGTAGGTCTGCCCAAAGAGACAACAAGGCTTAGGGGAGCATGGTCAGAGATACCTCTTGCCAAGTGTTTCACCTCCCTTGTCCAGCAGAGCGCATCTCCTGACACATACGCCAAATCTATACGGGATAGGGCTCTGTATGAGGCTGAGTGGCAGGTATATTCTCGGTCCCTAGGGTGAAAATGTCGCCATGCATCCGTCAGTGCAAAAGTACGCGCCCAGTTCTGCAGCTCTGTCGAGACGCGAGCCCCAGGGTTAAGTCTATCCGCCTCCTGGGAGGGCACCAAATTAAAATCTCCAAAAATGAAAACTTCACGGGTATGGTATCCCATAACAATTTGCATAATGTCATAGAGAAGCTGAGCCCTCGCAGGAGGAGGCAAGTACAGACCCACCAACACCAGTCGCCTAGAGTGTACAGTCATGTGAACTATTACATATCTTCCCTCCGCGTCCGTCTTAACATCGAGAATCTGAAATGGTAGGGACCTGCGGATCAGAACACTCACCCCCCTGGCGTAGCCAGAGTAGGTAGAGTGGTAATGTGCTCCTACCCATGCCTTTTTAACCCCAAGAATTTTTGAGCCAATCAGATGCGTCTCTTGTAGAATGCATATGTCAGGTAAGTGTTTCTGTATGTATTTAAATACAAGAGACCTCTTAACGGCTGAATTTAGTCCCCTGACATTCCACGAAATGATAGAAATGTCAGCCATCTATCAATTTGCCAGAAAGTGTTGTTATGCGGATCCGCAAGTCCCACCCATCCCCCAACTCACTGAAGGGACAGCATTTCCCAGTATCCTGTACTGTAAATAGAAAGAGAATTAAGCACATATCTGCAGTTAAATTGTACTGTAATGGAGTGTATATTATCCCTCTTATATCATGAGCAACTCCTTGTTTACAAAGATTACGAACAACTCTAAATCCCTCGTGTCTGCAACGGCAGTCAACTTCCCCCCCTCCCCCACACCCCCTTGAAACTGGTGATGTGTCAATACCCATAAATCCCAACTATTACAACCGTAGTAGGGGCGTGGACTTAAATACGATGAGGTTGTCTGGCCAGACAACAGAGATGCTGACAAGACATAATTTAAAATAGCCTATATCTCCTGAACTGAAGCAGGGGTACTTATCTTAGTTACGGTGGGAAAGCACTGGGCTCCCTTTCATTTGACATAACCAATAGCAAAGCACAAATCGTGTGAAATAGAAAATCATGTCACCTGGGCTGTTGCAGGGGTATACATCTTAGTTACAGTTCCTAGGCACTAGGTACACTCTCTCTTAACTTAGTTACTAACTTATTTAACATATAGTGCAAATATCATTTCACCTGGATTAGTTGCAGGGGCACATATCTTAGTTACAGCATTATTATGCCGGATGCATTCACTCAAAACTGCGAAGCCGGCATAAAAAAAGAAAAATAAAGAAACCATAGTATACAGTGATCCTTCCTTATGAATTGTCGCAGGGCCACCTATTCAAGGGAAACAGAAATAAAACTAGAACCATAAAATATAGAAAAAATAGGGGCCCCTTCCCTTCTAGAGACCATCTGCAGGTTAGTTATCACCCAGTAGCTGTCTTCAGCAGTGGTGAGTTATTAGGGATCAGGGTCTGGGTTCAATACTTCACTGCATTCACATCCCTTGTAGCAGAGCGCAGGATATAAGTTCCAACGGTAACCTCGTCCTACACAGCTATCAGCACAGCGTCTGGTGAGATTAAATAGTTCCCAGTTAATCTTCCATAAGTTTGTCTTCCTCTGTCCCAGGTGTGCAGGAAAAGTTTTCCCAGTCAGGGCATCCAGAGTAGCAAGACAGCATCACATAATATTGCCCAATCGTTGCTAACGCTGACTGAAAATAGGAGATGGTAGCTCAGCACATAGGATGATAATAACTATAGTGTGGTCTCCAACGTAACTATATATAAATGAAAGCAATCACTCAGTTAGCGGTGATGTGGCAGGGCCTCGAGCCAGGTGGCAGCCTCCCGTGGAGATGTAAAGAATTTTACCGTCTCACCATCCTGTACCCTCAATCTGGCCGGAAAGAGTATGCTATACTTAATGTTCCGTGCTCTAAGCGATACCTTCACTTGGTCAAATGACCTACGCAGTTTCTGTGTTTCAACAGAATAGTCTGGAAAAAAGAGCAAGTTGGTATTTTGGAACTTAACTTCACCTACCCTGCGTGCCTCTCTCAGCACCGCATCCCGGTCTCTGAAGTTTAGCATGCGGAAGATCAGGGTGCGGGGATTGGAGCCAGGCGGCCCGGGGACAGGGGGGACCCGATGCGCTCGTTCCACGGTGTAAAAGGGGGAAAACTGCGCCGCCGGGAGTAGGGTTTTCAGCAATTCTTCCACAAAGACCGTAGGATTTTTACCCTCAGCTCCTTCTGGCATACCGACAATCCGAAGATTGTTTCTTCGGTTCCGGTTCTCAGAATCGTCCACCTTGTATTCTAGGGCCCGGACTTTCGTCTGTAGCGTGCGGATGGATGCAGTATGGTCTGCAGCCGCATCCTCGGCCAGACCGACCCGCTCCTCCACCTCCGATACTCTCGACCGCAGCTTGTCCTGGTCCTGTCTGATCAGGCTCACATCCAGCTGCACGGACTCAATCTTGCTCGTCAAGGCAGCCTGACAGGACGCGATCGCAGCCATTACCTCGGGAAATCCAAGCTGTGTCGTCTCAGCCGGGTCTGCGGCCTCCGTCTGGGACGCCATATTGGAGAGCCTCCGGAGGGGTTCCGCCACGTGTGAGTCCACAATCGGGGCTATATCAACCAGGTTTGGCGAGAAACGTAGCTTTTGGGCCCGCCGACGTGTTCTGTATGGCATTCAGGCTATTATGGGTGGTTTCCCTCACGAAGTGATAGCCAGGAGTCAGGATATTAAGAAGTCCTGCAGCAGAGCTCCGAGAAACACGTCCTCCTAGGTTGCCATCTTGGCCACGCCCCCTGTTCATAATTTTTAGTGTTTGGCTGGGTGGACACTTTGATGAAACCTCAGTGGACCTCCACTGGCAAAAAGTATGTTAGAAGGCAGTGCTATATTTTTTTGGGGGGCAAACAAGCCACCCCCCCAGTCAGTCGGATCAGCCGCACCCCCCCCTGGTCTGTTGGTCGGTCAGAAGGATCACCCGCACCCCCTCCGTCCGTTGGTCGGTCACCACACTTACCCCATCTAGGTTGTGGGCAGTGCTTCCTCCAGGCGGCGGGTTCACCTGGCATCTCCTCCTCCTCGGCTTCTCCTCCAACACGAGCGATTCTCTTTTCGGCCAATCGTGTCTCAGGACCTGCTGATTGTACGGGAGGAGAATCAGGAAGACAATAGTGAATATTAATTTTCACACAAGTGGGTGGGCTCAGGGCTCTGCGCCCCGAGCCCACCCTTTTTTGAATTGAATTAGAGCCTCAGGCCTTAACCATGTGCTTCTAAAAAAAAAAAAACATTGTAATCCATGCATCTGGTGCCCTGCATGTACTTTAGGGGCCGGGCGCATGGATTAGGGGGGCAATGCTCCTGTGCCCCCTATGGACGGGCCACCACTGTTAGAGGGGTTGGAGTACCTTCTCCAATTTCATTATAAAGGTAGAGCTAAACAAAATCTCTGAAATCTCATATAACCTTTAACATGTTAGTGGTCTATTTATAAAGAATTTGCAGAGCGATTTATACAGTGAACTGGTGGACAAATTACTTGCTGGTGCTTGGAATCTCTCTATTATGCTGTATGCTGGTGATGGCCGAATGCTGTAAAATATGGATGTATGTGTCCAGCAAACATTCTACATTTTGCAACAAATCCTTTATAGATAGACCCCTTAATGTTATTTCAAAAGTTGTTTTCAATCTCTTAAAATCTTCAGCTTTCAGTAATATATTTTGCAATCCGCCAAGAAGATTCTTCATCAGGAAGCTCTCGTTATGAGGTGTGAACTGTCTTCTGTGATGCTGCCCAGTCCCCTGGTAGAGGCAAAGTAGTTGTGCTGACACAACTTGTAGGCATGTATTCTGTTGTCACTGTCAGGAAGTAGGCTCACAGCATGTAGACTGAAAGTGGCTAAAAGAAGAAGGGGGAGATCAACAGCACTTAAATGCAAAAAAGGATGAAAAAAATGACAATAGAATTTCATTGAAGTAAAATAAAATGTGGTAATTGCTTTTGATACATAGTGCTTTAAAAGAATTATGGCTTCATTCACAGGGCTGTAAAGCATGCAGAGCCTCCGTAATTATACACAGTGCTTTCAAAAAGTAAGGCTTCATGTATAGGGGGGTTTGTGTAATTACTCTCCTGCATACATACACCCATTGAGATGAATTAGAGGATGTGGTTGTACATGGCTTTGCTCCAGGGGTTTCAGAAAGCACCAGAATGCAAACAGATGTATGCTGTGAAGGCAGATAGTATACATTTGGACCATATGTCTGCATGCGTGTGGATGCTTTATATAACCCGGTGCATAACCGTGTACAGACGCATCTTCTAATTCATCCTAATGGGTGGTTGTATGTGTCATAAACTAAAACTTGAAATTGCGCTAAGCAATGAGAATAAGCAGCTAGCACATCAACCAATATAATTTGTGAGTACAAAAAATATAAAAAAGTGCAGCACTAAATTATGCAAACATGAAAAGCATAAATCAAACATATAAAAGCAAAAGACAGAAAAATTGTGCAATGTCTAGTCAATGGAATCCAAATGTAATGGTTCAAGCTATAATGCCAACTAGGTATAAGTGTCAAGTCGCGGGTGTGAGGCCAGGTTGCAGAGAGGGCGCCCCTTTCGGCTAAGTGCAACGCACCCCTGGGAGTAATACAGGGAGTGTGGTGCCCAAAGAAGCACGGATTGCACGGTACTGCTGCTGGATGAGCTTGTTTGCAGAGGGCAGCTGGGGTGCGCTGGGTGAACTATGTTGGCAGCCGTGCAAGGAGGGATTCCAGGTATGGAACAGCAGGGTGAACCAGAAACAGAGTCAGTAGTCAGACCAGGGGTCATACACAGTGGAATCATTTCGAGATGGATACAGCAGCAAGCCAGGTCATACGCAGAGGGCAGGAGATAGTCAGCCAAGCCGCGGTTAAACACGTGAGACAGACAGGAGCACAGGTCAGGACAGAAGCCAGGGGTCAAGCCAGAGGTTCAGGATAACCTGAAGCCGGGTCGGTATCGGGAAGTCCAAGGATCAGGATATACAAGGCACAGGAGACACAGGAAGATGAAGATAATTCAGCAACCTGCATGTGTCAGTGGTAGGTTTAAATAGGCCAGGGGGGCACCAACATCTGTCATGGCATGCACACGCATCTGCGTGCGCCAGCCTGCGCACATGCTCACGGGGATTCGTCTCGCGCAACCATGACGGGTACTGGCAGGATAACCCATTCTTCGGCCATTTCCCTGACAGTAAGTGCAAATGAGGCACTTCTAAAAAGAATAAAGTCCCATCCACATAAGCCCATGTTGAAAAGTTAAAAGGGAACACCTTCACCACCCACTTTAAATACGCTTACCAGATGGGATTGACTGATTGAGTTCCACATTATGAGAAGTCAAGATGCGCCTCTATCACAGAAAGGCAAGTAGCTCCACAGCAGCAATGGGATCTATGAGCTCTAACACCACTCACTCCAAAGTCATGTTTGTGATCATAATGATAGAAAAAGAACCAGGAGACCACATAGTGTAAATCCGTAAAAGCCAATTGTTTAGTAAAAGCATAAAATTATATTAACAAACAACATCCTCATATGCGCATATGTATAAACAGAAACAGCCCGGGACAGGCGCAAACAACTTCTAGGAATTGGCTGCTTGATGACGTCATATAAGTCGACTCCACCCTACACGTTTTGTCACAACTGACTTCATTGCCACCGCGCTTTTTATGTCAGTCATAAAGCAGGAGAAAATCAAAACTGAGGAAGGGACTTATCAGAACCAATCCTCAGTGTGGATTCGTAGTATATACCAAGCCTCTGACATTGAGGTAAGACTCATGGAAAACGTAAACCAGGAAGTATGAAACCAGGACTCGCTTTGATTTTAGACCAGGAACCAAAATGTAAAATGTTATAAAGAAACGCTCGATGTCCAAATATAACACATAAAAAGATAAAGAATAATGTGTGGCTAGAAAAAAAACATTACAAAAAGCCAATAAAAGCTGGTTCTCATATTTGTAGTAAACTGAATATTGACAAATATCCAACATACAGCTCAAGGTGAAAAGCAAATATATGTATAAAGCTAGAAGGGGATAATTATTAATCATCCCACCATATATAAACGTGTTCACTTAGAAGTTAACTAAAAGAACACCACCTACCAAGGGAGGAACCCAACATTATTCTGTCAACACACATATCTAAAGAGTGACATGTTATGCCAGCAGAAAAATAAAAAATAATGAAAATATCTATTCCAATAGTACAAACAGTTTTAAATACTGTTTATAATAGTTTGAATAGTCATCAAACTACCGTATTTATCGGCGTATAACACGCGCCGGCGTATAACACGCGCCCCAAGTTTAGGAGGGAATTTTAAGGAAAAAAAAGTTTTAAGGAAAAAAACCTTACATTTAAATGCCCATCAATGCAGCCTTGTCAGTGTCATCTGCAGCCTTGGTGTCATTTGCAGCCCTGCAGTCATTTGCAGCCTTGCAGTCATTTGCAGCCTTGCAGCCTTATCAGTGTCCATTTACAGCCTTGCAGCCCATCTCCTGTTTTGTTATTGTCCATTTGCAGCTTTGTAAATGTCCATTTGCAGCCTTGCCCAGGCTGCAGTTAAACTGCAGTGACTTGCCAGTGTCACTGCAGTTTGAAAATGGCGCCGCCGAGACACACAGAGCCGGTCCTCGGCTCTTCTCGGCGGCTCTCAGCCACTTTCGGCTCCTCTCGTAGTCCTGCCCGGGATGGGCGTGACTGAGCGGAGCCGAGCGCCGCCCATATACAGATAGCCGAGTGTACTCGGCTAGGTTCGGCTAGCTCCGCTCACAGTCACGCCCAGTCCATCATAGGGCAGAACTGGGCGTGACTGTGAGCGGAGCTAGCCGAACCTAACCGAGTACACTCGGCTATCTATGTATATCGGCGGCCGGCGATCCCTCCGCTCACAGTCAGCGGGGGATCGCAGGGGATCAGCGTATAACACGCACCCGCGATTTTCCCCTGATTTTAAGGGGAAAAAAGTGCGTGTTATATGCCGATAAATACGTAATTATGGGCTAAACATAAAAACCAAGGGAAAAAGGGAAAAGAGTAAACACACACTGTGCAAAAAACAGCAATGTGAGTTAACCACTTCAGCCCCGGAAGGATTTACCCCCTTCCTGACCAGAGCACTTTTTACAATTTGGCACTGCGTCGCTTTAACTGCTAATTGCGCAGTCATGCAATGCTGTACCCAAACGAAATTTGCGTCCTTTTGTTCCCACAAATAGAGCTTTCTTTTGATGGTACTTGATCACCTCTGTGGTTTTTATTTTTTGCGCTATAAACGGAAAAAGACCGAAAATTTTGAAAAAAAACGATATTTTCTACTTTTTGTTATAAAAAAAATACAATAAACTCAATTTTAGTCATACATTTAGTCCAAAATGTATTCAGCCACATGTCTTTGGTAAAAAAAATGTCAGTAAGCGTAAATTTATTGGTTTGCACAAAAGTTATAGCGTCTGCAAACTAGAATTAGAACTAGAACTAGACTAGAGAATCTGGAATTTACACAGCTTTTAGTTTATGACTGCCTATCTCATTTCTTGAGGTGCTAAAATGGCAGGGCAGTAAACCCCCCCCCCCCCAAATGACCCCATTTTGGAAAGTAGACACCCGAAGGAAATTGCTGAGAGGCATGTTGAGCCCATTGAATATTATTTTTTTTTTCTCCTAAGTGATTGAATAATGACAAAAAAAAAAAAATTATAAAAAGTCACTAAATGATATATTGCTCACACAGGCCATGGGCATATGTGGAATTGCACCCCAAAATACATTTAGCTGCTTCTCCTGAGTATGGGGATACCACATGTGTGGGACTTTTTGGGAGCCTAGCCGTGTACGGGGCCCCAAAAACCAAGCACCGCCTTCAGGATTTCTAAGGGCGTAAATTTTTGATTTCACTCCTTACTACCTATCACAGTTTTGAAGGCCATAAAATGCCAGGACAGTTCACCCCCCCCCCCCCCCCCCCAATAACCCGATTTTGGAGAGTAGACACCCCAAGCTATTTGCTGAGAGGCATGTTTTCAAGGCCATAAAATACCAAGATGGCACAAACCCCCCCCCCCCCAAATGACCCCATTTTGGAAAGTAGACACCCCAAGCTATTTGCAGTGAGGCATGGTGAGTATTTTGCAGCTCCCATTTGTTTTTGAAAATGAAGAAAGACAAGAAAAATGTATTTTTTTTTTTAAATTTTCAAAACTTTGTGACAAAAAGTGAGGTCTGCAAAATACTCACCATACCTCTCAGCAAATAGCTTGGGGTGTCTACTTTCCAAAATGGGGTCATTTGGTGGGGTTTTGAACTGTCCTGGCATTTTATGCACAACATTTAGAAGCTTATGTTGCACATCACCCACTCTTCTAACCACTTGAAGACAAAGCCCTTTCTGACACTTTGTCAGGGGGGGGGGGGTTGTGCCATCTGGGCATTCCATGGCCTCTGAAACTGTGATAGGCAGTGAGGAGTGAAATCAAAATTTACACCCTGAGAAACACTGAAGGCATTGCTTGGTTTTTGGGGCCCCATATGGGGCTAGGCTCCCAAAAAGTCTCACACATGTGGTATCCCCGTACTCAGGAGAAGCAACAGAATGTATTTTGGGGTGTAATTTCACATATTCCCATGGCATGTTTGAGCAATATATCATTTAGTGACAACTTTGTGCAAAAAAAAAAAAATTGTCTTTTTCCCGCATCTTGTGTCACAATATAAAATATTCCATGGACTCAAAATGCCTCTCAGCAAATAGCTTGGGGTGTCTACTTTCCAAAATGGGGTCATTTGGTGGGGTTTTGAACTGTCCTGGCATTTTATGCACAACATTTAGAAGCTTATGTATCACCCACTCTTCTAACCACTTGAAGACAAAGCCCTTTCTGACACTTTGTTTACATGAAAAAAAAAATTTTTTTTTTGCAAGAAAATTACTTTGTACCCCAAACATTATATATATATTTTTTAAAGCAAAGGCCCTACAGATTAAAATGGTGGGTGTTTCGATTTTTTTTTCACACGGTATTTGCGCAGCGATTTTTCAAACACATTTTTTTGGGGAAAAAACACACTTTTTTAATTTTAATGCACTAAAACACGCTATATTGCCCAAATGTTTGATGAAATAAAAAAAGATGATCTTAGGCCGAGTACATGGATACCAAACATGACATACTTTAAAATTGCGCACAAACGTGCAATGGCGACAAACAACATACATTTTTAAAAGCCTTTAAAAGTCTTTACAGGTTACCACTTTAGATTTACAGAGGAGGTCTACTGCTAAAATTACTGCTCTCAATCTGACCTTCGTGGTGATACCTCACATGCATGGTGCAATTGCTGTTTACATTTGACGCCAGACTAACGCTTGCGTTTGCCTTTGCACAAAAGCGGGGGGGACAGGGGTGCTTTTTTTTTGCTTTTTTTATCTTATTTTTAAACTATTCCTTTCATTTTTTTTTTTAAATCATTTTTATTGTTATGTCAGGGAATGTAAATATCCCATATGATAGCAATAGGTAGTGACAGGTACTCTTTTTTGAAAAAAATGGGGTCTATTAGACCCTAGATCTCTCCTCTGCCCTCAAAGCATCTGACCACACCAAGATCAGTGTAATAAAATGCTTTCCCAATTTCCCAATGGCACTGTTTACTTCCGGCCATAGAAATGCTCGTAGCTTCCGGTTTCTTAGGCCATAGAGATGATTGGAGCCATTCTGGTCTCTGATCAGCTCTATGGTCAGCTGGCGGAATCACCGGCTGCATTCTCAGGTTCCCTGTTGGGACAGGTGAGCCAGAGAAAAACATGGAAGACGGTGGGAGGGGGGAACATTCCCTCCCACTGCTTGTAAAAGCAGTCTAAAAGCTAATTAGCCGCTAGGATTGCTTTTACATGAAAGCTGACCGCTGGCTGAAAAGAATGATATCAAGATGATACCTAAACCTGCAGGCATCATTCTGGTATAACCACTCAAAGACCAGCAACATACCAGTACGTTGCTGGTCCTTGTTGGGCATATATTGTAATCTTTTTTTTTTCATGCAGCCTGTGGGCTGAACAAAAAAAAGAGATTGATCGGTGGGTATGCCCACCATTAGAATACCTCCCTTCATCCACCCACTTCTAATGATGGGCATACATGCACCATTTATATATGCCGAAGCATGGGGGCATCCGCCCCAAAAGTTAGGAGCAAATCGCTCCTCCGAATAAATGATAGGCTCCACGCTCAGGACAGTACAGGTTACAGCCCCCCCTGTAGATTCCCAAGGGAACTTAGGATAAATAGAAATGTAGAAAAGGGGTGGATGGCGCTACCCTCAACTAATATATACGTATACCAACAGGGTATGTGATCAGAAAAAGGAAAGGAAAAAACTGTATATAATGTGCAAATTCGTGTACCACAAAATAACTAAAATAACCAACTCCATATTAGTGTACTATCCAGAGGTGGGTAAGTGAGTGTACCATCCAGGGATGGTTGTAACCATACCCTGACACAAATGTGATATAGCAAATAACAATGAATATACACCACATATGAAGGAAGTACTGTATGTGATCACTCAGACTTGCCTACACATCCCATCCGGGTGATATACGTGTATACCATATGTGAAATGAATGAAAATATTAACACATATCACACCAGAGGCTAAAAGAATCCAGCCTTAAATTAAAGTCCATAAATGCATAAGCATATATGAAACTAAAATAAAGTAATAAAAAGTATATATATAGTCCAAAAGAACCAATCCCACAATGTGAGAAAGTGATGCAAACATGTATATATTGCAAAAAAGTAGTAGTTGGTTGTAGTTCTTCAAGTGACTTCAGTGCTCAGCAGCAGAAGGTGACTGGTAGTGCTCCCCCCATCAGGTCCCCACTCACCGATAGAAGGAACCCCTGCAGGAGTAGTGGGTAAAAGTGGGTACCGTAGATGAAAATACTCCTCCACTCCCCCGTCTCACTCCCGTCTATTGGTCTGTCGGTCTCCCGCAGCTGGCTCCGCTCGATCAAGCTGCGCCACCTATCTCCATTCAGGGGTGGATGTTACAGTCAGATCCTACCAAGCCGTCACTCCGCAATCCGGTCCTCATATGAGGGAAAAAAAGCTCCCATAGTGTAGTACTTAAAAATAGCCTTATTAAAAAATCTCACTAAAAATGCTTCCCCACCAACAAGCGTGGAGAAGCTGTAAACACTAACTCTATTGCCTGTAGGAAGAGCTGGTTCGCGGCGTGTGCTCCACCTGCATTCCAAGCTCCCTACTTCCGTGTTGAGTATGATGTGAGAACGTAGCCCCATCTTACGCGTTTCATCATAGGACGTTCTCAAATCGCTCCTCCGCCCCTGCTGCCCCCATGCTTCAGGATATATCACCTCCGCTGAAGTCATGGCTTTATATATCGTGGGAGCAAACACTGTTGCTGTCATGATAAATAAATCTGCGCTGCAGCTGAATGGCATACCTGAAAACAAAAAAATGGTTAACAATAAAACACAGTAAACAGTAAAGTTTAAACAATTGCATACCTGAAAAGCAAACATGATAAAACATAATAACAATAAAACTTTGCAGAATAGAATAGAGTAAAAAAGAGCAGAACAATAGAGAGAGTATAGAGAGAGAGAGAACAATAAAACGACAACTATTGTTTTTTTTTTATTTTATATATTTTTTTGTGTGTGTTTTTTTTTTTTTTTACACTTTTTTTGTAACTGTAACTTTTATAACTGTAACCTGTTCCAGGTTCGGATCCCTCAAAATGCGATGACATCTTGGGAGACCCTGTGAAAGTGTGCCTAGTCTGTGCAATGCTGTACCCTCAGCTAATACTCACCTAGTGTATGGTAGCGTTCAAAACATTCATCAATGCAAAGACCAGGATTGTCAAGACAGGACGGACAATAATAGCGGGTGTCACGCCTATATCCGCGCTTGCTGCAGACACGACATCTTTTCTGGGGGGGTTCAGTGGGTAGGGGTACTCGGGAGGACATAAAGAAAATGCCTCTCATTTGGTTGGGGATGTGAATGGGGGAAGTACGGGGGCTGCAGAAGTGGTGGGTTCCCAATTAGGATTGGCGAATGCAGCAGGAAGGACATTATGGGCACGACGGGCCTGTGTTTGTCTTCTTCTTGGTGGCAGCAGGACACTACTTGTGCTTGCCACCTCACCAGCTTGAACTGCACTTATGGGACTCGCCATGTCACCAAGTGTTACTGCAGTGCTGTTTTGACTACGACCGGGGTGTACTAGGCCGCTGGTTGCCAGTTCACCAAAACGCTACCAGAAAAACTGTTAGCGATCGCAGGGATCAGGCCTGACTCTGCGAATGCTGCAGTTTTGTGTTTAGTGTTTTGTAAGTGACAGTGATTGATTGATACTGCACTTGAGTGGGCTGGGCTGGGCTGGGCCGGGCAGGGCGGAAGGGCAAAACGCAGGTGCTAGCAGGTATCTGGGCTGATCCCGCTAACACTGCATTTTTGGGAACCCTAAACTGCTGGGGACGCTAGTATAGATATGATTGGATCAGATATTGATCCGATCAGATACTATACCACTAAGGGAGGTGTACTGTGCGTGCGTGGGTGTTAGCGGTACTGGCGCTAACCTGACGCTGCCTGGGGTGACGCAGACCCTATCTGACCCTAAAACCTAAGTTATATCACCGCCAGGCGATCAGGGGGCTAAACCTTTATTAGGTAATAAACGGCGGGTGCCCTGACACTATAGAAAATAAACTAACTAACCAGCATCACCCGTAACAGTTATACGATGATCACTGGTGAAAGAGTTAACTAGGGGGCAATCAAGGGTTAAAACCTTTATTAGGTAGTATATGGGGGTCCCTGACGCTATAAGAGCTGACGGTGAACCTATATATTTACCTCCCTAACTAGCGTCACCAGTGACACTAATACAGCGATCAGAAAAACGGTCGCTTAGTGACACTGGCGACGGGGGGTGATCACGGGGTTAAAACTTTATTAGGGGGGGTTAGGGGGGTACCCTAGACCTAAAGGGGGCTAACACTAACTGCCCTACCACTTCTAACTGTCACAAACTGACACCAATGCAGTAATCAGAAAAAAAAACTGCTTGGTGTCACTCTGACGAGGGGGGGGTGATTAGAGGATGATCAGGGGGTGATCGGGGGTGTGATGGGGGGTGTAAAGTGTGCCTGGTGTGTTTTACTGTGTGTGTAGTGTTTGTGCACTCACATCGATGTCTTCTCTCCTCGGCGCCGCAACGGAAAATACCGAGCCGAGGAGTGATGACATCACTTCCTCTGCCGCTGTTTACTATACAGCAGCAGAGGAAGACTCTCATTCATTGGGAGCGATTGCGAGGGGGTGGCCACGAATGAGTGGTCTCCCCCTCAGCCTGGATCACTCCCCTAACTAAGCCGACCGCCTCGGGCACCGAGGGACACCAGGTACGTGATTTTGCCTGCCCGTGCCATTCTGCCGCAGTATATCTGCATTAGGCGGTCGGCAAGTGGTTAAAATTACAAAAAATGTAAAAATAAGATAAATATAAAAAATTATGAAAAAATATGGAAAAGAGGAGGAGGGGGAAGTCATGCGTTATTAATGAGCACGTTGACATCCCACTCTACATTCATACCAAAAGGGGGAAAAGTCTTCAGTTCGTGTATCCAACGGATTTCCAGTTGCAAAATTCCCCTTTTAATAAAACCCTCTCTCCATGAAGGTGTATATTTGTCAATACCAAGAAATGACATTGCAGATTTAAAGGGTCATTATTTTGCGCTGTCAATCAACACCCAACATGATAGAGAACTAGTTCCCCCATCTTGCTCCAGCAACCCCTACTACAAAACTCCTTAGCCAGACGTCTGCCAGTGTGATGGGGGCAGTGGCCGGGGATTAGGTGAGTACAGAGTGCAAGTAAAGAGGGTCCAGTAATTGGGCTCTAGCATCAACAATTTTAGTGCAGTGGACTGATGGAATTGCAAAGGGTGTCTAAGACACACTCTATGAATTCCTCTCCTACAGTCTTTGGATGTCTCCGCTATTTATGGAGGAGCAATGGAGACACCATTGGATAGCAGTACTGTCTGGAGAGAGTCGTGTTAGATGGACTAGTAGATTTACATGAACTTTACATGAGTGACTAACAAATTAAAGCCTAACTTCAGCTAACACTTTCTAAGCAGTTACACTGAATTTTTTTTCTTTTTAAGATTAAGGTTTTAACCAACTAAATAAAAGCTGACCATTTTAAGCAACCCTTTAAGTGTTACATGGTTTGTTTCAACCCTCTAATTGAAAATTTTGCTAGACAGCTTGGTCTGGAAGAGAAAGTTAACAAAAATAGCACACTAACTGACTGGATTACTAGGTGAAAATAAAGGGAAAACCTAAAAAAGTAGCCATCACATTTAAGGACTAGTAAGTTACAAGATACTAATTTTTTGCTTTTGGGATTACACTCTGGAGGCAGCAGCAGGAGCCATTTTCTCTTGCTGCTGTCAATAAAATTGTGTGAGGAGGGAGAGGGGGGTCGGCCAAGCCACACTGTTTGTGTCAATGGACACACAGAGCCCGACTTGGGATCAAATCCACATGAGTGTCCCCATAGCAAGTGGTTTGCTATGGAGGCACTTGGAATGGGGGAGGAGCCAGGAGCGCCAGTAGTGGACCCCAGAAGAGGATGATCAGGGCTGCTTTTGCACAGAGCTGGTAAGTATGTGTGAAATGTTTGTTATTTTAAAAAAAATACCTGTACAATCACTTTAAGAACAATGTTTCAGCTAGTCAAAAAGGATACCAAGTGGTAGTACAGCACAGTCTCCATAGAAGTCTCTTGCCACAGATTTTAAAGGATGACCACTATTTCAATATACAGTATAGTACATAAACAGCTACTAAAGTACATAAATAGCTACTTGTGCATAGCCTATGCAACAGCTTATCTCACAATGAAATCCAGAGTAGGTATCTGTACACAGACTAACACATGGAGGGATATTTGGGCTGACATAACAGGTGAGTAGCTGGATGAGTCCCAGGGCTATTACCACAGAGAGGTGGCTGGTGATGCAGGGTCATCCCACTTTAAGCACAGTATTTTGGTAATAATAGGAACAATGTTTCCTGCAATGGCTGGATTTTCTTTAGAAGCTGCATGCTATTGGACTCCTGCCCAGCTGCATGCATGCCAGGACTAACAATGGAAGACCATATGCCTGGTTGCAGATTACATTCATAAATGCCCTTGCCTCATTAAGTGTGAGGTCTCTGAACTGCAGAGGGTGGGAAATGGGAACTTATATTCCCTAGGTCTGTCCAGGTGCTCATGTGTTTGTGGGAGCCCAAGGAATAGTGGAAAAAGGATTTAGAGAAGCCTGTACCTGCATCTGAGCATGGCGAGTCACAGGGCACTCCACTGCAACATCTATGCAGACTTCCTGACACCAAGGATGAGCTTATGTAACTAGAACATGGTACCACAACTTTTACACCTGCTATCCTGTTCTTTGACAATCAAAATGTGCACATTCCATGGTGATTGGATTAAGGTTTCTGTGCTACGTGTGTGCATATAAATACTTGAGCATCTTCCTGGCTGTCATTGGAACCCAAGAAAATTCTCAAAGCTGCAAATATCGTCAACGTTACAGTACAAGTCTAGTTGGTTGTGACAACTACTAGCTTATACCATGACCAGGATAAATGAGAATATTCACAGAAAATAATAATAAGTCACTGTCATCCTTTTTTTTGAACGCCAATACACTACGGGTATATTTTGTTTTTCATCAAAGCTAAATCATTGACAACATAAGAAGGACACAGCCTTCAAAACAAAACTCTGAGGAAAGCCTTTACATAACATACTGTATATTGAGTCCTTGCAAAATACTATTTAATCCTTGGGTTTCCTGAGACACCAGAGTCTGCAAATGTTCATCTATAGAAACCCCACAGTCTATGCCACAGACATAGGAGTCCAGTGTTAAGATTTCCATATGCGCTATTCCATGTTTGGCATTTCACAGAATTAAATTAAATAATCTTTTTTTAAATTTTTTATTCTTTAAACAGCATGCCCCCTCCTCCTCCCTGTATATCTGCCCATAGAAAATCTATCCTACAAGAATTCTAATTAGTAAAGATGTGTGTCTGGCTGCTGGAGCACCAAAGCACCTGCTGTCTCCAAAATTAGTCCAAGAAAGTATTTTTGTCCTCAACAGATTACTCAGAAATAAAGTGTGATTGTGCTCCTGTAAGTTTTTTCTCATCATGGTACATCCACCATAGGAGGTCGTCGTTAGGAAATTTAATCGCTATTTTCCTAGACCTAATTAGGTTCCTAACACATTTCGTTTTTTTTATACTTGAGTGACAAGGGCGACATGTAATCTTCTTTTGCTTACTATGTGATTACTGTAATACGCACAGTATGACACAATTTTCTGGTTGCACATGCTGGGCAAGTGCTGATAGTAGAGGGAAAAATGCAAACACTACTCACCTGGCTGAGCTGTACATTTGATTGATTGGAATGGTGTTATTACACAGATGAAGTGTGAAAACCATTACTGTAGACAAAGAATATCATTCCCATAACAGTAATAACCACAGTATTAAAGGCTCCAACATGGTGCTTGCATTATTTAAAAGGACAGCCACTCTAAACAAATTTGGATGTATACATTCCTATCCCAGGTAACAATACAATGAGTCACCCATGCAGGGGTTGCACAATGCAAAAGATGGTATACAAACAAGGTGAAGTCTTGTGCATCATCCATTTAAATGAGAGAGGATTTACACTAGATGACCACATGGTGGAGGCTGTGGGTTCAGATAAGTTACCTAAGCCAGGGCTCAGGGTTTTACCATAGGGAAACTGAAGGACATATGAGTCACCCACACAGAGGTTACACAATGCGAAACATGGTATACAAACATAGGTGAAGTCTAAAAAAAAAAAAAAGGGAGGGAAGGGGGGGAGGAGAGGAGGGGTGCGTTTAAGGGAAGTCCTGCAGGCTTGGGCCATAGCCACAAAGATTATAAAGTGCCCAGGCTAGTTGGATGCAGGGTGGGGAGAGCATACAACCACCAAGGAGCCCATACGGCACCGAAGGTGACTTCCAGATCTTGGCAATGGCACATTTAGCGGCAATAAATAGGTAAGTTGCAAGCTTCTGTTAATATGAAAATAGGCTCTGAATATAGGCTCTGAATCAGGCAATGCAATTGCCAGTTTTGCATCCTTACGGATAGGTATGTGAAACAGAGTGTAAAAAGTCCAAAGACCTGGGACCAGAATCCCATTAAGCATTGGCATGACCACCAAATGTGGACCACATCACAGCGTTGGCCACAACCTCTAGAGCATCTATCACTGTAGGAAGGGTTCAAGCCTGCTATATGGGCCGGGACCCAATACCACCTCAGAAGGACCTTGTAGGCTGCTTCCAGTGTGGACATGTTAAAGGAGCATTTTGCAATGGCAGACCAGGCCTTGCTCCAATCTTCGGAGTCAATAGAAGTGCCGAGATCCCAATCCCAGCTAGACTTATAGGAAACAGAAGAGAAGAGACCAGTAGCATTCATTCAGAGAAGAGTAGATCAAGGAGATGGTACTTGGGGCCCCAGGATAGTGTCAGCAGACATGCTCAAAAGCTGTGGATTGAAAAGAATAAGTGAAGTTGCGGCTTAGGAGGGTCACCCATTGGCAGAGTTGTACATAGCGGTAGAACTCCGTAGGAGATGCCTTACATAGTTACATAGTCAGCAAGGTCAAAAAAGACACCAGTCCATCCAGTTCAACCTGTGGTGTGTGCGCGCGTGTTTATGTCAATAGTACATTGTATATCCCTGCATGTTGTGATCGATAAGGTGCACATCTAATAAACTATCCATCTTTTTTAAACTATCAACGCTCCCTGCTGATACCACTGCTTGTGGAAGAGAATTTCACATCCGCTCTGACAGTAAAGAACCCTCTACGCAGTTTAAGTTTAAACCGCTTCTCTTACAATTTCAGTGAATGGCCGCGTGTCTTTTTTAAATTCCCTTTCACTGAAACATTTTTTCCCTAGAGTCACCAGTATGGTATGTGTACATTGCTATCATATCCCCTCTCAAGTGTCTCCTCTCCAGAGAGAATAAGTTCAATGCTTGTAGTCTTTCCCCATAGCTGAGATCCTCTAGTCCCTTTATTAGCTTTGTTGCCCTTCTCTGGACTCTCTACAGTTCTAGCCCATCCTTCTTGAGGACTGGTGCCCAGAACTGAATGGCATACTTAAGATGTGGTCAGACCAGAGTCTTGTAGAGTGGGAGAATTATCATTTTATCTTGAGTTAATCCCCTTTTTAATGCATACCAATATTCCGTTGGCTTTGCTTGCAGCAGCTTGGCATTGCATGCCATTGCTAAGCCTGTCATCTACTAGGACCCCCAGGTCCTTTTCCATTCTGGATTCCCCAGAGGCCTTCTGGGTCTCCTGAATGAAGGACCATGAAGGAAAGGTATGGGAGGTGTAGAAAATGGCGGACCTCAGTAAATCTGTGGGACGCCCATCCTCTACCCCTCAGAATTATCAGTTCTGTCTTCCTGCTGCAGCTTCTACTTGGAGATACCAGTCTACTCTATAATTTATTTTACATTATGGAAATTCAGCCAGTAAAGTAAATGTCCTCTAGCTGTAAAAGAATATGTGAGACTTTATGGTGTAGCAGGAGAGAAATGGGAAAAATTGTTGGGAAGATCTAACAATTACAGTGAGTCGGAAGCTATTGGTCTACTCGGTCCACACACACACATCTTTCCATAACTCAAATATTACTGTCACTTGTTCTGACCTGCAAAAGTAAAATTCTTTCCAAAACATACCAGAAAAACTCTATATCTAGGAAAAATTTGCCAGACACTTCTTAGGGGACCGAGAGACTAACTACTGAACTCCAACTGTCATTTTTTGTTGCGCAGCTTATGTTCAGGTAACAGGTTTATAAACACTCTAGTTACTTTTGCCATCTATACTAGAAGCTATTGAAATATTGTGACACCAGCAGATGGTAGCTTCTGCCCAATGTACAGCAATATGAGTTCCACCACTTAAAGTGGTTGTAAACCCTTACATATAGTCAGTGAAATGACTTGCCTCGGGTTATACACAGAAATGAAATTAATCTTCCTTAATAACTTGTAACTGTTTATCTGCAGGCTTCTCTTCTCTAGGACCCTTCAAAGTCCCGAATTATATAGCTTGTCTAAGCTTATAGGAACAGAGCTGAGGCTGTCAATCACAGGCTGTGTGCTGGAGCTCCCTCCCCATCACCTTTTTATCTCTTGGTGTCAGGGAAGCCTGCAAGAAGTAACTCATGCAGACAGAAATTACATTTTGTGTTCTGGATTGAGACGAGTACACCTGTGTGACAAGTAGTAGAGGGAGATGCTTTGTTTATATTTCATGTCAGAGGTCTACAACTATAGCGCCCCCCTGGGTCTACTGGGAGCAGGAAGGTACCTTCAGATACAGGGAGTACATTCACCCCAGGGCTGAGTCCATGGCTATAATGGGAAGTTAGAACAAATGTGGACGCCAGTCACTTTAGGTATTTTTCAATGCTTTAATTATAACTTGAGAAAGGTTGTAGAAAAGAGGATGAGGGGAGGTTTCAGATACCCTTTTTAGCAGATCACTTACAGACTTTTTGACTCAAAGGACAAACAACTTTCTTTCAGAAGATCTTGAATACCTGGGTAGGTCTCTCACACAGACCTAGCAACCAGTAAAATGTCTGAATAAGCCTCTCTCACAGCAGCCAGTAGATGTCTGGATAAGTCTCTCTCACAAACTTAGCAGCCAGGAGCGTATTACCTTGATTAGGTTGTAGAGCAGCTTGACAGTACCAGAACCTTTAAGCCGACCCAGCGGTACTGTAAGGGTATTTAGATACAGGTGCATCCTCCAAATGAGTTACCAGGCCCTTCTAAGAGACCAGCCTTCATCCTGGCTCTCTCCAGCAAGGGTCCTCCCCTGGATCTTGTCAGCTTGGCTTAGCTTCTTCCATTCAGGCAAGACAGCCTAAGGACCACCTCAAGAGTAGTAGGCCCCAGACAGACTTCTGGGCCTACTTGCAGAGCTTGCAGTAATGTAGCCTCAGGCCAGAAGAGCCATGAGGTGAGGACTGACTAAAGCACATGGCATCTGTCCAATAAATACCCCTTCCCAGAATGCACAGCAGCCAAGAACCTCCTACTGGGCTGTTTCCGGAAAAAGAATATTCATTACAGCTCAACCTAGTTGTTATTCTCACACTGTCCTGTGGTACCAGTGACACCCACTGGCAACAGTGGGAAATGCATAACACAGTCAAGTTTAGAACAGAACCAAATAAACTATGTACAATCAAACTGAGCTGTTTACAGCTCAGCCAAAAACTAAATTTACACTATAGCCCCAATTTTAGGAACAGGGGGCTACACAACCAATTTAATCACTGTTATTGATGGTGGTGATGGAATTATCTCTAAGCTGAGCTCCTTAAGACCTATGTCATACTAGCAGTGCTGTTGCTCACAGAAACACAGTCGAATCTTCCTCATCAGAGAAGGAGCGATGCCTCACTGTTTTCATATCATAGAATACTGATGAGTAGAAACAGGTGAGTGGTTTTTTTGCCCTTCTTAATGACCATATCAGGATCACTCTTTGTTACATAGGCCATGATGGTGACAGCTGACAGAAAAAAAATTTGAGTATCAACTAAAGTGCACAAAGGGTCATAATGGAATACAATCCAGAGGTCACAACCAATAAAGCATGCAAACCAGGACATTTTTCAAAGTGATAATATGGAAATGTATAGTCAGAATGAAACAGAAAGTAGCAAAAGGCATCCAAAGCAACAGTTGAAATTATAGCAACCCAAATCCATGCATACAATGCATTATATTTACTTTTATGCTTGAAATAAGGGGCATTACCAAAAAGAGAGCATAAACTTACTGGGAGCTTCCTACCAACATATGGACAGCCCAGAGTCAGTAAGGCTGCATTTTTACAGCCGATTGCCCCTTATCCCACGACCACTTATATAAGGGGGCACTTCTCCCCCAACCACCAATGTAAGAGGGCACTTCTCCCCTGACAACAAATTGAAGGGTTCCTTCTCCTATTGACCATCTATGTGAGGGGCAGTTCTCCACTAACCACCAATGTGAGGGGACACTCCACTAGTGACAACCAATGTATGGGGGTCGTTCACAGTGGCCACCAATGTACAGTGTCCCTTTTTCCCTGTCCAGCAATGTAAGGGAGCACTACCCTATTGACTAACAAAGTAAGGGGGCACTACTCCAAAGATTACCAATGTGAGGGGCACTACTCCCTTGACCACCAACGTGAGGGGGCACTACTCCACTGGCAACCAATGTTAGGGGGCACTACTCTACTAACTATCAACAAACAGGGGGCTGACTACCAATTAGACACGTGCAATTTGTTTTGGTATGAATACAAATTCAGATTAATTTTTGGTTATGAAATTGAAATTCGTTAAAATATGTTTTGTTTAATCGTTATCTAATGAATTCCAAATTTTTAGAACAATCCGAATTTAGAGCCCCCCCTGCCCCAAAGCAGCCCCTATGTTGAGGGCATGTGACCTGCTATGGTTCAGGAGAGGGGGCTGCTCACCCTTTCCTGGCGAGCCGTGCTGCATGCTCGGATAAAAGGCTGTTATGGATTTTAAGGGGACCCCACGCCATTTGTTTTTTTAATTTTGGCGTGGGTTTCCCCTTATAATCCATATCAGACCCAAAGGGCCTGGTATGGATTGGGGGGGGTAACCAAACATTGTTTTTTTCAGAATTTTTTACTGTCGGTATTCTTTTGTTTACATTTCAGCTGTCAGTGGGGAACCCACTGTGGGAATCATCAGTTGTTAAGAATGCGGCAGCTGGCTTCCCAGCCCGCTGCTCAACAACCAGCTATACACACAGAATTCAAAAAGGTTGATCATTTTTCGACGATCCGAATTCGAAACATTCTGAAAATTTGGTATCTGTTAGAAAATTAATAAACAAAATGAAATTTAATGAAAACTAAATGAAACTCAACAAATTCCGAAATGAATCAACGAAACAAAATTAGTAATATATAGTGCCTTGAAAAAGTATTCATACCCCTTGAAATGTTTCACATTTTGTCATGTTACAACCAAAAACATAAATGTATTTTATAGGGATTTTATGTGATAGACCAATACAAAGTGCCAGGTAATTTTGAAGTGGAAGGAAAATGATAAATGGTTTTCCACATTTTTTACAAATAAATATGTGGAAAGTGTGGCATGCATTTGTATTCACCACCCTTTTCTCGGATACCCCTAACGAAAATCTAGTGGAGCCAATTGCCTTCAGAAGTTACCTAATTAGTAAAAAGAGTCCACCTGGGTGTAATTTAATCTCAGTATAAATACAGCTGTTCTGTGAAGCCCTCAGGGATTTGTTAGAGAGTGAAAAAACAGCATCACAAAGGCCAAGGAACACACCAGACAGGTCAGGGATAAAGTTGTGGAGAAAAGCAGGGTTAGGTTATAAAAAAATATCCAGAGTTTTGAACATCTCATGGAGCACTGTTCAATACATCATCTGATAAAGGAAAGAGTATTGCACAACTGTTAACCTACCAAGAAATGGCTGTCCACCTAAACTTACAGGCATGGAGAGCATTAATCAGAGAAGCAGCCAAGAGGCCCATGGTAACTCTGGAGGAGCTGCAGAGATCCACAGCTCAGGTGGGAGAATCTGTCCAAAGGACAACTATTAGTCATCCACTTCAAAAATCTGGCCTTTATGAAAGAAGGGAAGGAAGCAAGCCATTGTTGAAAGAAAGCCATAAGAAGTCCTGTTTCCAGTTTGCAAAAAGCCATGTGGGGGACAGAACAAACATGTGGAAGAAGGTGCTCTGGTCAGATGAAACCAAAATTTGACTTTTTGGCCTAAAAGCAAAATGCTATGTGTGGTGGAAAACTAACACTGCACATCACCCTGAACACACCATCCCCGCCGTGAAAAATGGTGGTGGCAGCATCATGTTGTAGGGATGCTTTTCTTCTGCAGGGACAGGGAAGCTGGTCAGAGTTGATGAGAAGATAGATGGAGCCAAATACAGGGCAATCTTAGAAGAAAACCTGTTAGAGTCTGCAAATAACTTGCTACTGGAGCCTTCCAACAGGACAATGACCCTAAACATATAGCCAGAGATACAATGGAATGGTTTAGATCAAACCTTATTCATATGTTAGAATGGCCCAGTCAAAGTCCAGACTTGCAGCTGTAATTGCAGCAAAAGGTGGTTCTACAAATTGTTGACTCAGGGGGGCTGAATACAAATGCATGCCACACTTTTCACTTATTTATTTGTAAAAAAAATTGAAAACCATTTATCATTTTCCTTCCATTTAACAATTATATGCCACTTTGTGTTGGTCTATCACATAAAATCCCAATAAAATACATTTACGTTTTTGGTTGTAACGTAACAAAATGTGGAAAATTTCAAGAGGTATGAATACTTTTTCAAGGCAATGTAACTAATCTAGAGACAAAACAAAAAGAAGGGGACCAATGACACATCCAATTTAGCACAGATCAAAACGGGATAGAAAAATCAGCTTGTATACTGCCCTCCCGATTAAAAGATCTGTTTACACCGTCAACCTTGATTCGATACCACAATAGGCTCAGACATCAAGGGGTGGTAGTCCCCTGAATTAAAGAGTTAGGCATACAAAACAGCAGGAAAAAATCCAACAGCAATTCATCAGAGAGGACAAACCGGTGTAAGCTAAATATCTTTATTGATTATCCAAATAACAAATTAAACAATTTTAGAAACCTACACCCACCTCCAACACATAATTAAAATAAGACAGACGTCTTAATAGGACACAGGTGGCCACCACACCCGATACAGACACCTCATACTCGTCTCACACACAAACAGATAATTATCCTAAAGCTGTACTCTGGAACAATTGCATGAATGATCGATCAATGAATTAAATTATCAGAAAGGATGAAAAAAGTTCCAGGAAATTGAAGTTTGGGGCACTCAAACATGGTTCCAATAAGCTTGTATATGGACAGTGCTTGTGCTTTAGAGGTAGACGAGAGTTCCCTTAGTGTAGAGACTGAAGATACAATATCTCTGATATAGCAAGATACATATAGAAGTGCAAATATCGGTGGGGATCGAATGTTAGAGGTGATTGGATTTAGGGCTGATATTGCACAAGGGAAACAAACGTGATAGGCTATACGAGAAACTCCCCCTCAAATGCTTGGGGTGCAATGCAGTTCACCGTTTGACGTCTTGTGTGTATAATCATAGCCCTTGGAAGTCTATTCCTTGTAACGATAGCCCCACCGAGGTTGAGTCCACTCTGGAGGTCCGGACATTGGTGTCAGTATGGAATCATTCCAACTGGAACAGACGGTAAGAATTAAAGTCCAGGTCATCCAAGTTTGCAGTATCACTGAGCTGTATGAAGAGCCACAGAACAAAGCAGCGTTGTGAATGGTTCACGTCAGTGGATGAATCCGTGTTGCGGCATGGAAGTAAGGGATGATCAGAGGTCGATCATGGTGTATGGTGGGGATCACAGTGTCCTCACCATGAACAGCGTGATGGCTTGATGCTTACGTGTTTCGCTTGAACCCAAGCTTCCTCAGAGCATGCGCAGTGATTCACAGACCATGCTTAAATATTCCAGTTATAAGTCATAAGACATAAGACATAATTGACTACCATTAGGGACATCCCCAGAGCACTGCAGCCTAATCAAAACGTCATTCATATGTTGTGCAATCACACACTAATGCCCAGGAGCGATCCACAATTAATAAAGTAGAATATATAAAAAGTGAGTATAAATCAACAAAAAACAATGAAACACATCTTATCAACCCAACAGGGGGATCACCCATTGGGTTGAGCCAGTCACATTCGCAAAGGCATATAAATACCTGACCAGCACCATTTGGATGTATAGCAGTGAACAGAAACAAAAACGAAAATAAAGATCAAAGTCAAATAGAGGTAGAAATTGGGGTAAATCATCTTCTGAATGGACACCTTAATTATTGCTCTAAGAAGACGGCTAAATTTCCCCCCATTATTCAACCCGAGGGGTTGCATACTGTTTTGTTTTTTTTTACGGCAAAATCTTTTATTGAACAAAAAGAAGGAGATTACATATAATCGGTGGTTTTGACAGTCATCCAAATAAATGAACCAGGTTATCAATTATATATGTACATTTGCTCTCTTTACTTATATGAATATTGGTCTAGTACCCTGTTATTGTTAACATATACATCCATTCAACTCTACATATATTGCAAGGTATGAGAAGAAAACTAGCATTATTAACCCTTATTATAACCTTTGAGTGATCAGATTATAGGAGGTGAGGCTAAGCAATAGAGATTTGGGTTCCATTACATTTAGTTGAGTCAGCAGAAGGGGTTAGTTTAGTCTATCACGTCTGGAGCTTTGATTATACACATGTTTCGGGGGCTTTTAGCCACCTATCCCATATCTTATCATATTTAGATGGACACCCCCTATTGGAGTACATTAATTTCTTGTATGGTAGAGCTTTGTTGATTTCTGTCAGCCATTGCACAAATTCTGGCGGGTTAGGCCTCATCCAGAATCTGGCTATTATTTTACGAGCATAGAAAAGAGTTTCGTGTAAAAATGTTTTAGTGAATTTATCAAGATCTGGATCTGGAAAAATTCCCAGGAGGCATAGTTTTAGCTGTAGTGTGATGGGGGAGCCCATTTTATCATGCAGGAACTGTATCACCTGCATCCAGAAGGCTTGAATCCTTGGGCATTGCCATAATAAGTGAAAATAGGTACCCACTGCCTGACCACACATTAAGCAGTTAGTAGATTGGTTGCTTTTATATTTACAAACTCTAAGAGGTGTGAGGTATGCTCTATGTGTTATAAAAATTTGCGTTAAGCGGTCTGATAATTTAGGTGACACTAGTTTACAAGTGTCAAGTGCATCACTCCACTCAGAATCGTCTATGGGGCCCATCTCTCCCTCCCACCTGGTCTTAAGTGTGTATGCAGATGTAGTTGCCTGTGGAAGTGTCAGCATGCTGTAAAATTGCGAAATCAGCTTCTTTGGGTCCGGGCATTTTACTGCTGCCTGTAGGGGGTTATCGTTCAAGTTTAGATCGTCTAGGGGGAACTGCGCCCGAAATGCATGTCGTAATTGTATATATCGGTAAGACATTTGCTCTGGCAGTGCAAATTCCGTTTTTAGGCTATTAAAAGACTTCAGTTTTCCGTTTTGAGTGATCTGAGCCAGGTAAACTATTCCCCTTGAGCTCCATACCGTGTTGTCATGTAGAAGGTTGAATTCTGGTAGGGACATATTATGCCAAAGGTGAGTGCAACTATGGGGTGACATAATATTCAATTTGTCAGATGCCATCTCCCACACCTTTCTATATTGGTATAAAAGTGATTTGTTATCTCTTTTTTGGCCCTCGTCTCTGCCTTTACCTGTTATTGCTACTAGGGAGTCTAGGGTCTGTCTAGTCCATGTTGGACAGAGAGAGTGTAGAAACCTATTCCTGTCTACTTTATCAATATGGAAAATTTGTGATAGCTGGGCCACTAAATAGTATGCTTTAAAATCAGGTAGCGCCAGTCCGGCAAGATCTGTTGAATGTTTTAATTTGTACCAAGGGAGTTTATGCCTATTGTTGCCCCAGACGAATGGTTTGATGAGAGTCTCAAGTATTTTGAAATGTTTTAGTACCAAATACACGGGTGAGTGCCAGAGCATATACAGTACCTTGGCAAGAGGACCATTTTTATTAAATTTATTCGGTCCATCACTCCGAGAGGGAGAGGGTTGCATACTGTTTAAATAAAAAATCCACATCTTCTCTTTTTGATATAATATCCTGTCAAAATCCCCTCTTCTTGATGGAAGATTGAGTTTATAAATGCCTTTACATTTAAGGCCCTTTGGTTCACCTCCATGCATTTTCAAGAAATGCAGGGAGAGGGGACGGTCATCATCCTTATTGATGATACTCTGAACATGTTCACCAATTCTGATTTTAAGCTGTCTTTTCGTTTTACCCACATAAATTAGTCCACAAGGACAAGTGAGTATATAAATCACACATGTTGTGGCACAGTTTATGAAGCTGTTGATTTTTAATTGTTTGCTACCATCAGAACTGGTGAACATGTCAGTCCTATCCACATATCTGCAGATATGGCACCTACCACATGGGTACATACCTCTGAGAGGTGGGAGGCTGGTAAGCTACACCTGTTTCTTTGGTCTACTATATTCAGAGTGGTCCAAACAATCCTTTAGATTGGTCGCTCTTCTAGCTGTAAGTAGGGGCCTGTTGCCGACAATATTCCCAAGTATGGGGGCCTCTGATAGAATGTGCCAATGGCGGCTCAATACATTTCTAGTTTGTTCCCACTGTGCCCCAAATTTAGTAATAATCCTAATTGGGGCTCGACTGGGGATTTTTTGTTTTTCCCCAGAACTATTAATCAGGAGGGACTGTCTGTCCGTCTGAAGAGCCCTTCTCTTGGCCTTTCTTATGCAAGCATGAGAATAGCCGCAGTCACGAAATCTCCCATAAAGATCATATGCCTCGGTTTGGAAGTCAGTGTCTTCCGAACAGTTCCTCCTAGCACGGAGGAACTGGCCTACCGGGATTCCCTGTATGAGAGATCTGGGATGGTGACTAGAAGCCAATAGCAATGTATTTGCTGCCGTTTCCTTTCTGAATGTTTTGGTATGAAGTTTGCCCTCCTTGATATAAATAGAGAGGTCCAAGAAGGGCAGAACGGCAGGATCAAAGGAATAAGTTAGCCTGATATTCCTATCATTGCTATTCAATTCATCAATGAAGGAAACCAGGTCCACATGTGAGCCATCCCAGAGCATGATCACGTCATCAATGTACCTCAGCCACAGGAGACAGTGGCCGAGGTACATGGACGAAGGGTACACACATTTCAACTCCCATTGACCCAGATTCAAACGTGCATATGAAGGGGCCCAGGGGGCACCCATCGAGGTGCCCCTAATCTGCCTATAGTATGTTCCAAGGAATTGGAAGCAGTTATTTTCAAACATGAACTGTAGGAGATCCACAATGAATTCATTTTGTGTGGCCAGTAAGGGAAATTTATTATCCAGGAAATATTGTGCCGCTTTGAGGCCCCAATTGTGTGGAATTGATGTATAAAGCGATTCAACATCTATTCCCACCAAAAGGACTCCTGGTGGTAGAGAAATCCTATCAAGACTCCTGAGTACATCGCGTGTGTCCTGCACAAAGGAGGGGAGTTCGCATCCACAAATTTACCGACCCTCTCCAGGGGGCCCTTTATGGCCGAGACAATCAGTCTCCACGGCGGGTCAGTGATGGATTTGTGGAGCTTGGGAATCGTATAGAAGATGGGAGTGTTGAATTCTCGAACACTGAGATATTTACATTCCTTACGTGTAATAAGATGTTCTTCTTGGGCCATATTGAGTTTGAAGTTGTGGCTGGACACAATTTTTACGAAGGGATTTGAGGAAAGCTTCTGGTATGTGGTTTCATCTTGGAGGAGACCCTCATACATGGTCTGTGAAAGGAGAACAGTATTGCCACCTTTATCACTACCCTTTATAATGATGTCAGAGGCTTCCTCCAATTCCCTAAGTGCCTTCCTCTCCGCTTTAGTAAGATTATCCTGCCCCTTGCATTTCCAATCTATCTTGGAAATGTCTTTTTTCACCTGTTCCAGGTAAAGATGGAAGTTCCTAGCACTAAGTGGCCCCGAGATACGGGGCCCCAAAATCGGTTCGGAAAATGTCATTCTCTGCTGCAGAAAAGTGCTTGACATTTTCTGAACCGACTTTGGGGCCCCATATCTCAGGGCCATTTGGTGCTAGGAACCCCAACTTTGGTGTGCAAACACAGTGGAACTGGTACCATAACATATCCAAAGCTGGGGTTCCTAGCACCAAGTCGCCCTGAGATATGGGGCCCCAAAACCGGTTCGGAAAATGTCATTCTCTGCTGCAGAAAAGTGCTTGACATTTTCTGAACTGATATTTAGGGCCCTGTATCTAGGGGCAACTTGGTGCTAGAAACCCCAGCTTTGGGAATTTTATGGTGCTAGTTCCACTGGGTTTGCACACCAAATTTGGGGTTCCTAGCACTAAGTGGCCCCGAGATACGGGGCCCCAAATTCGGTCAGCTGTGTCCATCTGCAGCAATGTCATTTCGGGACCCTTTGGGTTCAGAGACCCCAGCTAGGGGGCATCTAGGAACCCTTAACTACCGAGTTTGAAGTTCAGGGGACCTATGGCTGCAAATGGGCACAGTGAGGCATGCAAATGGGCACAGTGATGCTGCAAATGGGCATTGTTGACCCTCTTTTCCACTTACAGTAGCTGTGCATTTCTCACCCTTGTCTTATACTCGGGTCAATAAGTTTTTCCCTTTTTTGTGGTAAATTAGGGCCTCGACTTATACTCGGAACGACTTATACTCGAGTATATACGGTAACTGTTTGTTTGCCCTTTTTGGAGACTCGATCGCCTATGCTGTCCCCCTCCTGTTCTAAAAAAACAACCGCTCTTTCCTAAAAAACCAGATTCACTGTCAGTGGATGAATGCCTGGAACGAGCAGAGTTAGATTTGTTTTTCCTGCTCCTACGTGACCTGTTTCTCCCTCTAGGAATTTTGGGGTCAAACATATCCCCACTTTCCCAGTCTAAGGGATTCTGTTTAAATTTTTCCTGTTTGGTGGATTTTAGGATTTTTTGTGTCTTTTCCACTTCTTTTTTGAGGAGATCATTACTTTTAATAAATTCCGGGTCTGTTTTATATGGCTCCAACAACTGCACACTAATATCTATTTCTTTTTTAATCTCATCAAGTTGTATTTGTTCCCATCAACAATCATATGTAAAATCGCAAGGTCGCGTTCCAAGCAACTCTTTTTCCATAATTCAAGAAATCGTGGTGTGTGTAGGTAACCTGCCGGAGTGACTTTTTCCCTCAGACCCTTGGGTATAATTTTGTGCTTGATGTGTGATTTCAGTGATGAAATATCCCACTTTCTGTTAAGAAATTTGATAGTTAGTTTTTTATGGTTCTTGAGTCATTTTTTCAAGCTATCACTGACGCAATAAGAGGCCGATGAATCGCAAGAAAATGCAGATTGTATCTCAAGGTCGATATCTTCAGCCAAGAGATAAGCCATACTGGGATATAAGAAGTCCATGAAGATATACAATATACAGAACTCTCAGGAAACACTTCCTAGAAAAAGAGGCAAATATATTAAAAAAACAGCCATTGTATCTTCAGTCTCTACACTAAGGGAACTCTCGTCTACCTCTAAAGCACAAGCACTTTCCATATACAAGCTTATTGAACCATGTTTGAGCACCCCAAACTTCAATTTCCTGGAACTTTTTTCATTTCTGATCATTTAATTCATTGATCGATCATTCATGCAATTGTTCCAGAGTCGGCTTTAGGATAATTATTTGTTTGTGTGTGAGACGAGTACGAGGTGTCTGTATCGGGTGTGGTGGCCACCTGTGTCCTATTAAGACATCTGTCTTATTTTAATTATGTGTTGGAGGTGGGTGTAGGTTTCTAAAATTGTTTAATTTGTTATTTGGATAATCAATAAAGATATTTAGCTTACATCGTTTTGTCCTCAGTTAATGTAACTAATCTATCCAAAACAAAACTACCAATGTAAAGCAGCCCTTTCCACTGACCACAAAAGTAAAGGAAGACTAAGAGTTTCACTGTCTGCATTTAATTTCTAGCCATTTGCATTACTATTTTAATGTTATAATAATTACTGTTCAAGAAATATTTCTGCTGCTCCAGCTGTCCAGAGGCACATCTAAGAATTTGCACTCTCCAGCAGCCTACCTGGATCTCTCCATGGACCCCTGAGTCCCCCAAGCTATTGGGGAACCACCTGGGGCCGTTAACGCGGCGCTCCTCTCTGCTCCAGCCATCTGAGGGACAGTCCACAGCTCCAGCCTATCCACGGGGAGCGGCGGCCATCTTGCTCCACCCGGCGGATGTACCATCGCCTCCTCTTGGCGTTCCTGGCTCTCCTGCGCCCGGCTCCCTCCTCACAAGTTTATAGGGGCAGTCCAACTTGAAACCCACAGCCGGAGGCCCCCGCGATACCGCTTTTGTTTCCCATTCAGATAAAGCATCAGGGATCTCTCAGGTGAGACATGGCCATCTTGCTACACCCCGGCTGACGTCTGCAGCCTCCTCATCCCTCCTGTGCCCGATCCACACCCCACCTCACAACCGGAACATCCTGACTGGACAGAGCGAGGTCCTAGTCGGGGACTGCAGTGGTCCCTTCTCCATTTGTGGCATGGGTGGTGGCCGAGGCCATGTCCCCATAGCCACGTGTGGCTTCCATCTTACTCCATCTGGCAGCAGGATTACTAGGGTTTTTCTAACCCCTCTGAGCCTGAATCAACCCCTGCAATATTGTCAGAGCTGCCCAGCCTGTCTGACTGTTACCTGCAGTCCTCATCAAGAGAACTCCTCTGATTCCAAAGACACCTGAAGAGCAGTTCTCAGGAACATTCCTAAAAGTAGTGGCCATCTTCCTACACCCCAACAACTTATTTTTGGCCTCCCTGATTCCTATGTGCCTGATCCTTGCTCCATCAGGGCTCCCCAGCTCCCTCATCGGACAGTTTGTTGCCCCACAATAGAAATGAAGTGCGTAAACACCTCAACCAGGTAAGAAGGAGACAAGATGCGCTAAGGCCACGATCCTAACTAAGAGGGGGCACATGCGCAGTGCAATGCAGATCAGCAACTTTATGTAGGAGCTCCATCAGATCAGTGAGGATATAACGCACACCACAGGGAGAAACCACCACAAATCGTCCCAATTTCCATAACCACCCCTGCAGGCCTCTAGTGCATGCCATCGGGCAAGAAGGTGCACCGCCCCCTCACAACAACACTCTGCACAATAAAGAGCAAAAGAAAATGGCTCAAAATGGCGCCGGTTCTCCACAACCTGTACAGTCTCCTATAACAGCTTGCGACCCTCCGCAGGAGTTTGCTTCCGCACAGAATGACAGTGAGTACTCCTCTCAGCTCACAAAAGCTGATTTAGATGCCAGCTTAACTAAGATTTATGAAAAACTTGCTGATAAAATACAATATGAGCTCCAAAAAACAACAAGCACACTGAAATAACAACCCTGGGAGGACGCAGAGACTTTCTAGAAACCGAGCATGATGACCTATCACTTGCACATTGATCTTGCACATTGATCACTTGCACAATGATCTTAGAAAAGACTTTGAACTTTTAGCTGAAAACTACTCATATTTACAATCACAGGTGGAAGATTTAGATGATTGAAACTGCAGGAAAAACCTAAGGATTCATGGCATCCCAGAATCAATCTCTGACCTGATGCCTGCAGTATCCAAACTGTTCAACAATCTCCTTCCTGAGTCACCTCCATCCTCATTTGCTTGTGACAGAATCCATAGGGCCTTGCGTCCTAAACCACCTCCAGACAGACCTCCACGTGACATCATTCTGTGTATGAAGGATTTCATCACAAAAGAAAGCATATTAAGAGCATCCAAAAAAATGCACAACATAGAATTGGATGGCACAAAAATTCAAATTTTTCCTGATATCTCCCAAGCTACCCTGGAAAGGAGACTAAAATTGAAGGAAATAACTTTTGTATAACAATCTACTCACATTAGATACTGGTGGGGATTTCCATTTAAATTAACAGTACTGCACAATGGCACTATCTACACAGTCTTCAATGTCTCAGAAGGTAAGGATCTCCTGGTGAAGTTGGGACTTTTAGATCCTGTTGCAGATGCAAGACCTCCTACTACCCCTCATACTTTGCCTTTCTGGGCTACCCCAGGCACACGTCAGGATCAAAGAAGATAGTGACAATCCTTCAGAAATATGGATGCCTGAAGAAGAGAATGTCTCATTCCTTCAGCGAACAAGGTTTTCTCTCTTCAAAAATACATCACAGAAAAGCTAGGAATTAAAAGGAAATAATGATCAAAGATTTCCATTTTTTCCATCAAGCTCAAAGAAAAGTTATGAAAGTTTTGAAAGTTTGCAAGTTTAAATGACAGCTTAAAGTAAACAGCTGATCTACTCCTTTAAAATGACACTAGTTGGTATATCATAGTACAGTAAAACCTTGGTTTCAGAGTAACTTGGTTTGAGAGCGTTTTGCAAGACAAGCAAAAATTTTAAATACATTTTGACTTGATATACAATTGATGTCTAGATATACAAGTAGCGTCATGTCACAACAGGGTATAAAGGAGAAGAGAGGAAGCCTCTAAGTGTAGCAATATGGTTACATTTAATGAAGGTACAACATTTAGCAACATATTGCTACACTTAGAGGCGCCTCTCTTCTCTTTTATACGCTGTAGCTTCTGCTGGATTTTGCTTCTAATCCCCCTGTGGAGGCTTTCATTTGTGGATGGACATTTTATGGTTACACAACCTGGTCACATTGCTATAATCTTTTTATATAAACTATAAACTGAAGGACTTATGAATAAATGTGTCAGGGGATGTTATACACAACATCCAATGCAGGTGATCAGATCGCTGGGCTGCACCAAGGAATCAGGGACAAACGAGTAATGAATAAAAAGGTATGTTTATTGTTAATGATAAAGACACACGTGAAATCAAGACAGCAAACCAAAAGCAAGTAAATGGTGAAAACACAGCAAACCCCCAAACCCACCTAACTATCTATCTAACTAATATAATACACGAGCAAGGGAACAAACATGAAATAAAAAATAAGGCATGGGCAAAAGCGACAAGGGAACAGAAAACAAGAATAATGAAGCAGACCAAGGAGCAGGAAACAGGGCTCAAGGACAGGATACACAAACGGGGTCCAGGAACAAACAGGAACAGGCTGGAACAAGAGCAGGTACTGGCAGGGACAAGGGTTTAGCAGAGGAATTCTGAAGCACTGAGGCTTAGTTCAGGGCGGGTTTATATAGTCCGCAGACCCATGACAGGTGTGCTGATGGCAAGTCTGGAGTCCAGGCAGGGAGACACCCGCTGGTGGCCACTGGAATTACACCCTTTTGGTGCTGAATGTAATAGTGCCACCAGCAGGTGAAACCGGAGATGACGCCGTTCCTGACAGTTCCCTCCCCTAAAGGAGTTGCCTCCGGACACTCCATTCAGCCCTGGGTACGACAGTCCGAGTGGGTGCAGAAACACGCTACAATGTTTCCCTACTGAGTCTGCGGACTTCTTCGCACTTCCAAGGCCAGAGTCTTTTAGTTCACTGGAGAACATGCCATCAGAGTCTAAAAATAGGACAAGCACCCCACCACCCAGGTCAGGAAGTTTGGATCCAGAGATGAAAATTAGCAGGGTAACGGGAAAGAAACCATCGGAGGCAGACCACACAGGAGCATTACATTCAGGCCAGGCGACAGACAGGATTGACACAGTGGCAAGATGGCCATCAGTCAGGAACAGTTTTAGCAGGCACCATGTCATCAGGCTGAGCAGAAAGAAGAGGTACATCACGCTGGGCAGTGGCACATCCGCATCGAGCTGGGCAGCAGCCAAAGGCACATCGAGCTGGGCAGCAGGCATGGGCACATCAAGCTGGGCAGCAGGCATGGGCACATCAAGCTGGGCAGCAGGCATGGGCACTTCAAGCTGGGCAGCAGGCATGGGCACTTCAAGCTGGGCAGCAGGCATGGGCACTTCAAGCTGGGCAGCAAGCATGGACACTTCAAGCTGGGCAGCAGGCATGGGCACTTCAAGCTGGGCAGCGGGCTCATCAAGCTGGAGAGCAGGCACTGGTACTTCCGGCTGGAGGGCTGGCACCGAGACATCAGGCTGGAGGGCTGGCACCGAGACATCAGGCTGGAGGGCTGGCACCGAGACATCAGGCTGGAGGGCAGGCACCGAGACATCAGGCTGGAGGGCAGGCACCGAGACATCAGGCTGGAGGGCAGGCACCGAGACATCAGGCTGGAGGGCAGGCACCGAGACATCAGACCAGGCAGCAGGTACTGGAACTTCAGACTGGGCAGTAGGCACATCAGGCAGAACAACAGGTACTGGCACAACAGGCAGAACAGCAGGTGCATCGGACTGGATAGCAGGTACTGGAACTTCAAACCGGTCAGCCGGTACTGGAACTTCAGATTGGACAGTGGGCACAGGTGCTGGCACATCAGGCAGAACAGCAGGTACTGGCACAACAGGCTGAACAGCAGGTGCATCGGACTGGATAGCAGGTACTGGAACTTCAAACCGGGCAGCTGGTACTGGAACTTCAGACTGGACAGTGGGCACAGGTGCTGGCACATCAGGCAGAACAGCAGGTACTGATACAATAGGCTGAACAGTAGGTACATCGGACTGGATAGCAGGTACTGGAACTTCAAACCAGGCAGCTGGTACTGGAACTTCAGACTGGACAGTGGGCACAGGTGCTGGCACATCAGACTGGAAGGCAGAGACATCAAGCTGGAAGGCAGAGACATCAAGCTGGGAGGCAGAGACATCAAGTTGGGAGGCAGAGACATCCGGCTGGAAGGCAGGCACCGAGACATCTGGCTGGAAGGCAGGCACCGAGACATCCGGCTGGAAGGCAGGCATCGAGACATCCGGCTGGAAGGCAGGCATCGAGACATCTAGCTGGAAGGCAGGCATCGAGACATCTAGCTGGAAGGCAGGCACCGAGACATCAGGCTGGAAGGTAGGCATCGGGACATCAGGCTGGGAGGCAGGCACATTGGACTGGAAAGTGGGAGCAGGTTGGGTTACTGGCAAGATGGTGTGGGTCGGGAAGAATTTTTGTTACTTTTTTGATTTAGCCCATGCAGTTTTGTAAGTAGGTGCAGGGCTGTAAGAAAAGAAAGTAGCTGGACAAAAGAAAGACCAGGGAACTGTAGCTGGAGGAGGGTTTTGTGGGACTGTTACAGGTGGAGGAGAAGAGACAGGTGGATTGAAGGCAGGATAGGTGCGACACTTGGAGACTGGGTAGTAGTATTTGGTAGGGGGCTGATTAAACTGGGCTGTAGTTGAGGTTGCCATAGGGAGATAGATTTTTGGGAAGGCAGATGATTAATGGCAGGGGAGTTAAAGGCAGGGTAGGTGCAACAGGAGGAAACAGGGTACTGGTATTTCATTGGTAGAAAATTATATTCGGAGCTAACAGAAGCTGAATGCAACAGACTTGACCAGGCCTGTATTAATGATTGCACTGAATCAGGTTTGCACTTAGCTTGTCTGACCAGAGACTGCACTGATTCAATGCATTTTGCAAGCACCTGCTGAGGACAAGCTGAATATTGTTAAAAAAAAATGCTGAGTCATCCTCCAACAGCCAAACTAAAGATTCTACCTGAGCTGCACTAATAGGGGGTGTATAGTCATCACCTCCCTCAGCGACATCAGACAGGGCCAACTCCATACAGATCTTAATTAATGGTTGCACATCTTCAAACAAAAAACCGCCTTGCTCAATAAAAACATGAGCTAGGCGGATGCCTTCTAACAATTGTTCCCTAGTGCAGTGTTTCTCAACTCCAGTCCTCAAGGCGCCCCAACAGGTCATGTTTTTTTACCATTATTTTGCACAGGTGATTTAATCAGTATCACTGCCTTAGTAATTACCACAGCCATTTCATCTGAGGGAAATCCTGAAAACAAGACCTGTTGGTGCGCCTTGAGGACTGGAGTTGAGAAACACTGCCCTAGTGTACTTAGCCAATGTCTGATAACAAAAGTCTCTGTCATCAGTTGCCAGGAGCGATAAATACAAAATACTTTCAACATGCATCTTTCAACAATAGCTGGGACTCAGGCCCCAATTCCCAGGTGCAACCGATTTGATTGTATGGCTTCAGAATTCTGTCAGGGGATGTTATACACAACATCCAATGCAGGTGATCAGATCGCTGGGCTGCACCAAGGAATCAGGGACAAACGAGTAATGAATAAAAAGGTATGTTTATTGTTAATGATAAAGACACATGTAAAATCAAGACAGCAAACCAAAAGTAAATGGTGAAAAAATGGTGAAAACACAGCAAACCCCCAAACCCACCTAACTATCTATCTAACTAATATAATACACGAGCAAGGGAACAAACATGAAATAAAGAATAAGGCATGGGCAAAAGCGACAAGGGAACAGAAAACAAGAATAATGAAGCAGACCAAGGAGCAGGAAACAGGACTCAAGGACAGGATACACAAGTGGGGTCCAGGAACAAACAAGAACAGGCTGGAACAAGAGCAGGTACTGGCAGGGACAAGGGTTTAGCAGAGGAATTCTGAAGCACTGAGGCTTAGTTCAGGGCGGGTTTATATAGTCCAGCAGACCCATGACAGGTGTGCTGATGGCAAGTCTGACGTCCAGGCAGGGAGACACCCGCTGGTGGCCACTGGAATTACACCCTTTTGGTGCTGAATGTAATAGTGCCACCAGCAGGTGAAACCGGAGATGACACCGTTCCTGACAAAATGATTGTGGAATGAATCATCTGAGTTTCCATTATTTCTTATGGGGAAATGTGCTTTGATATAAAAGTGTTTTGGATTACAAGCATGTTTCTGGAACAAATTATGCTCCCAATCCAAGGTTTTACTGTACCTTTTATACGAACTTATGTATTTTTATCTTAACCTTTTTCAATATAACATATACAACATGCACATACTTTTTTGTTTTATAAAATCCTCACTGAGGCTGTTCTGCTCTGCCTCCATTAGTTTGTCCCCCTAATCACAAAGGGATCCTAAAACATGGTTCAGTTTGTGGCGATTCTTATGCGACTGAGCACATTATCTATTGTTTTAATGGATAGGGCTCCTCATGTGAGTATTGGACATTATTGTCCACAACAAAATTGTTTTTGGTCAGACGGTGTTCTACACCCTGACCCCCAGGTTATATATATTATTTCTAATAGTTTTACTAAGTTAGTCTATTTTTACAAATTTTTTTAAAAGGTCTAACAAAAAATCTTTTTTTTCCTTAAGGTGTTATATATGCTTAACCTTATGCAATGCAACATTGATATTTTCTCTAAGGTTATCATTTATATTGTTCTACTTGACAGATACTCTATTCTCCATTTTTAGCGGGTTTAGGAACAATATAAGTAATTACTCTGGTTATATAATTCTAGTTTTTGTAGTCCTTACTATAGTAAATATTGCATACTATTATATCAAACCAATCTCTATCTAAGATTACTACAATTGGACTTAAAGTATTATCGCATAATGTTCAAGGTTTTAATTCACCCAGTAAATGTAAAAAAGCATTCTGTAATTATAAAAGATTAGGAGCGGATATTATTTTACTACAGGAAACCCACTTCACTACCAATAATCACCCGCAATATTTTGACAGGTCTTATAGTCAGCATTATCGTACAGACTATATTTCCAAGACTCATGGTACTGCCATCTTCATAAGGAGATCACTAGTCATGGAGATACTCAACTTATACAAGGACCCAGAGAGAAGATTTCTGATCCTGAAATGCATCCTTAAAGGTCGCCAAATCACCATTGCCTCAATTTATGCCCTAAATAAGGCACAATCTACATTTTTTTTTATATTCTTGACAGATATCATCCCCCACCTAATAGTAGGGGGAGACTTTAATTTGGCAGAAAATTCCGTACTTGATAGAAGTAGAGCTGTCCCTTTATCAAAGGCATTCCCTAAATGTCTTTCCTGCTCTCTACACAACCTTCATTTAATAGATATCTGGAGAGCTCATAATGTTGGTATAAGGGCTTATACTTTTTATTCTCATCCACATGAAAGCTATGCAAGATTAGACTATATTTTTGGAACCCCAATCCTTTTAGCTGACTCTAATGTGGATGCATGCCCTTGGTCTGACCATCACATTGTTTCTATCACTACCTCTCACATAGGCATGGCCCCTACTCCATATAAATGGCGTATTAATGACTCTCTATTAACAGACCCCACTATTATCCAACAACTTTCAACACATTTAGCAGATTACTTTACTCATAATATAACTCCAGACATACCTTCTACCGCTTTATGGAAGGTATGAGAGTTATGTTATGAGAGGTCACCTAATTAATAACACCTCAGCCAAAAATAAATCAAAATTAATTGATATTAATACCCTAACTAAAGAATTAGACAAATTATATTACAAACATCTCAAATCCCCATCTCTAGATTTATATAATCAAATCCAATATAAAAGAAGAGCCCTTGACACTTTGCTGTCTGCTGACACAGAAAAGGCCTTGAGATGGTCCAAAGCAAAATTCCTATTATATAGCAACTCTGCTTCTACCATGTTTGCTAGAAAGCTAAAACAATCTAAAAACCCCCCACATGTCTACAAATTATGCAATTCCAATGGAAATTTAGTCTCTCACCCTAAAGGATTTATGGAGACTTTCTCTGATTTCTACAAGAATTTACTATCTGCTCCTCATTCTTCACCAAAGCATTCTTCTTTGGATTGGCTTGGAGACGTTTTGCCTCCCACTCTGTCTGCCTAGCAAATTGAAAAACTGAAAGCACCATGTACCGCTATTGAAAAAACTGAGATTATTAAGTTCCAAAAAACTTCCACAGCACCTGGTCCAGATGGGTATGCTACCCTTTATTATAAAAAATCTTCCCATATTCTGGCCCCTCATTTACCCAAATGATACAATTATATTTTACAAGGCAATAAATTCTCAGAGGAAATGCTTCTAGCCAATATGTTTCTATTACCTAAGCCCCATAAAGATCACACCTCTCCACAGAACTACCGTCCAATATCAGTTATAAATAATGACCTCAAAATTTTTGGCCGTTTGCTGGAGGACAGAATGGCTGCGGTCATCGCCTCATTAATCCACCCAGACCAAACGAGTTTTATTCCAGGCAGACAGATAACTGACAACTTAAGGCTTGTCAAAAATATAATACAGGACGCTAACCTGCATGCAAAGCCAGTAGTTATTCTTAGCCTTAATCTCCACAAGACCTTTGATAGTGTCAGTTGGTCATAAATTGAACTACTGCTTCCCAAATACAGTCTTTGCAATTTATTCATGCATGGCTTTAGAGCTTTATATCAAAATCCTCAAACTAGAATGAGACTTCCAGGTGAAAACTCAGAATTCTTTGCAATGGGTGGAGGAACTAGACAGTGGTGCCCCCTTTCCCCTCTCCTTTTTGCCCTGGCCATTGAAGCCCTCGCATGTGCCATTCATAATAATGTTAATATTAAAGGCTATTCCAAAGGCCTAAAAGACTTCAAATTGAGCCTATACGCCAATGATGTTTTGCTGTACCTTTCAGGCCCCTTAATTTCCCTTCCAAACCTTATCAAAGAACTATAAACATTCCAAGAACTCACCAGCCTAGGGGTTAATTTATCCAAATGCACTGCAATGCCTATACATATTCCACCTTGTTAACAGCTTCTTTGGAGGAGAGATTTTCTTTCACCTGGATTTCACACTCTTTTAAATATTTGGGCATCCTCTTTACCCCATCTTATAAAACTCTTTTTCAAACCAATTATCCACCACTATTCACAAAAACACTACTAAAATTATGGTCTATTATAACATCTCCTTTTTGGGGAGAATAACAGCTACCAAAATGGTGATTTTACCTAAACTACTATTTTATTTTAGAGCTTTACCCATACTGATCCCTAAAAGCACTCTAGACTTCCTTCAGAGTCCCTTCAGAGAAATTAACAAATTTATATGGCTCAACAAAAAAACTAGGTTTAGTTACTCTCTCATGCACAGATCTCAATCAAATGGTGGTTTGAGCCTTCCTAGCTTATGGTGTTATTATCTAGCAGCAAGATTTACACAGTTAGCTCAATAGTTTGCTCCTCCGAATCAAGTTTCTTGGTTACATTTTGAAGAACAATCAATCATAATATTCCATCTTGAAGGTTTTTTATGGTCCAAGTCAATTCAACCCAGAGAGATCTTTCCCTTAAATAAGGTCACTCACTCATATCAATTGGGGCACCGATATAAAGATAAATTTGACTTGATTTCTACCCCCCACCCCCACCCCCAGCATCCTTTATAGGAGACCCCCTCTTCCTCCCGGCCTTTAGAAATAGCAGCACTTTCTGTATATGAAAACTATGTAACCCACTACTTTGAAATCAATATCCCTAAATAACAAATTTTGCCCTTTTTCAGATTTATGTGGACTATATAATCTCCCAATTAAAGAATTACCCCATTACACTTAAATTTAAAAATTCTACCAAAAATGCTTCTCTCTAACATTACAACCCCCTTATTCCCAATTTGAACAAATCTGCATCTCCTCACCAAGAGATAGGGGATTGATCTTTCGTATTTACCGCTGCTTAAATGGATTTTCTCTCTCTGAAAAGTCAAAACCAATGCTTCAATGGGAAATCGACTTGGACCAATTATTTACACTACCAGAATATACCACTATGTTCCAAAATCTACTGAAATGTACTTGCCCAATTTCCGCTAGAGAATCATCCACTGGATGATAGCTTTTAATTGGCATCCATGAACAGTCCCTTGGTCCCAGGTATTGAGTAGAATGTAACAAATAAAACTCTCAGAGCGTATCCACCATACACTCTTTGACACCATGCACATTTAAAAAAAAAATGGTCCCCTTGGGACATACTACTTCCTTATATATCACCTAATATAGCCTAAAAAAAATATCAATATAGAACAAAGCTGTGATGTCAATTATATAACCTGATAGGAAAAATTCATATTTAGATCTCACCATTATTGCTCTTATGTTGTATTGCTATGTTCTTTTTATATATGCCATACACCTCATATTGAGTACATACAGTACTTGATATATTGGATGCAACTATGTTTCTGTTATAAATTTGTACTAAACTATGACCTTCTACAATAATAAAAATCATTTGTAAACAAAAAAAAAAATTACTGATCAGTTACGGGCGTCAAGCATTCTAGGTACAACTGTATATAAGCAGACTACATCTGATCTGTCCACATTATGCTTTCATTGTACTAGAACTAACTGGTCTAATTTTAAAATGTCAGTGCTGTTGTCTTAGAATGGCTTTTCTATGTACAGTATGTTATCTATATTTTAAGAAAGATATCATATACAGCATGCACAATTGTTATTTCTTGTTCAATTCGCTCCACTGTAAACATACTGTGTTAAAAGATACCACCAATTCAGAGCTTCTCATACTTTCTAGATGAAGGAAAAAAATGTAAAATCTATCTACCTTACACAATAAAGATAGTTTCAAAGAATGTTAGAATTACGCTTAATATTGATTTAAGTGGTTCTAAAGGCAGAAGGTTTTATATCTTAATGTAGTATGCCCTTTCAACATCCATCACACTTTCCTGAGCCCCAGCTTGATCCAGCAATGTTGCACGAGAGCCTCGGCTGTCCGGGACTCTCCCTCCTTATTGGCTGAGACACAGCAGTGGGCACCATTGGCTCCCGTTGCTGTAAAAGTCAGTGAACCAATACGGAGAGAGAGGGGGCTGATCCGCGGCTCCATATCTGAATGGACACACAGAGCAGCGGCTCAGCTTGGGTACACCCATAACATTGTTTTGCATGCTTTGCCCTTCCATGCTCTCCTTGCTGCACAGAGCAGTTATAGGTTAGGGCAGTGGCCATTTGTTTGAACTGTAGAAATATAGGTGAGAGGACACACTGGACACTTTTGCTGCCATAGAGCTATGTGCTGGATGTCAAGTGTGCCCCTGTGCCTTAAGGCTGGGTTCACACTGGTAAGACAAACACTCCAACATTGGGAGCACATGATGCATGACGTGTATAAATCAATGGTTCCCTATGAGAGCCGTCTTAACTGGTCCGTCACGAGTCGCTCCGACTTTAAAAAAGGTTCCTGCACTACTTTGGCCCTACCCCAGCCTGTTCAATATCATTGAAGTCAGATCAAATAGGATCCTTGTCCTAACAATCTGACTTGTGACATCTGACATGGTGATTACAGCAGCAGGGAAAGGAATTTATGTCACACTGGGATTGTTATGATTGGACAAGTCAGACTGTCTCAAAGTCAGAGCAAAATCTTATCTTGTTCATTCAAGTCAGATGGAAGTAGGACCAAAGTAGGACTGATGTTGCAGGGCAAATTAGGATGATAGTTGTACAATGGTTGCCCCCTCCAGGCTCACTTGCCCTCTGCCTATCCAATATAATGCACATGCTTCCACCGTGGAGGCTCTCAAAATTTAGAGTTAGGACTACAGGAAATACCAGGGTGCCTTGATATGGCTCTGTGGCTTACGCATGTATTTGCAAATGTGTGCAGACTAAACCCCTGTTTTTAACGCAGACTGTTAGACAGGAAAATCCAGATTGCAGGCTGGTCGGTAAGTTGAGTTTGGAATTTCTTTGGTTTTGTTTTGCATGCTTCACCCTTCCATGTGCTCCTTGCTTCAAAGGCTAGTGATAGGTGAGGGCAGTGGCCATTTGTTTGTACTGCCTCCATAACAAGCTACTTGGTGTGGGGGCACTTGGCAGGAGGGAGGGGCCAGGAGTGCCAGCGAGGGACCCAAGAAGAGTAGGATCTTGGCTGCTCTGTGCAAATCCATTGCACCGAGCAGGAAAGTATAACATGTTTGTTATTTTTAAACAAAAAAAAAACAAGACTTTAATATCACTTTAAGGAAAAAGACAAATCTTGCTGTTATAAATATATGATTGTAAGTAGGCACATGGGTGCACAGGCAGATACCTTAAAGATATGTCTTTAAAAGCAAATTCCTAAAAGTGACAATAGAAAAATGCCATTCTATTAGCTATCTGAAATGACAAATATATTCTGAAGTTACTTGAAAAGACAAAAATACGTAGAAGTGAACATACAATGACTGCAGCACTCACTTTCTTTTGCATTTAAGCCTAAATGTTTTTCCTATTTTGCCTCTGATAGCTTTTCAGATTTTATACAGGCCCCCTTACTAAAACTCCATTCCTCCCATAAAAATAAATGTTGGGAAAAATACATTATCCACAGAGATATCCCTTTTAGCTCTTCTGAAGCATTCAAGAGCAGGTGAAACAGAAATGGATTGTAAAAATTGAATTCTTTGAGTGTGTCATTTTGGGACCGATATAGAAAAAGTACTTTCAGAAATATCCATTTGCCCATAGCAATCAACAAGCATTCTTACTTGATGTTTAAAGTGGAACTCCAGGTAAACACCTAAATTCTCAGTTAAAGTATAAATCTGGGTATTAGCCAGATGTCCCCCAAACGCCCATCTAGATCATATACCTGCATTATTTTCTGTCACTTTGTACCTAAAGAAAGAAACAGCCTATATTAATCGATGTGATATCATCACCAGCGTTGTACACAAAAAGCCTTTTCCTACAAACAGTGTGCAGGCAGACTTTTGGGAGTCAGGGCAGCATTATTATTTTTTGGAGAAATCATTCAATGTATGCATGTGAAGTTCTTTGGTCCAGCAGACAGGGTTTGGAATGCTGGTTGGGATTTTAGTGTAGCAGAGGCCCTACTGAAAACTATGGTGGACTGACAGGAAGTCAGGTGAAGTATCACCAACGAACATGCGGAAAGAAAGAAATAACCTTGCAGAGGTTCTAATACTAGCCATAAACTTATTGACCACCACAATACTAGATACTTTTACCCCCTTCCTGCCCAGGCCAAATTTCAGCTTTCAGCGCTGTCACACTTTACATGCCAATTACTCAGTCATGCAAGACTTTATCATTTTTGTCAGACAGATAAAGCTTTTTTTGGTGGTCTTTAATCACCACTGTTTTTTTGTTGTATATAAATAAAAAAATACCCAATGTGTATTTTTTTATTTTACATTTTTCTTCAGAAGATGAGGCCAAAATGTATTCTGCTACATTGCTTTAGTAAAAATAACCCAAATCCATGTATATTATTTAGTCTGTGTGAAAGTTATAGAGTCTACAAGTTATGGTATACAATATATATTTGAAAATTACCGTAATCAGTCCTGATGTACTGACTGCCTATCTCATTTCTTGAGGCCTTAAAATGTCAGGACAGTACAAATATCCCCTAAATTACCCTTTTTTGGAAAGAAGACAGTTCAAGTTATTTAGGAAGAGGCAAGGTGAGTTTTTGAAGCTGTAATTTTTTTTGTCACAAATTTTTGGAAAATTAAGAAATGAAATAAAATTTATTTTTTCACATTTTTTTTTACATACTGTCATCAGTCAGAGTCCCTGGTAACCACCACAATAGTCATATAATAGTGTTGTACTGCTCTGGTTACAGTATGTAAAAAAATATGTATTTTTTCAATTTTTTTTTCTTACAATTTATTTTACATACTGTCCCCAGTCAGAGTCCCTGGTCACCACCACACTAGTCATATGATGGCGCTGTACTGTTTTGGTTACAGTATGTAAAAAAAAATTTTTTTTTCAATTTTTTTTCCTACAATTTTTTTTACATATTGTAAACAGAGGAGTACAGTGCCCCACAGTGATAGTGTTCTGGAAAGGTGATCAGGAATTTGTTTTATTTTTTACTATGATTGTTTATTACAGCAAAAGTGTCCCTTTCACTCATAAGGGACTTTCCCTAGGGCCTCTTGTCTCTCCGAAGCTATTGAGATTCAGCAGAAGTTTTTGATTTGGAGTGCCCTGGCTTTCAAATCTCCAGAAAAACCTTCTTCAGTATGAAGGTCTACTGCCACCAGAAAACAGGGTGATGTGGTAGAGATGTCAGAATTTCTTATAGTATACATGGAAAAGGGTAATTCTGAACTTCATTTTACACTTAAAAATGTAAACGCCTGCTAGACATCCCATAATGCCTGCTATAATCTACTCAGAAAAGCTACTACTACTACCCCTTACGTTAATTTAATTTATTTTTGATACTGGGGCCTGCCTTTGCTTGACATCTTGGCTAAGCCCTGCCAAATACTATTCCAATGTCAAATGAAACTGCCTTGAATGCCAGTGAGGGTGCTTTCAATAGACACAAAGGTGGAAGTTGGTGGATCTTAGCCATGAATTCAGGGAAAGTGGAGTCAATAATAATGTTTTTGCCATAAATTGAAAGTTGAAGCAGACCTACCTCTGTTTCTGCATTGTGGTGTGCTCATTGACAGGGAGCCAGACCAAGAAGCACCAGCAGTATGAAGGTTTCTTTTTAATTGGATGTTTATGAAAACAATAAATAACGCATTTCATGATGACTGGTCACTTCTTTGGATTGGTGCAACACAGACTTATGCCCCGTACACACGGTCGGACTTTGTTCGAACATTCCGACAACAAAATCCTAGGATTTTTTCCGACAGACGTTGGCTCAAACTTGTCTTGCATACACATGGTCACACAAAGTTGTCGGAAAATCCGATCATTCTGAACGCGGTGACGTAAAACACGTACGTCGGGACTATAAACGGGGCAGTGGCCAATAGCTTTCATCTCTTTATTTATTCTGAGCATGCGTGGCACTTTGTCCGTCGGATTTGTGTACACACGATCGGAATTTCCGACAACGGATTTTGTTGTCGGAAAATTTTATATTCTGCTCTCAAACTTTGTGTGTCGGAAAATCCGATGGAAAATGTCCGTTGGAGCCCACACACGGTCGGAATTTCCGACAACACGCTCCGATCGGACATTTTCCATCGGAAAATGCGACCGTGTGTACGGGGCATTACTGTGCTGCTGGAAAGGTAGGCTCTCAGCAGCAAATAGCTTTTGCTTACCGGATCTTTAATACCACTATGAATGGACACTTTTTGAGACCATTCATAGCTTATGGGCACCTCTGCTACCATAGGAACATTTTTCATACACACGTAGCAGAAGGAGGAAATACGCATGTAACTTTGAGCAGCGGCGGCCTGTCCATAGGGGGTGCATGCCCCCACAAAAAAAAAAAGGCCCTTTAAGAGTGTCCAAGTGCCAGACACACGGCAGTCTATGGGAAGCTTCCCAGCTTGCAATCAGCTGATTTGCCCGTGTTAAGGAAGGGTTCAGGGTGCAAGCGGTGCGCCCGCAAACACTCCCACTCTTCACGTGGCCTCCTTTCTGATTTTTTAATTGGTGGGGACAGAGGAAGACTGGGTGGTGTGGAGAGCAGTGGCGTCACTCGCTATGGCGGTACGGATCCTCCTCCTAGCCTACCTCCTCCCTGTCCTCCAGCTCCTACACATAGGCATGCTCCAGGTGGACGTCTCTCATGCTGTGACTGCCCCAGGTTAGCATCAGACCTCTCTCTGGGAAGTCTGCAATCAGCACATAGTACTCTGGCTTCAGTGACTTGTTATGGGACCTTTCTCAGCTCTGCCGTCCTTGCTGTGTACTCCGAGGAACTGACAGGTCGGCAGATTAGCGATCTCAAGAATGTGAGGAGAGAATGTGAGTCAGCGACAGCATCAGCTTTAACCCCTGCCAGGCTGAGCAGTAATTACTGCAACATCTCAGCCATATTTTTGGAGACAGTGGACAAGTGCAAGACGGCAATATGCATACTCTATCCTGTGATGCTGGGGCTGTATACTCTGTCCTGTGATGCTGGGGCTGTATACTCTGTCCTGTGATGCTGGGGCTGTATACTCTGTCCTGTGATGCTGGGGCTGGATACTCTGTGCTGTAATGCTGGGGCTGTATACTCTGTGCTGTGATGCTGGGGCTGTATACTCTGTGCTGTGATGCTGGGGCTGTATACTCTGTGCTCTGATGCTGGGGCTGTATACTCTGTGCTGTGATACTGAGCTCTATACTCCTGACACTATGGGTGAAAGCAAGTGGAATACAGGGGACGGAGTGAGTAGATTCCATAAGGGATGTGGCTTTATGAGAAGTGGGAGGGGTCAAAAAGGAAGGGCTGGATTTGGCGCCCACCATCCTAAAACCTAACCAGCCGCCACTGACTGACCTTAATAATGTGCATGCTTGTTTAAGGTCAACAGCTCCGAAGTACTGAAGTACTGAATCCAAATACATCCAAATAACTAGCTCCAAATAAAATAAGAGTAATTTAAAGCATAAGTGCAACCAAAGATTTTTTGCACATACTTCTCTTGTTGGTCACAGGAGTGCAATTAGTTTTGCAGTCTTGTGACCCAGAGCAGGTTATAGCTGACATCACAGAGCCACTCCAGACTCTGGAAGGATCCCAATCATATTGTCGGGATCCATCTAGCTGTCTGATTGACAGCTGGCTCCACTTCTCAGTACATGGCTGAGCGCTGAAACCAATTGCGCCCACCCCTCTCCAGCCTGGGGCTCCAGTGAGCACTCGAGAAGAAGAACAGAGAGTGGTCACTGACAGTCACCACTCTCTGCTCCAAGAAGGCAGAGTGATCAGCGGTCATATAGTTACTCAGTTCTTGGTCTTAGAGCTGACATAGGACAGCTGCAGCATCACACCAATGCTGCAGCATAGAAGTGAATATGAATGTTTTTTTCTAAAGCCTAAACATCTCCATTAACAGCACAGTGCTATTTATTTACCATTACTTATAGGGGTAGGTAGTATGATCCTTAAAGGTTAAGTGCCCTTGCTCAGCAAAATGCTCCCTAAGCCACCATAAGCTCAAGTTGTATGCCTCTTTCTTTCCAGACTCTAAATAGACTATACAGGACGTACACTGACTATAGCAATAGCAGAGGCCAAGAAGCAGACGGGGCTAGGTACTGGATACATATTGATGTATTCAGGTAGCAGTAACATACAACTGGATAAAATAAATGTATATAAATGTATGTACAAAATTTGCATTAGAGAGAGATTAGAGAGACAAAGAGCCCTTTACTGATTTTGCAATGTGATTTAATCACACATATTTACAGCTCTGCTACAGTACATAGATAGTTTTCACACAATCCAGACTTTGTAACAGTATATTCTAACTTTAATTATGGTAAAAATAATGATGTCATAACATTAATGACAAACTTGTAAAAGCCATAATTAACCATATTTATCATGTGTGCTGTTGATGGAGCAATGGGCTGGGTTTTTATGTTTACTCATATTTAGTTTCTAAATGGTATAGAGGTCCCCACGTCTATACAGTACAATAAAAAAATACAGTACATATCGTATTTGCTTTCATAAATCCCCAGCTCACTCTTCCATCTTACTAATAATTAGAATTGAAAATTTAAACATATTCAAGATAAAGAGTTTTTTTCCTCTACCTGCTTGCCTAATTTCCACCCTCTGTTCACATCAGTTAGCAACATCGTTTTTACATTTAACTCAGTGGTCCCCAAACTGCAGCCTTTTGTTTGCATTTAACTGGCTTTTCAGGCATATTCCTTTTCTGGCACCAATGATGAAGCAACAATTTCTTGGACAGCAATGGTGAGGCATGGTTCCTCCCACTGACTCCATTGGATGGATTGATAGATTCCTTCTATTGACATCAGCGATGGGGCAACATCTTTTCCACTGACACCAACCATGAGGCACTAGTCTTTCCACTGACACCAATTATGGAACATTGTTTCTCTCATTGACACCAATGATGTGGCAATATTTTTCCCACTAACACAAACAGAAGGACACTGTTCTTCCTAATGATAGCATTTATGGTACACTATTCTTTCCTTTGATAGGGCACTATTTCAAACATTGACACCAAGAATACTATATTATCCCTCCCACTGACACCAACAATGAGACACTATTCCCTATACTGACACCAACCACGGGGCACTAGTCTTTCCACTGACACCAATTATGGAACATTGTTTCTCTCATTGACACCAATGATGTGGCAATATTTTTCCCACTAACACAAACATAAGGACACTGTTCTTCCTAATGTTAGCATTTATGGGACACTATTCTTTCCATTGATACCATTGATGGGGCACTTTTTAAACATTATATAGGAAAAATTGCGTTGCGCTAGGTTAGTATCCTAAGTGAAATATACAAATTATGTCATCATTTACCTCAATTATGCATAACTATGCTGAAAAAAATTAGATATAATATAAATAAATATTCCTGTGAAAAAATATATTAACACTCCTGTGCAATGTGCATAAATATATGAATAATCAATAAAGTGCCAAACAATATATGTACACAATTGTGCATAAATAATTCTTTTAAAAGTGACTACAAACATGCAATACTTCATATAACATGCATCATGCGATACAACAGAAGACGCAAAAAAAAAAAAAAAAAAAAAAAAAACTATGATGTAAAGTTCTTATGTGAATGTCCCAAATGGCAACTAAAAAGTGTTTCCGTGTCCATAAATCTCCATTAAATATCCAGGTGATCCAATGTGCCGAATTCCAGTGCTACAAATAATGGTATTGTGCCACAGTGCCCCCCCACAGTGGTTGCGCTCACCTCAGAGCGTGTGACACAGCTTTTACCTTGTGTCAAATCACGCTATGTAGCCACCCCTTGGGCTATATGCGAACGCTAGATCGATCTCCACTTTGGGTCAAATAGGCTCCATGGGTGTTAATCATAGAAATAAAAGAGACTATATAGTGTAATTCCGCTTTTTAAATTTATTCCAACAAGACAAACTTCCCACAAAGGGGTACTCACATTTCATGGGTGCTGCTGTGCACCAAACAATAAAAAGCTCCAAAGGGATATGCTGTGTGGTCTGCCGCGGGGTATGTGCTTCTCCCGACCCAGCTATTCACTTTTCGCTGTACGCTGCTCGCTCCGTCCTGGCCCCTCCCCTACGCGTGTTCGACACAGGGGGTCACGTGTCTTCATCAGGGGGATATGATTGGACGGGCGCTCTATCTCTTAAATACTCTCCCGGCGGCCATTTTCCCTAAGATCTCAGACTAACATTAGCGGGCTCCTTTCCTCTATCCAATGTATAACGTAAATATAACTTAAACGAAGGGCATGGTGTCTAATAGAACAACCACCGCACATACGGTTTTTACTTCTAATGTGTAACGTAAATATAACTCAAACGAAGGACATGGTGTCTAATAGAACAACCACCACACATACGGTTTTTACTTAACTCAATCCAGGACGGAGCTAGGGCAAGCAACATACCGCACAGCAGCCCAATATAACAAAATACACAAATACATAAATAATAAGTAGTGGTTTCGGAATATCATATTATGAACCCATTAAAATCGTATATTTATTAAATGTTATTAAAAATATGTATATATAAAAAATATTTTAAAAAATGTTTAAATCTTAAACCATCCATCAGGGAGCGTTTTATTATCTGATTAAATATAGCTATATATCTACACAGGGGAAACTCTCAGAGATACCGATTAATTAAATCAAAAATAAATCTATAAAGATAATATATATATATAAATAAGAATAAGAATAAATGTATATATGACTATAAATGGACAATAAAAATAGAAAAATATATATATAAAAAAATGAAATATATATAAAAATAAAGAAATATAAAATGTAAAAAATATATAAAAATATATATAAATATATAAACATTCCTTTAAATTAAGTTGAAAAATACTAAAAAACTGAAAATGTAATAGGTATAATATACCCAGATATGTAGTGACTCGACAAATATAAGCAAAGCGAGTGAGAACCCTTAATGGCATTATGGATGATTTGGTCTAAAGGGGATAAGTATGTTAAAAAATGATGAATAGATCAAATAAACAGAGACATTAAAATTGATAAAAATATTTAAAAGTTACTAAGAAAGCATGTGAGATCAAACTCCCTGTTCAATCCACCAGGTGATAAAGAGCCAAGTTGATATATCCACCAAGATTCACGTTTGCTGATATCTCTTACATAATTAGAACCCCTCCAATTACGTTTGGGTGCTTCCAATCCCCAAAATTTCATACCCTCCGTACTCTGGTTATGCTTTGTTTTAAAGTGTACTGAGAGGTGGTGTTTATCATATCCCTTTTGTATGTTACGCACATGCTCTTCCATACGATCTTTCAGGGCCCTGGTGGTACGACCAACATAAATGAGATTACATGGGCATTTGATAGCATATACCACCCCTATTGTTTCGCATGATATGAAATCTTCTATAACATGTAGTTGGTCTCTTAGGGGGTTATAGAAATCCTTGACTCTCTTGGTATTAAGTGGAACCCTGGTACAGCTGTAGCATCTCCCACAGCCGAAAAAGCCTTTTAGGTCCCAAAACATTTTCGGCTTTGATCTGGGTGGTTCCACCACATTGTGTACCAGCCTATCCCGCAAAGATGGCGCCCTTTTGTAAACAATTTTGGGTTTATCAGATAAAAGATCTTTCAGATGAGCATCTTGTTTGAGTACACTCCAATATTTTTTTTTAAATTTTCTCTACCTCCCTACTTTGTAAACAGTAATCCAGCACTATACAAGTTCCATCAAACCCATCATTATCCGCATCAACATTTTTGTCCTTCAGTAGGTCCTCCCTCTTAAGCCTTCTCACCATATCTTTTTCTCTCTCCAGAAACTCTTTATGGTATCCCTTATCCAAAAACATGTCTTCCAGCTTATTAGATTGAACCTCAAAATCCCTTTCACGGGTGCAGTTTCTGCGCATCCTCATAAATTGGCCTCTAGGGATGTTATCAAGCCAGGGCTTGTGATGGCAGCTTGTAGTCGGGATATATGAGTTCCGATCTGTGGCCTTGAAAAAGGACCTAGTGATCATGCCCTCTGCTGTATTGAGTATCTCCAAATCAAGAAAGTGTATCCGGTCTTTATTTATATCCCACGTCAGAGAGATATTGCGATCATTCTCATTCATGGCTTCCAACAAAGACATCAATGATTCCATACTACCTTTCCATATGATTAGCAGATCATCAATAAATCTCCTATACAGCAATATATCCCCAAACTGCTCAACACGTACTGTCTCCTCCTCCCACTTTGCCATGTAGAGGTTTGCCACACTTGGGGCAAATTTAGCGCCCATGGCGACTCCTTTCACTTGCAGATAAAACTTCTCATTATACCAAAAGAAATTGTGGTGTAAACAGAAATCTAAACATTTTAAAATAAATCCACTAAGGCCCTTATCGAACCCTTCCTCTTTATCCAAAGCCCACTCCACGGCCTCCAGGGCCCCATCATGGTCGATATTGGTATATAATGATGATACATCACCAGTGACCATGATTACATTTCTCTCCTCATCATGTTCTCTTAGTAATTGGAGGGTATGCTTCGTATCTTTGAGGTAAGCTTGCGTTTTCCTCACCAAGGGTTGTAAGTGGAGGTCTATATATTCCCCCAATCGGGATGTCAACGACTCAATTCCACTTATAATCGGCCTTCCAGGGGGGTTTGAGCTGTCCTTGTGAATTTTAGGTAAGTAGTAAATTACAGGGATCAGGGCACCTTATCATCAAACCTATGGATATAGGACATACCAAGGTGGTAACCAATATGGGAGAGGTTATCAATCGAGTTATACACCCAGAGGAGGGGGACAGCAAAGGGAGCAACCCCCTTTTGGACCACAACCATACAGAAATCAGGGGTATCAACAAGGGACACCACAGAGGGGTGGTCGGCGACAACCCTATGGGGGCCCTCCACCACCCCAATCTCGGAACCAAGGATATCCCCCCCAACATAGAGATGATCCCCAAAGGGGCGAACCATACTATTCCCCGAAACCACAAAGAACGAGGTATGATAGGCCTACACAGGACCAGTATGGAGTACCTGTGTACAACAGCTATCAGCCGCTGGAAAATGCTGGACAACAATATTTGAATGAGCCTTTTTTAGGGAAGGACAGGGATGGACACAACCGAGATACAAGAAACTTAGGAAGAGAGGAGGAAGAGCCGGACGAAGGATACAGCAACAAAAGAAGAAGGCTGGAAGACTAGGCGAGGGGATTTATAACCTGAGTGGCAAGGTCCTTTCAAAGGAAGAAATTTTGACCCTGGATAAGGGAATTAAATTCGCACCGAAGAAAGGGCTTAACAAATTTGAAACCTACGTGGGGGTGCAAAAGTTTATTAGAAAATTGAATATTAAAAAGTATTATGCTTTGAACCCGGTTGAAAGAATGGCAACAAACAACAAATTCACTAATTTACGGAATAACTCCGTTTTCAACCCACATGTGGCTAACAATAAGTACGTGGATCTTTTCAAAAAATTAGTCACGACAGAGCTTGAGCAGTTACCGATTAAAAAGGCATATGAGCACAGGGATTTTAAAAGAGGTTTAAGTTCATTAGAGAAGAGGGATGACATAGTAATACGACCAGCGGATAAAGGAGGGGGCATTGTGGTGTTATCATTGCAGCAATATAAGGATGAAATGAATAGGATATTGAGTGATAGTAGTACATACCAAGTATTGAGGGCCGACCCCTCGAAAATCTTTAAGAAAGAATTAGATCTCATCATTAAACATGGAATAGATAATAAATTCTTGAATAAGCAGGAGGCTAAGTATCTAGTCCCTACGGTCAGTAGGATCCCTGTAATTTACTACTTACCTAAAATTCACAAGGACAGCTCAAACCCCCCTGGAAGGCCGATTATAAGTGGAATTGAGTCGTTGACATCCCGATTGGGGGAATATATAGACCTCCACTTACAACCCTTGGTGAGGAAAACGCAAGCTTACCTCAAAGATACGAAGCATACCCTCCAATTACTAAGAGAACATGATGAGGAGAGAAATGTAATCATGGTCACTGGTGATGTATCATCATTATATACCAATATCGACCATGATGGGGCCCTGGAGGCCGTGGAGTGGGCTTTGGATAAAGAGGAAGGGTTCGATAAGGGCCTTAGTGGATTTATTTTAAAATGTTTAGATTTCTGTTTACACCACAATTTCTTTTGGTATAATGAGAAGTTTTATCTGCAAGTGAAAGGAGTCGCCATGGGCGCTAAATTTGCCCCAAGTGTGGCAAACCTCTACATGGCAAAGTGGGAGGAGGAGACAGTACGTGTTGAGCAGTTTGGGGATATATTGCTGTATAGGAGATTTATTGATGATCTGCTAATCATATGGAAAGGTAGTATGGAATCATTGATGTCTTTGTTGGAAGCCATGAATGAGAATGATCGCAATATCTCTCTGACGTGGGATATAAATAAAGACCGGATACACTTTCTTGATTTGGAGATACTCAATACAGCAGAGGGCATGATCACTAGGTCCTTTTTCAAGGCCACAGATCGGAACTCATATATCCCGACTACAAGCTGCCATCACAAGCCCTGGCTTGATAACATCCCTAGAGGCCAATTTATGAGGATGCGCAGAAACTGCACCCGTGAAAGGGATTTTGAGGTTCAATCTAATAAGCTGGAAGACATGTTTTTGGATAAGGGATACCATAAAGAGTTTCTGGAGAGAGAAAAAGATATGGTGAGAAGGCTTAAGAGGGAGGACCTACTGAAGGACAAAAATGTTGATGCGGATAATGATGGGTTTGATGGAACTTGTATAGTGCTGGATTACTGTTTACAAAGTAGGGAGGTAGAGAAAATTTTAAAAAAATATTGGAGTGTACTCAAACAAGATGCTCATCTGAAAGATCTTTTATCTGATAAACCCAAAATTGTTTACAAAAGGGCGCCATCTTTGCGGGATAGGCTGGTACACAATGTGGTGGAACCACCCAGATCAAAGCCGAAAATGTTTTGGGACCTAAAAGGCTTTTTCGGCTGTGGGAGATGCTACAGCTGTACCAGGGTTCCACTTAATACCAAGAGAGTCAAGGATTTCTATAACCCCCTAAGAGACCAACTACATGTTATAGAAGATTTCATATCATGCGAAACAATAGGGGTGGTATATGCTATCAAATGCCCATGTAATCTCATTTATGTTGGTCGTACCACCAGGGCCCTGAAAGATCGTATTGAAGAGCATGTGCGTAACATACAAAAGGGATATGATAAACACCACCTCTCAGTACACTTTAAAACAAAGCATAACCAGAGTACGGAGGGTATGAAATTTTGGGGATTGGAAGCACCCAAACGTAATTGGAGGGGTTCTAATTATGTAAGAGATATCAGCAAACGTGAATCTTGGTGGATATATCAACTTGGCTCTTTATCACCTGGTGGATTGAACAGGGAGTTTGATCTCACATGCTTTCTTAGTAACTTTTAAATATTTTTATCAATTTTAATGTCTCTGTTTATTTGATCTATTCATCATTTTTTAACATACTTATCCCCTTTAGACCAAATCATCCATAATGCCATTAAGGGTTCTCACTCGCTTTGCTTATATTTGTCGAGTCACTACATATCTGGGTATATTATACCTATTACATTTTCAGTTTTTTAGTATTTTTCAACTTAATTTAAAGGAATGTTTATATATTTATATATATTTTTATATATTTTTTACATTTTATATTTCTTTATTTTTATATATATTTCATTTTTTTATATATATATTTTTCTATTTTTATTGTCCATTTATAGTCATATATACATTTATTCTTATTCTTATTTATATATATATATTATCTTTATAGATTTATTTTTGATTTAATTAATCGGTATCTCTGAGAGTTTCCCCTGTGTAGATATATAGCTATATTTAATCAGATAATAAAACGCTCCCTGATGGATGGTTTAAGATTTAAACATTTTTTAAAATATTTTTTATATATACATATTTTTAATAACATTTAATAAATATACGATTTTAATGGGTTCATAATATGATATTCCGAAACCACTACTTATTATTTATGTATTTGTGTATTTTGTTATATTGGGCTGCTGTGCGGTATGTTGCTTGCCCTAGCTCCGTCCTGGATTGAGTTAAGTAAAAACCGTATGTGTGGTGGTTGTTCTATTAGACACCATGTCCTTCGTTTGAGTTATATTTACGTTACACATTAGAAGTAAAAACCGTATGTGCGGTGGTTGTTCTATTAGACACCATGCCCTTCGTTTAAGTTATATTTACGTTATACATTGGATAGAGGAAAGGAGCCCGCTAATGTTAGTCTGAGATCTTAGGGAAAATGGCCGCCGGGAGAGTATTTAAGAGATAGAGCGCCCGTCCAATCATATCCCCCTGATGAAGACACGTGACCCCCTGTGTCGAACACGCGTAGGGGAGGGGCCAGGACGGAGCGAGCAGCGTACAGCGAAAAGTGAATAGCTGGGTCGGGAGAAGCACATACCCCGCGGCAGACCACACAGCATATCCCTTTGGAGCTTTTTATTGTTTGGTGCACAGCAGCACCCATGAAATGTGAGTACCCCTTTGTGGGAAGTTTGTCTTGTTGGAATAAATTTAAAAAGCGGAATTACACTATATAGTCTCTTTTATTTCTATGATTAACACCCATGGAGCCTATTTGACCCAAAGTGGAGATCGATCTAGCGTTCGCATATAGCCCAAGGGGTGGCTACATAGCGTGATTTGACACAAGGTAAAAGCTGTGTCACACGCTCTGAGGTGAGCGCAACCACTGTGGGGGGGCACTGTGGCACAATACCATTATTTGTAGCACTGGAATTCGGCACATTGGATCACCTGGATATTTAATGGAGATTTATGGACACGGAAACACTTTTTAGTTGCCATTTGGGACATTCACATAAGAACTTTACATCATAGTTTTTTTTTTTTTTTTTTTTTTTTTTTTTTTGCGTCTTCTGTTGTATCGCATGATGCATGTTATATGAAGTATTGCATGTTTGTAGTCACTTTTAAAAGAATTATTTATGCACAATTGTGTACATATATTGTTTGGCACTTTATTGATTATTCATATATTTATGCACATTGCACAGGAGTGTTAATATATTTTTTCACAGGAATATTTATTTATATTATATCTAATTTTTTTCAGCATAGTTATGCATAATTGAGGTAAATGATGACATAATTTGTATATTTCACTTAGGATACTAACCTAGCGCAACGCAATTTTTCCTATATTATGTCTTGTGCACGGTTATGAGTACGTGAACTGCGGTTGCTGCTGGTTATTCCTCTTTGATACACCTTTGGTATTTAAATACTTGTCGCCGTTGTTCTATCAAGCATAGGAACATTGTGGCTCGCAAGATTTTCTTCTTTTACTTTTTAAACATTGACACCAAGAATACTATATTATCCCTCCCACTGACACCAACAATGAGACACTATTCCCTATACTGACACCAATTAAGGGACACTATTCCTCTTATTGAGACCAACAATAGATCACTATTCCTCTTATCGACATCAACGATATGGCACCATTCCTCTCACTGACACCAATGATGAGGCAACTGTTCTTCCTATTATCTAATCCAACTGGCCACAATCCCTAAAGTTTGAAGGACAGTGAACTGACCTTTTGTTTAGAAAGTTTGAGGAACACTGCTTTAACTAAATATTGGGAGATCCCAATTTTTAGCCTCCTTGTCACAGTTATTAAATACAAAAATGTTCATGTTTATTTCAACATTATTTTTGTGCTAACATTTATATGCCAACATATGGTATGTGGTTCATAAATAATTATGAAGGATTCCTAATCTACACATTTCACTGGCAGATGGTTATTACAGGAAATGATGGATAAATGCGGACCAGAACATTTCTGGATCAGATTCAACTGCAGCCTGAGACAGCTAATATATCAGCAATCAAACAATGATTGTGTGACAGCATCTATTATAAGCAACATTGTACATAACATGGTGATTTATAAATATTGTTGATAATAGCAAAACCTATATGTTTGTGCCCTATACAGTTGTAAATATGTGTAGCATGTGCAGTTTATGTTTTGTACAAGATCGCAGTATGCATATATTTTCTGATTTTGAGCATATGCTTTTCTCAAATCTACCATCAAGTACTTTTTTAGATGGTAAAATTAGCAATCACAGGATCCAGCATAGGATTTTTCTCAGGCCTGCACACTTGCTACAATCAATATGAGGAGGTCTCGTTCTTCCTGCTGGATATTTAATGTATTTCATCAGAACGAGTGAGAACCCCTCAAGGTAAACAGGAATACACAAAACACCCAGGATCGAAACAGGGACTATACAAAAAAAGTCGCTCCATGGGCATCCAGAACAAATATAAGAAACACATAGGTTACAGTCCAATAGATTTCAACTGTACTTGGAACATAAATGTAGATGGACTGACAATATAAGGTTTTTGACGAGACTAGAAACATTATTTTCCCCTACAGGGACATTTTTTCCCCTGAATTTAAAATCGAGACATATTTAAGTAGATCTGAACTTTAAAGTGTTACTAAACCCACAACAGTAAAATCAGTCTGTATATGCAGTAGTAAAGCATGCTTGTTATACTCACTGTGGAACCTAAGGGGTTTGATACTGTCTTCTCTGATCCTCCTCTACTTCCACAGTCCCCAATTCATCTCCTTATAGTATAGAGCCTTGGGGGCACTCTGCACATGCTGAGTTTAGTGTGTATTGATAGAGAGTTTTTTCTTTTTTTTTTTTTTTTAGGAGGGTGCATATGATCAGCACAGGGCCAATCAGCACTGTCCAGACAGAGGGTCAGGGGTCCTGCAACCTCATAGGACAGTCAGAGTAGAATGAAAACTCCTCCTAGAAGCTTTAAGCAGTGCTCGGCCAGACACTTATAGAAGTCACAAGACTGCTATATACTGCTGATGAGAAAAGGTATTTAGCAGTTTATATTTACTAAAATAATTGCATTTCCATGTTCTGTGTACTGTGGAAGATCAGATATACTGAATGCAGGGTCCTGGGTATAGTAAGACTTTAACTGGGTAAAATGTAGTTTGCAATGTATCATATATCATAATAAACACTTGACATTTTTTTTCTTAGAATATGGTTGTCATATTTTGTCCATTCTTTTTGACATCTCATTGTTCTCCTCCAACCTCTTTCAGCTTCCCGTCTACATACATTCACTCCAGCACTGGTTGAAAATCATTGATCTGGATTGGTTTCCTGCCCTCTTGTTACTGAGAAAGGTGAACCATGCCTAGATACTATGTGTCAACACAGTCACTTGTGTTCTCCATCAATGCAGGAGCACAATTCTTTGACCGATGTGAATCCACAACAGAAATGCCTGAAGAGGAACCATTGTGGCATCTGCTGGTATTATTTAAACGAGAATAACATATTTTAAAGATTAAAAAAAAAAATAGCAAATTACCATTTTGAAGCCAATATAAGATTTTGTCATTGAGTTTAGATCTACTTCAAGTGGGGCTAAAATTCCATCCAAATATAACTAGGGATGAGCAGGGGTTTGGTCCATATCAGGGTTCAGATGCAAGGCTGGTGTTTTTGCTACATAATGGGTAGTAAATTGAAGGAGATGTACCATTTATGATCACCTTTTCATGATGCCAAATCTCATTTTCAAATACCTCACCTCTTCTACAGCTTGAAAATGTAAATACGTAGATAGTTTTTTTTGTTTTTTTATTGTCACAGCTGGCATATAAGTGGGAGGAAAATCCAGCACTTAATCCTTGCATTGTTTTACTCTTCCCAACATCGCCCTATGCCATAAACTGTGTACATTTTCCTATTTATAAGTACTTGAAAACCCTTGTGATGCACAGCTGTTCCCTTTCTCTATTTAAATTGCAAAGATTAGACAGCTGAAAGTATGTGCACAATCCTCCTGCTATGACAATAGCTGGGCTGGATTGTTGCTGTGTGAAGAGCAAGCTCTGGAAGTTTAATATGAAATTGTAAGGGGAAGTGAAGATAAATATTGAGTACATTTTACGTGCAGCAACAGCAAACGTGTTTCTTGGCAGGAAAAACAAAAGACATAAAAACAAATGACAATTTACAGCAAACATATGGCAGCTTGTAACATTGTCATTGTGATGTAAGTTACCTTGTTTGCGTGATTTCCCACAATCTGAAAAACAGCCAAGTCTGCCATTAAATTAAAAATTACAGAGTTTGGCCAGATGGTTCTGCAAGGAAAAGACTAGTTCAGCAAAAACTTGAGTAGATGTTCCCAACAACAGTTTAGAATTTTTAATGTCTGGGATGTGTAAAACTTACTTTTAGATAGTTCAAATGGCCTTCAGTTTGTGTAGGAGCATTGCAAATAGAAAGTTTTATGAAGCTTTTAGCAAGCCTTTTGCAAAGCTTTTAGCAAGCTTCGAGCAGCTTCCTGAAGCCTGAATGCAATCTTCAACTCAAAACGTGTTAAACGTGTATCTTAAAGGGAGCTCTGACTGTTACTTTACAAGTGATTGTAAACGATCACCTTGTAAAACAATCCATTCGGTTTAAAATAGAAATGAAAGGCAAAACATTTGTGTTTAGTTATAAAAAAACATTACAAATACCTTTTTTTCCCTTTTTTATAAGTGATTGCATTCCCTCTGTTCTTACCTGCATAACAGCTGGGGGGAGGAGAAGCAGCAGCACACTGAGCTTCCCAGTTAATGGCTGTGCAGGACAAGTCTGATCATTAAGGCCTGGCTCACACCTGTGCATTTTTTAGTGCATTTTCAGTTCTGCAGAAACACTCTACAGTCCATTTAACATGGTTTTCTATGGGTCATGTTCACATCTGTGCATTTTATGGAAAGTGTCATGGACTTTTTTCTGGTTTTTGGTTCCATAGACTTCAATGGATCCAAAAAATGGATTGAAAAGCGCAAAATGCAACCGGAAATGCAAACTGCAACCTGCATGGGTGTGAATCAGACCTCAAAGTGGACCTTCATGCCGCGTACACACGAGCGGACCTTAAAGTGACAATCAGCACTCCTAAGATCTGTGTTTAGCATTGCCAAACGGGAGCTTTAAAGCCCATTTCACATGGATGTTATCAGTATAACAATACCTGGCAGTTTGTCACTTGTCAAAACCCAGCAATGGCCACCAGATGTGTGAACCGGCTCCGTTGAGAGCCGGTAACAATCTTCTGTCATGCGAATTGGATGCGGGAAACACACATCCAATTCACACTAGCGTGAATCCAGGCTCAAACAGGCGTGCAGAAGGCTGCATTTTTTCCTCCTAATCACCTGCCAACTGTACAAAGTAAGTCTGCAACATTGCCCATGTGAAAGGGAAAATGATTTAAAGTGGTTGTAAACCTCAGAAATAAAATCTGAGCAAAGCACATATATCTATAGTGTTTACTTGTCTCTCTCCAGTTGTCTCTCTCTACTTGTCTCTTATTTCTGTTTGCTGCTTTGTTCCTCTGCTTTCTGCATGTGTCACTTCTGACAAGTATTCCTGACACCAAGAGCTTAACAGGTGACAGGGGAGGGAGCTCCAGCCGATTGACAGCCTCATCTCTGTTCCTGTGAGCTGTGTGAAGGGGGGTGTGTCTCCTCCCTCCAATCAGCTCCCAGAGCCCATGTAGGGTGTGTAACTGCAGCTCGCCACCCCCTGCTTTGTGAGTGTGAAAAATCCTTTTTATCTCTGAGTTTTACATGGATGTACAGGACAAATGGCTTCAGATAGACAGGTACAATTTATGTAAGATGATTTGTTTTAGATCTGTGTATCACCTGAGGCCGGTCACTTCACTGGGCATAAGTAAGGGTTAACAACCATTTAACAAACTTGCTGAGAGCTCATCAAATGCTTTGTAAAAGCATGTCCTTCATACTGCTCTTTATACAAGCTGATGATGTGTGAACTAGAGGAAATAAAAAGTATTTATAAAAAAAACTTCTTCACAATATCAAATCTTTACTAATACTCTAATTCAACCTTTCTCTACCTTTTCAACATAGAGGAACCCTTTAACTAATTTTCTAACCTCAGGGAACCCCTGCTAAAATGTATTACATCTACAACTCATGATACATCAGTGGGAAGAATGCTCCTTATAATTGTGGTTATTGGGAAGAATGACCCCCTTACAGATAGCTAAAAAGATCAATGGTGTCAGTTGGAACTTATTTGAGAGGCAAAACTTGCTCCTTGCTCAAGGAGCCCCCTAGCAACAGTTGGAGAAACCGCATGGTGCAACGGAACGCTGGTTGAGAAACCCTGCTCTAACAACCCCCCTACTAGAATTAACCCCATTGATACACCTACCACTGGCTAAAGCTTCTTATAATGGTTATGCCATACCATAAGGTGCTTATAATAACTTCTCACAACGTTTAGTATATGTTCAAGCCCTGTTAAATACATATTGCATACTTGCCAACAGTCCCGATTTTCCCAGGACAATCCCGATTTTGGGACCCTCGTCCTGATCGGAGCTCGTCCCGATTGATTTCCCGGGATTTTGCTTTTGTCCCGGGAAAATCGGTAATGTTTTAGGCAAAAAAACAGCCGGCGGGCTACAAAAAGATGGCTGCTGCATTTCCCCTTGTGTTCAGTGGAAAGGGGAGGAGCAGCCAATCGGCTAATTCTATTGTACACTATTGTATTCTATTGTAAGAAAGCAGCCGATTGGCTGCCCCAATGGCCCGCACTCCCTCCCCTCTCCACTGAACACACGTGAAAGGAACTGTAGCTGCTGCTGCTGGGGACATACACTGTGAAGGAGATCGCCGCTGCACTGGGGACGCTGATGTGAGGAGGGCTCTGCTGCCTGGGGACACACATGTAAGGAGGGGCTCTGCTGCCTGGGGACACACATGTAAGTAGGGGCTTTGCTGCGCTGGGGACACACATGTAAGGAGGGGGTCTGCTGCCTGGGGACACACATGTAAGGATGGGCTCTGCTGCCTGGGGACACATATGTAAGGTGGGGCTCTGCTGCACTGGGGACACACATATAAGGAGGGGCTCTGCTGCGCTGGGGACACACATGTAAGGAGGGGCTCCGCTGTGCTGGGGACACCAGATGTGAGGAAGGCTTCACCTCTGGAGACACCAGATGTAAAGGAGTGCTCCACTGCTGGGGACACTAGATGTAAAGGAGTGCTCCACTACCGGGGACACCAAATTTAAAGGATGGCTCCGCTGCCGGGGACACCAGATGTAAAGGAGGGCTCTGCTGCTGGGGACACCAGATGTAAAGGAGTGCTCCACTGCCGGGGACACCAAATTTAAAGGATGGTTCCGCTGTCGGGTGGCACCAGATTTAAAGGAGGGCTCCGCTGCTGGGGACACCAGATGTAAAGGAGGGCTCCACTGCCAAGGACACAGATCTGTAAGGAGGGCCTCTGCTTCTGGGGGCACCTGATGTAAGGACGGACTCTGTTGGGGGCCCCTGATGTAAGGACGGACTCTGTTGCGCTGGGGACACACATGTAAGGAGGGGCTCCGCTGCCGGGGACACCAGATATAAAGGAGTGCTCCACTGCCGGGGACACCAAATTTAAAGGATGGCTCCACTGCTCAGGACACCAGATGTAAAGGAGGGTTCCGCTGCTGGGGGGCACCAGATTTAAAGGAGGGCTCCGCTGCTGGGGACACCAGATGTAAAGGAGGGCTCCACTGCCAGGGACACAGATCTGTAAGGAGGGCCTGTGCTTCTTGGCGCACCTGATGTAAGGACGGACTCTGTTGGGGGCACCTGATGTAAGGACGGACACTGCTGGGGGCAACTGATGTAAGGACAGACTCTGCTGGGGGCACCTGTTGCAAGGACGGACTCTGCTGGGGGCACCTGATGGCATCTGGTGGCAGGCGACGTGGCAGGTGACACGCTCAGGGGTCCCACTGATTCTGGATTATGGTGAGTTGATTTCATTCTATATTATGTAATAATAGTAATAATGCGTTTCAATCATCCTGACACCACAACAACCATGTTGCTGGGATGATTGAATCGCTAACACCAGGTGTTTGGAGTATCTTTATCTGCTGATTTGTTAAACTCTGGAATACACATTTCTATTGTAGTGTAGGATCTGGGCCTGCTGTCCCTATATCCCACTTTCCTTCCTTCTCTCTCCTTCCCTTCTTCTTTCCTTCTTTCTCTCTCCCTCCCTCCCTCTTTTCCCCTTTCTTTCTCCATCTCTCATTCATCTCAGACTCCAACCACACCCCATTTGAACCATGCCCATATAAGCCACGCCCACTATTTCATGTAAACCACGCCCATTTTTCAGCACGTGCGCCACATTTTCTTTTTTGCTATGTCATGCCTACAAACGCATGCCCCACCCCCTAATTATAATAAGACACCGCCTACAGCCAAAAAAGTGTCCCTAAAATGTTTTTTACAATGTTGGCAACTATGATATTGTAGCAATGGCTTATATTATATCACAGCACAATTCTGTATTTTTTTGCCATATTGCAACAGCAAATTTTATCACTCAACAGGAGCGCATCTCAACAACAGATTACATAAACAACAACAAATGATAGAGTCCAGCAGCCTCCCATTCTAGGTTTATTATTGCAGCGGACATATCTGACACCAAGTGACACTTTTTGAGGACCAGTGACACCAATACAGTGATCAGTGCTAAAAAAAGCACTGTCACTGTATAAATGACACTGGCAGGGAAGGGGTTAACATCAGGGGCAATCAAAGGGTTAACTGTGTTCCCCATGAGTGCTTTCTAACTGAAGGGGGAGTGCTTTGACTAAAGAAAAACAGAGATCCGTGTTTTTGCTTAGCAGAAACATAAGATCTCCATTTTCCTATCTGGCAGAACAGTGGTCAGACCGCCGTTTTGCCTCTCTACGAATGATCAACGGGCACCTATTGATTGGACACAAAGGGAGCGGGGTTTCACGTAAAGGTACAGAAGATCACGTAAAGGTACATGATTTCACACTTAAGAGCTACCCTGCCGCAGTATACGTACGTGGGGCGTATACCACGCTCCAGTCGTCTCCGTTGCTTACCGGGGCCATCGGTAGTGGTGGAGAAGATCGCGTCCTCTCCCCTGACAGGCCTGGACCTGAGTGAGGGAAAGATAGCCCCCACTCGGCTCCATAACATTGGATGACAGAAGTGACATCAGACATCACTTCCGCCCAATGGTCTTAAAGGGGAATTTTTTTTTTCTTTTAAAAAAACATATTTAATTTTTTTTTTTATTGCATTTAAGTGTAAATGTGAGATCTGAGGTCTTTTTGACCCCAGATCTCACATTTAAGAGGTCCTGTCATGCTTTTTTTATATTACAAGGGATGTTTACATTCCTTGTAATAGCAATAAAAGTGACCTTTTTTTTAAAAAAAAAGATGTAAAAGGTGTAAAAATAAAAAAATAAAAAGTTAAATACAGTATCTCACAAAAGTGTGTACACCCCTCACATTTTTGTAAATATTTTATTATATTTTTTCATGTGACAACACTGACGAAATTACACTTTGCTACAATGTAAAGTAGTGAGTGTACAGCTTGTATAACAGTGTAAGTTTGCTGTCCCCTCAAAATAACTCAACACACAGCCATTAATGTCTAAACTGCTGGCAACAAAAGTGAGTACACCAACACGTGAAAATGTCCAAATTGGGTCCAAAGTGTCAATATTTTGTGTGGCCACCATTATTTTCCAGCACTGCCTTAATCCTCTTGGGCATGGAGTTCACCAGAGCTTCACAGGTTGCCACTGGAGTCCTCTTCCACTCCTCCATGACGACATCACAGAGCTGGTGGATGTTAGAGACCTTGCGCTCCTCCACCTTCTGTTAGAGGATGCCTCACAGATGCTCAATAGGGTTTATTTTTGGAGACATGCTTGGCCAGTCCATCACCTTTACCTTCAGCTTCTTTAGCATATGAATTTACTCGGCATAACCTTAACTTTCACAATATATAAAAAAAAATGGGCTAACTTTACTGTGAGTCAAAAAAGTGTATTTTTTCCCAAAAAATTGCGCTTGTAAGACAGCTGCGTAAATACGGTGTGACATAAAGTATTGCAACAACCGCCATTTTATTCTTTAGGGTGTCTGATAAAAATATAACATTATTTTAACTTGTAAACAACAAGTGTCAAAAAAGAGGCTCGGTCCTTAAGTGGTTAAAGTGTAATTAACTCCCTTTTGGGAGTTTAGTTATGCTTTAACTTCCAAAAGGGAGTTAATCATGTTTTAACACTCTCTCTAACAAAGCAGAATACCTGGGGGAAAAAAATATTTTTTTTTTCTTTTTTTTTTCCTTTTTTTTTTTAAATAAACCGGCCCAAGTGTCCAAGGAGGGCTATATGTTACAATCTGTACATTTTAATGCTTCCTTTAAACTTGCTGCTCAAGGCACTGGCCCATTTATGATAAATAGAGCCCTAAACTTTGCAGATTATAAAACCACAAACCACAGCGCAAACAAAATCAAATAAATCAAATTCCTTTAGTGCTGTGCATATACAGTGCCATACACTATGAATCTCAAATACATACAAATAATACAATCAAAACATCAAAAATTAAATGTTAAATGACAAACATGTAGCCAGTGAAAGTCCGTATTGGAATTTTAAAACTGTCCCAAACACAATGTTCTTCATACAGGTGCTCCTGTGCAAAGGATATTCAAAAGTGCTGTAGTGCTCCAGACAATATAACACAGTGATCCGTACTTCACACACCCCCTTGGTGCTTTAACTCATCAGATGGTATGGACCCCTTAGCAATATTGCTTGTGGGTCTATCAGGCTTGTGGCTGGTGAGCAGGGAGATGACACTTCCTTTAAGTCTTCCTATATAGTTGTAACTCATACAGAGAGAATCCAACATAATGTAGTATGTCTTGTTTATTTAAGTAGAAAATGAAAAACATACTTACAATGTTCCAGAGTAAAAATCACATTTGTCAATCATCCTAAAATGTGGTAGTCTGCTCGCTCCAGGAAGCAGCTTGGTTCTTACACAACCTTGCATGCGTTCCACCGCTCGCCGGACGTGATGTCACCAAGGAACCAAAATCTAAGTTGACACTCTTCGCCCCTCCCACAGGGCATTATCAAAGGCCATTATTTACAAATCACCCAGGTTTTGAATAAATGTAATATCAACATAAACTTTGCAATAGCTTGGCAAAGTGAGTTAGGAGAACCTTAAGGTAGGTCATATTATTACAGTTAATATTATTATTATAGGATTTATATAGCCCCCACAGTTTGCGCAGCACTTTACAATGTAGAGGGAGACACTACACCAACAGTACAATTCAATACAAGAGGGTTAGAGGAGCACTGCTCCTGTGAGCTTACAATCTAAGAGGGAGGGGCTGATGAAACAAAAGGTAGGGATTGTAAGGGATGAACTGATGAGGGGAGTAGAAGATTCAGCTGATAGCTAGCGGCAGGATAGGCCTCCCTGAAGAGATGAGTTTTCAGGGATCGCCTAAAAGTGGACAGAGTAAGAGATAACTGGACAGATTGGGGTAGTGAGTTCCAGAGGATGGAAGAGGCTATAGAGAAGTCCTGGTCTGGGGACGAGCATGGGAGGAGGAATCAAGGGGGCTAGAGAGCAGAAGATCTTGGGAGGAGCGGAGAGGATGATTTGGGTGATATTTGGAGACAAGATTGGTGATGTAATTCGGGGGGGAATTGTGAATGGCTTTGTATGTTATTGTTAGTGTTTTGAATTTTATTCGTTGGGCAATTGGAAGCCAGTGGAGGGATTGGCAGAGAGGAGTGGCAGACACTGAACGATTGGTAAGGTGGATGAGTCTGGCAGCGCCATTCATGATAGACTGAAGAGGGGATAACTTGCAAAGAGGTAGGCCAATGAGAAGGGAGTTACAATAGTCAAGGCGAGAATAAGTTGCCTAGTGGTGTCAACCGTTAGAAAGGTCCCTGCAAAAAATGTTTTGGAAGCATTTCCACACAGGCTCAGCATCAATGTATCCTTTTCAAATTTTAGATATCAGCTACATGTTATGTATTATGGGTACCCCCAGTACGCACGTTCAGCACAACTACCCGCTATGTGCGCAACTATGTACTTACCCTGTATACTGTGTTTAAACTCCAAACCCAAATTTATTTATATACACTAACATGCTGCCACTAGGATATATTATCAGCCGCACCTCCTTCTTACCGCTCTCTTTGATGCAACTGACCTTTGATGTACTTCAATTTTTCCGTGTATTTCTCCTGACTACTATTCTAATTTGAACTACACTATCCACACATTAGGTTACTACTTTCTATCCATTTATGTTGGACCCTACCCTAAGGTCCTTTCCATATCCTGTTATTTTTTAGGGACGCCTATTTGTGACCTCAGCACGCCGCTCTGGTGTGTACGCGCCCGGGACGGGCGGGACGGGAGTCTCTGCCACACCCTTCCATGGTGACTGCAGCCCACCAACCTGCACCTCTTACCACCTAAGTACCCTCGTTTATACTAGCTATAATACGTATACTTCTTCCCATATCCTGCCCTTCCTCCATGGCTCTCTTTGTTTTTAGAGAAAAAACTAACCTTCACAAGTGAATAATCACACATAGTCAGGTAGGTGTTTATTTCACCACCTTATACCCCCCATTCAATATCGCCCTTAGCTTTATCCCTTACCTTACCTTTTCTTTTTCTTACCTCTCTCCCTATCTACTTAGATGAACCCCCCTCTCTCAGATCATGCCCCTGAAGAAGGATTGTACAGTTATTAAGTACCCCGAAACGCGTCGGGCTTGAGAAGAGTTTTTTCATCATCATTGATTTTGTTTATTTGTTCATTATGACTATCATGTATTATGCACTATGTTAGTCAAAATCACTCACTGCTTGTTTTTATCCATATGTACTTGTGAATACGAATAAAATTTGTACTTTTTTATATTGCCCTTGATTTCCTACATATTCCTATACTTTTTACTTGTTGCAAGTGCCAGGAAAGTCCACCCAGGGGAACCCCTTTGCTTTGTACCGTTATAAAGGGGCGTATTTTGGAGTTATCTGACCACCTCTAAATACCTCAAAGCGTCAAAAGTGATAATTTCCCATTTTAGCTTTGCAAAAAAGCATATCTCACAGGCAGTTTGAGGGGCATCGCCTGACGTGACTTTAACACTTGTGCAATGCATCCAAAGAATTGAACGCTATAGGTGTGTAGCAAAGTCTTTTACCTCTCCCAGTCAAATGAGAACCTTCAAGGCCAAAGACAGCTGACATCCTTCAATATGTAGTGGGTTGTGAGGCATAGTGGGTGCAAAGATGGTGAAAGTCATTGGGCGCCATACACTTCTTGGATGCAAAAGAGGTTTTATTGCTTTTAACAGTCCTTTTTATATTTTGCAAGGGAAAGAGGGTTAGTGCCAGGAGACTGTTAAGTAGTTACAATTTCAATTGGCAGACTCTGAGCCTTCAACAGGAGGACAGTCGTACAGGGAAAGGCCCCAGCAAGGTGCCACTTCTGCACGTGCAGATTTGCTGTCTCCTATGGCAACAGTATCTAACAGTTCCTAATACAAAGTTCTCGCAGCTTCACTAAAATGTCCACTTTTAGCTCTTCAGTCCCTTGAGCTCTTAGTCTCTCACTGGACTCTCTGATTCACTGACTCTGAATCCCTTGAGCTCCTCAAGGCTTTTGTGGTGGTATCTCCCTCAAGCATCACCCACGCTTCCCTGCTGCGTCCCTAGCTTGGCACTCAAGATATCTTTCAAGCTTTACCCCTGCTAACCCCTCAGTCCCTGGCTTGACACACAAGTCTGCTCTGCAAGCGTCACCTCCACTGGTTGGGTCATTGACTTGATCACCACCTGAAGCTTCCCAATTCTTCACCATGCCCGTTCGGGCAGAATACTGCTCTGGTACTTGCTTCAGTTACTCACCGTGGTTCCTGGTAAAGGTGGTTGGTGGCAACAGCTTCCCTTCTACCTCCGACCATGACAGGTTCTCTGGCCGGCAGAACCGTCACTCGACACACGTCCACCCGGTCAGCGGTCCGGGCGGCACAAAACATAGATCACCTGACTCCACTCGAATATATAGGCTCTCCCAGCAGGCCAAGGGATCCAAGAAAACCCCTGCACATTGGCTGAGATATCCCATATACCCATAACTTGACCTTGAAATGTCCTTCTCACATCTAATGCCACCAAGTGCCCGGCCACCTAGTGGCAGAAGAGAAAAGTACAACAAGGCCAAACTTAGGGAGAAATTGATGGATCTCTAACAACTATCTACAGTAGCTACTCCTGACAAGGAATTTGGTGAGAAGCTCCCTGACTAAACCCCAGGGTGCTACATGTGTGTTAGTGCATATTAGGCCCCATTCACACTAATGAGTTTTTTCATGCTTCTTGCCTATTGTAGAAATGCAGGATAATTTTTTTTTTAACATGAATCCCTAGTGAACACAGATCAACAAAAAGCCAGGCGCAATAATAGATGACCAAGGAGACCTTGTAGAAAGGGTGATACTCAACTGAGACCAAGTGAGAGGTAACAAATAAAAACAACTAGGGGAGCACTGTTCCAAAGGATGGTATACAGTCAATGGTGATGAAGTCCATATAATTCAGGTAAACTTTATTGGCAAAGAAACAGATAGTGTATGCCATAAGCTACATATAAATCCAAAGCAAAATAAAATTCAGCAGATCAGATGGAGTGAAATGTCATGTATGCACAAAAAACTCACAATAGCCATAGTGGACACTGGGAAGCCAAGAGGGATGGATGGCTGTCCCACCTCCAGTGCTGCCTAGGGGATGAGGCGGACGCACCCAGTGTCTGGAGGTACCTGATGTAACTCTATCGTGGTGTAAGGGCTCAGGACCATGGGCAGAAGATTCAGAGGTGTCAGAATTGTGAGGCTATCCACCAGCCCGAGACTCCAGAGTGCTTGACATCCAGGGAGAGGATGGAAGCGGACCGGCTATGTTCCCTATAATCCAAAGGAAAGTGCAGTAATGGTGCTGGTGGAGTCAACCGGAGAAGCAATGAGAGCCGCTTGCGTATGACGCTGGGAAAAATGCATCGCAAAGGAAAGTGACTATGTAAAAAGTGATGTAATTTGTTTTTGAAATTCATAATAAAAAAAGTGCAGAAAGTTTTTGAAGAACTATTGTATATTGCCATATGAAGTAAGATAAGACTTACTTCAATTGAGAAGAGCACTAGAACATTGTGTGCAATATCAGAGATTGCCATATTGAGGACTCAGTGTGTGTTTCAAATGTTATCAGATGGGAGACACAAAGGGGGAGATTTACTAAAACTGGTACACACAGATTCAGGTGTGGCTGTGCACAGTAACCAATCAGCTTCCAGGTTTTATTGTCAAAGCTTAATTGAACAAGCTGAAGTTAGAAACTGGTTGGTTACTATGCACAGCAGCACCAGATTCTGTGTGCTACAATTTTTGCAAATCCCCCCCCCAGAGTTATTTATTCATATACATGGATCACTGGAGTTCTAAGTAGTTGAATCTGTAGTCTAAAGGTGGAGAATGGTGTATGTTGATTTTAGGGCTCGTTCACACTAGAGGTTGTGGAGCAGTAAAATCCCAGAGCTGAGCTGTGCTTTTACTGCCCCTAACTGCTGCCCTCTTTAGCTGCAGAGTTTGTGGTCAAGGGGGTACACATGCAGCAGCAGCAATGCTTTGCTTTGTGGCAGGAATGATACCCCTTGGTGTTTTTGGCGATTGTAGTGCCTGCCAAAGCAACTAATTCAAGTGAATGAGGGTCGCTCTGCAAACACACCACAATCACATGCAGTGCACAAAGTTTTAGGACGCTAATGTGCAGTTATCAAGGGGTAAAGCACGTGGGGTGAAAGCGATACATTCCTTGAACAAAGCTCATGTGAACAAGCCCTTACAGTTACTTACCGGAGAAGTACAGATTCGGGGGTATTTACTAAAAGAGGAGCACACAGAATTTGGTGCAGCTGTGCATGATAACCAATCAGCTTCTTCAATTAAGCTTTAACAATAAAACCTAGAAGCTGATTGGTTTCTCCGCAGAGCTGCACCATATTCTGTGTGCTCCAGTTTTAGTAAATAATCCCTATTATGTATCTGAATAGAATGATTGGAAATAGTGTTCTACTGCAATGTTACAGCATTGCTTTCAAAACAAAGCAAAATTCTCAGTTTTAGAAGTTGACGTAGATTATGATCAGTGATGATTAATGCAGATATTACTATGAGTGTTGATTTATAGGAGGGAAATGGCTTGTACAACACAGGGACGTATGTCTTTCCTGCTATAATTAACCTTGTATAGGAAAATAAAAATGACAGGTGGATAGCCTGGGCTCACACTGTTACCATTATATGAACCCCCTGAAGCTATTGGTGTTCCCAAACAGAGTTGCACGTTCTTGGGAATATCCTTTAGTGCTGTGTGCTTGTGATTTATAGGCCATGGGTGGGTGACATTATCAATATGGAGAGCAAGGCAGGAATGTTGCATGAAAGACAAATCTGCTGCTTTGTGACATACTGCACAGACTGCAAATCAGTGGCGCTGTCATGGGCCATATTTCACATAGCAGAAATCTACCCTCTGTATGTTCATGAGACAGCGCCATGATGAGAAATGAAGCAGCAGGCTTAACAATAGGCACATTTTATACATCACTTTGTACAATTCACACTGCCAGCTCTTCATATCATGTCACCTTCATTTGCAATTGTAATTTCAGTGCTTTAGCACTGGTATTTTCTGCAGTCAGCTAGTGAGCTTGTTCATGAATCTTTTAGGGTACTGTAATAAAGGATTTGTTGTACCAACACAAAGAACAAATAAACTTATCCTATATTAGAGATCTGCTCCAGGGGACTTAGATGCGGGTACATTGTAAAGTGCACCTATCAGCAATTTTAAAAGTCTGTATGAACAAATGCCCTAGCATCTCATTATATACTATCACAGTTTAATTTATCAATGTAGTACCCACCTGACCCCTGGATGGAGAAAGGGTGATACCCCCATAGACAGAGTGGGCAGAACAAGTATACAGATCAGCAGCTTTGAGACCCCTTTCACACTGAGGGCATATTTCAGGTGCTACAGCGCTAAAAATAGCGCCTGCATAGCGCCTGAAAAAAGCGGCTCCATTCAATCCAGGGTGAAAGCCCGAGGGCTTTCACCCTGGAGCAATGCGCAGGCAGAGCATCAGAAAAAGTCCTGCCAGCAGCTTCTTTGGAGCGATGAAGGAGCGGTGAACACCGCTCCTCCACCGCTGCTCCCCATTGAAATCAATGGGGCAGCGCTGTGATACCGCCGGCAAAACACCGCTCCGACGGCATTTTGCGGGTGGATTTAACCCTTTTTCAGCCACTAGTTGGGGGTTAAAACTGCCCTGCTAGCGGCCGAATAGCACCACTAAGACGACGGTAAAACGGCACTAAAAATAGTGCCGCCTTACCGCTACTGCCTGGGCGGCTCGATGTGAAAGGGGTCTGACTCTACTCTATCCTGCCTTTGTGCTTGTATTGGTGCCTGCTATGTCCCACCTATATGTATTATTTAGAAAGTTATACTGAACTGCATTCGATTTCTATTAATCTGTAGTAAGCTGACATTTAGTGATGGTTTAGGGTGACTACAACCTGTTTTCGTATGCCATTTGGCATTTCCCTCTGTCCTCCCCGTTTCCACTATATTCTTTCAGTCAGTGTTAAGCCGACTATAAATGGATCAAAATTCAGCCAGTCCCTGCTGAACCTGCAGAAGTTCAATCCATGCATGAGCTAGCTGTACACAAGTCAATCTATCGATCGACTTGTGCACAACCAGCCTGTTGGGTTTTTCCAGAATGATCAGTGCCACTGGCTATACCAGACAACTGTATTGGGAGAAGGTTTTCCACCAGCTGGAAACAATAGCTCAGCAGAAGTAATTCCCTCATCCACATCAAATGTGTGAATTGGGGAATAGGTTAACTTTATTTATTATTTAATTAACCCCCTGGTTGAATGTAAAAAAAAAATGAATTATATATGACCTACCATAGCTCTATGCAGAGTCAGGGCTTAGGAAATTCATTTTCTTCTTACACGTCAAAAGACTAGAAAAACATTCTCTGTTGTACTGCAATTAGCTGAAGTAAAATTGCATTGGATTCAACTTCTCTGTCTTATTGAAGAGTTAAGCTGCCTGTGGATGGTCCCAAATCAGCAGGTGACTATACTGTCAGGACAGGCTGAGTCTATGGAGGCATGTCAATGCATAAAACAGCATTTGTGACATAACTGTGTCTGAGAAAGTAATGAAGCTAGAGAAGAACAAGCTACTAGCATTCTCAAAAGTAGGTCAGTAATGGCAGCCTCCATATTTTGCATGGTACTGGTTTTCTTTAACATATGAACCCTAACAGAGTTTCTGTGTCCTCTCCAAGGAAGAACATTTAATTCTACCGTGTTTTTTTTTTTTATATAATGGGAATGAAAAGCTTGGTACTTGATCATGATAACAAAAGAATGTTTGATGAGGCTCAGACTTTACAGGAGAGGCATAGGAAACCAACAGTGGCCTTAACAGCTCCATATTCGTAGTCTGTAGCTCTCAGATAGAGATCTCTTCAGAACATGCTGCTGGTTCACAATTCTATCTTCAGGCACTAATACATTATTCATCTTCTACAATGACATATTTTAGAGGTGAAACAGCACAGAGACAAACGTCTATGAATCTCTTTGCCTTTGTGTTTGCATTGTAGCCTAGTAAAATATTTTCCTTAAATGGATCAGGCGGTTTCTGTTCAATTGATGCCTTGTTCAAAAATGAATGCTATATATGTAGCAAGAGCGGAATACAAGATTGGAAATTTCTGTTTTGTCAGCGACACATGTGACAAAAGCCTGTTAATTCCTTGCTGTTCAATTATGCCAATTAAAGTGCAATGTGTTTTCTGTACCTTTGCAAAAGAGTCATAAATGGCCTATTTCTACATAAGAAGAATGCTGTACAATTTCTATGAAGCACATAAGCTAGAGAATAAAAAATCACTGGAGTACATTCATTATTCTCGATAATGAGTCATCAGCTACATATATAAAAGCTGTTTAAGCCCCCATGGAGCTATTTATTATCACAGAAGAATTTAAAGTTCAGCTGTGTTGACATTTAAATGGGCCCTTCTTTCTCCAAACCAAAGACCTAATGGCACTGACATTTTAATAAATGAAATGTGGGTGATTGGCACTTTCTTTTATAAAAAAAAAAAAAAGAAGCCCTGTAGAAGTTGTTTAAAATGTCATATTTCTTTTCTGCAAACAAATGCGTCATGGGTTTATGTAAGGCTGTACTTACATAATATTTAAATTATGTTTGAAAGAGCTGTGTACCTTTCACAGAAGGATGGCTAAGTGAGCCCATTTAACCACTGGCAGGAGGAACGCCTTGAGAACCCAGTATAGCCCTGCGGTATGCAGATACTGAAACACATATATGATAGGTACCATCTACAGCGTTGTTGATGTCCTTCTCCCCCTGCAGTCCCCATGTGGAGTTTTACAGCTCTTCTTTAACCTGACATACATACTTGTTTTTTTTTATTTGAATAGAGTTGAATTTTCCCTGTTTCTGAAGAAGCTAACTGTGAAATGTGTTAATTACAGTTGCCCTCCTGGTATAATGTTATGTAAGAAGTGCATCCATATGTTTTCACCAACATCTTAAGGGCTTTCTTCCCCATCATAACAATGAATGGAAGTAGCTTACAAAATATAAATAATTAATAGATTTAAATAGCAGTGACCCAAAACATGCCACATGCCTTGTGGATAAAAAGAGCTTAATAAGCAAAAGATTACATAGTTATATGGTTACATAGTCAGTCTGGTTGAAAAAAGACACAAGTCCATCTAGTTCGACCAATAAAAGGGGGGGAAAAAATCATACAATCTTATATACACAATCCTATACCCACAGTTAATCTAGAGGAAGGCAAAATACCCCAGCAAAGCATGATCCCCCAAGAAGAAATCTGTTATTCCCTTGATCAACTTTACCTATAAATATTAGTATCCAGTTATATTATGTACATTTAGGAAAGAATCCAGGCCTTTTTTAAAGCAATTTACTAAGCTGGCCAGGACCAGCTCTTGAGGGAGTCCATTCCACATTTTCACAGCTCTCACAGCTCTTACTGTGAAGAAACCTTTCTGTTTTTGGAGATTAAATCTCTTTTCCTCCAGACATAAAGATTGCCCCTTGTCCTCTGTGATGACCTTAACACCAAGTTCACTATATAGACCACTTATGTATTTATACATGTTGATCATGTTGATCTATCCCCCCTTAAAGTGGATGTAAACCTGATTTTTTTTTTTTTTTTTTATGTCATAATGTAGAGTATAAGATTTCCTATCATTTGAGCCCAGTCTTGCCACACAAAGTTAATCCAGCTCTGAGCAATCCTCTTGTATTGTTCAGTGAGATAAAACTTGACAGAGAAAAACTTTGTCAAATCCTCCCCCTTGCTGTGAGTGACAGGTGATTTACATATCTCGTGCACTAGCCTAAGACATGCATTATTTTTTAATTCCCACCCCCACTCCTTTCTTCAGCAGCTCTGCAAGGATTGGCTGTTCCACACCTCGGCATGATTTGGCATGCTGAAGTCATGTGGTTACTTTCCTGTCTTTTCACTGGATGTTAGTGATCATAGCAGAAGTTCAGTGTAAGAAATACACAGGAGAAAATGCATATTGACAAGGGGAGTGTAGAGGTGGGCGGGGAGTCTACTGACATCACGACTCCACCCACCGAGCTCCAGACAACAGACCCACCCACAGAATATGCAGTTTTTCGGGTCTCATAACAGACAGAGGGGAGACATTTGACAGGTAAAGATACATGCAGGAGGCATGTATATCCTTATAGATAACCCCTATGGCAGTAGTTTAGAAAGGATGACATTGGGTTTACATCCACTTTAAGCCCCTCTTCTCAAGAGAGAATATATTCAGTTCCTCTAATCTTTCCCCAAAGCTGAGCTCCTCCATGCCTCTCATCAGTTTGGTTGCTCTTCTCTGCACTTTCTCCACTTCCCCAATATCCTTTTTTGTATACACATTCCATATGAGGTCTTACTAATGATTTTTATGGGGATAAAAATGATATCTCGCTTTTTGCTGTCCATATCTCTCTTAAAATATTTTTTTCCAGCAAGAACCCATCTGCGGTCTTTTATTAAACTCTCCAGTATCTTCCCAGCTATAGAAGTTAGGTCTATAGTAACTTGGTAAAGACTTTGGTCCATTTTAAATATAGGCACCACAATGTCTTTGAAATGACAGAGCTCAATTCTTTTAGGACATTTGGGTCTATGCCATCTGGTCCAGGTGTTTTATTCACCTTTATTCTGTCTAAATATTTCTGGACCATATCAATTTTGAGCCATTGTGGATCATTTGGGGCTCTGTCAATTCCATCCCCATTATGGACATGATCTCTCCCATGCTCCTTTGTATACACAGAGCTGAAGAAGGCATTTAATAAATTTGTCTTTTCTTTATATTCTAGATTATTTTGTAAAAGGCCTACATGCTCAGACCTGACCTTTTCACTATTAATATATTTCAAGAATATTTTGGTGTTTGTCCTACTATCTTTTGCTATCTGTCGTTCGTTTAGAATATTTGCATCCTTGATTTCTTTTTTACATATTCTGTTTTATTCTTTGTAACATTTAAACGATGATAGTTTTCCTTCATTTTTATATTATTTAAATGCTCTTTTCTTTATATTTATAGCTTTTTTTAACTTTGGCAGTGAGCCACATAGGTTTTATTTTTAGCCTTTTAGACTTATTGCCCATGGGAATATATTTTGCAGTGTGTTCACATACATACATAAGAAGAATTACCATTTCTGTTCTGTGTTCATCAATGTCAATATTCCCTCCCAGTCTAGGTTTTGGAGAGCAGCCCTCTTTCTTGGAAAGAAAACAAACAAAGGCGCCTCTAAGTGCAGAAGATAAACAAGTTTAATGCCCCAACTGGGTTCAAAAACACTTACAGGATAAAAGGTGTGATCAGGCACATCGTGAGTGAGGCTGCATTGGAGGGGGTCACGGTCGGAGGAAGCCTTCAGAGAGGATGAATGGAGTCACTGACAGCAGCAGTGTGGAACACAGGAATCCGCTGTGAAGCCGGCGTCGTCAGCATGGAGAGACGGTGTACCCGGAAGTGATGTCATCCGCTGAGCGGCTCCGTAACCAGCCTGGACCGCAAACACACAGCCAGAGGGGGGATGTGATGTCATCAATAAGGGACGCGTTTCGGAACCGTCAATCGTTCCTTTTTCAACCTATGACTATAGTGATGACTGGGGATGATATATATACACACACACTAGCAGTGGATTGGCCGGGGGCGGGGACAGCGATCAGAGTATGATGACAATGAGTCCATTAAAAACATTTAAATATATAAATACACATGTAGCAGCATTCTAAAAGTCGGGACAATAGAGAGAAGAATATGAAAAAAAGAAAATCAGAAATTAGGACAATGGAAGTGTAAAAGACAGATTATCTAGTAATCAGAATGTCTGTTAATGACAGGCCATGGGACTAGCACGCACGTAGCAAAATATAGACAATGAGAGCGAGTAAGGTAATGTCAGTGTTAAAATTGGAACGAAAGGGAACATGTATGTCACTAGTAATATCAAAGTATTATTAAAGTATATTAACCGCTTGCCGACCGGCGCACGCCGATGTACGTCGGCAGAGCAGCACGGCTGGGCAAATGGGCGTACCTGTACGTCCATTTGAATTTCCCGCCGTGCCCGTGCGTGCCAGCCGCCGGCGGCGCGCACGCGCGCCGGCCGGGAGCCCCATGAGTCGGGTCGCGGGTCCCGCGGACTCGATCGCCGCGGGGAGTCCCGCGATCGCCTCACGGAGCGGATGAACGGGGAGATGCCGTTGTAAACAGCATCTCCCCGTTCTGCCTAGTGACAAGTGTCACTCGATCTCTGCTCCCTGTCATCGGAGCAGAGATCAGTGACGTCAGCCACACAGCCCATCCCCCTACAGTTAGTAATCACTCCCTAGGATACACTTAACCCCTCCCCGCCCCCTAGTGGTTAACCCCTTCACTGCCAGTGTCATTTACACAGTAATCAGTGCATTTTTAATCGCACTGATCGCTGTATAAATGACAATGGTCCCAAAAATGTGTCAAAAATGTCCGACATGTCCGCCATAACGTCGCAGTCACAATAAAAATCGCTGATCGCCGCCATTACTAGTAAAAAAAAAATTATTAATAAAAATGCCATAAAACTATCCCCTATTTAGTAAACGCTATAACGTTTGCGCAAACCAATTAATAAACGCTTATTGCGATTTTTTTACCAAAAATATGTAGAAGAATACGATCGGCCTAAACTGAAGAAAAAAAATGGTTTTTTTATATATTTTTAGGGGATATTTATTATAGCAAAATGTAAAAAATAATGCGTTTTTTTCAAAATTGTCGCTCTTATTTTGTTTATAGCGCAAAAAATAAAAATCGCAGAGGCGATCAAATACCACCAAAAGAAAGCTCTATTAGTGGGAAAAAAAGGACGTCAATTTTGTTTGGGAGCCACGTCGCATGACCACGCAATTGTCAGTTAAAGCGACGCAGTGCCGAATCGCAAAGAACGCTCTGGTCAGGAAGGGGGTAAATCCTTCCGGGGCTGAAGTGGTTAATTGGACAACCATGAATTAAAAAATAAAAAAGTTTTAAAATAAAAAATGATAATAATTATTATAAGAGAAAGAGCCTAAAATTAATATCTATGAGAAGGAATATGGTATCAAAGTATGGCACTAACTTCAAAATCCTCGTTTAACCCTCCAGGGGCTAAAACATTTAAACGAGGATTTTGAAGTTAGTGCCATATTTTGATACCATATTCCTTCTCATAGATATTAATTTTAGGCTCTTTCTCTTATAATAATTATTATCATTTTTTATTTTAAAACTTTTTTATTTTTTAATTCATGGTTGTCCAATTAATATACTTTAATAATACTTTGATATTACTAGTGACATACATGTTCCCTTTCGTTCCAATTTTAACACTGACATTACCTTACTCGCTCTCATTGTCTATATTTTGCTACGTGCGTGCTAGTCCCATGGCCTGTCATTAACAGACATTCTGATTACTAGATAATCTGTCTTTTACACTTCCATTGTCCTAATTTCTGATTTTCTTTTTTTCATATTCTTCTCTCTATTGTCCCGACTTTTAGAATGCTGCTACATGTGTATTTATATATTTAAATGTTTTTAATGGACTCATTGTCATCATACTCTGATCGCTGTCCCCGCCCCCGGCCAATCCACTGCTAGTGTGTGTGTATATATATCATCCCCAGTCATCACTATAGTCATAGGTTGAAAAAGGAACGATTGACGGTTCCGAAACGCGTCCCTTATTGATGACATCACATCCCCCCCCGGCTGTGTGTTTGTGGTCCAGGCTGGTTACGGAGCCGCTCAGCGGATGACATCACTTTCGGGTACGCCGTCTCTCCATGCTGACGACGCCGGCTTCACAGCGGATTCCTGTGTTCCACACTGCTGCTGTCAGTGACTCCATTCATCCTCTCTGAAGGCTTCCTCCGACCGTGACCCCCTCCAATGCAGCCTCACTCACGATGTGCCTGATCACACCTTTTATCCTGTAAGTGTTTTTGAACCCAGTTGGGGCATTAAACTTGTTTATCTTCTGCACTTAGAGGCGCCTTTGCTTGTTTTCTTGTCATTATAGATCCTGCTTCAGTCTCTTAAAGTTGCAGCCCTTTGTGCTGAAGATTATCATCCCACTACCTTCATTATCCTCACCAGTACTCCCCTTTTTATTTTGGACTGCCTATCTCATATAGAGACTTTACCTGGACTACGTCAGTCCTGTGCGCCCTATATACTTTTTTCTACTTCCACTCTTTCTTGGAAAATGTGCTTTCTTATGCCCCGTACACACGGTCGGATTTTCCGATGGAAAATGTCCGATCGGAGCGTGTTGTCGGACATTCCGACCGTGTGTGGGCTCCATCGGACATTTTCCATTGGATTTTCCGACACACAAAGTTTGAGAGCAGGCTATAAAATTTTCCGCCAACAAAATCCGATCACGTCAATTCCGACTGTGTGTGGCCAGTTCCGACACACAAAGTGCCACGCATGCTCAGAAGAAATTCAGAGACGGAACAGCTCGGTCTGGTAAGATTAGCGTTTGCAATGGATACAGCACTTTCGTCACGGTGCAATGTAAAAAATGGTTTAATACAGCGCACTCTCTTCTTCTTTATGATGTGAGAAGAATTAAGTAGTTTTGCTGTTCATATTCACGCAGACTTCTCACAAACTTCTTTCTTTATTATTTATCGGGACTCCCTCAATATATTTAGATTTGTCACACCTGACAAAATTATTTTTGGGTTGTTTTTTTTTTTTTTTTAAAGGCTGTTTTTTGGGGTTTTTTTAGGTTTGTATTTTTTTCAAGGCTGATCTTTGTTTTATTTTATTTTTGGTTTTACTCCTTAATATTTTTGTGTGTGTTTTGTGTGTCAAGTTACCACAACACCATTGATATCTTATATTATTTAATCTCAAGGAGATTGCTTGGTGTTGGTGTCCCTTGTTAATTTCACCTTGTACTTTAGAAATGTACCTGAATCCTCACAAACAAACTGTCCTTTTTGAAGGAAAAAACACATAGGAGAGTATAATTGAAACAAAAATCTTTTATTAAGGGCTCAGAACCAAACAAAGAGGGAGGCAACGCTGGAGAAACAGCAGAAATTGGCGAAGCCTTGGACCCCCAGGGCAGACATCAATTATTTAACATCAAAATTGGTGGCCAGAGGAGTCCATATCTAACGAAGTGCAGTCTGGTCCAGAAGTCCCAGAGATCTGGAAAGTAGCAGATGACATCAGTGTCCCCAGGCTGTGGTACTACAAGAGGCTGCATCTTTTGCCAGACCAGGCTGGACCCAGGGTCATCACTTTCTGGTCTTCTTTCCACGCTTCCTTCCTGGCTGTGGCTCTGGTGTTGGAGATGTGGCAGGAGGAGGAGTAGGACCTGGAGGAGGAGGAGGACTAGTAGGACCTGGAGGAGGAGGAGGAGGAGTAGGACCTGGAGGAGGAGGAGGACCATGTGTAAGGTCACAAATGTGGGTAGCAGATGTTATTTGGCCCCTCAACCCCTTATTGAGAGCTTCCAAAATTAAGGACTCACACAGGAGTTGTTGGCCCTCCTCCATCTGCAGCATTTTGCAGGCAATTATGCAAGCAAAGTCCTCCTCCACAGTGTGGGGGGTTCTCAGGGCCTCTGCAGCCTTCCAAAAGAGGCCTATGGCAGCCTCCTCCAGGGTACTCCTCTTCCTGCCACTTTGTCTTTGCCGGTGTAGGGGAGGGACCTGGATATCAGGCAGCCTGCTTGGCCCGGCCACCTCCTGGCTGAGACTTCCCTGTGTATGAAAAAGGGACATGGTTTTAGTTTTTGCATCATCAATCACAATCATAAATTAGTACTCCAAACTAACATCTAGTTAACATCATTGATTGGACAAGCAGAAATATTTAGAGGAATGCTATACCTGGCTCAATCTGGGCTCCTCCACATGTTGCTGCCTGGAAGGCCCAGGTTGGGCGTCAGAAGCCTCAGCTGGGGTGGAAGGAAGCGTGGAAGGAAAACTGGAGAGTGATGACCTGGGTTCTGTCTGACCTGCCAGAAAATGCAGCCTGTCATAGTACCACAGTCTGGGGACATAAATGTCATCTGCAGCTCCGGATCTCTTGGAATCCTGGACCTTCTTGTGCTCCCTTAGATAAGTGCTCCTCAGGCCACCAATTAGGATCTTCAAATAGGTGATGTCTGCCGTGGGGACCACCGTCTTCACAAATTCCAGCAATTGATCCAGTGCTGCCTTCCTCTTTGTATGGTTCTTATAATGTGGGTGGTTTATCTGCCACAGACAAGGCAGCTCCCTGAACATATCAATGAAGATTGCCATAAAGTCGTTATCTTTTAAGATATCCATTTTCACTGCAAGACACAACACAAGACAAACCCTAATGTCAGGCAAAACTCTCCTAATCTTGTTACAATATAGGCCTCAATCTAGAAGCAGTATAGGCCCAAGTTTGGCTCCTACCTTCGTTATCACGATCAGCGCCTCTGATACTCCTTCCTCCGCTCACAGATCGTACGTACTACGCACGCATGTTACGCTTTATACACACTGTGCATGCGTGTAACTCCGCTCGCCCCTGACAATCTTTCATGCACACAGTGTGTCAACATGTGCTATCTGCCATCACGGGAGATCAATGGACGCGTTTTGGGGGCGCAACCCCTTCCTCAATAATAAAGTAGGTGTGAGGAAGGGGTTGCTCCCCCAAAACACGTCCCTTGATCCCCCGTGATGGCAGCTAGCACATGTTGACATTCGTAAATTGGTGTGCATCTTCAAAATTTGGCTTTTCCTGGGGTGACTTCACCCCATATGAACGCAATATCAAACACAGTTCCTAAATACTCATGTCTGATATTGCCTTCAAGTTCTACCAAATGTGAACTTTGTAAGTTCAAGATTTGTGTCTTTCTTGTTGGTTTTACACATGCCTGTTTTATCTTAAAAGGACATTTCTACTTTTTCTAATGCCACCCCAAAAATTGTTATATAACAAACATGTTGGTTTGTTTTAAAAAACCTTGTCAAAATGCACATGTGATTGTGCAGGTGTTAAAAAGATTGTTAATCAAGAATGTGTGGATAATTGTCTCAACGCTACAACACTTTTGTGGTGCTCCAATTGCTGCTTTCTATGACAATGGGGGTTATTTCATAAGGGCAAATCCACTTTGCACTACAAGTGCAGTTTCAAGTGCACTTGTAGTGCAAAGTGTCTTTGCCTTTAGTAAATAACACCCAACAGTGCTTTGTATAAGGTTACACAATCACGCCATTTTCATGGCTCACCACATTTCTGTCAGGGTCAGCTAAAACAAACACGAGCAGTAAATGTCACCAAAGATTTGTTTTTTTTTATTTGATAAAAGTTTCACACATTGTCTGGCATATTGATGGCCCCCCTACCCGCAAAGAACTCAAGGTATCTTAGCCGGACATCATGAGCACTCAGGGAGGGCAAGCCAGGACAGCCACTTTCAAGCGCCGTCAGGGTTGTTTCATTTATAATTCTGGCCTCAGGCCCAACTGAGCCAGCATAGTTGGCAGAATGTTGCCGTAAAAAGTTATGTAGAACACAGCATGCCAGGATAATATGATTCAGTTTATACTCCGTCATATGTATGGGTGTAAGTAATAGGCGGAACCGGCTGGCCATGATTCCAAACGTGTTCTCCACCACTCTTCTGGCTCTGGCCAGCCGGTAATTAAAAACCCTCTGGTCCGGGGTGAGGGTCCTCATCGGGAATGGCCGCATAAGATGGTCCCCCAGCGCAAAAGCTTCATCCGCAATGAAGACGAATGGGAGTCCTTCCACATTGTCTTCTGGAGGTGGCAAGTCCAAGCTGCCATTCTGGAGACACCTGTAAAACTCCGTCTGGGCGATGACTCCACCATCGGACATCCGGCCATTCTTCCCCACGTCCACATACAGGAACTCGTAATTAGCTGACACCACCGCCAACATCACAATACTATTAAACCCCTTATAATTATAATAGTACGACCCTGAGTTGGGTGGTGGGATGATGTGGACATGTTTCCCATCAATTGCCCCTCCGCAGTTAGGAAAGTCCCACCGCTGGGCAAAGTGGGAGGCCACAGTCTGCCATTCCTGTGGCGTGGAAGGAAACTGTTGAGGAAAACAAAAAAAAATTAGTCTTTTTGCACATTAAAACATGGAAAGCAGATTAGACACAAACCTTCTTGGCCAACATCAGTATAACATTTATTAATGGGAATTTTTAAAGACCAAAGTATAAGGTACACCTACCATATCCCCCCCCCTCTCCTGGGCCATTTCAAACATTATAGGGGCGGGAGCTCTTGGACAGGTAACCCTCTCCACTTCATTGAGAGATGAATGCCTAAATAATGGGTATTACTTTGAACAGCCCCTCCTTAGTTACACTATTGGCAGCCCACTGGACAGGTAAGAAGTGTCATAATACAAAGATATAAATACACATTGTATACATTTTAGCACATTTGGACATTCTGCTATTACCTATCAAGATAATAATAGGATACAAAAACTTTAAACAGTATCATTTGAAAGTATACAGGCAGGCCCTTGCACTCTATGCTTTGGGGAATTCATCCATAAATCTGACCACAAAAGAGGTGGGTATATTGTGTATGGGTTTGGCAAAGTCAGCAGATAGATGATTGAGGATAGATAGAGAATTGGTATCAGCTGACTTAGCAGTTGGGGGGAGGGAGGGTTCCAAATGATTTGGGGACCCCCCCAAAAAAGCCTCTGGCACTCTGCCTGAATTTAAAGCACAAATCACATTTAAAAACATTTTAGGGGTGTTTGGGGTAAAGCACTACTATGGAGCTGATAAAATACATTGTTAAGTGACTACATGAAGTGAATATAGGGCCAGGAGAACATGCTGGGGAGGTAAGTGAAGGCAAAGATGTATGAAGGACAACAAAAATAATTACATAAAAATCCAGCATGCATGAGGACAAAGGGGACATTCACAGCATATTATAATCATGGTAATTAGGGAATGAGGAAAGAAATACAATATATTATCAAACATTAAATACAATAAAATGTGATATTAAAGGATAAAAATCTTACCTTCATATACTCCTTCTGCAGGACCTGGATGATGGCAGAACAGGTCTCTGGGATAATGATCCCCAGAGCCTGGGGGGAGAAGCCTGTCGAGAACTTCAAGTCCTGCAGACTTCTCCCCGTCGCCAAGTAACGCAGGGTGGCGATGAGCCTCTGCTCCGGAGTGATGGCTTGCCTCATGCAGGTATCCTGCCTGCTAATATAAGGGGTCAGCAAAGCCAACAAACGGTGAAATACGGGGTCCGTCCTCCGGAGAAAGTTCCTGAAATCATCAGGATTATTCTCACGGATCTCACGGAGCAAAGGCATATGACAGAACTGGTCACGCTGAAGCAACCAATTCTTGGTCCATGAACTCCTCCCCACCCTGTTCATGGACTGGACTTGTGTCAAGGTCAGGACCCAAACACCAAGCCCCCGCACAGCACGAACCCTACGAAAAGTACGTATACGCAACATGGCTAGAAAACGGTCGGCTGCTCAGAACGAAGTAACAGAATGCACTGAAGAACAGCAAGGCCTGTGAAGAGCGACCTGAAAAACAGTAACGAACGAACAAGAACACAATGACTAATCAAAGTCACACGTAGCTTGCTTGCACGCACTGAAGAGCAGATACAAACCCACAAGCACAAACTGAACAGCAGAAAACGATCTGAAAACCACGAGTCTGAAAAAGCGCAAATCGTCTCTCACCAAACTTTTACTAACACGAGATTAGCAAAAGGAGCCCAAAGGGTGCCGCGCTTGGTTCTGAACTGGCCTTTTCTAGTCTCGTCGTACGTGGTTGACGTCACTGCTTTCTTGGCGATCGGAAATTCCGACAACCTTGTGCGACCGTGTGTACACAAAACAAGTTTGAGCCAACATCCGTCTGAAAAAATCCTAGGATTTCGTTGTCGGAATGTCCGATCAACGTCCGACCGTGTGTACGGGGCATTAGACCCCTTTCACACTGAGGTGCTTTACAGGCGCTACATTGCTAAAAATAGCGCCTGCTTAGCGCCTGTAAAGAGCCTGTCCTGTCTCTTCAGTGTGAAAGCGCAAGGCCTTTCACACTGGAGCGGTGCGCTGGCAGGATGCTAAAAAAAGTCCTGCTAGCAGCATCTTTGGAGCGGTGAAGGAGCGGTGTATACACTGCTCCTTCACAGCTCCTGCCCATTGAATTGAATGGGCACTGCTGCCGAAACCGCCAGAAAATCACCGCTGCAGCGGCGCTTTGCGGGCCGTTTTAACCCTTTTTTGGCCGCTAGCGGGGGTTAAAACGCCCTGCTAGTGGCCGAAAACCCCCGCAAAAATGGTGGTAAAGTGCCGCTAAAAAGGGGGCATTCTACCGCCGACGGTGCCGACGCCCCAGTGTGAAAGGGGCCTTAAAGTTACAGTATCTCACAAAAGTGAGTACACCCCTCACATTTTTGTAAATATTTTATTATAACTTTTAATGTGACAACACTGAAGAAATGACACTTTACTACAATGTAAAGTAGTGAGTGCACAGCTTGTTTAACAGTGTAAATTTGCTGTCCCCTCAAAATAACTCAACACACAGCCATTAATATCTAAACCACTGGCAACAAAAGTGAGTAAACCCCTAAGTGAAAATGTTCAAATTGGGCCCAATTAGCAATTTTCCCTCATGTGTCATGTGACTCGTTAGTGTTATAAGGTCTCAGGTGTGAATGGGGTGCAGGTGTGTTAAATTTGGTGTTATCGCTCTCACTCTCTTATACTGGTCACTGGAAATTCAACATGGCACCTCATGATAAAGAACTCTCTGAAGGTCTGAAAAAACAATTGTCGCTCTACATAAAGATGGCCTAGGCTATAAGAAGATTGCCAAGACCCTGAAACTGAGCTGCAGCACGGTGGCTAAAACCATACAGCAGTTTAACAGGACAGGTTCCACTCAGAACAGGCCTCGCCATGGTCGACCAAAGAAGTTGAGTGCACGTGCTCAGCATCATATCCAGAGGTTGTTTTCAGGAAATAGACATATGAGTGCTGCCAGCATTCCTGCAGAAGTTGAAGGGGTGGGGGGGTCAGCCTGTCAGTGCTCAGACCATACGCCGCATACTGCATCAAATGGGTCTGCATGGCTGTCATCTCAGAAGGAAGCCTCTTCTAAAGATGATGCACAAGAAAGCCCACAGTTTGCTGAAGACAAGCAGACTAAGGACATGTATTACTGGAACCATGTCCTGTGGTCTGATGAGACCAAGATAAACGTATTTGGTTCAGATGGTGTTAAGCATGTGTGGTGGCAACCAGGTGAGGAGTACAAAGACATATGTGTCTTGCCTACAGTCAAGCATGGTGGTGGGCGTGTCATGGTCTGGGGCTGCATGAGTGCTGCCAGCACTGGGGAGCTACAGGTCATTGAGGGAACCATGAATGCCAACATGAGCTGTGACATACTGAAGCAGAGCATGATCCCCTCCCTTCAGAGACTTGGCCACAGGTCAGTATTCTAACATGATAACAACACACCTCCAAGACGACCACTGCCTTGCTAAATAAGCTGAGGGTAAATGTGATGGACTGGCCAAGCATGTATCCAGACCAAAACCCTATTGAGCATCTGTGGGGCACCCTCAAACGAAAGGTGGAGGAGCGCAAGGTCTCTAACAACCATCAGCTCTGTGATGTCGTCAAAGAGAAGTGGAAGAAGACTCCAGTGGCAACCTGTTAGTTTCTGGTGAACTCCATGCCCAAGAGGGTTAAGGCTGCGCTGGAAAATAATAGTGGCCACACAAAATACTGACACTTTGGGCCCAATTTGGACATTTTCACTTAGGGGTGTATACACTTTTGTTGCCAACGGTTTAGACAATAATGGCCGTGTGTTAAGTTTTTTTGAGGGGACAGCAAATTTACACTTTTATACAAGCTGTACACTCACTACTTTACATTGTATTAAAGTGTCATTTCTTCAGAGTTATCACATGAAAAGATATAATAAAATATTTACAAAAACGTGAGGGGTGTACTCACTTTTGTGAGATACTGTATGTCTGAATTTTTGGATGTACAGATTTAAATAAATAACTTTTTTATATTTCAATAGGTATGGATGAGTTTTTTGGCACTCAAATGTAACACCAAAGATAAAACAACAACAGTTTATTACACAAATGGTAAAATCATGGACAATAGTAACAAAACATGAGCTGGTAAAAGCAAATCAGCCATTTATGTTAATGAACTGTAAATAGCAGAAACTGCATATAGATTACAGAGTAGACCCCAGTGCGTTTCGATTCGCAAAGCTTACAAAGATAGGACATAGATCACCAGGGATAATAATTGAAATTCTGTTTTTTTTCTGTTTTCAATCAAACACATCATGATTTATAAAGCAGAGTCTGTTAAAGTATATTTTTTGGAAATATTAATAAATGATGTACTGTATATTTGGCACCTAATGTTAAACTGCTAATTCATTTCTGGAACGTGATATGTTAAGGGATGTGGTGTCTATGATTACAAATCAATTATTTTGATATAGCTGCTGTTTCATATTTATTTTCTGCAAACAGAGGCACCGTAGGTTTAAATAAGGCTGTGCTTACATGATATTTGAATATCTGTGCTGTGCACCTTTGACTTAGGACAGATGACTGATGCAAAACTATTCAGATATTTTTATGTAGCTCTTTTTTTACAAAATATTTAACAACATATAAGTGGGATCAACAGCAAAAAAGAAACATAAGAAGTTAAAAGTTATGACTTATAAAGAGAGATGCTATGCCATTGGTTAAGACGTTGTGCTCCATCATCAGGTTTAGGGGTAACAACACCAACCAGAGGACCAAGATGGGGTGTTGTTATATACTAACACAAGGAAAGGGTTCCCCTAGGTGGACTTTTCCGGCACTTGCATGATAGAAAAAATTAGAAATAGAAGCTATAATACATCATAAAAGGGCATAAATTTTATTCAATTAGGAAAATACAAATATTAAAAACAAAGTGGATATCATCAGTAACAAAGTAGTACTAATAGGTAAATACATGGAACAGTCAAGCAATAAGCAATAGTGAAAGTAAACCTCTTTTCAAGCCCGACGCGTTTCGGGATGTTTAGTGTTTCTAGGGTCCTTCTTCAGGGTTTGATCGAAAAGAGGGGTTCATCTGAATATATTGAAAAAATATATATGAGTAAGACTGGAAGAGTGTAAACAAAAGTCAAATAGTACACAGGTTATCAGTAGATATCCAATAGGGGGTGTAAATGATCCATTGATCACCTACCTGGGAAAGTTCCATTGACCGCTTGTGGGAGGAAGTTTAAAATAAAAAGCCACTGAAAGAAAGCAGGGTAGCGGTGGGCAATTTAGGATGTAATGGGTATAGGTGCTAAATTTAGATGATATAAGCTGCAGGAAGATAGGCAGTCATCTCCATAGAGGAGTATCACACTAAGCCCATCCCGCCCGACCCGGGCATGCGCAAGCCAGAGCGGATAGCTGAGGTCACAGGAAGGCGCCCCTAAAAAATGAAAAAATTGAAGTACCTTAGCAGAAATACAATATGTATAAAGGATAAATGCAAAAATGGCAGACCAAAAAGGTGTACAAAGAATATGTATCTATATTTTATATTAGAGTGGTAGCTGTCAAGTATACGCATATAAATAACCAAATAGTTGAGACAAAGTAACAGAAGAGGGGCTGAAAATAAATTGCAAAAATAATCTACCTTATAGAAAGCAAAGGTAATAAAAAAATATGTATATATATGATAATATATGAAGTAAATTAATGTATAGTGGGAAAAATATCTGATTAGAGATATATATAATATATATATATTATTTTCAGCCCCTCTTCTGTTACTTTGTCTCAACTATTTGGTTATTTATATGCGTATACTTGACAGCTACCACTCTAATATAAAATATAGATACATATTCTTTGTACACCTTTTTGGTCTGCCATTTTTGCATTTATCCTTTATACATATTGTATTTCTGCTAAGGTACTTCAATTTTTTCATTTTTTAGGGGCGCCTTCCTGTGACCTCAGCTATCCGCTCTGGCTTGCGCATGCCCGGGTCGGGCGGGATGGGCTTAGTGTGATACTCCTCTATGGAGATAACTGCCTATCTTCCTGCAGCTTATATCATCTAAATTTAGCACCTATACCCATTACATCCTAAATTGCCCACCGCTACCCTGCTTTCTTTCAGTGGCTTTTTATTTTAAACTTCCTCCCACAAGCGGTCAATGGAACTTTCCCAGGTAGGTGATCAATGGATCATTTACACCCCCTATTGGATATCTACTGATAACCTGTGTACTATTTGACTTTTGTTTACACTCTTCCAGTCTTACTCATATATATTTTTTCAATATATTCAGATGAACCCCTCTTTTCGATCAAACCCTGAAGAAGGACCCTAGAAACACTAAACATCCCGAAACGCGTCGGGCTTGAAAAGAGGTTTACTTTCACTATTGCTTATTGCTTGACTGTTCCATGTATTTACCTATTAGTACTACTTTGTTACTGATGATATCCACTTTGTTTTTAATATTTGTATTTTCCTAATTGAATAAAATTTATGCCCTTTTATGATGTATTAAAGCTTCTATTTCTAATTTTTTCTATCATGCAAGTGCCGGAAAAGTCCACCTAGGGGAACCCTTTCCTTGTGTTTATGTACTATTGGACGTGGCACGGCTTCTCTCCTAAATAAGTTGGTCTCCCTCTTTGTGTTCATTGTTATATACTAAAGTAGAAATTCACTCTCCCAATCAACACTGATTATCTTTAATCCTTAAACTGCTAGCAATAGCAAATAGATAGGAAAGTATATCATATTTACTTGTTTTATTGTTTTTTTTTTTACTTTTATTCAGTTACTTCCTGGTTTCCAGGCCTAGACAAATGATGTCATACATCTCATAAGTTTTCTCAGCTAAGCACACCCCCCTGCCCTTACCTCATGAATTGTCTGCCCTTACTCCAGATGGGCATGGCCACAAATGCTAGGGGAGTGTTCAAAGTGGTTTATCAGCAAAATAAAGCATTAAGATATGGATGAATGGGTGAGTTTACTTTGAATCTTAAAAATGTATTAATTGGTGTTTTTGGTTTGTGGTGCTCAGATGCAGTGTAGTTCCACTTTAAAGGTATTTAAGTTATTTTAGGCAAATGGGTGCTTAAAGCATGGAGATTATCAATTGTTGCCTCAATGGCAATGATAAGACTCAAGCCCTCTGAAAATCAATTATTTTGATATAGCTGCTGTTTCATATTTATTTTCTGCAAACAGAGGCACCGTAGGTTTAAATAAGGCTGTGCTTACATGATATTTGAATATTTGTGCTGTGCACCTTTGACTTAGGACAGATGACTGATGCAAAACTATTCAGATATTTTTATGTAGCTTTTGAGCAGTGTTCTGCTCAAAAGCTTTTCCTGCACAGGTCAGTTACAATGCTGTGGGTGCCACTTTCTTGAATTTCTCAAGGAGGGCCACAGGTAGGTGATAGATTCAAATCACTATCCAATCGCCGCAGATCTTTTGCCTGTGCTTTAACTCTCTACCTATTTCTCCCCTTCTGCCTATGCCTTCCAATGTCCACCTGACTTTGTGTAAAGTAAATACACAACCAGAACAGATCAGCACACTCCTATTGCAGGTACTGTTTACAATTGGCAGTGAGCTAGTGCAATTGCACAAGATTATGATTGTTTTCAAATAAAAGGGCTGCAGTGTTACAAACAGTCGCGGCCCGTCCATAGGGGGCGCCTGGGCGCCGCCCCTCCCCCCCTCCCCCTCCAGGCAGCAAAAAAAAAAAGAAAAAAATTTTTTTTATTACTGGCCCTTTAAAAAAAAAAAAGGAAAAAAAAGGTCCTTAAGTGCACTGTGTTCGGACGCTGGACACAGTGCGACGCCGGACACAGTGCACTTATGGGAAGCACCACGTCTATGCAATCACGAGATTGCAGACGTGGCGCTGCATTTGCGGGCGTTTAGCCCGCCTTGTGGCATTTTCTGAAGCGCCGAGTAGCTTCTGCCCGGCCATAGTAATACATACTACAGGCGCCGGGCGGAAGCTACTCGGCACTTCAGATTTGATTGACATCTGCCCTGAGTTAGATGTCACTTCCTGCTTCGCTCTCTCATTGCACCCGAGAGAGGAAACAGGAAGAATGCTGGTGCCAGTGTGAGGAGGAGGACACCGCAGGAGACCCAAGGTAAGTACCGCTGTGTGGAGAATAGGGAGGACAGAGGCTACATTTGGGGGGGACAGAGGCTGTATTGGGGGGGATAGGCAGCATTTTGGGGGGGATAGAGGCTGCATTTGGGGGTGGGGATAGAGGCTGCATTTTGTGGGGGGACAGAGGCTGCATTTTTTGGGGGGGCAGAGGCTGCATTTGGGGGGGCAGAGGCTGCATTTTGGGGGGGATAGAGGCTGTATTTGGGGGGACAGAGGCTGTATTTGGGGGGGACAGAGGCTGTATTTGGGGGGGACAGAGGCTGCATTTTGGGGGGCAGAGGCTGCATTTGGGGGGGGGACAGAGGCTGCATTTTGGGGAGGGCAGAGGCTTCATTTGGGGGGGACAGAGGCTGCATTTGGGGGGGCAGAGGCTGCATTTTGGGGGGCAGAGGCTGCATTTTGGGGGGGGACAGAGGCTGCATTTTGGGGAGGGCAGAGGCTTCATTTGGGGGGGACAGAGGCTGCATTTGGGGGGGACAGAGGCTGCATTTGGGGGGGCAGAGGCTGCATTTTGGGGAGACAGAGGCTGCATTTGGGGGGGCAGAGGCTGCATTTGGTGGGGCAGAGGCTGCATTTTGGAGGGGGGACAGAGGCTGCATTTGGGGGGACAGAGGCTGCATTTTGGGGGGGCAGAGGCTGCATTTTAGGGGGGACAGAGGCTACATTTGGGGGGGACAGAGGCTGCATTTGGGGGGACAGAGGCTGCATTTTATGTGACAGAGGCTGCATTTGATGTGACACAGGCTGCATGTAAGGAGGGACTCCGCTGGGGGCACCTGATGTAAGGACGGACTGCTGGGGAAGCCTGAGGGCATCTGGTTGTAGGCGACGTGGCTAGTGACACACTCGGGGCTCCCACTGATTCTGCATTATGGTGAGTTGAATGATTTAATTTTATATTACAATGTAATAATAGAAATAATGCGCTTCAATCATCCTGACACCATAACAACCATGGTGCCGGGATGATTGAAGTGCTAACACCAGGTGTTTGGAGTATCTTTATCTGCTGATTGTTAAACTTTCTAGAATACACATATATCTATTGTTGTGTAGGATCTGGGCCTGCTGTCCCTCTCTCCCTCTCCCTCCATCCCTTGTTCATCTCAGACGCTAACCACACCACCTTAGAGCCACGCCCACTATTTCGCTGAAACCATGCCCATTTTCACCAAGTGGAAGGGGTAAAAAAGGAAGGGCGGGGTCTGGCGCCCCCCCTTCCTAAAACTTCACCAGCCGCCACTGGTTACAAATGGGAGCTGGGTCAGCAGGTCAGGCAGGCAGAGCAAATACAAGTCACTCTGGCTGTTAAATTCCAGATTGAATTGCCTTTTCAGTGCCTGCACAGTTTGAATTCAGGGAGAGTATTTAGGATTCATATTCATCCTTGTTAAGCACATGTAACTTGATCGCACAGGTAGTTTAATGAACAAATGTATAAAATGTACAAAATAAATATATGTCACGTAATAAAAAATTATACAATATTTCCCTTTTTTTATCATGTATCTATTTTCAGATAGAACAGAATAAGTTGTCATATATGGCTCTATATTTAATAGATACATTTCTCTTTGCATTATTTTAAGGTCATTATTTTACTAAAAAAACCTAAGACATTGGTCATGTCTTGGGCTGATCAAAAGAGTTTTTTAATTACCTAGTTTTAATCAAGGTAGTTGTTTAATCATCCTGATGTAAATTTAGAGAGGCATGAAAATGGATTCTAGTTCTGTTTTTGTGACCTGTAGTCAGTCCTGATAATCTAACCCAATCTTTGTTGGGTTTAAAGTGGTTGTAAAGGATAGGGTTTTTTTACCTTCATAACTTTACCTGCAAAAGGGGCCAGTTTGAAGTGATTTATCGGGACTTCATTTCAGACTAAAGTTCTCTTCGCTTTAACTTGGTGAAGCGTGAGCACTTGGCCTTTATGGTATCTGTGGGGTCACTGCCTTTTGTACATGGGATCAACTAATATTTTGTGGATCTGGACATAAGGGCATTTTACTTCATGAAAATCATTTTTTGTGGCAGACAGGCTAGAGTTTATTAGGGTTTATTGTTTGTTAAAAAACACCCTTATAAACACACTTTCATCAAGTATAGAAACTCTCCATTGGGGAAGTTCCATAAACAGAACATATCTATTATCTAACAGTTAGCAGAGTGTCAGCAGCTTTGCATTCCTCTTATTTGAGAACTCTATGCTCTCAACAGCCCAGCAACTGAGGCAGAAGTCGAACTGGGCCAAGAATCAGATACATATTGGGCAATATGACTCATATGGCTACAGTCAAAACACATTCGGGAAGGTGCCTGGAGTATGTGACACTATGATGGTTAAGCTAAAATGCCAATAAAAAGAAGTTCCAGTTTGTGAGACTTATCTGAAGTGCAGCATAGTTCAAGCATGATAAATGAGAATCATGAGGTTTTCCATGCAGAAAAACAGTCAGAGATAGACCAGCAGAGTAGGCAGGCTAAGCTGATTAAGACAGATATCCAAGGAACAAAATAATTAGTTTTTGATTCTGCCTGCCAGACAAGTAAAACCTATGATAATGAAAAAATAAATTGAGTATCAGCAACCATCTGTAGTTTCTGAGCATTTTCAGAAAATCATCTACTTAGAATGGACACATTTTGTGGTGTTGAAATGTCACTTAAAAATGGCTAACAAAATATAGATTTTTTTTATTTCCAAAGGGTATATAAACTTAGAATTTGACATTGTGCATTCGGTAAATATCCAAACACACATATTATACAGATAGATAGATAGATAGATAGTGTAGATATATATTTTTTTATTTAATTGTATTTATTTTTATTTTTATTCCATTAACCAACCTCTATTTCATATAGTAATGACCAGGATGTAAAGGGAGTAAGAGCGCACATATATGGATACTCTAAAAACTTTGAAACAAACAAAGGTAAACAGTAAATATCAGATCTTCATTTTCGTTCTTTCTCCTCTCTACTTTGTTTGGCAGTTGTTTTCTCTTGGTAAGGTGGTGGCCTCTAAATTTGCAATTTTTGCTGGAGCCACATTATGAAACAACAGTGTCACCTAAAACCATAGCTCCCAACTGTCCCTGATTTCGAGGGACTGTCCCTGATTTGGAACAAAGTCTCTCTGTCCCTTTTTCTTACTCATTTATCCCTCATTTTGGTCTGATCTGTATAATCGTATATAAAATTCATTATTTATCATTCAAAAGTCTATACCCAGTGCTAAACCTTCCACCCTATTTCTAAATTGCTGCATTTGTAAATTTAAAAAGCCAATATAAAGGAATAGTAGCACTTGTTGGTTTAACATTTTTTTTTTGGTTTCATTTTGCTTTAAGGGGGCGTGGCATGGGGTGTGTTAGTACTTTTGCTAGTAGGTGTCCCTCATTCCCATCTCAAAAAGTTGGGAGGTATGCCTAAAACAAGTTTACCATCTTTTATCAAAAAGGGACATTGCTTTTGAACTTATTTGCACATTTTCTTACAAAAGTATACCTACAGATAGAGAAAGCAGGGAAGCAAAGACAAAATAAAAAAAAAATGAATGCATAGAATTATACTTTTGGGGGCTGTTAAACTTTTTAAAGAAGAATCATACCGGACTATATAAAGAGACTGTGGGGTTGATTTATTATTATTATTATTATTATTATTATTATTATTATTATTATACGAGATTTATATAGCGCCAACAGTTTACTCAGCGCTTTACAATGTATAAGGGGGACAACACAATTACAGTACAATACAAAAGGTACAGGAGGGCCCTGCTCGTAGAGCTTACATTCTAAAAGGGAGGGGGTGGTGGTACAAAAGGTAATAGCTGCAAAGAATGATTTGATGGGGGGGGGGGTTTACTGATTTACTAAAAGCAAATAGACCAGGCATCTTGCAAGTGCAGTTGCACTTAATTTCCCTGGAGCTTAAAGTAATGCTAAAGGAAAAAGAAAAAAACAAACATGTTATACCTACCTGCTTTGAGTAATGGTTTTGCATAGAGCAGCCCCAATCCGCCTGTTCTCAGGTTCCCTACCGATGCTCTGAAACAAAAACTACACATACCTGTGCTCAAATCCCAATAGCTTTTACATGTACAAGTACCTCACAAAAGTGAGTACACCCCTCACATTTTTGTAAATATTTTACTATATCTTTTCATGTGACAACACTGAAGAAATGACACTTTTCTACAATGTAAAATAGTGAGTGTACAGCTTGTATAACAGTGTAAATTTGCTGTCACCTCAAAATAACTCAACACACAGCCATTAATGTATAAACCACTGGCAACAAAAGTGAAAATGTCCAAATTGGGCCCAATTAGTCATTTTTCCTCCCCGGTGTCATCTGACTCATTAGTGTTACACGGTCTAAGGTGTGAATGGGGAGCAGGTGTGTTAAATTTGGTGTTATCGCTCTCACTCTTTCATACTGGTCACTGGAAGTTCAACATGGCACCTCATGGCAGAGAACTTTCTGAAGATCTGAAAAAACAATTGATGCTCAACATAAAGATGGCCTAGGCTATAAGAAGTTTGCCAAGACACTGAAACTGAGCTGCAGCATGGTGGCCAAGACCATACAGTGGTTTAACAGGACAGGTTCCCCTCAGAACAGGCCTCGCCATGGTTGACCAAAGAAGTTGAGTGCACATGCTCAGCATCATGTCCAGAGGTTGTCTTTGAGAAATAGACGTATGAGTGCTGCCAGCATTGCTGCAGATGTTGAAGGGGTGGGGGGGTCAGCCTGTCAGTGCTCAGACCATATGCCGCACACTGCATCAAATGGGTCTGCGTGGCTGTCGTCCCAGAAGGAAGCCTCTTCTAAAGATGATGCACAAGAAAGCCCACAAACAGTTTACTGAAGACATACAGACTAAGGACATGGATTACTGGAACCATGTCCTGTGGTCTGATGAGACCAAGATAAACTTATTTGGTTCAGATGGTGTCAAGCGTGTGTGGTGGCATCCAGGTGAGGAGTACAAAGACAAGTGTGTCTTGCCTACAGTCAAGCATGGTGGTGGGAGTGTCATGGTCTGGGGCTGCATGAGTGCTGCCGGCACTGGGGAGCTACAGTTCATTGAGGGAACCAGGAATGCCAACCTGTATTGTGACATACTGAAGCAGAGCATGATCCCCTCCCTTAGGGGACTGGGCCGTAGGGCAGTATTCCAACATGATAACGGCCCCAAACACACCTCCAAGACAACCACTGCCTTGCTAAAGAAGCTGAGGGTAAAGGTGGTGGACTGGCCAAGGATGTCTCCAGACCTAAACCCTATTGATCATCTGTGGGGTCATCCTCAAACGGAAGGTGGAGGAGCTCAAGGTCTCTAACATCCACCAGCTCTGTGATGTCGTCATGGAGGAGTGGAAGAGGACTCCAGTGGCAACCTGTGAAACTCTGGTGAACTCCATGCCCAAGAGGATTAAGACAGTGCTGGAAAATAATGGTGGCCACACAAAATATTGACACTTTGGGCCCAATTTGGACATTTTCACTTATGCCCCGTACACACGGTCGGACTTTGTTCGGACATTCCGACAACAAAATCCTCGGATTTTTTCCGACGGATGTTGGCTCAAACTTGTTTTGCCTACACACGGTCGGACAAAGTTGTCGGAATTTCCGATCGCCAAGAAAGCGGTGACGTCAAGCACGTACGACGAGACTAGAAAAGGCCAGTTCAGAACCAAGCGAGGCACCCTTTGGGCTCCTTTTGCTAATCTCGTGTTAGTAAAAGTTTGGTGAGAGACGATTCGCGCTTTTTCAGACTCGTGGCTTTCAGATCGTTTTCTGCCGTTCAGTTTGTGCTTGTGGGTTTGTATCTGCTCTTCAGTGCGTGCAGTCAGTTCGTATTGGAGTTTCCTGTGCGATCTTGTCCGCTCGTTGCTGTTTTTCAGGTCGCTCTTCACAGGCCTTGCTGTTCTTCAGTGCGTTCTGTTACTTCGTTCTGAGCAGCCGACCGTTTTCTAGCCATGTTGCGTATGCGTACTCCTCGTAGAGTTCGTGCTGTGCGGGGGCTTGATGTTGGGGTCCTGACCTTGACACAAGTCCAGTCCATGAACAGGGTGGGGAGGAGTTCATGGACCAAGAATTGGTTGCTTCAGCGTGACCATTTCTCTCATATGCCTTTGCTCCGTGAGATCCGTGAGAATAATCCTGATGATTTCAGGAACTTTCTCAGGATGATGGACCCCGTATATTACCGTTTTTTGGCTTCGCTGACCCCCTATATCAGCAGGCAGGATACCTGCATGAGGCAAGCCATCACTCCGGAGCAGAGGGTTTTTAATTACCGGCTGGCCAGAGCCCGAAGAGTGGTGGAGAACACATTTGGAATCCTGGCCAGCCGGTTCCGACTATTTCTGACACCCATCCATATGGCGGAGTATAAACTGAACCATATTATACTGGCGTGCTGTGTTCTCCATAATTCCAAAACTCCAAAACATTCAGCCAACTATGCTGGCTCAGTTGGGCCTGAGGCCGGAATCCCAAATACATCAACAATGACGGCACTTGAAAGCGGCCGTCCTGGCTTGCCCTCCCTGAGTGCCCGTGATGTCCGGTTACGATACCTGGAGTTCTTTGCGGGTAGGGGGGCTATCAATATGCCAGACAATCTGTGACACCTTTTTCAAATAAAAAACAACCAAAAGCAATTCTTGGTGGACATTTACTGCTTGTGTTTGTTTGAGCTGACCCTGACAGAAATGTGTTGAGTGAAAACGACGTAAGCAGAAAATGTCGTGATTGGGTAACCTTATAAAGAATAGTGTTGGCTGGTACTTCCTAAATGCAAAAACACATTTCACTACAAGTGCACTTGCAACTGCACTGAACCTGCACTTGTAGTGCAAAGTGTATTTGCCCTTAGGAAATAACCCCCATTTTTGCATAAAACAGCAATTACATCACCCCAAAAGTGTTGTAGTGTTGAGACAATAATCCACACATTCTTGAGTAAGGCACTTTTTTATACCTGCACAATCACATGTGCATTTACCAAAGGTTTTTAAAACAAAACAACATGTTTGTTGTATAACAATTTTTTGGGGGGGCATTATCAAAAATCTAAATATCCATTTCAGATAAAACAGGCCTGTGTAAAACCAACAAGAAAGCCAAAAAACTTGAACTTACAAAGTTCACATTAGGTAAAACCTGAAGGCTATATCAGACATCAGTATTTAGGAACTGGGTTTGATATAGCGTTCAGATGGGGGGAAATCACCCCTGGAAAAGCCAAATTTGGAAGATGCACACCAATTTACAAATGTCCACATGTGCTATCTGCCATCAGGGGGGATCAAGGGACGTGTTTTGGGGGAGCAAGCCCTTCCTCAACGCTACTTTATAATTGAGGAAGGGGTTGCCCCCCCAAAACGCGTCCATTGATCTCCCGTGATGGCAGATAGCACATGTTGGCACACTGTGTGCATCCTCCAAATTTGGCTTTTCTAAACATTGGAAAAATTTTAGTAAGATAAAACAGGTGATTTTGTGGGGTTTAAATTCGCCCCAAAACATCAATGATGTTATTATTTTTTTTAATAACATCATTGATTTGTTGCTGGATGTTTTGCAATTGGAGATTACACCCCATGATCTCCCCTATCAGTATCTGGGCACTTTCAGATGTAAAGCGTTCGGGATCCCTCACATCACGATCACCTAAAAAGAGATAAAGAACAAAAAAAACAGGTCTCAAAAATCTGCCAACATCCATCTCTTTTACCTGAGTCTGTGGTCGCAGACACTCACCTGTTGTGGTGCCAATCTCCACCACGTCTTCTTCTTCCTCCTGCTCTTCTTCTTGGGTAGGTATTTCCCCTTCTTCCAGAGGGGGGGGGGTCTCTGGTCTCCTGGGATGAGGGGTGTCCGAGTCTTTTCTCCCCTATGTAAAACAAAAATGGTATAATTAGCACACAGATATTTGATGACAGAACTAGAAATAGGAAACATTGCTTGGAAGTGGGGTACAATTTTCTATTTTAGCCGAGTTCAAAGATGTCTTTTTTTATTGTCCTTTGTCAAGCTGCAATACTTTACCTGTTTGGTACAAGCTTCACAGATGGAGACCCCCTATAGTATACACTGGAGCATCAGTGTGCCCCCCCTAATAAAAATGGTGTTCTTGTGTCCCACACTAGTGCTCCAGTGTCCAGATGTGAAAACAGCTGCTCAGTGTCCTCTCCTTACACACAATCTAGTTTGCATTTCATTCTAGTAACAAACCCATCTACATAAACAAATATTTGGCATCCAAGTAGGCCCAAAAAAAAGTGGGAAATGCATATGGCCTAAACAATGGTGTTCTAGAGGCCGAAAGAAAAATGTTTGATACGAACGAATAATGGGCCCATGAACATTAAAGTTGACCTTTTTAAACGTTACAATTACTAAAAGCATATGGAGCAGAACGAACGGAATAAAGACAGAAAGAATATGAACACAGCACAACTACTTACTTTTTTGCAGTACTCTCCGGATCTTTCGGTACTGCTCCGGCTCTCAACTTCAGGTCCGACCACCGCTTCCTGAGCTGATCTTTAGACCTTCGTACCCCGAAATTCCGCTCAAGACTCCTGACCACTTTACCAATGATTTTGGCCTTTCGGATGTTGGGGTTGGGGTAAGGCCCATATTTTCCGTCATAGTCGGACTTCTTCATGATGTCTACCATCTCCAACATCTCCCCAAACGACATATTTGTGGCCTTAAAACGTCTCCTTCTGGATCGGGATGTGCCTGGATCCGAGCTTTCCTCCTCCTCCTCCTCGTTGCTAGAATTAGCATGCACCTGTTGTAACTCCGCCATCATGCTCTTCCCCCACTGCCCCGAACGAAAAGGGGCGGGGAATAGACTAGAAAGAACGTCAGGGGCGGGCGGAGTTACACGCATGCGCAGTGTGTATAAAGCGTAACACGCGTGCATATTACGTACGATCTGTGAGCGGAGGAAGGAGCATTGGACGCGCCGATCATAAGAATGAAGGTAAGAGACAAGCTTGGGCCTATACTGCTTCTAGATTGAGGCCTATATTGTAACAAGATTAGGAGAGTTTGGACTGACATTAGGCTTTGTCTTGTGTTGTGTCTTGCAGTGAACATGGATATCTTAATGAGAGATACTGACTTCATGTCACTATTCATTGATATGCTAAGTGAGCTGCCCTGTCTGTGGGAGATTACCCACCCCCATTACAAGAACCAAGCAAAGAGGAAGGCAGCACTGGAGCAATTGTGTGAAATTGTGAAGCAGGTGATCCCCACGGTAGACATCACTTATTTAAAGATATTAATTGGTTGCCTGAGGAGCACATATCTGAGGGAGCGCAATAAAGTCCTGGATTCACAGAGATCCGGAGCAGCAGATGACATCTATGTCCCCAGGATGTTGTACTATGACAGGCTGCACTTTCTGGCAGGCCAGACTGAACCCAGGCCATCCCTCTCCAGTCTTCCTTCCACGCTTCCTTCCCCCCGGCTGAGACTTCTGACGCCCAACCTGGGCCTTCCAGGCCACATGTGGAGGAGCCCAGATTGAGCCAGGTAATCAATGATGTTACCTAGATGTTATTTGGGAGTACTAATTTAGGATGGTGATTGATGATGCCAAAACTAAAACCATGTCCCTTTTTCATACACAGGGAAGTCTCAGCCAGGAGGTGGCCGGGCCGAGCCGGCTGGCTGATATCAAGGTCCCTCCACCCCCCCTGGAAACAGAAAGTGGCAGTAGGACGAGTGCCCTAGAGGAGGCGGCTATCAGATTTTTTTGGAGGGCTACAGAGGTCCTGGGAGCACCCCACACCATGCAGGAGAACCTTGCTGCATTCATTGCCTATAAAATGCAGAGGATGGAGGAGGGCCAACAAGCCATGTGTCAGGCCCTCATATCAGAGGCTCTGGAGAAAGGTGTGAGGGGCCAAATTACACCTCACACACAGCTTTGGGATGGTCCTCCTCCTGCAGGTCCTCCTCCTCCTCCTCCCTCTCCTCCAGGTCCTCCCAGTCCTCCTCCAGGTCCTCCCAGTCCTACTCCTCCTCCAGGTCCTACTCCTCCTCCTGCCACATCTCCAACAGCACAGCCACAGCCCGGAAGGAAGTGTGAAAGGAAGACCAGAGAGTGATTGCCCTGGATCCAGTCTGGTCGGCCAAAAGATGCAGCCTCTTGTGGTACCACAGCCTGGGGACACTGATGTCATCTGCTGCTATCCGAGTCTCTGTGAATCCCGGACCAGACTGCCCTCCCTTACATATGGACTCCTCAGGCCACCAATTTTGAGGTTTAACAATTGATGTCTGCCGTGGGGGTCCCAGGCTTCACTAATTTCTGCTGTTGATCCAGTGTTGCCTTCCTCTTTGTTTGGTTCTGATCCCTTAATAAAGGATTTTTGTTTTGAATTATACTCTCCTATGTGTTTTACTTCAAAAATGACAGTTTGTGAGGATTCAGGTACATTTCTAATATACAATGTGAAATGAACAAGGGACACCAACAACAAACAATCTCCTGGAGATTAAATAATAAAAGATATCAATGGTGTTGGGGTAACTTGCCACACAAAACACACACTAAAATATTCTGGAGTAAAAATAAAAATAACTTTGAACAAAGATCAGCCTTGGAAAAAATCCAAACATTAAAGAAAAAAAAAGGCTTAAAAAGAAAAAAAAAAAAAAACATAAAAAATATAAAACTGTCAGATGTGAAAACTAATATATTGAGGGAATCCCACTAAAAAAACACAAATAAAACTTTGTGAGAAGTGTGTGTGAATATGAGCAGCAAAACTACTTAATTCTTGTCACATTATAAAGAAGAAGAGAGTGCGCTGTATTAAACCATTTTTTACATTGCAGCGTGACGAAAGTGCTGTATCCATTGCGAACGCTAAGTTTACCAGAACGAGCTGTCCCGTGTCGGAATTTCTTCTGAGCATGCGTGGCACTTTGTGCGTCGGAACAGGCCACACACGGTCGGAATTGACGCGATCGGATTTTGTTGTCGGAAAACTTTATCTCCTGCTGTCCAACTTTGTGTGTCGGAAAATCCGATGGAAAATGTCCGATGGCGCCCACACACGGTCGGAATTTCCGACAACACGCTCCGATCGGACAATGTCCATCGGAAAATCCGACCGTGTGTACGGGGCATTAGGGGTGTTGCCAGCAGTTTAGACATTAATGGCTGTGTGTTGATTTATTTTGAGGGGACAGCAAATTTACACTGTTATACAAGCTGTACACTCACTACTTTACATTGTAGCAAAGTGTCATTTCTTCAGTGTTGTCACATGAAAAGATATAATAAAATATTTACAAAAATGTGAGGGGTGTACTCACTTTTGTGAGATACTATATATTATCTACCAGGTGCCAAAGGGGTGTGACCACATATTAACACTACAAATTCTAGATGAACCCTCTGCACACTGCTATACACCCTCTGCAGCAAACTGTACAATGAAAAAACAGGGATTTTTAGTTCATGCATATTGAAATACAGTTAGTCAGCTTAAGCATGTATTGCAATATGTGTGAACTAAAAATCCATGCTTTTTATTGCACAGTTTGCTGAAAAGGGTGTATAGCAGTCCATCGATGCTCTGAGCTTCTCCCCCCCAACAAATGCCCCTATAGATAGTGCCCCCGCTTACAGTGGGGACACTTGTGCATGCTCACAACCAAGCCGCGCTCTGTGTTTCCATTTGACACACAGAATGGGGCTTAGCCCCGCCCCCCACTCCCTGCTCACTGGCTGTGATTGACAGCAGCTCCCCCTGCTGTGTCTGAGCCAATGAGATGGGAGAGTACCAGAAGAGCAGCTGCTCTCGTGCACATTGCTGGATCAAGATCCGGTTCAGGTAAGTATTGGGGAGGCTGGGGGAGGAGCTGCACACAGAAAGTTGTTTACCTTCATGCATAGAATGCATGAAGGTAACAAACCTTCAGCCTTTAGAACCACTTTTTAAATGTGATGAAACTTCACTTGGTGCAGGGGGAAAAAAACAGCATTTTTTGCATGCACGTGATTGGATGATGGAAATCAGCAGAGCTTTATCACATTTACTAAGTTCTGTGGAAAATGAGTGCCTTTACTAAATCAACTCCTATGTCAGTGATTTAAGGGCAAAGTGAGTGGTTTTCTTGATAGGGCACCACCCCACCCACTTATACTTTCCTTTCCCATGCTGCCATGCAGCTCTGTCCACCTGTGTGAGCACTGAATCTAAGCCTTGTAATAATAAAATTCCATGTTGGACAGTGTTAGAGAATACACAAGGTTAATGACCTTCTCTCACACATGACAGTGCTCAGGCATGGTGACTGGAGGCTCAAACACCACAATATGGCAGAAAGGTGAGAAGGTTATGTGCTCCCATACCCAGAAATACCCTGTATTTGGCCTCATTCGCATGGGCGTACTACAGCCCTACAAACTGGGAGCAGTGGCTGTGTCTGTGCAGCTGCTGTATCCCAACTGATATGAATGGGACTGCATGCACTGAGATGCTGTGCATCCTAGTGCGAGCAAACACGGCCCATGTGTGGGTGCACATTGTAGTACACTCATCTCTCCTTTCTCATCACATCTCCTGACGACTGGAGTGGCAGAGAAATTAAGACAAGGTAAGTATTAGTGGGTAGGGTTATGCCCGATTAAGAGGATATGCTGCAACATTACTGGTGTTTAATCTGTCACAGTTGGCTAAAAGATGAAATACAGCAGTCTGTAGTACATAGCATTTTGTGAGTTCTGCCTTACCCTGAAAAAAGGCAGGAGATTTCTGCTCATTTCCTGCATTATGGGTGTCATACCATCACATCTTAAACCTAATAGAGGCTCTAAGCTTTCCTTACTCCTCACTTTAATGGATATGTTGATGAAAACACAGCTATTTTTCTGCTTTACAGCAGTTGTCTGCCACACCGGACTCATGGTTTCACAGCAGTACATAGTCATTCAAGGATAAATGTACCTTCAGGATTTTAGTTGGCATTTAGGTATTGGGCTTCAGCAGTCTGTTCCCATGGGAGTGCACTTTACCATAAATAAATTAAGCAGAAATATCCAAAAAATGTTTTGAATAGAGTAGGCTGGATTTTATTGCTGTAATAATACATATTCTGGAGAATTTCCCTCATTCCTGTTTTGGAGATAAAAGGGGATAGATATGAAAATTAGAAGAAAGTTTGCTGTAAGTGGTGCAATATCTTCACACAATAACTACTTTATCAACATCATCCATTCTTATTAACATAATTTTATATACTTACATATATTATTGTACATTTATTGCATGAGATTTGCTGGCATCAAATATATAATAAAAAGTGAAAAATAACTGCGCATCAAAAAAATATATAATAATATTGACCATCTATGCTGCAGAGTCCTATATGTGACACAAACACATAGAAGTTGGATTGGAAAATTAATGACTCGCGCTTAAAACAAAACTACCACGTGTATAACTGGAAAGTGTTCCCAACCTTATTAAGAACAAATGTGAACAAATATATGAGCATATAGCAATGTGTGACAAAACCAGGTGCAAGGTTGAAAAAGTGATCCAACCTCCCCGGTTGGAGCACGTGCCCCTGGAAGATGCAATTTTCTTGCGAAACGCAGCGTAGGGCTGAGCGGTGTCATCGCGTCACCTCCCTCTGTCGTTGTAACTCCAGCAGGACGGGCCGTCTGTGAACATCCAGCCGGTGCCACAGACTATCTTTCATCAGAGGACGAATTTCCTTATTTTATATGTGAGTGTTTACTATATTTTTTAATAAATATCATCTGATTTTACACTATTGGAGCCTTCTTCGGTTTCCCCTACATGATGTTATTACTCCGTTGAGGGCTGAGCCTTGTTTTTCCCTGTGGATCCATCCATCCGCACCACAGCTCCTGATGTTCCATTCTGGTTTCCATTCTGATTCCCTGAGGGTCCGAAGTAGCAGGACTTCAAAGCCCATTTAGACCCTCTGTAACAAAGGGTCATGGGGTTCCGGTAAGCGGCCAGGCACTTCATCTATGGTGGTGGACCCAGACATCAAGGATTTCATATATTTGGACATTTTTTGCATTATTACATCACTTTTGGGGTGTTTTTGTATATGGACTTCCTTTTTTATATATTTTAGATATTTTTAAATCTAGTCATTTGTCCGCATTACACATTGCAGCCCTTCACGCTCATGTTTTTGCACTAATGTTTTGATATATCATTGGAGATCTTTATATTTACTTAAGGGGAGGTTGGATCACTTTTTCAACCTTGCACCTGGTTTTGTCACACATTACTATATGCTTATATATTTCTTCACATTTGTTCTTAATAAGGTTGGGAACACTTTCCAGTTATACATGTGGTAGTTTTGTTTTAAGCGCGAGTCATTAATTTTCCAATCAAATATATAATGTAAAATCTAAGCATCTATGACAGAGGTGGATGACTGTGGCCCACCAGTTGTTGCGGAACAATAAGTTCCATCATGTCCCTGCCTCTGGGAAAAATCAGTCAGTCTTCCCATCATGCCTCTGCCTCTGGGAGTCATGCTTGTAACAGTCAGCCTTACAATACTTCATGAGACATGTAGTTCCACAACAGCTGGAGAGTGGAAGTTGCCCACCCTAGTCTATAATCTGCCTTCCCTGCCTTTCAATTTTCTGAATATAATTACAAGCTCATATACAGAGTCTTTACTTCCCCTCCAGTTCCTGGATAAGGAACCCTTTAGAAGCAGCAGCCCTCCTGGAATCTTCTAAAAATATTGAGCATGAGTTGTTCCAATACACCTGCTGACAGATTTCAGATATTTTGGACTTGTCATTGTGACGGAGATTTACTAAAACGGGTGCATCCAGAATCCGGTGCAGCTGTATATAGTAACCAGTCAGATTCTAACTTCAACTTGTTCAATAAAGCTTTGACAAATAAAACCTGGAAGCCGATTGGTTACTATGCACATCTGCACCTGATTCTGGGTGCTCCAGTTTTAGTAAATCTTCCCCTATGTCTCCTCATATCATATAATCTTCTGGTATTCAGACTTGGATTTATGGATCTCAACACTCAGAGGTTTGCTTATTGGAGTTAATTAATTTGTTTATGACAACTGCCACCAAAAATTGCAACAGAGCAGGTAAGTATATAATGTTTGTTATTTTTATATATATATATATATATATATATATATATATATAAAACAAGACTTTACAATCACTTTAATTCTACAAAATACCAAGTGATTTTAGAGAACTGTGCTCTTTCCACCATGTAGCAACATTTTGGGAGAAGCTCTTTTTGTTTTAGATGGAATGGGCCAACCCAACAGAAGACCTTTGTGATAAAGTCTAGTGCATATTCAACACCAGTACCTTACCCCGCAAATGCTCTTTTAGCTGAATAGGCCATATATATGTCGCAGACAAACTCCAAACTCTTGTAAAAGGCCTTTCCAAAAGAGCAGAGGGTGTTATGGTTTGGGAAATCGAAACAGGAAATAGATTTTTTGATCACTGTGATTTTTCTCACAGGAAGAGATGTTGTTTACTTCTGGTATCTTGAATGAAACCTCAGACAAAGCAGTACAGTGGGAGGGGAAGTGAGGTGTATGAGTTGCTGCTCAGGCTAATTAATTGAAAAAAGGAGTATTAAGCCTCTACTGCTTGCTGGAAATTACATTACAAAATATTTATTAAAAATACATAAATACAATACATATATATATATATATATATATATTTATATATATATATATATATATACAGTGGGGAAAATAATTATTTGATCCCCTGCAGATTTTGTAAGTTTGCTCACTTCCAAAAAAAGAGGGGTCTATAATTTGTATCATAGGTGTATTTTAAATGATAGAGACAGAATATCAAAAAAATTCTAGAAAAAAACACATGATACAAATGTTATAAATTGAGTTGCAGTTCAGTGAGTACAATAAGTATTTGATCCCCAAGCAAAACATGACTTAGTACTTGGTGGAGAAACCCTTGTTGGCAAGCATAGAGGTAAGATGTGTCTTGTAGTTAGTGACCAGGTTTGCAACTTTGAACACATCTCAGGAGGGATTTTGGTCCACTCATCTTTACAGACCTTCTCTAAATCCTGATGGTTTCTTGGTTGTCACTTGGCAACTCAAAGTCTCAGCTCCCTCCATAAATTTTCTATAAGATTAAGGTCTGGAGACTGGCTAGGTCAATCCATGACCTTAATGTGTTTCTTCTTGAGCCACTCCTTTGTTGCCTTGGAGGTATGTTTTGGGTCATTGTCATGCTGAAAGACCTGTCCATGACCCATAGTCAATGTTCTGGCTGAGGGAAGAGGGCTCTCATCCAAGATTTTACAATATATGGCCCTGTTCATTGGCCCCTTAATGCATCAAAGTCGGTCTGTACCTTTAGCAGAGAAACAGCTCCAAAGCATAATGTTTCCACCTCTGTGCTTGACTGTAGGGATGGTGTTCTTAGTCAGCTTTTTTTTCTCTCCAAACAGGGCGAGTCCCCCTGCCCAAGAAGGCACATGTACAGTCATGCCAATGAACATCTAAATGATTCAGAGAAGGATTGGGAGAAATTGCTGTGGTCCAATGAGACCAAAATTGAGTTATTTGGCATTAACTCGACTCGCCGTGTTTGGAGGAAGATAAATACTGACTATGACCCTAAGAACACCATCCCTACAGTCAAGCATGGAGGTGGAAACATGATGCTTGGGGCTGTTTCTTTGCTAAAGGTACAGGCTAACTTTGCCGCATTGAGGCGCCAATTGACAGGGCCATGTATTGAAAAATCTTGGATGAGAACCTTCTTCCCTCATCCAGAACACTGAAGATGGGTCGTGGATGGGTCTTCCAGAATGACAATGATCCATAACTTACCACCAAGGCAACAAAGGAATGGCTCAAGAAGAAGCACATTAAGGTCTTAGAATGGCATAGTCAATCTCAAAACAAGACCTTAATCCTATAGAAAATTTATGGAGGGAGATGAAACTTCGAGTTGCCAAGAGACAGCCAAGAAACCTTAAGGATTTAGAGAAGAGCTGCAAAAAAGAGTGGACCAAAATCCCTCCTGAGATGTGTGCAAACCTGGTCACTAACTACAAGAAACATCTTACCTCTGTGCTTGCCAACAAGGGTTTCTCCACCAAGTACTAAGTCATGTTTTGCTTGGGGATCAAATATTTATTTTACTCACTAAGCGGCAACTTAATTTAAAGCATGTGTTTTTTTCTGGAATTTTTTTTGATATTCTGTCTTTTTCATTTAAAATACATCTATGATAAAAATTATAGACCCTTCATTTCTTTGAAAGTGAGAAAATTTACAAAATCTGCAGGGGATCAAATAATTATTTTCATATATATATATATTTTCATATATATATATATATATATATATATATATATATATATATATATATATATATATATATATATATATATATATATATATATATATACTGTGTGTGTATGTGTGTGTGTATATATTTATATTTATTTATTTTTAATAAAGAAAATATATCCAAAACCAGCATTTCTTGATTTAATTATGTATAAAAGTTTAAAATATACTAATATACTGTGGGGATGATTTACTAAAACCGGAGACTGTAAAATTTGGTGCAGCTGTGCAAAGAAACCAATCAGCTTCCAGGTTTTTTTGTCTTTTTGTCAAAGCTTAAAGCGGAGCTCCAGTCATTTTTGTGTTTATTAAAGGTCAGCAGCTACAAAAAGAGTAGCTGCTGACTATTAATAAACACACACTCACTTTTTCCACGATGTGATCACCTGAACCATCGCTTCTCTTCCTCTCCTCTTCCTGGCGCTGGCATTTCAACTGTGGGCACCTGGCTGTGACAGCTTGCGCCTTCACAGCCAGGTGTGCACTGTGCATGCACAAGTCACGCTGTGCCTGCTGAATGGTTCAGCAGTCTTCTGGGACCTGTGACATGTCCCAAAAGACTGCAGGGAGGGAGGAGAAGTGGGAGCGGGTACCTGTCAAAGCTAGGTACCCGCTCCCCTCCCAAAAAAAAAATGACATGCCAAATGTGGCAGGGGAGGGGGGTAGGAGTGGCTAAAACGGATCTTCCTGTTTTGGGTGGAGCTCCAATTTAATTGAACAAGCTAAAGTTAGAAGCTGATTGGCTACCATGCAAAGCTGAGCCAGATTTGCACTTTCCAGTTTTTAATTAAATCTGTAGATAGATTTTAATGCTTTTAATGCTATTTTGCTAAAATGGCTTTTAAATGTCATTACTGAAACTAAAAAGAAGACTTCTATTGCCCTGATAGATGTAGATAGTTTTATTTTCCCCTACAACCTGAGTGAAGAATAGTTTGCCCATTGTACTGTGCAATAAAATGCTGACAAGTTGCAACTCAGTCATCTCTGACCTTCTGTAACATAATGTATATCTGCAATCAATAATGTCAAGTCCTATTTTAAGGAAGGCAATTTCCACAGCTTTAAGATGATCAGATATTAACCTCTCCATGGACAAAGGTAATGTTTAGTCAGCTTACAGAAATAAATAATTATCTGCAACCGTGACTTACTTATCTTACTGCTGATTGACGTTTTAGATATTAAGAGCTGTATGCATATTTTCTGGCATATTTTGACTGACAGCCAATATAAGACAACTGACAAAGTAGCCTGACTGTGATAGGAAGTCAGTGCAAGCTGAAAGCAAATCTATTCTGAAGACAAACAACAATAAACTTAAAAATCCACTGGTTCTAATATCAACATATCAGTTTACACTTTCTGCTTAGATTCTGCGTTCTACTACAGGTCCTTGAAATGAAAGAATCAATATATGTTCATAACTGTGCACAAGAGCTCCATTCTGGCTTAATGGGATGAAAGCTTGAAGAAGGTTGGTCTAGTGAACCACTAGTAGGGGCTAAATATCAACCAGCAGCCTTAAAGTGGTTCTAAAGGCAGAAGGTTTTTTATCTTAATGCATTCTATGCATTAAGATAAAAAAAAACCTTTAGTGTGCAGCAGCCCCCCTCAGCCCCCCTAATACTTATCTGAGCCCATCTCGATCCAGCAATGTGGCACGAGAATCTCAGCTGCTTAGGACTCTCCCTCCTTATTGGCTGAGACAGCAGCAGGGCACCATTGGCTCCTGCTGTTGTCATTCAAAGTCAGTGCATCAATGAGGAGAGCGAGGGAGTGGGGCCGAACCATGGCTCTGTGTCTGAATGTACACACAGAGCAGCAGCTTGTCTCGGGTGCCCCCATAGCATGTTGCTTGCTGTGGGGGGGGGCAGGAGGGAGGGACCAGAAGTGCCAGCAAGGGACCCAAGAAGAGGAGGATCTGGGCTGCTCTTTGCAAAACCACTGCACATAGGAGGTAAGTATAACATGTTTGTTATTTTTAAATGAAAAAAAATTAACTTTAGTATCACTTTAAGAGGTACATACTTAAATCAGAACCCTAGCCAAAAATATGAAGATATAAAATAACAGCCGATTAAAAAGGTAAAATAAAAGTAAAATATTTACCTTTAACTCTCTTTCAGTAGTTCTTTTCTATGACTATCTTTCCTCAGTCTGATGGCCAGCATGTTTCAACCAACTTTCTGAGCCCAGGCTGTCATGCACCTACCATTAAATTGTGACTGGACAGTGAAGCAACCCGGTGATGACCTCCTCTCCCTGTCACTCTACCTTCTCCTTCTATTGGCATGCTCCTTGTCAGCACATGAATTGATTGGCTCACTGTGCTGCTTTCCTTGCACCCTTGAGATCTTCTGCACAGGGGCTGCAAGAGACTGATACCCAGTCAAATTTAGGTACTGGCATTTACCCCCCCTCAAGAAATTAGTTGCGGGTGAGTGGCGAGCCAGTCAGCGGGTGAGTGAGAGGGTGCCCACTGGTCAATCACCCGCATGCCGAGCTGCCCGGCGGTGCGGCGGGTGGCCCGGTGGGCAGATAGCCCGGCGGGAGGCTGGGCAGCTTGGTGGGCGGGTGAGTGAGCGGGTGGCTGGGCGGGCAGCTCGACGAGCAGGTGGGTGAGCGGGCAGGCGGCTCGTTGTGTGCTTGGCTTCACTCTGGAACATGGGAAGTGACAATCCCCACATTAGCAGGAAAGTGACAATTGTAGCAGGCAAGTGACAATCTGCAACGTGTGGCAGGTGATGTGGCAAGTGACAATCTGCATCTAGTGACATGCAACATGGCAAGTGACAATCTGCAACGTGTGGCAGGTGATGTGGCAAGTGACAATCCGCAGCTTGTGGCAGGTGACGTGGCAAGTGACAATCCGCATCTGGTGACAGGTGACGTGGCAAGTGACAATCTGCAACATGTGGCAGGTAACGTGGCAAGTGACAATCCACAACGTGTGGCAGGTGACATGGCAAGTGACAATCTGCATCTGGTGACAGGCGACATGGCAAGTGACAATCTGCAACATGTGGCAGGTGACGTGGCAAGTGACAATCCGCATTTGGTGACAGGCGACGTGGCAAGTGACAATCCGCAACATGTGGCAGGTAATGTGGCAAGTGACAATCCACAACTTGTGGCAGGTGACGTGGCAAGTGACAATCCACAACGTGTGGCAGGTGATGTGGCAAGTGACAATCCGCAATGTGTGGCAGGTGACGTGGCAAGTGACAATCCACAACGTGTGGCAGGTGATGTGGCAAGTTACAATCTGCATCTGGTGGCAGGCGACGTGGCAAGTGACAATCCACAACATGTGGCAGGTAACGTGGCAATTGACAATCCGCAACTTGTGGCAGGTGACGTGGCAAGTGACAATCTGCAACTTGTGGCAGGTGACGTGGCAAGTGACAATCCGCATCTGGTGGCAGTCAACAGTGACAAGTGACACGCTCAAGGCTCCCACTGATTCTGCATTATGGTGAGTTGAACTATTTCATTTTATATATCAATGTAATAATAGAAATAATGCGCTACAATCATCCTGACACCATAACAACCATGGTGCCAGGATGATTGAAGCTCCAACACCAGCCATTACCCGGATAAATTGCCCGCAAAAAAAAAATTTTGCCAGTGCCCCTCCCAGGACTAGACTCTGGATCCGCCCCTGAAAAAGATTTAAAGGAAGTCTATGGTCACAGCATACACTTTCATTTTATAACATTGGAGTTGTAATAACAATACAAACAATAGTTTTATCTGACAATCCAATATAAGCTTACTTGAGTTCTGCCTGTCTGCTGGTCATCTCTTTTCACAACTTCCTGGATTCCCAGCATGCTTCTCAGCTTCTCCTCTGCTGTTTACTTCCAATGTCTAAGGACTATGTATCCCATGGTACCTTGCTGCCTGCAAGCAGTGATTTCTGTACTGACTCTGCCTCCTGAAACTCCACCTCTCTGCACCTCTTGAACTCTCGGTCTGGACTAACTATCTGTGGCTGGCAGGACTGGCTTATGATCATGCAATCACTGTGACAGAGTGTCAGAGTGGTTACATGATCGACGATCATTCCTGCCCCTTAGGCATTCAGAACCTTTTAAATGAATATCAGGGCAGGTGGGAAGGAGTTAAGCAACTATATGTTTTACCCCCCTCAACCGCAAGTGTAAACAAGCTCTTACTCTGTAAAGGGGCTCTGGATATGGAGAAATATACTGTATGGCAGCGGTCGTCAACACCCGGGCCGCGGCCCACTACCGGGCCGTAGTGTCTTTGCAGCCGGGCCGCGGCAGGCGGCATGACATTTTAAGGCACCGGTGAAGAAAGCGGGCAGGCGAATGAGAGAAGCGGGCTGGCGAGCAGAGATGACATCTCTCTCCGCCCACCTAGCATCACCGCTCTTCCGCCCTCACAGCGTCAGGAATGTCGGCGGTGCGGTGGGGAGCAGAGTGATGACATCATCTCTCCCTGCCCTCCTAGCATTACCGCTCTTCTGCCCTCACAGCATACAGAATGTCGGAGGTGCGGCGGGGAGCAGAGAGATGACATAATCTCTCACAGCCCACCCCGCTTCTCTGCTCTCCTGCCCTCACTCAAGAATGATCACTGAACCAGTGTCACCAATGCAGTGAAAATCCTCATCTGGTGGCACTGGCAGGTGATGTGGCAAGTGGCATTCCTCATCTGGTGGCACAGGCAGGTGACATGGCAAATGGCATTCCTCATTTGGTGGCAGGCAGCGTGGCAAGTGTCATTCCTCATCTGGTGGAACAGGCAGGTGACGTGGCAAGTGGCATTCCTCAACTGGTGGCAGGCAAGCGTGGCAAGTGGCATTCCTCATCTGGTGGCAGGCAGCGCGACAAGTGGCATTCCTCATTTGGTGGCAGGCAGTGTGGCAAGTGGCATTCCTCATCGGGTGGCACAGGCAGGTGACGTGGCAAGTGGCATTCCTCAACTGGTGGCACAGGCAGGTGATGTGGCAAGTAGCATTCCTCATCTGGTGGCACAGGCAGGTGACATTGCAAGTGGCATTCCTCATTTGGTGGCAGACAGCATGGCAAGTGGCATTCCTCATCTGGTGGCACAGGCAGGTGACGTGGCAAGTGCCATTCCTCAATTGGTGGCAGGCAAGCATGGCAAGTGGCATTCCTCAATTGGTGGCAGGCAGCGTGACAAGTGGCATTCCTTACCTGCTGGCACAGGCAGGTGACGTGGCAAGTGGCATTCCTCAACTGGTGGCACAGGCAGGTGACGTGGCAAGTGGCATTCCTCAAATGGTGGCAGGCAAGCATGGCAAGCGGCATTCCTCATCTGGTGGCAGGCAGTGCGGCAAGTGGCATTCCTCATCTGGTGGCAGGCGACATGGAAAGTGACACACTCAGGGCTCCAACTGATTCTGCATTATGGTGAGTTGAACTATTTAATTTATATTACAATGTAATATAAGAAATAATGCGCTTCATTCATTCTGACACCATACCAACCATGGTGCCGTGATGATTGAAGTACCAACAGCAGAACACTAGCTATTGCCCCGATAAATTGCCAGTGAAATTCACTTATCCCCCCCCCCCCGCGTGTGTGTACCCCCCCTCTTGCCGGGCCTTGGCACAATTTTCTTCCATGTAGCCGGTCCCCGGTGCCAAAAAGGTTGGGGACCACTGCTGTATGGCCTCTACAATTTAGATGGGTCTATACAGTGTTGAAAATACAACAGCAAAGTTGCTTATAAACTGTATGCATTATACCGATCTATGCAGCAGGTGGCACTGTAGTATTATAGTGTAATGTAACTCAATTGTAATCTCTATTGTATGAGAGGAAGTTTTATTTTCTCAGAGTTCCTATTCCTGTCTCCATGCTGTAAGATATGTTCTGATTTCTCCATGGAAGTAGAGTATTCTCTGCATCCATGAAGCTTCCAGCGCATTATTTCAATACTCTGACAACATACAGTGCAAGGAGTGATTAACAATCTATTTTGAGGCCTGTTATGTTGGGCCTTTATTGTGTGATGTCCACAGCCCATTTGCCTTGCTGTTTTGATATGTTGAAGGATAAGTTCACCTTTTCATAAAAAAATAAAATAAAAGTAAAAAAATGTGCGTTTACTATTATTTTTTTCTAGGGAGGCCTGCAGAGCATTGCACCCATGATCTGCAGAGGATGCCTATAATTTGACTTAGTGCAGACTTCTGGGAAATTCAGTAACTTAAAGCGGAGCGCCACCTAAAAAAAAATTTTTAAAAGTCAGCAGCTACAAATACTGCAGCTGCTGACTTTTAAAACACGGACACTTACCTGTCCAGGGCGCCCGCGATGTCGGCACCCGAGGCCGAAGCGTCTCTCCGTCCTCGGGTGCTGCCGCCTCCATCTTCGGTAAGGGAATCAGGAAGCGAAGCCGTACGGCTTCACTTCCCGGTTCCCTACTGCGCATGCGCGAGTCGCGCAGCGCAATCCGGATGGTCCCTGCTGCCTCTGGGACCCGTGTGTTTCCCAGCAGGCAGCGGGGAGGGAGCAGGAAGTGGCGTAAATACCCGCAGATTCTGCGGGTGTCTATGCCGGAAGTGGGTACAGATACCTGTAATATACAGGTATCTGTACCCCCCTCCCCCCTGAAAGGTGCCAACTGTGTCACCGGAGGGGGGGAGGAATCTAATGAGTGGAAGTTCCACTTTTGGGTGGAACTCCACTTTAATCACACAAGCAGGAAATTACATCTCTGGGGGTACACTAATGATGTACAGAATACCTCCAGGTTGTCATATTGCATTTAACCTCACAGAAAATTACAGTGATGCAGAATGTAAAGGAAAGGTCATTTTTAATAGCATTCAATTACAATATGGCTTGTGTAGTGATTCTGTAAGTTATATATATATTTTTTATTTACTAATTTTTTTCTCACAAAAGTGGAGTTACCTTGGAGTGCTAGGCCCTGCCACTGTGAATTTGTCCGATAATCTCATTGTGTGTACCGGGCATTATGCTAAGGGGCATGGCTAGGATGACGTCTCGGGAGGTAAATAAGGAGCTGTTGGGGAGTGTGGATTAGTTCAGGAGGAGCCTCTGAGGCAGAGCAGGTGTTTGTAGTGGATTCATGTAAAGGGAAGTGACCACGGTAAGCACTGGCATTTATGTGAACAGGAAGGAGCGCTGGCGGGGGGGACCCCAGAAGGATCAGGGCTGCTCTCTGCAAAACGATTGCACAAAACAGGTGAGTAGTACATGTTTATTATAAAAAAAAATAAAGGGTTACTAAACCCTCATTTTTTGTTTTGCTTTTTAAATAACAAACATGTCATACTTACGGTACCTCCTCTGTGCAGTTGGTTTTGCACAGAGTGGCCCCGATCCTCCTCTTCTGGGGTCCCTCAGCGGTGCTCGTGGCTCCTCCTCTTTTTGAGCGCCCCATCAGAGAAGCACTGTGCTGTGTCCTGCTGCTGCGGCTATGGACACAGACAGCAGGTCTCGGCCCCGCCCCCCAGCGCCTGCGTCATTGGATTTGATTGACAGCAGCGGGAGCCAATGGCTGCGCTGCTATCAATCTATCCAATCGGCCAAAGCTGGTGTGCTCGTCCCCGGAGCAAGAAAGAACAGATTCAGGTAAGTAAAACGGGGTGTCTGGGGGGGCTGCTGCATGACAGAAGGTTTTTCACCTTAATGCATAGAATGCATTAAGGTGAAAAAACATGAGGGTTTACAACCCTTTTAAGGTTTAGAATCATTTTGTTTGTAACTGCACAAAAGTGTCTCTGATTGTAGACTGTGCAGTTGGGCTTATTGCTCTATCATGAGTCTCTTCACTGCTGTCAGTCTGATTGTATTGGCACAACTGTAAAATGGGGAAGAAGCTGTACCCTTTTACAGATGACAGACAGCTGGAACTTTTTACCTGGAAAGACCCATTCAGGAGATTTTGTCAGAGTAGATTAGGCCATAGATACAAATGTCTGTTTTTATATATTATAAATGTGAGATGCTTCAATCAGAGTATGATATGTGACCGGTATAATAAGATTTAATTGTAATTGCGGTAAAGTGTATCTAATTGTAGACAGTGTAATTTGAGCGTATTGCTCTAAATCAGGTATGAGTCTCTTCACTGCTGTTAGTCTGATAGCATTGGCACAACTGTAAAATGGGGGGGGAAGGTGTACCCTTTTATGGATGACAGACAGCCAGAGCTTTTTGCCTGGAAAGGACAATTCAGGAGATTTTGTCAAAGTAGATCAGGTCATAGACGCAAATGTCTGTTTTTTATGTATGGTAAATGTAAGATTTTTCTGTCGGAGTAAATTTGTGTCAGGCATGAAGAGACTTCATTGTAATAGCACAGAAGTGTCTCTGATTGTAGGCAGTGCAATTGAGCTGATTGCTCTAAGTCAGTTATGAGTCTCTTCACTGCTGTCACTCTGATTGCATTGGCACAACTGAAAAATGGGGAACACAGTGTTCTCTTCTACAGAGGCTTTCACTTATATTTGCAAATATGTGTAACTAAACCCTCTGTTTTTAATGTGAATTGTTAGACAGTGTCAATTTGTTTTTCTTGCAGGCTAGCTGGTAAACATGCTGGGAATTTTTTCTTTGCCATGTGTAAAGGCCTTCCATGTACACCTCACTGCAAAGGCTAGTTATAAATTGGGGTGGCTGACATGGTTTTGTATAGCTTGTTCACTGGATTTGGCATGGGGACACATTGGATGATTTCAGCTTCCATTGTGCTCTTGCTGGGTGTCTAATATGTCCCTGTGACTTTAGGGAGGGATGGGCTCCCTCCAGGCATGCCTGCCCTTTAACTTATTCACTGCTATATATGCTCCAACTTGGGGACTCTAAAATTCAGAGTTAGGACCGCAGTATGCAGAGGGGCCTTGATGAGGCACTGCGGCTTTCACAAATATTTGAAAAGATGTGCAACTAAACTCTCTGTTTTTAACGTGAGTTGAAATTGTTTTTTCTTTTTTTATACAGGCTAGCTGGTAAGCATAGCTGACAAATGTCCCTGATTTCGAGGGACTGTCCCTGATTTGGAGCAATGTCCCTCTGTCCCTCTTTCCTCCTCATTTGTCCCTCATTTTGGTCTGATCTATATAGATGTATATAAAATGCACTTTTTATCTATCAAAAAGTGTTTTCCAGCGCTAAACCTTTCACCTGATTTCTAAATTGCTGCATTTGTGAATTCCAAAAGCCAAATTAAAGGAATAGTAATGGTAAAAAAGCACCCGTGGGTTTAACCAATCTTGTTTTTTTGTACAATTCTCCTTTTAAGGGGGCGTGGCAGGGGGTTGTCCTATGCATACATACTTTTGCTGATAGGTGTCCCTCATTCCCATTTCAAAAAGTTGGGAGGTATGGGTAAGTATGCTGGGGCCTCCGGAACGGAGGACCACGAGGTGGTTCTCCTAACGCATACCTATCGGCCAGGAGGGCCAGCAGGTGGCTGAAAACGAACTCCTAAACATGGCATCTGTCCCATAAATACCCTCTCCCAGAATGCAACTCGGAGGACCACCTCCACCGAGTTGTCTCCGGGACAGAGGAGCACTCATACACTTCAACACGTTGCTCTTCCAACATCAGCCAATGGTGACAACGACACCCACCGGCACAGTGTGGAACCACATGCAACTCAGCCAAGCTGGAACAGAGGCAAATCTAACTTCCTCTAACAAGTAACCCCACAAGATTACCCTTTCAGCGGTAGATTAAAAATCTACCAGCGCTACATGTAGACAGTGGAATTTGAGCATATTGCTCTAAACCAGGTATTAGTCTCTTGACTGCTGTAAGTCTGATTGCACTGGGACAACTGTATCATGGAGAGGAAGGTGTACCCTTTTACAGATGACAAACAGCTGGAACTTTTTTGCCTGGAAAGACCAATTCAGGAGATTTTGTCTGAATAGATTAGGCCATAGATGCAAATGTCTGTTTTTTATGTATGGTAAATGTAAGATTTTTCTGTCGGAGTAAATTTGTGTCAGGCATGAAGAGACATCATTGTAATAGTACAGAAGTGTCTCTGATTGTAGGCAGTGCAATTGAGCTGATTGCTCTAAGTCAGTTATGAGTCTCTTCACTGCTATTACTCTGATTGCATTGGCACAACTGCAAAATGGGGAACACAGTGTTTTCTTCTACAGAGGATAGCTCTGCTGTTCGATCTGTCACCAGTCAGGGCACAATAGGGGTTATTTACGAAAAGCAAATCCACTTTCCACTACCAGTGCAAACTGCAAGTGCAAAGTGCACTTGAAATTGCACTGAAAGTGCACTTGGAAGTGCAGTCACTGTAAATCTGAGGGGTAGATCTAAAATGAGGGGAAGGTCTGCAGATTTTATCATCGAATCATGTGCAAGCTAAAATGCTGTTTTTTTATTTTCCTGGCATGTCCCCCTCGGATCTACAGCCACTTCACTTCCAAGTGCACATTCAGTGTAATTTCAAGTGCACTTTGCAATTGTAGTTTGCACTTGTAGTGCAAAGTGGATTTGCCTTTCGTAAATAACCCCCAATGTGTCTCTCATGGTTCACAGTTTCTAGGAAATCAGCATGGGGCAAGTCAGAGGCTGGAATATCTGGGGCATGCCAGATGTGGATCTGCTAGCATTCAGGTTCAAAACAAAATGGGACAGGTTTGTCTCGAACACAAGAGACCCGCAGGTGATTGCTGTAGACGTCCTAGTGATGTCATAGGACTTTTTAAAATATGTCTTGCGCCAATTCACCTTCTTCTGTATCTGTTACGCAGGATTTGCGAGGAAAGAACACCGGTAATTTTGATTGCGCTGGCTTAGCCCAGATGAACATGGTATGCTGAATGTGGACAGTCATTCTGGCTTGATCAGACTGCTTTACAGTTGCTGGTTTTAACGGCTTGGCTATTAAAACCCAGCTGAAGGAATTGGATCTGATCTGAATTGGTTATTTCTACATTATTGAAAGCCAGAGAGCCTTCTTCTAGGAAAATTTACCATAGGACCTGGAGGTCTTATGCGGCCTGGTGTGGGGCTAGGAAGTTTTATCCCCGTAAATATGTGATTAGACCAATTGCTTCTCATTCATTGGTATGCACATTTATTCCGGGTGTAACCCATATGGTTCTGCTTGTTGGGTCAACCTTGTAGCCATAGGACATTAATTTGGTCTTGTCTGTTTTACAGAAACCACCTTTTGAGCCAATTCATGAGTTCCCGTTAGTCCTTTTGACTTGAAAGGTCATTTTTTTTTGGTTGCAATCACTTTGGCAAGGAGGATGTCGGAATTGACAGCTCTTTCCTGTAAGGAGCTATTTCTGGTATTCCATTAGGAAAAGGTAGTACATCTGTTGTTCTTGCTGAAAGCTAATTTGAATTTTCACCTCAATCAAGACATGGTCTTGCCTTCATTTTTTCCCAGCCCTCAGTTTCTGGCAGAAAAAGCCCTGCACACATTAGATGTGCTTCAGGCTGACAAGATGTATTTGAATATGTCTGCTGCAATCACATAGTTTGATTCATTGTCTGTTCTTCCTGAAGGCTCTAGGAAGGGTCAGGCAGCTACTAAATCCACCATTTCACAATGGGTTTGTAAGCTTACTGCCCAAGCATAGGGCTTGATGGGTGAAGTTCTACTATTTCAAGTAAGGGCTCACTCTACCAGAAGCATTGGAGCCTCTTGGGCTATCCGTCATCAGGCATCAGTGGCTCAGGTTTACAAGGCTGCAACCTGGTCTTTACAAGGTTTTAGTAGGTGGATGTAAGGATAACTGAGGATACTGTCACGTACCTTACAGCAGAGCCCGAAATGATGAGGGTGGCCTTTTACACGGTTCCGGTCCAAGCACCCCTGGTGGTGGGTACAGGGAGTGCGAGGGCAACGAAAGGGTGCAGGTGCCTGCAGGCAGGAAGCTGGAACTTGGAGATACAGGAACCTCTGCTGAGGAGATGTGGAAACTGATCACCAAACTTGTTCAGCGGGAGCCAGATCAGGATCAACTGCAGAATCAGGAACAGGCAGGAGTCGGCAACAGGCTGGCAGCGGGGTACCAAGTCAGAAGGCAAAACCGTAGTCAGAAACAGGCAGAGGTTGGCAACAGACGGGTAGCGGGGTACAGAATCAGGAGGCAGTGCCGTAATCATAAGTTCAAGCCAAGGTCAGTATTGCAGGTAGAGGCAGGTTCAGCAGGCAGGGGAGATCCAAGAGAATGGTCAGAAGATAGCCGGGTTTTCAGGAACAAGGTCAATCAGGCAACAGGAACACAGGAACAAGCTGAAGACAATCCAGCACTGATGCTAGGCAGACTCTCTGTTTATATAGGGTGCTGTGTGCCAGGATTCACGCCAGCGTACGTGTGTGCATGCATGCGCATTAGCACCTTAGCACTTTGGCGCATGCGCGTTAGCACATTAGCACATTGCTGCATGCGCGTTAGCACATTAGCGCTTTGGCACTCGCGGGTGCGCGTTAGCGCGCGCGTTTGCATAGAGGTGCCACTGTGCATGCCCACCCTGGATCTCATTTGTCTCTGGCTACGATTCCGTGCATGCACATTGGCATTAGCAGAACGAGGATTGGCAGCTGCTGCATGGAGACGGGTGCTTGCTGTGTGAGTTCTCTGACAGATACTGATTTTGGCCGTGGTGTATTGCTGGTTATTGGGTAGATTAATGTGATTGACTGTGGTTGCTGTGTCTCCCTTCCCTCATGTGCATTGTTTTGGGAAATGCAAGGTAGTCACGATTTATAGCCTGCTCTGTGTCCTGTAATGTAAAAAGCTGCCCCCTCCCCCACCCGCTGCCTTCTGCCACCTTTCCAGGCTCTCCCGTCCCACCGAGACTGAAACAGGCTGGCGATTATTCTGACTTACAATACATATGACCGAGCACCATAGCGTTCCTGATCATCTCTATGGTATTATGGTATAGTATTTTGTCACTTTCAGTTTCGCCAGGATGTAAACAAGCCATTACTGGCTTGTAAAAGCATCTTATCAAACCAATCTCAGTTTGATCAGATTCTTTTAGGGGAAGAGGAGAGACCCCAGATGTCTCAGTAAAGAGTACCACTGCCCATGCTGTCACTTGTTCATCCCCTTGTCACAGCAATAAAGTTGATATAGATGATAAAATAAAATACCATGTAAAAAAAAAAAATTAAATATATAAATAATTAAATTTTAAAAATGTAAAGCGCCCCTGCCCCAGCACAAAAGGCAAATGCATGCGTAAGGCCCACACACACATGTGAACGAAGTTCGCAGCACACATATTGGGCATCACCGCGAACATCAGAGCAAGAGTAATAATTCTAGTTCCAAACCTCCTGTGTACTGTAACTCTAAACTGGTAACCTGTAAAGACTTGTAAAACGTCACCTATAGAGATTTTGAGATACCATAGTTTTAAAGTGTGACATGTTAGGTACCTATTTACTCAGAGTAACATCATGTTTTATGTTTTACCAATAAATGGGTATTATATTGTGTTTGTGTGCACTAAAATTCATTAAAGTGTATTTTTTCCAAAAAATGTGTGTTTAAAAAAACGCTGCGCAAATACGGTGTGACATAAAAGATTGTAAAACCCAAATTTTATTCTCTAGGGCCTCTATGGTCTCTTCCCTTACTTCTAAGGAATTTTCTAGCAAAAAATTATGATTTTTACATGTGGGAAAGAAAAGTTAGAATTGGCCTGGGTGGGAAGTAATTAAGGAGAAGTATGGACTTTTAAACATTTATACTCACCTAGGTGGATGCTGAATCAATCCAATGCCGCATCTGTCCCCTACCAGCTCTGCATTGAGGACTGAGTGATCAAACATCACTGATCGATCATTTCCCCCTCTGCTCTGAGCAAAGAGCCATGACTGTCAGTCACCGGCTCTCTGCTCTCCGCCGCTTACTGGAGCGCTGGGCTGTGGAGAGAGATGAAGATTCTGGCTAAGGCTCTCAGTGGATTAGTGAGAGAGGCAGAGCCAGCTGCCTGTCCAGGCATCTGGGTGGATCCTGACCCAGGAGCCTGGACCAGCTCTCTGATGTCTACCGACAATGGGCTTTAGCCCACTGTCGGCTGAAAACGGGTCACAGGAGTGCAGAATGAAGTGCCCTCCTGTGATCTACATACAGGAGAAGTACAGCCAAAATAGCTTTGGCTGCACTTCTCCTTTAAGGTTTTGTAATAATACTATAGACCACGCTATCTAAATTTCTTTGTTCACTTAAAGTGTTACTAAACCCACAACAGTAAAATCAGTCTTTGTATGCAGTAAATCATGTTTGTTATCTTCACTGTGGAACCTAAGGGGTTAATCCTCTGCATTGTATAGAAAGGCTGTTTGATCCTGTCTTCTCTGATCCTCCCCTTCTTCCACTATCCCCAATCCATCTCCTGATAGAACAGAGCCTTGGGGGCAAGCTGCACATTCTCAGTTTGGTGTGTATTGCTAGAGAGTTTTTCTTTTCTTGGGAGAGTGCATTTGATCAGCACAGGGCCAAACAGTACTGTCTAGACAGAGAGTCAGGGGTCCTGTAGCCTCATAGGATAATCAGGGGAGAATGAAAACTCCTCCTACAAGCTTTAACCAGACACTGATAGAAGTCACAAGACTGCTGATGAGAAAGGGTATTTAGCAGTTTATATTTACTAAAATAATTTCATTTCCATGTTCTGTGTCCTGTGGGGGACCAGATATAGTGAATGCAGGGTCCTGGGTTTAGTAACACTTTATATCCTTTGAAGGAAGAGAGAAAAGATCCCTGGTGCCGGACATCCACGTAGTCCTATGGTGGTATGAGTGAGACACAAGTAAAAGGATTGAGCCGGTGTCTTGCCGAATAAGTTCCTTCGGCGGATAGGTTCCCCCCTGTACTGCGCAGGCGCAGCGCCTGCGCAGTACGTACTTCTGTTGGCCGCCGGAGATAGCCGAAGCTCAAACGCTTCGATCAGCTGTACACGGCGCCTGCGCTCTGGGTCCAGATTCCTTCCCCTCTATCCAAGTGGACCTAGAGGGGGAATCTAAAAGTGCCGAGCGCAGCGAGGCCGTGCCCGAAGCGTGGCGAGCGAAGCGAGCCCGCGAGGGGCCCTCTTACAGGCGCCGTGTACAGCTGATTTTCAGCTGTTCCGCTTCGGCTATTTCCGCCGACTTCTACTGCGCATGCGCAGTAGAGGGGGGAACTAATCCGCCGAGCGGAACTTTCTCGGCAGAACACCGGCAACTCTGCAGTCCATGTAGCAATTTTAATGGTTGGTTATAAAAAGTGACAAGCTTTGTCACTTTTTGTAACCAACCATTATAATTGCTATATGGACTACAGAGTTGCCGGCTCAATCCGTTTACTTGTTTCTGCTGTAGTGTGTAAGGACACTTATGGGGTTATTTACGAAAAGCAAAACCACTTTGCACTACAAGTGCACTGCAAGTGCAGTCACTGTAGATCTGAGGGGGACATGCAAGGAAAATAAAAAACAGCATTTTTGCTTGTACATGATTGGAGGATAAAATCAGCAGAGCTTCCTCTCATTTCAGATCTTCCCCTCAGATCTACAGCGACTGCACTTCCAAGTGTACTTTCGGTTACAAGTGCACCTGCAGTGCACTTTAGTGCAAAGTGGATTTGCCTCCACTGAGCCTGAGCACCTAAACGAGGACCTTGCAAATTAGTCTGGGAGTTCCCCGTTGTGTGCGCTGTCTCTCTTCAAACTTATGAGAGAGACAACCTCAGCCTGGGCTCCCATAAGGCCACGCCCCCAACGTGTTTCACTTTCCGCCCCTCAGAGCTTAGTCATGGGGATTAAAGCCTTTGCCAGGTTTTTATTGCTGTCCGTTTTCCCACTGGGGAGATTCACCGCTCTTTTTTTTCCTGGTATCCATTGTCACCGAGACACAAAGTGATGAGAAATACATACTTTTACAGCTGACACTGAAACAAGAGGTGAGGGTACTGTAAATCTTCCAAAAGAGACACCTGTTCTGGTGATGACTTTCTAAGAAGGGATATGCCCTCAGTTTGCAAAGATTTATTTTAACTGTTCCCTTCTTTACTCAAACAAGCTGGGGCTAGAGTTACGTATTGTAATCTATTTAAGAATATTTATCCGCTTGCCGACCAGCTGCCGCGGTGTTACTGCGGCAGAATGGCACGGGTGGGCGAAACGGCGTAACCTTATGTCGCTTCGCCTTTTGGCCACTAGGGGCACGCGGCGCAGCTGATGCGAGTGCCTGGTGGGCACGATGACTGCCGGGCTCCCGCGATCGCTTGTGACAGATCGTTTCAGGGGACAGGAGACAGATCGTGTGTTCATACTATGTGTGAACACCGATCTCTCTCTCCTCCTAGCCAGTCCCCCCCCCCACAGTTAGAAACACACATAGGGAACACATTTAACCCCTTGATCGCCCCCTTGGTCGCCCCCTAGTGTTAACCCCTTCCCTGCCAGTGACATTTACACAGTAATCAGTGCATTTTTATAGCACTGATCACTGTGTAATTGTCAATGGTTTCAAAAATGGGTCAAAAGTGTCTGATGATGTCCGCCATAATGTCGCAGTCCCGATAAAAATCACAGATCGCCGCCATTACTTGTAAAAAAATAATAATAATAAAAATGCCATAAATCTATCCCCCTATTTTGTAGACGCTATAACTTTTGCGCAAACCAATCAATATACGCTTATTTGTGGGAAAAAAAGGTTGTAGATCTTGTTTGGGCACAGTGTCGAACAACCGCACAATTGTCAGTTAAAGCGACGCAGTGCCGAATCGCAAAAAATGGCCTGGTCATTGAGCAGCCCCATCTTCCGGGGGTTGAAGCGGTTAAGCAATAATAGTATTTCCATTTCTTTCATTTTGTAGACCTGGTTTTCTCCAGTGCACTAAGCTTCTGTCATTTTACTACATTCTTATTTTAAGAGGAAGCTCTTTTCTTTGGAGGTAATTTTATTTTTCCACCATACAGATGGCAATGTGTATGTCTCAATGGCCAAACTTTCTTTTCTGCAAGAGAGCCAGAACAAACAGTTTCACTACACATCCAGCAATGTAGGGTAACAGCAATAAAACACGCTGAGGAAGCACAATGCTTTCAGTCTGCTATCATTAGCCTGTCACTTCTTCTTCATAACAACTCTGAAACACTCCTGTAAATTGCCTGCGCTTTAACAATAAAAGGTATTTGTCAGCTCAGACTGTCGAGCAAACATAATTTTTCCTCACTTTAAAAAGGTAATTGAGTATTCAAATCTCATCACAGAGGCACTTGCTGAGTAGTTTCAGGAGAAGGTGATGATATGTATTTCAGGTAAACTACTCCTGTTTTGGGATTATTTTTTCAGTAAGCAGCAAGATAAAGAGCTTTCCATTCATCACAGAATATGAGAAGTCAATTAGCATGAGCATGAATTAATAGAAGAAAGGTATCCCTCATTCAGTAGGCAGAGAAAATAATATGCAAAATGTGATAACCCATAGCAACCATATGAAAACCACCTTTCTTTTTTTTTTCACAAAACCAAAATCTCATTGGTTACTATCAGTTAATGCATTTCACTCATCATCATTTGCTGTTGCACTGTGTTATTTATTAAGCCTGTCGCAGGACATAAGATAAGTGTGAATTTCTGTAATGTCCATGAGCTTTATGGAAGTCAATGACCTTCTGTTCATCTCTATTATGAATAGAGGTTCCTGTGGTACACAGAGCAGGGTCTCCCTGTAGATATGGTCCTTCTTCATGCAATAGTGAAACAGGCTAGCCACGGCAGCATGACTAATGATAGATTAAATGGAATCTATCAAGATAGGAGTATGAGAGTTGCCATTGTTGGCTTGATTTAAAAAGTGGAAGCTCTAATGCCCCGTACACACGATCGGACTTTCCGATAACAAAACCGTGGATTTCTGTCTGAAGGTTGTTGGCTCAAACTTGTCTTGCATACACACGGTCACACAAATGTAGGCCAACAATTCCGAACATGAGAACGCGGTGACGTACAACATGTATGAGGAACCGATAAAAAGGAAGGTCAATAGTCATGCGATATCTCCATTACGAACGCTAGTTTTACAAGACCGAGCGCTTCCGGCTCGTACTTGATTCCGAGCATGCGTGAACTTTTGTTGCATTGGACTTGTGTACACATGATCGGACTTTCCAACAACAAAGTTTTGTTGGCAGAAAATTCGAGAACCTGCTATCAAACATTTGTGGGCAGAAAATCTGACAGCAAATGTCCGATGGAGCATACACATGGTCGGACTTTCCGACAACAAGCTCACATCGAACATTTCTCATCGGAAAATCCGACAGTATGTACGCGGCATTTGGCTTCTTTTGTTTGTGAATAACAGACATGAAGTATTTAGGTCAGAAGTCTCAATTTCATTGGTTAAATAATTACTATAGATCAGTGACTCCTTTAACCTCCATGGCGCTATGATTATGTCAGATTTTTGCGTCTCAAAGAGGTACATTGAATTGGCCACCAGGCTCCACCCCCGTGCGTCGCTATGCTCGCAGGGAACGGAGCCCAGCACAGTGATGAATCGGGAGGAGTACACAGCTGGACACAGCAGGAGGACATTGCAGGATCCTGGGGACAAGGTAAGTAACTTTGCCAGGATACTGCGATGCAATCCCGAGTGTGGCTCAGGGTTACCGCTTTTGGTAATGAAAATTCACCCCCGAGCCACACTCGGGATTACCGCCAGGAAGGTTAATAAGTGAAGCAAAGATAAATATGACAGCCCCTAACTGCTTGGTGTCTATATATAAGCCAGGCACAGGCCCCCTTACTGAGAAAAAGAAGCTTTTTCAACCTGTAGATGCCACTGTAGTCTAAAGATGAGTGTGCCTCTGGTCACTATTGTACTTGTCAGCTACAATTACAGTATTAAATTATCAAAATTAAAAATGTTCAAAACCTTTGGCCTAAAATTAAATATTTTTTCACTTTTCTGTCCAAATGTCAGCCTATAATTTAAAATAAAAAAAGCAAAGCAAAATATATATTATAACAATGTACCAATTTACAATTCTTAAATATTATTCTAAAACAATGTAAACATTTGACTTATTGTCAACTTAATTGAAATATACTAAGGCTGCAAAAATGGTTTTGGTATTCAGGCCTCGAATCTCTGGTCAGAAAGCATTAAAGAGTATCTCCACTTTTGTTGAGAAAAAAACATTCCCCCCCTGGGTGATCTATGTACATGGCAGGGATTTTAACACATTTTGTTGCAGATTCCTACCTTTTGTTGTTCTGAAGAAATCCCTGTGTGTTTCTCTGTACCCATGTGTGAGAGTGGTTTCATAATTATCAACCAGCTGTTGCACCTGCGGGCCTCTAATGAGGAAAATTGCAGGGTCTGCATCCCTTTAGATGTGATTTCCTATTGGGTGCATCACACCAAAAATTATATTTTTGTTGCCGGGGATAACTGAAATTTGACTTGTATTTTAGTGCAGACTTCTGGGAAAATCAGTGAGCCAATCACACAAGTAGAAAATGAATTATCTGGGGGGTGTTCTGTACACGTTGTGTGTACAGAACACCTCCAGATAGCCATATTGCGTTGCATTTTACAGAGAACAACAGAGCTGTCGATTGAAATGGAAATTTTTAATAACAATCAATTACAATATGACTTGCGGCGCAATTGTATACACTATATTATTTTTGGTTTTATTTGCTATTTTTTCCCCCCACGAAAGTGGAATTACTCTTTAAATGTGAATGTCCATATTTACCAAGTGGAACCTGAATTCATTAATGAGTTTTAGAGTATCGTCACATTCAAAAAACTTCCTGTAGTGATTCTGATGGCTTGTGAGATTTTATGATGATGAGCTTTAACAATCTAAAAAAAAAAATATAAGACATGTTGTTCCAGCTTATAATTCTGCAATCAGCTCGTCAAAAGTAAGGACAAGCAAAATAAAAAGTTTTACTACTTCAGTTTGGAAGATTTTATTGAATCTAAAAGTATGAAAGGGAGGCTATACATCATGAACCCATCAGGAGGTAGTAAAAATCTTATCTGCAACACCAAGCAGTGGTGTTGCTCTGCTGGCCATGCAGCTTGGCAGGATTGTGTGGCTCACAAGAGTGGCTGAGCAAGATAATATATAATTTTTATACACACACACACACATACATATACATAGTGTATATATATATATATATATATATATATATATATATATATATATATGTATATGTATATATATATATATATATATATATATATATATACATATATATATATATATATATATATATATATATATATATATATATATATATATATATATGTATATATATATATATATATATATATATATATATATTCATATTCAGTAACTGTGCAAACATTTTAAGATCAGATCAAATCGATATTTGGTGTGACCACCGTTTGCCATTTATCTTATCTGCACCACAGTTTCTTTTTCATGCATAGGACATGGAAACAAGGCTAAGGGACTTAACTGCACATGAAAACATAGAAACTAGGATGCAGAAAAATGACAGCAGGTGCTCTGGACTGATGAGTCAAAATTTGAATAATTTAGCTGTAGCAGGAGACTGTGTGTTTACGAAGGGCTGGAGAGAGGTACAATAATGGGTGTCTGCCAGCAACAGTGAAGAATGGGGGATATTTCTATGGTGGAGTTTCCTTGCGAGTCTGAGGATTCATTTCTGCAAAAGGAGTTGGAGATTTGGTCAGACTCATTGGTGTCCTCAATGCTGAGAAATACAGGCAGATACTTATCCATCATGTCATACCATCAGGGATGCGTGTGGTTGGCCCCAAATTTAATCTGCAGCAGGACAACAACCGCAAACATACAGCCAATGTCATTAATTGATGGTTTGGCCCCCACAGAGCCCTCATCTCAGCATTGAGTCTTTCTGGGATTACATGCAGAGACAGAAGGATTTGAGGCAGCCTACATACACAGACAATCTGTGGTTAGTAGTCCAAGATGTTTGGATCAACCTACCTGCCGAGTTCCTTCAAAAACTGTGTGCAAGTGTACATAGAACAATGAAATAATTGATGCTTTTTTAAGCCAAAGGGGGGTCACACCAAAAATGGATTTGATTTGGATTTCTCTTGTGTTCATTTACTTTCCATTTTGTTAATTGGTAAAAATAAACTATGAACACGTCTATTTTTTAAAGCATTCTTTATTTTTCACACTTGCCTAACACTTTTGCACAGTTATATAATAAATATATATACTGTACACTGTGTATACTTAACTGTTGCAATGTATGTGTACAAATCAATTGGGACAGCACAAAAAGAGTTACAAGGTCATATTTTGAATGTCACAACTTTGACTTACAGAATTAACAGATCGTGGATAGCTAAACCCTAGGATGTACACTGTTATATACATTCTCAAACAACTTTTTAAATTATAGCCATGTTCATTTTAAGTAACTTAACTTGATTTTGCTATAATAGCTCTTTTATTAGCTTCCAGTCATGCTGGTATATGCTTTGACGTATATGAGCTGCCTATGACACAAGTAATAAATCTCTGTGTATCCATCTGTTTTCTTGGGTGTTGATCACATAAGGTCCTACAATATAATTAATCATCCAAAGACATGCAGCTTAATAAGATATTTTACCTTGGATAATAAGGCAGTGTCCACTGGATCTATTGGGTCGTTCTTTTATGATATACAGTATACACATAATTATTAATTGCATAAAATTCCCCTACTATTCTTCAATGGTGACCTAATTATGCCAAACCATACACCTCTGTAAAGATGTGAACCTACTTCACTGTAATCTTTGTGAATAGAAACAGTAGGACTAACCCAGCTGTAAATTACCTGGAGTCACTCTAGATTTAGATGGATAAATTCAGAGGTGTAACTGGAGCATGCAGGGCTCAGTAGAAAAAATGTAATTGTCCCCAACAGCATGTTGTGTCGTGAGTGTGGTATAAAAATCAAATTATGATAAATATGGGGAATATGTAATTAAATAAAAAGAAGGGGTGTGGCGAATTATAAATTATTAATAAAAGGGCGGTGCCTGAATTATAAATATAGTTGATAGACAGTGCCTCCGGTCGATTACGGCAAATAACTTAATAACAATAGAAATGTGGTACAGACACTCAATAGTATACCACAACAATTTCCTTAGTCCTTTAAGCTTATGGTGATGTCTTACTATATATATATATATATATATATATATATATATATATATACATATATATATATATATATATTATGTATTAATTGAATTGGGAGATATATATATATATAAATATCTCCCAATTCAATTAATACATAAAGATAATCTATTAAAATACAAGTATAATGATATATTTACCTACAAAACTAGAATAACTGGTGATTAATATTTCACACACAATCAGAGAAATCTATACAATTGGACTGTAATTACTTTTACATTTTAAAGAGACAAAACACAGAAGCAGATACAACCAACACGAAAAATGTGATAAACCTTGCTTCAAAATATCAAAATAAAATACCTAAACACTCTTAAGGCAGTTTCTTACTTTCTGCGGCCGGAGGAAAGAAAGAAACGTATCTTAAAGAGCAAAACACTACTATAATCACAAGTGCTACAGTCAATAGATCTGCAGAATTGTTTCAATTGTTTTTATTAAATTTTATAATACATACAAAATCTTCCATGTCATTCCAAATACATAAATACAAAACATTCCAAAAAAATACATACACATATACAAGTACAAAACAGAAACAAAGAAGAATAGATCTATCTTCTAACATCATCTCTTAGAGCCCTTTCACACCGGGCCACCCATAGCGTCGGCGGTAAACTGTCGGATTAGCGGTGCACTTCGGCCACTAGCGGGGCGCTTTTACCCCCCCGCTAGCGGCCGAGAAAGGGTTAAAACCGCCGGCAATGCGCCGCAATATTTGCAGGTGCAGGTGCTATTTTTAACGCTATAGCGCCTGCAAAGCCCCCTCGGTGTGAAAGGGGTCTTAAATGGCCATGTTTCTAAAAATTCATAATACATTTTTAAGCGAAGAAATAGAGATACTGCAACCTTAGCTCCCGATCCCTCCTCCAAACCCCCAAGAAGAAAAAAAAATAGATCTGCAGAATTAACATGAACAATAGACAACCTATTATATCAACAATAGCAACCTAGTTGCAACCCAGATCTTATACCCACTGTAACCATACACAATACAATTTCAACATAAAAAAATAGACAATATATGGGAGAAAACTTTGGTAGATAATTTGCCCTGCACACTGTAAATAATATCTAAACACACAGACAGTAAAATATAATTCCTATGGTCGTGGAAGCAAAGAGGTTATTAAAGATACTTAGTCTATATCTCACCACTTGTCAGGGCTGGCTCAGCCCATCCTTCTCTGAGCTGGCCGCTCAGCTGTTGGCTAATTGCCAGCTCTCATCTCTCTCCATAGTTAACCAGCTGTTGTGGATCTGCTCGTCAGTCCCGCCTACTTAAAGATCTCCAGCTCACTTTATTCCTGCCTTCGCCTTGGTCACATCACAAGAAACCATCTCCTGCGTTCCTGTTTAAAGACTGGCTTTGCTGACATCCCTTCTGGCTCCTTATCCTGCTTGCTGTTCCGCTACTTGGATTCCTGCCTTTTGGCCTGGCTGATTACCCGATCTGGTTACTGAACTCTGGCTTGGCTGATTACCCGATCTGATTACTGAACTCTGGCCTGGCTGACTACCTGATCCAGTTACTGGACTCTGGCTATGCTTACTCTATTTACCTTTTTATTTTTATTAATAAACAAGTGTGATTTTACTGTACTTCTGTCTTTTTAGCAGCAAGAGTTCAGCAATCCTGGGAGTGGCCAATGGGCAGCAGCCTTCTCAGTCACCCAGGAAGTGTGTCAAAGTGTGTGGGTCTTTTTTTTTTTGTGTTTGTATTTTATATGATTGGAGAACCATTGTCATATTGTTCATATTGGTGCCTCCCAAACTCATGTTTACTATATCCTGATTGATGGGTTCCAAAATTGGGCGGTAACTGTCCATTTCTCATCTTCCCACTAGTGGTCAGTTCAGTTACATAATTGGAATTCATATTGTTTCATAAAGAAATCTGGTATTTTATAAGAACCGTATTATTAATATGTGTCATATTGATGACGATCTGGTGATTGCCCACCTTCATAACTCTTTGGTGCACTGTCCCAATATCGTGTACTTTGCTGGTTATAGGAAAATAGGACCTGTAGTAAATATACTGTGAATGTCATTTATTCATGGAGGAAAAAAAAACTCCTTTCCTCCCTTCTCCCAATAATATTTGTACAAAAGTTATATTACAGAACATTTAGAGAAAGATATCATGTCCTTGTAGTTTGGTGTTTCATGGAACGATATATGTGATTTGATGTGTGGGAAATCTCTGTTTATGAATTATTCTATTTAAAGATAATGGGAATCTCCCCTAATGCCGCGTACACATGGTCGGACTTTTCGTCTACAAAAGTCCGACGGACGCCGACGGACTAAAGCTGTCTGACAATCCGATCGTGTGTGGGCTTCCCCGGACTTTCAGCAGACCTTCAGCGGACTTTTGCAGCCTCAAATCTGATGGACTTTAGATTTGAAACATGCTTCAAATCTTTACGTCGTAACTACGCCGGACCCAGAAAACCCGCTCGTCTGTATGCTAGTCCGACGGACAAAAAAACGACGCATGCTCATAAGCAAAAACTAAACGGAAGCACTCGCTCTAGTAAAACTAGTGTTCGTATTGTAGGTAGCACATTCCTCACGCTGCAAAATCTGTGATCGTTGAATGCAGTGCATTAATGTCTTCTTTAATAATGCTATAAGAACGAAGATGTTTTGCTGTTCATATTCAGAGTTCTCCCAAACTGATTTCTGGATTCTTTTTCTCTTTGACCTCATGAATGATATAGCATTCTTTTTAAAAACAATGTCTCCATACTAATAATAATTTTTACATTTGTTTTTTTTGGCGGAGTCATCTTTTATTTTAGATTTTCTCCAGATGTTTATTTTATGATTGTTGGCGAACTTATTTTATCTTTATCTAGTTTTTTTTTTTTGAGTTTCTTTTGTATATAAAGTTAACACAAAGAACCGTTTTTGGTTATGTATCAATTTTTTTTTTTTAAAGTTACCACTAGAACATGTTTTTTTTGTGTGTTTTTGCAACCTCAAGGAGATTGTTGTCCCTTGTTAATTCGACATTGTTTCTAAATCAATGATTTAAAATAAAACACATAAAGTCTTTTCATAAACTCAAATATCCATTTATTCATGGTCTAAATAAAATAAAGAGGAAGTCAACGCTGGAAAAAGTCTGTGGACAAGAAAATTGGGATCTTGAGGAGTCCATATAAGAGGGAGCACAATCTGGTCCAGGAATCCCAGAGATCAACAGCAGCAGCAGATGATATAGATGTCCCCAGACTGTGGTACTACAACAGCCTGCGTCTTCTGTCAGACCAGACTGAACCCAGGTCATCACTTTCTTCTCTTCCCTGCAGCCTTTCCTCCACGCTGCCCTGCACCCTTCCCTGCAGCCTTCCCTGCAGCCTTCTTTGGAGGCTGTGGCTCTGGTGTTTGAGTTGTGGCAGGAGGAGAAGGAGGAGGAGAAGGAGGAGGAGGAGGAGGAGGAGGGGGGGCTGCCTCATGTAATTGTGTGTTGCTGGTTAGCGTGCCCTGCAGCCCCTTGTGTATTGTTTCCCCAAACAGTCTCTCACAAATGAGGCGTTGGCCCCACTCCATTTTAAACAGCCTGCTGGCTAAGTAGCACCCATACGCCTCTTCAGCTTCGGGGGTTTGTTAAAAAATGGGTGGCCTCTCGCATGAGGCGCAGGGATGCCTCCTGTGTCACCGTCCCCTTCCTGGCCCTTTTTTTTGGAAGGCGGAGGGGAGGCACTTGTGATTGTGTCAGGCTCCTACTGGGCCCAGCCACCTCCTGCCTGACACTGGGTCCGGCCTCCTCCTGCCTGACACTGGATCCGGCCTCCTCCTGCCTGACACTGGGTCCGGCCTCCTCCAGGATGATGCTGTATCCGGCCTCCTCCAGGCTGTCCATGGGCCCGGTCTCCTCCTGCCTGCCACTTTCCCCACATTCCTCCTGGCTGCCCTCATCCTGTGTATAAAAAAGGGACATAATTTTAGGTTTTTTTTGGGGTTCATCAATGACACACAATTTGCTTCTCATGACTAGCAAATTCAATGTGAATACATCGCTTAACCACTTGACGACCGCCTCACGCCGATGTTACGTCGGCAAGGTGGCACGAACAGGCAAAATCACGTACATGTACGTGATTTGCCTTCCGCGGGCGGGGGGTCCGATCGGACCCCCCCCGGTGCCCGAGGCGGTCGTCTTTTGTCCCACGGCGATCGGAGGTGAGGGGGAGGCCATCCGTTCGTGGCCCCCCCCTCGCGATCGCCGCCGGCCAATCGAATCATTCCTTTGCTGCTGTATGCTAAACAGCAGCAAAGGAAATTATGTCATCTCTCCTCAGCTCGGTAATTTCCGTTCCGGCCCGAGGAGAGAAGACAGGTATGTGAGTGCACAACACTACACACACACAGTAGAACATGCCAGGCACACAAAACACCCCGATCGCCCCCCGATCCCCCCCCCCAATCAAGTCACAAACTGACACCAGCAGTTTTTTTTTTTTTTTCTGATTACTGCATTGGTGTCAGTTTGTGACAGTTACAGTGTTGGGACAGTTAGTATTATCCCCTGTAGGTCTAGGATACCCCCCTAACTCCCCCTAATAAAGTTTTAACCCCTTGATCACCCCCTGTCACCAGTGTCGCTAAGCGATCATTTTTCTGATCGCTGTATTAGTGTTGCTGGTGACGCTAGTTAGGGATGTAAATATTGAGGTTCGCCGTCAGCGTTTTATAGCGACAGGGACCCCCATATACTATCTAATAAATGTTTTAACCCCTTGATGGCCCCCTAGTTAACCCTTTCACCACTGATCACCGTATAACCGTTACGGGTGACGCTGGTTAGTTCGTTTATTTTTTATAGTGTCAGGGCACCCGCCGTTTATTACCAAATAAAGGTTTAGCCCCCTGATCGCCCGGCGGTGATATGCGTCGCCCCAGGCAGCGTCAGATTAGCGCCAGTACCGCTAACACCCACGCACGCAGCATACGCCTCCCTTAGTGGTATAGTATCTGAACGGATCAATATCTGATCCGATCAGATCTATACTAGCGTCCCCAGCAGTTTAGGGTTCCCAAAAACGCAGTGTTAGCGGGATCAGCCCAGATACCTGCTAGCACCTGCGTTTTGCCCCTCTGCCCAGCCCGGCCCAGCCCACCCAAGTGCAGTATTGATCGATCACTGTCACTTACAAAACACTAAACGCATAACTGCAGCGTTCGCAGAGTCAGGCCTGATCCCTGCGATCGCTAACAGTTTTTTTGGTAGCGTTTTGGTGAACTGGCAAGCGCCAGCGGCCTAGTACACCCCGGTCGTAGTCAAACCAGCACTGCAGTAACACGTGGTGACGTGGTGAGTCCCATAAGTGCAGTTCAAGCTGGTGAGGTGGCAAGCACAAGTAGTGTCCCGCTGCCACCAAAAAGACAAACACAGGCCCGTCGTGCCCATAATGCCCTTCCTGCTGCATTCGCCAATCCTAATTGGGAACCCACCACTTCTGCAGCGCCCGTACTTCCCCCATTCACATCCCCAACCAAATGCAGTCGGCTGCATGAGAGGCATTTTCTTTATGCCCTCCCGAGTACCCCTACCCAACGAACCCCCCCAAAAAAGATGTTGTGTCTGCAGCAAGCGCGGATATAGGCGTGACACCCGCTATTATTGTCCCTCCTGTCCTGACAATCCTGGTCTTTGCATTGGTGAATGTTTTGAACGCTACCATGCACTAGTTGAGTATTAGCGTAGGGTACAGCATTCCACAGACTAGGCACACTTTCGCAGGGTCTCCCAAGATGCCATCGCATTTTGAGAGACCCGAACCTGGAACCGGTTACAGTTATAAAAGTTAGTTACAAAAAAAGTGTAAAAAAAAAAAAGAAAATATATAAAATGAAAAAAAAACAGTTGTCGTTTTATTGTTCCCTCTCTCTCTATTCTCTCTATTGTTCTGCTCTTTTTTACTGTATTCTATTCTGCAATGTTTTATTGTTGTTATGTTTTATCATGTTTGCTTTTCAGGTATGCAATTTTTTATACTTTATCGTTTACTGTGCTTTATTGTTAACCATTTTTTTGTCTTCAGGTACGCCATTCACAACTTTGAGTGGTTATACCAGGTTATCCAATGTGCTTTTTTTTTGCCCATTTTCTACAATAGTGCAAACGTAATTTCTTTGTTACATGAGGTGACAATCTCTTCTTCAGCTAACTATTATGTTGTGGGTCTGATACACACACACCTTGTTTTTGTTGTTAATGTATGTAATGCATTAATGCTTAACTGGTTCCCGACCGGCGCACGCCGATGTACGTCGGCAGAATGGCACGGCTGGGCAAATGGGCGTACCTGTACGTCCATTTGAATTCCCCGCCGTGCCATTGCGTGCGCGCCGGCCGGGAGGTCCGTGAGTCGGGTCGCAGGTCCCGCGGACTCGATCACCGCGGGGATACCCGTGATTGCCTCACGGAGAGGACGAACGGGGAGTTGCCGTTGTAAACAGCATCTCCCCGTTCTGCCTAGTGACAAGTGTCACTCGATCTCTGCTCCCTGTCATCGGAGCAGAGGTCAGTGACGTCACCCACACAGCCCATCCCCCTACAGTTAGTAATCACTCCCCTAGGACAAACTTAACCCCTCCCCGCCCCCTAGTGGTTAACCCCTTCACTGCCAGTGTCATTTACACAGTAATCAGTGCATTTTTAATCGCACTGATCGCTGTATAAATGACAATGGTCCCAAAAATGTGTCAAAAATGTCCGACATGTCCGCCATAACATCGCAGTCACAATAAAAATCGCTGATCGCCACCATTACTAGTAAAAAAAAAATTATTAATAAAAATGCCATAAAACTATTCCCTATTTAGTAAACACTATAACGTTTGCGCAAACCAATAAATAAACGCTTATTGCGATTTTTTTTACCAAAAATATGTAGAAGAATACGATCGGCCTAAACTGAAGAAAAATAATGCGTTTTTTTCAAAATTGTCGCTCTTACTTTGTTTATAGCGCAAAAATAAAAATCGCAGAGGCGATCAAATACCACCAAAAGAAAGCTCTATTTGTGGGAAAAAAAGGACGTTCATTTTGTTTGGGAGCCACGTCGCACGACCGCGCAATTGTCAGTTAAAGCGACGCAGTGCCAAATCGCAAAAAAATGCTCTGGTCTGGAAGGGGGTAAATCCTTCCGGGGCTGAAGTGGTTAAAATATTCATTTTCCGCAGCATGAATTTATTTTTTGGAGTTACGAAAATGGCCTGATTGATGCAAATTATAAAGCACTGTGGATGTTATTTACTAAAGGAAAATCCACTTTGCACTACAAGTGCACTGAAACTGCACTGGAAGTGCACTTGTAGTGCAGAGTGGATTTGCCTTTAGTAAATAACCCCCATTATCACTGTAAACAAGCATTTAATAAAAAACTGTTATTGAGCATTGAAAGAAGAAGCCACACATTGTTGAGTAGAAAAATTTTTACTCTGTGCACATTCAGATGTGCGTTTAGAAAAGGGTTTTTTCACAAACCAACATATTTTTTAAATACAATTTTTTTTTTGGTGACAGTAGAAATATACTTTTTTGTGGTAAACAGGCATGTTTTTTAAACCATACAACAATACACAACTCAGAAACTTGCAAAGTTCAACTTTGATAAATTGAACGCAATATCAGACATCGGTATGTCCAAACTGTGTTGATATTGCCTTCATCACGGGAAACATGCGCCCCTTTACAGGCATATTATAGACAACCCACAGGTACGAAATTTAAAGGAATATTACATTTTTATTGTTTCACTCTAAGCATTATTAAAATCACTGCTCCCGAAAAAACGTCAGTTTTTAAATTATTTTTTTGCATTGATACATGTCCCCTGGGGCAGGACCCGGGTCTCCAAACACTTTTTATGGCAAAGAACTTGCATATAAGCCTTCAGTGAGAACTTTGAATTTTGCAGGTTCGAGCCCCATTGACTTCCACTATTCCAGCATATGTGATCTGACAGGCATTATTGCCGGCAATAGTACTGCTTTCCATTTGCATTAGCGTTGACATTCTGAGAGGTGAAGTCTTTCTGGCCTTTTTTGAGAGTTATTTTTTGGTACTGCAGGATAATTTTTTGGCGCTATAGTAAATGACCCCCAGTGTATCAACATGTGCTATCTGCCATTACGGGATATCAATGTACGTGTTTTGGGGGTGCAACCCCTTCCTCGCAACTCAAGTTGATGAGAGGAAGAGGTTGCACCCCCGAAACACGTCCATTGGTCCCCCATGATGGGAGCTAGCACATGTTGACATTAGGCATGGGATCAGAAGGGAAATCCCCATTTTGACTCTCAATTTGTGTGCATCTTCAAAATTTGGCTTTCACAGGGGTGACTTCACCACATCTGATGAAGGTAATATCAACACAGTTTGGACATACCAATGTCTGATATTGCGTTCAATATATCAAAGTTGAACTTTGCAAGTTCCTGAGTTGTGTATTGTATGGTTTAAAAAACATGCCTGTTTACCACAAAAAAGTATATTTCTACTGTCACCATAAAAAAATTGTATTTCAAAAATATGTTGGTTTGTGAAAAAACCCTTTTCTAAACGCACATCTGAATGTGCACAGAGTAAAAAATTTTCTACTCAACAATGTGTGGCTTCTTCTTTCAATGCTCAATAGCAGTTTTTTATTAAGTTGTTGTTTACAGTGATAATGGGGGTTATTTACTAAAGGCAAATCCACTCTGCACTACAAGTGCGCTTCCAGTGCAGTTTCAGTGCACTTGTAGTGCAAAGTGGATTCTCCTTTAGTAAATAACACCCACAGTGCTTTATAATTTGCATCAATCAGGCCATTTTCATAACTCCAAAAAATAAATTCATGCTGCGGAAAATGATTAATATTTTAAACATTAATGCATTACATACATTAACAACAAAAACAAGGTGTGTGTGTATATCAGACCCACAACATAATAGTTAGCTGAAGAAGAGATTGTCACCTCATGTAACAAAGAAATTACGTTTGCACTATTGTAGAAAATGGGCAAAAAAAAGCACTTTGGATAACCTAGGAGACAGCTAAAAGAAACACAAGCAGTAAATCAAAGGAAAATATTATTTCATTTTAAAATACAAATTTATTTAAAAAAGGTTTGTTAAACATTTTCTGGCATATCAATGGCCCCCCTACCTGCAAAGTACTCCATATATTTTTGACGGACCTCGCGAGCGCTTTGGGAGGACAAACCAGGACGGCCAGCTTCAAGCACAGTCAGGGTTTGGTCTTGAAATCCGGCCTCAGGCCCAACTGAGGCCACATAGTTCATAGAATTTCTCCTTAAAAAGCTGTGGAGAATGCAGCATGAAAGGATTATATGGTTAAGTTTATATTCCGCCATGTTGATTGGCGTAAGGAACAGGCGGAACCGGCTGGCCATTATCCCGAAAGCATTCTCCACCACTCTTCTGGCTCTGGCCAGCCGGTAGTTAAAAACCCTCTGGTCCAGGGTGAGGGTCCTCAACGGCCACATCAGGTGTTCACCCAGCCCATAGGCTTCATCAGCGGCGAAGACGAACGGCAGACCAGCCACACTGTCTTCCGGAGGTAGCAATCCCAAGCCACCACTCTGGAGCCATCCGTAGAACTCGGTCTGGGCAATGACCCCACTACCTGATATCCAGCCATTCTTCCCCATGTCCACATAAAGAAAATCATATGTCGCCGACACCACCGCCAACATCACAATACTATTAAACCCCTTGTAGTTGTAATAGTATGACCCTGAGTTGGTTGGTGGGACTATGTGGACATGTTTCCCATCTATTGCCCCTCCGCAGCTGGGAAAGTCTCACAGCTGGGTAAATTGGGAAGCCACAGTCTGCCATTCCTGTGGCGTTGAAGGAAACTGTGGAGTGAAACAAGAAAGAAATGAATTACGACTTTTGCACATATCATTGCAAGCAGATTAAACACAAACATTCTTTGCCATCATAAGTATAACATTTATTTGAAGGAGCATTTAAAGAAAAAAATCTAAGGTCCACTTATCAGATTCTTCACCCCCTCTGATGGCCCATTGTAAAAATTTTAGGGGGGGGATGTTTTGGACAGGTAACCCTCTCCATTTCATTGAGAGCTGAATGCATAAATAATGTTTGTTTCTTTGGCTAGCCCCTCCTTTACTTACACTATTGGCAGCCCACTGGACAGGTAAGACGTGTCATAATCCAAAAATGTGAATACACACTGTCCAAATTGAAGCACATTTTTACATGCTGCAATTACCTAGCAACATAATAGGAGAACAAAACTTTAAAAAGTATCATTTGAAAGTAGTTAGGCAGGCCCTTTCACTACATGTTTTGGTGACTTCTTCCATAAATCTGAACACAAAAAAGGTAGGTATAGTGTGTATGGGTTTGGCAAAGTCAGCAGACAGAGGATTGGTCTCGGTTGACTTAGCAGTTGGGGGAGGGAGGGTTCCAAATTATTTTGTGACCCCAAAAGAAGCCTCTTGCACTCTGCCTGAATTTAGGGACACAAATAATATTTAAACACATTTTAGGGAGTGTTTAGGGTAAAGCAGTACTATGGAGCTGACAAAATACATTGTTAAGTGACTAGGCTAGGTGTGTATGGGCCCAGGATAGCATGCTGGGGAGGTTAGTGAAGGCAAATATGCATGAAGGACAAAAAGGAGCATTAAAAACTTCCAGCATGCATGAGGACAATGAGGACATTGCATATTACAATCATGGTAATTAGGGAATGATGAAATAAATACAATATATTAGCAAACATTAAATACATAGAATGTGATGTTAAAGGAGAAAACTTACCCTAATATAGTCCTTCTACAGGACCTGAATTATGGCAGAACAAGTCTCTGGAATAATGATTCCCAGAGCCTGGGGGAGATGCCTGATGAGAACTTGATGTCCTGCAGACTTCTCCCTTTCGCGAAGTACCACAACGTGGCGACTAGCCTCTGTTCAGGAGTGATGGCTTGCCGCATGCAGGTGTTCTGCTTGGTAATATAAGGGGACAGCAAAGCCAACAAACAATGAAAAACGGGGTCCATCACCCGGAGATAATTCCTGAAATCATCAGGATTATTCTCTATTATTGGTCACACTGGAGCAACCAATTCTTCGTCCATGAACTCCTCCTCACCCTGTTCATGGACTGGGCTTGGGTCAATATAAGAACCCCAACACCAAGCCCCTGCAGAGCACGAACTCTACGATATGTACGTACCCGCAACATGGTTTCAAAACAGTCAGAACGAACTAACAGAATGCATGGAAAATCAGAAAGGCCTGAGAAGAGCGATCTGAAAATCAGAAACGAGCAGACAAAAACGCACTGAAAATCAAATATGTACTATAAATAGCACGCACTGAAATGATACGAAACCACAAGCACAAACTGAAGAGCAGTAACGATCTGAAAAGCACGAGGCGGAAAAGCACGAATCGTCTCTCACCAAACTTCTACTAACACGAGATTAGCAGAAGGAGCCCAAAGGGTGGCGCACTGGCTATTGAACTTCCTCTTTATAGTGCCGTCATACGTGTTGTACGTCAGCGTGTTCTTGACGATCGGAATTTCCGACAAATTTGTGCGACCGTGTGTATGCAAGACAAGCTTGAGCAGGACTGACCAGGATTTAGTTGTCGGAATATCCGATCGTGTGTACGCAGCATTATTCTCTAACATACATTGGCAAATAGGCAATGAAAAATTATCTGATTGATTGATCTTAGCAATGCATCTACTTTCCTTTACTTTTCCTTTAGTGGTTTTTGCACTTAGTTCTGATGAGGGCTAAAAAGTCTGAAATGGCTATATGCAAGTTAGTAAAACTGGCTCTGTAAAATTATGGTTATATATGTGATATACACCAGCAGTTCAGGATGCACAGGTGTCTAAAAGGGTCAAAAAAGAATGATTTGCATGACTTTGTCTACATGCACATAAGCAGGGATTTAGCGCCTTGTTTTTGAGTTTTGTGCTAGAAAGGAATCAATATCTTTGTTGATAAGATGGCAGTGATGTATCTCATTGTATAAAGAGTGATCAAGCATTGCGCAAAAAAACTTGGTGACCCTCCACTGCGCTCCGGTATAAAATAAAACATTGACCGCAGCTGCCAACTTAAAAAAGAAAAACAATAACAAAGTATTCCAAAGAAAATCAGTGAAATAGTGGCGCTGAAAAGAAAATATATACTATATGTGTATCGTGAAAATAGGTGTTACTAACCATTATTGTAAACACATGACCTAAAGTGCAAGTAATAGACCCAAAACAATTATCATAAAAATATATATAATGATGACTGAGTAGGTAAATAATCTGATGTCTGGGATGGCCCTGAACGCTTCACTGGCCCGGCCGGACAATTTCCCAGACAAAATGGTAACCCATTCCTCTGTGGGCACCCGGTGTAGGGCACATTGCCGTTCAAAATCGGCAAGGTACCCATCAATCTCCCCTTCTGCTTCAATAAAAAATTTTTAAAAGCAGCAAAATGTACCTTTCTCCTTTCAGTAGGTGCTGTTGTGACTCCCGCTGCTGCAGCACCTCTTTGCTGTAGCCAATTTGCATCCACAGCCGCTATAACTCAGTCTATGATCTCCGCTGTAGGGTTAGGGCCATAATGTGCCAGTCTTATTTTAACAGCCCGATCAAAACTTGCCTCTTCGGTTGTCCTGTCTGTTATGCTGGGTCTTTCAGTTATCCTGGGTCTTTCCACTCTATCCATTTCGACTAGTTCTTCGATAATGTCCCTCTTCTTACGGTTGTTGGCCGGTCTCCGGTTGTAGCTGTCCTTCTGGGCTGTGGGAATGATCCCGCTGCTTGCCACCAGTGTAACCACACCCCGAGTATGAAAGGGGTTAAAGTCGTTTAGGTCATTTCATACCCAAACACAAAGGCAGCTACCGAACATTCCAATCAGCCGAACAAGGAACCCATACAAATAATCCACCCCAAAAACGAGACACGGCTCTGTCTTCAGGTTCCAAGCAGGAATCAACTCATTTATTATAACACATGGACACAACAGATAAAATAACTCAGAGACTCTTTCCCCCCCACCCTTGGAAAAGAGGGCGGGTTAAACTGTCCAATGACAATGGACACACAGGTCAGGTGTGTTTAACGTCTCATCAGCACACAGTGTTAGCAGGAAGAGCTGTTGGAAGAATCCCCCCTCCCTCCAATGCAATACACATCCTGTGATCCAAGGCAGACAAACACAAAACCTCCAATGCAATACACATCCTGTGATCAAAGACAGACAAACACAAACCCTCCAATGCAATACACATCCTGTGATCCAAGGCAGACAAACATAATAGAACATTGGTTTGCAGGAGGCTGGCATTCAGTCCCCTCCAAAGCCTCTTTTCCGGCTAGGTTTGTCACAATGTTCTCTTGTATTTTCCTATTTCTTTTCCTATTTCTCCTTTGAACCTGGGGTGGACCTATGGGTGTATGGATAGAACTCTCTGATCGATCGGGTAATCAAGACATGTATAATATGTTCTTTTGTTTCTATGCTTTACACAAAACATAGATGGTATAATGAATAATATTGGTGATCAATACAGACTTTTCGTCTGTTATGATCAAAGGAGGGAATGTAAGGATGTTAGAGTGCTGCTTTAAGATATGTTATACAAGAAGAAATTTATTTTGCTCACACATGGGATGGTGAATTGAAATTACAATGATTTACTGGGTTTGCATATATCTTATACACTTACAGAGAGAGAGAGAAAAACCCCCCTCTTATTATCAGCCAATGAGATTGAAGCATAGACTTTATGAAAAAATAAGCATAAAACGTCATAAATTGCATATTCTGCCTATAGATATCCCTCAGGTTATATCTAAATATAAGTTTATATATATATATATGTGACCACGTATGCTAGGCAATCTGCCAATGTTCCAGACACCCAACTTCTAACATGTTATAACTTTGTTATTCATTGTCTATATTAAAATGTCAGGCTAACCACATGTACATCCTGTTCAAGTACATAGCTCGCAAATCATCTTTACACTTCTAATTTTCTGCATAAGAAAGCAAAATAAATTTCTTCTTGTATAACATATGCAATGCTGTACCCAAACAAAATTTGCGTCCTTTTCTTCCCACAAATAGAGCTTTCTTTTGATGATATTTGATCACCTCTGTGGTTTTTATTTTTTGCGCTATAAACGGAAAAAGACCGAAAATTTTGAAAAAAATTATATTTTCTACTTTTTGTTTTTAAAAAAATCCAATAAACTCAATTTTAGTCATACATTTAGGCCAAAATGTATTCGGCCACATGTCTTTGGTAAAAAAAATGTCAATAAGCATATATTTATTGGTTTGCGCAAAAGTTATAGCGTCTACAAACTAAGGTACATGTTCTGGAATTTACACAGCTTTTAGTTTATGACTGCCTATCTCATTTTTTGAGGTGCTAAAATGGCAGGGCAGTATAAACCCTCACCCCAAATGGCCCCATTTTGGAAAGTAGACACCCCAAGGAAATTGCTGAGAGGCATGTTGAGCCCATTGAATACAATTTTTTTGTCCCAAGTGATTGAATAATGACAAAAAAAAATTACAAAAAGTTGTCACTAAATGATATATTGCTCACACAGGCCATGAGCATATGTGGAATTGCACCCCAAAATACATTTAGCTGCTTCTCCTGAGTATGGGGATACCACATGTGTGGGCCTTTTTGGGAGCCTAGCCGCATACGGGGCCCCAAAAACCAAGCACCGCCTTCAGGATTCCTAAGGGCGTAAATTTTTGATTTTACTCCTCACTACCTATCACAGTTTTGAAGGCCATAAAATGCCAAGATGGCACAAACCCCCCCCCCCCCCAAATGACCCCATTTTGGAAAGTAGATACCCCAAGCTATTTGCTGAGAGGCATGTTGAGTCCATGGAATTTTTTATATTTTGCCACAAGTTGCAGGAAAATGACAAACTTTTTTTTTTTTGCACAAAGTTGTCACTAAATGATATAGTGCTCACACAGGCCATGGGCATATGTGGAATTGCACCCCAAAATACATTCTGCTGATTCTCCTGAGTACGGGGATACCACATGTGTGGGACTTTTTGGGAGCCTAGCCGCGTACGGGGCCCCGAAAATCAAGCACCGCCTTCAGGATTTCTAAGGGCGTAAAGTTTTGATTTCACTCCTCACTACCTATCACAGTTTTGAAGACCATAAAATGCCAAGATGGCACAAAACCCCCCCAAATGACCCCATTTTGGAAAGTAGACACCCCAAGCTATTTGCTGAGAGGCATGTTGAGTCCATGGAATATTTTATATTTTGACAAAAGTTTGTGGGAAAGTGACATTTTTTTTTTTTTTTGCACAAAGTTGTCACTAAATGATATATTGCTCAAACATGCCATGGGCATATGTGCAATTACACCCCAAAATACATTCTTCTGCTTCTCCTGAGTACAGGGATACCACATGTGTGTGACTTTTTGGGAGCCTAGCTGCATACGGGGCCCCGAAAACCAATCACCACCTTCAGGATTTCTAAGGACGTAAATTTATGATTTCACTCCTCACTGCCTATCACAGTTTCAGAGGCCATGGAATGCCCAGGTGGCACAAAATCACTCCAAATGACCCTATTTTGGAAAGTAGACACCCCAAGCTATTTGCTGAGAGGCATGGTGAGTATTTTGCAGCTCTTTTTTGTTTTTAAAAATAAAGAAAGACAAGAAAAAAAAAATTTTTTTTTCAATTTTCAAAACTTTGTGACAAAAAGTGAGGTCTGCAAAATACTCACTATACCTCTCAGCAAATAGCTTGGGGTGTCTACTTTCCAAAATAGGATCATTTGAGGGGATTTTGTGCCACCTGGGCATTCCATGGCCTTTGAAACTGTGATAGGCAGTGAGGAGTGAAATCATAAATTTACGCCTTTAGAAAGCCTGAAGGCGGTGCTTGGATTTCGGGGTCCCTTACGCGGCTAGGTTCCCAAAAAGTCTCACACATGTGGTATCCTCGTACTCAGGAGAAGCAACAGAATGTATTTTGGGGTGTAATTTCACATATTCCAATGGCATGTTTGAGCAATATATCATTTAGTGACAACTTTGTGCAAAAAAAAAAAAAAAATTGTCTCTTTCCCGCAACTTGTGTCACAATATAAAATATTCCATGGACTCGACATGCCTCTCAGCAAATAGCTTGGGGTGTCTACTTTCCAAAATGGGGTCATTTGGGGCGGTTTGAACTGTCATGGCATTTTATGCACAACATTTAGAAGCTTATGTCACACATCACCCACTCTTCTAACCACTTGAAGACAAAGCCCTTTCTGACACTTTTTGTTTACATGAAAAAAATTATTTTTTTTTTGCAAGAAAATGACTTTGAATCCCCAAACATTATACATTTTTTTAAAGCAAATTCCCTACAGACGAAAAAAACGCATTTTTTGGGGGAAAAAACACACTTTTTAAAATTTTAATGCACTAAAAAACACTATATTGCCCAAATGTTTGATGAAATAAAAAAGATGATCTTAGGCCGAGTACATGGATATCAAACATGACATGCTTTAAAATTGCACACAAACGTGCAGTGGCGACAAACTGAATACATTTTGAAAGCCTTTAAAAGCCTTTACAGGTTACCACTTTAGATTTATAGAGGAGGTCTACTGCTAAAATTACTGCCCTCAATCTGACCTTCACAGTGATACCTTACATGCATGGTGCAATTGCTATTTACATTTGACGCCAGACCGACGTTTTTTGGGGGGTTTTTTGTTTTTTTTTATTATTTTCTTGCATTTTTATCTTATTTTTAAACTGTTCCTTTCATTTTTTTTTTTTTTATCATTTTTATTGTTATCTCGGGGAATGTAAATATCCCCTATGATAGCACTAGGTAGTGACAGGTACTCTTTTTTTGAAAAAATTGGGGTCTATTAGACCCTAGATCTCTCCTCTGCCCTCAAAGCATCTGACCACACCAAGATCGGTGTGATAAAATGCTTTCCCAATTTCCCAATGGTGCTATTTACATCCGGCGAAATCTAAGTCATGAAATGCTTATAGCTTCTGGTTTCTTAGGCCATAGAGATGTTTGGAGCCATTCTGGTCTCTAATCAGCTTTATGGTCAGCTGGCAGAATCACCGGCTGCATTCTCAGGTTCCCTGTTGAGACAGGAGAGCCAGAGAAAAACATGGAAGACGGTGGGGGGGTATTCCCTCCCACTGCTTGTAAAAGCAGTCTAGAGGCTAATTAGCTGCTAGGATTGCTTTTACATGAAAGCCGACCGCTGGCTGAAAAGAATGATACCAAGATGATACCTAAACCTGCAGGCATCATTCTGGTATAACCACTCAAAGTCCAGCAACATACCAGTACATTCCTGGTCTTGTTGGGCATATATTGTAAACTTTTTTTCATGCAGCATGTGGGCTGAACGAAAAAAAGAGATTGATCAGTGGGTATGCCCACCATTAGAATATCTCCCTTCATCCACCCACTTCTAATGATGGGCATACATGCACCGTTTATATATGCCGAAGCATGGGGGCTTCCTCCCGCAAAAGGTAGGAGCAAATCGCTCCTCCGCCCACTGCTGCCCCCACGCTTCGGCATATATGCTGAAGTATGTAACTGTGGTGGTGAAATCACCTCCGACATCGCTGGAGTCACGGCTCTATGTATCGTGGGAGCAAACGCTGTTGCTGTCAAGATAAATAAATCCGCTCTGCAGCTGAATGGCATACCTGAAAACAAAAAAATGGTTAACAATAAAACACAGTAAACCGTAAAATATAAAAAAATTGCATACCTGTAAAGCAAACATGATAAAAACATAATAACAATAACAAATTGCAGAATAGAATACAGTAAAAAAGAGCAGAACAATAGAGAGAATAATGAGAGAACAATAAAACGACAACTATTTTTGGGTTTTTTATTTTATATTTTTTTGTGTGTTTTTTGTTTTTTTACTTTTTTTTGTTTTTTGTTTTTTACACTTTTTTTTGTAACTTTTATAACCGTAACCATTTCCAGGTTCGGGTCTCTCAAAATGCGATGGCATCTTGGGAGACCCTGTGAAAGTGTGTCCTAGTCTATGCAGTGCTGTACCCTACGCTAAAACTCAACTAGTGTATGGTAGCGTTCAAAACATTCTCCAATGCAAAGACCAGGATTGTCAGGACAGGAGGGACAATAATACCGGGTGTCACGCCTATATCCGCTTTCTGCAGACACAACATTTTCTTTGGGGGGCTCGTTGGGTAGGGGTACTCGGGAGGACATAAGGAAAATGCCTCTCATGCAGCCGGCTTACTGCATTTGGTTGGGGAAGGTGAGGTGGAGTACCGTCTGGAAACAGAAGGGCTCTGACGATCTCTTCCTGGAATTTAAGGAAGGATCCAGTCCGTCCTGAAGCTCTGTATAGCACATGAGCGTTCAGCAAAGCCAATTGAAATAAGTATACAGACACTTTTTTATACCAGCGTCTGGCCTTACGGACAATTAGGTACTGCGCCAACAACTGGTCGTTGAGGTCCACCCCTCCCATATTGAGGTTATATTCGTGGACACAGAGGGGTTTCTCCACAACACCAGTCGCCATAGTAATTTGGACCGTCGTGTCTGCATGAAGGGAGGTAAGAACGAAAATATTCTTATTATCCCTCCACTTCATAGCAAGCAAATTATTACACTGCAAGCAGGCTCTCTCCCCCAACCTAAGACGGGAATCTACAAGCCGCTGGGGAAAGCCCCGACGATTAGGTCGCACAGTGCCACATGCTACAATCTGTTGATCAAAAAGGTGACTAAAAAGTGGCACGCTCGTGTAATAATTGTCCACATATAAGTGGTACCCCTTTCCGAATAAGGATTACACCAAGTCCCACACAATCTTGCTAGCGCTTCCTATGTAGTCAGGGCAGTTTGTCGGCTCTACGTGACTATCTTTGCCCTCTTAAACCATAAAACTACATGTATAGCCTGTGGCCCTGTCACAGAGCTTATACATTTTGACCCCGTATCTGGCATGCTTGCTGGGAAGGTACTGTTTGAATGACAAGCGGCCAGAAAACTTAATCAGGGACTCATCAACGCAGACAACTTGATGGGGAGTAAACAAGTCTGCAAAACGTTGGTTGAAGTGGTTTACGAGGGGACGAATTTTGTAGAGCCGATCATATTCAGGGTCTTCACGAGGACGACAGAGTTCATTGTTGTTGAAGTGCATAAACCGCAAAATCCGCTCGTATCGTGGACTGGTCATGGAGGCAGAGAACAAGGGCATATGGTGAATTGGGTCAGTGGACCAATATGACCGCAACTCACTCTTTTTAGGTATGCCCATGTTGAGGGAAAAGCCCAGAAAGATCTTAAATTCGAAAACCATAATTGATTTCCAATCTCTGGCAAGGGAGGACTGGGGAATAGTGGCGATGTGTTGACCAGCGTACAAATTGCTTTGGTCCACAATAGATCTATAGAGATCTTTGGTGAAAAACAGCGAATAAAAATCAAGTAGCGTAAAATCAACTGTTTCCACAGTTGGCCAGTGAATGGGGGAAGTAGGGTTGCTGCAGAAGTGGTGGGTTCCCAATTCGAATTGGCGAATGCAGCAGGAAGGGCACTATGGGCACGACGGGCCTGTGTTCGTCTTCTTGGTGGCAGCGGAACACTACTTGTGCTTGCCACCTCACCAGCTTGAACTGCACTTATGGGACTCGCCACGTCACCAAGTGTTACTGCAGTGCTGGATGTAGGACCAGGGTGTACTAGGCCGCTAGTGCTTGCCAGTTCACCAGTAGGACTAGCGGCGCTAGTACTTCTCTGCTCCATACGAGGGACTTGCGGTTCTTGCACATCAAGGACAGAAGAAGAAGTTTGGGGTCTGGTACGCCTGACCTTGGCAGAGACCACAACTCCGTCGTCAGAGCTATCTGTCATGGAGCCGCTGCTGTCTACAGGTTCGTATTCTGAGCCTGAATCTGACAGATGAGTGACTTCCTCTTCACTATCTGTCATGCTCAGAAACGTGTAGGCCTCTTCATTAGTGTACCTTCGATTTGCCATTTTGGGCTCTAAATTTAGTGGTACACTCGTAAGACTCACAGGCAAAAAAGCTCCCGACTGTTAGCGACTGATTCAAAACGCTACCAAAAAACTGTTAGCTGCAGTTATGTGTTTAGTGTTTTGTAAGTGACAGTGATCGATCGATACTGCACTTGGGTGGGCTGGGCAGGGCAGGGCTGGGCCGAGGGGCAAAATGCAGGTGCTAGCAGGTATCTGGGCTGATCCTGCTAACACTGCATTTTTGGGGACCCTAAACTGCTGGGGACGCTAGTATAGATCTGATCAGATCAGATATTGATCTGTTCAGATACTATACCACTAAGGGAGGTGTATGCTGCGTGCGTGGGTGTTAGCGATACTGGCACTAACCTGACACTGTCTGGGGCGACGCAGACCTTATCTGACCCTAAAAACTTAACCTATATTACCGCCGGGCAATTAGGGCCTTAAACCTTTATAAGGTAATAAACGGCAGGTGCCCTAAAACTATAATAAACAAACTAACTAACCAGCGTCACCGGTAACACTTATCTGGTGAAAGGGTTAACTAGGGGGCAATCAGGTGGTTAAAACCTTTATTAGGTAGTATATGGGGGTCCCTGACGCTATAAAACACTGACGGCAAACCTGTATACTTACCTCCCTAACTAGCAACACCTGTGTCACTAATACAGCGATCAGAAAACTATCGCTTAGTGACACTGGCAACGGGGGGGTGATCAAGGGGTTAACCTTTATTAGGGGGGGTTAGGGGGGTACCCTAGACCCAAAGGGGGCTAACCCTAACTGCCCTAACACTTATAACTGTCACAAACTGACACCAATGCAAAAAAAAACTGCTATTGGTGTCACTGTAACAGAGGGTACAGGGGGGTGATCGGGGGGTGATCGGGGAGTGACTGGGGGGTGAAAAGTGTGCCTGCGTGTTCTACTGTAAGTGTAGTGTTGTGCAAACTCACATTGATGTCTTCTCTCCTCGGCGCCGGAACAAGAAGACTGGCTCGAGGAGAGATGACATCACTACCTCCGCTTCTGTTTACATTACAGAAGCCGAGGAAGCTTGTCATTCGCCAGGAGCGATCGCGAGGGGGTGGCCACGAATGAGTGGCCTCCCCCTCACCTCTGATCGCTCCTGACCTGAATCCGACCGCCGCAGGCACCGGGGGGGATCCGATCGGACCCCCCGCCCGCTGGCAAGCATGGACGCACAGGTGAGTCCTTATGCCTGCCCGTGCCATTGTGCCGACGTACGTCGTCGTGCAGCGGTCGGCAACTGGTTAATAGGCAACGCTTCTCATCAGGCAGAGGTATATCACCATGCAAAAGAAATATTGCCTCCAATAGTGTAATAAAATTTTAAAACATTTATTTGATAAAATCAAAAACGTCTTCTAACATTGTACTCACATTCTTAACTAATAAAATGACGCAAGAGCGTCAGCACATACCTCGTATAGAGGATGGGCTAACGTAATCTTCACTGCATTGAATACTAAGTAGAATGACACAAGAGCGCCTGCGCACATCCCGTGTCCCCGCATCCACAATACACTGATCTGACAGCACAACTAGCACAGGTAGCAGTGAAAACTGGTAAAAAACATCACAGATAATAGTTATTACTATTACAACACATATCGTATGGTGATTGTCAGAGAGCTCACCTTGCTGGTCATGGGATTGGCCACCAGAGGGAGTGCCTGTGAGCAAGCCGGCCTATTTAAGTTTGTCAGGCACTCTGTTCAGTGCTGCCTGATCATCAGCTTCCTGTGCCGTAGTTCCTGTTTCCTGTTTTGTCTTCCTGTTTACCTGATCTCCTGACGACCCGGATTGCCCTTGGATTCCCCTTCTTGCTGCCTGTACCCGACCTTGGCCTGTTTGACTCCGCTTCTGCCTGCTCCTATTGTACCTTGTTGCCCGTCTGTTGCCGAACCCAGCCTGTCTCCTGACCATCCTGCTCAGTCTCATCGCCTGTGTTCCAGCCTGCACCTGCTGTTCATAGACTGCTATTCCACCAGCATCTGGACTCTAGTTCACAGGCTCTCATACCACTCCGCACTCCTGTGCTTCCTGTTACCTTACCAGGGGCCGCGAGTCGGACGCGTAAGGGAGCCTACTCTCTGCCCAAGCGGACTCACCGGTCTGGTAAGTAGGAGTCTGATAGTATCAGGCAGCCATGACCGAGTCCGGGCAGGGGGCCTCCCCTATGGACGAACTTTGCAGACACTTGGCAGGATTAACCCAAGCAGTCAAAAGTTTACAGGATGGCTATACCCGACTAGAGGAACGTGTTCAGGCCCTGTCTGCACCTACCAATCCTCAGGGGACTTCGTCTGCAACCGGGGCACCCTCCGTAGTCATGCTCCCTCCAGAGCCCAAAGTACCTATACCGGAGAGATTTTTTGGAGACCGTAGTAAATACCGTGCATTCCGGAATGCATGTAGTCTCTATTTTGCTCTGCAGCCTCGGACCTTCTCCCTAGAAGCCACCAAAGTGGGCTTTGTTATTTCCCTGTTGTCCGGTGAGCCTCAAACCTGGGCCCATCACCTTCTGGAACAAAAGTCGGATGCCCTGGAAAGTCTGGACGCCTTCTTCTTGGCAATGTCTCAACTTTATGAGGATCCTCAACTAACCGCTTCTGCTGAAGCTTCCCTGCACTCCCTTCGGCAAGGCCGCAGGGCGGCGGAGGACTATGCCGTTGAATTTAGGCGCTGGAGTTCCGATACGGCATGGAATGACGCGGCTCTGCGTCATCAGTTTAGAATGGGTTTGTCCGATCCACTCAAGGACGAGTTAGCACGGGTTGGGATACCTCAGACCCTGGAAGAATTAATTAACCTCTCAATCCAAATTGACCGTCGTCTGAGAGAACGACGCACCGAAAGGTCTACCAGTGCCTATCGACCCACTTGGATGCTTCCACAGGTTCCCAGTCCTCCTAGTAGGCCTTTGGCTCCTCCAACCTCTCCAGTTTTCGACACATCAGAGCCTATGCAGCTTGGTCTGCTCCGTCCTTCCTTGACTCCCGAAGAGAAGTTACGAAGACGTAACCTTAACCTATGCCTCTACTGTGGGGAACCTGGGCACTACGCCAGCGTCTGCCCCAACAAGACGCGTAAGTGTCGTTCTTCTGCTCGTATATGTGCTACTATCATGCCAAAACCTAGTACTCACCTTACCATCTCTGTCACTTTGCAGCTTCCTGGAAAGGCTATCCAAGTTCCAGTCATCGTTGATTCCGGAGCATGCAGCTGCTTCATGGACCAGGCCTTTGCAGCTCAGCATGATATCCCACTCCGACTCAAGACCCAGAGCCTGGCTGTTCATCTTGCAGACGGTTCCGCCCTCCGCTCCGGTCCTGTCATTCAAGAGACTATCCCTATAATGGCTACTATAAACTCTCAACACCAGGAATTCCTCCGTTTAGATGTCATTTCCTCTCCTCTGTTCCCTGTCATCCTGGGCATGCCGTGGTTGCTGGGCCATAACCCCCATATCAACTGGGTTTCTGGGAAAGTGGAGTTTCTGTCTGATTATTGCCAACAACATTGCCTGCCAGGAATGGCCCATGAGATACCTCAACTCCTCGGCCTACACCCTGAAACCAACTCACACCAAGCCATCCCAGAACCCTACCGAGATTTCTCTGATGTATTCAGCAAGAAAGGTGCTGAGACTCTACTGCCACACAGGCCCTATGATTGCCCTATAGAGCTGCTACCTGGAACCGAAGTACCCTTCGGTAGGATCTTTCCATTGACTGAGCAGGAATTGGATACACTAAAACAATACCTTGATGAGAATTTAAAGAAAAAGTTCATCCGCCCGTCCACATCTCCGGCCGGCGCAGGCATATTCTTTGTGGAAAAAAAAGATCATTCCCTTCGGCCATGTATCGACTACCGGGAATTAAATCGGATAACGATCAAGAATCGCTACCCCTTACCCCTGGTGCCTGAATTATTCCAGAGGCTAGGAACGGCAACCGTCTTCACAAAACTGGATCTTCGCGGAGCCTATAATTTAATCCGTATCCGGGAGGGGGACGAGTGGAAAACCGCTTTTCGCACTTGTTTTGGGCATTTCCAGTATTGCGTTATGCCCTTCGGTCTATGCAATGCCCCAGCCACATTCCAACATTTTGTGAACGACATCTTCCGGGAATTTTTGGATCTCTACGTCATCGTCTACCTCGATGACATTCTCATTTTCTCATCATCACTGACTGATCATCGCAGGCACGTCCGGAATGTCCTCGCCCGGCTCAGGCAACACGGGCTGTATGCTAAACTCGATAAATGTGAATTTGAACTCCAATGCATCCAATTCCTGGGGCTCATCATTTCAGTGGAAGGTATTAAAATGGACCCTCAAAAGGTGTCCGCCATCCTGGACTGGCCCGCACCTACGGACAAGAAGGGGGTCCAACGCTTCGTTGGATTTTCCAATTTCTATAGGAAATTCATCAGAGACTTTTCCAAGATCATCGCCCCCATTACTGAATTAACAAGACAAGGAACCCGATTCTGCTGGACCCCTAGGGCTCAATTGGCCTTTGAAAAATTAAAAGGATTATTCACGTCGGCCTCCATCCTCAAACACCCTAACTCTGCCTTGCCATTCGTGTTGGAGGTTGACGCCTCAGAGGTCGCAGTAGGAGCTGTACTCTCCCAACGTCAGGGCCCCAAGGCCCTTCTGTTTCCAATAGCTTTTTTTTCTCGCAAATTATCGGTGTCTGAAAGAAACTACGATGTAGGAGACCGGGAGCTTCTGGCCATCAAGACGGCTCTGGAGGAGTGGCGCTATCTTTTGGAGGGTGCTGTACATCCTATTCTAATCTACACGGACCACAAGAACTTGGAATATTTGAGATCTGCCAAGAGACTAAAACCGCGACAAGCCAGATGGGCGCTCTTCTTCTCTCGCTTTCAATTTCATATTACCTACAGACCCGGCTCCAAAAACATCAAACCAGACGCTCTCTCATGAATGTTCCATGACTCCAAAGAAACCGTCCCTCCGGACACTATCCTGCCTGCAGGAAATTTTTTATTGCTTCAGGGGGATTTAATCTCCAGAATAAGGCAAGCTTCCACAACTATACCCCAACCCACTGAGACCAGCCTAAGAGATGGTTTACTCTGGCATAAGGAGAAGATCATGGTTCCTGAGAGCCTTAGGGTACCAGTACTAGAGCTTTGCCATGACCACAAGTTGGCTGGGCACTTCGGGGCTCAGAAGACAACCGAACTGGTGCAGCGCACCTTTTGGTGGCCACAGTTGGCCGAGGACTGTAGGAATTACGTCAGTTCCTGCCACACATGTGCCCGAAGCAAGAATATTCGGACGAAGGCCTGGGGCTTACTGAAACCCTTGCCCATCCCTGACAGACCTTGGAAAATGATCGCGATGGATTTCATTGTGGAACTGCCCCCATCCGAAGGCTTCTCTACCATCTTTGTCATAATTGATAGATTGTCAAAAATGGCTCACTTCTTGCCTATGAAAGGCACACCCTCAGCCGTGGAAACGGCGAAGATCTTCATTAAAGAAATTGTGAGATTACATGGGGTTCCCTCTAATATCGTCTCGGACCGGGGTGTCCAATTCACCTCCAGGTTCTGGAAGGCATTGTGTGGTTCCCTCGAAATTGAGTTAGCGTTCTCTTCAGCCTATCACCCTCAGACAAACGGCCAGACGGAGAGAACCAACCAAACCTTGGAGCAATACCTCCGTTGTTTCTCTGCCTTTTCCCAGGATGACTGGATTTCTCTGCTACCAGTTGCGGAGTTTTCATACAATAACTCCCTGCACTCAGCCATCAACCAGACGCCATTTTTTGCCAATTATGGATTTCATCCCTCCTTTCTACCCAGCTCAATACCTGAATGTTCCCTCCCTGCAGTGACCGAGACATTGGAATTCTTCTCTACCAACAACAAACTTCTGCAGGAAACAATGGCCCAATCCCAGGCTTCTTATAAAAAGACGTTCGACAAGAAGAGGCGCGGGGAGCTTATCCTGGAACCTGGCAATCAAGTATGGCTGTCCACAACTAACTTAAAAATGGCTTGCCCTTCTAGGAAACTAGGGCCTAAATTCATGGGACCCTTCTCGGTGAGAAGAAAAATAAACAACGTAGCGTACGAGCTCAGTCTGCCGGACTCCTTCAAAATACACCCAGTTTTCCATGTGTCCTTACTGAAACCGGTCGCTCCTGATCCTTTCCCCAACCGTAGTACCAGTCCTCCTAAGCCTGTTATGATCAATAACGAGGAGGAGTTTGAAATCGAGGCTATCCTGGACTGTAGGAAAAGGCGCAATCAAATACAGTATCTTATCAAATGGAAGGGGTATGGTCCGGAGGACAATTCCTGGGAACCAGAAAACAATTTGCATGCCCCGGAACTTTTGCAGACTTTCAGAAATGTTCATGCCTCCAGGTTGGCCCGGCTGGGCATCCGGAGGCTGCCCTTGGGGAGGGGGCACTGTCAGAGAGCTCACCTTGCTGGTCATGGGATTGGCCACCAGAGGGAGTGCCTGTGAGCAAGCCGGCCTATTTAAGTTTGTCAGGCACTCTGTTCAGTGCTGCCTGATCATCAGCTTCCTGTGCCGTAGTTCCTGTTTCCTGTTTTGTCTTCCTGTTTACCTGATCTCCTGACGACCCGGATTGCCCTTGGATTCCCCTTCTTGCTGCCTGTACCCGACCTTGGCCTGTTTGACTCCGCTTCTGCCTGCTCCTATTGTACCTTGTTGCCCGTCTGTTGCCGAACCCAGCCTGTCTCCTGACCATCCTGCTCAGTCTCATCGCCTGTGTTCCAGCCTGCACCTGCTGTTCATAGACTGCTATTCCACCAGCATCTGGACTCTAGTTCACAGGCTCTCATACCACTCCGCACTCCTGTGCTTCCTGTTACCTTACCAGGGGCCGCGAGTCGGACGCGTAAGGGAGCCTACTCTCTGCCCAAGCGGACTCACCGGTCTGGTAAGTAGGAGTCTGATAGTGATGTACAATTGAAAATAATGATCACTATGTTAAATAATAAACATCATGGGTAATATTAATTAATATTATAACATTTGCAAACTAGTGATATACAGTAAAAAATATATATTGACACCCTGTAATTTCATAATAACATCATCATCCCGCATACCACATGCGTGGATCTTAAAAAAGATAATCAACGCAGGCAAAACATTCTATGGGCAATGAGGTATATATAATGTGTATGGGCATCCACTTAAGAGTGCCCTAACATAGCACCAATCTTAATCCCCCTACCCTTCCTAAATTCTCTTGATTCTATATGACCAATTGATTCAATTGTACATCACCATACGATATGTGTTGTAATAGTAATAACTATTATCTGTGATGTTTTTTACCAGTTTTCACTGCTACCTGTGCTGGTTGTGCTGTCAGATCAGTGTATTGTGGTTGTGGGGACACGGGATGCGCGCAGGCGCTCTTGTGTCATTCTACTTAGTATTCAATGCAGTGAAGATTACGTTAGCCCATCCTCTATACGAAGTGTGTGCTGACGCTCTTGCGTCATTTCCGCCAGTACTCTGTGTGGAGATGACGGCTTCTGCCAGTAATTTGTGCGGGGATTGTAAGGGAGGGGTTGCTGTGCCGTACAGCCAATCCTATGAAGAAGTCGATATGACGAAACATGTCGGAGGTGTGGCTGTACCCAGCATCTGCGCATGACGCTTGATGTACTGTGATGTGACTTTGGCCGGCTGATATCACCTTGTAGCGCTGAGGATACGACGAGGGGAGGTGTGAGAGTTCTAAGCTGCATCCCCGGTCCGCCGTGACCATTAGCACACTGTCATCACTTATTACAAAGAATGTTTTGCTCATGCCGTTTTTATTAGTTAAGAATGTGAGTACAATGTTAGAAGACGTTTTTGATTTTATTCAATAAATGTTTTAAAACTTTATTACACTATTGGGGGCAATATTTCTTTTGCATAATGATATACCTCTGCCTGATGAGAAGTGTTGCCTATTAAGGAGTTCCATTTGTGTGGGCCCACTTTTATCCAGCTCGTGTAATCCCTTGGGTGATCTTTATAAAGCTTACACGCCGCGTATGAGAATGCAAGGCATGCATATCTGGTGAGTGCGGCTCCATTAGAGTGTTTCACAATCACAATCGGTGTGGTGGAGGAGAGTGTTTACATCAAAGGAAGATCTTTACTGCATATTCACCTATTGTGTTGCACCCCTTTTTGGCACCTTATTTTTTATTGGTATGGACTTTTAATATATATTTTTTCTGGTCTGGACATTTTTTTTGATATATTGCAATATTGCATGAATTATTCACTGTGATATTCATAATCACTTGTTTGTTACCATCCGATTATTTACCTACTCAGTCATCATTATATATATTTTTATGATAATTGTTTTGGGTCTATTACTTGCACTTTAGGTCGTGTGTTTACAATAATGGTTAGTAACACCTATTTTCACGATACACATATAGTATATATTTTCTTTTCAGCGCCACTATTTCACTGATTTTCTTTGGAATACTTTGTTAATGTATCTCATTGTACTCTAGAGGTGGGACTCACCATGACCTTAATGGTTATACTGTTCCCCTATATAAGTGTAAGTAGTGGGGTGCTTACTGAGGGTTTTCAACTACCACTAAGTCATCCCAACCACTGGCTCCAACAAAGTATAGTAAACCAGATGGCTCAGTATACATAACAGTATTTGCCTGCCAGCCTATGGGTTACCCAAACAATGTATGCAGCATTTGGGCCCCATCTGGTCACTCATTTCAGCTGCTTTCATGTCCACAGCACCAGGTAACAAAGGTGCTAGATGCTCTTTTGCATCGCATATCCCATGTGAACATAGCCTAGGTGTTTATATCCATAGAGCTTGCTGAAAATGTATGAATCATTAGAAACACCATCACTTTTTTAACCATCCTAATTTTTTTGTCGAGCAAACTTAAATGAAACTAGGAGAAGTCTTAACAAGAGAGCCTGTGAATTATGTGAAATACTCTCTGAGTTTCCAATTTAGTTCTATTGATTTATAACGTCTTTTCAATTACTGAATTCTTCTCGGTGGAACCGTGCACAGCACACCTACGTGAGCATCATACCGTATGGCATACAGGTACTGACAAAGGGGCAATTTGTGTCTCTACTAAAGACTGATGAGCCACAAATAATGAGGATTTTGTAGGAAACATTTATTAAATGAAAATCTAAAATTCATTAACACAAGAATATATTGAAATATATTGTATACCAAAAAGTAACTGAAGAAAACAGAAGTGTTATAGTTATTGTGAACATTCTGTAATATATGAACCTATTTAAATTCAGAAGAAAAGCCATTTGGAATCTTATTAAATTCCTGGCGTTTTTATTTTGTGTTCATGCTTCAGTGACTCCAATGGGAGCTATGCATCATAACTCCAAACAATTTCAGCCACTCTAGCTTTTTTTTTTGTTATTAAACCTGTGGCGAATTCCATGTATTATAAGAGGCATCTTCATTTCTGTCTTTATTGTTATATTTTTAAAGGGCTTTAATCTTTTTCATTTCTCCAAATCGAAGGGTTAGCAAAGCAAAGTGTTTTGATTGACTTTGTACCTATTTCTTTAAGAGTCTGCCAAATAAAAAGGATGTTTTGTGTAGAAACTGGAGGGGTCATTCTAGATGTAGAAGGTTTGAGAAGCCAAGGGTGATTTTCGTGGTACCTGCAAGATTGATACATATTTTTTTATGACCTAACCTGGTGTTTTTCAGGATCCGGTGTCTTGATAAAGAATATAATGTTAAAATATCATTTGGATTTCAGGTTCTATTTGTGCTTCATAAAGAAGTTAGAAATTACACATCTGGCACTTGAGTGCTTCATGGTGCAGAAGTCTTTTGCCATAATATTACATTAGAACTTCAGCCAATTTTGGACAGACTGGGTACGGCTTAGAACACCTTTCCGGTTTGTATTGAGTATCTGAGTCCCTAAGGGGAAAATATCATTATCTGATGAGGGAAGTGAAAAAAAAATCTTCTACTGTATATTCAAACTTTCACATTTGTATTGTAAAAAATTGAGATTGGCCCTGCCACTCCCATCTTTTGAGCTTTGCTTTTGCTACTATAATTTGACTGACAGCCACACTGAACAATAGGGAGCTTCCAGATGGTAGCACTGGGAGAACTCAAACAAAACTTTTACAGAAATGTCAAGCTTTCCACATGCTATCAGCTGCTATCACTAGATCTACTCATGATTTTGGCATGTTGTTTTCTTGCTATCTTTTGCTTTTGATTTTCGTCACCTTTCCTCTGTCTTAATTGCCCAGTACTGCAATAGGTCTACGGTCTACTTTAAAAATAAGTCATTTTAATTTTAACAGACATTAACAAGAGGGACTGCTGCTTAATAAAATAGAATGTACAGGGGAAATTAAAAAAATTAATTAGTCTATATTACACAGGACAGCAATCTATTTCTTTTGACATAGAGGCTAATCAGTCATTGTCTGTAAAACCCAATTTAAGATTATTTAAGCTTCATTAAAAGCTTTATGCTAGGTTATCCACTGAAAGCTGAAAAAGCTCTACCCATCTGTTCTTCTAAGAGTTGTCTGACTGTCACTTAACGCACAGAATTAATCAAGTGCTGATGGAAGATGACATAATGACACATTTGAAAGACAAACTAAATACTGTTCTAGAAAGGCCGGACAGGATGACAAGTGATGGTCTAGATTGGGCTTATGGATTTCTATTAGTAGAGCAGAAAGGCATTTTAAGATAGTTTTTAATTGTTTTTTTGTCAAATACACCCCTCAGTCCTTTTCCAATTATTGCCAATCCAATCCTGTTATGAATTTGACGACATTATTTTTTGACCCATTGAGAACAGTAGCACATCTATTTCATATAGGCTTTCTTTTTTGCAAAATTGCTTTTCTGCCTATGCAAATCAATGGGAATTCAAAGGCAACTTAAAAAAGCTTAAAAAGGGGTCAAATGCAGGGGAGAAGGAGGTCATCTGCATGTCAGAAGCACCCATATAGAAACCTTGATGTAACTTAGCAGTATCTGATGTAACTCAGAAGTGATTCCATTTGCAAGTTAAATGTACCTGAAACTAGGCTGCAATTGTAAATCTACAACAGCGCTAACTGACCTGGACACACTCAAGTTACCTTAGTGCCAGAGGGTCCCACAGCAGTAGTCAGGTGTCCTGCCACAGCTTTAGTTTCACACTTTTAAAGATTGTGCTTAAAGTGCTTTAAAAAGTTGTTCAAGCTTCTTCCCCACCACCACTTCGGATTTTGTAGTAAAAAAGACTAATGTCCATCAAATTCGACTTTTTATAACTCCTGCAGCTCTGTTCCAGAAGAAGAAAATAAAAAGACCCTGTGATTTATATTGTTAAAACTGGAGTTTGAGATTTTATTTCATTGATTTACACAAACTAGCCCATAATGTCAAAGATGAACAGGATCAGATTTTTAGCACCATGGTCCAGGGTAGCACAGCCACTGGGGGTATCATGTAGACTTCCACTCTCCCCTTCCTACTGAGGTTCCTACCTCAACTTAGTGCCTCCTGTTCTGGCCAGAACTGCAGTTTGTGTCACTTCCACCCTCTCCTTCCTTCTCAAAACTGTCCTCTCCTCCTGGGCCACATGGAAACTCTGCAGCAGCTATCAGGTGCAAAATGTAGTGCCACCATTCATGTGCCCCTGAATTATAGAGTGGATCAGGCATCCTCTTTGCTTGGGGACACTATCAATGTGCTACAATGCAGATGCCTAGATGGAAGTCTGCTGCTCCATCTGAGAAAAATTGTCTGCATGTATTCTGCTAATTTACTCTCTGCAGCTCCCATAGAGATAGTAACAGCCAAAACAGGGCTAGCAGAAGCAAAAATCACAGCCACAGACCTGTACACACCTTTGTTAACTGTCAGGCAAAGAACAGACAGCACAGAAGCAGATTGCAGCACAGCCTCCAGCATCATGGTCAGGCAGTCTCTCCCCTGCTACTTTGTCAGGACACCATATAGAAAGTTTGCATACCCATTTATCACCCTTTCCCCCTTTTCTGGAAGAAAAATTTTGCTTTTAGGAAACTATTTGCTTGTAGTCAGGGCTGGCCCAAGAAGTAGACAGAAGAGACCACTTTGAACATTTCTGCAGAAAGGGGTGCAAAAAGGACAGGGCATGCAACCTGTGCTGCTGAAGTAGTTCACAACTCATAGGGAGGGGCACAATTTGGCCTGTTTACTTTTGGTGTTAAAGGGCTTTGTCCAGGCACTGCTTGTAGAAGCTATGAAGTAGGAATAAACTTGTGACTTGCTGAAGTTCCCGTGACCAGTGAGCAAAACGCATTGACGTGATTACATCATCACGCCCACGGACCCAGGCATGTCATGCGGCTGATCCATCACGCCGCCATGCTCTGAATTCCTGGCTGAGGAGATCCTTAAATGGGCTATAGGTAACTATATGGAGCCCTTGACACCTATCGACTGAACTCCCCAAGACCACTGCAGCTGAGTAGAGGATTCGGCCAGCAAGGAGGCACCTATATGTGGCGTGTATGCCACCATCTCTGAAACTGCCAGAACCAATGGAACTCCTACCGGATGCTTTGGCTTGAGGTAGTTGTGAGTATATCGAGCCAGACTGGGGCTCTGAACTACCCTAGTGCCATCACAGCATATATGCCTGATCTGAACCTGTGTGCATTTGTTTATCTGAACGCCAACCACTATGACTCAGGAGCAGCCTGTTGTAAACTAACTAAACTATCTGCCATGCCTAACAAACTCTGTTACAGTGTGCGTGATCACCTGCTTCTATCTGAGTGAGCTTTTTGTTGCCACCTGCTGCCGCTTCTGCCTGCATGTTATTTTCAATTACTGAAAACTACTGCTCCATATACTGTACTTACACCCTCCTGCTCTAAGCTGATGTGGCTAAATTTTGTTGAAAGTGCATATGCCCAATGTTATTTGAGAACCTCCATTGTCAAGATTGCCCTTCATTACCATATGACCTGTGGGAAGCTTACTTTTGAGAACTGTGAGGCTCTAACCCTGGATGCACACCAGCTATTGTACTAGCTCTTTCCACTGGGTTGCATTACTGAGCTTAGATGTCAGCTGGAGGTCTGTTCACCTTGTGTGTTTCACCACTATAGCCTTTTGCTTGTGACACTGAGCATGGCTATGGACTTAGGGCTGGTTCACACCACAGAGAACAGAGCACAGAGAACATGTGTGAGGCTGCCTGCTGGCTAAGTGGGTAGAAATTCTATCTAGCAGCACTGGGGTAGCTGGTTTAATTCCCCAACATGCTAATGCTTGTGTTGAAGTTTATATGTTCTCCCTGTGTGGGTTTCTCACCACAATCCAAAGACATGCTGGCATTCTATTTGTCTCCTGTCGAAATAGTCTCTAATCTAAGAAAGTTAATTTTGGACTTTAGATTGGAAGCTCATTGCAGCCAGGGACTGATGTTAATGGGGGTTCATTATGAAAGGCAAATTTACTTTGCACTACAACTGCAAACTACAGTGCAAAGTGCACTTGAAATTGCACTGAAAGTGTACTTGGAAGTGCAGTCACTGTAGATCTGAGGGGAAGATCTGAAATGAAGGGAAGCTCTGCTGATATTATCATCCAATCATGTGCAAGCTAAAATGCTGTTTTATATTTTCCTTGCATGTCCCCCTCGGATCTACAGCGACTGCACTTCCAAGTGCACTTTCAGTGCATTTTCAAGTGCACTTTGCACTTGTAGTGCAAAGTGGATTTGCCTTTCGTAAATAACCCCCAATGTTTGTTAGCACTAATCATGCCCAGGGACTTGGACATTTAAAATTGTAGGGTTTACACTGCACAGGTACATATGCTTAGAAAACTGTTGCTTTGTTTATGTGCATGCAAATAGACTTCGATCTTTGGCCTGTAGTTGGAGATTTGATGCACATAGCCAAGGGCTAACACAGTTGCAAATAGTATTATGTGTTCCTGCTCATCAGGTGCAATCACTTTAGACATACATGAAGAGACAGATTGAAAGATACTGGTGGGCGTATACTTCTATTGGGTGTGTCAGTGTGCTAACAATATAACCTCTCTTATATAAAGGGCTGCAGTAGGGGGGTTTGTTTGGCCTGAGAAGGTCAGGATTTTTGCTGTGATTTGTGGGGGAGAAGGAATGATATTGTGCATATTGACAAATGCCCAACTAGGGTTGTTTTCTGAAATTCTTGTGCATTTTTTCCATCAAAAGTGGGTTTTTATGGCCATGCTGTCAATGTTGTATGTGTATTGTTCCTGTCTGACCATGCAAACATGGTTTGGGAGCATGTGCTGAACTTCTACTCTTTGATCTCATCTCTTAATTCTGTATACGGAAATGCAGCTTCCAGCAGAACACGGTCACCAATGTATGTATGGGTGGATTGTGGGGTGGTGGTGGGTGTTATGTTTTGAATAAGTGCCTTTCTTTCTTTCAATAAATTTTTATTAATAGAAGTTTAGTCTTAACAATTGTAACATACATTTCAAAAAAAGAAGGTGTAAGGGAACAGCAAGTACATGTAAGTCCAGTGCGAAGCCTCGCCTAATAGTTCACATTGAACAACATATTGTACAGTACCAGTGTTCATGTCAAGAATCACAACCAGGAATATCGTATCTCATTAGCAAGAATGAATTAAGATATATACTCTGCAAGTTCAATCAACAATAAGAGACAGAGAGAACACTTTGTTGGGGGAAAGAGGTACATCTGGAAATATAGGAAAGAAGACCCTTGGATCTGCGAGGGTACTAGGATCAGGGGAGGCACCCACATCTGCCCCAGAAGGGAACACGCTGCAGGCATGGGGCCCCCCCCCGAACCCCAGATCCCAGACGAGTCTGCCCTAAACGAGCGTACCCTATAACATTATATTAATATGGTAACTTGAAAAATCTACCCTACTAATGTCCATGGTCAAGTGACCTCTCAAACATTGCTAGAAATTGGCTTGCTTGGGGGGAGGCCTATACGACTAAGCAACCCTGAACTTCGAAGAGCCTAAGGATTGTAGAGGTAACTCCCTACATCTCTAAGATAAGTAACTATTAAAGTCTCAGGGTGAACCAACAATTAGGGGATTCAGCAAGATTCAATGAGAGAATACGAGGATAAGGTAGGAAGACCAAAAGGGGGAGAAGGGGGAAGGGAAGGAAAAGATTCGCACGTGGTAGTAAAGGTTAACAATAGAGTCACTCAGAGCACATGTTGTTCTGGTTGGCTGACGCCAGGACATAAGGGAATGTTGCAGAAATTAGCCCAGGGCCCCCCTCTCTGATCCGTTGCACCCGCACACCAGGATTCATAGTTAGTGACCTTGGGAGGGTCTGATTTGTTTGGCCAAATGGATTGAAGGAAATGTTGTATTTGTATAAAACGGAAACGTTCAACTGGAGGCATCTCAAGCTTACTGGTACAGAATGCCAGAGATAACGGGCCTGTGGATGTGAAATAATTTCCTATTCTAAGTAATCCCTTATTCAGCCACCAGCTAAACGCTAGAATATTCATTCCCGGCGGGAAGTCGGGATTATGAAATATATGTGTCAGGGGTTTGAGGGCAGAGATCAGGGAGGGATTTCTGTGAAGTCGGTCACATAGAGCCAACGAGTGGGATAATGTGGGGGCTAGAATAGGCGGCCTCAGTTTAGTTGGGGACCAAAGCAAAAAGTCAATAGTGTGGAGAGGGACTGCATGACGTTCTATTGATACCCAATCTGGTTTCGGGCCTTTTGAGTACACAATGGAAATCTGGGCCAACTGAGCTGCCTGGTAATACCACCAGATATTAGGTAAGGCTAGACCACCTTGCGATTTAGGCCGGAATAGGATGTTCTGTGAGCAGCGACTACCCTTCGAGACCCATATAAGTGCCTTTCTTAATATTATGTTGGAATGCTTTGTAAGAATAATGACTGTTAGTTATGTTTCTATAATTTTGCAGATAAAAATGTGATGTGTTGCCCGTTCTACACTGAAAGTAAAGCTGTGTCCACTCTGAGGTTTAGACGAATTTTAGATTGTAAGCTCCTATGAGCAGGACCCTTAAAATCCAATTGCTAACTGTTTTGCTAAATGTAGCACCAAATATCCTGTAGAATTTTTTTTTTTTTTTGAAGCTAGTAAATGAATGTACATAATTTTGTTTCTGCTGGCAAAATAAAAGTAAATTATTGAGCTTGTTGTTTGTGGTGTTTTTTTTATTTTTCTCTTTTATTTCTTTTAATTAGTTTTGGTGGTGGTGGTTTTGGGGAAGTGCAATATCTTTTTATCTTATTTCTATATGCATTTGTACACCAAAAAAACTAGTCTCTTTGCCCTGGTTCACATTGACGCTACTTTGAAATCGGGCTACTTCACTTGATGTAGCCTGATATCAAAGTAGCAAGGTCAGCGCGATTTCAGGTGCTACTTGATGGACATCTGTGTGGCTTCATACAGATTTCTATTGAAGTCACACCTCAAATCAGCAAAAGTAGTGCAGAAACTACATTTGCAAATTGCTGCAGTGCCGCAAAATCGGTGTCGCATTGATTGGAACAGTGCCATTGCCGCCACTGGGCTGTGACTTGTCATGCAATTTGCTCTCAAATCGCTCCACTGTAAACCTGGGCTTCAGCACACCTGCAAGTAAATGATAAAGGTGGAATCTTTATATATAACAGCTGTGGAGAATTGCAGGTAATGAATTCAGCTGGTGGATAAGCAGTGTTGTATGTGTCAGCTCTGGTCCACATTGGTGCAATTTGACATGTCAAATCAGTGGCAATTGCACCGTTCTAATTGGTGCAACTTTGGGGTGCGGTTTGTATTGTTATCAGTGCAGAAACCTGCATTGATGTCTCTGATATTGCCCCTGCAGTCGGGACTGACATGAGGAAATAAAATTGTGTGAGTTCAGCTGAACGATTTCCTCACGCTGTAAGTGTGAACCAGGGCTCAAACTAGGCCTTTGTCTTTGTAATTCACCTGCTGCTATCCCCGGATCACCATTTCTTATCAAACGCCCTTAAGTTTACCTTCAAATATCATATGTAGAAATACAGATTTGCATATCTGCAAATAACAGAAATAAAAAATACTAATCGTGGTTGCAATAAAATATTCGCAGCTGCAATCAAAAGAGCGTTGTTTCACCTTCTGACTTGGAAATGAGTCATTGCAATCACCCAGAAGTTCCTGTGCTGGTCAGGATCTCCATCTAGGTCAGTGATGGCCGAACCTTGGCACCCCAGATGTTTTGAAACTACATTTCCCATGAGGCTCATGCACTCTGCAGTGTAGTTGAGCATCATGGGAAATGTAGTTCCAAAACATCTGGGATGCCAAGGTTCGCCATCACTGATCTAGGTGGACATGGCGAGGTCTCTCTTTAGAAAAGAGGAGGTGCTGCTGATTTGCCGGTTAAGTGTAGGATATGTACTTGTACTCATGGGCATCCGCAGAACTTTTTTCAGGGGGGGCACTTCAGCAGCGGCGATACACAGTCGCATTTAATCCTTTCTTCAACCGCTAGCGGGGGTTAAAGGCGCCCCGCTAGCGGCCAAATAGCGCCGCTAAAACGATGGTAAAGTGTCACTAAAACTAGCGGCGCTTTACCGATAACGCGGCCAGATGGCAGTTTGAAATAGCTCTTGAGATAATTCAGCTTCACTCCATGCCCATATAAATATAGCCTAGAGAATGTACATCTTTCTATTTGCAATGTATTGCAATACATCTGTTGTGGCCATATTTTGATCTTTATGAAAACAGCCTATGCTGTATAGGTTGTTTTCATCAAGATCAAAATATGGCCACAAAAGATGTACTGTATTGCAATACATTGAAATATAGAAAGATGTACATTCTCTAGGCTATATTTATATGGGCAGCATGGACTGGTATGCCTGAGAGACTGAGTGACTTCCATACAAAGTGAAGAAGATATTATAACACACAACACAAATATATTTTTCCAGCAATAGCTCAGCTGTACAACTTTCCAAGCAATATATATATATATATATATATATATATATATTCTCCTCCTAACTGGCACAGTGGCACTGCAGTGCTGTTACCTGTGGTTCTTCAGTGATACGATAGCACTGGCAGCGTATTCTCTCTCGGTCACTGCCCACACCTGTGGGAGGAGCCGGCGCCGTGCTGGCCGGATCGGCATAGCGACGTTACACAGGCAGGCTGAGGCAGCCAATCACGTTCCGGAACAGCCGAGATGTCAAGCAGAGGCCCGAGCGGCAGTCAAAGCCAATCCGATGATCGGGCCGGGGGTGAGGGAGGGAGGGGCAGATGTCTGTATCAATCTGTGATAAGTCGGAACAGACTGAGAGCAGCCCCAGGCCAGCAGACATAGAGAAAAAATCCACGGCTGCCGCGGAGGCAGCTGCGGCGGCCATTGCGTTACACAGGGCAACTGTCTTTACTCTTCAACACCTTATAGAGGTCGACCAATATGGGTTATTCTCTGGCCGATGCCGATATTTAGAAATCGGGGCGGCCGATGGCCGATATATGATGCCGATTTTTGCGACCGATATTTTAGGTCGATTTGTTTTGGCAGGTGGCACTGGCAGGCACTGAAAGATGGCACTGGTTGGCACTGGCAGGTGGCACTGACAGGTGAAACTGGCAAGTGGCACTGATGGGCACTGACAGGTGGCACTTGCAAGTGGCACTGGTTGGCACTGATTGGCAGGTGGCACTAATTGGCACTGGCAGGTGGCACTAATTGGCACTGGCAGGTGGCACTGGTTTGCACTGGTAGATGGCACTGGCAGATGGCACTGGATGGCACTGATTGGCACTGGCAGATGGCACTGATTGGCACTGGCAGGTGGCACTGGTTGGCAGTGGCAGGTGGCACTGGCAGGCACTGGTTGGCATTGGCAGATGGCACTGGCAGGTGGCACTGGATGGCAATGGTAGGTTTTACAGCCGATAGTGTAACTGTGTGAAACTGTATGGAGAGAGAAAGGGGAACTGACAAATTCAGCGTGACGTCAGAGGTGGGCGGGACCCGGGGTGGGACCCAGCAGCTATCCAGCCAATTATTGGGCTGTTTAAAAAAGGGGTGGGGCCACATACACATAGCGGCCCGCCCAGATCCCATCCCATTGGCTGGTGTTGAATAGCTGGGTCCCGCCCCCCCAGGTCCCGCCCACTCCCGACATCCAACCTCAATTTTGACAGCTCCTCTCTCTCTCCATACAGTTTCACACACTGCGGCGCTGCTCTGCCAACAGCGTGTGGAGACCTTTATCGGTCGAGCTCTACTTTCTTACGATTCCAGTGGGGCAATTGCCCCCCCCTTGCCCTACGCTGCGGACGCCCATGCTTGTGCTTACTCAATGTGGGGGTGGATGTGGTAGTTAGATTTGGTGTGGGTGAGGTTCATTGATTTGTTTGGCATTACCACACATTTGCTTCCATCCCATGTGCATACATCACTTCCTGCATTTGTTCTGCTGATGTAAATCAGTAAGGACTACAAGTATATATGAGAGCTCCTTTTATTAAAATATATATAACTTGTTTCACATTTGGGTGACTTTTCCAGCAAATTTGGACCAAATTTGGAGTTGTATGACAAGTTGTACCCCATGATTCTCAATGATAACCATTCATATCTGTGCTACTTTAAGTCGCAGCAACTTCAAAGTAGTCCCTGTACTAGTCCCTGTACTACTTTGGTGTGACTTTCATGTGACTTGGGTTAATAGTGTGCAATATTACACAGGCATAGAACTTTAACCAGAAGTTGGGGCCAAGTTGCAGCGCTAAAGCGGCACCAAAATAGTGTGACTTTCAGGTCGCAGCAGTGTAAATGAGATTGAAGGATAACACCTTTAAATTTGGCCCTATTGTCACTTGTGCATCCTGAAAGTGTGGCAAATTCGTCCCTGCACTACCTTGGTTTGACTTTGATGCGATTTGAGGTCCATAAGCATGCCAAGAAGCCCACTGCATTGTTCTGGCAAAGCTCATGGAGTAGAGCAAAATGCATTGACATCTCGGTGTCCTACAGCCCGGCTCTCCTGCCGCACACATGCAGATCTTTCCCTTGCCTCATGCCACATAGCACAGAACTGGCCTGGCATCACGGTATCATGGAAGATCACTATACAGCCCCACTGCACAGTCCCACTGTAGAAGAGCTCTAAGCAATACACACTTGGTTGAGGTTCAGTCCAATGGTGTTATGGAACATAAGACAGACTAATTGGGAGACCCTGTGAGCTGTTTGGTGGTTTCATTTCATAGTCACGGATGGACCACTGGAGCAGGCTGCATGACAGGTGAGATTTTCTATGGGACGGTTAGTCCTGCTCTATATCTTCACACTGTGTCCTGATTATACAGACTCTCACACCAATATATTGCTGCAGCTTCACACATTAGGGACAATCCATCTCCACCTGTATGCTCCTTCATTGATAAGGATGAGCTCCGGCGTGTTCGCACACTCCACGTGCAGAGCCCGCCAGGATGCTGCGCTAATCACAGGCAGTGACACATTTCCCAATCTCTGCAGCCGCACATCGGGAAAATGTCTTACTGCCTGTGATTAGCGCATTAGTACATACCATTGCATGCATTTGAAGAGTTAAAATATGGAATAAATTAAACTGATGTGCATGGGCTAATTATGCTGGTGAGTACAATGCACACATTCAGGAGGTGATGCTGTCAGTGGGATTTGAACTCATGGCTTGAACCTTTGAGGGCAGCAGGGCATACCACTATGCTACAGAGCTGAGCACATGCCTACAGAGAAAATACATTTACTAATGTTTGATTCTATACAATAATGTTTTGCATTTCAGGCATTAATGTTATAGTAACAACCATGCTCATGCTGATGTGGCATTGGCTAATAGGCGTTCGCCTCTTTTCAGCATATGCTGCTGAGTCTAATGCAAGCTTTTCGTAGATGATACCATCTGTGTGATTTTCAGCCATTTTAGAACAGTTATATTGAGCACATACGTTTACTAGTGTTTGATGGTGGGACTACTTTATATTCTCGGTATAGTAGTACTCAGCACAGTGACTTAGGCCCCTTTCACACTTGTGCGACCTGAAAGTTGCACGATTTTGATGCGACTTTAAGCAATGCCTGTGTAATCTTGAGGTCTATGGATGCAGGAGTTGCAGGGAAAGGCATGCAATTTTCAATTCAGAGCTATGTGAACATGGGTGATGTTGCACAGATATGAATGGAAATTATGGGGGACAACTTTTAATGTGACTCTGAGGTCCGAAGCTGCATGAAAAGTCACCCAAGTGCGAAAGTAACCTAAAATTAAAAATCAAATCTGTTTGAAAAAGTGTTATTACATTTCAAATCTGTGATGATAATACTGGTATCACTACTACACATTCTAACCAGTTAAGTAATTCATCTATAGCATTCCTACCAGGCAATCATACTGTGAAAAGAGTTAAAGCAGAATTCACAATTGGAAATAGAGGAGGAGATTTTGTGAAGGCTAAACCATCATATAATGTCCCATCCACAGTAAGGAGCATATAGTCCTACTCATTGAGTACCAAGTGTGTTATAACCATATATGGTAGTTTTTTTACACTACAGCTGGCACAGTCCAGAGCACGAAGTACTCCCACACATTACCAACCTCTCATTGATCTGTGGACTTTTTTTTAACAAAATATGTTTATTAACTCCTTCCTGACCAGCCGCCGCAGTTATGCTGCAGCAGGTTGGCTCCCCTGGGCGAACCGTCGTAGCTATACGTCGGCTCGCCTTTTGACCACTAGGGGGCGAAGCCAGAGCCGATGCGTGTGCCCAGCGGTCGCGATGACTGCCGGGCACCCGCAATCGCTCCACACAGAGACAGAACGGAGATCTGTCAATGTAAACAAACAGATCTCTGTGCTGTCAGGGGTGAGGAGACCAATCTGTTGTTCATACTAAGTATGAACAATAATCACTCTCCTCACCCAGGCAGTCCCATCCCACCACAGTTAGAATCACTCCCTAGGTAACACAGTTAACCCCTTGATCGCTCCCTACTGTTAACCCCTTCCCTGCCAGTGACATTTACACAGTAACCAGTGCATTTTTATAGCACTGATCGCTGTATAAATGCCAATGGTCCCAAAAATGTGTCAAAAGTGTCCGATCTGTCCGCCAAAATGTTGCAGTCCTGATAAAAAATCGCTGATCACCGCCATTAGTTGTAAAAAAAAATAATAATAATAAAAATGCCATAAATCTTTCAACTATTTTGTAGATGTTATAACTTTTCCGCAAACCATCAATATTAGGGAAGGGCGAATGGTTGGGCCGAACTTTCGCTGTTCGGACATTCGATGAACAGCCGAACAAACGGGTCGTTTGATCGTTTGTTCGGCTCCCCGAACCGACCACAATGCATTGCGGTGTTGAACAGTGCATTGCAAGCCCTGATTGGCTGAAGCAGTGAAAGCTTCAGCCAATCAGGGCACAGAGCACTGTCATAGTCATGATTGGACACTGTCATCATGACTTTATCCAATAATGGCTCATTTTTTCCCCACAGTACAAAAGTAGTCTTTCAATGGCAGCCATTTTCAGTGTGATTTCGGAGTGGAGAGAGATAGAACAGGGCTCTGTTCAGTGATATTAGTTAGTGTGCTATACTGTGCTATTTTGCTTTAATTGTCAGTGTAGACTATTAGTTTATTGTCAGTCTAGGGATAGTGTGAGTGTAGTGAGAAGGACCATCATTCAACTTTGCTTAGTGTGCAGCTAGAGTAGGGACAGCTCAGATAGTTTCACTGTAGTGTAGTGAGACGCGTCATTAGACGTGTCATACATACAGGATATATAGGGACAGCTCAGATAGCATCAATGTAGTGACGGTTGAACACATTTGATTACGTTACTGCCAGTTTAACGCAATTTACTTCTGTGTGCGTTACTGCCAGTTTAAAGCCATATCGTTTTGTGTGCATTACTGCTAGTTTAACCCCTATAACCATTGTATGCCCAATTACTTGCATATAAGCCTCCAAAATGGGCACTTTTTGACGTTCAGGTCCCATTGACTTTAATGGGGTTCATTTTTCGGGTCCGAACTTTTGCGGCGTTCGAAAGTTCTGGTGTGAACCAAACAGGGGTCCGTTTGGCCCATCCCTTATTGCGATTTTTATTACAAAAAATATGTAGAAGAATACATATCGGCCTAAACCAAGGAAAAAATTTGCTTTTTTTAAAAATAATTGGGGATATTTATTATAGCAAAAAGTACAAATTATTTTTTTTTTTTTCAAAATTGTCACTCTTTTTTTGTTTATAGCGCAAAAAATAAAAACTGCAGAGATGATCATATACTACCAAAAGAAAGCCCTGTTTGTGGGAAAAAAAGGATGTCAATTTTGTTTGGGTACAACGTCGCACGACCGTGCAATTGTCAGTTAAAGTGATGCAGTGACGTATCATAAAAAATGGCCTGGTCATTGAGCAGCTAAATCTTCCAGGGCTGAAGTGGTTAAAGTAGATGCAAAGTGGAAGCAGTGGACCCGCAAAGAACACTACATTGAGCACAATAAGTTTTATGCCTACATGAACCTGCACAGATTTCTAGTTTATCCAACATAGCAGCAAATATTATAAAATGAATGAAGTAGGTGCAAAGTGGAAGCAGCGGATCTGCACAGAACATCATCCCGAGCACAAAGCACTCCATGTTGTACATGAATCTGCACATGGTTCAGTTTACTTAGTTTAATGACAAACTCAATAAAATCAGTGAAGTGGGTGCAAAGTGGAAGCAGTAGATCTGTACTGGAATTAGTATATTTACAGTATAAATTCCAATTAGCGGAATTAGTGTTCAAGAAACACCTGCAAGCTTAGCTTAGTGTTCGGGATCATGGTTCATAACCGGAAGATCCATTCCTTTTCCTTCTGCAGCAGGACTTTGTTATAGTCACCTCTGCGGTTGGGTAGGGATAGGGCAAAAAAGCCTCTTAATTTTAGTCCATCAATAGAGGAATTAGGAGAGCTCTCGAAATGTTGTGCAATGGAACCCCATTTTGGATTATCCTTATCCTTACTTTTTTGGATGTTCCTAATACTGCACAGGTGTTCACCGATACGTGTCCGTAACTGTCGCTTAGTCTTGCCAACGTATAGTTTTTGGCATGGACATTCCAAAATATATAGAACCTTTTCTGTGCCACACTTAATAAATTGTTTAATTTGATAAACTTTCTCATTATCAGCATCAGTGAATTTGTCTGTGCATACAAGCATACATCAGCAGTTATTAGATGGGGTACATGTGAATTCTGAGTGCACCAGATTATCTTTTAAATTCCTTGCTCTCTTAGAGACCAATAGTGGTCTTGGACTGACAATATTCAAGAGTTTAGGGGATCTTGTCAAGATCGACCAATGTTTGGCCAGAATTGACTGGACCTCCCCCCATTGTGCCCCATAATGGTAATAGTTCGTACTGGGGAGATTTGCTGTGTAGTAGCTGTGTGGTGCAGATCTTGTTTCTTTTGGGGATAATGAGATCACTACGCTTGGTTGATGAGGCCCTCCTGTGTGCATGTCTGATGTTTTTATGGAAATTGCCCCTTTGCCTGAATCTCTTGTATAGTGACTCAGCCTCAAATTGGTAGGCAGTCTCATTTGAGCAGTTTCTCTGATTACGGAGGAACTGCCCAGTTGGAATCCCCCTGATTAATAAACAGGGATGGTGGCTGGAGGCCAAGAAAAGCGTATTAGCTGCAGTAGTTTTCAGTTTGTTGTTCAACTGAGTTGTACAGTTTATAGGTCACATTAAACGTGGAAAAAGTTCTGAAATGATTTATCTTTGTCTCATTTTTTTTACATCACAGAAACTTGACATTTTAACAGGGGTGTGTAGACTTTTTATATCCACTGTGTATGTGAGCCTGATATTTTTATCATTTGCATTAAGCTCAGACATGAAATCATGTAACTCCTGTACCCCTCCGTTCCAGATCATGAGAATGTCATTGATGTACCTTAGCCACAATGATACGTGACCAAGGTACATAGGGGAGTGGTACACCAGGGACTCCTCCCACCACCCCAGGTGGAGACAGGCGTATGCAGGTGCCCAAGGTTACCCCATAGAGGCCCTTATTTGTCCATAGTTTGCCCCCAGAAATTGAAAACAGTTAGGAGTGAGGGCAAATTCCAAAAGTTCCAGAATGGTGCCATGGAGGGATGTTTAATTTACAAAAAGTGGGCCTCCACAGCTATCCCACAGTGGTGGGGGATGGAGGTACAGAGGGACTCCACATCGATGCCAACAAGTATGACACCCCTGTACCTCCACTCCATCTAACTTGGTCAGTACATCACGTGTGTCCCGAACATAAGAGGGTAATTCCATTAAAATTCCCTTGATCAGAGTATCTAGGTACTTCCCAACTCGCTCCAGTGGTCCCCCAATAGCAGAAATTATTGGGCATCCGGGGGGGTTGGCTGTTATGAATTTTGGGAATGGTGTATATGATGGGAATGTTGAATTTAGCTACACTTAGATACTCAAATTCTTTTCTGGTAAGAAGAGATGTCTCAAAAGCAAGAAGGAGCTTATAATTGAGGGACCATCAACTAGTGGGAAGGGATTGATCTTAAGTCTAGTATATGTTGATTGATCAGATAGTTGTCTTAGAATCTCATCCTCGTAGGCTTAATAATCAAATTTGGAGCTTTACTAAGCTCTCTCAGGGCACTTCTCTCTTCTGATGAGAGATTATCCCTGGGGATACTATTCCATCTAATTTTGTTAAGATCCTCCTCCACTAAATCCAGGAAAACCCCCAACCAGAGATTTCTTCCTGAACTGTGGCGGCCTGCAGGATCTAATAGTAAGATTTGCCTGTCTCCTCCAGGGGTCCTCAGCTGGGCTCTCCATTTCATCATCACTGGGGTTCTCCTTGATTAGATCTTCCTCTGCCTGTCTGTCCATAGCATTATCCCCAGGGATAGTGCCCTTAGCAGGATCTTGATCTTGATGGATCAGTCTGAGGTACACTTTCTGAAGAAATAGGAAAATGTCCTTAAAGACCTCAAACTGACTCATCTAGTTGGGGAAAAGGAGAGGCCACGACGGAGGAGTTGTATATTTCTATCTTCAAGTTTAAAGTTTGAAAGGTTAATTATATCCATATTTTTATCACTTTCAGACTGAAGTGCCGCCACAACCTCAGAATCAGTCAAAAATGTTTCTGACTTCTGGTGACTGTTTAGTGCTCCTCTCTGGTGGTATTCCTGTCTCCTCCTCCACCTTTTCCATTTCCTTTTTGATTTCTCCTTTGGGTAGCAGTGGGCTTCAAAATTCCCCGTGAGGGGATCTTCCTTTCTTTGATGGGGGTCCCCTCCTCTAAAAAAGTGACTGAACGATATTCATCCTGATCACTCTCGGAAGTGTAGGAACCCCTGCCTGAGGAATGAGAGCGATACCACCGTCTTTTGGAACTACTGCGTCCACGGTTCACTGTATGATCAAACACATCACCCCTAGCCCAGTCGTTTAGGTCCCGTTGGAATTTAGACTGTTTGGTGAGTTTAAGATTTCTCTGCACCTTATCAATTTCTTTCTTTAACAGTTCATTTAATTTGAAAAAGTCTGGTTTGTCACTATGTGGTTCAAGTGATATTTCGCTTTCCTCAATCTGAGCTTAAAGTTCGACCAATTGTCTTATTCCTCCTCAATAATCACTCGCATAAAACCAAGACCATGCTCCACACAGTTTCTTCCATTTAGACAAAAATGGCTCAGTTTGGAGGTGCTGTGCCAGAATGACTCGTTCTCTGAGCCCCGTGGTATTACTCTGTTGCTGACATGATTCAAGGGATGACACATCCCATTTATTGTTTAGAAATTTTATATTCAGTTTCTGGTGCTGTTTAAACAGCCCCCTTATTTGATCATTGTCAGTATTAACAGATTCACGGGACTATTGAGAAAATACTACCCTAATCTCCTCTATTTCATCCCCAACTGAAATAGCCATGGGTATAATACTAACACATGTGGTATGAATATAAACACTTAATGATAGTTGGTGAAGGTTCTAAATGTGGTACACACCAAACTGGTGTTTAAACCCTAATTGATTAAGTCAGCGGTTTCCCTAAGAGAGATCAAAAATAAGCTATCCAAAAAATAAAACTGCGGGGAGATCAAAGCTGACTGAAAGGGTAATGGGTACACTACTGGCTCAGCTTGGATATAGCTGGGGTTCCTGAAGCCATGAGAGGCATGCTAACAGAAAAGATAAACCAAAGGTTAAATAGAAGCTTCAGATGGAACACACTGGGTACGAAAAACTTTAATTGATGCAAAAAAGGCACATAGAAATGTTACAGCTGGCCGATGAGCCAAAATGAACAGAACCTTCACCAGAAATGTAAAAAACATTATGGCAACATTGTCACAATATAAATAAAAACAGCCCGGGCAAAAGTGCACACAAACATTCACTTTTCACATTCACAGGGGGTGACTAGATGTTTGACAGTCTGGGAATTCTGGAAGTCTGGGAGTAGGGAAAATGTTTTACTTTTTTGCGTATAATAAATTTTGATACAATAAAGAATAAAAAAAAAAAGAAACAGTCTGGGAATTACCCTGCTCCTCTGTCTTGGTTCCAAACACCTATTCCTAAGCAATCCTGCCCTGGGATCCAGACATTTTTCCCAGCTTGTTATCTTGGGCACTGGTCCCCTCACAACCCCAGAAGAGAGAAGGATCATCATGTGACCGTGGCTTCAGTTAAGTGAAATTGTCATATGGATAGGTTGTTTTGTTTTTGTTTGTTTTTTGTTTTTTGTTTTTTAATGCAAACAGTTAGAGTGTGGGAATGAGGTCTGGTAGGGGGGTTGCTAATGCCCTGGAGATAGGTTTTAAATTTAAATCAGGCAGTACCAAGTTAAAACACAAAATCTTCAATATCAAAGAGCAAAGTTTTAAATACTTTAAACAGGCTCTTTTTCAAACATGAAGTACAAACACATCAAATTAAAATCACCCTTAAAAAGTACTTACCAGGTAAAAAAATGTCCAGGTACTATGCTCATTTTGCAGCATCCAATCACAACCAAGTTCCATGGGAGATGCCCCTAGGAAATGATGTGGTTTATCACATTCCAAGAGATATGACATCAAATGTCAGACTTCTGATGTTTCCCAGTGATGAACAGTTGTGTGATACATGGCAAAGAATTTAGAAAAGATCGTCTTTTGATGCAGTCCTAATACTGATTGAACAGATACAACAGGAATTAGTCTCTAAATCTAAAAAAATCAAGGAAATGCAGATTCAACTAAAGAAAATGCTGAATAGTGACAAATGGCATAGTTTTCTTTTAGCACATTACCATGTTAAGATGGAAAAGGGACAGAAATTAGGGTGTGAGGCAGTTGACTATACTATGGGCTAGGTTTACAAGTGGCAACATTTACAATGATGATCAGTTGATGAGAGATCTTTAATGAAAATCTTAAAAAAAATATTAATGTGATATTGAACATACAACAGATGAGAATGATACTTTCAGAAATGTTTTGGGCTCAGCCACTGGAGAATTTTCCAATGAAGTTTTTAGCAAAAGAAAGGAAAAAGATGATATCTCACAAGAGGCAGGAAGTCTCAGAGAAGGAGTGCATATCCATTCCTCAACAAAACAGCAAGTAGCAGTACAGAAGAAGTCTTTAATTATGAGCATTTCATTGGTGAAGTTAACAAAGTATCAGCGATCTTTATGTCCAGTCACATTACCAGATGTTACATAGTTACAAAGTAGGTGAGGCTGAAAAAAGACACAAGTCCATCAAGTCCAACCTATGTGTGTGATGATATGTCAGTAGATTATATGTCTTTGAATTAGATTTAGAATTCCATGGTTGTTTCCATATAATTTATTTTAAACATCATTTAGAAACTATTTCTTATTTTACATCATCTAGGAACTATTCAAATAGCCAGTGTTAAAAAAAATGAGTGTTCCATTACCCAAATCCATCACTACTTCCTCACATCCAGTGATTTGTCAGTTTGGTCTTGATGTAAAAGATGATGTTGAAAGATTAATGGTTTTCATCAAGGACAGATACTTGGCATTGAAACAAATGTGTTGATGAATAAACTGGTCTTGTTAGCTTTTATACATGAAAAGCAACTGATAATGAAACCAACAGACAAAGAAGGAGTGACAGTGATGATAGACCATGCCTTTGATCTGCAGTAGGTCCAAACACTGTCAGCTTCTTCAACATATCTAGAATTGTAGAAAACCCTGTGTTTTATATGCAGAGATTGATTTAAGGGCTTGTACAGAGAGCACTACAGAGGGTCATTATTGACGGAAAGTTTGCAAAATATTTACAGGTTTGAATTCCAATTACCGTATATACTCGAGTATAAGTCGAATTTTACAGCACCTTTTTTTGTGCTGAAAGTGCCCCCCTCGACTTATACTGGAGTCAAGCACTTTTCTGCAGCAAAAAATTTCATTTTCCGAACTGACTTTGGGGCCCCGTATCTCAGGGCCACTTGGTGCTGGAAACCCCAAATTTGGTGTGCAAACCTAGTGGACCTGGTACCACAACATATCCAAAGCTGGAGTTCCTAGCACTAAGTGGCCCTGAGATACGGGGCCCCAAAATCGGTTCGGAAAATGTCATTCTCTGCTGCAGAAAAGTGCTTGACATTTTCTGAACCAATATTTGGGGTCCTGTATCTCAGGGCCACTTGGTTCTAAAAATCCCAGCTTTGGATATTTTATGGTTCCACTGGGTTTGCACACCAAATTTGGGGTTCCTAGCACTAAGTGGCCCCGAGATACGGGGCCCCAAATTCGGTCAACTGTGTCCAACTGTAGCAATGTCATTTCGGGACACTTTGGGTTCAGAGACCCCAAATTTTGGCTGCAGCTAGGGGGCATCTAGGAACACTTAACTACCGAGTTTGAAGTTCGGGGGACCTATGGCTGCAAATGGGCACAGTGAGGCATGCAAATGGGCACAGTGAGGCTGCAAATGGGCATTGTTGACCCTCTTTTCCACTTACAGTAGCTGTGCATTTCTCACCCTCGTCTTATACTCGGGTCAATACGTTTTTCCCATTTTTTTGTGGTAAATTATCGCCTCGACTTATACTCGGAACGACTTATACTCGAGTATATACGGTACATCAGTTTTGTATATTTTAGCAAAAGTACAAAAAGTTGTGTGCTGTCCATGGATTGGCTATTGTATGTAAGTCACTCGTGCATTGTCCACTTGCTAAACTTCTAGATGCAGTATTATGTCCTTGTGTCTCTTTGCAGAGATTGTGCAAAACACATGTTTTTAGAGCTGTTGAACATCTATAGCTCACACACGAATAGTATTTATTGGTTACACTGGGTGTAGAATTTTTTTATCCAGCAATACCCCACACAAAAGGAATTGAGATGATTGGAGACGTGTTTGTTGGTGCATTCCAATTACTTAGGGTTGCAGAAATATTTCCTGCATTGTTTTGATGCGTAAATATCTATCAAATCTAAGTTGAGAAGTGGTGAAAGAGCAGCTAAGGTATTTAATGCAGCCCTGTCCTTTGCTGATTTGTTTCTGGAAATTTATGAATTTTTTACACTGATATTTTGTTTCATCAATCTGCCCAGCTTTCAATAAGATATAATTATGATACATTTCTGATGTGGTCAGGGCCATGTTCAACCCTAACATATTTTGTACAGGTTCTGCAAGAGAAGTATCCAGTTATTTAGCTTTCAGGTCCATTGGAGCGTGGGTGGAATTGCATTCTTGGACACATTAATTAATAGGGTCAGAAATGTTCTCAAGAGTGATCTTTTTTGTGAAACCGATTGATCGAAAAATCACATACTGTCCCTGAGTCTTAGATGTTGACAGTGGATAGGATTGCAATGGATCCTGATATAAGATGTGACAGACTGGGGGATATGTAACATAAATTTACAAGGAGGAGCTCCTTGACTTGACTTAATCTGGGTAGAGAGAGAGAGAAAAAAGAAGATCCCATTTCATTTGTCACTGTATTCTGTCCATGCATATTAGTAAATATATTCAGAAAAAGATAAAAGATTAATAGGGATAATCTTAAAGGATAAGTTAACCCCTTTAAAAAAAATAAATAAATGTACATCTTGTTGCAGGTAAAAAATGTCCATTTATTATTTTTTTACCTGGAGGCTGTAAAGCATTGCACCCGTGATCAGCAGATCGCAGGTGCCATGCAGGACTCCTGCAGACTTGTCTGTGTAACTGTCTGCTCGTACCTCGTATGGGCAGGCAGATACACACTGACAGGATGAGAGAATAAACTACCAAAGCACCCAACAGCACCATGGTAGTTAATTGAAACTACAAGCCTACAGCAACAAAGCCTGTCGGGACCGACATGGCTGGCCGGGCGGAGCCCCGCATAGCCACATTATTTTCAAACAGTGACATTGGGTGCCCAGAGAAAGTGCCCACTCACTGTCACTGGGGATGGGGGGGGGGGGAGGCTGCACCTGCTGGAACATGTTACATGACCCAACCTTAATAAGGGTGGAACATGTAACATGTGATCCAGTAGACCTGCTTCCTGAACCTCCCAGGGTTCAATCCGCAGCAGTCAGTCCTAGCGTCCACTACCGTCCACTACAGAGTGCATCTGTCACCTGGTCTCAGGTGACCTGACACAACCATTTGATGTGATATTGATTAATCAAAATTATACTGAGCGTATTTTATATTGGACCGGTTAACCGAGTACTTAAATAATATATATATTCCAGCACCAATATACAAACAGATATACATTATGAAAAGAGAACATATTATTTAACAGATAGTTCAGAACACCTTTCTCTGCCCTCAGACATGCCTAGTGGTTGAAGGTGATATTACCTGAACTCACCAAGTAAAATCATTAGATTTTTCCAACCAATGGAAAATAAGCCATACCTTCTGGGCTGAGCTTATTATAATTTTATGAGCTTATTGTCCCAGATGGTATACGCCGGATACACTCCCTAGATGAACAAGAAGCCTGCTGATAATTGTCCACTCCCCATCTCGCTGGACTTTGCTACTGGAACTAATCGAATGTACTTGCAATTTGTTGGATATCTTCCCCTTTTAAACTGTGGTAAGATACAGACCATAGGGATATTAATTAACCTTTTCCTCTCAAAATTTTAGGGATTGTATTTTACAGTTTATCTTTTAACCTTATCATGTTCAGTGTGTAGGGCAGTTTTGCAATTAATTGTTTTCCCACATTGTTTGTCTAGGCTGTGTATTGAAGCCGTGCCTGGGTGAAATTAGGTATAGACCCGCATTACAACAAATTTGACTACTCTGGTCCCAGGGAAATTATTTATCACCCCATTCAATCTGGTAGCTATGTTAAATTAATATTTCCTTCAAATTGATAATATCTATCTGTTGACTCCGCAAGACATACTTTGTATGTTTTCCAGCCGGAGAAATTCAGAGCATTATTTTCCCGAGTGACAGGGGATATTGTGTTTTTTTTTTAACTTGAGGTGCGATTATCGCAAATATTTTTTTAACCACTTCAGCCCCGGAGGATTTGGCAGCTCAATGACCAGAGGACATTTTACAATTTGGCACTGCATTGCTTTAACTGGTAATTGCGCGACCATGCAATAAACTCAATTTTAGTCATACGTTTAGGCCAAAATGTATTCAACCACAAGTCTTTGGTGAAAAAAAGTCAATAAGCATATATTTATTGGTTTGCACAAAAGTTATAGCGTCTACAAATTAGGGTACATTTTCTGGAATTTACGCAGCTTTTAGTTTATGACTACCTATCTCATTTCTTGAGGTGCTAAAATGGCAGGGCAGTACAAAGCCCCCCAAATGAACAAATTTTGGAAAGTAGACACCCCAAGGAAATTGCTGAGAGGCATGTTGAGCCCGTATAATGTATTTTATTTTTTTGTCACGTGATTGAAAAAAAAAAAAACACAAAGCTGTCACTAAATGATATATTACTCACACATGCCATGGTTATATGTGGAATTACACCCCAAAATGCATTCTGCTGCTTCTCCTTAGTATGGGGATACCACATGTGTGAGACTTTTTGTGAGCCTAGCCGCGTACAGGACCCCGAAAACTAAGCACCGCCTTCAGGCTTTCCAAGGGCGTAATATTTGATTTCACTCCTCACTACCTATCACAGTTTAAAGACCATAAAACGCCAAGATAGCACAAAACCCCACCAACTTACCCCATTTTGGAAAGTAGACACCAAAAGCTATTTGCTGATAGGCATGTTGAGTTCATGGAATATTTTATGTTGCCACAAGTTGCGGGAAAATTAAAAATAGTTTTTTTTTTTCGCACAAAGTCGTCATTAAATGAAATATTGCTCAAACATGCCATGGGCATATGTGGAATGACACCCCAAAATACATTCTGCTGCTTCTCCTCAGTACAGGGATACCACAAGTGTGAGACTTTTTGGGAGCCTAGCCGTGTACAGGACCCTGAAATCCAATCACCGCCTTCAGGCTTTCTAAGGGCGTAAAATGGTGATTTCACTTCCTCACTACCTATAACAGTTTCGGAGGCCATGAAATAACAAGATAGCACAAAACCCCCCAAATGACCCCCATTTTGGAAAGTAGACACCCCAAGCTATTTGCTGAGAGGCATGTTGAGTCCATGGAATATTTTATATTTTGACACAAGTTTCTGGAAAATTACCATTTTGTTTTTTTTTTTTACACAACATTGTCACTAAATGATAGATTGTTTAAAAATGGCATGGTTATATGTGGAATTACACCCCAAAATACATTCTGCTGCTTCTCCTGGGTATGGGAATACCACATGTGTGGAACTTTTTGGCAGTCTAACCGCGTACAGGACCCCAAAAACCAATCACCGCCTTCAGGCTTTCTAAGGGCATAAATTTTTGAGTTCACTCCTCACTGCCTATCACAGTTTCGAAGGCCATGAAATGCCCAGATAGCACAAATGACCCCATTTTGGTAAGTAGACACCCCAAGCTATCTGCTGAGAGGCATGTTGAGTAGTTTTCAGATCTCGCTTTTTGTCACAAAGTTTTGAAAATTGAAAAAAGAAAAAAAAATACATTTTTCTTTTTCTTTCTTCATTTTCAAAAATAAATGATATCTGCAAAGTACTCACCATGCCTTTTAGCAAATACCTTGGGGTGTCTACTTTCCAAAATTTGGGTGGGGGGGTTTGTGCTATCTGGACATTTCAGGGCCTCCGTAACTGTGATAGTTAGTGAGGAGTAAAATCAAAATTTTACGCTTTTAGAAATCCTAAAGACGGTGATTGGTTTTTGGGGTCCTGTACGTGGCTAGGCTCCCAAAAAGTCCCACACATGTGGTATCCCCGTACACAGGAGAACGCACGAATATTTGATTGTGCACTCAGTATCTTGCTTTATTGCAAGTTAATCATCTATTCTCTTTAAGGATTAATTGGTAGTTATTTAGGAAGCGCAACACTGTTTTATTCTATATGTGAAGTGAATGCATTTTTTGTGTGTGCAGCAGCCAGGTGGGGGGGTATTTTAACATTTTTGGTTTGTGATGGGATTTTGTCACATCACCTACTACAAATATCACTACATAGTGATCAAGGTTATTATCCTGTGCACATTTTCTGTGTGTGCAGCAACCAGGTGGGGGTATTAATTTTTTTTTTTTTTGTGGAATTTTGTTATATCACCTAGTACTCAGATCACTACATAGTGATTAAGGTTATTAATATTTGCGCTGATAGGAATTTGTTTTATTGTTAAATAGTTTGGGGTGTCTACATTCCAAAATTGGGTTATTTGGGGGGTGGGGGTGGGGGTTGTGCTATCTTGGCATTTTGTGGCCTTCAAAACTGTGATAGGTAGTTAGGAGTGAAATCAAAAATTGACACCCTTAGAAATCCTGAAGGCGGTGATTGGTTTTTGGGGTCCTGCATGCGGCTAGGCTCCCAAAACATCTCACACATGAGGTATCCCCGTACTCAGGAGAAGCAGCAGAATGCATTTTGGGCTGTAATTCCACATATAACCATGCCATGTTTGAACAATATATCATTTAGTGACAACTTTGTGCAAAAAAAAAAGTGTAATTTTCCGGCAACTTGTGACAAAATATTTTTTTGTCAAGAACCCCCAAACATTGGAATTTTTTTTTAAAGCAAAGGCCCTACAGATTAAAATGGTGAGTGTTACAATTTTTTTTTTCAGACAGTATTTGCGCAGCAATTTTTCAAATGCAATTATTTTGGAAAAAACACACTTTTATTCATTTTAATGCACTAAAACACTCTATATTGCCCAAATGTTTGATGAGATAAAAAAGATGATCTTATGCTGAGTGCATGGATACCAAACACGACATGCTTTAAAATTGCACACAAACGTGCAGCGGCCACAAACTACATACATTTTTAAAAGCCTTTAAAAGCCTTTACAGGTTACCATTTTAGTTTTACAGAGGAGGTCCACTGCTAAAATTACTTTTAATTAATTATTATGCTTTTTTATTATATTTTTAAACTGGTCCTTTCTCTTTTTTTTTTTTTATCATTTTTATTGTTATATCAGGGAATGTAAATATCCCCTATGATAGCAATAGGTAGTGACAGGTACTCTTTTTTTTAAAAAAATTAGGATCTCTTAGACCCTAGATCTCTCCTCTGCCCTCAAAGCATCTGACCACACCAAGATCGGTGTGATAAAATTAGGTACAACGCCAACAACTGGTCGTTGAGGTCCACCCCTCCCATATTAGGGTTATATTCGTGGACACAGAAGGGTTTCTCCACAACACCAGTCGCCGTAGGAATTTGGACAGTCATGTCTGCGTGAAGGGAGGCAGCAAGCAAATGATTACATCTCAAGCAGGCTCTCTCCCCCAGCCTAAGACAAGAATCTACAAGCCGCTGCGGTAAGCCCCGGCGATTAGATCGCACAGTGCCACATGCTCCAATTTGATGATCAAACAAGTGACTAAAAAGTGGCACGCTTGTGTAATAATTGTCCACATACAAGTGGTACCCCTTTCCGAATAAGGGTTACACCAAGTCCCACACAATCTTACCAGCGCTCCCTATGTAGTCAGGACAGTTCTCCGGCTCTAAGTAACTATCTCTTCCCTCATAAACCATAAAACTATATGTATAGCCTATGGCCCTGTCACAGAGCTTATACATCTTGACCCCGTATCTGACACGCTTGCTGGGAAGATACTGTTCGAATGACAAGCGAACTCTTTTGAGAGACTTAATTCACCTTTCAGTTCATTTTCATCCCCTCTCGTTGTCACATCATGGTGGCATTTAACTATACACTTACAAAAGCAAAATTCACGTGACACATCATACCCGAAAGTGTGTAACATTAATACAAAATCTACAGCCAATTCTTCCCCCCCACCTCCTCACCCGCCCCCATCCCCCCCCCCAACCTCTGCGTGCCGTCCCTTACTTGGATCTTTGTTCCGTCGGTCCCTATTCTAGGGGATGTCCCTCACTTCCTCAAAATAGCTCCATGATCTTTTAAACTTCTCCCAACATTCCCACTTCTCTTTAGGTCCCTCATTGATGTCAGCTAGGCTGACCCTCAGGCGTTCCAAAATATATGTTTCCTCTACTGAGTCTATCCACTCCCAAATAGTTGGACTTTCCTTTTCTTGCCATTTCTTGGGGATAAGCCTTTTTGCTGCATTTAGCAGGTGTTGTATCAGTGATTCTTTATATTGCTTCAAATCTCCCTCCAGGCCGTGAAATAAAACAACCCACGGGTATTCCGCTATCTCTTTTTTAGTGATTTCTTTATTATACTGTAGAATCTTTTTCCAATAATTTTTAATTTTTGGGCCATTGTCCCTGCTACCTTATAACCTCGCCAACACACTGCAGATTTATCCCTTCGATATTTGCTGATTTTATCTGGAGTTGCGTACCATCTAGTAAGACATTTATAATTCATTTCAGCAGTTCTACTATCGACTGATGACCTATGGGTTAGCTTAAATATTTTACCTATAGTGGTCTTATCTCTTTGTGACCCCAGTTGGTGTTCCCATTTTTTTATAAATGGCGGGATCTCCACCTCATCCACCTTCAACAAGAGTTTATATAGTCTAGAGATCATATTTTTTGTGTTTTCTGCTATATACAGCTGTTACAATGGAGTCAGCTCATCCCTTAATCTAATTGGTTGGGGTAGACTCTTGACAAAATGGTCCAACTGGAGATACCGCCATTCGTCCATCACCCATATGTCCTTATTGTGTTTTAGCGGCCAGAAAACTTAATCAGGGACTCATCAACGCAGACAACTTGATGGGGAGTAAATAAAGCTGCAAAACATTGGTTGAAGTGGTTTACGAGGGGCTGAATTTTGTAGAGCCGATCAAATTCAGGGTCACCCCGAGGACGACAGAGTTCATTATCGTTGAAATGCATGAACCGCAAGATCTGCTTGTATCGTGTCCTAGTTATGGAGGCAGAGAACATGAGCATATGGTGAATTGGGTCAGTGAATCAATATGACCGCAACTCACTTTTTTTAGGTATGCCCATGAGGAGGGATAGGCCCAGGAAGGTCTTAAATTCGGAGACCGTAATTGGTCTCCAATCTCTGGCAAGGGTCAGCTGGGGATTAGCGGCAATGAATTGACCAGCATATAAATTGCTTTGGTCCACAATAGATTTATAGAGATCTTCAGTGAAAAACAGCGAATAAAAATAAATAAATAAAAATCAAATGACAAAAGCACTTGGTGTAAGTGCGAAACGCGTCAGTTTTCTTGTACCAACCCACAGTCGTGTTTTGTGTACTCCATGATCCTGTATTTTGAATAAAAGACAGATTTATCCATTCCGGTGTGCGGCTGTCCAGGTCTTCTTGTTCTCTTCTATCTTTTGTAGTAAGCAAAAGGGCACATACTGTAACGTTGCTTAGGTTGTGTATAGGGCAACAAAGGGGGTGATTTATGAAAGCTGTGCGCCATCAGTGGAGGCACATTTCCTTATTTACGAAATGGTGCGCCGGTAAGAGAGCGTGAATTCCCCATTTACTATAGCGATCTCGGCACACGGAAGAATGCAATCTGTGCGCCACTATGGACATGACGCACGGCATCTCCAAATCAATATTATTGACAGAAGATGGAAGTGCCAATATTATGGGGTGATGTGAGGAAGTTTTGTAACAACTGTCCAAGTAACAAATATGCCCAAAATAGAATAAGAAAGTAACTTTTTCAGAGAAAGCCTGCTGTGCCTGCAAGTACGTTTAGAAGTGCGTGAGATCAATGTAAGGAGTGTGCATGTGCAAGCAGCTGTTGTGCTCATTCACATGCGTTTGTTCACTGCGAAGCAAAATCTTAGTAAATTTTAAGCAATGTACATGCAATTGCATGGGTTGAACGGGCGCACCTCTAAACTTGACAATTTTTTTTATGCTGGTTCACCTTTATGTATTTTTTTAAGGAGATTTGCTCACAGGTCATGTTAGCATGATAAGTTGCCAACATGTGACATGCACTTTGTTAAAATTATGTAAAAAGACTCTCGCTCCTCTAGCTCCTCCAAAAAGGGCATTCTACCTTCCCCCTCTAATGCATATGATTCCCTTGGGCTAGCTTTTGCTTTTAAAGGGGAACTCCACACTCCATTCTCCAATGCTCTTGTCTCCCCCCTCTAACCCCTTGGATTTCCATGGGCTAACTTTTGCTTTTAAAGGGGAACGCCACACACCATTCTCGAATGCTCTTGTCTCCCCCCTCTAACCCCTTGGACTTCCTTGGGCTAGCTTTTGCTTTTAAAGGGGAACTCCACACTCCATTCTCCAATGCTCTTGTCTCCCCCCTCCAACCCCTTGGATTTCCGTGGGCTAACTTTTGCTTTAAAGGGGATCTATTACCACATCCTTTTTCAGAGCATACAACAGGGCCAGCTAGGAAAGGAGCGAGAAGAGCGATCGCCCAACCTCCTCCTGAACCATACAAGGCCACATGCACTCAACATAGCTGGCTGCCTTTGGGGCATGTTTAGCACCAATGCCAACCACAAAGCCCACTAGTTTAAAAGGGTTTTCCACATTCCATAAAGCCCCTGTCAACAGCCCCCGCAACCCCAGCCTAGGGTTGTGTAGAAGAGGCCCTTGTCCCCCTGAATATGGGAACAAGGTGGTTGACTTTTGGGGTGCCCCGAGCCCCCCTGCCAACAAGCATCCACCCCCTTTTATTGGCAGGCTTGCTGTGTGTTTGGCTAGGGGGTTGTTAGTGTGTGGTAGGGGCACAATTTTTTTAAGTTTGGGGGGGGTATTTTTCACATGGGGGTACTCATTTTAAGCCTTAACCGACCCAAATGGCCTTGTATGTATTGGGGGGGCAGGCTATTTTTTGTTTTGGGTTAAAATCTTGCAGGTACAATGTAGATTTGTAAGTTTTCTCTAAAGCCATACATCTTTGAAGCAGCATTTTGGATGCACCACTTTACAGGCAGAGTAAGCCCCCCATGTTACTAGCTTTTAAGGAATTTTGCATTTTTAAAGGCACTTCTCCTTTATTTTTGGAGTTGTCCACATTGGTGACATTGATATATGGCCCTCATTGTGGGACCTGGGCCCCCATACCCATTTTAAGGCCAAATAACTGGAATATAAGCCAGCCAAGTGGGGACTCGCAAAATTAACAAGTCAGTTCCCATAGACTGCAATGGTATTTGTTGTATAACTTTTGCCCATGTTAGGCTCTTTGTTTGCCCCCTGGACCGGGGGGTGTTTGTCCCATCTGTAATTTTGTAGCATGCTGGATGGTGTGCTTAATTTTGGACAGGGGGTGGCTTATTTTATGCTAACTGCACTTGGGTTGTTTTGGGCATGCTCAGGGACTTTGTTTTTTGCTGTGGCTTTTGGAGTGTGAAATACATGTGTTGGTCTGGCCATGCTAAGGGACTTGTGTTTTTTTTAGTGCTTTTTGTGTGTGAACAGCTTGTGTGTGTGTGTCCTTATAGAGTTTGTGCAGAGCACCCCACTCTTTCATTAAGTGCCTCTCATTAGTGTCCACTTGTGTCATGGGTGGAGACCTCAAAGCTCTCCCATATAGAAGAGTGTTTGCTCTCATGATTCAGAGAAGCAGGATCTCCCAATCCATGGATAGTGTAGGACCCACTAATCATGGGGTACTTCAGTAAGTGGGCTTAGCACCATATAGCAATATGGTGTGACCAAATCCCCATATTTTGTGCTAATATTTTTTAGATTGTCTAGGTGTTTTAAACTAGCCCTGCTGGAGGTAAATGTGTTTTTTGCATGTGTGCGCTGTAATATTTTGCTCTTATAGAGTTTGTAACACCATGTATTTTCTCTTTGTATTTTGTTTCTTATGTTTTTGCAAAACAAATGTGTTTTAGAGCACATATTTTTTACTTTTGTTTTTTTTGGGGGGGGTATTTTTCACTGAAATATTTTTGATGTTGCCAATGTGTGTTTGTAGGTTGTTAGTTTCACTTTGATTTAATTGTTTGTGCTGCATTATTTTTCATAATCTTCCTCAAGCTGTTGTGACTACTAAATGTTTAAATCCTTAAGAGACTGTCCGTTTGTGGGCGCAGTCCTTTTAACTCCTGTTAATTTCCTCTGCAAAATGGTCAGACCTCAAAACCATATTCGGTTAGTGTCTCAAATTAACATACATGTGTTTTTTTTGTTTTCCTTGCTCTTTTCCAAGTCCTGTTTTGTTGACCAATAAAATTTGTACCAAATGTTTATGTTTTATGTTTTGTTAATAATTTGTTTTGCAGATGCATGATCAATTCAAGTAATGCATTTTACACTCTCTCCCCCTCCCCCCTAAACAATTTTCATGCAACAGATTTCCCTGCTGCAGCTTAACTAGGCTGATTGGCATGGCAAAACAAAAAAAGGTATGATTTGTCTAAAATCTACTTTCCTGGTGCCTTCATGGTAGCATATCCATGGATTTTGTGTATGCTGTCATGGATAGGCACCAGGAAAGTAAAATTAGAGAGGTAAGTATTTAATTTTCCATTTTAGCGTAGTGGTTCTCAGCCTCAGTCCTCAAGTACCCCGGACAGGACATGCTTTGGGAATTTATCTTAGCTAAAATAGCTGTCCAAAATACCAAGCCATTGACTCTGATTTCAAGCACCTGTGCAAGATGAAGGAAAACCTGCACACATGGCCCTGTTGGGGGTACTCGAGGACAGGGTTGAGAACCACTGATTTAGAGCACTGACCTAAAATCTAGCTCAAGACAATCCCTTTTCTGAAAATTGGCTTCATTTACTGTCACTTAGCCAAACAGGAAGTGAGGGTAAAACCCTACGAATGTCTTGGGGACACATAGGTCAATCTAGTGTCCCCATTAGGCAAATTGCACTCTAGAACTTTGTTGCGTACACCCCAAAATTATTAGGTGTTTTGGGGTTTATTAAAGGCATATCTACTCTGCAATACAAGTGTACTCGCTGTAAATCTGAGGGGAAGCACTGGTGATTTTATCATCCAATCATGTAGAAGCAAATATGCTGTTTTTTATTGTCCTTGCTTGTCCCCCTCGGATCTCCAGCAACTGCCATTCCAAGTGCACTTGTAGTGCAAAGTGGATTTGCCTTTAGTAAATAAAATCCAAAGTCCAAGATACCTAATTTGGGGTGTACACAGAAAAATGCAAGAGTGCAATTTACCTAATGGGGAAACTATTTAGATTGAGCTGTGTGTCCCCAAGGAAAGACATTGGTAGGGTTTTACCCTCAATTCCTGTTTGGCTATGTGACAGGAATTGAATAAATTTGAAGGAGAAACTGGCAAAATTTGGAAGCTGTCTTCACCCTATCAGGGGTGCAGACATCCCAAAAAAACTGACAAGACTTCTAATCCCTGCGCGACTGCTGTATATTTGAGATGCGCAACTGCTGTGTGCGAGGAGGTATGTACCCGTGGTGCATATCTGGTTCCCGGAAGTGGTGGCCAGCACACAGGAATGACATCACGCCCCTCTAGGAAGTTGCTTGTACTGCTGCTAATTTCTTCCCACCACCATGCCCTACTCACTGTTCTCTGAGGAAGAGATGATCTTTATTTGCAAATTAAGATAATTTTTTAGTTATTTTTACATGGGGTGGTGTTTGTGTGGGTCATGTGTGTATGTCTAAATGATTTGGCCTTAAAACACACACCTACGTCCTGTGTACAGATTCACTTCCGGGCCAATGTATATTGCTTCTTGCTTCAGTATTTGTGTATATATATATATATATATCTATATATGTAGGTTCTTGTGTCCACTAGCAGAGAGAAGTTGGGTAGATGCCACACTTCCAATTATGGAGGCATAATAATGGTCTAGCACATTTCAGTTGTTCAGGAACTACAATTCCCATCATGTCTAGTCATGTCTGTGTTATACAATGCCTCATGGGATGTGTAGTTCCGCAACAGCTGGAGAGCGGTAGTTTGAAAATTCTTGATCACTCTAGCATGTCTTGAAAAAAGGTGGTTTTTCATGTGCCTTGTATAATGCCCAAGAAATATCATTTGGAAAATACAAGTGGGTCAAGGCACATCTACATTCCAAATTTGTCACTTAAGATGGTTATGCACTATGCAATCTGACTGGCCAACCTCTGTACAACTCGATATTTAGGCAAAATAGGAAGACACACTTGAACAATTAATTCAAATTATAGGAAATCACTAAATCTATTTATTTAAGATCTAACTATTTGCAGTGTATGGTCACCTTTAAAGATCAAAATCTGAAAATATAAATTTATTGGGTTTAGAAACACTTCTTTGTTCTTTGTATTTTATTGAAATATTTGGGTAAAAAAAAAAGAAAAAAATAAATTTCAAAGATATATTAGAAGTGATAGGAATGAGATTAGCATCAAAAGGTTTAATTATTTGCGAACACCTACTAACAAGACACATCCAATGAGATGAAATTAACCAATTGTATTGGGCGTGCGCTATTATCAATGAGGAAACCGAAGTTACCCTAGCGCCAGTTGCAGTTTACATATGCGGGTATTTATTATTGCTATTTGCTCTTCAATGTGCGCCGGTTCGCACGTTTTATTAATGACTTTTCTGGCGCACCAATTAATGTATGAACTGGTGCAGTGTCTTCTTCTTAGTAAATCACCCCCAATGAGTCCCTCTATCAGGTCTGTTTTTGGGTGGCAAGAGTTGGAGTCCCTCTGCAGTACAGTGTAGAACAAGTGCCCCATAAGGTCCATTTCTAAAGAGTGAGGCAGGTCTTGCTTTTGATGTAATTTTGTTTTGCAATGCAACCCATTGGGTGGGCGGAACTTCCCTGTAGTGTTTTGAATTAGTGATATTAGTTCCCCAATTATGTCTGCTTTTGGGTAATGGGGTGAAACCCGCTACCAATGTTGTTTCTTATATTTATATTAAAGTGAATGTAAACAATCACCTTGCAAAACACTCTATTCAGTTTACAATTGAAAAGAAAGGCAAAACATTTGTATATAGATGATTTACATTCCTTGTTCTCAGCTGCATAAGAGCTGGGGGTTGAGAAGCAACAGCACACAGAGCTTCCCAGTGAAAGGCTGTGCAGGAGGGTGTGTCAGGACAAGTCTGATCATTGGAGGAGAGCAGGCTGAGTTTCCAGCATAGCTAGAGAACTGACCAGGGTGTGTTCTCCTGCTTAGTGTGGTCAGTTTTTAATAGGAAAGCAGAGGGACTGACAGGAACACCAGGGATTTTATAGGAAGAACAAAGAGAATAGGATATTTTTTCATACGTGCCTGCTGTACCATGTAGTTGTAACAGGAATATGAAATGCTGGGGTAACAAACACTTTAATTGAAAATGTGGATTGGTGAGTATAATTTCCATTGATTATTCGCTTCAGATTCGCCCTATAGCAGTTTTACCCGATGTCCCTGGCACCTGCCAATCGTTAGGCAGAGAGACAGAGCGGCGATCTGCCCATGTAAATAAGGCAGATCGCTGTTCTGACAGGAGGGAAGGGATGGAATTTGTGTCTCTGCAATTCCATCTCTTCCCTTAGTAAAAGCACCTCACACAGTATAGTAAAGCACTGGCTAGGCACACAGTTAACCCTTTGATCGCCCCTGATGTTAACCCCTTCCCAGCCAATGTCATTAGTACAGTGACAATGCATATTTGTAGCACTGATCACTGTATTGGTGTTACTGGCCCCCAAAAAGTGTCACAAGTGTCAGTTAGTGTCAGAATGTCCACTGCAATATTGCAGTCCCACTATAAGTCACTGATTGCCGCCCTTACTAGTAAAAGAATTTTAAAAAATTAAACTATCCCATTGTTTGTAGGCGCTATAACTTTTGCGCAAACCAATCAATATACGCTTCTTGGGATTTTTTTACCAAAAATATGTAGCAGAATACATATTGTCCTAAATTTATGAAGAAATTTGATTTTTTCCATATTTTTTTTTGGATAGGTTTTATAGCAGAAAGTAAAAAATACTGTTTTTTTTCCAAAATTGTCGGTCTTTTTTTGTTTATAGCACAAAAAATAAAAAATACAGAGGTGATCAAATGCCACCAAAAGAAAGCTCTATTTGTGGGAAAAAAAGGACATACATTTTATTTGGGTACAGATTTGCAGTACCGTATGGCAAAAAATGGTCTAGTCATGAAATCTTCTGGAGGTCAAGGTTCTTCAAATTTTTTTTGTTTTGTTTTGATGGGGAGTGGATATTAATGTGTTTGCTTGACAAATGGCCCATGGGATGTTTAGTTCCCCATCAGGTCCATATACAATTTTCTGTAGTCTTCTCCTATGGAACTTGGCCATGATTGAACACTGCAAAGTGACAGTGACTGTTGGTTATCTGGGTTACTGCTACCTGCTTGCACTTTAATAAATGAGCAATTTAATAAATGGATTGAGCTTTTTGATTTACAATGCTTGGTGCTAGGGTTGCACCGATACCAGTTTTTTAACCAGTACGAGTAGACATACTTTTCCTCAAGTGCTCTCTGATACCAATTACCAATACCTATTTTTGGTGTCATGTGACAGTTTTTTTAAACTAATGAAACGTTTTCTTTATAATCACGAAGAATTGTAACTCAAAAGACATTATGAAACAAATAAAACATTTTTACCTGCTTGTTACAAGGTTGTGAAAGCTCTAATTACACAGAACATGTTTAAAAAAAAATTATTATATAAACATACTGATGTAGGTGCCCCCTTCCTATGTCATCACAGAAACTTGGAAACTGTGCACAGTTGAAGACAAATGTAAATATAATGTAAATATAAAACACATTACTATGTGGATTTTCTGTTCCACATGGATACTATCTTTTCCCTGTATCGTGTACTGGTGTTTATTCTACTGCTCCTTGTTTCATTTGCCTCTTCTTTTTCAATAAAGAGTTTGATTTAAAAAAAAAAGAAATGAAAATAAATAAATAAAACCCATTACACTTCCTCTCTCTTAATACTCTGACTCAGAAATGTTTAGCGCCTGGCTCTTTTCTGAATGGAGAATACATCAACATGTAATTATACCTCTCTAACGATAATGTCCATAGAAAAGGAGCCATTTTATAGAAGCCATGTACAATAATTAGGATAGGCTTCAGCTTTGGCAAAATGGCTGCCTTACCAGTCGTTTTCCCCATTGTACTGGAGACACAAGTTGCTGCCAATTCCCAGTCATCTTCTCCTCAAAGTCTATGATAGAAACTAGGTAGGGAATGGCTTCACCAATGACGAAAATACAGAGAATCTGGACCCGTTCACTGCGGGCTCCTGGGAGGTGAGCATGGTCAGGGACTGGACGCATGGGGGAAGAGCTGCAGAGGCTTCTGGGTGCCTGACAAACCCTGTAATAGCTGTCATGAGGGAAGGAGGACGCCTTGTTCTTCTGTACGCTGAAGATAACTCTTAACTCTTAATGACATTAGCTGTATGTTTGGTGTCGTCATCTTGCTGCAGAATACATTTGGGGCCAATCACATGCCTCCCTGATAGTATAGCATGATGGATAAATATCCACCTATATTTGTCAGCATTGAGGATACCATTGGTCCTGCTCAAATCTCCAACTACATTTGCAGAAATGCAGGTCCAAACTTAAATTATTGTGCTTAAAAGTGTTTGGGGACATGAGTCCTGCCCCAGGGGACATGTATCAATGCAAAAAAGTTTTAAAAACGGGTGTTTTTTCGGGAGCAGTGATTTTAATAATGCTTAAAGTGAAAAAATAAAAGTGAAATATTCCTTTAAATATCGTACCTGGGGGGTGTCTATAGTATGCCTGTAAAGTGGCGCGTGTTTCCCATGTTTAGAACACTCCCTGCACAAAATGACATTTCTAAAGGAATAAAAGTCATTTAAAACAGCTTGCGGCTGTAATGTAATGTCGGGTTGAGAAAAACAGCATGGATAACCCCCCCCCAGCCCATTACCAGGCCGTTTGGGCCTTGTATGGATATTAAGGGGAACCCAACACCCAAACTAAAAAAAGAAAAGGCGTTTGGCCCCCAGGCCCTATATACTCTGAACAGCAGTATACAGGCGGTCCACACAATACAGGCACCGTAGGTTTGTTCTTAAGTTGAATCTGTTTGCAATTTGGAACAGGTACATTTTGTAAGTGTAGCTCCAGCCAAAAAAATCAATTTTTAAGCTTTTTGGATAACATAGGGAAGGGTTATCACCCCTGTAACATTTGTTTTGCTGTCTGTGCCCCTGTTCAGAAGATTTCAACTCACTTTCTGTAACAATGACAACTGGATTTTGAAAATTTGGGGTTATTAGGGAAACAAGGATTGGTGATAAAGCATCAGTGGAGACACCTTTTTCCCATAATAACTCTTACAGGAGAGAATTTCCCTTCCTAGGCGTGGATTTCCTCTCACTTCCTGTTGTCTCCCTCCATTTCTAAGTAGTAGTCGTTTGTAAGTCGGATGTTTGAAAGTAGGGGACTGCCTGTATATACTATACGGCCTGCCCTATATACTCTTCAGAAAATTGGGCCTTAGGTGTTGGTGGTACCAGAACACTGTAAGCCCTCACAGTTACTCTTGGTACAGGCCCTGCTGTGAAATATTACATCAAGAATTGTAATTACACGCCCCTGTTGAACAGGGGCAGAAAAATTGTGCCTTTGGTGGTGGTGCCACAACACTGTAAGCCCTCAAATTTACTCTTGGTGGGCGCAGGAACAGGCCCTGCTGTGAAATATTAGATCAAAAATTGTAATTACACGCCCCTGTTAAACAGGGGCAGAAAAATTGGGTCTTAGGCAGTGGTGGTGGTGCCACAACACTGTAACCTCTCACAGATTCTGTTGTTGAGCGCAGGAACAAGCCCTGCTGTGAAATATTAGAGCAAATATTGTAATTACATGCCCCTATAAAACAGGGGCAGAAAAATTGGGCCTCAGGCAGTGGTGGTGGTGGTGGCACAACACTGTAAAGCCTCACGGATACTCTTGTTGAGCGCAGGAACGGGCCCTGCTGTGAAATATTAGAGCAAATATTGTAATTACATGCCTGTTAAACAGAGGTAGAAAAATTGGGCCTTAGGCACTGGTGGTGGTGCCGCAACACTGCAACCCCTCACAGATACTCTAGTTGAGCGCAAGAACGAGCCCATCTGCAAAATATTACAGCAAAAATTGTAATTACAAGCCCCTGTTAAACAGGGGCAGAAAAATTGGGCCTTAGGCACTGGTGGTGGTGCCACAACACTGCAACCCCTCACAGATACTTTAGTTGAGCGCAAGAACGAGCTCTGCTGCGAAATATTACAGCAAAAATTACAGCAAAAATTGGGCCTTAGGCACTGGTGGTGGTGCCCTGAAACAAAAATGTTCTTAGAAGCTATCAACATGAACATTGAGGAGGAATAGGATAGTCACTCAGCATAACAGGATAGTCACTCAACATTGGCAGTCTTCAAGGGATCTCACATTCATAGAAAAATTAATCGGTTACATCAGCATCAGGTGCTTGGTAGCTGGAGATCCAAGACTGATTCATTTTTTGAAGGTGAGCCGATCAACTGAGTCTGTGGACAGGCGCACTCTGTGATCGGTTACAAAGCCTCAAGGAGGACCAGGAAATTGTAACCTCCTAGGCTCTGGAAATGAATTGCACAAACCTTTCTGCAAGGCCTCCTGAAGATGTTTCATCCTCTGCTCCCTCTGCGAAGGCTGGATAAGTTCTGCAACCTTACCCTTTTAACGTGGATCAAGAAGGGTTGCCAGCCAGTAATGAGCCCTCTCCTTGACACCACGAATCCAAGGGTCCTTTCGTAGGCTTTGCAGGATCAGGGAGGCCATGCAGCGAAGGTTTGCTGAGGCATTCAATCCGGAGTCCTCTGGGTCACTAAGGATGACATGATTCACAGCCACCTCCTCCCAGCCACATACAAGTCCATGGGTTTCTGGGGACTGAAAACGATCCCTTGAAGACTGCTGCCGATGCTGAGTGCTAGGCTCCACCTCCATGCTTACACAATCCTCATCCTCCTCCTCCTCCTCCTCCTCTTCCTGTGTGATCGGCGGGGCCGCAGGAATACTGTCTGGATAAAGGGGGCCCTGAGAGGTAAGGAAGTCCTCCTCTCTCTCCCTCTGTTCTGCCTCAAGTGCCCTGTGAATTGTTCCACGAAGCGTGTGCTCCAACAGGAAGACAAGAGGGACAGTATCACTGATGCATGTCACTGCTCACAACCCTCGTGGCCTCCTCAAATGGTGACAGGACAGTGCATGCATCCTTGATCAGTAGCCACTGGCGTGGCAAAAAAAGCCAGGCCTCCCTGACCCTGTCCTGGTGCCATACTCACACAGGTACTCATTGATGGCCCTCTGCTGTGTGTGCAGCCCCTGCAGCATTGCCAATGTTGAGTTTAACCTGGTGGGCATGTCACAAATGAGGCGGTTCTTGGGCAGGTTGCATTCCTTTTGAAGGTCAGCCAGCCGAGCACTGGCATTATATGACCGGCGGAAATGCCCACAGACTTTCCTGGCCTGCCTCAGGAGATACTGTAAGCCCGGGTACATGCACAAGAACCGCTGCACCACCAAATTAACAATGTGAGCCAAACAGGGAACATGGGTCAAGTGTCCCTGTCGGAGGGTGGAGAGGAGGTTGGTGCCATTGTCGCAAACCACCATTTCTGGCTGAAGCTGGCATGGCGTCAACCACCTCTGAGTCTGCCCCTGCAGAGCTGACAGAATCTTTGCCCCGGTGTGGCTCCTGTCCCCTAAGCAGACCAACTCAAGCACCGCATGGCATCTTTTTGCACGAGTGCTTGTGTAGCCCCTTGAACGCCTACGGAGCACCGCTGGTTCCGAGGACAAATCTGCAGAGGAAGAGGTCAATGAGGAAGAAGAAGAGGAGGGGGTGTAGGAGAGAGGTGTGGCAGAATTACCACTACTAGCATTTTAGAGGTGTGGTGGCAGAACAAGCTCTAACAATACTGCACCCTGTCCTGTATCCTTCCCAGCTGCCAGCAGAGTTACCCAGTACGCCGTGAAAGAAAGGTAACTTTCATGCCTGCTGGACCATGAGTCAGTGGTAATATGCACCTTACCACTGACTGCCCTGTCCAAAGAGGCCAAGACATTGCCTTCCACATGCCGGTAGAGAGCCGGAATGTCCTTCCGTGAAAAGAAATGGCGTTTGGGAACCTGCCACTGAGGTACCGCACATTCCACAAATTCACGAAAGGGGGCAGAGTCTACCAGCTGAAAAGGCAGTAGTTGGAGTGCTAGCAATTTAGCCAAGCTAGCATTCAGCTGCTGAGCATGTGGATGGCTGGGACCGAATTTCTTTAGACGGTTTAGCAACTGGGGTAGGGAAATTTGCCTGCTACAATCGGATGTTGGTGTAGCGATAGCAGATTGCCCGCAAGTATTTGTCACACCTAATTCTACACCCTCATTCCTCTCAGTGCAGGTTTCTGAGAGGACTAAAGGTATAGTGGGGTTGGAGATCCCAGCTGATGAGGAGCAAGGAGAGGTCCGCCTTGTCCTTTGGTGTGGGTCTTTTAAGTACTGTTGCCAATGGACTACATGGGAGGTCGACATATGTGTGGTCAAGCATGTGGTGCCCAAGCGGCTGCTGTTTGGCCACGCTTAATACGCTTCAGACATATGTTGCAAACAGCAACGGTGCAATCTGCTGCACATGTATCAAAAAAGGCCCACACCAAAGAACTTTTCAAAATACGCGGGGAGTCAGCAGTGCTATGCACATGCGGAGCTCTGTAGTGTGATGCAGTCGGGTGGCTGCCCTTAAGCTGGCCCCTGGAGGGCATCCTGCCTCGTTGGAGATGTGCCTCCTCCTCCACCTCTCTTTTATGAGGCACCCACATAGTCAGTGAGCTCATAATCCCCTCCCTCCTCATCACTGGAGCAAACCTGGCAGGATGCTGCAACTGGGGGAGCATGACTGCCAGTTTCTTGTCCTTCTTGGGCACCCCCTCTCTCTGGGCTCATGTTACTGCCTTCCTCAAGCTGGGTACCATCATCGGAGACTTCAAAATGCTGCGTATCCTGATGCAGCATTTACCCAACACTGAGGTCGAACAGTTCAGGGGACTCCTCCATGCATGATGGTGGGGCTAGGAAAGGAGTGACTGATGACATTGAGCCAGTGGAATAGGCCGCTTTCGCAGCTGCATTGGCAGGCAAACTACTGAGCCTGGGTGACAGAGGATGAGGACGGCTTAGTTATCCACTCTACCAACTCTTCTACATGTTATGGATCAACACAGCCAGCTGCCGAAAAAAAGGACAAGCATGCCCATGGCCATGTGCTGAGGATGCACCGTGTCCATGACCAGCACTGTTGGCTGTAGACACTGAGCCTGCTTGCCCTCTTTTAGTGGCCTGTGAGCTACCTCTCCTTGGTGGCCTTCCAGACATGCTGTAAAATTTTATTAGCAAAACACCGCCTGAAGTTTACTAGAAAAAGTAAACCAGGAATGGCCTGCAGTCAGATATAGGATTGGCTAGACTAGAATGCAGTGTATATATATATATATATGTAGGAGACTGTATATATATTTAATGCACTGCAGATCACTGAATCACCTGCCTGCCTGAATATATATTTAAAAACGTACACCAGGAATGGCCTGCAGTCAGATATAGGCTTGGCTAGACTAGAATGCAGTGGATATATATATATATATATATATATATATATATATATATATGTAGGAGACTGTGTATATATATATATATATTTCTTGATCATACATCTTGGACACAGAGTATTCATTACATGGTGTGTTACATAGGCACCATTGGTGATTGGACACTGGTTAACCCCAATTAAGGAGAATTCCTCCCCTATATAATCCCTCCCATACGTGGAGGACCTCAGTTTTTTCACCAGTGTCTAAGGTGGTTGGTCACGTAAAACATGTGCTGTGAAGAAAGCTCCAGTTTGTTGCCTGCGGGGGCTTAAAGGGCTATGCTGACTGGATCCATATCTCCATATCTTGACTCCCAAGACGGTATGGTACCCGGGCTTCGTCATCCGAAGAAGCAAGGTTTTGCCTGTAAGTCTCTCTTTGGAGCACTGGGCTCTGAGAAAACCAGGCTTGGTGTACTATTAAACGTACATAAATAAAACGCATGAGGCAAAGTCCCAAAAAGTATATCTTAGCGAGAGGCTCTGTGATGTCAGTACAGCCACCCATCTGGTTCTTTTTATGCTGTATACTCCTGCACTGGAAAACAGTGCTTGCTTTGTGGTAATATTTTTCTTATTTAATAAATTTTATACCTTTTTAATGGAGAGCACTATGTCCTGTTATTTTTGTTTTTAACATGATAGATATCAACCGATGAGACTGAATTTGGGATACTGCCTGTGATCTCCATAATCTACCCTGTGGAAGGGAATGCATGAGTGACCTTGCTGTTAATGCAGAAGGTCCACTTAATAAGGTGAGCAGCCTAGACCCTTGGTGGAGGTTCACATTGGTGGTGATACAACGAATACAATGTTATCCTATCACTGCACCCTTTCTTTGCCAAAAGAGGGATCCCCCTTCTACAAGTGGGCAGCTTTTGATCTCCTCGGACTAAGATATACTTTTTGGGACTTTGCCTCATGCGTTTTATTTATGTACGTTTATATGTACATTTTATGTGTATACATCTGACCTGTATTGAGCGCTGCACTGCTATATTTTGTGTATGTCTTTTTAGGTTTTGTATATTGACCTACAGTGTCCAGCTGCTGAGTTTTAGTAATTAGGTTTTGCGCTGTCTGTTTCTTCTGTTTAAGTTTTTGGTGTACTATTAAAACAGTGGCACAAAAGTTTCTGGCAGAGTCTTTTACAGGTCCAGGTAAAGAGGTTTCTCTGAGTAGGAACCCAAAAAACCCTGAAGGTTGGCACAATGCTACCCGCCGTGATGGGTGAAGGCTGGAAACTGTCTGTTCTCAGCAGTTCCTGCGGCGGGGACAGGTAAGAGAAATTAATCCTATATATATATATTTATATTACAAGTGGATTTTCTTCATTGAGTAGTTCATGTCTTACCTGATTTCCACCACTAGAGGGAGTAAAGAGCAAACTTACGTGCTTTTCAGACACACTCAGTGAAGCTGGTGTCCAATCGTTCCCTTCCCCCACTGCAGGTGTGCAGAGGCCAGGTGGCTAATTTAAAAGCCCAGAGCGTTCAGAGCTCTGTAAACAGATGAACACAGAGTTTGGCCAGTGAGCATCTTAAAGTGGTCGGATCCAGGCTATCCTATGACATCTACTTGGCATCAGGTTGTGCATTATTAAGCATATATGTATATTGTGAGACTTTTAGCACAACAGTGATTGCATATGTACTAGTACCTCTGCTTTGTAGTTTGGGACTATGTCTCCTCATAAGAGGGTCTCGGGGGGAGGTAACAAAGGCACAAGAAAGTCACCGCCTGTGTCTAGGGGTCCTAAAGATGCCTGCAGATTACCATCCCCCCTGCAAGACTGGAGCCAGCCTCACAGGATGAGTCAGTGCCCCTGTCAGGTTTTGCAGCCTCTCCTAATGTTACAGCCCCAGCATATGTCACAGAGGATTCCCTTAGGGCTACATTGGAGGGTTTTGAGGGAAGAATTATGAATTTAATTTTAGCTTCCTTAAAAGATAGCAGAAAAAGGGGTAGATCCCCTCCCTCTGCTGCACTTTCTCTTTCAGATGATTCTTCTGACAATGAGGAGAGATCCCTATCCAGAGATAGGGATCAAGAGCAGTCTGAGGATTCAGAGGAAGAGGAGAGAGCTTCTTCCTCTCAGGCACTCAAGAAGCAGGTCAAGTATTATACTGAACTAGTGCATTCCACATTTAAAATGCCCTCTGCTGCGGCCGCTACATCCTCTGTTTCTTCCCTGGGATTTAGAAAGATCCCACAGACTGCGTTTTCCTTTCCAATTCATCCTTTAATGGATAAATTGTTGTATGAGGACTGGGGACATCCCGATAAACTGTTTACTCCTCCTAAAAAGGTTTTCTATGCTTTATCCTCTGGAGGAAAGCTTCACCAAGAAGTGGGAGGTCCCAACCGTGGCTGCGGCTGTCTCTTGTGTGAATAAAAACCTGACCTGTCCCTTGGACAATGCTCAGGTGTTTAAAGATCCAACTGATAAAAAGCTGGAAACTTTAATAAAAGCCTCCTCCTTCATGGCTGGCGCTGTAGGCCAACCTACAGTCGCAACTGTGGGTTTGTGTCAATTCCTCAAGGAACAGGTTAAGCAGATGCTTGGCCTCCTTCTCAGTGAGGAAGTGGAGAACTATACAGACCTTCCACAGGTGCTGTGTTTTATGATTGATGCCATTCTGGATTCTGCCCAGCAAGCATCTCGTTTGTCTCTCCTGTTGGTACACATGGTCAGGTCCCTTTGGCTTAAAAGTTGGGTAGCAGAGCTTTCATGCAAAAGATATTTAGCTGACTTCCCATTCAAAGGGGAACGCCTATTTGGGGATGACCTAGATAATTTTATCCAAAAAATTACAGGTGGTAAATCTACACTCCTACCACTTAAGAGGAGTAAACATCCACCATTCAAACGGTCTCTTTCCCCTTCCCCTGGAACATCAGGCTCTAAGCAGTGGCGACGGCCTTCCCAATCTACTTTCAGAGGAATGGCCCAGGGTCACACCCAAGGGCAGAAAAAGGCTTGGAGATGAAAGCCTGTCAAGCAGAGCCCCAAAACATCCCTGTGAAGGGGCGCCCCCACTCAGCCCAGTGGAGGAAAGGCTCCTACAGTTTGCAGGAGCCTGGCGGGAAGAGGTTCAAGATAAGTGGGTGGTCTCTTCAGTATCTCTAGGTTACAAAATGGAGTTCCTAGAGCTTCCACCAGCTCGTTTCCTAAGGTCAAGAGTTCCCAAAAGATCCAGTAAATGAAGAACCGCTACTACTGGCCTTAGATCGCTTACTATCCCAGGGAGTGATAGTAGAAGTTAACCCAAAAGATCAGGGTTCAGGGTTCTACTCAAATTTCTTCACCGTTCCAAAGCCAAATGGAGATGTCAGACCCATCCTAGATCTAAAGGATCTGAATCAGTTTCTACACATTCGATCCGGGGGGCATGGCCTAGCGCATGGAGTGAGCAGACGTGTCCTGCTGGAGCTCCCGCACACACCGGACGTTCCGAAGCTCGTACCGCTTCACAACTTTAGCCGACAGGTCGGTAATGGGGAGGAGAGGTGGGGGAGACAGCACACCCCTGATCCACAAAAAGAGGGGGATATAGACAGATTCTTCACCCGACTGGGCTCTAAACAGCGCGCCCCCTCATCCAAGATGGCACCGACCCGTTCCTCAGGCTCACACACAGGCTTACAGGGAGCTGCTTCACAGCGCTCCACACCTCACACCAGAAACAGACAGCGTGCCAGATCCCCTGCAGACTCAGAGAATGAGTCAGTCCGATCGGCTTGTCACTCCCCAGATTCCCACAGATCATTCACTAGCTGGGATATGGAGGCCTACATCAAGGCCCTCCCAAACAAACATGATTTTGAACAGAGAATGGAACGCTCATATAAGCAGGAAATAGCAGAGCTGCGCAGAGATGTCACTAACAGGCTGGAAGAAGTTGAGCACAGTGTAGAAGAGACTGTTTCCACCCTGCAAACCCACGAATCCATTCTGCATGAGCACACCCTGCAAATACAACAATTAATATATCACCAGGATGACCAAGAAAATAGAGCCAGACGTAACAACATACGCATTCGCGGCCTTCCTGAATCCGTGGAAACCAAAGACCTGGCCCCTGCGATTATAGCCATTTTCAATGAGCTGCTGCAAAAAGATAAGGATGCCCCTCTGGAACTGGATCGGGTACACAGAGCTCTGGGCCCTAAAAATCCTAATCTGGAACACCCCAGAGACGTTATCTGTAGAGTACATTTCTACGCAGTCAAAGACGCCATTATGCAAGCTGCACATACCCAAGAATCCATCCTTTTTAATGACACTCAAGTAACTTTGCTTCCAGATATATCTAAGCTGACCCTGGATATGCGTCGAGCTCTGAAGCCCCTTACTGGAGCTCTTCAGGCAAAACACATTAAATATCGCTGGGGCTTCCCGTTTAACCTGTCTGCATCCCATGATAGGAAATCAGCAGTATTTAGCACACTGGGAGATTTACCAAAGTTCCTTGGAACATTTGAGCTACCTCAGATCCCGTTACCAGACTGGCCACTTCACCCAGCAACTCCTGGATTCCAAACCAATACGGGCTGGCAGAAAAAACCCAAGAAGAACAAACGTTCAAAAGCTGAAGCTTCCAAGACGACTGCTGGCTGAATCCCTTCCCTCCACTTCTTGATTAACCACTTTTTTTTCCCACAGGTTTCCAACCAGTGATGTCGTCCCGGTTCCTAGTCATGTTGGGACTTTAAATTGATATATTATTTTTGCACTATTGTTTGCACTGACAGATTTTATACCACTCTAATTTGCACTATAGTAATGTGTTAGGTTTCTGCATAATGGTTATGCCTGTCGGCACTAACTCCCCTTCCCCTCCCCCCTCCCCCCCCCCCTCCTCTTGTTAATAGCTGGATATACTTGACTTGTCTACAGTTAAGCAATAGACCCTCACTGCGGTCATTAGACAAGGGACTTCCCCGGGGTTTCCCCCCTGGGATGGCCCACAAGAAGTTAGTTACAGAGAATATGTGTAGCAGTGGGGGACCCTGAGCTACTAAGTTAAATTACAAATTGTTTTTTGTTGCCCGGTGTGTGCTGGCTCCTCTTTGCGCAGACACGTACCCCCTCATAGGTTTTATCAGCACCCCTAGCGGGCTTTGCTGACTTGTTGGTTACAACATTATAGTTAGGTAGGCCTTATTGGCCTTCTTCTCCTTATTCCTTTTCTTCTCCTCTCACCTCCGTCTCCTCTAACCCCTTTTTCTTTTTCTCTTTCTTTTTTCTCTTCTCTTTTCTGCTCCCTACGTTCGCCACTGGATGGTGACCTCCCCTCCTCTTCTCCCTCCCTCCCATGTTCTGGGGCAGCGGACCTCACTCATTTCCATCCTGATACTTCAACTAAAATTCCCCTTTTATGGCAGCACTACCCTCCCTGAAAGTCTCCTCTTTGAATTGTAGGGGCCTCAATACCCCGGAGAAGAGACGTCAAATTTTGTACCACTTTCATAAACTGCGTACGCAAATTCTACTTCTTCAAGAGACCCATTTTAGGTCTGACACAATCCCGAAATTCCTACATAGGCAATATCCCACCTGGTTCCACAGTACTAACCCAAAAGCTTAGTCCAAAGGGGTTTCTATTGCATTCCATGCCACGTTCACACCAGATGTGTTAGACTCTTATATAGATCCACACGGGAGATATGTTTTCCTCAAATTATCATATTTGAATGTGATATACACAGTTATTAACATATATTCTCCCAATCAGGACCAATCGCAATTTCTCTCCTCGGTTACATCATGGCTAAAACGTTTCAGCACGATCAACATGATCCTGGGAGGAGACCTCAATACTGCCTTGATACCCCGTCTTGATACTTCAACCGGTAAGTCCTCTGTTTCCCCAGCTTCTCTGACCAAAATCCGAACAATCCTTGCGGAGCTCTCCTTGGTGGACGTGTGGAGGATCCTTCACCCCTCTGCCAGGGACTATACATACTATTCCCCAGCACACACCTCTTACAGTAGGTTGGACTATATTTTTATCTCACAAACATTACTGGATTATAACCCAGAAACTTCTATAGGCCTTACTCTTTGGTCTGACCATGACCCTATTCATCTGAGCTTAGGGAGGATCCCGTCTGGTAAAGCTAGAACCTCCTGGAGACTTAACGATAACCTATTATTTGACTCAGTGTGCATACAGGACATCATTCAGACCATTAAAAACTTTGTCACAGACCACGCACATGACGATACCAACCCACTTATACAATGGGAAGCACCTAAATGTGTCCTCAGGGGCAAATTTATCCAACACGGCTCCAGACTAAAACGTGAACGTACGGTAGACATTGCACGCCTCCTCGCTTCCATCAATGCGTTGGAAGATTCACATAAACGAAACCCTGACATGGCCACCCATTTGGACCTGACTAATGCCAGGAGAAACCTCCTGCGAATTTTTGCGGAATGCTCCCTGCCAGCAAAAAATAAGGGACGCTTTGTTTATTACTCCCAAGCTAATAAATGCGGTAAGCACCTAGCAAACACATTGCACCCTCGTCAACTCAGGAAACTTATTCCCTTTATTAATTCACCTACCAAAGGGAAATTAATGAATAACTCAGCGATAGCGGAGGAATTCCGCCTATACTATGCCTCTCTTTACAATCTTCCCCCAAAAACACCGACCTTTAAACCTCATGGAGGTGCGCCCCCACAGGACATACCCTCCTACATCCTAGAAACAGCCCTCTCCACCATCCCTTCTTCCGATTCGGAGGAAATGGAATCTGCTCTTTCTGACACAGATTTTATACAAGCCATAAAAAATCTCAAACCTGGCAAAAGCCCTGGTCCAGATGGGTTCTCCCCACATTTTTATAAGACATTCCCACTGTTATTATCACCTCTCCTAGCAAAAGAGTTCTCAGCGATAGATGGAAATGTATCCCTCTCTGCAACCCTTCTCCAAGCCCAAATTGTAGTAATCCCGAAACCGGACAAAGAATCCTCTGCATGCTCTAATTACAGACCAATATCCCTGTTAAATATTGACTTGAAGCTTTTCGCCAAGATTCTTGCCAACCGAATATCACCATTACTACCCAACATTATACATAGAGATCAAGTGGGTTTTGTCCCTGGCCGTGAAGCTAGGGACAACACCACCAAAACCATCCATCTAATAGCATATGCTCACCGCACCCACACTCCAACTTGTCTTCTTTCTTGCGACGCAGAGAAAGCTTTTGATAGGGTAAACTGGTCCTTTCTTCAATCCACCCTTTCCCAGATAGGATTAGGCCCTAGAATGTTAGCACGTATCAAGTCTCTCTACTCAAACCCGACAGCCACTGTCTTGACGAACGGTACACAATCGGACAAGTTTTCAATTACCAATGGTACAAGGCAGGGCTGTCCACTTTCCCCTTTATTGTTTGCCTTAGTGATTGAACATTTAGCTCAAGCCATTCGGCTAAATCCAAATATACATGGCATCCAGACCCCCTCCTCCCACTGTAAACTTTCTTTATACGCAGATGACTTACTTCTTTATGTGACCCAACCTGATATTAGCCTCCCCTCATTACTAGCTGAAATTAATAGGTTCGGCCACTTTAGCAACTACAAATTAAATGTCTTCAAAACAGAAGCACTGAACCTTTCACTAACTCAAAATACTTTGACATCTCTTAAGGCCAACTTCCCATTCCAATGGCAGACGCGCTCCATTTCATATCTGGGTACTGCTATCCCTAGATGTACATCAGACATCTACACCCTAAATTTCAGCCCTATTTTAACTAAGCTGCGACGCCTCTCTGAGGATCGCAAAGACCTATCAATGTCATGGTTTGGACGTATGAGTACATTGAAAATGGACATACTTCCAAAATTACTATATTTATTTGAAGCTCTTCCAATTGCTCTCCCATCAGCTTTTTTTCGTGCCCTCCGCACTATGGCAATTCGCTTTGTATGGGGAGAGAGCCACCCCAGACTGAAACACAAACTTCTATGTGCCCCATTCATAAAGGAGGAGTTGGTCTGCCCGACTTTGAGGTATACCATAGCTCAGCTGTAATCTCTCGAGTTCTGGAGTGGTTCCCTCATCCTCTGATCAAAGCATCAACTTTGATAGAACAGGATATGTCATCGGACGACCTCAGGGCACTTCTCTGGGGATCCGACAAAACCTATAAATCCATCACAAGCCTATCCCCCCTTACCAGAGACGCCTTGACGGTATGGTACCGGAAAAGAGAGACATACTCACTGTCTACTGAGCCGAGTCCCCTCACTCCCTTATTCGATAACCCAGCTCTCCCAGAAGGTAGCCTTGTACACAATCTGGGAGGTTACTTGAGAGATCCCTGGCTTACAGCACAACAATTTGTAGATTCGGAGACAGGTACCTTCATGACTCCCCATAGTACAACTGCCTCTAAGGTGACATGGCTTACTCATTTACACTTAACCTCCTACTCCAAGAAACTTCATGCCTCCAATCTCATACACAGGCCCCTGACTGGATTCGAACAACTAACCACTTACACAGAGATGCCTCGCCACACTCTATCACTGGTGTATAGGATGTCAATAGACTACACTCATAACAACCTTCCTAAATACACCACTGCATGGTTGGAGGAGCTGGGAAAAGACATAACAGAGGCGGAATGGGGTAAAGCCTTTCTTTTTACCCATAAATTATCTATCTCGAGTTACACTCAGGAAAAAAACTATAAATTACTATGAAGGTGGTACCATGTCCCAACTACTCTCAGGACTATGTTCCCATCTGCATCCGACGTCTGCTGGAGATGTAACTCCGCAACAGGCTCGTATAAACATATCTGGTGGGAATGTGATGTGAATCGGCCTTTTTGGACACAAATTTTTCAAATATACAATGAGATTTATGACAAATCTCTCACACCTTCCCCCATCATAGCACTTATCTCCGTTCTTCCCGGGACCCTCAAATCCCAAAAACACAGTCTGCTCAAATTTTTTCTGAGCGCGGCGAGACAACTAATTCCTAGACACTGGAAAACTGCCTCTCCTCCATCCCTCATCGAATAGGTGGCTGAAATAAATGATATTATGCTTATGGAGGAGATGCAGGCTAAATCCATAGAAAAAGAAGCAAAGTTTTCGTTCATCTGGCGTATCTGGAAGCATTACTCTACTTCAGACAAATTAAGGAATAGACTTTCACCAGTAAATACAACTTAAGAAACTGAGTTCTCCTAATTCCCCTCTTAACCTTTGTGTCATTATTACACAAACAGTTAGGTGTGGTCCGCTGCCTCTACCCCCCCTCCCCCCTACTTACTCCCCTTCTCGGGGTTCCCCCTTTTCTTATCACCCCTTTTCTTCTGTCTATTATTCTTTTAACTCCTCTATCCCTATATCTTTTCTTTTTTCGATAATCACTTTATGTGCCAAATATATTTGTAGCTGCCAGCATATATAATCTAGGCAGCCAAGAAACTCGAAAGTACTATCAACCCCGGTTCTGAGGGTACATATGGAAAATCTATCACCTCGGCCTCTGGAGCAGCAGGATCCCATTGGGGCTTCCGGGCCAGAGGTATAGACAGTATGATAAAAACCTGCATTGTATCTGAGCCTTTTTTGTTACTAACATCTTTTCTAATCGCATTCACGCATGTAAAATTGTACTATATAAATGTTTACACGTTTATGTTGTGGATCGGTACACCCTATGTTTGGGTCCTGATCTAGCTCTTGTACTTTTCTGTCTTTAATGTGAAAAAAAATAATAAAAACATATTGAACCTACACATTCGATCCTTCCGAATGCAGTCAATTCATTCGGTGGTCTCCACCCTGCAGGGGGGAGAATTTATGGCATCAATAGATATCAAGGATGCATATCTTCATGTGCCGATTTTTCCCGCTCACCAAAGATATCTAAGGTTCGCAGTAGACCAGTGCCATTTACAGTTTGTGGCCCTTCCTTTCGGTCTCGCTACAGCTCCTCGAATTTTTACAAAAATTCTAGACCCTCTCTTAGCAAATCTAAGAGCTCAGGGCATAACTGTGGTAGCTTATCTAGACGATTTGCTACTCATAGAGCAATAGGTGGCACACCTGAACTGCGCTGTCTTCAAGACAGTAAGACATTTGGAAAGACTAGGCTGGATAATCTAGAAAAGTCTTGCCTAGATACTCCAAACAGGGTTGGAGAATCTAGGCATGATCATAGACACCGCTCAAGGCAGGGTGTTTCTACCAGAGCCAAAGGTCAAGGCCGTAAGAGCTCTAGTCTGCTTAGTATTAAGCAAAAAGAGTCCATCCATTCGGCTATGTATGAGACTGTTAGGAAAGATGGTTGCCACTTTCGAGGCTGTTCCATTTGCCCAGTTTCACTCAAGGCCCCTGCAGAGAAGCATTTTCGTAGCTTGGAACAAAAAGACTCATGCCTTGGATTTTCCGATGTGCCTATCCCCAGGGATACGCAAAAGCCTCAATTGGTGGTTACGAACCAAAAATCTTTTGAAAGGCTAAGCCTTTCTTCCACTACAATGGAAGATCGTAACCACAGATGCCAGTCTGACAGGCTGGGGAGCAGTTCTGGAAGAAACATGCATGCAGGGAAGATGATCTGCAACCGAGAGACGCTTGCCCATCAATATTCTAGAAATTCAGGCAATTTACTTGGCCCTCATGGACTGGTCTTACAGGCTACAGGGTCATCCTATTTGGATACAATCCGACAATGCCACGGCTGTAGCTTACATCAATCACCAAGGAGGCACCAGAAGTCCTGATGCCCAAAGGGAGGTGAATCGCATTCTTGCATGGGCAGAAAGCCATGTTCCCTGCCTGTCTGCGGTATTCATCCCAGGAGTGGAAAATTGGCAAGCGAATTATGCCCAGGAGAATGGTCCCTACACCCCGACATATTCCAAACCATATGTCAAAGGTGGGGAAAGCTGGACAAATTTGTGTCCAGAACAAGGGATGTACTTGCTCAGGGCTCAGATGCTCTGACAATCCCATGGGATCAGTACAATCTAATGTATGCCTTCCCTCCGAACCCACTTCCGCGGTTCCTGGGAAGGGTCAAAAGGGAAGCAAAGTCAGTCCTTTTAGTAGCCCAGGCTTGGCCCAGACGACCTTGGTATGCAGAGATCGTAAAGATGGCAGTGGTCAGGCCTTGGGTCCTCCCATTCCAGCCAGATCTGCTCACACAGGTTCCGATTTGCCACCCTGCTTTACGAAGTCTAAATTTGACGGCTTGGCTGCTGAGACCCACATTTTAAAAGACCGTGGGCTCTCAGAGTCAGTCCTTTCCACTCTGGTTAATGCCAGAAAGCCGGCCTCCAGGCTTATTTACTATAAAATCTGGAAGGCATATGTTTCCTGGTGTGAACCCAGGGGATGGTATCCTAGAAGGTATATGATTAGCAGAATCTTGACCTTTCTTCAGTCAGGCCTAGAAATGAGATTGGCTTTGAGCACTATCAAAGTCCAAATTTCGGCTTTGTCTGTATTTTTTCAGAAGCCAATTGCTTCACATTCCCTTGTCCGAGCCTTTATTCAGGGGGCACTGCGGTTGAATCCGCCAGTTAAACCCCAGTATGCCCATGGGATTTGAATTTTAGTGTTGACGGCTTTACAGGGACAACGCTTTGAGCCACTGCACCTGGCTGCTTTAGCACTTTTGACTAAAAAATTATCTTCTTGATAGCCATATCCTCTGCTAGGAGAGTATCAGAATTGGCAGCTTTTTCTTGTAAAGAGCCATATTTATTTATTCACAAGGACAGGATTGTTATGCGTCCTAATCGTTCCTTCTTACCTAAGGTGGTTTCAGGATTCCATTTGAATTAAGATGTATTCTTCCAGCCTTTTTTCCAGATCCGCAGTCCGCGGAGGAAGAATCTTTGCACACTCTTGATGTGGTTAGAGCAGTCAGTGTCTATCTGCAGGTAACCGCTCAGATACGGAAAACTGATTGTTTGTTTATTCTGCCGGATGGCCATAAGAAAGGCCAAGCAGCGTCAAAATCCACTCTTTCTAGATGGATTAGACAGGTTATTTTTCAGGCTTATGATATAAAGAAGACTCCTCCTTTTCATGTGAAAGCGCACTCAACTAGGGCTGTTAGTGCTTCTTGGGCAGTGCATCACCAGGCCTCCATGGCTCAGATCTGTAAGGCTGCGACTTGGTCTTCAGTCCATACATTCACCAGATTCTATCAGGTGGATATAAGAGGGCAAGAGGATACCGCCTTTGAGCGCAGTGTACTGCAGGCTGCAGTTTAGTTCCTCTGGTCCATTTGCGGTCTATTTTCTGATCTGTGTCTCCCTCCCCTCAAATGAGCATTGCTTTGGGACATCCCACTATGTAATGAATACTCTGTGTCCCGTGATGTATGATCAAGAAAATAGGATTTTTAAATACAGCTTACCTGTAAAATCCTTTTCTTGAGAGAACATCACGGGACACAGAGCTCCCGCCCTTCTATGGGTTTTACGTGGTTACCTATTGCTTTGCTACAAAACTGAGGTCCTCCCCGAGGGGAGGAATTCTCCTTAATTGGGGTTAACCAGTGTCCAATCACCGATGGTGCCTATCTAACCCACTATGTAATGAATACTCTGTGTCCCGTGATGTACTCTCAAGAAAAGGATTTTACAGGGAAGCTGTATTTAAAAATCCTATTTTTATGCACTGCAGCTCACTAAATCACCTGCCTGCCTGAAAGTATATTTGAAAACGTACACCAGGAATGGCCTGCAGTCAGATATAGGCTTGGCTAGACTAGAATGCAGTGGATATATATGTAGGAGACTGTGTATATATATATATATATATATGTATATATATATATATATATATATATATATATATATATATATATATATATATATATATATATAATTTTATGCACTGCAGCTCACTGAATCACCTGCCTGCCGAAGTATATTAGAAACAGTACACCGGGACTGCAGTCAGATCTAGCTAAACTGGATACAGTGGATATATATATATATATATATATATATATATATATATACACACACGAGACTGACTGTATATATATATTAACCGGTTCAATACAGGGCATTTTCACCCCCTTCCTTCCCAGACCAATATTTAGTTTTCAGCGCTGTCGCACTTTAAACGACAATTGCGCGATCGTGCGACGTTGTACCCAAACAAAATTGATGTCCTTTTTTCCCCACAAATAGAGTTTTCTTTTGGTGGTATTTGATCACCTCTGTGGTTTTTATTTTTTGCGCTATAAACAAAAGAAGAGCGACAATTTTGAAAAAAACACTATTTTTTACTTTTTGCTATAATAAATATCCCAATTTAAAAAAAAAAAAAAAAAATTTTCCTCAGTTTCAGCCGATACGTATTCTTCTACATATTTTTGGTAAAAAAAATTGCAATAAGCGTATATTGATTGGTTTGCGCAAAAATTATAGCGTCTACAAAATACGGGATAGATTTATGGCATTTTAAAAAAATAATAATTTATTTATTTTTTTACTAGTAATAGCGGCGATCGCAATTTTTTTTCATGACTGCGACATTATGGCGGACACATCGGACACTTTTGACATTTTTGGGACAATTCACATTTTATACAGCGATCAATGCTATAAAATTGCATTGATTACTGTATAAATGTGACAGGCAGGGAAGGGGTTAACCACTAGGGGGACACAAGGGGTTAATTATGTTTCCTAAGGGAGTGATTCTAACTGTAGGGGGCAGGGACTTACAAGGGGAGCAGACCGATCAGTGTTCCTCTGTACTGGAAACACAGATCGGTCTCCTCACAACTGACAGGACGTGGATCCGTGTGTTTACACACACAGATCCACGGTCCGGCCCGGTTAACGGGCAATCGCGGGTGCCCGGCGAACATCGCGGCCGCCGGGCACACGCACTGGGTCCCGAGCAACGCACCCCCTAGGCGGCTGGGAAGCCAAGGCCGTCATATGACGTCCACCCAGGATGGGAGATCCCATCTGTGGACGCCATTTGACAATGGGCGGGTACTGAAGTGGTTAAATACACTGCAGCTAACTGAATACTGAATCACCTGCCTGCCTGAAATATATTAGAAACAGTACACCAGGAATCAGATCTAGCTAAACTGGATACAGTGTGTATATATATACAAGCCTGGATGTATGTGTGTGTGTGTGTGTGTGTGTGTGTATATGTATGTATATATATATATATATATATATATATATATATATATATATATATATATATATATATATATATATATATATATATATATATATATATATTAAATACCCTGCAGCTAACTGAATCGCCTGCCTGCTCAACCTTAATGAAATGACATTCTCTCGGTCAACGCCAGCAACACACTACACAGGGCCGACGTGGCGGCCTTATATAGTGTGGGGTGTGGACTTAACCCTCTGAGCCATAATTGGCCAAAGGCACCCTGCCTTTGGCCAATTATGGCTCTCTTTGCTGATGGCGCTGTGATTGGCCAAAGCATGTGGGTCATAGTGCATGCTTGCCAATCATCAGACAGCAATGCACTGCGATGTCGCAGTGCATTATGGGACGTGACGCGCTGCTCGAATTTGGCGTGAACACCCCATAATGTTTGTTTTTCGTCGACCGATCGAACAGCCAATGTTCAAGTCGAACTCATGTTCGACCCGAACATAAAGCTCATCCCTACTGTACATTTAATGCAGTACATATCAGTGCATTACTGCACGTTTAACACAGTATATTTCAGTGCCTTACTGCACGTTTAACGCAGTATACATCAGTGCGTTACTGCAACGTTTAACACAGTATATTTGGGTGTGTTACTGCACATTTAAGGCAGTATACAGTATCTCACAAAAGTGAGTACACCCCTCAAATTTTTGTAAGTATTTTATTATATCTTTTCATGTGACAACACTGAACAAATGACACTTTTCTACAATGTAAAGTAGTGAGTGTACAGCTTGTATAACAGTGAATAATTTGCTGTCCCCTCAAAATAACTCAACAAACAGCCATTAATTTCTAAACTGCTGGCAACAAAAGTGAGTACACCCCTAAGCGAAAATGTCCAAATTGGGCCCAAAGTGTCAATATTTTGTGTGGCCACCATTATTTTCCAGCACTGTCTTAACCCCCTTGGGCATGGAGTTTACCAGAGCTTCACAGGTTGTCACTGGAGTCCTCTTCCACTCCACCATGACGACATCACTGAGCTGGTGGATGTTAGAGGATCCCCCACAGATGCTCAATAGGGTTTAGTTCTGGAGACATGCTTGGCCAGTCCATCACCTTTACTCCCAGCTTCTTTAGCAAGGCAGTGGTCATCTTGGAGGTGTGCTTTGGATCGTTATCATGTTGGAATACTGCCCTGTGGCCCACTCTCCGAAGCAAGGGGATCATGCTCTGCTTCAGTATGTCACAGTACATGTTGGCATTCATGGTTCCCTCAATGAACTGTAGCTCCCCAGTGTCGGCAGCACTCATGCAGCCCCAGACCATGACACTCCCACCACCATGCTTTAACTGTACGCAAGACACACTTGTCTTTGTAATCCTCACCTGGTTGCAGCCACACACGCTTGACAGCATCTGAACCAAATAAGTTTATCTTGGTCTCATCAGACCACAGGACATGGTTCCAGTAATCCATGTCTTTAGTCTGCTTGTCTTCAGCAAACTGTTTGCAGGCTTTCTTGTGCATCATCTTTAGAAGAGGCTTCCTTCTGGGATGACAGCCATGCAGACCAATTGATGCAGTGTGTGGCATATGATCTGAGTACTGACAGGCTGACCCCCCACCCCTTCAACCTCTGCAGCAATGCTGGCAGCACTAATATGTCTATTTCCCAAAGACAACCTCTGGATATGGCACTGAGCACATGCACTCAACTTCTTAGGTCGACCATGGCGAGGCCTGTTCTGAGTGGAACCTGTCCTGTTAAACTGCTGTATGGTCTTGGCCACCGTGCTGCAGCTCAGTTTCAGGGTCTTGGAAATCATCTTATAGCCTAGGACAGCGATGGCGAACCTTGGCACCCCAGATGTTTTGGAACTACATTTCCCATGATGCTTAAGCACTCTGCAGTGTAGTTGAGCATCATGGGAAATGTAGTTTCAAAACATCTGGGGTGTCAAGGTTCGCCATCACTGGCCTAGGACATGTTTATGTAGAGCAACAATTCTTTTTTTTTTTTACTGTAGATCCTCGGAGAGTTCTTTGCCATGAGGTGAAATGTTGAACTTCCAGTGACCAGTTTGAGAGTGAGAGCGATAATACCAAATTTAACACACCTGCTGCCCATTGACACCTGAGACCTTGTAACACTAATGAGTCACAGGACACCGGGGAGAGAAAATGGCTAATTGGGCCCAATTTGGACATTTTCACTTAGGGGTGTACTCACTTTTGTTGCCAGTGGTTTAGACAATAATGGCTGTGTGTTGAATTATTTTGAAGGGACCACAAATTTACACTGTTATACAAGCTGTACACTCACTACTTTACATTCTAGCAAAGTGTAATTTCTTCAGTGTTGTCACGTGAAAAGATATAACAAAATGTGAGAGGTGTACTCACTTTTATGAGATACTGTATTTCAGTGCCTTAATGCATGTTTAATGCAGTATATATCAGTGCATTACTGCACGTTTAAAACAGTATATTTGACTGCGCTATTGCACATTTAACACAGTATATATCAGTGCATTACTGAAAGTTTAATAAAGTATATTTGAGTGTGTTAATGCTAGTTTAGGGCAGTATATATTAGTGTGTTACTGCATGTTTAACGCTGTATATTTAAGTGAGTTACTGCACAATTAACGCAGTACATATTAGTGCATTACTGCGCGTTTAACACAGTATATTTGTGTGCGCTATTGCACATTTAACGCAGTATATATACAGTGGGGACGGAAAGTATTCAGACCCCCTTAAATTTTTCACTCTTTGTTATATTGCAGCCATTTGCTAAAATCATTTAAGTTCATTTTTTCCTCATTAATGTACACACAGCACCCCATATTGACAGAAAAACACAGAATTGTTGACATTTTTGCAGATTTATTAAAAAAGAAAAACTGAAATGTCACATGGTCCTAAGTATTCAGACCCTTTGCTCAGTATTTAGTAGAAGCACCCTTTTGATCGAATACAGCCATGAGTCTTTTTGGGAAAGATGCAACAAGTTTTTCACACCTGGATTTGGGGATCCTCTGCTATTCCTCCTTGCAGATCCTTTCCAGTTCTGTCAGGTTGGATGGTAAACATTGGTGGACAGCCATTTTTAGGTCTCTCCAGAGATGCTTAATTGGGTTTAAGTTAGGGCTCTGGCTTGGCCATTCAAGAACAGTCACAGAGTTGTTGTGAAGCCACTCCTTCGTTATTTTAGCTGTGTGCTTAGGGTCATTGTCTTGTTGGAAGGTAAACCTTCAGCCCAGTCTGAGGTCCTGAGCACTCTGGAGAAGGTTTTCATCCAGGATATCCCTGTACTTGGCCGCATTCATCTTTCCCTCATTTGCAACTAGTCGTCCTGTCCCTGCAGCTGAAAAACACCCCCACAGCATGATGCTGCCACCACCATGCTTCACTGTTAGGACTGTATTGAACAGGTGATGAGCAGTGCCTGGTTTTCTCCACACATACCGCGTAGAATTAAGGCCAAAAAGTTCTATCTTGGTCTCATCACACCAGAGAATCTTATTTCTCACCATCTTGGAGTCCTTAAGGTGTTTTTTAGCAGACTCCATGAGGGCTTTCATGTGTCTTGCACTGAGGAGAGGCTTCCGTCGGGCCACTCTGCCATAAAGCCCCGACTGGTGGAGGGCTGCAGTGATGGTTGATTTTCTACAACTTTCTCCCATTTCCCGACTGCATCTCTGGAGCTCAGCCACAGCGATCTTTGGGTTCTTCTTTACCTCTCTCACCAAGGCTCTTCTCCCCCGATAGCTCAGTTTGGCCGGACGGCCAGCTCTAGGAAGGGTTCTGGTCGTCCCAAACGTCTTCCATTTAAGGATTATGGTGCCACTGTGCTCTTAGGAACCTTAAGTGCAGCAGAATTTTTTTTGTAACCTTGGCCAGATTTGTGCCTTGCCACAATTCTGTCTCTGAGCTCTTCAAGCAGTGCCTTTGACCTCATGATTCTCATTTGCTCTGACATGCACTGTGAGCTGTAAGGTCTTATATAGACAGGTGTTTGGCTTTTCTAATCAAGTCCAATCAGTATAATCAAACACAGCTGGACTCAAATGAAGGTGTAGAACCATCTCAAGGATGATCACAAGAAATGGACTGCACCTGAGTTAAATATATGAGTGTCACAGCAAAGGGTCTGAATACTTAGGACCATGTGATATTTCATTTTTTTCTTTTTTAATAAATCTGCAAAAATGTCAACAATTCTGTGTTTTTCTGTCAATGTGGGATGCTGTGTGTACATTAATGAAGAAAAAAATGAACTTAAATGATTTTAGCAAATGGCTGCAATATAACAAAGAGTGAAAAATTTATGGGGGTCTGAATACTTTCCGTCCCCACTGTAAGTGTGTTACTGCAAGTTTAACACAGTATATTTGAGTGCATTACTTTACGTGTAACGCAGTATATATCAGTGCATTACTGCACATTTAATGCAGTATATTTGAGTGCGTTACTTCACGTTTAACGCAGCATATTTCAATGCATTAGTGCACGTTTACCACAGTATATTGCAGTGCGTCAGTGCAATTTTAATGCAGTGTATTGTAGTGTGATAGTGGAGTTTGTCTGTATAGTGAGTACTCAAGTTAAAGTGCACCAAACACCACTTTCCATTGATTATAATGCATCCATGTACACATTTCCACATCTTTATTACATTTTGTTAATAAGCGCCCCCTCCCCACATCATGTGTGGGAGGCCAACAAGGAGAGGCAGACGTTGCCATGGCACTGTGAGGGGGCCAGCAGCATATGTGTCCACAGGCAAAGGTGAACACGGTCTGTTCTCAAGCAGGGCATCGTTTCTTCTGTTTATTGATGTTGCCCGTGCCATCCAACCACAGCATACAGAGGAGGTGGTGGACTGGCTCACAAACCATCATCATCCTCCTCATCCTCCATCACCCAAACAGAGACTAGTGCACAGTCCACTGCAGCTGCCAGGGTGGCTTATTCTACCTCCTTGTCCACAGCTACTCCTGTCATAGCCCCAGCATCAGGCATGGAGGAGTTAGCTGAGTTATTTGAACACAGCATCAGCCACTTGCTCCTTGATGATATACAGCCATTACTTGATTCAGATCATGGTTCTTAGGTTAAGGAAGGTAGGAACATGAGCCCACAGAGAGGAGAGAACACTGGTAAACAACAAATTGGCAGTCATGTTCCCCCAGCCGCAGTGTATTGCCAAGTTGTCTCCAGTGATAATGAGGAGGGAGGGGATGATGATGATGATGATGAGGTCACTGACGCGACATGGGTGCCAGATGAGGAAAGTGAGGGTATGGCACAACCTCAAAGAGGCAACCATCGTGGAAGAGTAGAGAGCAGCCACCCTATTCCACCAGATTGTGGAGCTGTTCTCTCATGGCCCAATTCCCACAGCTCAGCTGTTTGCACCTTTTTTAGCACACGTGCAACTGGTTGCACTATTGCAATTTGCAAACTTTGCCTCAAGCAGATCAAGCATGGCAATAACACCAGACATTTGGGTACCACATGCTTGATAAGGCATTTAACCTCCCATCACTCAGCCCATTGGCAAGAGCACCTGGAAGCCACCCAAAAGCGATGCAATTCTGCTCCTCCTCACCATTTTGGTCTACCCCCGCTATACCTCATGACCTCTCAGCAGCCTCCACTGACAGAGATGATGGTATAGCGCAGGGTGTCCCAGGTCCTTGCAGCACATCTGGCAGAAACACACCACCAGCGGTGAATTACAGCAGGCAAATTTCTCTGCCCCATCTGCTGCAGCGGAAAAAAAAATTCAGTCATTGTCACCCACATGCCCAAAATTCAAGCTTGCTGGCTTTGCAACTCCTGCTTTCTGTCTGGTGGATTCTGCCCCTTCCGTAAATTTGCAGAATGTGCTGTACCACAATGGCAGGCTCCCAGTCACTATTTCTTTTCACGTAAGGCTATTCCAGCTCTCTATCATCACGCTGAACGCAATGCTTTGGCATCATTGGTCAAGGCAGTCAGCAGCAAGGTCCACATTACTGTTGATACGTGGTCCAGCAAGCATGGTCAGGGATGATATACAGTATCTCACAAACTGAGTACACCCCTCACATTTTTGTAAATATTTTATTAAAACTTTTCATGTGACAATGCTGAAGAAATGACACTTTGCTATAATGTAAAGTAGTGAGTGTACAGCTTGTATAACAGTGTAAATTTGCTGTCCCCTCAAAATAACTCAACACACAGCCATTAATGTCTAAACCGCTGGCAACAAAAGTGAGTAAAAAGTGAGTGAAAATGTCCAAATTGGGCAAGAGTGTCAATATTTTGTGAAGCCTCCATTATTTTTAAGCACTTCCTTAACCCTCTTGGGCATGGAGTTCACCAGAGCTTCACAGGTTGCAACTGGAGCCCTCTTCCACTCCTCCATGATGACATCACGGAGCTGGTGGATGTTAGAGACCTTGCGCTCCTCCACCTTCCGTTTGAGGATTCCCCACAGATGCTCAATAGGGTTTAGGTCTGGAGACATGCTTGGCCAGTCCATCCATCACCTTTTACAGTCAGCTTCTTTAGCAAGGCAGTGGTCTTGGATGTGTGTTTGGGATTGTTTCTATGTTGGAATACTGCCCTGCGGCCCAGTCTCCAAAGGAGGGGATCATGCTCTGCTTCAGTATGTCACAATACATGTTGGCATTCATGGTTCCCTCGATGAACTGTAGCTCCCCAGTGCCGGCAGCACTCATGCAGCCCCAGACCATGACACTCCCACCACCATGCTTGACTGTAGGCAAGACACACTTGTCTTTTTGTACTCCTCACCTGGTTGCCGCTACACACACTTGACACCATCTGAACCAAATAAGTTTATCTTGCTCTCATCAGACCACAGGACATGGTTCCAGTAATCCATGTCCTTAGTCTGCTTGTCCTCAGCAAACTGTTTGCTGGCTTATGGTATGAGCACTGACAGGCTGACCCCCCACCCCTTCAACCTCTGCAGCAATGCTGGCAGCACTCATAGGTCTATTTGCCAAAAACAACATCTGGATATGATGCTGAACATGTGCACTCAACTTCTTTGGTTGACCATGGCGAGGCCTGTTCTGAGTGGAACCTGTCCTGTTAAACCGCTGTATGGTCTTGGCCACCGTGCTGCAATCAGTTTCAGGGTCTTGGTAATCTTTATCTAGAGCAACAATTCTTTTTTTCAGATCCTCAGAGAGTTCTTTGCCATGAGGTGCCATGTTGAACTTCCAGTGACCAGTATGAGAGAACGATAACACCAAATGTAACACACCTGCTCCCCATTCACATCTGAGACCTTGTAACACTAACGAGTCACGTGACACCGGGGAGAAAAAATGGCTAATTGGGCCCAATTTGGACATTTTCACTTAGAGGTATACTCACTTTTGTTGCCAGTGGTTTAGACATTAATGGCTGTGTGTTGAGTTATTTTGAGGGCACAGCAAATTTACACTGTTATACAAGCTGTACACTCACTAATTTACATTGTAGCAAAGTGTCATTTCTTCAGGGTTGTCACATGAAAAGATATAATAAAATATTTACAAAAATGTGATGGGTGTACTCACTTTTGTGAGATACTGTTTTTCATTCACAGTGCACTGGGTAACTCTGCTTGCAACTCGGAAGGGTGCAGGACAGGGCTCAGAGCTTCAGCTTGTTGTGCTGCCACGTCTCCATACATCTAGTGATGATGCAGGATTTGTCAGCTCCACCCCCTCCTCCTCCTCCATGCCCTCCTCTGCTGAATTGTCCCATGAACTACAAGTACCCCTAAGTGTTCAATGAGTCAGGCTGAAAGGTGCCATGCAGTGCTTCAACCGGTTTGCCTAGGGCACAGGAGCCACACTGGAACAGATTCTGGTATCTCTGCAGGGCTATTCTTCCTACGCCACAGAACACACAAGAGGAGAGGGAGGAAAAGGAGGGGATTCTGGCAGCTTTGGAGTCATTAAAGCAGAGCAAGACATACGTCAACCCTTAATAGATGGTTTTGCATCCCGAGAACTATTGGGAGTAGTACATGGCTGGGAGGAGGCAGTTCTAGATACTGTAATCCTCATTGACCCCGAGGAGTCTGCTTCTCATTCTTCCACAAACTTGCGTTGCATGGGCTTTCTCATTCTTCAAAAACTGCGAAAGGACCAGTGAAAATGTGGCATCAAGGAGAAGGATCACTATTGTTTGGCAACCCTCCTTGACCACCGTTACAAGAGGAAAGTGTCAGAACTCATCCCGTCCCCACAGAGGGAGCAGAAGATGAAATCTCTTGAGGACACCTTAAAGAGGAGTTTATGTAATGCCTTTCCCGACTCTGGTAGGTTACAGTCTCGTGGAAAATGTTGTTTTGATGCTTCTGTTGGTCAAGAGAGGAGCGGTGGAGAAGGGGCCACCTCAGTGACGCCTTTCAAAATTTTTTTAGTCCTCGGCGCCCAGGGCTGTCAGCTTCCACATCTCATCGCCAGCGTCTTCATCATATGGTGGGAGATTATCTAGGGGCAAAAACAGATATGGAGAGCTTTCCAGTTAACAATGATCCATTGGGTTACTGGGTCATGAGAATAGACCACTGGCCAGAACTTACCCAGTATGCAATAGAGCTGCTGGGCTGCCCTGCATCCACTGTACTTTCTGAATGGGCATTCAGTGCTGCTGGAGGTTTTGTGAGAGATAAGAGTGCGCATCTGTCCACAGACTCTGTGGACCACCTGACATTTATCAAAATGAATCAGTCTTGGATTAGCAGCAGCTATCAAGCCCCTGATGCCGATTAAGTGCTTTCTGGATCTCAAATCTCTGAAAGACTGTCTAGGCTGCCTTACTTTGATCAAGACAGCCTTCATAAGGTTACGGTGTGAAGGCACCACCAACACCCAAAGACCAATTTTTCCGCACCTGTTTGACAGGTGCATAACATTTACATTTTTGACAGCAAGGTCAATTCTTGTTTTCATCAAGAGTACCTTGATAGGGTTACCGTGTGAAGGCACCACTGACACCCAAAGACCAATTTATCCCCACCTGTTTGACAGGTGCATATCATTTCAATATTTTTATTTACTAATTTTTATTAGAATGTTGAGTTGCATCGTCCTGGAACGCCAGGATCAATGCTGCATTGCCTCTTTATAAGCTAATGTACATAAATCGTGGCTGCCCTTGGAAATTCGACAAGCTGTGGTTGCCGTGGACCTTTCAATAGAGTGAATTCCTGTGCCCCCTCTCCCCTGTCCAATTAATAGTATCATTTTGTGGCCCTTGTCGCCTCTACCCCCCGCTCCCCCCAATTTAGCTCGGCTCATGGGGAATATAATGTCTTTTTAAACATATTATCAAATCGCTTTACTGCTTGATTGTTGTTTGGATATTGTCTACCTTTCTCTCCTGCTCATTTCATTGTATTACAGCATGTCATACAGTTTATGTTTTTAATGTTTTTTTATATATATGCATTGCTATTCCTTCAATAAAGCAATCCTAATTGTTAAAAAAAAAAAGAAAAAATTTTGAGTTGCAAATGGTGGCACAAAGAAATTAACACTTTGCAATATCATCATTACATCTTAGTACAAAAAAAAAATTTGGCAAGAATTTGTCATGACCATGATAGTCCAATCAATGACAGTGCACATATATCATGTTAAATTGGGAACCTTGGTGCTAATAACCCGCATTTTTTCAAATAGACAAATAAAAGGACATCAACATTAACATAGCAATATATATGCAGTTCTGAATAGCTAAAATGAATCATTCAAAAATAGTGCAATGATTGGACCAAGGAGACCATTTACTTTTATAATAGAGCGTTAAAAGACTTTGCTCCTGCTTATGGCGTCTATCCGAAGTTTAACTTGGGAGAGAGTGGTGTTGATTGGGTTTTCCAATGCAGAGTGACTACCCAATTGATAGCAACATAAATTGTATGAATTAATCTCATATGTAACTTGGTAACCTCTGTAATTGGAGCAAATAATAAACAATGGGTTGGGGTAAAAGAGAGCTGAGTACCAGTTATAGCATTTCAGTTTTTGGCAGCAAAGCCAATTCTTGCTATCATCAAGAGTACTTCTATAGGGTTACGATGTGAGGGCACCACCAACACCCAAAGTCCAATTTTTCCACACCTGTTACTTCTATCCAAAGTCTGTGAAAGAGACACCAGAATCTATCAAAAAAAATCTCTATTCTTGTTCCTAATGCACTAAATTGTGGCCTCATCATACATACTGGCCCCCAAGCTGTTGTTTTTAAAATAAAGACAGCTTGAATGGAAAATGTAATTTTTTTGGCTTTATAAATGTCATTATTGCTGCAGCAGGCTCTATACATGGTACAGATGTGCCCACCCCCAGGCACTATATTTAAAATAATTTTTCATTTTTATTGTTATTTCTCATTTTGTTAGTTTCACTTTAAGCATTAGTAAATCACTGTTCATTTAAAAAATTATGTTTTTTTACAAACTTTTTTTAATTGATACATGTCCCCCAGGGTAGTACCCGGTATAAGCCCAAAAAATAGTCACTTTTGATTTTTCCAGTTCGGGTCCCATAGACTTCAATGGAGTTCATAATTCAGTTCTGAACATTTGCGATGTTTGAAAGCACTGCTGCGAACATAACGGGGTCATTTGGCCCATCTACAGTACCTTGCAAAAGTATTCACCCCCCTTGGCATTTTTCATGTTTTGTTGCCTCACAACCTGGAATTAACATGGATTGTTTTCGAGGATTTGCATAATTTAATTTACAGAACATGCCCACAACTTTGAAGATTTTTTTTTATTGTGAAGCAAACAACAAATAGGACAAAATAACTAAAAAAGTCAATGTGCATAACTATTCACCCCCCTAAAGTCAATACTTTGTAGAGCCACCTTTTGTGGCTATCACAGCTCCAAGTCGCTTTGGATAAGTCTCTATGAGGTTGCCACATCTTACCACTGGGATTTTTGCTCATTCCTCCTTGCAAAACTGCTCCAGCTCCTTCAAGTTGGATGGTTTTCACTTGTGAACAGCAATCTTTAAGTCTGACCACAGATTTTCTATTGGATTGAGGTCTGGGCTTTGACTAGGCCATTCCAACACATTTACATGTTTCCCCTTAAACCACTCAAGTGTTGCTTTAGCAGTGTGTTTGGGGTCATTGTCCTGCTGGAAGGTGAACCTCCGTGCTAGCCTCAAATCACACACAGAGTGGTACAGGTTTTGCTCAAGAATATCCCTGTATTTAGCACCATCCATCTTCCCCTCAACTCTGACCAGTTTCCCAGTCCCAACTACTGAAAAACATCCCCACAGCATGATGCTGCCCCCACCATGTTTCACTGTGGGGATGGTGTTCTTTGGGTGATGTTATGTGTTGGGTTTGCGCCAGACATAGCGTTTTCTTTGGCCAATTTTAGTTTCATCAGACCAGAGCACCTTCCTCCATACATTTTTGGAGTCTCCCACAAGCCTTTTAGCAAACTCAAAACGTGCTATTTTGTTTTTTTGCTTTCTTCTGGCCACTCTGCCATAAAGCCCAACTCTATGGAGTGTACGGCTTATTGTCGTCCTATGTACAGATACTCCAGTCTCTGCTGTGGAACTCTGAAGCTCCTCCAGGGTTACCTTAGGTCTCTGTGCTGCCTCTCTGATTAATGCCTACCTTGCCCGGTCCATGAGTTTTGGTGTGGGGCTATCTCTTGGCATGTTTGCTGTTGTGCCATGTTCTTTCCATTTGGTTATGATGGATCATGCTCGTAGGGATCATCAAAGATTTGGATATTTTTTTTATAACCTAACCCTGACTTGTACTTCTCAACAACATTGTCCCTTACTTGTTTGGAGAGTTCCTTTGTCTTCATGGCAGTGTTTGGTTAGTGGTGCCTCTTGCTTAGTTTTTGCAGCCTCTGGGGCCTTTCAAAAAGGTGTGCATATGTAATGACAAATCATGTGACACTTAGATTGCACACAGGTGGACATCATTTCAATAATTATGTGACTTCTGAAGGTAATTGGTTGCACCAAAGCTTTTTATGGGCTTCATAACAAAGGGGGTAAATGCATACGCACATGCCAATTATCAGTTTTTTATTTCTGAAAAATAGCTTTATGTATGTATTTTTCTAATTTTACTTCAATTTAGACTATTGTGTTCTGATCCATCACATATAATTCAGATTAAAGAAAAACATTGAACTAAACGCTGTAATGTAACAAAATAGGTAAAAAGCCAAGGGGGGGGGGTGAATACTTTTGCAAGGCCCTGTATATCCACTAGATTTTAGTTAGGAGTATCAGAGTATAGGGGGCTGAATACAAATGCACACCAAACTTTTCAGATATTTATTTGTAGAAAAAATTGAAAACTATTTATCATTTTCCTTCCACTTCACAATTATGTGCCACTTTTTGTTGGTCTATCTCATAAAATCTCAATAAAATACATTTACGTTTTTGGTTGTAACATGAAAAAATGTGGAAAATTTCAAGAGGATTGAATACATTTTTAAGGCACTCTATATAGCTGGTAAGACTGAATAAAGAGACTGGTCCTTCCATCCAGTTTAACCTGAGAGAGTGTATGTGTATGTTTGTGACTACTGTTTTCCATATCCATGTACATTGTGTTCACTAAGAAACGCATCTAAAAGGTTTTTTTTACCTTATCTACACTCTCTGCTGACACATGATTGTTATATTGCTATCATATCCCCACTTAAGCATCTCTTCTACAGGGAGAATGTTTGATATTTGTAGTTGTTCCTCATAACTGAGGCCCTCCAGGCCCCTATTAGCTTTTTGCCCTTCTCTGAACTCTCTCCAGTTCAAGCTCATCCTTCCTGAGGATTGGTTACCAGATAGCATATTCAAGATGTGGCCAGACCAGTTTTTTCTAACATGGTAGAATTATAGTTTTATCTCTTGAGTAAATACCTTTTTTAATGCATGCTAATAGTCTGCTGACCTTGCTTATTGCAGCTTGGCATTGCATGCTATTGCTGAATCTGTCATCTAATAGGACCTAGGACCCCCAGATCCTTTTCCATCCTTTATTCTCCCGAGGTTCTCCCCAGTGTGTAATTTCCATGCATATTTTTAGCTCCCAATTGCATTACTTTACATTTTCGAACATTGAAACACCACCCCTCTATTTTAGACAGGTTTTCTTGTAAGATGTCTGCATCCTGTTGTGTAGTTATTGCCCTGTTTAGTTTTGTATCATCAACAAACAGGATTGAACTATTTATTCCAATGTCTATATCATTTATGAACAAGTTAAACAAAATTAGACCCAGGACAGAGCCCTGGGGCACCCCACTCACAACTCTAGACCATTCAGAAAATATACCATAAATCGCCACTCTCTGGACCCTCTCCTGTAACCTGCTTTCCATTCAGGTACATAAAATGTCATCAATGCCGAAGGATATTAATTTGTAAATGAATTGTTTGTGTCAAATGTTCTAGAGAAATCTAGATGCACTATGTGGACTTCCTCTATCCAAATTACTGCTCACGACCTCATAGAAAGTTAAAAGGTTGGTCTGGAAAGAATGGTTCTTTATAACTCCATGTTGGTTACTACTATTAGTAGTTTTTTCATCAGTAAATTCTTGAATATGGTCCTTTATCATTCCTCTCAACAGTTTACATACTATTAATGTTAGGCTGTTAGGAGATAACCTGGAAAAGATTGGCTCAGAGACTTGGCACAATTATCAACATCAATCATGGTTACGCCTGACGCATGAACATTTGTTCACAGCACACAAACATTCATTTGCAGCGCCCTCCTGTGCGCACTGATACATGCCACATGTGATTGATCTTCACGCCTTCGGCCTTTATAAGGAGGACAAATGCTCACAGAGTTTGCTGACTGGTCTACAGCTCCCTGTTACTCATGTTTCCAGTGTGCTTATACTTCTGACTTCCAGTTACTGACTCAGCTAGCTCCTGGATTACCAGTGTTCTCTATTGGCTCTGACCTCAGCTTGCTTCATGGATCTATCCCTGTCTGCTTCCTGTGTATGACCCCAGCTAGCCTCTGACTACACTCCTGATCTCTCCCTTTCCGAGTACGGTGTTCTGACCCTGGCACTTGTTCCTGTCTTTGTCTTCTGCCTTGCCCTGCCTGCTGTAACCTGCTTGCTGTAATCTGCCCTCTGCGGTGCCTGACTGCATGATTCTGTATTCACCTGAAGGACCAGCTGCCCTCATCATCTAGTTTCCATCTGCAGAAGTCCCACTGCTACTTGTGTTCAGTACAGCTGGCAATCCCTGATTCTTTGGGCTTAGCATCCCCTGTTACCATTCTCAGGGGTGTGGAGCACTTAGCCGCAAGGAAAGCTCTCTCGTTATTTCAGCCTCAAGACCAGGTATGTGACATAGGCTGACTGGTCTGTAGCAACCAGATATATATCTCTGCCCTTTTTTTTAAATATTTGGTACCATATTTGTTTTTTGCCAATTAACTGGTACCTTTCCAGCCATTATGTTCTGACCTAGACTGTTTTCACTATTAATATATTTGAACAAATACTACTATTACTAGCTGAGCTAAATCTAATTGTAGAATTAAAGTTTAAAATATCTCAAATTTAATACTTTCTGGAAATCCCTTGATAACTTCATAAAGACCAAGGGACTTTTTGAACAAGCCCAAGTTAATGATCTAGAGAAGTGCCAATCAGGGTTTGGTTAGCACTTTCCAGAACACAATTGAATCTATTAATTAAAAAATGTAAAAATGATGGCACAACCTTGACACACAGAAGGCTGTCTACCACACCTCAGTGAACAAGGTCAAAAATACATAACATAAAATGCAAACAAAAAATCACTGATAACTCTGAAGAGCTTGTAGTTGAGCACATGATGAAAGAAGAAACAGGTTCACTTATTTGCCAGCCCTGCCAGCTTTACCTTCTGTTATACTTGCCTTTCTTCACTCCCTTCAGCTCTATTTGTCTGCGTGAAGACCTGGGTAAATTTCTCTGTTTGGAACTTACACGGAGCTAAAGCAGACCTTGCACTAAAGGTCAAGGTCCACTTATTGCAATTGATCAATGTTTATGGGCTTTTGTTCAATTAAGAGCAAGCTGCTTCATCAAATGTCAAAAGCACACTGCATTACCGTCAACACAGTTCTTAAAGAAAAATATTATTATTCCAAGAAGGGCAGAACAACAAGTTATCTTTATTGCCCCCATACATAACCGCACATTCTTACCTTTCCTTTGCTTCTCTGTTCAGACATCTAAAACAGAGAAAACACCAGTAGCTATGGGCTTGAAGAGGCATCTGAGTCACTCCCATTCCTCTTACAGGACAGTGGTAATGCTTTGAAGCATCACTGTCACATGGGGACAGAGAAAGGTTCCTCATCCCTTTGTAAGATCTAACTAGAGTGATATTTTCTTTCCTGGCAGCTGACTTGGAAAATTTCTTAAAGGACTATGTGCTTAGAGTTATGCTTTGTGTTGTGAATGCTATACACCTTGTTTTTACTACGGATAACTAAAATGGGCTAAATGGTTTCCGTGAGGCCATTATTAGTTATTTATCATAAAGGTATAATACAACCTTTACATCTTGCCTTGTTCTGTGGAAAATAAGCCAGGTGACTTCTTTTCCTGTCTAAATTCTCATTGCATCTAAGTAATTTACATATATTTGCATAAAACCATTTTCAACTTGCAGTATCACTTTCATTGAAGAAAAATAGTCTAATTGTTTCTCTAGAGGCCCAGAATCTTTATTACTGGGATAACATCTGATGTATTATAACACGAAGGATACTCCACAGAGACGCTTCTATCCTCCTTATGCTTTCACCATCAAACTTGACTTTCATCTTTTGAACACTGAATAAATGTATGATTAGTGTGATCTTTAAGATATATTTAGATTGATAACCTAATTTTCTGTTAGAAATTGAGCTTTTTATATCAAATTTGTTTTTTTTTTGTCTTTTTTTTTATAATTTAAGAGTCAATGTTTCTTACTGTTCCTTGCTTCTTACAGGTCATAGTTAATAGTGCTGCCTGTGCCTAATAAGATGATTTGCACAGATGCCAGCATTAGAAAACAATTTCCAGGAACACTTTACTGCCTGGAAGGTTAATCTGCTCCTATTAAACAGAATACACACTTGGGATATATATGTAACTGAACCCCTCTAAGCAGCCTTACCTGATAATGAGTGGTAAAAGGGATTCCAGTTTATGATGAAAAAAAGTTTTCAATAATTCTTCCACTTATTAACTGATTGGACTCTACTTCAGAACATCCTGAATAATTAGGGCTGCTTTGCAAATTTTTTGGCTGGAAAAAAAAGGTAACACAACAATTGCTTATGAAGCAAAATGTCATAAACCTGGTGTAGAGCTGTGGATATGAGGACAAGCTCTCCTCCTTTTCTAATCCAAACTTTCCTGGTAATAAAATTGGGGTTGTGACCTGTCCACTTATTTTTGTATGTATGCACCAACATGCCTCCATCCCATATTGTGCAAAAAAATTGGAGATAGAAAGCAGGACTTTGTGTGAGGCATGTTGGTGAATGGGTCCACATGACAAGAAATGTTGAGAGGGAATATCTGAGGTAGATCCTATATTAAGTGATGATACCCACAACATATATTACAGGAAAAATAATATATATTTTAATAAAAACAAATGAAAGACAAATTACAATGTAAAAAGAGTACATTTGAGCTACAATGAGGCATGTTAGCATACGTCAGTTTACAGACATAATTGGAATAGTAATTGTACATATACATGTCACAATAAGATGGTATAGTATATAATACAGTGGATAAAAGTATGCATCAATAGATGTTAACTCTACGCGTTTCTTGGCTTGGAACCAATCGTCAGGAGTCTGATGCAGTATAGCTACATTGAGGAAATGACTGTGTGTCAATAAAAGTGTGGATAAATGGACACCAAAAAATGCAAATATGTTTTGATATACTCACAAAAAATGCATGGGTGGATGATGTCCCATACATTGTGGTGCAATGTTGGCCCGGGTACACTGACTCTCCCCCGGGGTTGAGGCAGAGAGCACGCTCCATAAGACCATCGGCCCCGACCGACAAAATGGCCGGAGCACCTACAAGGGCCACCAAGAGGGAAGGTGACGAGGCCCAGGGAATGGGAAACACACTGGGAATAAAAAAGGGGATATATGAGTGTCAGTGGCATAGGTGAGAGGTGAGTAGTGAAGGTGGAAAGAAGGACAGGGGATAGGACCCAAGGTGTGCATGGATGTGGAAATGTGAGAAACCCAAGACCAGGGGGAGGGGTGTGTGGGGCAGAAAGTGAATGTGCAAAATGGGAAGCCACTGTATATGTCAGTGGAGGATTGTGAGGGTGTACAGGGGGAGTTACCTGTAGTGAGACTGCCGGGCCAGGTGACGTGCCCCAAGGAGACATGGAGAGCGCTTGAGGTGCCCGGCCAGTGACGGCCGTTTTAAAGCCGAAGGCTAGGGGCGCGCTCACGCCAACGTCATGAGCAGGCGTGATGACGTGAGGGGGGGCGGGCAGCCAGAAACATCGTACGGCCAGCCTCCCAACCCCGCAACGTCAAAGCCATGGATGGTGATTCACCAAAGAGGCTCCGCCTCTGGCCGCCAGAGGCGGGACCTGGGAGTCATGACGCCGATGCGTCGAGGCCAGGGCCCGCCCCCGTCAAGGTAGGACGGGTGGCGGGTCGTGGGCTGGACGCAACGCAACCCCGGAAGAGGACCAGATAGGTCCCGGGACCAACTGCATCAAGGGGTAGTGAAAACATAATATGCATGAGTGAGGAGAATGAAAATGTAAATATTATGAGAAAAGAAAGAAAAATAAATAATAATAAAGTAAAAAGAAAAACGGAAGTATACAAAATGAGCAAGCCTTATAAAGGCAAGTAGTCTCCCCTTTGTGGGCAGAGAAAGTAACATAAGAGCCACAAAATCTTGCAATGAAGAGAATCATTAAGCAAGAGAGTGTGGAGATAATTAGCTATAGCTCTGAATAATCGTGGGATATGACTGAGGGGAAAAACCGAAATAAAGGTAAGAATAGGGAACAATTGGGAAGCGGGTATATAAAGATAAGAACATAAATAAACATAAATAATGTTTATTTATGTTCTTATCTTTATATACCCGCTTCCCAATTGTTCCCTATTCTTACCTTTATTTCGGTTTTTCCCCTCAGTCATATCCCACGATTATTCAGAGCTATAGCTAATTATCTCCACACTCTCTTGCTTAATGATTCTCTTCATTGCAAGATTTTGTGGCTCTTATGTTACTTTCTCTGCCCACAAAGGGGAGACTACTTGCCTTTATAAGGCTTGCTCATTTTGTATACTTCCGTTTTTCTTTTTACTTTATTATTATTTATTTTTCTTTCTTTTCTCATAATATTTACATTTTCATTCTCCTCACTCATGCATATTATGTTTTCACTACCCCTTGATGCAGTTGGTCCCGGGACCTATCTGGTCCTCTTCCGGGGTTGCGTTGCGTCCAGCCCACGACCCGCCACCCGTCCTACCTTGACGGGGGCGGGCCCTGGCCTCGACGCATCGGCGTCATGACTCCCAGGTCCCGCCTCTGGCGGCCAGAGGCGGAGCCTCTTTGGTGAATCACCATCCATGGCTTTGACGTTGCGGGGTTGGGAGGCTGGCCGTACGATGTTTCTGGCTGCCCGCCCCCCCTCACGTCATCACGCCTGCTCATGACGTTGGCGTGAGCGCGCCCCTAGCCTTCGGCTTTAAAACGGCCGTCACTGGCCGGGCACCTCAAGCGCTCTCCATGTCTCCTTGGGGCACGTCACCTGGCCCGGCAGTCTCACTACAGGTAACTCCCCCTGTACACCCTCACAATCCTCCACTGACATATACAGTGGCTTCCCATTTTGCACATTCACTTTCTGCCCCACACACCCCTCCCCCTGGTCTTGGGTTTCTCACATTTCCACATCCATGCACACCTTGGGTCCTATCCCCTGTCCTTCTTTCCACCTTCACTACTCACCTCTCACCTATGCCACTGACACTCATATATCCCCTTTTTTATTCCCAGTGTGTTTCCCATTCCCTGGGCCTCGTCACCTTCCCTCTTGGTGGCCCTTGTAGGTGCTCCGGCCATTTTGTCGGTCGGGGCCGATGGTCTTATGGAGCGTGCTCTCTGCCTCAACCCCGGGGGAGAGTCAGTGTACCCGGGCCAACATTGCACCACAATGTATGGGACATCATCCACCCATGCATTTTTTGTGAGTATATCAAAACATATTTGCATTTTTTGGTGTCCATTTATCCACACTTTTATTGACACACAGTCATTTCCTCAATGTAGCTATACTGCATCAGACTCCTGACGATTGGTTCCAAGCCAAGAAACGCGTAGAGTTAACATCTATTGATGCATACTTTTATCCACTGTATTATATACTATACCATCTTATTGTGACATGTATATGTACAATTACTATTCCAATTATGTCTGTAAACTGACGTATGCTAACATGCCTCATTGTAGCTCAAATGTACTCTTTTTACATTGTAATTTGTCTTTCATTTGTTTTTATTAAAATATATATTATTTTTCCTGTAATATATGTTGTGGGTATCATCACTTAATATAGGATCTACCTCAGATATTCCCTCTCAACATTTCTTGTCATGTGGACCCATTCACCAACATGCCTCACACAAAGTCCTGCTTTCTATCTCCAATTTTTTTTCCTGGTAATAATGAGGCACTGCACAATCCAACTGACAATCAAGTGCAGGGTCTGTGCATGAACAGGCAACAGTGCTGTGACAGGAAGTGAGGCAAAGCGTTCCACCTCACCCCCTCTTCACCTGTTAGCAGCACAGAGATCAAACACGCAGAGTGGGCTGTGTGTGAATTCTTCTCCCTCACCCTTCTCCTGTCAGTAGTGGAGGGAGATTAATAAAGAAGCGGCAGGACTGGAGCAGTTTGCAGAGGAGGACACGGGGTGAGTTGCAGGCAATCAGTGAGCAGTAACCTCTAGCAACCAATCAGTGAGTGGTAATGATATGCAGTAACCTCTAGCAACTAATGGGTGAGCTGTACTGACGTGCAGTAACCTCTAGCAACCAATGGATGAGTGGTAATGATGTACAGTAACCTCTATCAACCAGTCAGTGAGCGTTATTGATGTGCAGTAACCTCTAGCAACCAATCAGTGAGCAGTAATATTGTGCAGTAACCTCTAGCAACAAATCAGTTAGAGGTAAGGATGTGTCCATCTAGCAACCAATCAGAGTGTGGACCAATTTTTTATGTGTACATTTGTAAAGTTTTTTGGGATAAAGCTGGCTCGAATCATGTATGGGCAGGCTGAATGTACCCAAGTTGAATGATCGATCAACTTGGGTACAACCAGCCTGCTGGATTTTACATGTGATTATTGCTAGTGGCTGTTATAGCCGCTAGCAATATTCACTGTGTTCCTCGGTGGGGACGGCTTTCTTTGCTGGGTGAACACAATGGTTTTGCCAGAGCAAACCCCCCTGCCAACACTGTCTGTGTTGATGGGGGAATCAAATTATTTTCTTTCCTGCAACCTGTGGCTGCAGGAAAGAAAATCACTCAGCCTATGGCTGGCTTAAGTCTGTGTGTGGGGGGTCCAAGAAAAATTTTGCCCAGGGTCCAATCAATATTAAGAACAGCCCTGCCGTCACAGCATTCTGGTTTCACGTAACTGTTTCTTATCTGGACTTGCTGGATCCTGTGCAGTCATGACCAACTAGCGAACTTGACATTAGATTTATGAGGTTTGGCCCAGCAGATTGAGACTGGATTTCTTCTCAGTTCTTTTCACTCTCAGAACCTAAAGCCGTATTAAACCCAAAAACAGAAAAATTATATATTGCAACTTACAAATCCTTAAAGTGATACTAAAGTCTCTTTTAAAAAAAAAATAACAAACGTTATACTTACCTGCTCTTTACAGTGGTTTTGCACACAGCACCCCATATCCTACTCTTCTCTGTTCCCTCTCCATTGTTCCTTGCCCCTCCCTCCTGTTGAGTGTCCGCACAGCAAGCAGCTTGTTATGGGGGCACATAGCCGCAGCTCCCTGTGTCCATTCAGACATGGAACTGCAGCCCGGCCCTGCTCCCTCTCTCTCCTTATTGGCTCACTGACTTTGATTGACAGCAGCGGGGGCCAATGAGGAGGGAAAGTCCTGGACAGCCAAGTCTCTCGTGCAACATCGCTGGATCGAGGTGGGGCTCAGGCAAGTATAAGGGGGGCTGAGAGGGGCTGCTGCACACAGAAGTTTTTTTAACCTTCTGCTTTTACAACCACAATAAATGTGGTGGCTGCATTCATTTTCTTTTTTAGGCTTTTTTTTCTTTATTTTTACCTGGTCAGCCAGTAACACACTTTCTGTGCTAGAGTGTCTTCACGAGCAACAAAGTCACTTTTGGATAGCAGCATTGTCAATCTGGGCAGAAGGTAGGGTTTGATGTATTAGCAAATATAAACTGGACTTTAATTTAATTCAAACTCCAGCTAACACTTTTTAACCATTTTCCGCCCGCCGTCCGTCCAATGATGGCTGGGCGGCGTGGCTCTCGTTCTGGGTGGATGTCATTTGATGGCCCTCCAGAACGACCGCTCTCGTGCGCCCCCAGGGGTGTGCATCGCGGTGATCGGTGGTGCGGTGTGTCAGTCTGACACACCACTACACCGATCTCGGTAAAGAGCCTCTGACGGAGACTCTTTACCACATGATCAGCCGTGTCCAATCACGGCTGATCACAGTGTAAACAGAAAGAGCCGTTGATCGGCTTTTCCTCACTCGCGTCTGACAGATGCGAGTAGAGGAGAGCCGATCGGCTGCTCTTCTGACAGGGGGGGTCTGTGCTGATTGTTTATCAGCGCAGCCCCCCCGCCTCGGATACCCACCCAGGACCACCAGGATGTCATCAGGATGTCACCAGGACCACCAGGGATGCCACCATACTGGACCATCAGGTATGCCAACCTAGACCACAGGGAAATGCCAATCAGTGCCCAGGCAGCTGCCAATCAGTGCCCATCCCCAATGTCTGCCAGTGCCATCAGTGATGCCTATCAATGCTATCTATCAGTGCTGAATATCAGTGCCCATCAGTACCACGTATCACTCCCCATCAGTGCCCAGCAGTGCTGCCTATCATTGCCCAGCAGTGCCACCCATAAGTACCAATCAGTGCCCACCAGTGCCACCCATTAATGCCCATCAGTGTCGCCTATCAATGCTCATCAGTGCTGCATATTAGTGCCACCCATCAGTGCTGCCTTCCAGTGCCCATCAGTGCTGCCTATCAGTGCCCATCGTCAATGCCCATCAGTGCCACCTCATTAGTGCCACCTCATCAGTGTCGCCTTATCAGTGCCTGTCAGTGTCACCTTATCAGTGCCCATCGGTGAAGGAGAAAACTTGTTTATTTACAACATTTTATAACAGAAACAAAAGAAAAACGTTATTTATCCAAAATTTTAGGTCTTTATTTATTTGTTTAGCAAAAAATAAAAGACGCAGAGGTTATCAAATACCACAAAAAAGCTCTATTTGTAGGAACAAAATTATAAAAATTCTGTTTGGGTACAGTGTAGCATGACCGCGCAATTGTCATTTAAACAGCGACAGCGCTGAAAGCTGAAAATTGGCTTGAGCAGGAAGGGGGTGTAAGTGCACTGTATTGAAGTTACAGCAAACAATGTTTTTCCTTTTGGAATAAAGATTTTGTGTAAATGACTAAAAGCTGATTAAGCCATGTGGGCGGGGGGGAATGTGTTGGGGGCGTGGCCTTGATGGAGTCCACACTGAGGCTGCCTTCACTATAGACACTGTTGGGCTTTGATGGATGTGCGGCCTTCGGGGATCTTTGCTTTCTTTTATGCCAGTGACAGCTAAGAGCTAATAAGATGTGCTGTAGTATACAAGCGCCAAGCATCAACATGCTGACAGGATGAAAAAGCAGATGACCAAACCATTCTTTTTGCTTGGGTTTTACTGTCCAGTTATAGCCTTTTTGCACAGAAGTGGCCAAGCTGTATTGATGTACATCAGTATAGAAAAGTTGGGTCACCAGCTTCATCTACTTACCTAGATTTATAGAACTACCATTCCCACTTCTCTCTTTCCAGATTTTTTAGAACTACACATTCCAGCATTTCCTACTTCCGACATCTCTCACATGCATGTCTTTTGTCATTGTAGATCAGTCTCAGCATGCCCTTTCACTCATCACATATACAAACACATCCTATTTCTAAACCTTACAACTATTTCTATAGAAAAAACAGCCTCATGATCTCTTTGATATTAATAATGTTGGCAATAAGCCAAATTTTTACCGCTAGTGGGCAACCTTACCTGTTCACCTAGACAGACAGACATCTGCATTACATTCCCCAGACCGACAATCACGGTAACACCCAAAAATACATTTTTTTTAAATGTTTACATTTTTTATATATAACTTATACTTTTTTCCCTCATCCTGTTTAAGTTCAAAAAAAGTTTAAATACAGAATAGAGAAAATAACAAATAACAGAATACAGAATATACCAAAACAAGAATGAATAGATAGATAGATAGATAGATAGATAGATAGATAGATAGATAGATAGATAGATAGATAGATAGAGATATATCTCTATATTTATATATATATATAATATATTACACTATTATACACAATATAATTTGTCAAACTATGTGTTCTCTTTATTGTTTATTCTATATTTCCCTCATACAACGTGTGGGATTTAACAAGTTATGCAAGTCAGTATTCTTACTTTCTATGTATAACAGTGACATCTTCTGGAATTTGAGAGTATTGCATGATATCTTTTTCCTAACTACATCTTAATTCAAACATAAAGTGGTCATTTTATTCGCCTACCTCATTCTCACAAAACATTTGCTCAAATTATGATAAAGCTCTACTATCCACCAAATTATATATGTTTAAATATAGAAAACATCTTTCTAAAAATGCAGATAAAGTTAAAAAGGATTTAAAATATAAAAAGGAAATTGTAAATTTGGCCATGTTTTCATGATTCTTTTGGGATCAGCACTTTTAAATCTATAAATTTTAAAACAGCAGTCCAGAAACCATACTGTGCAAAAATAGTGCTACTAACTAAATTAATAAATAAAACTTTGGTGTAAACATATGCAACATGATTAAAAAGTGCACAAAAGTCCTTCATTGACTTCATCCAAAAGTGCTCTGAAAAGATATGATTTTTACTCTATAATCACTTAATCAGGTGAAAAGGAGCATCAGTTAATTTATCCCTTTTTCCACCACTAGAGAACTCCCCAACAGAAACAAACTCACCAGATTGATGTGACCAGTTAAAGTGATTGTAAACAATCACCTTGTAAAACAACCCATTCAGTTCAAAAAAAGAAATGAAAGGTAAAACATTTGTGTATACATATAAAAAAAACATTCTAAATACTTTTTTTATAAGTGATCACATTCCCTCTGTTCTTAGCTGCGTAAAAGCCGATGGGAGGAAAAGCTGCAGTACAGTGAACTTCCCAGTGGAAGGCTGTGCAGGGGCGGTGTCAGGACAAGTCTGATCATTGGAGGAGAGCAGGCTGAGTTCCTAGCACAGCTAGAGAACTGGCCACAGTGTGTGACATTGTATGGGAGATATTGTTGTGCCTTTTCCATTTTGTTTCATTCCATTTTCTTACATTTTCTAAAATGTTTATCATTCTCATTTTTTTCTCCTTCTTACTTTTTGTAAATATTGTGTTTCCATTTTTTTCCCTTTCAACTGATTATTAAATGAATGGGTTTGTTAAGTGTTTTCAACTTCGAAGCTTGTCTGGTTTATACTATCATAGTCATATATTGGTATTGGCACAGAATCATTGTGTCTCCTACCAGACTGCTTCATAGGTAGTGGTGGCTGAGGCTTTGGCTGTAGGGTTTGGCATGTGGCAATAACATTTTTGCATAGATGATCATATTCCCTCTGTTCTCAGCTGCATAAGAGCTGGAGGGAGGAGATGCAACAGTACACTCAGCTTCCCAGTGAAAGGCTGTGCAGGGGAAGTTGTGTCAGGAAAAGTCTGATCAATGGAGGAGAGCAGGCTGATTTCCCAGCATAGCTGAGAACTGACCATAGTGTGTTCTCCTGATTAGTGTAGTCAGTTTTTGAAGGAAAAGCAGAGGGACTGGCAGGAACACCAGGGATTTCACACAAAGGAAGCAATACAAAGAGAACATGATACTTTCTCATACAAGTACATGGTACAATAGGAACATATCGGGAATAAGAAATGTTGGGTTTACAAAAGCATTAACTAAAGTTGGTCAGCATTTTCATTTATTCATGTATTAGCACTGTTTTGCACAGTATGGTTCTACCTTAAGTTTTACATATCCCATATCATTTTCTGACATTTTCACAGCTGCTAGTGTGATAAGTTGTACATTTTTTATTTTTTTTTATCTCACAGCATGGTTTTGGGTTTTCATTTAGGATTTTGATATCATTCCACTGGGAGACACAGATTCATCTGCTGTACAATAATGCTTTCAATGGTAAAGCAAAAGCAGCAACAGGGCTACAACAGATTTGGCCAAAGTATGGCCCTGTGGCTTGCTTTTAGTGGCCATCCCAGTTGGAATGAATGAACAGTGAAGTGCAGCCCTATAAAGATTTGTTCTGTTACCATATCTGGCACTGTGCAATCTGTTTTACAGAGAAATTATGATAATCAGCTGAAATATAAATGATTCGACAAAGTTATCTTTTGAACCACTTACCCACTTGTTTCCATAGTGGAGGTTCCCTGACTACACATTCCCAAGGTCATTAAATACATGAGTATTTGCCTAATAAAAACTGTTGCTGCAGAGCCAAAAATGGCTTACTTATAGCCTAGTATACTCCAGTCCAAAAAAGGGTTATGTTCTAATGATGCTGTGCACTCATAGGGCCACCATACACCAAAAAATCTATCAATGTCAGGCTGACTGACTGTATGTCACCAATGTTGGGTGGGTTACCTGGGCAGAACACAGTAACCTGATTTACGAGTTCACCAAGAAGATCAAATCACGCAGTCACTAAAGTCTAGACTGAAGTGAGCTTAGTGAAAACCGTTGCTCCCTTGAGGCGGTCAAATAATTCCATAATCAATGGAATCGGATATGCATTCTTAATCGTGATGCGATTGAGACCCCTATAATCGATACATGGTATCAGTTCTCCACTTTTTCACAAAGCAGAAGCCCGCACCAGCAGGAGATGAGGATTTGCGGATGAACCATTGAGAAAGTTCGTTGGCAACATAGTCCTCCATGGCTTTATCCTCCGAGACCGACAAAGGGTAAACCTGACCACAAGGAAGCATGGCACCCGATTGAAGGTCAATTGTGCAATCATATGAGCGGCATGGAGGCAAACTACCAGATTGACCTTTGTCAAAGACATCGCCAAATTCTCGGTACTCCTCTGGCAGGGAGGTGAGTGAAGAGGTGCACAAGACCTTGGCCACTTCCCGAAAACATGTCTTACTGCATTGTGGTGACCAGGAAAGAACCCCAGCCGAAGCCAATCAAAAGAGGGGTTGTGCTTCTGTAACTAAGGATAACCAATAACCACTGGGTAATCAGGTAAGGAAATAACTTGAAAGTGGATTATCTCATGGTGAAGAGCCCTTATGGCCATGGTCAACAGAGCGGTCTCATGAGTCACATGGGCAGGCTGTAGAGGTCTCCCATCAATAGCCTCAATGGCAAGTGGAGTGGCACGAAGCTGCAGCAGAATCGAGTGCTTGGACAAAAAGGCACTACCTATGAACATGCCTGTAGCCCCAGAGTTGATTAAAGCTTGTGTATCGATGAACGACTCAGACCAAGAAAGGGTAACCGGAACAAAGGGCTTATCCTTCAGGATAACTGGGGACGTAACAGCACCACTTAAGTTCTGTCCTCTACAGGACCTCAGGTGCAAGCGTTTCCAGGATGGGTAGGACAGGACTTCAACAAGTGACCTGTCTGGCCACAATAAAGGCACAATCACTCCTAAAGGCCCTCTCCCCTGCAGGGAGACAAGTGAAGCCCAGCTGCATGGGTTCTACTTCACTGGCCGACTTGGAATCAGGAGGCATGGGAGGTGAGGAAGGCAAGGGTGAGATGGCATAGCTCAGAGCCAAACGTACAGGAGGCTTCCGCAAGTGCTCCTTAAAAGGAAGGTCTCACTCAGAGTCTGGAGTCAATCAGAATGGCAAACGTGATCAACTTCTCCAGATCTGTAGGTAAGTCTCGGGTTGCTATCTCATCTTTGATGTTATCTGAGAGACCATGAGAAAAAGCAGCTACAAGGGCCTCATTGTTCCAAGCGACTTCTGCTGCCAGAGTATGGAATTCAATGGCAACAGTTCTCATACTCTGTTTGATGGACATGAGGTTCTTCGCAGCAGAAGTGGAGCAAGCGGGAACGTCAAATACCCTTTTAAAGGAAGCAACAAACTCTCGGTAACTCAGGACAATGGGTTTTTGCATCTCCCATAGACGGTTTGCCCAAGCCAAGGCTCTATCAGAAAGCAAAGAAATGATGAATCCTACTTTGTTTCTGTTCGTGGGGAACGCCTGGGGCAGCATCTCAAAGTATATACGAACCTGGTTGAGAAACCCTCTGCATTGAACTGGATCGCCCCCATATCACTCGGGAAGCGGAGCGGAACCAGACATACCTCTTACAGAGGTACTATTCGAGGAGGGTGCCTGCACAGAGACTGGAGCAGCAGCAGGGACTGCCTGACCCACCTGTTGTACCGGAACAGCCACAGTGGAAGGATCCAGGTGAGCAGTGTGAATCAGGAGCATTTGTAACGCTATGGCAAACTGATCCATGCAGTAATCCTGCTCATTCAATCTGGAAAAAATATTACCACTAGGTGTATTGCCTGCATCTTCTGAATTCATGGCCTTCGCCTACTGTCAGGAACCATGAATCAGACGGAGACAGAAAATGCAGTAAAAATCACACCTTTTAATATAGTGGTAAAAATAGTACAAATAGTAAACGTATTCAAAACATAGCCAGGGTTCGGTAATCAAAGCAGGTAGTCAGTGCAAGCCAGGAAGCCAGTGCAAGTAATCAGGAAGCCAGAGATCAGCGTAGTCAGAGACAGCAAACAGGAAACAGACTTAGGGGTTCAGTGGACCAAACAATTTCTAAAGCAAACTCTTCCATACTCCTGGAGTGATAAGGGTATACCATATCTGGGTATTATCCTTACCTCAAATACAGCTTCTCTAGCAACTTCCAGCTATAAACCCTTAAATGATAAATTAGCTAAAAAACTCAAACACCTTTCACAATTCAAACTATCATGGTCTTTTCTGTATGTTGCCCATCCCACTTAAACCCTCATGCCTGCAGTTATTGACCTCCTTTTTAAAAACTATATATGGAAAACTGAAAGAGCTAGATGCCTTTATGCTCATTAAATCAAGCACAGGAAAGTTGAAGGTATGGGACTAGGGAATATCAAAGATCACTATATAGCAGCTCGGTTTGAGCAACTGAAACACTGGTTCCACTCTACGAATTATATGTTATGGTTTGACATAGAAGCAACCCTGGGCCTGCTCCAGATATGCACACATTCCTTCTAGCATATCTGTGCCAATCACGAAAGCTGAAGAACTTGCCATTACTAACCCAGTCTTCTCTTCTTGCTTGCAGAGTCATCCATAATCCTCCTGTATACAATGAACCTAGCACACATATACAACCGCCTATTATAATTCTGGAATCTCTTTATTCTGCATCTTTCAATTAGACAGTTGCTTCAACATGATGTAAACTCTGTGAATTATCTAATAACTGAACGTACACCCAAGGGCATAAAAGAATTGGTGGAGGAATTTGAGCTTCCAATATTTTTCACCTATTCCTAATATTCATTTCCTCTCTTCTCACCCCCCCCCCCCCCCATGCCTAATGCACATTGTAGAATTTGACAATGTTATGCACTACCTTCCTCACCTAGCAAAGGCATATCCCTATTCTATAACAAACTTCAGGATACAATTTTGTTCATCAAGAAAGCCTCCCTGTTGAAATGGAAAACAGATTCAAAGCATACCTTCACTGTCCCAAAGCTTTTCATTCCCACTGATACAACACCCCTATTTGATTGACTAGGTTTTCCTCCACCAACTTTCCTCTTTGCTGGCAGGGATGCAGTCATTTAGGTAACCTAATTCATATTCTATGGTCATGGAAAAACCTGACTAGCGTCTGGCAGAAGATCTTCTAGTTTACTTCCAAGATTACTGGGATCTTAATAAACCCTAGCCCTGCTCTTGCTATTCTAAATATACATAGTTACATAGTAGGTGAGGTTGAAAAAAGACACATCAAGTCCAACCTATGTGTGATTATGTGTCAGTATTACATTGTATATCCCTGTATGTTGTGGTCATTCAGGTGCTTATCTAATAGTTTCTTAAAGCTATCGGTGCTCCCCGCTGAGACCACCGCCTGTGGAAGGGAATTCCACATCCTTGCCGCTCTTACAGTAAAGAACCCTCTACGCAGTTTAAGGTTAAACCTCTTTTCTTCTAATTTTAATGAATGGCCACGAGTCTTGTTAAACTCTCTTCTGCAAAAAAGTTTTGTTTCTATTGTAGGGTCACCAGTACGGTATTTGTATATTGAAATCACATCCCCTCTCAAGCGTCTCTTCTCCAGAGAGAATAAGTTCAATGCTCGCAACCTTTCCTCATAACTAAGATCCTCCAGACCCTTTATTAGCTTTGTTGCCCTTCTTTGTACTCGCTCCATTTCCAGTACATCCTTCCTGAGGACTGGTGCCCAGAACTGGACAGCATACTCTAGGTGTGGCCAGACCAGAGTCTTGTAGAGTGGGAGAATTATCGTTATTTCTCTGGAGTTGATCCCCTTTTTAATGCATGCCAATATTCTGTTTGCTTTGTTAGCAGCAGCTTGGCATTGCATGCCATTGCTGAGCCTATCATCTACTAGGACCCCCAGGTCCTTTTCCATCCTAGATTCCCCCAGAGGTTCTCCCCCCAGTGTATAGATTGCATTCATATTTTTGCCACCCAAATGCATTATTTTACATTTTTCTACATTGAACCTCATTTGCCATGTAGTTGCCCACCCCATTAATTTGTTCAGATCTTTTTGCAAGGTTTCAACATCCTGCGGAGAAGTTATTGCCCTGCTTAGCTTAGTATCGTCTGCAAATACAGAGATTGAACTGTTTATCCCATCCTCCAGGTCATTTATGAACAAATTAAATAGGATTGGTCCCAGCACAGAACCCTGGGGAACCCCACTACCCACCCCTGACCATTCCGAGTACTCCCCATTTATCACCACTCTCTGAACTCGCCCTTTTTATGGGGAACTGTGTCAAATGCTTTTGCAAAATCCAGATACACGTCTATGGGCCTTCCTTTATCTAGATGGCAACTCACCTCCTCATAGAAGGTTAGTAGATTGGTTTGGCAAGAACGATTCTTCATGAAGCCATGCTGATTACTGCTAATGATACCGTTCTCATTACTAAAATCTTGTATATAGTCTCTTATCATCCCATCCAAGAGTTTGCATACTATTGATGTTAGGCTAATGCCGCGTACACACGAGCGGACTTTGCGGCAGACTTTGCCCGGCGGACCAGAGTCCGTCGAACAATCCGACCGCGTGTAGGCTCCGGCGGACTTTCCGGCGGACTTTTTCCCAAAAGCCCGCCGGACCTAGATTTGAAACATGTTTTAAATATTTCCGTCGGACTCAGTTTCTGGCGGAAAGTCCGCTCATCTGTGTGCTGGTCCGACGGAAAGCCCGCTTGTGTGTATGCTGATCCAACGGACCAGATACGACGCGAAGGCAGGGTATTGCATTTCGCGCTCGCTGCAATAGGAAAAACAAATTTTCCTATTGCGGCGAGCGCGGGTCATACCAGGCCCTTAGGTCTGGTATGGATTATAAAGGGAAGCCCCTACGCCGAAAAAACAGCGTGGGGTCCCCCCTAAAATCCATACCAGACCCCAATCTGAGCACGCAGCCCGGCCGGTCAGGAAAGGGAGGACGCGCGAGCGCCCCCCCTCCTGAACCGTACTAGGCCTCATGCCCTCAACATGGGGGTGCCTTGGGGGAGGGGGGACCCCGAGGGGCCCCCCCACCCCAAAGCACCTTGTCCCCATGTTGATGAGGACAAGGGCCTCTTCCCGACAACCCTGGCCTTTGGTTGTCGGGGTCTGCAGGCGGGGGGCTTATCGGAATCCGGGATCCCCCTATAATAAGAGGGCCCCCAGATCCCAGCCCCCCACCCTATGTGAATGAGTATGGGGTACATGGTACCCCTACCCGTTCACCTAGGGAAAAAGTGTCAATAAAACACACAGTACACAGGTTTTTAAAATCATTTAGTAAACAGCTCCGTCCGCTCTTCGTCCGGCTTCGGGGGTCTTCTTCCGGCTTCGGGGGTCCCTCCGGTTCCTCTTCTCCCGGTGTTCCAGTTCTTCGGCCGGCTCCTCCGCTGTCTTCAGGCCGCTCTCTTGCCAGCGGAGGTCCGGACTTCTGGGCTTCTTGGCTTCTTCCCTCTTCTCTTCTCCAGATGTTGACACGACGCTCTCTCCAGCAGGACTGCTCTCTGAGGGCTCCATTGTGACTTATATAGGCAGAGACCCCGTCCCCTTATCATGTCACAGTCCCTGGGCATGCTGGGACTGTGATGTTTTAGGTGGCGTGGTCACCGGGTGATGTTGACCACGCCCCCTAAAATGTCACAGTCCCAGCATGCCCAGGGACTGTGACATCATAAGGGGGCAGGGTCTCCGCCTATATAAGTCACAACGGAGCCCTCAGAGAGCAGTCCAGCCGGAGAGAGCGTCGTGTCAACATCTGGAGAAGAGAAGAGGGAAGAAGCCAAGAAGCCAAGAAGCCCAGAACCCCAAAAGTCCAGAAGTCCGGACCTCCGCTGGCAAGAGAGCGGCCTGAAGACAGCGGAGGAGCCGGCCGAAGAACTGGAACACCGGGAGAAGAGGAACCGGAGGGACCCCCGAAGCCGGAAGAAGACCCCCGAAGCCGGAGGAAGACCCCCCCGGAGCTGTTTAATAAATTATTTTAAAAACCTGTGTAGTGTGTTTTATTGACACTTTTTCCCTAGGTGAATGGGTAGGGGTACCATGTACCCCATACTCATTCACATAGGGTGGGGGGCCGGGATCTGGAGGCCCTCTTATTATAGGGGGCTCCCGGATTCCGATAAGCCCCCGCCTGCAGACCCCAACAACCAACGGCCAGGGTTGTCGGGAAGAGGCCCTTGTCCTCATCAACATGGGGACAAGGTGCTTTGGGGTGGGGGTAGGGTGGACCCCCTATGATCACCGCGTTTGATACCATTTAAGCTGTTTACGATCTTATATCATCTGTTGACAGATCTTCCCTTCCCCCTATTTGAAGCTGTGGATACCCGATGTTTTATCCTGCCAGCCCTGGCAGCTAAACAAGCTTTTTGAGACTTGTAAGACGTATGTCTTTTCAAGTCCCCTGCTTCCGGTAAGCCTCCTCAGATGCTATGGTGATGGTCCTGTCACATACTTAGACGTCACATTGTATTTGGTGTTTTACCGTTTCACCCACCAGTGATATCCCGTTGCTGTCTTCATCAGTTAATCCTCAGAGAGTGTTGGTGGTGGTTTTTGATTTTTATCAAGAACACATTTTAACATTTATGGACTTTATTCACGGCTGATTTCTTATTCATTTATATTTTGGTCTTGTTTTCACATTTCACTGGTGTATTGATATTATGCTTTATATGTTATTTTGTAATATATAGCGCACTTTTTTTATTGAGTCACTTTTCATCCAATTTTTGAAGTATTTTTTGTTTACCTTCTGGCCATTGCAAGATGGCTCGAACCTAATTCTTTGTTCCTATATATTTACACACATAGCGCTACACTATATATATATTTGTTGATTTATTTACTTTTTTGTCTTAGAGGTGTGTTAGCTGCTTACTGTGTAACTACTTTTTTAACATCATTGGAGCAGCGCTGTACTCACTCCTTATTTAAAAACAATTCTTACCAGAAGGAAATATGCAAAGAATTGTTTCTTTAGTGCATATGGTCAGACAGCCGTCAAGTGTGTTAATAAGACAAATCATAATCATTAGGCCTCCTAACGTCTGCGATTCAAGAAGTGGGTTGGGCTCAGATTCACTCCAGAGGACTGCAGAGATTCATATTGGAGACCTGGGACCACAGCCAAGCTTCACTGAAATCCACATTTATGGTTTCTCCAGAGGATTCTCATGATCTTTCCTAGTGGGAAGATACATGGAACCTCGCAGAAGGCCAGGCTTGGGCTCAGAATCTTTCATGCAAGATTACTACCGACATAAGTGCGTGAGGATGGGGACCCACACAGAAGGCTTACAAGCTCATTGTACGTGGGGAGAAGAACTAAAGGACAATCTTCATATTTCAGAGAGCACTTGGCTATAGAAAAAGTGTTAGTAGATTTTAAAAATGTGATGGCGGAGAAAGATGTTCTTTAATTTCAGACAATGTAATGAGGAATACAAAAAAAAAAAGTGTGTACACCCCTCACATTTTTGTAAATATGATGAAATGACTCTTTGCTACAATGTAAAGTAGTGAGTGTACAGCTTGTATAAAAGTGTAAATTTCTTGTCCCCTCAAAAAAGCTCAACACACATGCATTAGTATCTAAACCGCTGGCAACAAAAGTGAATACACCCCTAAGTGAAAATGTCCAAATAGGGCCCAAAGTGTCAATATTTTGTGTGGTCACCACTAATTTCCAGCACTGCCTTAACCCTCTTGGGCATGGAGTCCAGCAGAGCTTCACAGGTTGCCACTGGAGTCCTCTTCCACTCCTCCATGACAACATCACAGAGCTGGTGGATGTTAGAGACCTTTGCACTCCTCCACCTTTCGTTGAGGATGTCCAACAGATGCTCAATAATTCCAGTCCATCGCCTTTACCCTCAGCTTCTTTAGCAAGGTAGTGGTCATCTTGGAGGTGTGTTTGGGGTCATTATCATTTTGGAATACTGCCCTGTGGCCCAGTCTACGAAGGGAGGGGATCATGCTCTGCTTCAGTATGTCACAGTACATGTTGGCATTCATGGTTTCCTCAATGAACTGCTTCCCAGTGCCGGCAGCACTCATGCAGCCTCAGACCATGACACTCCCACCATGCTTGACTGTAGGCAAGACACACTTTTCTTTCTACTCCTTACCTGGTTGCCATCACACACGCTTGACACACTCTGAACGTAATAAGTTTATCTTGGTCTCATCAGACCAATGAACATGGTTCCAGTAATCCATGTCCTTAGTCTGCTTGTCTTCAGAAAACTGTTTTCAGTCTTTCTTGTGCATCATCTTTAGAAGAGACTTCCTTCTGGGATGACAGCCATACAGACCAATTTGATGCAGTGTGCGTAGTATGGTCTGAGCACTGACAGGCTGACCCCCCACCCCTTCAACCTCTGCAGCAATGCTAGCAGCACTCATATTTTCGTCTATTTCCCAAAGACAACATCTGGATATGACGCTTAGCATATGCACTCAACTCCTTTGGTTGACCATGGTGAGGCCTGTTCTGAGTGGAACCTGTCCTGTTAAACTGCTGTATGGTCTTGGTCACCGTGCTGCAGCTCAGTTTCAAGGTCTTGGCAATCTTCTTATAGCCTAAGCCATCTTTATGTAGAACAATCATTCTTTTTTTCAGATCCTCAAAGAGTTCTTTGCCATGAAGTGCCATGTTGAACTTCCAGTGACCAGTATGAGAGAGTGAGAGCGATAACACCAAATTTAACACACCAGCTCCACATTCACACCTGAGACCTTGTAACACTACCGAATCACATAAGGAAAAATCTTTAATCTAGTTAGGGCCATATTGGGTAGCGCCATTTCCCCAATTGCTCTAATCTACTCTTGTAAGTTCTCTTGGGAACCTATTAGGGGAGACTGCAACCTATTTTCCTAAGCACTGATTTTTTTACATCATTGACATAAGGAAAAATGGCTAATTGGGCACAATTTGGACATTTTCACTAAGGGGTGTCCTCATTTTTGTTGCTAGCGGTTTAGACATTAATGGCTGTGTGTTGAGTTATTGTGAGAGGACAGCAATTTTACACTGTTATACAAGCTGTACACTCACTATTTTACATTGTTGCAAAGTGTCATTTCTTCAGTCACATGAAAAGATTTAATAAAATATTTACAAAAATGTGAGGGGTGTACTCGCTTTTGTGAGATACTGTACTCTAGAGGCCCTTAGTTCATCCAAACTCTCAGCTCTTCCACTGGATGGCCAGGAGGCTGAGCAAAGAACCCTCTGGAACAAAGTATGTTCAGAGTAATCAATTGATATTGTAGGCATAAACACATAGGCAGGTAGGTCTAGGCAACAGCTTGTCTTTTATCTTATACTCTGTGATACATACCCACATATACATATATATCCCTGTTTTTCTTTTCCCTAGAAATTTATCTAAACTGCTACTTTGAAACTCCTGAAGAAGGAAATATACAGTATAGAAGGAATTGAGCCTTTCTATATTCCGAAACATGTAGAGTATCACGTGTTGCCGTACCTTCACCCCAGCGAAGAAATTCTTGAATTTCCTGGGTTGTTGCATGACAGCACCTTAGCAGTTTGATTATGTTTGATTACTGTATTTTCTACCTTTTTTTTGTTTTGCTTTTATATTATAGAATGTTTTGTACACTTTGTAACCAATAAAAATCGTTGTTATTAATTTTAACAAAATTGTATATCTGATTCTCTGCACCAGCCACTTGGTTTCCCGGTGATACACTGTCCATATTATCCCTCTGGGGCACACCCTCCTTTTTTGGTTTTCTTCCTTACATGGGATGTGACAGTGATCCCCGGGAAAGCTCAAACATTGGCTCCTTTTCTTATTGTTGATTCCATTTAGCCTGAAAGCAGCACTGCATAATTTATTTAGGTTGGTCGGAGTTCATTGACAGATGTTTGTCTCTTGCTTGGGCTCCAACCACCCTTCTTGGTGAGGATGGACATCTCAGCAGCCATCTTGACTAGGGACTAAATAGAGGATCCTGCATCATTTGGCATGCTTGCAGCGTGGTAAGAAGTTAGGGATTGAGTCCGCTGGCCAGAGATGGCATATGAGTAGTGAAGGGAGAGATTCCTGATGAGAAGGAACAGAACAGGTTTCTCTTTCAGGGCGTTACCTTGCACTGCTTTCTGAAGCAGGTTGTTACCACTACCCATAGGCTGCGGGACTATGGGATATCACAATGTTTAGCCGCCGTATCCCCATCCCTCCAATAGAAGTGCATCTCTGGCACCTTTAATGGTGAGTTAGTTCATAATATTGCTGCAAAGCTGCCTCTTACATTGTTTGAACTTGTTGAACTGTATACTCCTCTCATAACAATGCCACAACTATATCTGCATTGGTAAATCTACCTCAAGTTTTGACAAGTAAAACATAGTGCCAACTAATTGGTGTGGGTTCAGCTACCCTCACTTGCCCTCTGCTTACAAACTTCCCACAAGAAAAGTTTATACAAAGGTATGGAAAACTTTAACTGTAGTAGTTGTCAGGATATGGAAAATTTGTCCTAATAGCAGGTTGTTACAATGGTACCCTTGGGAGCTGCTTTGGCACTGATCCCCAAGTTTAACAGCAAAAACAGCCCCTTGGCAGATTGGATAGAGAGATTGGGGAGTGCGGCTCGCCTGTTTCAGGTATCAACAATGCTCTTCCCTTACCTGGTGATTGACTCCCTGCAGAAGGTCACTAAGAGGGCCGTACCAGTATTGCCAGATGCAAACCATACCACTCTGGCACAGATAGTGGCTCGGCTAGAGTGTCTGCATGGTAAAGTCACCCTGGCTGCAGAGCTACCTAAAATTGTTGCAACAAAAGCAAAAAGAAGGGGAGACTGTACCCCAATTTGTGGTGACCATTCAAGAGTTGTGGAAATGGTTGGAAGAAAAGGACCAACAAGGCTGTGCTACCATAAGCACTCAGGACCAAGTATTTTGAGATCAGTTTATTTCGATCAGAGATGGTGCCCTTTAGGAGGTCGCTACAGGACCGAGTGAGGGCTGATGCACGGTGAAGTTCAACATTATCCTTCTAGAAGCAGCAGAATGAGAACAGGAGGGGACAGAAGCTAAATTGTCAGTCACCAAGGGAGACTGGAAGCTACAGTTGAGAGAGGAAGCTGATACTCCCTTCCCCATCTCTGCTCTGGAGACTGCCATTAGGGATTCACTACCATTCAGCAAGAAGTATCTGTGGTGAAACGAGAGCTTGACCAGGCTCTGTCAGGCAGTAATCCCTTACAACAGGACCCAGATCTGGATTGGAGGTTGGCAATGTGACCAGAGAGGGCATGTACATATAGCAAGGAATTGTGGGCAAAGGAAGAGTAAGACCTCTCTGCACATGCCATTAAACTAGATTTTCCTGTGGCAGAGGAACGACCTGTGGAAACTACTTCTAGGCACAGGCTTGACTCTGAGATAATATCTTTGTGCCCAGTGTTACCAAGGTTTTGGATGGTCACCAGGTGGACTGTTTGGTTGACACTGGGACTGAGGTAATCATAATGGACTACACCACCTTCTACAAGCAGCAGTTTGGGCAAGCCTCAACTCTCGCAGAGAGAGTGCACGTAGTTCTGCGAATGCACGTAGTACTGCGACTGGCTGTGTATTGTCCTGTTGAGTATTAGTGTCAGGAAGCTAGTTGTTAGGTAATTTGGACAGGGTATAATCCCTAATCCTCATTCAATTTAAAAGGTACGATGCCCGGCGGGTGCGTTCCTTGATCATCTGATCGAGGGTGAATACTGCTGTGCAAAATGTAAGCACATTGTTTCCCTGGAAGCCCAAGTTCTGAATCTGGGGAAGCAACTGTCAGCACTGAGAAGTCCCTCCATACTAAAGGAGAGCCAGGAACGTACATGGCAGGTGCCGGCAGGGGTCAACAAAGAGGCAGGTGGAGACAAAGAGGTGCAGGCATTAGCAAAGAGTAGATGGGTGACAGCCAGGAAGGGTAGAAGGGAAAGTGCCAGGGAGGCCAATCCACGGCTGGAGCATCCCAATAAGTGTGCTCCACTGAGTGACATTGGTGAAACCAGTCAGGGACCAGCACTGCTGGAGCTGAGGGACTCTCCTAGCTGCCGGGGGAAGAACTCCTCCAGTGAGAGAGGGGGGAAGTGAAGGGAAAGGAAAGACAGATTCTGGTGGTAGGGGACTCAATTCTTAGAAGGACAGAGAGGCCAATCTGTAATAAAGGCATGAAGCGTCGAACAGTATGTTGTCTACCGGGCACTCAGGTTCGGTACATCACGGATCTGGTGGACAGATTACTGGGAGGGGCAGGGGAAGACCCAGCTGTCATGGTGCATGTTGGCACCAATGACAAAGTCAGAAGCAGATGGAGTGTCCTAAAGAACGATTTTAGGGACTTAGGAGCTACATTGAGGAAAAGGACCTCCAAGGTAGTATTCTCAGGAATACTACCGGTACATCAATCCACACCAGAAAGGCAGAGGGAGATTAGGGAAGTAAACAAGTGGCTGAAGAGCTGGTGTAGTAAGGAGGGATTTGGGTTCCTGGAGGACTGGGATGATAACCGGTACTATAGAAGGGAAGGACTGCACCTAAATGAAGAGATCAGCAGATCATCTGGGAATGAAGATGGCCAAAAAGTTAGAGGGGTTTTTAAACTAGGCAATGGGGGGGAGGGTCCAGAGGTAGAGATAGTCAGCGCAGAACATATTCCAGAGGGTAGTATTGGGGGCATTAGTGGTAGGTTGACCAAAGCACATAAACCCAAGGTAAGTATAGTAGCAAGTCCTAATTGCAATCTCGGGACAGCTAATAAGAGGATAATATGCGACCGGTCTAAACTACGTGGCATGTTCACCAATGCCAGGAGCCTGGCGGACAAGATGGGTGAACCAGAGATACTGTTGTACGAGGAGGATTTGGATTTTGTGGGAATTTCAGAGACCTGGTTCAACAGCTCTCATGATTGGCTGGCAAACATTCAAGGGTATACCCTTTATTGCAAGGATAGAGAAGGTAAAATAGGGGGAGGGGTATGCCTATATATGAAGAATAATGTACAAGTGAATGTGAGAGATGACATCACTAAGGGAGCTAGGGAGGAGGTGGAATCCTTATGGGTAGAGCTCCAAAGGAATGAAGCTAAGGGGAAAATAATACTGGGAGTATGCTATAGGCCCCCTAACCTGAGGGAGGAAGGGGAGAAAGATCTCCTATCACAATTTGGATTAGCAGCAAGGATGGGAAGTGTTATCATAATGGGGGATTTTAACTATCCAGATATAGACTGGGCGGAGGGAACCGCGCATTCATCTAAGGTTCGCCAGTTCCTAAATGTCTTGCAGGACAATTTTATGGGTCAGATGGTAGACGCACCAACTAGAAATAAAGCGTTACTGGATCTACTGATTACCAAAAATACAGACCTGATCACGGGTGTGGAAATACGGGGCAATTTAGGTAACAGTGATCACAGGTCAATTGGCTTCAGTATAAATCACACAAATAGGAAACGTAAGGAGAATACAGTACAAAGACACTGAATTTCAAAAGAGCCAACTTCCCTAAACTTCGAACCTTGCTAGAAAGCATAAATTGGGATAAAATCTTAGGAACAAAGAACACGGAGGAGAGATGGGTTTGCTTTAAGAGCATATTAAATAAAAGGGCATTAGCCAATGCATCCCATTGGGTAATAAATTTAAAAGAGCAAACAAAACTACTGGATGGCTTAACTCCAATGTAAAAATGCATATAAAAGCAAGGGAGAAGGGCCTTCAAAAAATACAAGGTTGAGGGATCATCAGCATTCCGACTTTATAAAGAATGCAACAAGAAATGTAAGGGTGCAATAAGGACGGCTAAGATAGAACATGAAAGACACATAGCGGAGGAGAGCAAAAAAAATTCCAAGAAATTCTTTAAGTATGTAAACAGTAAAAAAGGGAGGACAGACCATATTGGCCCCATAAAGAATGAGGAAGCACATCTGGTTACAAAGGATGGGGAGATGGCAAAGGTATTGAATTTATTCTTCACGAGAGGATCGGGGGGCTTCAGTAACCAAAACTGCAGTGTTTATCCTCATGACATCACAGGAAGCACCTCCATGGTTAACAGAGGACAGAATTAAAATTAGACTTGGGAAACTTAACATTAATAAATCACCGGGACCAGATGGCTTGCACCCGAGGGTACTTAGGGAACTCAGTCAAGTAAGTGTCAGACCATTGTTCCTAATTTTTTACTGACAGTCTACGGACTGGAATGGTACCAGCGGGTTGGAGAAAAGCCAATGTAGCACCAATATTTAAAAAGGGCCCAAAATACATCCCTGGGATTTACAGACCAGTTATCCTAACATCTATAGTATGTAAACTCTTGGAGGGGATGATAAGGGACTATATACAAGATTTTACTAATGAGAACGGTATCATTAGCAGTAATCAGCATGGCTTCATGAAGAATCGTTCTTGCCAAACCAATCTACTAACCTTCTATGAGGAGATGAGTTGCCATCTAGATAAAGGAAGGCCCGTAGACATGCTGTATCTGGATTTTACAAAAGCATTTAACACAGTTTCCCATAAAGATTTACTGCACAAAATAAGGTCCATTGGCATGGACCATAGGGTGAGTACATGTATTGAAAACTGGCTACAAGGGCGAGTTCAGAGGGTGGTGATAAATGGGGAGTACTCAGAATGGTCAGGGGTGGGTAGTGGGGTCCCCCAGGGTTCTGTGCTGGGACCAATCCTATTTAATTTGTTCATAAACGACCTGGAGGATGGGGTAAACAGTTCAATCTCTGATACTAAGCTAAGCAGGGCAATAACTTCTCCGCAGGATGTGGAAACCTTGCAAACAAGATCTGAATAAATTAATGGGGTGGGCAACTACATGGCAAATGAGGTTCAATGTGGAAAAATGTAAAATAATGCCTTTAGGTGGCAAAAATATGAATGCAATCTATACACTGGGGGGAGAACCTCTGGGGGGAATCTAGGATGGAAAAGGACCTGGGGGTCCAAGTAGATGATAGGCTCAGCAATGGCATGCAATGCCAAGCTGCTGCTAACAAAGCCAACAGAATATTGGCATGCATTAAAAAGGGGGTCAACTCCAGAGATAAAACGATAATTCTCCCGCTCTACAAGAATCTTGTCCGGCCGCACCTAGAGTATGCTGTCCAGTTCTGGGCACCAGTCCTCGGGAAGGATGTACTGGAAATAGAGTGAGTACAAAGAAGGGCAACAAAGCTAAAAAAGGGTTTGGAGGATATTGGTTATGAGGAAAGTCGCGAGCATTGAACTTATTCTCTCTGGAGAAGGGACGCTTGAGAGGGGATATGATTTCAATATACAAATACCATACTGGTGACCTCACAATAGGGATAAAACTTTTTTGCAGAAGGGAGTTTAACAAGACTCGTTGCCACTCATTAAAATTAACTAAAGTTTTAACCTTAAACAACGTAGAGAGTTCTTTACTGTAAGAGTGGCAAGGATGTGGAATTCCCTTCCACAGGCGGTGGTCTCAGTGGGGGGCACCGATAGCTTCAAGAAACTATTATATAAGCACCTGAACGACCGCAACATACAGGGATATACAATGTAATACTGACATATAAATCACACACATAGGTTCGACTTGATGGACTTGTGTCTTTTTTCAAACACACCTACTATGTAACTATGGATCTGACTTGGCTCGCATTGTGTCAGGGCTGGGCTCTCAGCTATCCCTTGTTAGTACACAGGTTGCTCAGCTGTCAGTTATATGCCAGGACTCATCGTTCCACAGTGGCTTACCTGGTGATCATTTCCTGCTTGTCAAGTCCTGCCCACAGCCAGCTCCTTCTGGCTATTTAAACTGGCTGGTTCATTTCTTCTGTGCCTTCGCCTTGGTCAAAAATATCTGTAGACTCTCTGCTGTGTTCCTGTTGAAGACTTGCCTGGCTGACGTCCCTTCTGGTTCCTGATCCTGTCTGCTGCCTCGGACTATGCTGATCTCTGGCTTCCTAATTTACTGGCTTGTTCTGACTACCTGCTTTGGCTACTGTACCCTGGCTATGTTTTGACTAAGTTTACTATTTGTACCATTTTATTAACAGGTATGATTTTTACTGCATTTTCTGTCTCTGTCTGATTCATGGTTCTTGAAAAATTGAAGGCATTCAACAATCTCCCCATCCCAGTAGAAGAGGTCACTTGGATGTCCATCCAAGTTTTCGATTTGATAATAGATCATATTGGGGTGGTAGCGACACATGGTTCAGGCTTAACAGATGTCCCGGAAGTGTTTAGCATGAATGTCTGGCAGGAATTGGATTTAAGACGCTTACTTTGAGACACCACAATACAAAAGGTGCAAAGTCAGCACCAAAGCTTTATCAACGCATTTTAAGCCAAAGGTTGGCAGGATAACTTTCAGTTAGGTGTAGGGTAGGTGGGAGTAGTGTGTTTACCACCCCATCATATTCTAAAGCCATTACCGTGACTGCTATATCCACCTCCTGTGGGGGGGAGGGGGGTGCTAGAAAAAAATTACAAGGATCAACTGTTAAGGCTGATTTTTCCTTGCCCATGCATGAGCTTTCACTTGATCAAAGGCCACCACATCAGTAGGAAAAATACCTGCTGGTATTTGCTGGGGGGGGGTTGCGTTGGGTCACTCAGTTGGCCTATCCAAGTACACAATTCATTATAAGCCAGGGCAACTACACAGTAATGTCAATGCTTTATCTCAATATACCCTGGAACAGCCACCTGGGTAGATAGACCAGCAATTAGAAAAATCTGAGGTTGCTCCCTCCCGAGTAAGGGAACTGGAAAATTGAGATGTGTCAGCTGTTTAGAGTGGACACCAGCTGCACAATTTGCCTGACATATACTCTTTAGCAGAATGGGCCAAGCTGCAATGGCAAGACCTGGAAATTCATATCCAAGAATCAGAAGCTAATTTTTTAAGAGCAGATCAGACTTCCTGCCTGTTCAACAGCTGCTTCAGCAATGGGACCTGCTTGAGGTACGAGATGGGTTGTTATATTGATGGTCCAGTGTTCCTACTGAAGAGTGAGACATTTGTCAGTTGGTGATTATACAGTCAATCTTTGGGAGTCTGCCAGATTCTACACTGCATCAGTGCCCATTTTTGTGCTGACCACACAGAGGTATATGGCCAGAAGTATTTTACCTGCCATGGGTTGACATCCTGGGTGCAGCAGACCTAACAAGAATGTTTAAGTGCTCTTCATAAGGAACAGATTAAACACACAACTCCTCTCATAATTACAATGGCAAAACTGTTTGAGTTGCTAACCGTGGACTTCTGACTGTGGGTGAGACAAATTCCGGGTATCAGTATGACTTTGCCATTGTGGTTCCCACATGAGATCAAACAGCCTTCACCACAGCCAAGCTCTTTTGGATACATGTAGTGCAGCCACATTGCTGTCCAAAATGGATCCTCTCTGGCCAAGGTACTAATTTTGAACTGCAAGTGTTTTTTTCAGTTGTGCTGGTTAAGTGAAATTTATAAAACGCATACTATAACATACCATCCGCAAGAGAACTGAGTATGTGAATGCCTTAACCAAACTCTTCTGGGCTTGATTAGTACGCTGAAGCAGGAGCATCGTGACTGTTGGCTGCAGAATGTGTATGATGTGGTTTGGGCCTACAAACATACGATGCATAAAGCCACGGCCTTTTTTCTTAATGTTTGGATGCGCCCAAACCTGTATCTAAATGATTTCCTAACAAGTGGGTTCAGGAGCACTGGTGGTGCCTGGCTAAGGCTAAGTAGGTGTTATTGGAGCATCACCAAAACCTGGCAGATGAGTCTATGATTGATCTATTACCACTTCAACCCATGGGGATAGAGTGTTTGTTCGAAATCCTAGGTATGTTGGGGTAGTAAATTGGAGTCTCCTTGGGAACCCTGTCCATATCGCATTGAAAAACAACCCTTGGACCCGGAAGCTGCTCTATTTCTTCAGGTTGGATGGAGTTCATTGAGGGAAGTATGCCTTTTATATGGGCTTCAAGCAGCCATCTTGTGGAGGACATCCATTCTATTGGATACTGAAGTCCCACTAGATTTCATCAGCCATCTTGACTGCAGATTCTTTAAATGGGGGATCATTTGGTGCTCTTACAGCATGGTAATAAGTCAGGGATATAGCCTAGCTGGCTAGGGATAGCATATGAGTAACAAAGGGAGAGGTTCCTGTTAAGAAGGGACAGAGCAGGTTTTTCTTTCAGGGTGTTACTTCGCACCACTTTCTGGAACAGGCTTTTACTGCTAGACATAGGCTGCAGTACCCTGGGATATCACAGTGCTTAGCGGCAGTGTAAACACCCCTCCAACATAAGCGCTCCTCCAGCACCTGTAATTGCGAGTCAGTTCATAACGTTGCTGCAAAGCTGCCTCTTACATTTCTACAGTATCTCTTGAATAGAAAAATGATTATACTCTTCTCATACCAATTCCATAATTATATCTGCTTGGTTAAATCTACTTCAAGTTTTGACAAGTAAAACAGTGCCAACTAATTGGTGTGGTGTTTTCTTCTAAGTTCTGGTATGCCCCCTGCCAACAAACTTTTCAATTGAAGGTTTTATACAAAGGTATGGAAAACTAACTATATGAATAGGCGATCATATAGTACTCCTACAGTGCAAAAATTAGCTTTATCAGCATTCTTAGATATGAAACCAACAGAAGATCCTCTGATCAATAGTTTCTTAGTGGCTAGAAAATACCGCATGCACAGTATCTGTTTAAATAGATTCAATATTGCTCGATCAGAAATTTGACCTTCAAAATGTTTTTCTTACTTGCCATCCATCAATCATCTACGATGCCTTTTTTTCAAAGACTCATTTTTGAGCATTCTAAATGACCGAGTGAAATGAAAACCAGATCCTATGTAGGTTTACTAAAGTAGATTCAAAGTTCCACAGAGATCAGCAAGTGGTGCTCCTAACTTTCTCTAACTCACCCAAAACCATTTAAGGGTTAAAACAGGTAATGCGGAGGCAACCTATTGACTACTAACTGCCTGTCAACAGAGACATTGAACACCATCACAAGTGTAAATGACTCTTAAAATTGTGTTACTGACCCAGAACGAGTATAGAAAGTGTTGTGTATATGGTGGGATCTTACTGATAGAGCATACTCCGTCCAGCTAAATTCAGGACTGGTGGCAGAATCCTGTAGTAACAAAACACGAAGTTGAATAATATAAAAGTATAGGATCAAACACTTAAGACATGAATAAATAAAGATGGCTGAAATGCTGGAGTTTTTGAGTATTGCTGTAGTTGACAATGCTCAGCATATTCTCATCTAGAGTCTTCCAGTGTAATAACATGTACATGCTCAATAGGTAAGGGGAAATATATTTATTTTCTGAATTTTTCATAGAAAAACACTTCTTTTCCAAAACTATTGTACAGCTAAAAAAATCTCATCTGGGTTTACCTGGAGTCACATACTTTTTAGGAAGTCCGCACTGAGCTTCAACCATAATTGCAGGCATCTTCTGCATCATGCAAACAAAAAAGGGATACAGAGATCCTGCAGCAATTTTTACAATGCTGGGATTGATCAGGTGGTTGTAATGAAGGCTGACCCTTCCATTCACAACTCATGAAAAGATGTAGCTGAAAGCTTCTAGTACAGAAATATTCTCAGGTCACCTTGCATGTGCTGCCTGTTTGATATCCGCCTGAAGATTTTCAGTATGTACACATTAATATTCATAGAAATACACTGTGTGAGTAAAAGTTTGTGGACTTCTTACTCGTGTCTACCTCCTCGCCATACTATATAGACAGCCCTCCAAAGTGTTTCCAGTGAAAGATTATAATTCCACTGAATACAAACACATTTTAGACAATTGTGCACTTGTAATAACACAGTTTTGCTATAGCTGTGCCACTGATGCAAAGTCAGGATCATATAGACATGGTATGACAAGCTTTGCATAGAGGCAGTCAAGTGCTCTGATCATTAGCCAGGTCTTCTCATCCAAAACCAGTTACTGACCTAATAAATGCTTTTTTTAGCTGAGTGGGCACTTATTCTCAAAGATGCACTCCAAAATCTTGATGATTAGGGGCTGCTTTAGTCACAAAAGGGCACCAACCGCTTATTAATGGCCAAGGTTTTTGAATGGGTGTTCAACAAACTCATACAGTGCCTTGCAAAAGTATTCACCCCCTTGGCTTTTTACCTATATTGTTACATTACAGCCTTTAGTTCAATGTTTTTTATCTGAATTACTGGTATATGTGATGGATCAGAACACAATAGTCTAAGTTGATGAAGTAAAATTAGAAAAATAAATACAGAAAACTATTTTTTAGAAATAAAAAAAATGATAATTGGCATGTGCATATGTCACCCCCTTTGTTATGAAGCCCATATAAAGCTCTGGTGCAACCAATTACCTTCAGAAGTCACATAATTAGTGAAATGATGTCCATCTGTGTGCAATCTAATTGTCACATGATCTGTCATTACATATACACACCTTTTTGAAAGGCCCCAGACGCTGCAACACCTAAGCAAGAGGCACCACTAACCAAACACTGCCATGAAGACCAAGGAACTCTCCAAACAAGTAAGGGACAATGTTGTTGAGAAGTACAAGTCAGGGTTAGGTTATAAAAAAAATATCCAAATCTTTGATAATCCCTAGGAGAACCATCAAATCTATCATAACCAAATGGAAAGAACATGGCACAACAGCAAACCTGCCAAGAGCCGGCCGCACACCAAAACTCACGAACCGGGCAAGGAGGGCATTAATCGGAGAGGCAGCACAGAAACCTAAAGTAACCCTGGAGGAGCTGCAGAGTTCCACAACAGAGACTGGAGTATCTGTACATAGGACGACAATAAGCCATACGCTCCACAGAGTTGGGCTTTATGGCAGAGTGGCCAGAAGAAAGCCATTACTTTCAGCAAAAAACAAAATGGCACCTTTTGAGTTTGCAAAAAGGCATGTGGGAGACTCCCAAAATGTATGGAGAAAGGTGCTCTGGTCTGATGAGACTAAAATTTAACTTTTTGGTCAAAGAAAACGCTATGTCTGGCGCACACCCAACACATCACATCACCCAAAGAACACCATGCCAGTGAAAACATGGTGGTGGCAGCATCATACTGTGGGGATGTTTTTCAGCAGTCAGTACTGGGAAACTGCTCAGAGTTGAGCGAAAGATGGATGGTGCTAAATACAGGGATATTCTTGAGCAAAACCTGTACCACTCTGTATGTGATTTGAGGCTAGGACGGAGGTTCACCTTCCAAGCAGGACAATGACCCCAAACACACTGCTAAAGCAACACTTGAGTGTTTTAAGGGGAAACATGTAAATGTGTTGGAATGGACTAGTCAAAGCCCAGACCTCAATCCAATAGAAAATCTGTGATCAGACTTAAAGATTGCTGTTCACAAGCGCAAACCATCCAACTTGAAGGAGCTGGAGCAGTTTTGCAATCCATGTTAATTCCAGGTTGTGAGGCAACAAAACATGAAAAATGCCAAGGGGGTGAATACTTTTGCAAGGTACTGTAGGTGTGCCAATCAGTTAGCCACCAAAGGCTGCTGGGAAATAAACACTTTCAAAAGTGTTAAATTCCTGTTTTCCCCCTACTTATTACTGGTTACTCCTGCTGACCTCCACATCACTGCAGAAGACAGTAATGACATGGAGATTGTGATGGACCCCGTACACAAGAGGAGTAAATCTGCCGTATAAGCTTCCCTTGCCTGGGACCAGCATGATCCAAGATCCCTTAGCTCACCCATTCACTTGTCAAGACACCAGTGTAGGGTGGCGCAAAAATATCAACTGTTTATTGAAACACAGGCACACAGAGATATACACTCAGTGGACAACCCCGCCTTCTTTGCATATTGACACAGGGCAGGGTAAACGACATTCAGTAACATGACACACAGGTATATTCAGACTTTTCAACAAATAATGCAATCAGTAACTTGGCACCCAGACAGCCTTTAGGAAGGGCTGCTGAAGAAATTCCTCCCTCCCCTCTAGCAACTAATAGCGGACAGGGATTTCATTAACCCGTAAGCTAATACACATAACCATATACATACCATAATAATTTGCTCCCAAGGCAGACAGAAACAATAGGATACAGCCACTTAACAATAAACACTTAACAACCCCCACTCCACCTCAAACTATCTATGGTCTATGAGACACTCCTACAATATTCTAGCAGTCTGAAAGGTGGAAATATTTATCTTCAAATATTTCTTGAGGGAGATTGTTCATAAATATTAATGTCCCAAATAAAAGAGCCCCTTCAACTTTCGACACAAACCACACATATAGAACCCAGGATTACAGGGGTAAAACAAAATGCTGAGTCCAGTATGGTTGTACTGGGAGTCTGGTTAGGACAGACCCGACTGGGGTTCTCAGTCACCCTGTGACACAAACTTAAACATAAGAGGGCCCGGGGGAGCTGGAAAATTGTTTTCCAGAGCTCTCTAAAGTAAGCTGGGTTCCACGAGCCCCCCACCCAAAGTGACTCCCGTAACAGAGGTCAACAGTCAGGAACCAGAACAATCAGTTTTCTAGAAGACTTTCTATGAACAGAGCAGAGTTCAATGGTGTGGGCAGTAGGAGAGGTAAGTATTTGCTCTTCTTTAAAAGTACATGCTTGCTTTATTAAAAACACTTTATATGACCGAGTCGCTTTCTTGTTTTTTTTTGTTTTTTTTTCCCCAGTCAATGTTTTCTTGAACTCTCCGGCAGAAAGTCAAATTGACATGTTGAATAGTAGAAATTAGTATCATGGGAGGATAAAGTCTTTCATATCACTTGTAAAGACATATAAGCTATAAGTATTCTGTTTGAAAGTGTTAGAAATAAATATATAATATTGATTTATACAAAATATATAAAAACAAGTATAGTAAGAACTTGAATGACTTCCATAGATAAACAGAAGATAAACTAAAAAAGTGCAATAAAAACTAGAGGTCGACCGATATATCGGCCGGCCGATATATCGGCCGATATTTGGCTCTTTTTACTTAATCGGCATCGGCCGATTATGCTGATAAAAAAAGCCGATTATACTGCGGGACTTGCAAATGACTTCTGTATTAGTCAATGCAAGTTGTCTGAAGTTATCTTCTCTCCCCCTCTGGGCAGCCTGCCAAATCTGATAAGAAGATACATTTGTATCTCTTTCAGGTTCTTTTATCAATAGACTGAACTCCGTGGAGAAGTTCTCAGTTTAACCATTTAAAGACTAAATCTTTTCTGACACTTGTTGCTTACAAGTAAAAATCCTGTATTTTCTGCTATAAAATCACTTAGAACCCCCAAACATTATATATATTTTTTCTAGCAGAGACCCTAGGGAATAAAATAGCGGTTGTTGCAATATTTTATGTCACACGGTATTTGCGCAGCGGTCTTTCAAACGCAATTAAAAAAAAAAAAAAAAAATACACTAATGAAATAAAAAAAAAAAAAAAAAAAAGCAGTAAAGTTAGCCCATTTTTTTTCGTCCAAAAGTTTTGATTACCAGTTTTTGTGTATTAAATAATTAAGATATAGTTATTTTTTTTAATCTAAATTCTACATACAAGTGAACTGATTGGAGGTTTGTTTTGTTTAATAAATGTTTAAATATAAAAAATTTTCTGTATCACTTATTACTTAAGGCTGCTTTCACACTGGAGCGGGCAGGCGTTGACGGTAAAACGCTGTTAGTTTTAGCGGCGCTTTACCGTCATTTTAGCGGCGCTATTCGGCTGCTAGCGGGGCACTTATAACCCAGCTAGCAGCCGAAGAAGGGATTAAATGCGCCCCTGAAGCGCTGCTGCCAAAACGCTTTGCAGGCGCTTCGGCAGCGGTGCGCATTCATTTCAATGGGAAGGAGTGGTGAAGCAGCGGTATACATGGCTCCAAAGATGCTGCTTGCAGGACTTTTTTTTAACATCCTGCCAGCGCATCGCCCCAGTGTAAAAGGGGTCTAACTGTTAGATTTTATGAGATGAAGGAAAAAAAAAAAAAGAAATCGGCCTAATATATCGGCCCAAAAAAATCGGCATCATATATCGGCCATCGGCCACCGTGATTTCTAAATATCGGCTTTGGCATCGGCCAGAGAAAAACCCATATCGGTCGACCTCTAATAAAAACCATTTGTATTATAATCTTTGTCTCTCTAGGCCAGGGGTCAGCAAGCTGTTGATCACATTCCTTTCTTGCCAACCCTCGGAACTTGGACAGGAGGGGGGGCAGCGTTTACTAGAACCAATTTTCTGTATTTTCCTCCTGTAGCATCTGAAATCTAGCTTCTCTTCCTCTCCTTCCTGCTGGCATTCAGCTGCTGCAGGAGGAAAATAAAGAGGATAGGTTTCAGTAAATGCCACCCCTGCCATCCTCGTCTAGGTTCTCCTTTCTTCTACTACTTGGAGCTATGTGTTCCCCTGGCCCCCCCACCCAATGATTCTGGCTTCCCCTCCTCCCCTGCTGGCTGCTGCAGGAGATCGTTTAAGAATAGTAACAGGAAAAGGGGTCAGTAATGTCATTTACCGCCCCCTTCCTTTTCTGAATTTATGAACACACTGAAAGATCAGGACTGATCACTCACTGTATTGATTCAGAACTGAAGCTTTGTAAACTGTGTTTATTATGCTTCAGTTTGTGAATTAACAGGACTGTGTAGAGCTCTTTCTGCCAATTCATTCTGTGCAGCTCAGGCTGCAGAGATGGGGATTAAGGACTGTATCCTCAATCTCCTGTCTTTGTCTCAAAAGTGAGACATTAGGGATCTGTTTAGACCCATGATATTTTACCAAAGCCCCCCAACACGGCTGTTAAAATTATAAAAAAATTAAATTGTAAATAAACACTACAAATAAAAAAAAAAGTCTGAGACAGTCCTCTACCCTAATGACTGACACTTTGCATTTTTAACATAGGCTAAATTTTATATTTTTCCAGTGACATTTGTTTTATTATATTTTTCTACGTTTTCCTTACTGTTTAGTTAGGCCCGGTTAGTTAATTTGTTAAATAAAATAAAAAAGGGCGATAAAAGCCGGTGATCTTTGATCTCTTTCACGTTGTTCAAGCAGATCTCCAACTCTCAAAAGGTTGCCTACCCCTGCTCTATGGAGCCTCTAAGTGCCTACTATACTTGTTTCTGGATTATCTGTTTTGGAGTGCTGATACCACCTCTCCACATCTAAACTATAAAACTATAAAACTATATACTGTATATATTAGAATCAGTTTGTAACAGATCGAACTAGCGCCATGTATTTTTACATTGTGAATACACTGCCTATAGGTGTTCCAGTAAACACTGCCAAAAAAAGTAATGACATTTTCCTCTTCAGCACAAAGTCATTAAAAGGATATTTTTCTATTCATCCAGAGCAAACATGCCATTTGCAGTAATTACAAATATGCAAAACTGGCAAACACATGGAATTTACAACATTATGGTAATCTAATTTTAATGGAGGCCAACATGTTATGTTCTCATATACCAGTGATGTTATGATGGATTGCAGGTGGACATTCTTGAAGATGACACGTCCATCTACTTCCATCTGTCTGATGACCCAAGAATGCCAAAGGCATTGCCAAGTTACTATTGCAGAACATTATCATTTTCCAGGAAAGATTGCATTATAAACAGTGACAAGCAGACGTGGGAGAATGTAGGGAGGATGAACCTGAAAATCTGTCCCTATCATTAATCAACTGTGCAGCAGAAACAAAAGGAAGAGAGTGAAGCTTTTGTGTTAGAAAGCAAATTAATCAGTTTTTTAGGAGATGGAGATTTAAGGCGCTGCAACATGTGTACTCATCAAACAGTTAAAAATAATGATGAAGGCTTTTGAAAATCCATTAATTTCGGAACTGCATTATCTTCTTGCAGTCTTAGAAAAGAGATACTAGATTTAGATAAAAAGCATTCTCTCCAAAAATTACTATTTGAAGTCAAATAATGTATAGTCAAAATATTCACTATATTTCATAGCGGAAATACATTCCAAGCATATTTGGAACATGGTGCAAAGAGAATGAAGTGCTAAATCTCAAAGTTTAGGGCAGGGGTGTCCAACCTTTTGACCTTCCTGGGCCACACTGGAAGAATGGTCTTGGGCCACACAAAAATATACTTACAATACGGATTAGCTTATAAGCAGACAAAGTAAAGCAGATCACAAGTTTTTAATCACCGATATTAGGGTTGCACTGATACCACTTTTTTAGGACAGAGTATAAGTACCGATACTTTTTTTTTTTTTTTTTTTTTTTTTTAAGGTCTTTCTAAGTTTGTTAGAAAATGCTGTAAATAAGTACTTTGTTGCCTTCACTGATGTGCGCTAATGAGGCTGCACTGATGGGGGGGTGCACTATTATGCAGCACTGATAGGATTTGGTGGCACGGATGAGGCAGCACTGAAGGGCACTGATTATGCAGCACTTATAGGTGGCACTGACTGATGGCTGGCACTGATGGCAGCACTTATGGGCACTGATAGGTGGCATTTAGAGGCACTGAAATGCAGCACTGATTGGCAATTCCTGGTCTGGCATAATAATGTACATTGTTCCATAGTTCAGGTCCTCTTTAAAATAAAATTTAAAAAAGTCCTACTAGTACTTCCTTTTGGATAGTACAATAAAAAACCTTTTGTAATTTCTGGATGGTTGTGTGTATACATTATATTCATTCACTTTGTAGAAAACCTGCTTACAGCACTGGTAACTGTGCTAAACTAAGATGATCTTATAATGAAAGTACATTCTTTTTGAAGTTTTTATTAAACAAAGAAAGCCTGTAGAAACATGTAAGTTCCCCCAAACAATTATTTACTCACCTTATTCCCAGTTTCACTTTTATTATATCTTTTGTGACATTAAGTTTAAACAACACTGCTTAGAGAAAAAAACCACAAGATAATTTAATAAATTAAAGTCTGAAAACAAAACATACGTAATTCTGGCTGAACAAAAAGTAAAATTAAAAAGTTTGTTTTAAAACTTAATTCCTTCAATAACTGCCCATTACAAACACATTGCTTGTTATTTTGTATGCTGCACTCAGTGCATACCAATTGATATGTAAACATTGTGTATACATCACCATTATATTGTATACTAGCTTCAATAATAAAAACGGCTTATATCCAATCACAAATGCCACGTTTTATAAATCTTCCATGTTTTCTGCTATCATACATTCAATGTCTCCTTCTGCAGAACTACCTGTAGTATTCTGGCCCATTCAGTCCTTGAATAAGGAGAATTTATCACATGCAGGTGGAAAATCAACAACAAAAAGCTGTTAATCCTCGTTTTTCTTCTTTTAGAGAGGAAGAAGTTCTGGGGGATTTTCCCCATAACAGTATTTTGCAACTGGATTCCTGTAAGTGTTCTCATGTTGGACACTCTGCAAACAAAACAAGCAATTACATTTATGGTTAAAAAAATAAATAAAAATGCACATACAATGTCAAAATATACATACGAATATAATATGACAGCCACACAGCATTGATCAGAAGGACCACCACGTGACTTATATGCGCTATATTTGTCTCCTAGTGTATAAGGCTCCCGGAAGAAGCATTTTGCGAAACACTTTGGGACCTGCTGAATTATTCCCTACACTATATACACATTTGCTACACCTCCTTGATGTATTATTATTGTGTCGACTTAGTTGAGTATAACTTGTCTTTCTACCTTAAATATGTAGGAGGTGCAGTGTTCTTATGGCGGGGGGGGGGGGGGGGGGGTATGGTGAAAAATAAGGGAGACATTTTACTTGGAATGATTTCATCATTTTGTATTAAATAAAGACTGATAATTTTATAACATTGTGGTATGTCATTTTCTAAGGCAATATCTGGGCACCTTTAAAATCCCTTTTGTATTTGGCTTAAACAAACTATTTGCTCCATAAACAGAAGTGCTTCCTGTCAGCTCTGTATATACTGTATTTCTATTAGTATGCAACACTGTGTTCCAACAGTGGGAGGATGACTTCCCATCCCATTCCCAGAATAAAATCAGGTCGGAACTCAGCTATTCACAGGAAGCTTTGTATTCTATGAATGAATACAAAGCTTCCTGTGACTGGCTGAGGCAGACAGAGGATGCCATGATCTCTACCTCAGCCAGAGGAAGCTTTGTATTCGTTACCAGAATACATGAATGGCTGAGAAGCCCTCAGCCTGACCATTTTGTTCTGGGAGTGGGGCAGGAACACAGCACTGTATACTGTATGTAGCTGAGGCTACATATATAGCTTATTCAGTGCACCCAACAAGCACACCTGTTAGTCAAGTAAATAGCTTGGCCCAAACAAACTATTTAAAAAGGCAGTTTTAGACTTTAAGAATCCCAATAAGATCACCATTGTTACTCTGTCTTTCTTCTACATAGAGGGAATGAGCTTACAGAGTTGAACCACCATTTGCTGTACCTTTGGCAGATTATAGTTCATTCATGCCTGTGAGGTCTAGGGCCAACCTTAGTTTAAAGGTCATACCAATTTCTGTAGAAAAGATATGCAAGGTCAGATACTTGGGATTTCTCTTCCTACGACTTGCAGAGCTTGCTGGACAAATACGGCTTTTCCATGTCACTGGCAAGAATCAATGTTATGAGTGATTTTTCTACAAATGTTTGAATGAAAATCTAACCCTGTATGGTCAGCTTAAGAGGATGATATATAAAAAAAAGAGTGATTATGACATACTGTAAAATATTAAAAATAACCCTAACATCATGAAAGCTATAAACAATCAAAACAAGAGGTCAGGACACTTTAATATGTCAAACATTACCATAAATATATTAGTAGGCGCATATGGGACCTATTTGTCTGGCACATTTAGGGCTGATTCACACTTAATCACATGTGCAAGATAGAAATAAGTATAGAAAATGCTGCGCAAACTCCTAATAAAACTGAAAAAGAGGAATAAAGCAGCCAACACAACAATCTGACTAATCGTGAATATATGTGGAACAACAAAGTGTGGCGCTAATAAAGTATACTAAACGTCAATGGAAAAAACCAAAAAGTCACAGTGAGTGATGGTAATGCACAGAGTGAAAAGGGTTGATGCCCTAAATAAAATAGTGATAACACCTATAATATACCAAAAAAATAATACAAATATGGGACGAGGGGTATCCCCCCCAGAAGAGTGATAGGTGAATGACTAATACCAATAAAATATAAGGAGTATTGAAACATAAGCTCCACCCGCCTGCTTATACATATCACCCTGCCTTCTGTCTTCTCCCTACTACTGCTCCTACCAACTCTCACTCATTCTACATCCATACACTGATAAAACCTCCAGTACTCTGAGACATGCCCCTTCACATAAATCACAGTCCCACATTACCTCCCTCACCCTCCTGCTTCTCCTAATCTCTGGTGACATATCCCCAAACCCCCAAACCCTGGGCCACCATCATCTGTCTTTGCCCATCGCTCCCATCCCCCTACACCCTCTGGCAGGAGCCGCAACCCACAGAACTTGGTCTCTATTCCTCTTTCCAAAGCCCCCCCCCCCCCTTTTCCTGTGCCCTGTGGAATGCACCTTCTGTCTGCAACAAACTCACCGCTCTTCACGACCTCTTTATCACAAATTCCTTTAACCTACTTGCCATTACTGAAACCTGGCTTCATGAATCGGATACTATTTCTCCTGCTTCCCTCTCCCATGGGGGCCTTCTCTGGACTCACTCCCCCAGACCAAGTGGACAGAAGGGAGGTGGAGTGGGAATCCTTCTAGCCCCATGCAGCACCTATCAGGTTCTTCACCCACCTCCCTCTCTGAAACATTGCATTCGTCTTTTCTCTCCCATTTCTCTAAGAATTGCTGTCATCTACCGGCCCCCTGGACCAGTATCAGCCTTTCTTGATGACTTCTCTGCCTGGCTACCCTACTTTCTCTCTTCTGAAATCCCCACAATTATTCTTGGGGACTTCAACACCCCTGTCAACACTAACACTACTATTGCTTCTAAACTTCTCAGTCTAACCTCATCGCTTGACCTGAAGCTATGGATACAGGCTCCTACCCACTCCAACGGCAACACCCTTGACCTTGCCTTCTAACCTTTCCAACAATCCACTCCCACTCTGATCACCACCTTATTAGTTTTGCTCTCTCCCTGTCTTCCACCTCTTCTCCCTCCAACCGCCTAACAATTACACGTAGAAACCTTCGCCACCTCAACCCTTCTCTTCTCTACTCTGCTACTGATCACCTCTATGACAAAATCTCACCTCTGTCCTGCCCCAACCTAGCTACTTTCATCTACAACAGCTCACTGTCTTCCTCCCTAGACAAGCTTGCCCCCCTCACTACACGCAGAATTAGGCCCCGACTGCTACAACCCTGGCAAACAGATGACACCAGAAGTCTCAGAAAACGTAGCCGCGCTCTTGAGCGCCTGTGGCATAAGACTAAGACCCAGGAAGACATCACACAATATAAATCTGCCCTCCTAAAATACTACTCCTGCCTTCACACTGCCAAACAGACCTACTTTATCACACTCATTAACACCTTCTCATCCAGTCCACATCAACTCTTCTCTACCTTCAACACTCTACTCTGTCCTCCACTGCCTCCACCCACCAACTCACTCACTGCCCAGGAGATTGCCAATCACTTCAAAACTAAGATTGATACAATTCATGAGGAGATCACCAATGCGCAAAAACCTCCCCCATGCAACACCCCATGTCCACAGACACAATCATTACTTCCCTCATTCAACCCTGCTACTATTACTGAGGTTGCTAAACTTTTATCTAGCACTCATCTAACCACTTGCCCCCTGGATCCTGTTACCTCGCAAATGCTATGCTCACCCTCTGACTCAATTCTACGCTCTCTAACTCACATTTTCAACCTCTCCCTCTCTTGTGGCATCTTCCCAAACTCTCTAAAACATGCGCTAGTCACCCCCATACTAAAAAAGCCCTCACTGGATCCCACCAATCTCAACAACTTACGTCCCATCTCTTTACTCTCCTTCTCCTCCAAACTTCTTGAAAGACTGGTCTACAACCGACTAAGCGACCATCTGACCATGAATAAACTTCTTGATCCCCTTCAGTCCGGTTTTCGCCCTCAACACTCTACGGAAACTGCTTTCCTTAAACTCTCAAATGACCTACTAATGGCTAAAGCCAATGGACACTATTCTGTATTACTTCTCCTGGATCTCTCTGCTGCCTTTGACACAGTGGACCACCCCCTCCTCCTCAAAAAACTCCTCTACTTTGGTCTCCGTGACTGTACTCTTCGCTGGTTCTCATCCTACCTATCCCACCGCTCCTTCAGTGTCACTTACAACTCTACTTCCTCCTCTCCTCTTCCTTTTTCCGTTGGGGTCCTCCAAGGTTCTGTTCTTGAACCTCTCCTTTTCTCAATCTACACCACCTCCTTGGGTCAGTTGATTGCCTCCCACGGCTTTAAATATCATCTCTACGCTGATGACACCCAAATCTATCTCTCCACCCCCCAGCTCTCTCCATTTGTCTCCTCACGCATTACCAACTTACTAGCAGACATATCAGCCTGGATGTCACATCACTTTCTCAAACTCAACCTTTCCAAAACCGAGCTCATGATAATTCCTCCCTCAGGTGCCACTTCCCCTAATTTCCCTGTCAAGATCAACGGCTCAACTATTAACCCATCTCCCCACGCCAAGGTCCTAGGTGTAATCCTGGACTCTGAACTAACCTTTCGACCCCACATTCTATCACTATCCAAAGATTGCCGCCTCAATCTCCAAGATATGCCCCTTCCTAACCAATCACACCACAAAGCTTCTAATCCACTCCCTGGTCATCTCCCGGCTCGACTACTGCAACTCCCTCCTCATTGGTTTACCTCTAAATAGGCTATCCCCACTTCAGTCCATCATGAACGCTGCTGCCAGGCTCATCCACCACACAAACCGCTCAGCGTCTGCCACACCCCTCTGCCAATCCCTCCATTGGCTGCCACTCAGTCACCGAATTAAATTCAAGATACTAACTATAACTTACAAAGCCATCCACAAGCTGGCCCCCAGCTACATCTCTAACCTAGTCACAAAATACCAACCTAATCGTTCTCTTCGCTCCTCCCAAGACCTCCTGCTCTCAAACTCCCTTGTCACCTCATCCCATGCTCGCCTTCAGGACTTCTCCAGAGCCTCCCCCATCCTCTGGAATGCTCTACCCCAATCTGTCCGATTTTTTCCTACTTTATCCACTTTCAGACGATCCCTGAAAACTCATCTCTTCAGAGAAGCCTATCTGGCCCCCACCTAACAATTGTACATTTATCTTCTCAATCAGCACATCACCCATAGTTATTACCTTTTGTATCTCTTGACCTTCCCTCTTAGATTGTAAGCTCTAAGGAGCAGGGCCCTCTGATTCCTACTGTATCAAATTGTATTGTATTTGTACTGTCTACCCTCAATTTGTAAAGCGCTACGTAAACTGTTGACGCTATATAAATACTGTATAACATTAATAATAATAATAATAAGCTGCGTGTAATTCCTAGTAATGAAAAACAGATAAGTGAATCTGTTATAGGGGGTTTGACATGAATGTGATTAGCAGATTAAAAATAACTTGAAAACATCCAGTTAAGAAGTTAACACAATATATATAATGCACATAATGTGCATTAAACCAAATTTAAAATGAATATAATAAATATTGTGCATAAATAGCAAGCACTTTGTGACTTACCTGTAGTGGGTGGTCATATAAATTTGGCGAGTTCTCTTTGTTGGTGGTGGAGGATCACTGGAGCACTACGTTAAAGGCATAGTGCCCACATTTGCCTGAGGATTTTGCACAAGAGCACTTTTATGGAATTTAATGTATGTATGTATGTATGTATGTATGTATGTATGTATGTATGTATGTATATATATATATATGTATATATAAAGAGTATAGAGCCTGAACCTGTTGGAGAAATTTGCACAAGTGCACTTTTGTGGAATTTTGACACATGGGCACTTTATTGATTATATTATATTCATTTTAATTTTGGTTTAATGCACATAGACCTGAATATATAGACCAATAGCACTCTATAGAGTTTATTTGCATAAGCGTCAAGTGGCTACAATGAATACAGCTGCTTTGGTGATTCAGTTTGTAACTCCAAGCATGTTAGTAGGACTCAGATCTGAAATCTGAATGTTTTCCTTCGGGTATGGTCAGCTTTTGTAGCAGCAGTTCAGTACAATAGAACATACTTGTTTTGCAAATAAAACATACATTCTTATCAGTAGGTTTTTTTTTTGCTCTAATACACGCAAGAACATATCGAGCTAAAAAGTCTACGATGGAGAAAACTTCAAAATAATGGGACATTGCCTCTAATCAGGCCCTAAAATAATCACATTATCTTACCCTTAATTGAGGATGGCTGCCACTAATTGCAAGCATTTGGCATAAAATGTATACATAGAATCAATCATGTCAGTGTTCTCATTCAGTTGCCATCTGTGTAGTTCCTAGCCTGGACAGGCATACAGGTTTCAGCTGTATCGTCAGCACGCTGCAGAGGATTTTCATATTCCCAATCATCATCATATATATTTATAATTAAAAGAAGAATCTTGGTTTGACATTGAAAAACAAAATGTCAAGTTGTTTTGTTGATTATTTATGGCAGTAAAGAACAAGATGAATACGGACAATCTGGTCCTCCCATTACTGCCTTGGGTGAGTAGTGGGAAGATTGCTCAACAGGAACCAAACTGTACAAGTAGGTTGGTTGACCAGAGGCACAAAGGGCCCTATGTGTTTGTTTCTGGACTATCAGATCCATCCACATGTGTCCACATTAAATGATAGCTATACCTTTGTAAATGTGGAATTCAAAACTTTAAAAAAAGGGGGAGAATTCCAAGTTTCCTGGCACTTTTAATAATTTGTTTGGGCTAGCTTGGACCAGACAAATTATTTGCATGCCAGAACAGACTGCTCACTGCTTTACCTGTAATATACTGTAGTATTTTGTGCTACGTAAAGCAAGCAAAGCTGTGTTCCAGTAGCAGTACTTGCTACTACTGGATACAGACAGAGTACCCTGTACTGCATTTCCACCATTTACGAGAACCCTTTTTGTTTTGCTTTTTAAATCAATAAAATACAAGGCTTCCTCTGACTGGCCAAGGTAGAAAGACAGGTGGATGATGTTACAATCTCCACTTTGGCCAATTAGAGAAAGCTTTGCATTTATTGATAACAATACAGGGTTTCTCCTTAAAGCAGAGTTCCACTAATTTTTAAACTTTGTGCTGTATGCCCTAAGTTCATACTTTTCACAATGGGCATTTTTTTTTAATTATTTTTTTTTTTTTTTGCTCGTAAATACCTTTTTTTATTATTTCTCCATGACCTCCTCCTTTCCCCCATGTAGGCAATTACGTCACTAGGCGATTCTCAAGGGTTCCTGGGATAGCAGCGTCATGTATCCCAGGAGTCCTTGCGAATCGCCTACTGACGAAATCTCACGTTATTTGTAGCTAGGAAATGACGCAAACGGGAGTTAGCCCAGCTGAGTGCATGCTGGGAGCTGTAGTCTCCTCCCGGTGGAGAACAATGGGGCCGCAGATCTTCTGGAACTAAATGTCCCATGTTGCTCCTTTTGCGATTGTCCATCCACTGTGGGCAATGGGGAGGGAAAAAGAGCCGGTAGGAAGCTGGGCAGCGAACCTAATGAGCCACTCTCTCTTCTCTGCTGACAGGAGAACGGGAGGAGGGGGGCGAGCGGGGGAAACATTCTAACAGCCCGCCTCCCCCCTGTCACACTGCCGCTGCCCGAGTTCAGCAAAGTGCTGCTGTCACCACTTCACAGCAACACCATGGTACACAGTACACCCGGCGGTAGCTGGAGAGACTTGTTACCTTCCTCTCCTCTCCTCTGATTGACAGGTTGCTATAGCAATGGGGCAGGAACTTATGCTGATGTTGCTATAGCAACCTGTCAGGAAGAAGGGCGGCCTTGCTAAGGCAATAATGTGCGGGATCTAGAGGTGCATTCTGGGTAGTCAGCTGCCCAGAAAACCAGGAAATTAACACAGGAGTGCTTCAGATGCCCACAACTAAAATGGAACCGGTCTGCTTCCGAGATCAGCGAGCAACAAACTATTTTTAAAGATAGTAAAAGTGCAGTAAATAAGACATGTTATGAGAATTGCAGAACGGTCTTTAAAAAAAAAAAAAATAAATAAATGTTTGGGGGACTAGAACTCCACTTTAATAGTGAAGATGCAGTATGGGAGACTCTGCATACTCAGCAGTAGAAGGAAAGTCGCTGGCACTGCTGTCAGAATACCCAACAAGTGTTTAACCTATAAAGCAACTTAGGCTGCAATACTCAATCCAGAGTCATCCCTAGACAACTTCTTTTTTGCCACAAGATGTCCTCAGTCTCCAAGCTTAAAGTAGAATTCTGGGTTTTTTCTAACTCTGCTTACAAACGCTCCTTGCTCCCTTCTAACACCTATACTAACTATCCCATGTAAAAAAAAAAAAAAAATGTATATACCAACAGTATCTCACAAAAAATATAAATATTTTATCTTTTCATGTGACAACACTGAAGAAATGACACTTTGCTACAATGTAAAGTAGTGAGTGTACAGCTTGTAGAACAGTGTAAATTTGCTGTCCCCTCAAAATAACTCAACACACAGCCATTAATGTCTAAACCGCTGGCAACAAAAGTCAGTACACACCGAAGTGAAAATGTCAATTAGACACTTTCCCTCCCCGGTGTCATGTGACTCGTTAGTGTTACAAGGTCTCAGGTGTGAATAGGGAGCAGGTGTGTAAAAATTTGGCGTTATCGCTCTCACTCTCTCATACTGGTCACTGGAAGGTCAACATGGCACCTCATGGCAAAGAACTCTCTGAAGATCTGAAAAAAAGAATTGTTGCTCTACATAAAGATGGCCTAGGCTATAAAAAAAGATTGCCAAGAACCTGAAACCGAGCTGCAGCATGGTGGCCAAGACCATACAGCGTTTTAACAGGACAGATTCCACTCAGAACAGGCCTCGCCATGGTCGATCAAAGAAGTTGAGTGCACGTGCTCAGCGTCATATCCAGAGGTTCTCTTTGGGAAATAGACGTATGAGTTCTGCCAGCATTGCTGCAGAGGTTGAAGGGGTGGGGGGTCAACCTGTCAGTGCTCAGACCATACGACACTGCATTAAATTGGTCTGCATGGCTGTCGTCCAAGAAGGAAGCTTCTTCTAAAGATGATGCACAAGAAAGACTGCAAACAGTTTGCTGAAGAAAAGCAGTTTAAAGGACATGGATTACAGGAACCATGTTCTGTGGCCTGATGAAACTAAGATAAACTTATTTGGTTCAGATGGTGTCAAGTGTGTGTGGCGGCAACCAGGTGAGTACAAAGAAAGTGTGTCTTGCCTACAGTCAAGCATGGTGGTGGGAGCGTCATGGTCTGGGGCTGCATGAGGGCTGCCGGCACTGGGGAGCTACAGTTCATTGAGGGAACCATGAATGCCAACATGTACTGTGACATACTGAAGCAGAGCATGATTCCCCTCCCTTCGGAGACTGGGCCGCAGGGCAGTATTCCAACATGAACGGCTCCAAACACACCTCCAAGATGACCACTGCCTTGCTAAAGAAGCTGAGGTTAAAGGTGATGGACTGGCCAAGCATGTGTCCAGACCTAAACCCTATTGAGCATCTGTGGGGCATCCTCAAAACAGAAGGTGAAGGAGCGCAGGGTCTCCAACATCCCCAAGCTCTGTGATGTCATCATGGAGGAGTGGAAGAGGAAACCAATGGCAACCTGTGAAGCTCTGGGGAACTCCATGCCCAAGAGGGTTAAGGTAGTTCTGGAAAAGATTTGTGGCCACACAAAATATTGACACTTTGGGCCCAATTTGGACATTTTCATTTAGGGGTGTACTCACTTTTGTTGCCAGCGGTTTAGACTTTATTGGCTGTGTGTTCAGTTATTTTGAGGGGACAGAACATTTACATTGTTATACAAGCTGTACACTCACTACTTTACATTGTAGCAAAGTGTCATTTCTTCAGTGTTGTCACATGAAAAGATTTAATAAAATATTTACAAAAAATGTGAGGGGTGTACTCACTTTTGTGAGATACTATATATTTTCAGGCCGGTCTGGTCAAGCGATCCACTCCCCTGTGTCAGTTAGTGGCTGCTTCAGAGGAGAGGGTGAAGCACAGACAACAGATGGGCCATAGTAAACATATGGGTGACATCACCACTCAGGTATTACCAGCTGTGGTCGAGCACGCTTTCCCCTGCAGCCCACGCTTGCTGACACAGGGGAGATCACATGACTGGACTGGAGCGGCCAGAAAATAGGTAAGTATATGCTTTTTTTTTTTTTCACAGGTTAGTTAGCATAGATGTTAGAATGAAGGAGGGAGTGTTTTTAAGCATTGTTAGTAAAAGCCCACAATTCTACTTAAACTATGCTTAGTGTCACTCAACCTTGAAGACTGAGGAGATGCTGAAAATTCAGAGAGTCATGGTCCCACCCGCCTAGGGGGTTTGAGAAAAATAATAAAAAGTAAATATAAAAAAAAAAAAAAAAAAAAACACAGAAAACAATATATTTACTTATAGAGCTTATAAACACGCTACATTCAAATATTCATTTTGTTACCTGTGAGGATGTTCGACATTTGGCTAAACACAGTTCAAAGTGGTCTTCTACTGCTAAGAACAAGTTTTGGAACCCTCTAGCAGCTCGGTTTAGAAAACGCTCCAAGATATGTTGCTATAGCAAAAGACAAGGAGAAAGGCAATTTGTTCATTCTTATTAGTAATCATTGAAAAGATGTAGCCAAGAGCTAAATATATGATATATTTAGAATTGTAAAATTAAAATGAATACAAATCTGATTCCTTAGACCAGTGTTTCTCAACCAGGGTTCAGCAGTGATCTACCTGTTAGTCACAGGCAGCTGACAGGTAGATGCATGGACACATAGGCAGGGAAGCAGCTGGCATACTATTGGCTGAAGTTCCGTTCCCTGCTGGCCCCGCTGTGCTTGTATATGACATCATATGGGATGAACAACATAGGAGGAGGGGCCGGCGTGGAACAGTGAACCACAGGAAGAGTTATGAAAGCTGCCGTTTCTGAAGGTAGAAGAAAAAAGTCTGTACTTTAATGTGCCCACCTGTGTCCCCCACAACAGTCTGTCCCATGCAATGTGCCCTGCCCTCACATAATGTGCCCTGCCTTCACGTACTGTGCCCTGCCTTCACGTACTGTGCCCTGCCTTCACGTACTGTGCCCTGCCTTCACGTACTGTGCCCTGCCTTCACGTAATGTGCCCTGCCTTCACGTAATGTGCCCTGCCTTCACGTAAAGTGCCCTGCCTTCACGTAAAGTGCCCTGCCTTCACGTAAAGTGCCCTGCCTTCACGTAAAGTGCCCTGCCTTCACGTAAAGTGCCCTGCCTTCACGTAAAGTGCCCTGCCTTCACGTAAAGTGCCCTGCCTTCACGTAAAGTGCCCTGCCTTCACGTAAAGTGCCCTGCCTTCAGGTAATGTGCCCTGCCTTCACATAATGTGCCCTGCCTTCACGTAATGTGCCCTGCCTTCACGTAAAGTGCCCTGCCTTCACGTAAAGTGCCCTGCCTTCACGTAAAGTGCCCTGCCTTCACGTAAAGTGCCCTGCCTTCACGTAATGTGCCCTGCCTTCACGTAATGTGCCCTGCCTTCACGTAATGTGCCCTGCCTTCACGTAATGTGCCCTGCCTTCAAGTAATGTGCCCTGCCTTCACGTAATGTGCCCTGCCTTCACGTATTGTGCCCTGCTCCCCCATACAGTGCCTTGAATAAATTTTCCACGTTTTGTCATGATACAACCAAACACATAAATGTATTTTATTGAGATTTTATGTGATAGATCAACACAAAGTGGCACATAATTGTGAAGTGGAAGGAAAAATGATAAAAAGTTTTCAAAACTTTTTACAAATAAATATCTGCAAAGTGTGGCGTGCATTTGTATTTAGCCCCCTTTATTCTAATACCTCTAACTAAAATCTAGTGGAACCAATTGCCGTCAGAAGTCACCTAATTAGTAAATAGAGTTCACCTGTGTGTAATTTAATCTTAGTATAAATATAGCTGTTCTGTGAAGCCCTCAGAGGTTTGTTAGAGACACTTAGTAAACAAACAGCATCATGAAGGCCAAGGAACACACCAGACAGGTCAGGGATAAAGTTGTAAAGAAGTTTAAAGCAGGGTTAGGTTATAAAAAATATCCCAAGCTTTGAACATCTCATGAAGCACTGTTCAATCCAACATCCGAAAATGTAAAGAGTATGGCAGAACTGCAAACCTACCAAGACATGGCTGTCCACCTAAACTGACAGGCCGGGCAAGAAGAGTATTAATCAGAGAAGCAGCCAAGAGGATCCACAGCTCAGGTGGGAGAAGCTGCTGTCCACGGAACAACTATTAGTTGTGCATTCCACAAATCTGGCCTTTATGGAAGAGTGGCAAAAAGAAAGCCATTGTTGAAAGAAAGCTATATGAAGTCCCATTTGCAGTTTGCGAGAAGCCAAGTGGGGGACACAGCAAACATGTGGCAGAAGGTGCTCTGGTCAGATGAGACCAAAATTTTACTTTTTGGCCTAAAAGCTAAACGCTAGGAGTGGCAGAAAACGTTGTTGAAAGAAAGCTATATGAAGTCCCATTTGCAGTTTGCGAGAAGCCATGTGGGGGACACAGCAAACATGTGGCAGAAGGTGCTCTGGTCAGATGAGACCAAAATTTTACTTTTTGGCCTAAAAGCAAAACGCTATGAGTGGCAGAAAACGAACACTGCACATCACCCTGAACACACAACCGTGAAACATGGTGGTGGCAGCATCATTATGTGGGAATACTTTTTTTTCAGCAGGGAAAGAGAAGCTGGTCAGAGTTGATGGGAAGATGGATGGAGCCAAATACAGGGCAATCTTAGAAGAAAACCTGTTAGAGTCTGCAAAAGACTTGAGACTGGGGCGGAGGTTCACCTTCTAGCAGGACAACGACCCTAAACATACAGCCAGAGCTACAATGGAATGGTTTAGATCAAAAGCATATTCATGTGTTAGAATGGCCTAGTCAAAGTCGAGACCTAAATCCAATAGAGAATCTGTGGCAAAACTTGAAAATTCCCGTTTACAGACACTCTCCATCCAATCTGACAGAGCTTGAGCTATTTTGCAGAGAAGAATGTGCAAAGCTGGTAGAGACATACCTAAAAAGACTTGCAGCGGTAATTGCAGTGAAAAGGTGGTTCTACAAAGTATTGACTCAAGGGGGGCTGAATACAAATGCACACCCTACTTTCAGATATTTATTTGTAAAAAAAAGTTTGAAAAACATTTATCATTTACCTTCCACTTCACAATTTTGTGCCACTTTTAAAATTTTTGGTTGTGACATGGAAAAATGTGGAAAATGTAAAGAAGTATGAATTACTTTTTTAAGGCACTTTAACCACATGCCGACCAGCCGCCGCAGTTATACTTCGGCAACATCGCTTGGCTGCGCGAATCGCCGTCATGGTACGTCGGTACCATAGACGGACACTAGGGGGTGCCCTCTGCTCGCCCACAGAGGCGATACGAGTGTCCGGCGCTCGCGATCGCCGCCGGGCCCCCGTGATCGCTCGGGGCACACCGAGAACCTGCAGATCGTCTGTTCATACAGAGTATGAACAGTGATCTGTCATCTCCCCTGCACAGTCCCACCCCCCCTTCAATTAGAACACACAATAGAACACACTTAACCCCTTCATTGCCCCCTAGTGGTTAACCTCTTCACTGCCAGTGACATTTTTACAGTAATCAATGCAATTTTATAGCAGTGATCTCTGTAAAAATGACAATGGTCCCAAAAATGTGTCAAAATTGTCCGACGTGTCGGCCATAATGTTGCAGTCCTGATAAAAATTGCAGATTGCCACCATTACTAGTAAAAAAAAAATCAATAATAAAAAAAATTCATAAAAAACTATCCCCTATTTTGTAGACGCTATAACTTTTGCGCAAACCAATCAATATACGTCTATTGCAATTTTTTTATCAAAAATATGTAGACACACACACACATATATACTTTTTTGTGGGTGGTAAGTATCAATGGAAAATGAAAAATGATTTCATTCTTTAGAACCTCTTCTACTGTTCTACTCTTTACACTTATGCGGCTTGGTATGTATGTGTATGTATACATATACATATTCTTGCCCTGCTGTTTTTATCCATTAATAACCTTTTTTAACCCAATTTTTTTATGTACATGTATCCTTAGATATAGATTTTTATAAGTGTTTTATATGGTTTTTTGGCTGCAGATGTATACACCCCTTGGACCATATACTGTGTCCGGGTTGTGGGTGTGTGCATATGTATGTGTGCGTTTGTATGCATGTGTGTATGCACGTGCACTACCCTGCCTTATATCCATATCCCCTCTCATATATAACGTTTTTCTAAAATGTTTAAAATTTAAAACACTATACACACACATATGCTGACCTTCTTATAGCAAGTAAGTATATGTGGTCACCTATCATGTATTTAGTTTAATTTGATCTCTTCTATTTAGTAATGATTCTTTGATGGTGGACTGATCGATTGATTAATTAAATAGATTAGCCAATCAATCAATACATTTATTCAATATAATCTCTCTTAATCTATTTTTATCTTTAGTGTGTCTGTGTGTGTGTCTGTATATATATATATATATGTGTATGTATGTATGTATGTATGTATGTATGTATGTATGTATGTATGTATATATATATATATATATATATATATCTCAAGGTTTAATTTAGGTCAGTGCAAAGGTCAGGGTCAAATATTTTGGGCAGGAGTTTTATTTTATTTTTAATCAGTGTCAAGTGTGTTAGGTAGAATTTTTGTCTTACTATTCTGGGCTAGTTTTCCTTTGAAAATACAAAAAATAAATAAATAAAATGGAGGAGGAGATATCCATAACCATTTACTACAAAATAAAAGACCAATTTTTCCTGAAAAAGGCAAGGTATAATCCACCTGGATGCACAAAGTAGTTGTGATCACATGTACAGTTTTACGAACACAAGTCAAAATTGTGCTTAGGTGCAAAAGGGGTTAAACTTATCTGTAAACCTGAACAAACCCAAAACCTAACCCTTCATCAAAAAAGAACTCTCATAGTGTATACACCAAATAAAAAGTAATTGCATCACCTACCTTATTAGGCTGAAGGCAGCAAGATACACAGTACTCATATACACTGCAGCACCCATTGCGTAAGCAGCTTTCACAGTTATACTGCCTTGTGCTAGCCACATTGATGTTGCAGCATCCATTTGCTAGCAGCTCTTTGCGCTCACAGACATAACCTGGGAGATAAAAGTGACTATTTACTATGAGGAACATATCGCAATTAAACAACTACATCAACAGACAGACACATTTTTTACAAGAATCCTTATCTGCATTCAGTTTTGTATTATCACCCTGTGCTGTTGCCGTTATCCCTTCACCCAACAATATTGCTAGATTAGGTAATTTGAAGTTTCTCTGTGGTCAAAATGTAACATAAAATATATTCATTTCCATATTGTATTTCAGTTATTGCTAGCCTACTCGTATTAATCTAAACGTTCTTGAGGTACACTTACTTGAATTCTGTGACACGTATTCACTATGCCCTGTGTGTAGTCACTGCTGTGTCACAGAATTTACAGAGCCTTCTTTGTGAACTACAGAGGTGCTGGGGGAGGAGTTTTAGGAGGCAGAGTCAGTACAGCAATCATTTGTAAGCAGCAAGGCACCATGGGATATGTAGTCCTTAGAAATTGAAAGCTGAAAAGCATGCAGGGAATCCAGGAAGTTGAGGAAAACATTGGCCAGAAGACAGATCAAACTTGCATAAAAGGAGATTGTTCACGCGAGCATATAGTAGATTTCCAAATATAAACCTACTGTTTGTATTGTTATTACAATGTTGATGTTCTAAAATGAATGTATGCTGTGACCATAGAACCCCTTTCGTGCAGTGTGAGCATGACTTTATTAAAAGGATTCAAATATAAGTTTCCCTGTACAGAATTTATCTGAAAATATAAAATGATCACACTAATAATACACAGCATGGTGAAACACTGTTGTTTATACATCTCAACTGAACAGTTTAGGTAAAAATATTGAATTACATAGTTTTTAAGGTTGAATAAAGACACCGGTCCACACCAGCTGTGGAAGAAAGTTCCACATCCTTACTGCTTTAAGAGTAAATAACCCCTTATGAAGCTGAAAGTGATTGTAAAGACTCGTTTTTTTTTTTTTTTTAAATAACAAACATGTTATACTTATCTCATCTGTGCAGTGGTTTTGCACAGAGCAGCCCGATCCTCTTCTTCTGGGGTGCCCCGGTGGGGCTCCTGGTTCCTCCATTTCATCTGGTGCCCCCACGGAGAGCTGCTTTCCATGGGGGCACCCGTGCAGGCTCGCTCACGAGCGCCACTGCTCTGTCCATTGACACAGACAGCAGGACTTGGCTCCGCCCCTGCTCTTGTGTCACTGGATTTGATTGACAGCAGCGGTAGCCAAAAGCTCTTGCTACTATTAATCTATCCAACGAGGACAGAGAGAGGCTGGAGCCGCTGGGCTGATGCTCGTCGCTGGAACAAATGGGTTCAGGTAAGAAAAAGGGGAGGGGGGCTCTGGGGGGAAGCTGCAGCACGCAAGGTTTTTCACCTTAATGCACAGAATTCATTAAGGTGAAAACCTTGAGACTTTACAACCCTTTAAGAAGGAACCCTTTCTTACACACCTTTATTGTGTGGCAGTGTGTCTTCTTTAGAGACCTAAGATTAAATTGATTGAAAACACTTTTGTTTTAAAAAAAAAAAAAAGATGTTACACTTACCTGCTCTATGCAATGGTATTGCACAGAGCAGTCCCTTACCTCCACTTCTGGTGTCATCCACTGGCACTGTGCACTCTGGTTTTTCTGTGGGTGCCCCCTCAGCAATCGGTGTGAGCGTTCTCTCCTGCCAAGCTGTGTGCATCCATAGACACACACAGTGAGGCTTAGACATGCTCCCTGCTCCCTCCTCACAGGATTTGGCCGACAGCAGCAGAAGCCAATGGCTCTCGCTGCTGCCTGAGTCATCTGTGAGAAGAGGAGAGGAGAGGGGGGCTGCACTGGATCGGTGGAGGAGTCAAGCAAGTATTTAGAGCCAAGGGGAAAAAACAAAAACAGGTAGTGACCTGTTTTTTACCTTAATGCATAGAATCCATTAAAGCAGAACTTTACACAAAACAACGTGATAAAAATTTTATTCTTTAGCACGGAACATACATTCCACACTCATTTTGTTAGCATAATTAATAATGTGTGCTGTAAAAATGCCTCCAGCATGGCTTCTATTTCTTCTTGCTTGATGCTATCATCTTACTAAAGCCCAGAGCCCCTGAGTAGCAGTAAATCTTTAGGCTATCAGAAGATCAGCCTCTACAAATTTGTCAGGGCCTAAAAATAGAGAGCAGCTGAACATGTGCAGAGCAGGGTGAGACAGTGTATTACTGGATTTTAAACAGTATAGGCACTTATTTTTAAAGTTTTACATAGATATACCTGCAAAAGGGGCCAGCCTGAATTGATCTAGCAGGACTTTATTATTTTCTGTCTAAAGTTCCACTTTAAGGTATAAAAACACTTATAGGGCGTACACACGGTCGGACTTTGTTCGGACATTCCGACAACAAAATCCTAGGATTTTTTCCGACGGATGTTGGCTCAAACTTGTCTTGCATACACACGGTCGCACAAAGTTGTCGGAAAATCCGATCGTACTGAACGCGGTGACGTAAAACACGTACGTCGGGACTATAAACGGGGCAGTGGCCAATAGCTTTCATCTCTTTATTTATTCTGAGCATGCGTGGCACTTTGTACGACGGATTTGTGTACACACGTTTGGAATTTCCGACAATGGATTTTGTTGTCGGAAAATTTTATCTCCTGCTCTCAAACTTTGTGTGTCGGAAAATCCGATGGAAAATGTGTGATGGAGCCCACACACGGTCGGATTTTCCGACAACGCGCTCCGATCGGACATTTTCCATCAGAAAATCCGACCGTGTGTACGGGGCATTAGACTTTAGAACCACTTTAAACAGTTTCCTCTTAGTGCTAGAGTCACCATTTAAAGCGGAAGTAAACTTCCTTTACTGACTTTTACCTATAGGTAAGCCTATAATAAAAAAATAAAGATGTCCAGCAGTGTACAACCGCTTTAAATATTTGTACATTGTGATCATATTCCCCGTTATGTGCCTCTTCTCAAGGGAGAATAAGGTTATTGTTGTAGATGTTCTTCATTCCTACAGCCCCCCGTGACCTTTTTTTAAAAGGTAATATTGAATTAAAAACCTAAAATCATTTAGCAGAAAACGTCACAGCTTTTTCACAATTCACTCTACAGCTGTGGGATGAAGCAGACTGGAATAGCAGCGAGATCAGAACACAGACAATGCAAAGAAACTCACAGAGGAAGCACACACCCCATCCCTCTATCCTAATAGAAACAGGTCAATCATCTATAGCAGGGGTAGGCAACCTGGGGCCCTCCAGCTGTTGCAGAACTACAAGTACCACCAGTAATTGTAACTGGCAGCCTTGCAATGCCTCATGGGAATCGTAGTTCCACAACAGCTGGAGGGTCCCAGGTTGCCTACCCCTGATCTATAACTACTGCTTCAAAGTATGTGGACAGTGCCGATATTCCTGATTAGAAGCCCAGCATCCTTTACAAACTAGGGGGCACGCATGGACTATGTTTATTTGTTAAATACAATTTTATATAAATACATTTATAAAATGTAAAAAATCCCTTTCCAAAGAGACTTGAAAAAAAAAACATAGGCTCTCTAAAAGATAAGTGTGCCAATTTGAACATGATTACTCATCCTAAAATTGCTTTTTTAGTGTTTTCCTCCCTAAAACATTATAGATTGTAGTCATCTAAAAATCTGCCTTCCCTTGCATCCTGACAGCTTTACAACTGCAAGGGAGAAAGATTTGTGTTTTTTATTGTAGCTTTCACAATGCAAATTGGTCTGTGGCACTTTGCTCATCCTCTAAACTGTTAAAGCTTTATTTAGGCTGCATTTACACTGATCCATGTACATGCAGCACGTTTGGTTATGAACATACATTGATGTGAATGGACCCATATGGATTCCCCTTTCCATTCACAATAAAGTACAGCACACAGATGTGAAGCAGCCATGTAGAAAATAATAGGATTTCTATTTGACCTGCATTTTTATGCAAAATTAAATAAAAATCTTAAATAATACGGTTGCATAAGTGTGCACACCCTTAAACTAATACTTTGTTGAAGCACCTTTTGATTTTATTACAGCACTCAGTCTTTTTAGGTATGAGACTATCAGCATGGCACATCTTGACTTGACAATATTTGCCCACTCTTTGCAAAAACACTCCAAATCTGTCAGATCATGAGGGCATCTCCTGTGCATTGCCCTCTTCGGATCACCCCACAGATTTTCAAATCGGATTCAGGTCTGGGCTCTGGCTGGGCCATTCCAAAACTTTAATCTTCTTCTGGTGATGTTCATAATGCCCTCTACCTTGACTAATGCTGGCCATACACTATATGAAAAATCGCCAGAATTCGGTCACTTGGTCAGCTCGTTCTTTTTTCGGCCAATTAATAGGCACAAAATCGGAAATCGTTGGGACATTTTTGAGCTGAAAAAACGAAGGACAAGTTTAGAAATTTTCTGCCGAACGAACGATAAATTGAAAGGTTAATGTGTTTCCCGTCCAAACTGTTTGCACTAGGTATATGTAAAAAAACAAACAAAAAATTGGATTCATTTATGTCCACTGAACGATTTATTACATGATGGCACTATTGTTTGCTCTCATGGCTAAATGTTAATTTTTCAAAAATGGGTTCGGACGATTTTTCTTATAGTGTATAGTATGGCTAGCATAAGTCTCCTGCTGTTCCAGCTGAAGAAAAAACAGCCCCAAAGCATGATGCTGCCACCACCATGCTTCACTGTGGGTATGGTGTTCTTTTGGTGATGTGCATTGTTGTTTTTGCGCCAAACCTATGTTTTGGAATTATGGGCAAACAGGTCAACCTTGGTTTCATCAGACCATAACATATTTTCCCACATGCTTCTGGGAGACTTCAGATGTGTTTTTGCAAAATTTTGCCAGACTTGGATGTTTTTCTTTGTACCTCATAGCCCAGACATAAGAAGAATACGAGAGATTGTTGTCACATGTACCACACAGCCAATACTTGCCAGATATTCCTGCAGCTCCTTAATGTTGCTGTAGGCCTCTTGGCAGCCTCCCTGACCAGTTTTCTTCTGGTCTCTTCATCAATTTTGGAGGGAGGTCCAGTTCTTGGTGATGTCACTGTTGTGCCATATTTTCTCCACTTGATGACCGTCTTCACTGTGTTCCATGGTATATCTAATGTCTTGGAAATTCTTTTGTGCCCTTCTCCTGACTGATACCTTTTAACAATGAGATCCCTCTTATGCTTTGGAAGCTCTCTGAGGACCATGGCTTTTGCTGAAGGCTACGACTATGAAATGTCAGGAAAGACCTATTAGAACAGCTGAACTGTATTTGGGGTTAATCAGAGGCACTTTAAATGATGACAGGTGTGTACTGATCCTATTTAACATGAATTTGAATGTAATTGCTTAATTATGAACACAGCTACATCCCCAGTTAAAGGAGGGTGTGCACACTTATGCAACCGCATTATTTTATTTTTACCCCCCCCCCCCCCCCCCAAAAAAAAAAAAAAAAAAAGATTTCAGTTTATTTTTCAATTGAATTGTTCAATTTATAGGTCACATTAAAAGGTGGAAAAAGTTTGGAAATTACTTACATCACAGAAACCTGACAACAAGGGTGTGTGGTTGGTTACACATTCTTCTTTACCCATTATGTACATTTTATTATGAGTTCTGTTTCAGAGAACCTGAATGTACTAATGTTGTTAGCCCTTAAAAGAGTACAACTGCAAACATGCAACATGCATGGAAGGGTTTATTGCAAAAGTATTGAAGAAAAACTCCATCAAAAGCGGTAATAAAGTCCGCTTTGTGATTTTTACCTACAGGTAAGCGTATACTAAGGCTTACCTGTAGGTAAAATGGGGCACCGTTTAGGAGATATTCACACCACCGGCGCATGCGCTTTAAAGAACCAGCATACTACGCCAGACCTTCAGAGCCCCTGACCCCAGGACTGAGGGGTCCCGCGCGCAAGCGTGGGATTGACGTCATTGTGGCACTGACTACTCACACAGCTGGAGTCTGCGAACCCGGAGAAAGGACCGGGGGAAGATGGAAGCCCTGTCAGCGGTGACAATGCGCCACTGGAGGGCTTCGTTCTAAGATAAGAATTTCATAATGTGCTAGTATGCAATGATGTATATTAGCACATTATGCAATTGTCTTACAAGGGAACGTTTTTTAGTGCAGCGGTATACACCCGCTTTGAGCACCATTTGCATCTGACCTGACTGAACAAAACCTTACCGTGATTAAAAGGCTCCGATTTTTTTTTTTTTTTGGCTACAGAAAAAAAATAAAAAATACACACATTGTACTAACCTGCTCTGTGCAATGATATTGCACAGAGTGCCCCCGTACCTCCTCTTCTGGAGACCCCTCCAGCACTGTCCACTCCTTCTTGCGGGTGCCCCCAATAGCAAGCCATGTGCTATAGAGGCGTGCTCCCAAGCTCAGCCAGGCCCCCGGCTCCTGCTGGTCTCAGCGTTTCCTGTGAAAGCAGGAAGTGAAGGGAGAAGATCTGCAGCCGGTAACAGCGCTGGATTGAGAGGAAAGTGGACTCATGAACGTGTTTAGGGAATGGGGGGGGGGGGGGGCAGGTTTTGGAAAGTACTGCAGAAAATGCATTATGGTGAAAAACGTTTTGAATTTAGAACCACTTTAATGTGGTTAAGGGTCCTTTCACAGGGGACGGATCCATGATGATCCGCCCCGTGAACATCCACTTGCTCAGCGGGGTTCGCTCCGTGGATCCCCGCTGAGCAGGCAGATCACAGGTCAATCGCTGCACACTGTGCAGCGACGGACCTGTCAGAGTGCCGCTCTCCCCTATGGGGGATCGGATGATGACGGACCATAGAGTCCGTCGTCACCCGATCCGATAACGGATGGAAAAGTAGGTTTTTCCTCCGTTACACTTTTTCAGATCGGAGCGGGTCGGATGTCAGCGGACATGTCACCGCTGACATCCGACGCTCCATAGAGGTCTATGGAGGGTCCGTTCAGGTCCGCCTAAAAAACTGACAGGCGGACCTGAACGGATCGTACATGTTAAAGAGGCCTAATAAAAAAAAACGAGGAAAAAAAACAAACAAACATGCCGCCTATTGCTCTCATTTTAACAAAAATGTTGCAAAAAAAAAAAAAAGAAGAAGGAGAGGAGGTTTCAAATAGTAGCAGTTATGGGGTAAGGTAAAAGAAAAAAAATGCCAATGTACACACAATGTAAGAATAATTAAAATAATTATCTAGGTAAAAAGTTTCCATAACAACATAAAAACAGTCCAAAAATCAGAAGATAAAGAAAGTTATGGAAACAATAATGTTTGCATTCTTTTACAAATCTCTGGTCAGGTAAAACTGTTTCAGCCATGTGCTAAAGTTGAACCAAACCCAGTATTTTAACAGTTTCTCAAAACAGTACATTCAAGGCATGCCATAAATAACTTATGCCCTGTACACACGATCCACATTCCGACAACAAAATCCATGGATTTTTTCCGACGGATGTTGGCTCAAACTTGACTTGCATACACACGGTCACACAAAGTTGTCGGAAATTCCGAACGTCAAGAACGCGGTGACGTACAACACGTACGACAAGCTGAGAAAAACTAAGTTCAATAGTTAGTGCTGCTCTTCTGCTTGATTCTGAGCATGCGTGGCACTTTGTGCGTCGGAATTGTCTACACACGATCGGAATTTACGCAAACGGATTTTGTTTTTGGAAAATTTTAGAGCCAGCTCTCAAACTTTGTGTGTCGGAAATTCCGATGGAAAAAGTCCGATGGAGCCCACACACGGTCGGAATTTCCAACAACAAGCTCCGATTGCACATTTTTTCGTCAGAAAGTCCGACCGTGTGTACAGGGCATTACAGTTACTAGTGTGCTTATGGTAGCTCTCAACCAAACTGTCAAGCCATCAAATGGCCTGTGTCATAGCTGATCACATGTGCAGCATCATGGCAACTGCAGATCAAACAGAGCCAAGATGGCAGCTTCCGTGGCTGTAAAGGATAGGAAGGTTTAGATTTACCCAAGTCATCTGTAATAAGTCGTTTTCCTTGCACAGAGTTACGACATTGATCTCTGACCCGGCTGCTGTTTCCCAGGTTGAACTGAATTTTCCAATGAATGCTTTGCTCTTCATCTCTTGTCTCAAGAAGTGTTCGGTCTCTCACCGTTCTTTCTTCCTGAGGGAGGAATAAAATACAATTTAAAGCAATACTGCACATCAAAAAGAATACGAGGATTCTTAAAAAAACAGCAACTCTATTTTTAATATTGCAAATATCTATATTTGTCTGAAAAGGAATTTGGATCACTTGGGACAGAGGGAGCACAGAGTACGAAGAAATCTGCTGCAGCTCATGTGTCCATCGCAGTGAACTGGGCAGGTGCCAGGAATCTGAACAGAATGTGGCAAACATACCCTTCATAGCTCCCGGGGTTTCCAGAAGTCCCAGGGGATGCATTGGTATGATAAATGATTGGTTTTAGTAATGGTCTTTCATAGTTATCCATCTCTGTATATAAAGAAAATGGTTATTCATGTTAACATACAGAATTTTAGCTGTTCATTTGTCAGCGAGAATAAGAAGTTGCAATATTTGTCAGTGAGAGTCAGTACAACGCCATGCATGAATAGGGAGTAAGTATAGGGACAAAGTAGATAAACTCAGAATAAACACAATGCATGTAATGTAAAACCACATACACCTCAATTTATTTGCTGTGTGCTCCTAGAGTTTATTGCAGCATCTCAAAAGTTTTGGGACTAATTCATTACCATGGACCATGGAGAAAGGAAACGGGAAATGTCAGCAAAATCAACTAATAGAATGTGTGCTTCATTTTTACTAACATTTTTACTCTTCTTCTGTTCTTCGGTTTAAAGCCCAACTCCCTGGGTTAACTGCTTGTTTTGTCCAGGGGTGTACACATAGCCTATACTCATCGGATCCACCGGAAAACTCAACTCCTCCATGTCCAGTGATGGGTGGACTGTTCGTAACTTCTTCACGTCCAGAGCCATTGGTGTGATGATGTCAGCAACAGTCCACCGCAAAAGGCTGCTGGATCGCGGGGGGGCAGGAGCCTAAGGGACCAGTGTCTCGCTGGGAGGATCGGAGGATTAGGCGAGTAAATCTCGGCTCTCTGATCCCCTAGATCAAAACGAGCAGTTAACCCATGCAGTGCGGGCTCAGCCCCACTGCATGGTAATAAAAAAATAAGAAAATAAAAATTGCCATGTGTTTATCTTTAAGTGAATCAACCCCCATAGGCTGAGACTAAATTAACTCTTTGGTGTCCCACAACAGTTTTTATTTCTAATAAATTGAGCCCACAAAACTTTTTAATCCAACCCGATGTATTCCCGTGTATATATTAGAGCAGTCAGAAGTGGACTGTCACACTGAATGATTCACAGGGCAACTGTGAGACAATAGGTCTAGTCAAGGTATGTGGTTGGAACCATGTAAATGTCAGTTGAAAGGTGTTGGTTATATCCAGCGATTTCTTTCAATGTCTCCCGATAAAGGCTTTATTCTGACCTCAACATCATCAAAGATCATCAAGGATATACATACAGGGGTTGATTTTATAAAGGCAAATAGACTGTGCAGTCTGCAAAGTGCAGTTGCACTCTGCAAGAGCAGTTGCTCCAGAGCTTAGTAAATGAGGCAAAGGTCCGCTTTGTAAAGAATACCCAAATCATGTGCAAGGAAGATTTAAAAAAAAAAAAGAATAGCATTTTTTCTTGCACATGACTGGATGATGGAAGACAGCAGAGCTTCTGCGCATTTACTAAGCTCTGGAGAAACTGCTCTTGCAAAGTGTGCAGTCTATTTGCCATTAGTAAATCAACCCCAAATGTCTATATATGTGCTAGATGCAGCAGAACAACTAGATTACTAGGGCTGTTAATAAACAAGAAAAGGTGTACCCGTTTAGGGCTGGTTCACACTACAAACTGCACAGGAACGCACTCTGTGAAAACTAATGCAGCCATCACATCTAAGAATTGGTAAGCTGCAATATAATAAAATGTTTGCTTTAACATTTAGAGATAGCTGCTTACTTCTGAAATATAATATTATCCTATTTGCTAGTTTTTAATAACATCTCACAACGCCCCTTTCTTATCTTTAGTAAAAAAAACAAATGAGCAGAAAAGATCATTTGGCAGAGCTTATTCTTTTTTTCTGTTTATTTGTTCTCATGCAATTGCACAGTTTTTATATGCTAACGCAAGGGAATGCAGAATTCTATCCCTGTTCCAGCCTGTGAAGGAGGACACAAACACATTCTGACACACACACACACGTTACCCAACCAGGCAGGTCAGAGAGTGAGCCTAGTTTACTTGGGGACCAACTGGTAGGGCACAAAGGAAAGGCAGAAGTTTATGCAAGCTTAAAAACGTCTTTCTTGTAACAGCATTTAGCGGTCTGAATTCCCAGTGCTCCCGATCAAGGCATAATGGAAAAGGAACAAGGCGCGCCAGACTAAGTGTAGTATTTAAGAACTCATTTAATAGGACAAACAATAGGACAACGCCTATGCAAACAAGAGACCTTCTGATTCTATTCTTTAAATACCATGACCACCATGGCCTAAACAAGGAAATCGAAACTAACAGTCATATAATAACCATAGTAATAATGTTTTCCGTACGTAAACAATTTCTTAATATATCACTTGCCTTGTTTTTAGGTTCCTTTACCCCAACTATCTATTTTGCTTTCTTTGAAGTCCCATATATACTTTTTTGTGGGTGGTAAGTATCAATGGAAAATGAAAAATTATTTCATTCTTTAGAACCTCTTCTACTGTAGAAAACTCTTTACACTTATGCTGCTTGGTATGTATGTGTACATATTCTTGTCCTGCTGTTTTTATCCATTAATAACCTTTAACACAATTCTTTTATGTACATCTATCCTTAGATATAATTTTTATAAGTGTTTTATGTGTTTTTTTGGCTAGACGACACTCAGCTCTTATCATGAATATTTTGGAACGTAAAGAAAAAATATATGTGCATATGTGTTATAATATTATATAGACCCCCTTAAATTTTTCACTCTTTGTTATATTGCAGCCATTTGCTAAAATCATTTAAGTTCATTTTTTTCCTCATTAATGTACACACAGCACCCCATACTGACAGAAAAACACAGAATTGTTGACATGTTTTGCAGATTTATTAAAAAAGAAAAACTGAAATATCACATGGTCCGACTCCTAAGTATTCAGACCTTTTCTCAGTATTTAGTAGAAGCACCCTTTTAAACTAATACAATCATGAGTCTTTTTGGGAAGGATGAAACAAGTTTTTCACACCTGGATTTGGGGATCCTCTGCCATTCCTCCTTGCAGATCCTCTCCAGTTCTGTCAGGTTGGATGGTAAACATCAGGGCTCTGGCTGGGCCATTCAAGAACAGTGACGGAGTTGTTGTGAAGCCACTCCTTCGTTATTTTAGCTGTGTGCTTAGGGTCATGGTCTTGTTGGAAGGTAAACCTTTGGCCCAGTCTGAGGTCCTGACCACTCTTGAGAAGGTTTTCGTCCAGGATATCCCTGTACTTGGCCGCATTCATCTTTCCCTCGATTGTAACCAGTCCTCCTGTCCCTGCAGCTGAAAAACACCCCACAGCATGATGCTGCCACCACCATGCTTCAATGTTGGGACTGTATTGGACAGGTGATGAGCAGTGCCTGGTTTTCTCCACACATACTGCTTAGAATTAAGGCCAAAAAGTTCCATCTTGGTCTCATCAGACCAAAGAATCTTATTTCTCACCATCTTTGAGTCCTTCGGGTGTTTTTTTAGCAAACTCCATGCGGGCTTTCATGTGTCTTGCACTGAGAGGCTTTCGTCGGGCCACTCTGCCATAAAACCCCGACTGGTGGAGGACGCCATGGGGATTACACACCGTGCTACCCAGCTAGCCTTCTGGACATCCACAGAGGCTCTACCGCTGCTCCACTACCCTGTGGCTGGTCATCTCGTTTGCTGGAACACAGTTCCCTACACCATGGACTGCACAGTGACCACGGACACCCTATCCTATATAAGCCTGAATATTATCATCTCCTTGTGAGTAGCCATTTGGCTTGTTTGTCCTATTAAATGAGTTCTTAAATACTACACTTAGTCTGGCGCACCTTGTTCCTTTTCCATTATGCCTTGATCGGGAGCACTGGGAATTCAGACCGCTAAATGCTGTTACAAGAAAGACGTTTTTAAGCTTGCATAAACTTCTGCCTTTCCTTTGTGCCCTACCAGTTGGTCCCCAAGTAAACTAGGATCACTCTCTGACCTGCCTGGTTGGGTAACGTGTGTGTGTGTGTCAGAATGTGTTTGTGTCCTCCTTCATAGGCTGGAACAGGGATAGACTTCTGCATTACTTTGCGTTAGCCCTAAGGGGCTGCCTGGGTCAGAGGTACATGGTAGGGTCAGAATAAAACCCACAAAGAGATGAGGAGGAAAGTGCTTTGTCCAATTGTCATAAACCCCCTCTATCTGCATGAATAAGTGGAAGCTAAGCTTGAAAATCTGCAGATCTGCTGTACTATTTGTACTGGAGGCAGGAGGGTATATAGGCACAAGCAGAAAATACTGGCAAGTCGTTATGGGCATTGACTTAAGTAAGGGAATGAATGGTCAAGGACTCTCAGAAAATGCCCAGCCTGAGCATGGGAATGGGTGGCGTGGACAAAAAAAGTACAGCAACGCCTTTAAAATATGAAGGAACTTTTAATCGCTTGCACATGGCTAAATTAGCAAATTAATGAATTAATTAGCAAATTAAACTGGCCTGACAGAAGGGTTTAATAAAAGTAATGGTGTATTATGTTTGACCAAAAGATGCTGTAGAGGAGGACCCCCACCCTGCCCGTTTGGCTTTAGGAGGTCCATCGATAACACCACAAGAACTAGATTATATGCAACAGCATAGAAATGATGAATTGGCCAATATTGTACATCACAGAGGTTTTAATGCACCAAATCACCATACTGAGCTGAATTTGGCCAATATCCTGAATGAGAACAACTTGAATTAAACAAAGAGCTCCTTTGTAAAGCATTTTAGGCTGGCCATACATTATACATTTCTCTTGTTCAATGTCCTTTAGATATACCTTCAACTATGTAGTGCAAGGGCCTGCCTGATTGCATGCAAATTGAAAGTGTTTAGAATGAACCTCATATTATATGGTTTTGGTAAATCGGAAAGAAAATTGTATAATGTATGGCCAGCCTTAGTGCTGTACAAGAAGCTTCAGTTAGTGACATTTATCAGATTCTTAATAAAAAACTGGGGAACAGGCACAGGAAAATGACAAGCCAGTGTCAATTAGATTTAATAAAAGGGATAATGGTCCTGAGGCCACAGTAAAAGTATTACTACAAGAACTCTAATTTCCTGGAGAAGAAAGCTGTTTATCAGATTTCTGCAGCCCCGATCTGTTTTTAATAAAGATGATTTGCCTCCAGATTTATTATCAGAAAAAGTTATCTCTGGCGTAGACCTATGTGGAACCTCTACTGATTTAACGGAGTCCAAGCCACTTAAACTCAAGCTGGGACAAATGGAAATAGTCTCTATGGTGTTAGTTTCCACACAGTTCCCTCTAATAATTAAGGAAAAATCTGTGCCAAAGCCTACAGGAGTACAAGTTGTCAGTAGTTGGTCGGGAGAATTTTTAAATTCTGCCTGTGGAGTACTTTTAATTCCAGACACAATTGTGTCTTTCCCACCAGAACAAGAGATACCAACTGATTTATGGGTCTCCAAGTAATCTGATGTAGGCCTACTGGATTGTACCCCAGTAATGATAAAAGTAAAATCAGAAGCCCATCTTCAGCATATTAGACAGTACAGAGCTTGGCTCAACCTGAGGGGATAAAAAGGTCAGATCACTCAGGTGAAAGAAGCTGTGGCTTTTATGCCTAATAAATCTCAATCCAATACACTCGTTTCCAATTGAAAATAAGCCAGATGAGGGTGGGCAAATAACATGATTTTTGAATGATTTAAGAGCCATCATCATGTTTCAGGGAGACACTCCTATAGTGCCCAACCCTCACTCTTTACCAAGTGAAATACCTGCCTCCAGCATCTGCATTACAGCAAACATTTATACGGACAGCAGATGTGCTTTTGGAATAGCTCATGATTTTGTGCCCATATGGAAAGCCCAGAGTTTTCTGACTAGTGCTGGGAAACCAGTGAGACATGCAAAACATACAGAGCAGCCATTTGAAGCATTTCAAAAACCAGCAGAAGTGACATGACAGCCAGAGGAAATTCATCAGCAGATTAAGCAGCTAAGGATGCTGCCCTTACGACACATAAAGCGACATCCACTTTAGAGGTCCCCCAGGTAGTAGGGAAAGATTCCCTTAAAGAGGAAGTAAACCCTAATGGGTTTTACTTCCTCTTTTGCCCCCTGCAAATTAAAAGCATAATGGGCCAGTATTTATTGCATACTAGCCCATTATGTGACACTTACCTGCAAACTAATCCATCGCTGTGCCCTGTGCAGGCTGCGGAGGTCCGTTTCTTCACAGCACATGCACCGATTACATCATCGGGGCACTACAAGTAAAATATCTCCTAAAAGGCGCACGTTTAGGAGATATTTCCACTACCTATAGGTAAGCCTTCTAGGCTTACTTATAGTTAAAAGTCACTAGGGAGGGTTTACAACCACTTTAAGCAAGAGAAGTGGGATATAGAAACCTTAAAGAGGATCTTCAACCTGTAAACAAAAATGTCAATGTAGGCAGCTAAAACTACTGCAACTGCTAAAAAAAACAAAAAAAAACAAACAAACAAAAAAAAAACACACATTTACATTGACAGGAAAAAAGCATTTGATCCCCTGCTGATTTTGTACGTTTGCCCACTGACAAAGTAATGATCAGTTTATCATTTCAATGGTAGGTTTATTTTAACAGTGAGAGACAGAACAACAACAAAAATATCCAGAAAAATCGCATTTCAAAAAAGTTATAAATTAATTTGCATTTTAATGAGTGAAATAAGTATTTGATCCCCTGTCAGCAAGATTTCTGTCTCCCAGGTGTCTTCTATAAAAGGTAATGAGCTGAGATTAGGAGCACTCTTAATGGGAGTGCTCCTAATCTCAGCTTGTTATCTGTATAAAAGACACCTGCCCACAAAAGCAATCAGATTTCAATCTCTCCACCATGGCCAAGACCAAAGAGCTGTCCAAGACTGTAGACCTACACAAGGCTGGAATGGGCTACAAGACCATCACCAAGCAGCTTGGTGAGAGAGTGACAACAGTTGGTGCGGATATTCGCAAATGAAAGAAACACAAAATAATGGTCAATCTCCCTCAGTCTGGGGCTTCATACAAGATCTCACTTCATGGTGTTTCAATGATCATGAGAACAGTGAGGAATCAGCCCAAAACTACACGGGAGCATCTTGTCAATGACCTTAAGGCAGCTGGGAACAATTGGTAACACACTATGCCATGAAGGACCAAAGTCCTGCAGCGCCCACAAGGTCCCCCTGCGCAAGAAAGCACATGTACAGGCCCATCTGAAGTTTGCTAATGAACATCTGAATGATTCAGAGAACTGGGTGAAAAGTGTTGTGGTCAGATGAGACCAAAATGAAGCCCTTTGGCATTAACTCAACTCGCCGTGTTGAGGAGGAGGAGTGCTGCAGATGACGGTGGAGGTGGAAACATTATGCTTTGGGGATGTTTTTCTGCTAAGAGGACAGGACAACTTCAACGCATCAAATGGATGATGGACGGGGCTATGTATCGTCAAATCTTGGGTGAGAACCTCCTTCCCTCTGCCAGGGCATTGCAAATAGGTCGTGGATGGCTATTCCAGCATGACAATGACGCAAAATACACAGCAAAGGCAACAAAGGAGTGGCTCAAGAAGAAGCACATTAAGGTCCTGGAGTGGCCTAGCCAGTCTCCAGACCCTAATCCCATATAAAATATGTGGAGGGAGCTGAAGGTTTGAGTTACTAAAGGTCAGCCTCGAAATCTTAAGGACATGGAGAGGATCTGCAAAGAGGATTGGGACACAATCCATCCTGAGATGTGTCCAAGCCTGGCAGCCAACTACAAGAAACGTCTGACCTCTGTACTAAGCAGGCTTGAATGAAGGAGAAGATTTGGATGCCGCACACCGGAAGTAGTCAAAAAACTTCACTTTATTGAAAAAATGGGATCATCAAAATAACAAGACTGTCATGCAGAAAGTACAGGTAAGCTGACGCGTTTCGCACTCAGGACTGAGTGCTTACTCATAGCTTACTCATGAGCTATGAGTAAGCACTCAGTCCTGAGTGCGAAACGCGTCAGCTTACCTGTACTTTCTGCATGACAGTCTTGTTATTTTGATGATCCCATTTTTTCAATAAAGTGACGTTTTTTGACTACTTCCGGTGTGCGGCATCCAAATCTTCTCCTCCATTCAAGCCTGCTTTGCCTAGCATTCAGCCAGCACCTGGAGCTCTTCTGCTCTGAAACTTCTACTTACACCTGGGTCAGTGTCAGCCTGAGCGGTGGAAACACTTTCTTTGCTTGACCTCTGTACTAACTCATGTTTTGCGAAGGGGTCAAATACTTATTTCACTCATTAAAATGCAAATCAATTTATAGCTTTTTTGAAATGCGTTTTTCTGGATTTTTTGTGGTTATTCTGTCCCTAACTGTTAAAAAAAAACAAAAAAAAAAACTTACCATTAAAATAATAGACTGATCATTTCTTTGTCAGTGGGAAAACATACAAAATCAGCAGGGGATCAAATACTTTTAGGACGCATTAAGGTGAAAAAACACGAACCTTTACAACCCCTTTAAACAGGACACCATCATCTCTACGCCAATGCACCAGGAACTGCCAGCAGTTGGCCTAATGCAACACGTAGAAGAATGGTGTTAAAAAACAAAAAAAGGAGGAAAATGACAAAGAAACTCACTGTATTGTTCAATTGCAACTTAACTTTACACATAGCAACTTGATAAAATAATAATGTTCCTTAGCAAGGAACATACATTCTTCATTAAAGAGGAAGTAAACCCTCAGCGAAAAAACGAGAAAACAAAAAACCCTGCAAGACAAAGGCATAATTAGCTAGTATGCTATGCATACTAGCTACTTATGTATTACTTACCTCAGATCGAAGCCCCCGCATCGGTCCACGTCTCCCCCTCCGACATGTTGTCCCGGAGTGACTTCTGGGTATCACGGCTCCAGCGCTGTGATTAGCCGGAGCTGCGATGACGTCACTCCGCGCATGCACAGGAACGGCACAGTACAACTGAAGCAACGGCATATAGCGCCATTGCTTCAGTTGTCTTAAGTGCGCATGTGCCGCATGATGTCGGCACATGCAAACACAGGGATATCTCCTAAACCGTACAGGTTTAGGAGATATCCTTGTTAGCTACAGGTAAGCCTTAATATAGGCTTGCCTGTAACATAAAGTTGTAAACAAGGGTTTACAACCACTTTAAAATGATTGTAAAGTCTTGTTTTTTTTCCCCTATAAAAATAACAAACATATTATACTTACCTGCTATGTTGCAGTGAATTTGCACAGAGCAGCCCAGATCCTCCTCTTCTCGAGTTCCTCTTCTGTGATCCTGGCCCCTCCCTCCTGTTCAGTGCCCCCACAGAAAGCAGCTTGCTATGGGGGCACCCAAGCTGAGTCACAGCTCCCTGTGTCCATTCAGACACGCAGCCCTGTCCCGTCCCTGCCCCCTCTCTCCCGATTGGCTAGCTGACAGTGAGAGAGAGAGCTGTGCATGAGGTCATAAGCAAGAAACAGGAAGTGGGCTGTATAAGGTATTTATTGGCAGAAAAAACATTTTTTACTATCCAAAGTTAAAACAACATGGGCAGAAGATTTATTAGATGGAAAGATGAAGAAATGACTGAAGTTCCGCTTTAATGAGATCTGACACCGACACAATCAGGCACAGCAATTATTAGAGGAGATCACAATGCAATTTGTCATCACATTAGAACTCCCACATATTAGAGCTGCACGATTAATCATTAAAGAATCAAGATCACGGTTCTACCCCCTCACGATCTTAACACAGCATTTCCTCGATTCAGTGCAGAGAGTTCTCTGCTCAAGCCGACAGCTGTCAAAAAACAAACAAACAAAAAAAAAAAAACAAGCAGGCTGCCAAGTTATCACAACATCCTTTAGGCAAGATAAAGAGAAAGATTGTAACATTTAGTTCAGAGGAATGAACTTCTGTCTGTAAATGAGGTCATTTTAACCACTTAAAGAGGAACTGCAGTCTGCTCGCATAATTTGTAATAAAAACATCTTTGCCATTCTGAAGCCATTCGTTCTTCCCTCCAACCACTTTGCATATTATTTTATATGTACTGTGATTCTGTACTTGCCAAATATGCTGCACAAATCTCCCTCCACTGAGTCTGGCTGCAATCATTTTAACTGTGGGCAGCTGAAGCTGCTGCCTGTTCACTTCCTGGATTTAAACAGACCCACAGAGGCACACCTCCAGCTGTGCAGCTCTTATTGACCCTCTTATGACTCATCCCCCCTCCCTCCCTGGCAAACTCTCACAAGAGTGAGAGAGAGCTGTGCATGATGTTATAAGCCTAGGCTAATGGCCAGACAAGAAACAAGGAAGTGGGCTGTAGATGCTATTTACTGGCAGAAAAAAAAAGTTTTACTATCCAAAATTAAAACAACAAGGGCAGAAGATTTAATAGATGGAAAGATGAAAAAAATGACTGAAGGTCCGCTTTAACAGTGGGACACTTTTCTTCACACTGATACCAATGATTGGGAACTATTCTTCCCACTGATACCAACGATTGGGAACTATTCTTCCCACTGATACCAACGATTGGGAACTATTCTTCCCACTGATACCAACAATTGGGAACTATTCTTCCCACTGATACCAACGATTGGGAACTATTCCTCCCACTGATACCAATGATTGGGAACTATTCCTCCCACTGATACCAACGATTGGGAACTATTCCTCCCACTGACACCAACGACTGAGAACTATTCTTCCCACTGATACCAAAGATTGGGAACTATTCTTTCCACTGATACCAACGATGGGACACTATTCTTCCCACTGACACCAACGATGGGACACTATTCTTCCCACTGACACCAACGATGGGACACTATTCTTCCCACTGACACCAACGATGGGACACTATTCTTCCCACTGATACCAACGATTGGGAACTATTCCTCCCACTGATACCAATGATTGGGAACTATTCCTCCCACTGATACCAACGATTGGGAACTATTCCTCCCACTGACACCAACGACTGAGAACTATTCTTCCCACTGATACCAAAGATTGGGAACTATTCTTTCCACTGATACCAACGATGGGACACTATTCTTCCCACTGACACCAACGATGGGACACTATTCTTCCCACTGATACCAACGATTGGGAACTATTCTTCCCACTGATACCAACGATTGGGAACTATTCTTTCCACTGATACCAACGATGGGACACTATTCTTCCCACTGACACCAACGATGGGACACTATTCTTCCCACTGATACCAACGATTGGGAACTATTCTTCCCACTGATACCAACGATTGGGAACTATTCTTTCCACTGATACCAACGATGGGACACTATTCTTCCCACTGACACCAACGATGGGACACTATTCTTCCCACTGACACCAACGATGGGACACTATTCTTCCCACTGACACCAACGATGGGACACTATTCTTCCCACTGATACCAACGATTGGGAACTATTCCTCCCACTGATACCAATGATTGGGAACTATTCCTCCCACTGATACCAACGATTGGGAACTATTCCTCCCACTGACACCAACGACTGAGAACTATTCTTCCCACTGATACCAAAGATTGGGAACTATTCTTTCCACTGATACCAACGATGGGACACTATTCTTCCCACTGACACCAACGATGGGACACTATTCTTCCCACTGATACCAACAATTGGGAACTATTCTTCCCACTGATACCAACGATTGGGAACTATTCTTTCCACTGATACCAACGATGGGACACTATTCTTCCCACTGACACCAACGATGGGACACTATTCTTCCCACTGACACCAACGATGGGACACTATTCTTCCCACTGACACCAACGATGGGACACTATTCTTCCCACTGATACCAACGATTGGGAACTATTCCTCCCACTGATACCAACGATTGGGAACTATTCCTCCCACTGACACCAACGACTGAGAACTATTCTTCCCACTGATACCAAAGATTGGGAACTATTCTTTCCACTGATACCAACGATGGGACACTATTCTTCCCACTGACACCAACGATGGGACACTATTCTTCCCACTGATACCAACGATTGGGAACTATTCTTCCCACTGATACCAACGATTGGGAACTATTCTTTCCACTGATACCAACGATGGGACACTATTCTTCCCACTGACACCAACGATGGGACACTATTCTTCCCACTGACACCAACGATGGGACACTATTCTTCCCACTGACACCAACGATGGGACACTATTCTTTCCACTGACACCAATGATGGGACACTATTCTTTTCACTAACATCAATGATGGGGCACTAATATATCCCCTAATTCCTAGATGAGACATTTTCTACCCTCTCTGACCATGGTCCAGTCCCACTAAAGTCAAAAGCACCACAAACTGGCCCTTTGGGGACCCCCGATCTAGATCTTTCTCCAGGAATGTGTGCGATGGGAATATGGAGTATATACAATATGGAAGGTGCTATATAAATAGTCAGCAGTGATCAGTCAGGAATGAAATGTCAGATTTGAGCGAAGCTGTCATAATAAAATCCTCACCCACCTGCTTGAACGTGCTGGTGAGAAAATAAATGAGAGACAGTCCAAAGACAACCCCCAGAACCCATCTCTTCCGTAAGATCTTCCTCCACACCATAGACAGTATGTTGACCATTCCAGTAGCAGAGTCCCGGCAATGTGCACGTATCAGGGGACGGGGGAAGTGTGTCTACTGATCATAGTCATGGAGGAACGCATAGGACATGTCAGAAGGGGGCGATACCTCTATTCAGGGGCCGCACACTCCGGATCACACTGCGTACAATATCCTCATTTCATCTGCAGTCACGGGACCATTTGTTGTGTGCACCAGTCTGCCCCGGAACTCCATGGAGGGCACAGTACACTTCCTGTGCAGGAGCCCGTCTCCATGGTAACAGGCGCTTCCTACCCCACGCCGCTCCACCAATGAACCGGAAGTCATTCGCCGGCTCGGCAGTGGGCGGTGTTATCTATGAGGTGCGGCCAGGGAAAAGGTGAGAATGGAAGGAGGCTCTGCTCTATTGTATGACAATGGGAGACACTGAACTATGAATGGAAGTCTGCCTGTGGGTGTCACTGAATGCTGCATGTACAGCCTCGTATTATTATAGCAGTGGGGGCACTGGGCAGGCTACATAACATAGAATAAATAGCAGTCTGCCCAGGTATATGTCACCCTACATGTACAGCCCTGCTCTGATTTATTGCAGTGTTATAACACAATGGGGGAGGAGATTTACTGTGCAAAATCTGGTGCAGCTTTATAGAATCAGCTTCTAAATTCAGCTTGTAAGGGTCCATTCACACCTAAGCGTTTGGAATCGCCACAATTCCACATCGCAGTAAAATGCGGGATGCGTTTGCGATGCCATTACTTCTTAAATGGCACCCTAATCGATGTGCAGTTTTGCCACGATTGTCACGTGCCAAATCGTTTGCAAAATTGCGCAAAACAGAATCGTAGGACTCGTATCACCCAAAAGACGTTCCGGAATGTCTTTTGGGGCAACACGCATCCTGTGTTTTTGTTTGTGTGATTTTGCTGCAATTTGTCTCACTGCAAAATCGCACCGCGATTCGCGTGTTTTCAAGAAGTAATGGCTTTGCAAACGCGTTGCCACAGATTTGAAATCGTGGAAATTCCGCCCCCAATTCCAAATGCCTAGGTGTGAATGGAGGCTTAAGCTTTGACAAAAAACCCGAAAGCTGATTGGCTACCATGCACAGCTGCAGCAGATTTTGCACTCTCCAGTTTTAGTAAATAAACCCCCAGTGAGGTACACTGGGCAGTCTAAATAATGAATAGCAGTCTGCCCATTTATGTGTCATTGCACACTTGCATGTACAGCCCTTGTCTGATTTACTGTCATAAAATATTAGGATACAATGTCTCCAGGGCAGTGTGTCAATTACAGCCACACCATTATGACCACTGACAGGTAAAGTAAATTGCAGTATATTGATTATCTAATTACAATGACATCTGAAAATTGGTGGGATATATTACGCAGCAATTGAACATGTTGTCTGTAAAGTTGTGTGTTGAAAGTAGAAAAAAAAATGGGCATCACAGTTTGATGCGTATGTGGCTGCAGACAGGTCGTGATGCCCATACTGACCCATGTGCACAGTGAACAGCACCTACAATGGGCACATGAGCAACAGAACGGGACCACAGAGCAATAGAAGAAGGTGGCCTGGTCTGAGGAATCATGTTTTCTTTTACATGATGTGGAGGGCCGGGTGTATGTGTGTCACTTACCTGGGGAAGAGATGGCACCAGGATGCACTATGGGAAGAAGGCAGGCCAGTGATGCTTTGGGTAATGTTCTTCTGGGAAACCGTGGGTCCTGCCATTCATGTAACTATTATTATTACCATATTATTAACATTATTGGTGACCAAGTACACATCTTCATGGAAACGGTATTCCCTGCTGGCAGTGGACTCTTTTAGTACGATAATGCACACTGCAAACATGGTTGGTTTGAGAAACACAACAAGAAGTTCAAGGTTTTGACTTGGCCTCCAATATCCCCAGATCTCAATCCATGGAGCATCTGTGAGATGTTCTGGAAAAAAAGAGTCTGATTCATGAAGGTCCCACCTCTCAACTTACAGGACTTAAAGGATCTGCTACTGATGGCTTGGTTTCAGATACCACAACCTACCTTCAGAGGTCTAGTGGAGTTCATGCCTTGACGGGTCAGGGCTGTTTTGGTGGCAAATGGGGGACCTACTCAATATTAGGTGGGTGGTCATAATATTATGGTTGATCCTATATGTATGAATGGACCCCATATGTACAGCCCTAATCTGATTTATTGCAGTATTTAATATTAGGATACATTGAATATTCTCCATAATAATTATAGAACGAATAGCAGTCTGCCCGTGTATGTATCGCTGGACCCTGCATGTACAACCCTGGTCTAATTTACTGTAGTGTAGTCTGACAGTAGGATACACTGGACAGTCATTATAACAGCTGTAGTAGCAGTGTTGGCGTGTCAGACTTCTGTTCCCCTGTAACTACCTGTCCCCAACGGCCTTCACTTTCAGCAGTTTGGTTTACATATACAGTAGTTCAAGGAGCTGTTCAGTGCTGAACTTCTATTTCTACATTCGAAATTAGAGGTTTATTTTTAAAGTGTAGCCCTCAAACCCATCTTTTTTTCCTTTATTTTCACCTGGTGATCCAGGTGTCAAGTAAGTCTGTTATTTTTAAACTTCCTTTAACAGAACAAGCTGTCTAGACAAAGTGGCAGTTAGAGGGTTGAGACATTAAAGGTGAACTAAACCCATCGATTTAAAGAGGAAGTAAACCCTGATCGGTTTTACTTCCTCTTTTGTTCCCTGAAAAGTAAAAGCATAATAGGCTACTATGCATCGCATAGTAGCCCATTATGTGGCACTTACCTGCAAACAAAGCCCGTGCTGTCCCTGCTAGTGGCCAGATCCATCTTCGCCCCTCTTCCTTCCGGGGAAGCGGACTCCGGCTTCGACTTCCCGGAGCCATGTAACGTCACTCCTGCACATGCCTGCCGAAGCTGCCAGTCACGGCACTCGCTCGGGAAGGAGGGCCGTTTCTTCACAGCGCATGCGCTGATGGTATAATCGGCACACTACAAAGTAAATATCTCCTAAACAGTGCACATTTAGGAGATATTTACAGCACCCTATAGGTAAGCATGTTAAAAAAAAACTGTTAAATTCCTGGTATGCCAGGAATACTAACTGTCACATCTGCTTGTACTCTCAACCAAACTGTTAAACCATCAAAGGGCTGGTGTCATGACTGTCACATGTGCAGCATCATGGCAGTTGCAGATCAAAGGGACGCTAAGATGGCAGCTTCCTTGGCTGAAATAGATAGGATGGTTTAGTTCCATTTTAACACTGAGAGGGGTGCCAAAAGTGGACAGTTTTTATTTATGTATGTAAAACCTTTATGCCAAAAGGAACAAAATGTTGTTGTAACTGCTTATAAAGTGGTAGCTGGATCTAGGCCTGTTGGTCACCTATGTAAAGACCATCTGAAGCTACAGTGATCACAATTTGACAATGCTGCGATGCAAGGGTGGCTATGCTGCTCCTCTATAGAGTGTAGCCACCCAATACAGGTAGTGTGTGGCCAGATCACCAGGTGACAAAAGGAAAAGAAACGTAAAGGAAAATTATGGCTTTCTAAAAAAAAAAAATAAAAACTAAAAACCCTTATACTCACCTAGGTGGATGTAGCATCGTTATGATGCTGGCTCTGTAGTGAGAACTGAGCAATCGGACACCACTGATCACTCAGTTCTCCCCCCCTGCTCTGAGCAGAGACCCGGGACTATCAGTCAGCAGCTCTCTGTTGTCCCCTCCAGTACTTGCGGGAGCGCAGGGCTGTGGAGGGGGCAGCTCAGACTTTCAGTGGATCGTTGAGATGTTGAGCCAGGTACCAGTCCAGGGTTCTGGATTGATCTCGACCATATGGTTGAGGTGATTTTAGAGCCTAGACTGGCTCTGTGACGTCAGCCGAGAGCAGGCTCCAGCCTGTTCTAAGCTGAAAATAGGTGACAGGAGTGCAAAACAAACTGCATCCCTGTGATCCATAGGAGAAGTACGGCCAAGAAAGCTTTGGCTGTACTTCTCCTTTTTATTTAGTTATTTATTTTTTTAAACTAGTGCAGGATCACATCACAGGACTGATAAGTTGAAATATATTACATTTTTCTTTTGGGGTTTAATTACACTTAAAGTGAACCTTTGCCTCTGTTTCTAAATTTCACATCAGCATGCATCACTGAAAAAATAAAACAGTTTACTTACCTTACTTTACTTTTTTGCTTCCAGTTCCTGCTTCCCCTGAAGGCACTAGTGACATAGCCCTGGCCACACAATGGATGCCCAATGGAAAGGCATTGTCACTAGTGCTTTCAGGGTGATCTCATACTAAGCTGCAAGATCTTGCAGTATTCTGATGCTGCGCATGTACTTGCGCATGCGCCGTATGGCATTAGTCATTTGCTGTTAAAAATATCTTGTGGGGCGGGGGGCGGGTTTGGGCGTGTGGATCTTTAAAGGTTTAAAAGAAAAAAAAAAAAAAAAAAAAAAAAAAAACACATCCCCCTACTTTTTCTGAGAGATAGCAGACATGGCGGCATCGTTACAACACACCTTATAAATTTGGAAGTGACTTGTACAGTGTGCGGTATACTTTATCAAGGTTCATTCATCAAGGCAAATGTGACAAGTAAAGAAGAAGCATAATTCCCAGAAGACTGTACTGACAGTACATTGTTATAGAAAACATTGCAACAGAGCAGAACATGGGTGTATCATAACAGTAAAGCCATTAAAACACATTTTAATCCCCACAATGCTTGTCTTCAAAGAAGGTTGTAATTTGTCCAGCTCTGTATGTGATTCTATACTTTAATTTTTTTCTCTTTTTTTTAGTTATCATGTCCAGAAAAATGGATGGTCATCTCTGAAGAGGTTCTGCTACTTTGTCCCTGAACTCAAACTACAGTCTCACCTACCTGAAGACCACTCATGTTTTCTAATTCTACAAGCAAGAATTTCACCTACTGCTTCCGTTTTACCATAGACAGTACACCTTAATGTATTGTTTTAAGGTCCTGAGGACAATGCAGAGAAGACACAGCAGCCTGACAGATAATCCTCCTCCGGAAAGGTAACTGCTCACTGTTGCTCAGTTCTGGCAACACAGTTTTCTGGTGGTTTGCCTTGACATAGGTGACACTAAGGCAGGTCATAGAAGGTGCAAATTTCTTACCTGCAACCATGGGTTGCAAGAAAGAAATTTTGCATGATTCCCCCATCAACACAGAAGTGCTAACAGGGGAATCTCTCCTGCTGAGCAATTCTCTGCTCCCTGCAGTGGGCGTTGGAAGCCATCCCCGCTGGGAGAAGGTGATTATTGTTAGTGGCTATAGCAGGCATTAGCGATAATCGCAATTGAGTCCAGCAGGCTGGTTGTATTCAAGTTAATCGATCAACTTGGTACATTCAGCCTGCCCACACACACAGTTCGTGTTTCGGCCAGTTCCTGCTGAACCATATATGGTCGGCCTCAGTTCTGTACCCTGCTATTATCCATCTGTCTAGTTATACCACTAAACTAGATAAATAGTATAATAGTAAAGTTAAATGTAGTTTATAGAATAAAAGTAGTATATTAAAAATGTTTACATTTAATTAAAGGACTTTAGAGCCACAAGTTTAAAAAACTGTTGGGGCTGGGGCTGAATGGTCCTGAGCAAGGTTGCCAGCTGTCAGTAAATTCACGGACAGTTTGTGAAATCCGTGATTTTTACATTTGTCTGTGAATGTCCTTTACGGACATGCAGACTGCATGTTCGTAATGGACATTCACAGACAGATGTAAAAGTCAAGCATTTTACAAACTGTCTGGGGAATTTACTGACAGTTGGCAACCCTGGTACCGAGACAGAGGTGCAAGACAGGTGTAGAGTGACAAATGGATTGTGAATGGAGGTGGGGAATGTATACTTTTTTTATTTATGCCAAATACTTGCCCTAATCTTGTACTTTCTGCAACTTGACCTCTTCACATCAATTATTATTACAGTACAGTTTATTTCTTTACATTAGATGTACAGTGCCTTGAAAAATAATTCATACCCCTTGAAATGTTCCACATTTTGTCATATTACAACCAAAAATGTAAGTGTATTTTATTTCGATTTTATGTGATAGACCAACACAAAGCGGCACATAATTGTGAAGTGGAGGGAAAATGATAAATTGATTTCAAATATTTTTACAAATAAATATCTGAAAAGTAAGGCGTGCATTTGTATTCAGCCCCCTTTACTCTGATACCCCTAACTAAAATCTAGTCGAACCAATTTCCTTCATAATTCACCTAATTAGTAAACAGAGTCTACCTGTGTGTTATTTAATCTCAGTATAAATACAGCTGTTCTGTGAAGCCCTCGGTGGTTTGTTAGAGAACCTTGGTGAACAAACAGCATCATGAAGGGCAAGGAACACACCAGACAGGTCAGGGATAAAGTTGTGGAGAAGTTTAAAGCAAGGTTAGATTATAAAAAAAAAATCCCAAGGTTTGTACATCTCATGGAGCACTGTTCAATCCATCATTCAAAAATGGAAAGAGTATGGCAAGACTGCAAACCTACCAACATATGGCCGTCCACCTAAACCTAGACAGGCTGGGCAAGGAGAGCATTAATCAGAGAAGCAGCCAAGAGGCCCATGGTAACTCTGGAGGAGCTGCAGATATCCAAAGCTCAGGTGGGAGAATCTATACACAGGACAACTATTAGTCATCCACTCCACAAATCTGGCCTCTGTGGAAGAGTGTCAAGAAGAAAACCATTGTTGAAAGAAAGCCATAAGAAGTCCCATTTGCAGTTTGTGAGAAGCCATGTGGGGGGCACGGCAAACATGTAGAAGAAGGTTCTCTGGTCAGATGAGACCAAAATTGAACTTTTTGGCCTAAAAGCAAAATGCTATGTGTGGCCATCCCCACCGTGAAACATGGCGGTGGCAACATCATGTTGTGAGGATGCTTTTCTTCAGCAGGGACAAGGAAGCTTATGCCGCGTACACACGACCAGACTTTCCGTCAGAGTAGACGACGGGACTACAAAAAAGAAGTTCAATAGCCAGTAGCCAATAGCTGCCCTTGCGTCGTTTTTGGTCAAATGAAACATCACCATTCTGTATATGGGAGACACACAAATGCTTCATGAGAGGTATGCTTATTTCCTTGGGGACGCATAGAAAACGCAAACTAAATGAACAAATTGACTCGTTGCTTAAACGGATCGGGGAATTAGAAGTAATACACAAAAAATCCCAGGCTCAAAACAATAGAGCAGGAACTTGCTGGCCTATGCGAAAAACTCAATTTACAGTTAATAGAAAAAGCTAAATCCAAATTAATTAGGGGAAGAAGAACTTTTTACGAATTTGGGAATAAACCAGGAAGATTGTTGGCAAATGCTCTTAGAGAAACCACCACACGAAACCATATTACACATATTAAAACATTGAGGGATGAATTGGTTAACTCTCCACAGAAAATCGCACAGACGTTCAAGGACTACTATGAGAATTTATATCAGTTAGAAAAGAAATCTAACCCAATAAACGTTCAAAAGATGTGGGAAGTGGCGAGGGCATATATTGAAGAGACAGAAATGCCAAAGCTAACAGAAGAAGCAGCCAGGGATCTGGATGCCCCAATTTCAACAGAGGAATTTATAGCGGCGTTAAAATCATTGAATGTGGGCAAAGCCCCTGGCCCAGATGGGTACACCCTGTCGTATTACAGAAAATATGCTGAGGAATTAGCCCCGAGATTTGTAGCAGCTTATAATTCACTACGAGATGGGATACAGATCCCAATAGAAACATTACTAGCACATATAACAGCGATTCCGAAAGAGGGGAAAGATCCCTCCCAATGCTCTAGTTACTGACCTATTTCAATGTTGAATGTGGATTTAAAAGTATTTACAAAGATTTTAGCCACGAGACTGCTAGATTATATCCCGGGTCTAATCCATCCAGACCAGGTGGGATTTACCCCGGAGAGGGAAGGAAGAGAGAATACACAGAGGGTGGTGAACACGATCCACCTTGCACAAAGGCAGCAAAAACCAATGGTGATAATCTCTGCGGACGCGGAAAGAGCCTTTGACAGGGTAGACTGGATTTTTTTAAAGGCGGTACTACAACATATAGGCTTAAGGGAGGGGATGTTGAGATGGATTTCTAATTTATATTCTACACCAAGTACTAGAGTAAAGATAGATGATAGAACCTCGGAGTCCTTCCTTATTCAAAATGGAACACGACAGGGGTGCCCTCTTTCACCACTGATTTTTATTTTGACAATAGAACCTTTCCTAAGGAAAATACGGGCTAATGTGAATATTAAGAGGATAAAAATAAAGGAAGAAGAACAGAAACTTGCGGCGTATGCAGACGATTTAATTTTCTTTGTAACTTCTCCAATCATATCTCTCCCATCCTCGTTGTTGGAGCTGCGTGAATATGGGAAAATATCTAATTTTAAAGTAAATTACGGGAAATCTGAAGCAATGGGGATAGAAATAATGGCGCCCCTTTTACAGTTAGTAATCACACAATTCAGATTTAGGTGGACCAACTCGTATATAAGCTATTTAGGGACGAAAATATCAAACAATCTGAAGGAATTATTTGGGCTTAATTACATACCAATGGCTAAACAGATCAAACTGGATTTGTCGAGATGGGATAAAGAGATTTTTACATGGTTTGGGAGAACAAATATTATTAAGATGAATGTGATGCCAAGACTTCTGTATTTAATACAGACCTTGCCAATTAAAATTCCTCCAAGCTTTTTAAGAGATCTTAGATCAAGATTTCTGAAATTTATCTGGGCTGGGAAACCAGCAAGAGTACGTAGAACTATACTATCACTACCTAAAGGAAAAGGAGGGATAGGGCTTCCAGATCCGATAAGATACCAAGAGGCTTCACATTTAACCAGAGTGATGGAATGGTGTCGACTTAGAAATAAGAAACCCTGGATACAGACAGAACAGGCAGCAACAGATATCCCATTGGAAGGATTAGTATGGATACCAGAAACTGAGTTGCCAGCTGAACTGAGGAAACACCCAACAATAGGCATAACTCTGCGGATGATCAAAAAGATTTTCAAAAAAATGGCAATCTCAACAAATCCTAGTCCAATGCTCCCGGTTCTGGGGACACCATCATTTCAGCCAGGAATGACAGACCCCAAGTTCAGAGCAATACGACGTAGAGGTTTCAGCAGGATCATACATTTTTCAAGGGACAATCGTTTATTATTAAAAAGAGAAATTGAAAGAGAAATAGCACCTGAACCTGAGTGATGCAGCTAGAAGCGTTTATTAAATCAAAATCTAATATGTATACAGAAGTAAGAGCATTGACCCGGTTTGAGGAGATGTGTTTGAAGGGAGAAACAATGAGACATCCGTTGTCCTATTTCTATACTGTATTGATGGGAATAGAATCGCCTCAGGAACTAACTTTCCTACAAGCGTGGGAGAGAGACTTAGAAACATCATTCTCCCAAGAACAGAAGAATAGGATCTTAGTATTTAATCAAAAGGCATCAGTAGCAAGCAGATATCAGGAGGGGGGGATATAAAATCTTTACCAGATGGTATAGGATGCCGAATGTGCTACATCGGATTTACCCCCAGGTGTCAGAGGTATGTTGGAGATGTCATGAAGAAGAAGGGACAATTCTACATATCTTCTGGGAATGTACGAGAATAAGAGAGTTCTGGGAAATGGTTGCAGAAACTACTAAAACAATAACAGGAATCTCCTTGGGAAATAATCCGGCAACTTTTTTACTGCTAGATTTCCCGTTATCAGCGGAAAAATTTAAAAACTCGCTGCTGAGACACCTTTTAACAGCAGCTAGGGCATGTATCCCTGCTCTGTGGAAGAAAGACAGCTCTCCAACTAGGGCACAATGGTTGGCCAGAATTGCAGAAATACAACAAATGGAAAATCTTACTTTGACAATGAAAGACCAAGATGAGAAGTACCGGACAACATGGGCCCCATATTTAACTGCACTGGGCTAGATCCATTATTAACTACGGAATGCATATAAAATTCTTCACATGACCCACAGCTTTGCAGCTCTTCAGGATTTTTTTTTTTGCATTTCTCCATCCAATCTGACAGAGCTTGAGCTATTTTGCAAAGAAGAATGGGCAAAAATTTTACTCTATAGATGTGCAAAGCTGGTAGAGACATCCCCAAAAAGACTTGCAGCTGTAAATCCCTCTTTTTTTACGCATACTTTTAGACAGGTTAATTCGGTTGTCTGCGAGCTGGTTGGTAAGTAGGCTTGGGTTTTTTTCCTGGGCATGCCCCAGGCTTTGTTGTTACGTGTTTTAGCCTTCCAGTGCCGCTTACTGCGATAGCCAGCTATAGATGAGGGCGGTGGCAAGTTTTTTGTTATCACGTTGGTGTTTGTATTGGTCCAGCAGCGCACCAACACCTTTGCAGCCATTGTGCTACTTGGGTGTTTGATGTGCTCCTGTACCTTTAAGAAGGGGTGGGCTCTCCTTCAGTCCACCTGCTCTCATTTATCGATCAGAATGCATGTGCCTCCACTGTGGGGACACTCAGATTTTAGTGTTAGGACCACAGATACCAGGGTACCAGGCTGCCCTGACGAGGCTCTGTGGCTTACGTATGCGCTTGCAAATGCGTGCGGACTAAACCCCTGTTTTTAACGCATACTGTTAGACAGGTTAATTCGGTTGTCTGTGAGCTGGTTGGCAAGTAAGCTTGGGATTTTTTCCTGAACATTCCCCAGGCTTTGTTGTTTGCAGCTGTAAGTGCAGTGAAAGGTGGTTCTACAAAGTATTGACTCAGGGGGGCTGAATACAAATGCACGCCACACTAATCAGATATTTATTTGTAAACATTTTTGAAAACCATTTATCATTTTCCTTCTACTTCAGAAGTATGTGCCACTTTGTGTTGGTCTATCACATAAAATCCCAATAAAATACATTTTATGTTTTTGGTTGTAAAATGACAAAATGTGGAAATCTTCAAGGGGTATGAATACTTTTTCAAGGCATTGTATATTATTTTGTAGCTGATTTTGTAACTCAAGTACAGTTTTGAATACACTGCCAACACAAGGTACCAAGTGCATTTCATTGTTATATACCAATAATATCAGTTTATCAGGATTTTTTTTTTCTGCTATAAGTATAGGAATCATTTGAAACATATGAGTTTTTGATTTATTGTCAGAAGATCTTCACAACAGTACAGATATTCCTGCTGGTTACATTAATACCAATGTTATATGAATTTATGATTAGTCGTTTTTAAAAATAGTTTTTTTTAACTGATTATATTGAGGTTTTTTGGTTTTTTTTTTCACTAAGGACAGTATAGTGCTTTATGCTTTTTACATAGTAGGTGGGGTTGAAAAAAGACACAAGTCCCTTTTTTACTGTTTACATACTTAAAGAATTTCTTGGCATTTTTTTTGCTCTCCTCCGCTATGTGTCTTTCGTGTTCTATCGTAGCCGCCCTAATTGCACCCTTACATTTCTTGTTGCATTCTTTATAACGTTTGAATGCTGATGTTAATCCCTCAACCTTGTATTTTTTGAAGGCCTTCTCTTTTGCTTTTATATGCATTTTTACATTGGTGTTAAGCCAACCAGGACTTTTGTTCGCTCTTTTAAATTTATTACCCAATGGGATGCACTGGCTAATGCCCTTATTTAATATGCTCTTAAAGTGAACCCATCTCTCCTCCGTGTTCTTTGTTCCTAAGATTTTATCCCAATTTATATCTTCTAGCTAGGTTTGTAGTTTAGGGAAGTTGGCTCTTTTGAAAGTCAGTGTCTTTGTATTTCCCTTATGTTTCCTATTTGTGTAATTTATACTGAAGCCAATTGACCTGTGATCACTTTCCTAAATTGCCCCATATTTCCACATCCATGATCAGGTCTGTATTGTTGGTAATCAGTAGATCCAGGAACGCTTTATTTCTAGTTGGTGCGTCTACCATGTGACCCATGAAATTGTCCTGCAAGACATTTAGAAACTGGCGAGCCTTAGAGGAATACGTGGTTCCCTCCACCCAGTCTATGTCTGGATGATTAAAATACCCCATTATGATAACACTTCCCATCATTGCTGCTAATCCAGATTGTGATAGGAGGTCCGCCTCCCCCTCCTCCCTCAGGTTAGGGGGCCTATAGCATACTCCCAGTATTTTTTTCCCCTTAGCTTCATCCATTTGGAGCTCTACCCATAAGGATTCCACCTCCTCCCTAGCTCCCTTAGCGATGTCATCCCTCACATTCACTTGTACGTTATTCTTGATATACAGGAATACCCCTCTCCCTTTTTTGCCCTCTCTATCCCTGCGATAAAGGGTTGCCAGCCAATCAGGAGAGCTGTTGAACCAAGTCTCTGAAATTCCCACATAATCCAAATCCTCCTCGTACATCAGTGTCTCTAGTTCACCCATCTTGTCCGCCAGTCTCCTGGCATTAGTGAACATGCCACGTAGTTTAGACCGGTCGCATAATATTGTCTTATTGGGTGTTCCGAGATTGCAACTAGGACTTGTTACTATACTTACCTTGGTTTTATGTGCTTTAGTCAACCTACCACTAATGCCCCCAATACTATCCTCTGGGCTATGTTCTGCGCTGACTATCTCCACCTCTGGACCCCGCCCCCCGTCGCCTAGTTTAAAAACCCCTCTGACTTTTTGGCCATCTTTACTCCCAGCAGATCTGCACCCTCCTCATTTCGGTGCAGTCCGTCTCTTCTGTAGTACTGGTGACCGACTGAGAAGTCGGCCCAGTCCTCCAGGAACCCAAACCCCTCCTTACTACACCAGTTCCTCAGCCACTTGTTTACTTCCCTAATCTCCCTCTGCCTTTCTGGTGTGGCTCGATTGTACCGGTAGTATTCCTGAGAATACTACCTTGGAGGTCCTTTTCCTCAATTTAACTCCCAAGTCCCTAAAATCGTTCTTTAGGACAATCCATCTTCCCTGACTTTGTCATTGGTGCACCATGATAGCCGGGTCTTCCCCAGCCCCTTCCAGTAATCTGTCCACCAGATCCGTGATGTGCCGAACCCAAGCTCCTAGTAGACAGCATACAGTTTGGTACTTCAGGTCTTTGTCACAGATTGCCCTCTCTGTCCTTCTAAGAATTGAGTCCCCTACCACCAGAAACTGTCTATTCTTTCCCTTCACTTCCCCCTCACTCACTGGATGACTTCTTCCCCTGGCAACTAGGAGAGTCCCTCAGCTTCAGCAGTGCTGGTCCCTGACTGGTTTCACCATTGTCACTCAATGGAGCATACTTATTGGGGTTCGCCAGCCCAGGATCGCCTCCCTGGCACTTCCCCCTCTATCCTTCCTGACTGTCACCCATCTACTCTTTTCTGGTGCCTGCACCTCTTGGTCCCCACTTGCCTCTGTGCTGGCCCCTGCCGGGTACATTTCCCGCTCTCCTTAGGATGGAGGGTCTTCTCAGTGCTGACAGTTGCTTCCCTAGATTCAGAACCTGGGCTACCAGGGAAACAATGTGCTTACATTTTGCACAGCAGTATTCGCCCTTGATCAGATAATCAAGGAACGCATACGTGCCCAGTCGCATCTCCACACCCGCTGGACTTTGTACCTACCGATTTAATGAGGATTGGGATTATACCCTATCAAAATTACCTAACAACTAACTTCCTGACACTACTACTCAACAATACACTACACAGGTACTCAACAAGACAATACACATGTATTGACAGCCCACGTGCACTCACAATACACAGGTACTAACGATCCACACACTACTCAGACAACACTCAGGTACTCACACTACACAGGTACTTTGAACCCTGTTATAACCTCCTGTTTTTAACTCACCACTTAGTCCAGTTCCACTTGGTCTAAGTTCCAGCAGGCTCAAAATGAGTTCTTCAGAAAGTTTTATATAGGTTTCAAGCACCTGGGACCAATTAACCACTCCCATTAATTAGTAGGCTGAAGGAAAGAAAGAAAAAATAAAGTCTGTTTAAAAAGTGACAGAGGGTGTTAAAAAAGCTGCAAAAAAAAAAAAATACTAAAAATGCAACACAGCAATCACCAGCAGTCAAAAGCAAACCTTGTCTCCACTCAAGGTTCCCACGGTTCAGCTTCTAACCAGCAAGTTTTTAATGTACTAACTAAAAGAAATATCGTTTGTGCGGATCATCTTTATGGATCTATTTGGTTATTTTATTTTAGAGGTGATTTTCTATTTTTTATTGGATGCAATGTTTGCTTTTCTTTTTTATAGTCAAAATCATTGTATAACTGGACTGTAGTTTAGAACACATACACTTCCTTCACTAAAGTTTTCATTATAAGCTGCTTCTGTTTCCTAACCCCAAAGAAGAAAAAGTTTTGAGCCCCCGAAAAGTATTGGCATTTTGATTACTGTTTGATGTAAATTGATTGAACTGAATCATGTTTTGTGGCACTCTCTAATCTCACTTTTAGTTTCTTCAGTAGGGCCAACTACACAACATAGCAATGGCTAACTAAAGAGCAAAGAGAGATATGACCACAATAGCTAGCAAAATGTATGAGCCATTTGTGTCTATGTATGTACTGTGGGGATATGTGGGGTGTTGAGCAATGGTAATATATACATTAGTTTTCAAGCTTATTAAAATTATACCCTGTTTCTGCTTCATTTTATAATTATGTAGGAGTCGAAGCCAAAACTTGAGCTCTGACACCAGTATGGAAGATGGTGTGTTTAATGGATTAAAGCAGGACCCACCATCAGCTCAGCATCTCTTCTCGAGTCTAGCTGGTCTTCAGCCTGGGCCGATTACAGTGCAGTCTGGTTTAGTACTGGGATCCTCAGCAGGAGGGGCTGACGTATTTATACAAATGTCTCCACCGCTTAGAGAGGAAGCAAGTGGTCGCTCTGAAAATAGCAACTTTCCTCATCATCATCACCACCCTCCTCATCACCGACAGCAGCCACAACCACCGGCCCATCACCAGCAGCATCACTTTCAACATTCACATTCCCGGTCATCACTGCTGCATGCAGCTACCGGGGAACGTCACAGAGAGGAGAACAGTGAGGAACCAGGCACCCCAGCACCGGCCTTGTCTGAACTTAGGGCCATTGTCTCATGGTTACAGAAAGGGCTTCCTTTCATCCTTATCCTACTAGCCAAAGTCTGCTTTCAACATAAGCTTGGTAAGTGTACTACTGATATGTTATAACACAAAAGTATGTTGAATCATATTTAAGGCTCATGATGAGGGCCATTTCAGAGGCCATCCAAGCCCTGCCTGCACTGGGCTGAGAAATAAACACTAATGCATTTTTTTAAGGCCCCATTGCTATCCAAATGCTTTGCAAGGCATTATACAAAATGAAGCACAGTGGAAGGAGGACTTAAATGGCCTTTTAAAGACCATTTACACAGCCATTGATGTTTGTCACATGGCAAATTGTAAACGTTAAACCTAAAAAGAAAATACTGAAGCAAATATATAGTGTGCAATTACTAATATTCTTCTAACAAAAAACTACATTGCCTGGCTTCATTCAGTATTGAGTTATTGTTTCAAAGTAAGCTAAGATACGCATTCAAATAAGTGGAAATCAGAATTCCCGATCTGCATACTTGTTTTGGGCCAGTGCCTTAGGCGGTACTAACACCATTTCTTTAGCCTAGTAGCCAAGCATCTAGCATTTTCAGCCTCCCTATTTTTTGCATAATCAAATTTTATTTAAATTTGAACCTTTTTTTTAATAATTCCTGCTACTAATGCAAGTAGTCTTACCACAAAATGCTGTTTCACTTTTATACAAACTAACTTAAAGGGGTTGTAAACCCTCAAGGTTTTTCACCTTAATGCATTCTATGCATTAAGGTGAAAAACCTCCTCTGATGCAGCTGCCCCCTTGTAGTTACCTGAACCCAGTCTTTCCAGCGACAGGGACGAGCTCACCAGCTCCAGCCGGTGTCTCGGGTCCTGATTGGATAGATTAATAGTAGCGCAGCTATTGGCTCCCGCTGTTGTCAATCAAATCCAATGATGCGGGAGCCAGGGGTGGGGCTGAGTCCTGCTGTCTTTGTCAATAGACGCAGCAGCAGGACACAGAAACACGCCCGCATGGGTGCCCCGAGGATGAGCGCCTGTCCAACCGGGCACTCGAGAAGAGGAGGAGCCAGGCGCGCCACTGAGGGACCACAGAAGAGGAGGGTCAGGGCCACTCTGTACAAAAGCAACTGCACAAATGAGGTAAGTATGACATGTTTGTTTTTTTTTTTTTGTTTTTTAAACGAACCTTTAGTTATCCTTAAAACCAATATAAATTAATAGTGTCTATTTAGCTACATTTAGTAGACTTGACAAACCTGGCAGCTGTACAGTGACTGCATAATAGTATACATTTTTCTACACTTACCTTTACTATACATTCTTGCCATTAGTAGGACTTAATTACATAATTCAGATAGCTGATGATTATATTAGACTACATGGAAAGAACACCTATAGTGGGGAAATTATTATTTGATCCACTCACCAAGAAATGAAGGGTCTATCATTTTTTTCACAGGTGTATTTTAAATGATAGAGACAGCATATTAACCAAAAATCCACAAAAAAACATATTATACAAATGTTATAAATTCAGTTGCAGTTCAGTAAGTAAAACAAGTATTTGATCCCCAAGCAAAACATGACTTGGTACTTGGTGGAGAAACCCTTGTTGGCAAGCACAGAGGTAAGACGTTTCTGGTAGTTGGTGACCAGATTTGCACACATCTCAGGAGGGATTTTGGCCCACTCTCCTTTTACAGATCTTCTCTAAATCCTTAATGTTTCTTGGCTGTCACTTGGCAACTCAAAGTTTCAACTCCCTCCATAAATTTTCTATAGGGTTAAGGTCTGGAGACTGGCTAGACCACTCCATGACCTTAATGTGCTTCTTCTTGAGCCACTTCTTTGTTGCCTTGGTATGTTTTGGGTCTTTGTCATCCACGACCCATCTTCAGTGTTCTGGCTGAAGGTAGAAGGTTCTCGTCCAAGATTTTACAATACCTGACCCCATCCATTGGCCCTCAATGCAGCAAAGTCAGCCTGTACCTTTAGCAGAGAAACAGCCTGAAAGCATAATGTTTCCACCTCCGTGCTTGACTGTATGGATGGTGTTCTTAGGGTTATAGTCATCATTTTTCTTCCTCCAAACACGGCGAGTTGCGTTAATGCCAAAGAGCTTAATTTTGGTCTCATCTGACCACAGCACTTTCTCCCAATCCTTCTCTGAATCGTTTAGATGTTTATTGGCAAACTTCAAATGGGCCTGTATATGTGCCTTCTTGAGAAGGGGGACCTTGCAGGCGCCACAGGATTTCAATCCATTGCGGCCTTTTATGTTACCAATAGTTTGTTTGGTGACTGTGGTCCCAAGTGCCTTGAGATCATTAACAAACCTCTCCTGTGTAATTCTGGGCTGATCCCTCCCTTTTTTCATGATCATCCTTACCCTATGAGGCAAAATCTTGCATGGAGCTACAGACTGAGCTCCATGCAGGCCTTGTAGGCCATTAATGGTTATTTTGTATTTCTTCCATTTGCGAATTATCACTCCAACAGTTGTCTCCTTCTCATCAAGCTTCTTGCTGATGGTCTTGTAGCCCATTCCAGCTATGTGCAGGTCTACAATCTTGTCCTTGACGTCCTTTGACAGTTCTTTGGTCTTGCCCATGATTGTGAGGTTTTAAAGGAAGAGATTCTGTGGACAGGTGTCTTTTATACATATAACGCGTTGTAGTTAGGAGCACCTTCTTAAATTGACAGGACTAATCTGTGTACCACATGAGCACATACTGTAGCCAGTCTGTGTCGAGTCAGAATTATTGTTAGTTGGTAGGGAATCAAATACTTATTATACTCTCTGTACTGCAACTCAATTTTTCTAACATTTGTATCGTGTGTTTTTCTGGATTTTTGGTTGATATTCTGTCTCTATAATTTCAAATACACCTATGATAAAAATTATAGACCCTTCATTTCTTTGTAAGTGGGCACATTTACTAAATCTGCAGGGGATTTGCAATAAGGTCTGTAAGCGTAACTGTTTATGTTGCCCATGTCCAGTACTTTGTACATTATTTTTTTGCTTGCTATAGGCAACAGAGAGTTCTGTCAGACATCTGAGGCCCTGTATAATTTCCTTAGTTATAGCGTGTTACTGGTCAGCCATCTTCCTACTTAATAATTAGCTAATGTGGGCAATTGAATCTAGGTTTTAGGAACCAGTAGCCACTCTTTAAAGTGAAAAAAAAATGGCAGCCACTAACTTATAACTAGTCTTTGCAGCAGGGTTCACATGGAAGGGCAATGTGCATCACAAACAAGCAAAAGATTTCCCAGTACACTTACCAGCCAGCCTGAAAAACAACCAAAATGGCCCTGTCTAACAGTTTGCATTAAAAAAAAAGAGGGCTTTGTTTGAACATCTTTGCAAATACATGCAAAGTGACTCTCTTGTCACATGAACAAACATGTTTTGTGAACAAAAAAAGCTGCTGACAAGTAAAGTATAGGCAGTGACTTAACTACAGAAGGTTTTGGTGGCTCGGCTCTGCCCATATACTTCGGAACCTCCTGGGAATGTCAAAGCTTGCCTATCTCCTGCCTCCCAAACATTTCTCAGAGCCATTAAGACAGTCCATTATAATGATGGGTCAGTAGCAATATATGGGGGAGGGCAAGGAGAATGCGGGCCTGCTTCACCAGGAGCTTTGCCACATCGAAATGGTGTAGCAGTCGAGCATATAGGTGGAACTATATATCTGCCAGTATCTTTTTTTTATTTTTTTCTTCCTCTTTATGTTAAAGCCACTCGGTCACATACAGAAGGCAGGACACACTTGTTTACACTAAAAGGCTGCAATGCCACAGAAAAGTAGCAGCATTTTGGCACATTGACTACTTGGCTAAAGATATGCCCAGCTCTAAATTAAAATCTACTAATATTTTACCTAACTAACTTCTCTAATAATGTAACCCTCCAGGCATAGCTGTTTGCATCGGAATGGCCAGTACTTTTGCCTATGCTAATTCTTCTGTCAAACACCAGGTGTCCCTAAAGGTAAGGAAATAATCTAACCAACACGGTCTAATAAAGGGATTATTATACCTTAACTTTGAATGCTTGAGCCCGTGGAAATCTTGTACTGAGATCTCTCAGGATATCATATATGTAAATAGGAGCCATATCAAATTTAAATACAGAAGTAAATATAATTAGCACATTTCTGTTTATCTGGAGAATTTCTAGTACGGCATAGATTAGGATTGGCCATGTACAGCCTGTTATTTGCAAGTGTTGTAATTGATTTAAGCATTACTTGCAGCGATTAAATCCATTTAGGTTCTGTTACTGGTTGGTAACTGTCAATTGTAAGTATCAGAACTGTATAGGTCAAGTTGGGAAGTAAATAAACAGTAGTACAGTGGTCAGAATGAGCACAGAAGATCTGTCACCCTCTGTAGTTTTCAGGGATAGATGCTTCTTTGTGTGGCCAACCCATTTCCAATGACTGGCAGTACTTTTTTATTTACTTTACAGTAGGCATATGCGCAGGATAAATTTAAATTAGTTCTAAAGGTAGAAGGTTTTTTATCTTCATGCATCAAAATAAAAATCGTTCTGTGTGCAGCAGCCCCTCTAAGGCTACTTTCACACTGTGACGCCCTGGACGTTAGCGCTAAAGTGCTGATCGTTTTAGATGCGCTTTTCGGCCACTAGCAGGGTGGTTCTTACCTGAAAAAAGGATAATAACTCCAGTTTTGCAGCGCTTTTAAAGTGCTGCCCATTAATTGTAATGGGCAGGGTGTTTTCGGAGCGCTAAATACAGCGCTCCCAACCCGCCCCAAAGATGCTGCTTGTAGTACTTTTCTGAACGTCCCGCAAGCACACCCGCTCAGTGTGAAAAGACACACTGGAATGAATAGGAGGTGGTTTGCAGGTGCTTTGCAGAGCCTATTTCTAGAGCTAAAGCGCCTGAAAAACGCCTAGTGTGAAATGGTCTAATACCTGAGCCCCATCTCAATCCAGCAATGTTGCCCCAGAGTCACGAAGTCCGGGGACTCTCCCTCATTGGCATCCGTTGCTGTCAATCAAAGCCAGTAAACCAAGAAGGAGAGAGAGGGGGCGGGGCCGAGCCACAGCTCTGTGTCTGGATGGACTCACAGAGCAGCGGCTCAGCTTGGGTGCCCTTATAGAAAGCTGCTTGCTGTAGGGGCAGGAGCGAGGAGCCAGGAGCGACACTGAGGAACCCAAGATCTGGGTTAAACCACTGCACAGAGCAGGTGAATATGACATGTTTGTTATTTTTAAACAAAACAAAAAAAACTTTAGTTCACTTTAATAGTTGTATATTTGATTATATTCATCTGGAAACACTAGCTGATTACTTGCATTTTGTTTGGAAATTAAAGTATCTCTAAAGCCAAAGTTTTGTTTAATTTTTTTTTTGATAGAGGAGAGAAATAGACAAAATAAGGGGGCAAAACTGGACTTTAGGGGTACGGTATGAACTTACAATACTTGAACATATTAAAAATACAAAATTTTTTATTAAATAGATTGGTTTAAAAAGATACCCAAATACCCAAGGGGGCAAACATAGATGAAGTACAACAAAAAAAAATAAAAAATAAAAAAAATTAGCAATTGAATTCCTCTGAGAAGGAGCAATGTAGATCAACCTGATGGCACAGGAATTTCATTCACATTGTTCTAGTCATAACCTCAATGAGAGAATTATATACATAGAATAAGAAATATGCATATAACAAGACATAGCAATAGATAACAGCATGGTACAGGGCATCCCAAGGGACCAAAGACCATTGGTAAAGCACCCTGCACCAGCTTAAAGCGGGGTTCCACCCAAATTTTGAACAATATCTGTATGTATTCTCTTCCTTGCCTAGATGCTGACATGCCGTTTAAAAAAATTGAAATCGCCGTAATTACCTTTTATATTTCTATTCTTTGCATTTCCTGGTTCTCCTCCCGTGGGAGTAGGCTTGTTTCTAGCCTCTCCCAGACTCCTGGGAGCTAGTCTCAGGCTTCCCAGGATGCCACTGAGCATGTGCAGGAACGAGCAGTGTATGCTGGGAGCACAGCATTCACCACATCCAGGAAATAAATGCTTGTGGGCTTCAAATGCCCACAATGAAAATGGAAACCGCCTGCAATGAATAATATAAGTTATTCTTTCCGACGAAATCTTACACAGGCGGACATATTACACACAATATGTCAGTATGTAATGCTGAGAAGAAAAGTTTGTGAATGAACTCAAAAAAAAAAAAAAAAACGATAGATAGGTGGACCCCCGCTTTAATTTAATGTAATTTTTAATATCTAAAATATTGATACATATTATAGATGGCTATAACCCTTTCTCCCCATCCACTAAAGAATCGTGAACACACGTGGGACCACTGACCACTGATCATCTCAACCACTCAAGGCATCTCGAGGCCACAAAGGTAATCCCCTGGGCAAGTGCAGGAACAAGGTAAGGGTATGCAAGACGGAGAACTATCAAACAAGAGAATTCTAGCACAATTATCCTGGATATGGTCCATGTCGCAAACACAGGACTACTCCCAAAACTCCCACAACACATAAGAGTATGTATATGGGGGGAAAAAATAAATATATAATAATAATAATGATATATAAGGGCATAACAAATATATAACATAATACATATAAAATGGGGCGTAAGTCCAGTTTTGCCCCCTATTTTGTCTATTTCTCTGCTTGATTCAATAGGATGTAGGTACTTCATCTTTTTGTTAATTTAGTAGCCCATTATTCTCTATTTTAGTTTTTGATGGAGTTTAAAGTGATTCTAAAGGCAACATTTGTATTTTTAAAAAATAACAAATATGTCATACTTACCTGCAACGTGTAAACATTTTGTACAGAGCAGCTCTGATCCTCCTCCTCTCCCCCTTGCCGATTGCCTCCATAGAAATCCACTTTCTCTGGGAGTACTCATGGGCTGAGCCATTCACGTGGCTCAGCCCAACCGCACCTAAGTCGAGATGTCCAGAGCACACAACTCTTTAAAATTAGATGCCAAGAACCCCCTACCCTCCCTTACATCACAGTGCGCCCCCCTACCTTGTGCTGCTGCCTGGAAGAAGTTGGGGGAGGAGTTGGGAAGCAGAAAGTGCAGGGTCTGGAGGAGGACCAGAGGAGGGCTGGAGTGAACTGCCAGAGTCTACTGAATGCTATGACCAGGGGAGGCAAAGATGAGGGTTTGCTGCGGCTGCACAGAGAGGCACAGGATCTGTAGAAGGAGTTCTGTCGCCCTCTCTGCTGCCGACTGCAGAGACAAGGTGGGGGCAGAGATGAGGGGGGTACTACAGCTGCAGGAGAGGTATGAGGGCCACATGAAATGGTCTGGCAGCCGGATTCAGCCCACAGGATATGTGTTTGACACATGTGCATTAAAGTGGTTGTAAAGGTAAATGTTTTTTTTGTTTTTTTTATAACAAACATGTCTATACTTACCTGCTCTGCAAAATGGAATTGCACAGAGCAACCGCAAAACCTTCTCTTCTCGAGTCCCCCGCCGGCACTCCAGGCCCCTCCTCTCTGTCTAGAGCCCCCATGGGAAGCCACTTCCGATGGGGGCACTCGTGCAGGCTCACACCAGAGCCCCACTGCTGCGTCCATTGACATAGACAGTGGGACTTGGCCCTGACCCCCGCGCCCTCGTCACTGGCTTTGATTGGCAGCATTGGGAGCCAATGGCTCCCGGTGCCCCAGCAAAGCTAGTGAGACCCGGAAGTGAGGAGAGAGAAGAGCTGCAGACCTGCACGGCGCTGAATGAGGGCTCAGGTAACTATTGGAAGGGGGGATGCTGATGCGTAAACATTTTTTACTGCATGGAACGCATTAAGGTAAAAAATCTTTAGGCTTTAGAACCACAAGGTTAAAAAAACCTTCTGCCTTTAGAACCACTTTATGTTCTGAAGCCTGTGTTAGGTTTCTATAGTGTTTTGTGTCCACACTAAGGAAATCTATTCTTTGTATTTATCCTGGTGTCTGTTGTCACCATGAAAGCGATGTCAAATCAAAAGTGTTACAGTTGTCACCAGAACAGTAAATCTTCCCTGTTTCTATGACAACTGTCTGAGAGATGATTTCCTCTCACTTTGGGGAGATTTTCACTCACTTCCTCTGGTGTTTACTGGACAGAAATATGGAACAGAAACAGAAAGAAAAAACTGACCAAAGGATTCAAAAAACTCCAAAAAAGCTGGATGAGTGTCACATGACTCAGTAACTGCTTTAAAATATGCATTATATCTGTTTTTGTTGTTGACAAATATATATAATATATATTATATTATATATATTCATTGAATTCTTTTATGATTCCTTTTAATTTAAGGTACATTTCTGCAATATTTGCACATTTCCCTAGGTTTTAATTTCTTTAAAAAATGTTACAAATACTAAAAAATACTTCTTGATACTGCCAGAAATCCACTGTGTGCCTAACTTTCCTATTTTGAGCTCACAACCCAATGTGGCCTGGCCACATATGAGAACAAGCCCTAAAAGTGTAAAATACATGGGGAGATGTGCCTGTATGGTAGAGATGTACTGATTTTTATTTTTTGTATTTTGGCCAGACATGCACTTTAATAAATATCTGTAGCCATTGAGCCATTAATTAGTAATTTCACTAGTTATGTTTTTTTTTTATCTCTTCAGGAGAAGCGCTCTGTTGTCACAGTGTTTTGGATTATTGTATTCTTGATGGGGAACACATTTTACCTTCTATATAGCTTTCGCTCCCAGCAACTGTATTACAGGTGAATAATCCCCTTATCCCATCACTTGTAGCATTCCCAAATGAATTTTAGTGTTGCAATAGGATATTGCGTGTGTGTGTGTGTGTATAAATATATATATCTATCAATCGCACATTTTTATACTTATTTTTCTATAAACAATTTGGAAATCTGCTGCAAAAAATTACCCCTAATAGCATACATATGCTGGAAAGGAAACGGAGAAAACCGCTATATTTGAAATATGTATATATTTACTGTTTTGCATGTTTTTTTATTTTTATTAATTTCAGGTACTTGTATAGCGCCATCAATTTACGCAGCGCTTTACATATACATTGTACATTCACATCAGTCCCTACCCTCAAGGAGCTTACAATCTAAGGTTCCTAACACACATTCATACATATTAGGGACAATTTAGACAGGATCCAATTAACCTACCAGCATGTCTTTGGAGTATGTTAAAATATTTGTGCGGTCAGCCACTGTTGTGGTTAACACACCTTTGCCATGATCCACAGCAAAGTAGTTGACACACTTAAGGCTCATTCACACCAGAATGTTCCATGTGCATTTCCCGCACTGCAATGCTCTATGGGTGGCAATGTAGTCCTAATGACCACGCAAACAGTGCATTTGCCTGTACAGGGTTGTATGGTACCACAGTACCATGCAATCCAGTTACAGTGAGTTTTTAAAAGTGTGTGGTGTGATCCAGTGCAATTTTAGCCAATTCAATGAATGGGCTGAAAAACACATTGCACTGAATCGCACAGGAATGCAGATTCTGGTGTAAACCAGCACTTATTTCCTGGTTCAGCATTGTAGCTTCCTACAGTATGTCAAATTTGGGCATCCAGCCTGCTCTTTGGATTGTAAGTAAGTTCCTGTCTATTGAGCTCGGAGCTGACTGTCTATTTAATTTTAAACACATAAGCATCCCATCTTTAAACTGCAAAGAAAGGTTCAGGGGTGCAGGGGAAGTCCATGGACTGTGTAAACTTCAATCAGTAATGTAGACTCCTTGTTTGCAGCTTGACATAAGCTGCTTGAATTTTAGCTATTCAGCCTGTCAGAGCGTGGATGGAGGAATCTCCATTGTATTCAGATATCCGCAGCTGCTGAATTGACTGCTTCTGATAGGATGCAGATACTATTTAGCCAATAATTCTCTACCTGACTCAATCGTGGTGCTTGTATGACCAACTTAGCAGGAATCAAGCGCAGTTTGAGTCATTTGATGATGCCATAAGGGGCCTGTAAGGTAAACTTCCTAAACTTGTGGATGATTCCCTATACCAGTGATTCTCAACTCTGGTCCTCAGGACCCACTAACAGGCCAGGTTTTAAGTATTACCTTGTGGAGATGCAGACTAGAATACTGCAATCACTGAGCAGCAAATGATATCCCCTGTGATGTATTTCAGTTATCCTGCAAACCTGGCCTGTTGGTGGGTTCCGAGGACAGGAGTTGAGAACCACTGCCCTATACCATCATGTATCAGACTTTCCTCAAAACTTACCTGGGACAAACATATACTAGCTTATTCAGAAAGGCAATGTACAACTACTGTACCTGTTAATGCACCAGAAATCCTCTTTCACTGATCTGATTTCAGTGAACTGAAATCTGAGTGGTCAGTATGAATTCTAGCTCATATTGTACTGCTATACTGAATATGTTTTTCACTGTATTTAGCCTAGTCCATCTTGTTGCACGTGTTATTGTGGAGTGCAAAGGTAATTTCAGGAAAACAGTCCTCTCTGACTATAAGGATCAATGCAAAAAACTAAAGCCAGTCATAGATGGTTCAAATCTCAGTTGATGCGTGCTTCACCGGCCAAGATTCAATCCATCTATGGGTAGGCTAGTTGTACTAAAGTTGATTCATCAATCGACTTCAGTACAACCAGCTTGTCCGATTTTTTTTTTTTTTTTTTTTTTTTCATGCGACCACTGCTGGTGGTTATATCATTGTGTTATGTCATTATCGTTGTGGTATATCATTGTGTTCTGCCGAAAGGGAAGGCTTACCGCCAGCAGAATACAATAGCGCAGGGGAATTGAGCAATTTTCATTTTTTGGAAGTGGAAGGAAAGAAAATTACACAATCTAATGGCGGCTTTAGTTTTTTTGATGTAGAACTGCTTATAATAAAGGAATATTAACCACTTAAAGACCAGTGTTTTTTGCTAGAAAATTACTTAGAACCCCCAAACATTAACACCCTAGAGAATAAAATGGCGGTCATTGCAATACTTTTTTCACACCATTACAAGCGCACTTTTTTTGGAAAAAATTCACTTTTTTTGAATAAAAAAATAAGACAACAGTAAAGTTAGCCCATTTTTTTTTTATATTGTGAAAGATAATGTTACGGCAAGTAAATTGATACCCACATGTCACTCTTCAAAATTGCGCCCGCTCGTGGAATGGCGTCAAACTTTTACCCTCAAAAATCTCCATAGGCGACATTTAAAAAAATCTTACAGGTTGCATGCTTTGAGTTACAGAGGAGGTCTAGGGCTAGAATTATTGCTCTCACTCTAATAATTACGGCGATACCTCACGTGTGGTTTGACCTCCATTTTCATTTGCGGGCGCTACTCACGGATGCGTTCGCTTCTGCGTGCGAGCTCGTCGGGACGGGGCATTTAAAAAATTTTTTTATTTATTTATTTTACTTGATTTTTTTTATTTTTACACTGTTTAAAAAAAAAATAATAATTGGGTCACTTTTATTCCTATTACAAGGAATGTAAACATCCCTTGTAATAGAAAAAAGCATGACAGGTCCTCGTAAATATGAGATCTGGGGTCAAAAAGTCCTCAGGTCTCATATTTGGACTTAAATGCAATTTAAAAAAAAAAATGTCATTGAAAAATTGTGCCTTTAAGACGCATGGGCGGAAGTGACTTTTTGACGTTGCTTCCGCCCTGCAGTGTCATGGAGATGGGTGGGAGCCATCTTACCCTCACTCTCACTCGTCTCCATGCACAGCAAGTGAGAGGACGCGATAGCCTCCGCCGCTGCCGACGGCTCCGGTAAGCGGCGGAGGGCACCAGAACGCGGCGGGGGGGGCAGCCCTCTCCCGCCACCGATAAAAGTGATCTCGCGGGGAATCCGCCGCAGAGACCGCTTTTATCTTGTAGCCGACCGCCGTCCGAACACTGGGATACCGGGGTTATGGCAGCTGGCTGCTGCCATAACAATGATATCTGTCCCCAAAATAGGGACGTACATTGGCGTGCGGCAGTCGGCAAGTGGTTAAACAAACCTTGCTAGCAGCTAATAAATAAAGATCAAAGAACCAAGCAGGAAACTGGTAACACATTCCCAATATAAATATGGAAAAAACATATAAATAAAATAGCTGCACTAAATGTTAATCTTGTGTAAATCATCAACACACATAATAGTGATTTATAAGATATTTTACATGAATGGTAATCAGCTTAACAAATAAAGTGCTCATCAGTCTACACACCCCTGGTAAAATGTCAGGTTTCTGTGATGTAAAAAAATGAGACAAAGATAAATCATTTCAGAACTTTTTCCACCTTTTAATGTGACCTATAAATTGTACAACTCAATTGAAAAATTAAACTGAAATCTTTTAGGCAGGGGAAGTAAAACTAAAAAAAATAAAATAATGTGGTTGCATAAGTGTGCACACCCTCTTATAACTGGGGATGTAACTGTGTTCAGAATTAAACAATCACATTCAAACTCATGTTAAATAGGAGTCAGTACACACCTGCCATCATTTAAAGTGCCTCTGATTAACCCCAAATAAAGTTCAGCTGTTCTAGTCGCATCCTACAGCAAAAGTCTCCCAAAGCATCAGAGTGATCTCATTGTTAGAAGGTATGAGTCAAAAGAAGGGTGCTAAAGAATTTCCAAGGCATTAGATATACCATGGAACACAGTGAAGGCAGTCATCATCAAGTGGAGAAAACATGGAACAACACTAACATTACTAAGAACTGGACGTCCCTCCAAAATTGATGAAAAGACGAGAAGAAAACTGGTCAGGGAGGCTGCCAAGAGGCCTACAGCAACATTAAAGGAGCTGCAGGAATATCTGGCAAGTACTTGCTGTGTGGTCCATGTGACAACAATCTCTCGTATTCTTCATATGTCTGGGCTATGGGGTAGAGTGGCAAGACGGAAGCCTTTTCTTACAAAGAAAAAAATCCAAGCCCGGCTAAATTTTGCAAAAACGCATCTGAAATCTCCTAAAAGCATGTGGGAAAATATGTTATGGTCTGAGGAAACAAAGGTTGAACTTGTTTGGCTATAATTCCAAAAGATATGTTTGGTGCAAAAACAACACTGCACATCACCAAAAGAACACCATACCCACAGTGAAGCATGGTGGTGGCAGCATCATGCTTTGGGGCTGTTTTTCTTCAGCTGGAACAGGGCCTTGGTCAAAGTAGAGGGAATTATAAACAGTTCCAAATACCAGTCAATATTGGCACAAAACCTTCAGGCTTCTGCTAGAAAGCTGAACATGAAGAAGAACTTCACCTTTCAGCATTCAATCGACCCAAAGCATACATCCAAATCAACAAAGGAATGGCTTCACCGGAAGATTAAAGTTTTGGATTTGCCCAGCCAGAGCCCAGACCTGAATCCCATTGAAAATCTGTGGGGTGATCTGAAGAGGGCTGTGCACAGGAGATGCCCTCACAATCTGACATATTTGGAATGTTTTTGCAAAGAAGAGTGGGCAAATATTGCCAAGTTAAGATGTGCCATGCTGATAGTCTCATACCAAAAAGACTGAGTGCTGTAATAAGATCAAAAGGTGCTTCAACAAAGTATTAGTCTAAGGGTGTGCACACTTATGCAACAATATTATTTTAGTTTATTTTTACTTCTCTCCACCTAAAAGATTTCAGTTTGTTGTACAGTTTATAGGTCACATTAAAGGTGGAAAAAGTTCCGAAATGATTTATCTTTTTCTTATTTTTTTACATCACAGAAACCTGACATTTTAACAGGGTTGTGTAGACTTTTTATATCCACTGTATACTGTGAAACCTTGATAATGTGAATAAAAAGTCCAAATTCCTAAATCATATAAAGTGCTTCAGTGCAAAGTGATATCTTATAAAAACTTCTTAGAATCTTCTTTTTCATGCATGTGCCAAACTTGCACCCCAGTGCTCCCCCATCAGGTGTGTCCTCACCTCAATTTGTGTGACCTCACAATTAAAGTGGTGTTCCACCCTAAAAAAAAAAAAAAAATGCATGAATGTGCCTAAAAAAAAAATAAAAACATTTGGAAATTTTTTTTTTTTAACTTACCTCTAAATGCCTGTTGCTAGGGGGTCCCTCGTAGTCTGCCTCTTTCAGAGCCTGGGCTGGTGACATCACTTCCCCTCGGCACAGGAATGGCTCAGCTCTGCTCCCGCCCTCTTGTCAATCATCTGGGACCCATTACAGGTCCCAGATGACTGAGCGGCCAATCATGGCATGCGGCGCCACTCGCGCATGCACAGTGGGTGCCTGGCTGTGAAGCCACAGCCCGCCGCCCACAGTTGCAATGCCGGTGCCGCCTAACGGAGGGGGAGACGAGCGGGGCTTCGAACCCCCGCATCGCTGGACCCTGGGACAGGTAAGTGTCCAATTAAAAGTCAGCTGCTGCAGTATTTGTGGGCTGCTGACTTTTTTAATTTTTTTTTTTTTTTTTTAAATGGGAACCCCACTTTAAGTTCGGTCGGACAAAGCTTTTTAGTCTCCCAGGAGCTCCACATAGTGCTTAAACCGTTTAAAACTTGACTTTTATGTCACATTTGATGGGTGCTCCAGTGCACCAGCTATGTACAGCGTTTTTAAAATCCAAGGCACTGCAACAACAGCTCCGTGCTGTTCCAATGGATAACTAAGCATCTTGTTACACCATGCGCCCCTCTCCATACACATCTTTTAATGAGGTCAAGTTTTAAACAGTTTAAGCACTATCCGCCGCAGAGACCACTATTATCGGAAACCGGACCACCGACCGTAGAAGAGGATACCAAGGTTATGGCAGCTAGCTGCTGCCATAACAAATATATCCCTCTTCAAAGTTAGGACATATATCGGCGTGCAGCGATCCGGAAGTGGTTAAAGGATAAGTTCACCTTTGGGAGCATGTTACATCCATTTTTAGCTGCAGTCCCTGCCTGATTCAGGGAGAAGTTCCCTTTACTAGCTGTCACTTTTTGAATTCAGCATGTGAATGAACTACAGGCCCCAACATCATTGGCGACTGTCGCCTTGTAGTTCTCAATGAATTACCGTGGTGCTGTGGAGCACCATGGTAGTTCATTGATCTTTCTGTCAGTGTATCTTCTTGCCTGTAGGGGATGTACAGGCACACAGATACACTGACAGATCTGCAGGAGACCCTTGTTTAAAGGCTCCAAAAAAAAAAAATGCGCATTTTTTTTTTTTTTTTTTTTTATCAGCAAAAAAATCTGCATTTATTTATTTTTATTTATTTATTTTTTTTAAGTGAACTTATTCTTTTATCCTCCCTAGCGGTCTGATTATGTCAGTATTTTTAAATGTCAAAGCGGTACATTGTTTTGCATGGAAATTTGTTGTTTTATATTGTAGGCCTGTAGTTCTTAGGAATGACTCACTTAAATCTGTCCAAACAAGAGTATTGTAGACATCCTAGGCATGATAAAGTTTGAAACATGAAATCATAAATTATAATAGAATAATTATAAAAAATAATAATACATTTTATTCAATAATGTAATCAAACCAAAAACACTGAAATTTGTCCAAACAAGAGTGCAATATTACTAGTCACTGTAATGCCCTGTACACACGGTCGGATTTTCCGATGGAAAATGTGTGATAGGACCTTGTTGTCGGAAATTCCGACCGTGTGTAGGCTCCATCACACATTTTCCATAGGAATTTCTGACACACAAAGTTTGAGAGCAGGCTATAAAATTTTCCGACAACAAAATCCGTTGTCGGAATTTCCGATCGTGTGTACACAAATCCGACGTACAAAGTGCCACGCATGCTCAGAATAAATAAAGAGATGAAAGCTATTGGCCACTGCCCCGTTTATAGTCCCGACGTACGTATTTTACGTCACCGCGTTCAGAATGATCGGATTTTCCGACAACTTTGTGTGACCGTGTGTATGCAAGACAAGTTTGAGCCAACATCCGTCGGAAAAAATCCTAGGATTTTGTTGTCGGAATGTCCGATCAATGTCCGACCGTGTGTATGGGGCATAATACTAGACACTGCATATTGGTTTAGTAAACATCCCAGGTATGAAAAGTTTTGAAACCTTGGACTGCGCAAAGTCTGATGTTACAAACAGGACAATGGAACCTGGTTTCTTTTCTGATTTTCTTTCCACTGTCATCTTGCTTCGAGCAACAAACCACGCACATCCTTGTAGGTGCTGACTTTTTCTCGGTGGCATGTAGTCCATGAAGTGACAACCAGTCAGGCGTTTCGGATTGACAATGCCAACAGCACGATGTCCAGCTCTATTCAAAGCCATTGATGGTGTTTGGTGGTTCACAAAGATATGTTCTGCAACTTTCCAAATGAAGTCAGAATGAATCACAGACTTTTCACTCATTTTTTTGAGCAGATGTAGGCATTCTGCAAGCATTGCTCAAGAAGATGCCTGAAGATATTCTAGTACTTCTTTTCCTCAATGCTGGGTAGAATGTCATTGCTTGGTCGGCTCTGTCGATACCTCCCATGGTGTTATTGTAGTCTATCACTACTTGTGGCTTCATGCTTTCTTTACCAACTTTCGTGTGTACCATAATACCCCTTTCACACTGGGGCGGTTTGCAGGCGTTATTGCGCTAAAAATACCGCCTGCAAACCGGCACAAAACAGCCGCTGCTGTTTGTTCAGTGTGAAAGCCCGAGGGCTTTCACACTGACGCAGTGCGCTGACAGGAGACGAAAAAAACTCCTGCAAGCCGCATCTTTGGAGCGGTGAAGGAGCGGTGTATTCACTGCTCCTAAACCGCTCCTGCCCATTGCCAGCGGGGGGTTAAAACCGCACCGCTAGCGGCCGAATACCGCAGTAAAGCAGCGCTAAAAACAGCGCTGTTTTACCGCCGATGCCCGCTACCGCCCCAGTGTGAAAGCAGCCTTACAGTGGAGGTATTATGAACTGTACTCATTAGGCACACATCTTTCTTGTCACGCCATTGCAGTGCCATCATTTTGCCTTTCTGCCAGGCAACCATTTCTCCGGTCTTCAGCTTCTTATTGCCAAACATTGGCGGCATGTCGCGCCGGTTAGCCCTAACGGTTCCATAGGCATCTGTTTTGTTTTGCAGACGAAACTCAATGTTCAGGAGATGTTGCCATTCCATAGTTGCTGTATTTTGGATTGAATTTTGTTTCTTTTCCAGTGTATAGGACTGAGGACATCGCTGGATCGTAGGGACGAGGTAAGAATAAGTACTTGTACATGGATACTGCAGTGTAATCCCGAGTGTGGCTCGGGGTTACCGCTTTTGATACTGAAAATTAACCCTGAGCCACACTCGGGATTATAGCCAGGGAGGTGAAATTAGTGGCTTTCTGGGTATTAACAGGCACTGTGTAGTGTATGCTGTTTTCAAAGTCAACATGGCTGTAGGTTTTTTTTTTCGTTTGTTTTAAAAAAAATAGTTGGTTGGACAAAATATCTTTTGATTTTTTTTTTTTTTCCTAAATCTGTAATTTGTGTACCTTTTACTAACTGCCTCGTCCAATATGATTTAGTCAAAAAATGTTTAGAAAATCTTGTTAATGTGCACTAAAACTGCTGCAAGAACTGACTGTTGTTCCTTCAGAAATTTGTGTTTAATGAATTGCTGTTTAAACAATTTGCCATTTTTGTTTATTTCTTACACATGCTTTATTTTATTTTCACTTTTTTTAGGTTCTCATTTTAGTCCCATATTGTGTGAGTATTTCCATTATTTTGTTTTTGTTTTGTCATCCTGCTTTTGATTTTCTTTTTCCTTGTTTCATAATCCTTGCACAAGTTTATTTCTGGGTGGTATAGTAAGTGTCTTGTGGGGAGCTGTATTCAGAGGAAGGATGAGTCCAGAGTCAAAGATCAGTCAGGAAAGATTAAGAACACAACTGTCAGACAAATGTTGTACAGATTGTTCAACATTCAGTGAAGGTCGCCTCTGTTCCTTTCTAACGTAACTGGGACAGAAGTATCAAGGCGCCCAGTCTGGGAGTTTGTGGCGCCTTTCATTGCAGGTTCAGTGACATGTGGTGATCACTCACTGTCTTGGTACATCCAATACTTTAAAGATAAAACATAGATGAAAAATGTAAGGGGACAACAAAATAAACAGAGCAGGCAGTTCTCTTGAAGTACAAATTAATCAAGATAAATTTGGGACTCTTTGATAATTAAAGAATATACCATACTTCCTGACATTGTGAAAGAAATTGTAACTTATTTCTAAATCCAAGAACACTAATATACTGTGGCTTGCTAGTCCTTAATTGTGGTGCCTGTATTAATATTGTTTTTTTTTTTCTAATAACACTTCTTGTCCTACAGTGACATTGCTCACTCACTCCAGTGCCAATTGTGAAGTCAAATTTCGATTTAGTTTTAATCATTGCCGTTTTTGGTTGTATTTTAGTCATCTGAATTGGTTTAGATTTAGTCGTACTTTAGTCAACTAAAATCTCCACTACATTTTAGTCCTCTAAAATCGAATGGGTTTATTTAAGTTGTAATGCATTATTTAAAGTGGTTGTATACCATATTTTTACATTTTTACCTACAGGTAAGCCTAAATTGAGGCTTACCTGTAAATAAAATGTATATCCCCTAAACCTTTACGGTTTAGGTTATATTCACCTTGCATGCAGCCGCTGACATCAGCGGCGCATGCGCTCGGAAGGTTCAGTGGATGCTGCCAGACCTTGCTGGAAAGAGCACTCCGGTGCGCATGTGCGGGAGTGACGTCATTGCGGCTCCGGCCACTTACAGCGGCGGAGCTGCGAACCTGGAAGACACGCCAAGGGGAAAATGTTAGCTACCTCGGCGGTGACCGGGATCCGATGCCGACGCCTCGATCGAGGTAAGTATTTTTTAATGAGTTAGTATGCCGTGCATACTAGCTCATTATGCCTTTGCCTTACATGTTTTTTTTTGTTTTTTGTGCGGGTATACAACCGCTTTTAAGCCTTTCTCTAGTATTTATAAACTGATTATATACTCCTGGAGTAAAAATCTAATAACATGTTTTTATTTATGGTATTAAAGGAGTTGTAAAGGCAGAAGGTTTTTTTTTATCTTAATGCATTCTATGCATTAAGATAAAAAGCCATCTGTGTGCAGCAGCCTTTCCCAGCACCCCCCTAATACTTACCTGAGCCCCATCTCTCTCCAGCAATGTCCACAAGTCCCTCGGCCGTCCGGCACCCTCCCCCAGATTGGATGAGACACAGCAGTTGTGCCATTGGCTCCCGTGGCTGTCTATCAAAGTCAGTTAGCCAATCAGGAGATAGAGGGGGTGGGGCCGAATGGCAGCTCTGTGTCTGAATGGACACACGGACCTGCAGCTCAGCTCGGGCGTCCCCATAGAAAGCTGCTGGCTGAGGGGGCACTCGACAGGAAGGAGGGGTCACAAGCAGCAAAGAGGGACCCGAGAAGAGGAGGTTCCAGGTTGCTCTGTGCAAAACCACCTGCTTAGAGGACTTAAGTATAACATGTTTGTTATTTATTTAATTTTTTTAAATGAGACTTCCCAATCACTTTGAACATGTACTACAGACACAGATTTAGCCTTGTGTTCAACGAAGTCCAGAAGTTCAACGTTAAAATTAAAAAAAAAAAAATTAAATAAAAAAAAAACTGTAAACTCTATTGGCTGTAATGCCATTGCACATACAGGTGATACTCGAAAAATTAGAATATCGTGCAAAAGTTCATTTATTTCACTAATGCAACTTAAAAGGTGAAACTAATATATGAGATAGACTCATTGCATCCAAAGCAAGATAGTTGGCTTACAGCTCATGAAAACCAAAACCAAATCCACAATCTCAGAAAATTGGAATATTACATGCAATCAATAAAACAAGGATTGTACATAGAACAATATCGGACCTCTGAAAAGTATAAGCATGCATATGTACTCCGTACGTGATTTGGGCCCCTTTTGCAGAAATTGCTGCCTCAATGCGGCGTGGCATGGAAGCTATCGGCCTGTGGCATTGCTGAGGTGTTAAGGAAGACCAGGATGCTTCAATAGCGGCCTTCAGCTCTTCGGTCTCATGTCTCTCATCTTTCTCTTGGCAATGTCCCATAGATTCTCTATGGGGTTTAGGTCAGGCGAGTTTGCTGGCCAATCAAGCACAGTAATCCCACGGTCATTGAACCAGGTTTTGTTGCCTTTGGCAGTGTGGGCAGGTGCCAAGTCCTACTAGAAAATGAAGTCAGCATCCTCATAGAGCTCTTCTGCAGAAGGAAGCATGAAGTGCTCCAAAATCTCCTGGTAGATGGCTGCGTTGACCCTGGACTTTATGAAGCACAGTGGACCAACACCAGCAGATAACATGGCTCCCCAAATCAACACAGACTGTGGAAACTTCACACTGGACTAAAAGCATCTTGCAGTGTGTGCCTCTCCATTCTTCCTCCATACTCTGGGTCATTGGTTTCCAAATGAGATGCAAAATTTGCTCTCATCAGAAAAGAGGACTTTGAACCACTGAGCAACAGACCAGGTCTGTTTTTCTTTAGCCCAGGTAAGACGCTTCTGATGTTGTTTGTTGTTCAGGAGTGGCTTGACAAGAGGAATACGACATTTGAAGCCGATGTCCAGGATCCATCTAGTGTGGTGGCTCTTGCACTGACTCCAGCCTCAGTCCACTCCTTGTGAAAGTGCCCAACACTTTTGAATGGCCTTTTCCTGACAATCCTCTCCAGGCTGCGGTTATCCCTGCTGCTTGTGCACCTTTTTCTTCCACACTTTTCCCTTCCACTTTACTTTCTATTGCTTTGATACAGCACTTTGGGAACATCCAACTTCTTTTGCAATTACCTTTTGAGGCTTTCTCTCCTTATGGACGGTGTCAATGATGATTTTCTGCACAACTGTCAGGTCAGCAGTCTTTGCCATGATTATGATTCCTACTGAACCAGACTGAGAGACCATTTAAAGCAGGGGTCTTCAAACTGCGGCCCTCCAGGTGTTCAGGAACTACAATTCCCATCATACCAAGTCATGTCTGTGAATGTCAGAGTTTTACAATGCCTCATGGGATGTGTAGTTCTGCAACAGCTGGAGGGCCGTAGTTTTGAGGATCCCTGATTTAAAGGCTCAGGAACCCTTTGCAAGTGTTATGACTTAATTAGCTGATTAGAGTGGGACACTTTGAGCCTAGAATATTGAACCTTTTCACAATATTCTAATTTTCTGAGATTGTGGATTTGGGGTTTTCATGAGCTGTCAGCCATAATCATCACAATTATGACAAATCACGGCTTAAACTATCTTTCTTTGCATGTAATGAGTCTATCTCATATTTTGGTTTCACCTTTTAAGTTGCATTAGTGAAATAAATGAACTTTTGCACAATATTCTAATTTTTCGAGTATCACCTGTATTTGATGAATATATTACCAACATTAAATATTAGGGGGAAAAAATAAGAAAAGGCCTTTTTCTTCTTCTTTCTTTTTTTTTTTTTTTCTTTCAGCAGCTTAATACTTAGATGCACCCTGTTTATTCTTATGTGGTAGTGCAATAGTTGCAATGCATGTTTAAATTTTATTGTGCTATCAGGCAGGCCCTTGCAATACATGGTTTTGGTAAATCTGAAGACAAAAATCTGCAGAAAATCTAATAGTGTGTATGGGGTCTTTGAGTCTACAAGCTATAGTGCCAGTCATTAAAAATTGATTGCACCTGATGTACTGATGTCCTATCTCATTTCTTGAAACACTAATAGGCCAGGAAAGTACAAATACCTCCCAAATGACCCATTTTTGGAAAGTAGACATTTCAAGGTATTTAGTAAGAGGCATAGTGGGTTTTTTCACATTTTAATTTTTTCCCATAATTCTTTGCAAATTGAAGATTTTTTTTATTTTATTTCCCAAAATTTGCTTTCTAACAGGTTATTTCTCTCACATGACATATGCATACTTACAACTACACCCCAAAATACATTTTGCTACTCCTCCTGAGTATGGCAATACCACATGTGTGACTTTTACACAGCCTGGCCACATACAGAGGCCCAACATGCAGGAAGCACCGTCAGGCATTCTAGGGACATAAATTACACATATAATTTCCCAACAACCTATCACACTTTTGAAGGCCCTGGAGCACACCTGGACAATGGAAACGCCCACAAAATGACCCCATTTTGGAAAGAAAACACCCCAACGTATATTCTATGAGGCATAATGAGTTTTCTGAACATGTCATTTTTTTCCACAAGTTTTTGGAAAATGTGGAAAGAAAATGAACGCATTTTTACGGCTCTAATGGGCGCTGACGAGGATCCACTAATAGGGTGGCACTTATGAGCACTTAAAGATGGGCACTGTATTGGCACTAATGGGAACTTTAGTGGCACCGATGGAGCACTGATGGGGCACAGAAGAGGCACAGATGTGCACTGATGGGGCACTGTGGAGAACTGCTGGGGCACAGATGTGCATTGCTGGGGCACAGATGTGGTTTTGCTGGGCACTTGCAATATATATAAAAAATCTCAAGCAGCCTTGTGCTGCAGCTTCTCTTTCCTCTGCTCACACAATCGGTGTAAGGAGAGGAGAGAACCGGCCATGACGCCGGTTTGTTGACTATGATCGCGCCATCATTGGATAGAGCGATCACATGGTAAAGGGCCACTGAGATTGGCCCTTTTACTGCTGGGCACTTGCAATATATAAAAAAAAACTCAAGCAGCCTCACGCTGCAGTTTCTGCCTTCTCTGCTCACACGATCAGTGTGAGGAGAGGAGAGAACCGAACATGACGCCGGTTTGTTGACCGTGATCCCTCCATCATTGGATGGAGCGATCACGTGGTAAAGGCCTGCTGGGATTGGCCCTTTACCCCAATCCGTGACACGCTGCGTCCCGAGAACCCGGCGAGCATGGACACTCCCGTGTGCACAGCCCAGGGGACGTGTGGGGAGCGCAATTCTGAGAGGACGTCATTGTACGCCCCTCCCACAATTATCGGACCGCGCTGCAGCCTTCATTCGGCTATGACCCGGTCGGCACGTCGTTAATCTTCAACTGCCATGTTGCTGCACATGTGATTAGTTATGACACCAGCCATTCCATGTTTTGATAGTTTGGTTGAGAGCACAACCAAAGTGACAGAATTCCCGGAATGTAACTGTTTCTTTAAACTGTTAAATCGATGTGATAACTTTCCGCTTTAATGTACCCCTGCTGCAGAAAAAAAAATTTTTTAGATCAAGGCCTTACCTTAGCCCCTGGTGTGTTCCATAGAAATGTTCATGACTTCCTGGTATGTAGGTTTGAGATGTGAAAACCAGTAAGACACAGGAAGCAGTTTACCAGTTGACCTCATTAGCACACACACCCTGCACCCATCAACTATGTTTGCACAGCATCCATTTGCCTGGCTTGTCAATGTAGGCTGCCACAGCTGCTATGTTTCCAGGCCATCCCCAGCATTTCTCCAGGTAGGCTAGGGCCACATGTTCAACTCAAATCTCCCATACCAGCTCTGGTTGTAATTTCCTTTATAGTGCAACCACTTGCCGACCACTTAACTGGGAAAATACATCATTACTTTGACGTTTAAAACCGGGGTTATGGCTGCAGCTAGATGCCATAACCCCAGTATATTTTTTTCACTCTGGTGCCGGTCTTTCTGTTGAAAGTGGTCAGGGTGGTGCATTTACCACTGGCCGTGTCTGTACCATGTGATCACATTCACCAATCACAGCTAGCAACACAATTGTAAACCGTGGATGGCATGAAAGGTCAAGCCATCCATTGTTTACAACTGTCATGTGATCTGCTGTGATTGGTCACATGTTATCGGCAGCAAGTTGGTACACTGATTAGTCATCGGCTGTATCCGGAAGCTGCATGGCACCTTCTGAGAGGACACCATATCACATCCACTCAGAAGGAAAAAACGCCCGCCCGCCCGACCGTCAATCTGCTGTAGGCCAGGCGGGAAGGTTAAGTAACAATCATCTCCAATGTTGAACACATATCCTAATGGGAGTGCTGATTGCAACTTTAAACAAACTGCTAGCAGGCTTCAGCTTGTTGAAGGCCTGATAGCAACTTGTTTAAAATGACAATCGGCACTCCCATTAAGATCTGTGTTAAGCATTCACTAACTGGAGTTGACAGGTACTTTAAAAGCTTCAAAAAAGCTAGCTGAAAGCTCTGCAAATGCTTTGTTAGTTTGCTTTGTCAGTTTTTTCTCTTATACAGTATAAGCTGAAGCCTATGTGAAACAGGGCTTTGGGTTTACATATACTTTAAGCCTAAACACAGTCACTTAACTGAAGCTCTAAGGCAGTTTTTAATAACATTAGGGTAGCTTTAGATGTGCATCTATATTTTCCCTTTCTCTGAAACCCAAACTGCATGCGGATCGCACTTCAGAGGCTACTAATAGGCATTGAAAAAGCGATGTGATGCCTCCTGACCATCTGTTAAAGCCACATTAATACCAACAAATGTGGCGCAAACGTGTGCATTGCATACAGTTATGGGGCTTTTGCAGTGCTTCCCTATTTTGCTTGAGTTTGTAGCGTTCAGCGGGCTTGCCATCTGCTAATCGCTACATGTCGGGTAAACTTTGCCGCAGGCACTAAGCAAACCATTTCGACCACGCCATGTCTGCTATTGCTTATTGCAGCTTAAGGGGGGGGGCAGTTGACCCCAATTATAAATAAAGCCTTATACTCTTGCTGTATTGAAGGGTCGGGAACTTTCTTCTACAGATGTGTAACATTACTAAAAGATCTGCTTTAAAAAAAAAAGTTTATAAAATTGTTTCAATATAACAGACATTTTCCAGCACAGCTTTAACACGCTAAAGTAAAATCTTTTCAGTATCTGCTACTATTTTAGGCTAATTTTACAAAACTCTTCACTTGCATGGAATTATTCTTTGTTGTCCTTGTTAGGAGGTTTGCTGGGTAGTCGAACTCCCTTAACAATTCTATTTACCACTAAAAGTTACAACTTAAATATGCTTTTTATCCTTTGTTTGTGAGAGACGCTAGGGTAAGATTGGCCTCTATTAACGGTGTTGAACATGCATTATGTTTTGTTCTGCTTCACAGACAGACAATCACGCTGACAATTCATTTAGTTGTCTCCTCACTGCTTCTGATCCCTTTCGTTTAATATCTGAGCCATGGAACAGATGTGGGCAATTTCATTGTCTCCTTTGACAGGTTATTGTGCAATGGAGTGTGCAATATACCTGAGACTAAATCTTGTCAAATAGGATAGTTTAGTCTTTTACAACAACTTTGATTACAAGTGTAAGAGTAATGGGCAATTTTCAGAGGCAAGAAATCCCTGGAGGGCATCCTTCTCACATTGTAATGCTCTAATTGGCTTATTTGTGGATGATGTCATCAACTGCAAACCAAGGCATTCGGGGACATCCAACTTTTTCCCCCTTTATTGTTAACAATAAGCTTTTGCTTTAATTATTAAAGTGGACCTGTTAAAATCATACAACACCAAATATAAAAAATAAATACATTTAACAATTTGCTCTTATTCTTCGAGATACAGTAGTTTGCTCTATAATGTTCTGTGGCAGGGCAGAGGACTGTTTGAAGTCTAAACTCTCATCTGTAAATAGCCATGTTGGATGATTGGTTGCTAGGGGAGGTACTTACGTTCAGAATGTGTCTGTGGGAGCACCTATCCAGTTCAACTTACAGATAGAAAGCTGATGCCTCAAGCAGTCCTATGCTTTTTAAATTGGGATCACTCTTCCTGTGGCTGTAAAGCAGCACAAACATTAAAAAACATCAGTAGACCATGATACATGCTAAGGTCGAGGCAGTCCTTTCGGATAGGGTGAGTAAGTATGAACATTTGGTTGCACCACTAACTACCAGTTGACTTTGATGAACTGCCACTATCTCTATGACCCACGTACCGGCATGTACCTTTGGAGTTTCCCTTTGGTTTTCCTTGTTTGCTCCTCCCCCTGGGGCCCCCTTTCTCTTCCCTACCCTTTCCCAACACTTCCCCTCTCTGTATCCTGTCACTATTTCTTCTCTTTCTTTCTCTGCTCCATACACCTTGTGGGTCTCCCCCATTTCGGGTTACCTGTTTCCCTAGATGTTATCTTGTAGACCAAGTTAAGGTGCCCATGGACCCACTGTGCATGCGGCGATCCCTTTAGTCACCTAACAATTTCCAGGCCCTGTAGCCACCTTTATCATGCTCTTTACACGATCTCCAGCTGTAGTGGCCTCAATTGTGTAACTGCATTAGCTGGACACTATACCCCATCCACCATGCTACAGCATGGTTTGGTTGGGTGATGGTGGTTAACTTTGACAACTCTAATACGCTTAAAGTCCTATTGTACCTCTGACTGGCTTCGTAATTGTTTGTCTCCTTTGGGTTGCATCCCTACTGAACTGATGCTGCTTTATGAACTCTTCTGTGTGGATTGCCTCAGAAGTCTATATTACACCTGTTACCTTGTTATCTTTCAATAAATTACTTGAACAGGAAAAACCTCTGTAGAGGGGAAAAAACATTATATACTTGCCTCTCTGCAGACTTCTGTGGTGCAGGGTGTGATGTCATTCTCTTACCAGTGAGATACTGTGCAATAGTGAGTGCTCCACATCCCATGAGAATACACTGCAGTACACTGCTGCGGTTTCCTTTAGCTTCGATAATTAGTTTTTCTCATTTTTGTACGAATTTTCTAGCAATTGCAGAAATTTCCCAACATGTGCTGTAGGCTCTTTTAGCATATTAGGTCTTGACATGACTTTAGGATTAGGGAGAAATGTTTGAATTCTATAGATAAGTCATGTAACTCAAGTGTAAGAATAAAGTGTAAGTAATTACTCAATTTGACTATACGTTGCACATTCTCACTACAGTATATGTGTACTAAGGATTGATTTGTTTGTTTAATTTACAGTCTTATCTTTCTGAAACCCAATTTGGAGGGCTTGGATTTCTTTGAGCTCATGTGGATAGTTGGCATCTCAGACTTTGTTCTAAAATACATAACGGTGTCCTTAAAATGTCTGATCCTCGCTCTCCCTAGGATTGTCATAGCGGTGAAATCCAAGGTAAATGCAGATCCTAATGTTTTGTGTACATGACTTGTACTAATCTACTTCATAAATGAGCTATATGTCAAGTTTTTCAGGGCCAGTGGTTATCAGTCTGTTAATGCTGATGAATATTGGTAATCATTTTTTTTAAATATTAATCCCTTTCCATCCATAGTCTGCAAATTGATGCTGCTCAGTACAGCTCATCATAATCAGGGGACATTAATCTGCATTCCATTTTGAAAGCTAAAAGTGTGCGATACTGTCCTAGCTGTGAAATTTTCATTCACACCTCCCTTTCTCAACTAGCAATTTGGAAGCAATCAGCATACTTCCTGATCATGTGATCACCGTGTCTGATATGATCACAGGGCCTTGTTGGTTACCAGCTTTTAGTGAGAGCTGCTGGTGTATTCCTTTCTCAGTGTACTCATTGTGATTGGATTACAGCTTGTGTGGGCGCTTTTTCCCTTTCACTGCCTGAGATTTTTATTTTTTTTCCCTTTCATTTTTACACACATTATATCTTATAGACATGAAGATTACTTTAAAATTCTAAGCATTATTTATTTTCTGAATGCAGAGACCTTGTAAAATATTTATTTTATTTTCATTTCAATATACCGTATATACTCGAGTATAAGTCGTTCCGAGTATAAGTCGAGGACCTAATTTACTACAAAAAAATGGGAAAAACTTATTGACCCGAGTATAAGACGAGGGTGAGAAATGCACAGCTACTGTAAGTGGAAAAGAGGGTCAACAATGCCCATTTGCAGCATCACTGTGCCCATTTGCATGCCTCACTGTGCCCATTTGCAGCCATAGGTCCCCTGAACTTCAAACTCGGCAGTTAAGGGTTCCTAGATGCCCCCTAGCTGCAGCCAAAATTTGGGGTCTCTGAACCCAAAGGGTCCTGAAATGACATTGCTGCAGATGGGCACAGTTGACCGAATTTGGGGCCCCGTATCTCGGGGCAATTTAGTGCTAGGAACCCCAAATTTGGTGTGCAAACCCAGCGGAACTAGCACCATAAAATTTCCAAAGCTGGAGTTTCTAGCACCAAGTGGCCCCGAGATACAGGGCCCCAAAAATCAGTTCAGAAAATGTCAAGCACTTTTCTGCAGCAGAGAATGACATTTTCCGAACCATTTTTGGGGCCCCGTATCTCAGGGCCACTTGGTGCTATGAACTCCAGCTTTGGATATGTTATGGTACCAGTTCCACTGGGTTTGCACACCAAATTTGGGGTTCCTAGCACCAAGTGGCCCTGAGATATGGGGCCCCAAAGTCGGTTCAGAAAATGTCAAGCACTTTTCTTCAGCAGAGAATGACATTTTCCGAACCGATTTTGGGGCCCCGTATCTCGGGGTCACTTAGTGCTAGGAACTTCATCTTTGGATATGTTGTGGTACCAGTTCCACTGGGTTTGCACACCAAATTAGGGGTTCCTAGAACCAAGTGGCCCTGAGATACGGGGCCCCAAAATCGGTTCGGAAAATGAAAAGTGCTTGACTCGAGTATAAGTCGAGGGGGGCACTTTCAGCACAAAAAAATGTGCTGAAAAATTCGACTTATACTCGAGTATATACGGTAATTATTAGCTTTATGCAATGTACAAAAGAAAAATAACAGGCGTTATAAATGTAGATAAAACAGAAGTCTGTTTACATAGCCGGGGTTGCACCAAACTGAGGCAATGCAATTACAAACCGTAAAGTGTGCTGGGGGAAGAATACTTCAAAGGAGAGACTATACAAGGTTTTTTTTTTTTTTTTTTTTTTTTTTTTTTTAGTAAAAAATACACTCAGAATAATTCTAGTATATCCAAAGAACTAAAAACATTTTCCATGGGACTTTAAATGAGGTGCAACATTTGCGTAAAAAGATTTATTTAGCAATAGATGAAAATCTTTTACATAAGAACATTTTTAAATCAGCAAGCTGATTTGTAAACACTACCATGTATCGGCATGCAGGCAACTTTTTTTTTACCAAAAAGAGGGGTATTATACTGTGTGTGTGTGTGTGTGTGTACTAAAATTATTCTTATTAATGTGTGCTGGTGCCTTATAATCTCACGCCTTCATTCTGTTTTTTCACTCATGGACCTGGAGTCATGTCTGGGATTATTGCTCACTCACACATTCGCACTTGGTACTGCTCCTCTGTTTCCTATTGGGGTGCCATATCTTCCCCCCCACAACTCCCGAGCCAGACACCTGGTGGTGGTTTCCATTTAGAGGTGTTATCTTAGATTGCTCTATATCGCTGATTTATTTTACAATGGGCATCTGCTCCTGAAGAAGTGAGATTGTCAGGAAGGATGTACCCACCATTATGTTTTGTGAAACACATTAACCTTTGTGAAACAAAAAAAAAAAAAAAGAAACACACGGAAGAGTGCAATTTGTATATGTATCATTATATAAATACTATGTTGCCTGTATGCAGATACCCAGTAGTCTTTACAAATCACCTTGCTGTTTTAAAAATGTTCTTATGTATAATAGCTAATAATAGATATTCATCTATCTCTCAATATATCTTTTTACGCAAATGTTGTACCGCATTTAAAACCCCATGGAAAATGTTTTTAGCTCTTTGTACATGCAAATAAGGGATGGAGGCATGACATTATAAGGCACCTGACATACAATAAACAAATAATGCAGCGCTAGCAACTAAATAAATATAAAGAAAAAATGTGTGTTGCCGCTGCTGTGAAAAAGTGCTAAAACTTTAGATGTGTGAAACAAAATAATACAGCGCAGGCATTATGTCTTTTTAGATTTCATCTTGCCAGTATATTTATTTCTATGTCACATATTTGAGCCTAGCATTCATGCAATAGGTGGCAATTATTTATGTTCACATTGTCATTAATATAGTGTTTTTTGTTTTTCTCATGCACATATATATTTTTGGAGTGTTGTTCCATTGCCAGCGCTGTATTATTTTGTTTTACATTATAAGGCACCAGCACACATTATTATTTATAAGAATATTTTTAGTGCACAAACACAGTATAATATCCCTTTTTGGTAAAATATCAAAAAAAGATTGCATCAAGTAACTATTTACCAAATATGTCAGGTCCCAAAAGTGTGCAAGCTTGTGAAACATTGAAAAGGGACAATACCGCAAATTTGTATAAAGGCTACGCTTTAAAAACTTGCAAAGAATGCAATTTAGAGTAAACAGTGAATGGAGGCTCTTTAGTTATTGCTTTCACTCCATTGTATGTGATGATACTTAGTATGTGTGATGCAGTTGTCATTTTATATGCATGTGCACCCGAAATATACATTTGCATTCATATGCATGTGGGAATGAGTACTTAAAAAAATAAAAAATTTAGTTTTTTTTAATTTATTTATTTATTTTTCTTTATCTATGACATTGCTATGGCATACAAGTCTCCTGTGATAGAGTGCAAAGAGACTTTAACCGCTTGCCGACTAGCCGCCGCAGTTATGCTGCAGCAGGTTGGCTCGGCTGCGCAAATCGCTGTACTGGTACAGCAGTCCCTCTAATGGCTATAGCAGGCGCGACGCCTGAGCCCATGCGCGTGGCTGGCGGCCGCGATGTCCTCCGGCCACCCGCGATTGCTCCACAGAGAGCCAGAACGGGGATCTGTCAATGTAAACAAACAGATCCCCGTTCTGTCAGGGAAGTAGAAAGAGATCATCTGTTCCTAGTGATCAGGAATAGCGACCTCTCTCCTTTAATCAGTGCAATCCCCCCCCCCACAGTTAGAGACACCTCCCTAGGGAACACTTAACCCCTTGATCGCCCCCTAGTGTTAACCCCTTCCCTGCCAATGTCATTTATACAGTGATCAGTGGCTATTTTTAGCTCTGATCACTGTAATAATGTCACTGGTCCCAAAAAAGTGTCCGATCTGTCCGCCGCAATGTCGCAGTCCTGCTAAAAATCGCTGATCACCGCCATTAGTAGTTAAAATATATATATATATATATATATATATATATATACAATAAAAAGGTCATAAATATATCACCTATTTTGTAGACGCTATAACTTTAGTGGAAAACAATCAATATACGCTTATTGCTATTTTTTTATTTTTTTTACCAAAAAATATGTAGAAAAAAACATATTTGCCTAAACTGATGAAGAAATGTATTTTTTTTAATAATTATTTTAGCAAAAAGTAAAAAAACATTTCTTTTTTCTCAAAATTGTCTCTTTTTTTGTTTTATAGCGCAAAAAGCAATTGTCACTTAAAGCGACGCAGTGCCGTATTGCAAAAAATGGCCTGGTCATTAAGGGGGTAAATCCTTCTGGGACTGAAGTGGTCAACTGGACTTCTGGGGTCTATTAGACCCCTAATATCCCCTCTGCACTGTTATAGCTGATTGAGCACTGATTGCACTCATTCATCTTCTTTGCCAACCAGAGCAGACCACTTCCTTGGGAATTATGAAATGCTCAACTCTGAACACATCCAGGTTCAAAGCTATAAAGCCCAATCTGCTCTGGCAGCGGAAGAAGCTGTTCGAACACAGTCGGTACGCCATCAGCTTCAACATAGTGCAGAAGTAATATTAAAGCTAAGTTCCACTAATTTTTTTGTTTATTAAAAGTCAGCAGCTACAAAAAAAGTAAACAAAAAAAACAGCCACTCACCTGTCCCACGATCTAGTGGTGCACTCACCCCAGCCGTTTTCACAGTGTCCTCCCTCAGCAGTGCCGGCATCTTCACTATGGGCACCCGGCTGTAACAGCTTGCGGCTTCACAGCTGGGTGTGCACTGCGCATGCGCAAGCTGTGCTCTGCGACTGGTTCTGAAGTCTTCTGGGACCTGTCATGTGTCCCAGAAGGCTTCAGAAAGAAAAACTATCGCGACTGGCGACTGGCACAGAAGTAGGAGCAGGTACTTGTCAAAATCCCGTTTCTCCTTTTGGGTGGAGCTCCACTTTAAGTTTCTAATAGATCCCTGAGAAACTGTCCCCTGCCTTCTTCTGCTATCACATAAGGGACGAACAGATGTTTTGCCGATCCAGGTATGTCCAGGTAAGTCCTGGACACATGGTCGGGAAAGGAGGGGGGGGGGGGGGTGTGCAGCACCTTAACACACATGTAGGAGTCACTTCTTGTACATGAAAACCGGCAGCCTGCAAAAAATAAAAATAAACACCCAACTGTAGTAGTGCTTATAGTGCTATAAAATGCCAAAACAAAATATTATATTGCAGCTTACCGAATCATACATGACTTTTGCCTTTTATATTATACTTGTTAATCTGGAAAGTTAGTTTTTATTCTTTTTCAACTTCCTTTAGCAGACCAAGCTGTCCACCAAATGTGGAGGTTACCGCGATTTTGCACGTTTGGCGGCCGGCGGTCAAAATGTTCCTAACCTGAACGCGATTCCGCATTCAAGAGAGGGAGGTTAGAGGAGGTTGAACCTCCCCAAACCACAGCAGCTCCTAAACTCTGGCAAAAGCCTATTTTTACATGGACACATAGCCTTTTATGGAGTTGAGTTTAGGAGCTTTGGCAAAAAAAACACCAAAAGCTCCTAAACTCAAGTTTAATAGCTGCTACATGGAACCTTATACTGCCAGCAGTGGTTGCAGTGATCAGCCATTATTTATTTATGTAAAACCTTTATCCCAAAAGGAAAAAAAAAAAGATTTTCCTGTAACTGTTTAAACATGTTACCTGGAATTCAGCATTTATTTGTTTATAGGCAAGTTTATCTAAACCTGGATTGTCAGTGCTGGTGTCCAAAGGTGTCTCCATTACTACTCCATCCAGAGTGGAGACACCCTAAGAGAGGAAGTGTGTTACTGATCCTGATCACCAGGTGAAACAAAGGGAAAAAAATGCTAAAAAAAGAAAACGAATGCAGCCACCACATTTAAGGATTAGTAACCTGCAATATATAACATTTTTGGTTTTGTGCTTTATACTGCTTTAAGTGATAGATTACAAACTACATAAATGTTTGGAATTAAAGGTCATGGTACAGTTTCAGAGCATATTATAGAGTATAAAAAGTTAATAACTTTATCAGTTCTCTCCCCACCAGCCCCAACCGCCCACCTGTACGAGGACAGCCACTCAGAACTGTACAAATGCTGTGGCAAAAATTAAACTCCCTGTTGCATTCATCTGACAGTGACGCCACCAAATATGTCTTAAGGCTAGGTTCACACCCAAGCGTTTTGCGGTACATTTTGCGGTTTGCAGAAATGCGCTGCAGTCCATTTAACATGATTTCCTATGGGTCCTGTTCACATCTGTGTATTTTTAGCGGTTGTGTTTTTTCGCAGCACTTTGCGTTTTTGCTTCCATAGACTTCAATGTAGCCTCTGTATATCAAAAATGCATCAAAACGGTGTGTTCAGAAACGAAAAACACACCAGAAAAAAAAACGCATTAATCGCAATACACATAGGTGTTTACCTAGCCTAACAATGGGGTTGTGCAATACACATGTTTGCGGCACAGTGGTTCGGCATTTTGAGGATTAAAGCAAGTGGTAAAGAGGCAACATATCCCAGCCGCTTGTCAACCGCTGCCACACGTCTGAATGAGCCCCTGTTATTTAGCTTATGGCATTGCTTCTGTTTATTTTCTTATATGTACCAGTTTTGAAAAGAGAGTGCGTATGTTGTATTTGATATCTCAAGCTGTTGTACTATACTCTGCATTGTTTTATGCTTCCTAAAAGAAGCAGAACTTGTAAGTAGGATTAGCCCCTGTGAAGTTCGCTTTCATTGGTTGGATATTCCCAGCTTATCATTGGCAGAGAAGCGCCACTGGCAGATCAATTAACTTTGGCTCATAAGGAATACAATGCAAGCAGGTCTTCATTTGTCCCTGGCCCTGTTCCAAACTATGCCCCCCCCTTTCTCTTTAGCATCTTTTCTTGTTTATGGATAAAATTAATATGCTGTAGCTGAACAGACAGAAATGATCTCCCCTGAGATAAATTGCTTCATCGGAAAAGGTTGAGAGTTGCTCCACAAGCCCCCTCCACCAGTTCTACCTACAAATGGGAGCAGTCATTAATCCTTGTCAACTTGCTTGTGGATGATAGGAAAAAAAGACACCCCAGATTCCCACCAAGGCTTTGTCTCGCATGACAGATTTGTCTTTTTAAGATGAAATCTGCGCAGGACTGAGCTACTACGATGGGAGGTAATATTAACTCTCAGCAGTTCAGTATTCTTTGATGGATTTCCTGGGGTTGCATTAGGCAGTGGAGTTTTTGGAAATCTTTGTATACTTATATAAATAACCTTATTGTAAACTCATCCTGGATCTGAAAATATGCACACAAGACATCACAGGGTTGTATCATCTCTGGAGGTACTGAACACTTTCAATTATGAATCGTTGCAAGTATGTGATGAATGGCTGTCAATGGGAGTAATAGAACTTCAGAGGTTACTTAGGACTACTCAGAAGAATAATCATCTTTTAAACACAACCTAGTCAGTCTTTCCCTCAAGACATGGACGTGCATGCTTATATGATTAAAGTGGTTGTAAACCCTTTACTGCCACTTTTACCTACAGGTAAGCCTATAATAAGCCACCCCTATCAAATCATTCTTTGCAGCTATTACCTTTTGTACCACCACCCCCTCCCTTTAGAATGTAAGCTCTACGAGCAGGGCCCTCCTATACCTTTTGTATTAAACTGTAATGTAATTGTGTTGTCCCCCTTATACATTGTAAAGCGCTGCGTAAACTGTTGGCGCTATATAAATCTCGTATAATAATAATAATAATAATAATAAGGCTTACCTGTAGGTACCGTGAATATCTCCTAAACTTGCACTGTTTAGGAGATATTCACTGTATCCACATGTGCATCGGCACATGCACACTGAAGAAATGGCTCGCTCATGCCGTTTCTTCAATAGCTGTGCTGTGACTAACGGCACCCACGTGAGTAACGTCATTGTGGCTCCGGCCAATCACAGTGCCGGAGTCCACGAACCCGGAAATAACTCCAGGATCCCCAGTCACTGCGGGTGTGCCGGGATTGCTGCAACAGCTTAGTTCTAAGGTAAGTATTTCATAATGAGCTAGTATGCGATGCATACTAGCACATTATGCCTTTGTCTTGCAGGTTGCTTTGTATTAAAAAAAAAAAAAAACACTTGCCTACAGGGCACTTATACCCCCTTCCTGCCCAGGCCATTTTTTAGCTTTCAGCGCTGTCGCACTTTGAATGACAATTGCGCAGTCATGCTATACTGTACCCAGATGAAATTTTTATCATTTTCTTCACACAAATAGAGCTTTCTTTTGGTGGTATTTAATCACTGCTGGGTTTTTTATTTTTTACTAGGAAAAATGACTAAAAATTTTGAAATTTTTTTTTTTACTTAGTTTCTGTCAGTAAATTTTGTAACTAAGTAATTTTTCTCCTTCACTGATGTGCGCTGATGAGGTGGCACTGATGGGCACTGATTGGCTGAACTGGTGGGCATTGATGAGGTAGCACTTATGGACATTGATGAGGCAGCACCCCGTGGGCGCGCAAGAGCGGCCCTTCTGAGACGCCGTCATATGACAGCGTCCCAGAATGAGAGCCGCACCGCCCTACCATCATTTGACAGTGTGCGGGCGGCAACTAGTTAAGGGTCTATGTGTTGTATTGGGGTGCTATATTGTAATCAGGGCACTGATGATCAGTGCCCTGATTACATATTTTGTTGCCCCCTGCGAGGAGATGCCGCTGATCGGCTCTCCCCGCCACACACTCTGTCAGTGTGAGACGAGGAGCGCCGATTACCGGCATTTCTGTGTTTACATGTGACCGCTTGTGATTGATCACAATCACAAGCCCTCTGCTAGGACACGGCGCGGCCGTGCTACGCGCCCCTTCTGGGACGCCGTCATATGACAGGGTCCCGGAACGAGAGCCGCATCGCCCCACCGTCATTTGACAGTGGGCGGGTGGCAACTGGTTAAGGGTCTGCGTGTTGTATTGGGGTACTTTCCCACTGCTCTGTAGCAAAATTGTGGTATGCATTTTTGTCGCCATCTTGCTGTGTTTCAAATGCGTTTGCCATGCATTTCTGGAGCGTTTTTTGGTTTCCTGCATTTGTGAAAATTGGGTTTTTGCTGCGTTTTCCATTGATTTGTTGAGCTCTGTTTTTGGTGTGGTTTTGAAACTTGCACCAAAGATGTAGCATGCAGGACTTTTTAAAACGCACCCGCACCCATAGCGCAGTGGTGTGAAGCATCCTGTAGGCTTTAAAGGGAAACATTTTTCTTGCGTTTTTCTTGCAAGGTAAAGATGCAGAAAAAATGTGTCAATGTGAAAGGGCCCTTATTCAAAAATAAAACTGGAGGTCAACTTGTGCAAGAACAGGACGCTAACACATTTCGAGGGGCTTCAGAAGAAGCTCCGGAAAGCATTACCATCTGGTTCTGCTTTGTAGTGTTGCAGATGAAGATCTAGAGTTGTGGTTTGAGTCTCTTGTTAATGTTTGTTTTGCTTTTCTATATCTAAACCCGATACCCAACTGGCTTTGTGAGTATATTGGGTATTTATTATATATTTTTATAACGCACAATGCTGTTGCGCCCTTCTTGTGTTCTCTCATTCAGTATACCTCCTTCCACCCTGTGTGCACATGAGCATCTCAGATTGTTTGTGTTTCACTGTCTTCCAGGCACTAATAACTGTAGGAATACTCATGTTGCTTCTTTGTTATGAAGAACCCTATTAATGTTCTAATTGGCAATGTGTTTTGCTCCTCTCATATCTTGAACATGATGAATCTGTCCTTGAATTTATTAAGGACAAAGCACTGTACCCAACATTATGCAGAAACCGATGTGATCTAACCCTTAGGAACTAATAATCAGCTGTTAGCAGTTTAGTTATGTTAATGACTGATCAAGTCCTTATGATTGCTATGGGCTTTTATGTTCCTCTTACAGAATTTCGTAGAATGTGCCTGCTTTTCCTAAAAGTAGTCTTTCTCAGTATAATAAGTTGCAGCATATGTTTAAAGTGAAACTAAGAGCAAAATTGTTATTTATTTATTTATTTATTTTTTATACTAGTATACATAACGATTAGAGAGAGTGAATCTACATAACAGGGGCACAGACAGTAATAAATACCAGACAGGTATTCTAATCCCTCTCCACACTATCCAAAAGTAAAAAGAAAGTTTTAGTCATACTTTAATTCCATATTCTGGAGGTGTGTTTTGGGACATAGTTACATAGTAGGCGAGGTTGAAAAAAGACACAAGTCCATCAAGTCCAACCTATGTGTGTGATTATATATCAGTATTACATTGTATATCCCTGTATGTTGCGGTCATTCAGGTGCTTATCTAATAGTTTCTTGAAGCTATCGATGCTCCCCGCTGAGACCACCGCCTGTGGAAGGGAATTCCACATCCTTGCCGCTCTTACAGTAAAGAACCCTCTACGTAGTTTAAGGTTAAACCTCTTTTCTTCTAATTTTAATGAGTGGCCACGAGTCTTGTTAAACTCTCTTCTGCAAAAAAGTTTTATTGCTATTGTAGGGTCACCAGTACGGTATTTGTATATTGAAATCATATCCCTTCTCAAGCGTCTCTTCTCCAGAGAGAATAAGTTCAGTGCTCGTAACCTTTCCTCATAACTAAGATCCTCCAGACCCTTTATTAGCTTTGTTGCTCTTCTTTGTACTCGCTCCATTTCCAGTACATCCTTCCTGAGGACTGGTGCCCAGAACTGGACAGCATACTCCAGGTGCGGCCGGACCAGAGTCTTGTAGAGTGAGAGAATTATCATTTTATCTCTGGAGTTGATCCCCTTTTTAATGCATGCCAATATTCTGTTTGCTTTGTTAGCAGCAACTTGGCATTGCATGCCATTGCTGAGCCTATCATCACATAAAAAAATGGCTAAATCCTGCATTGAGAGACTAGCGTATTTTATGCATTTACAAATGTTAAAGCGGTTGTAAAGCTTACATTTTAATTTTTTTGATTAATTTTTTTTTTTAGATAAACATGTTATGTTATACTTACCGACCCTGTGCAGTGGTTTTGCACAGAGAAGCCCTAAACCTCTCCTCGGGTAACCCTTCGGTGCTCCTACTCTTCTCGGTGCACCACTATAGGAAGCTGCTTCCCGTGGTGGCACACCTGCAGGCTCGCTCCTGAGCCTGGCTGTGTATGTCTATTGACACACAGCGTGACGTGGCTTGGCCCTGCCCCTCACTTTCTCCTCACAGGATTTGATTGACAGCAGCAGGAGCCAATGGCTCCCACTGCTGCCTCTTAGACCTGTGAATGCATGGAGAGAGCTGCTACAGGCAGGCACAGCACTGGATTAAGTGAGGACCTAGGTAAGTATAAGGGGGGAGTGTGCGATATGGATATGTTTTACTTTAATGCTGGGAATGCATTCTTATATGCGTAAATCGTAGTAGTTGTAAAAACTAGAAAAACATCTTATGTTTGAAAACAGTGTGCGCTCGTTTATGTGCATAATCGCTTATGTGCCATTTTACCCTGGATTTTTCTGATAACTTTGAATAGTAAGATCCAGCAATTTGCAAGTACATTTATTATGTCTGTGTGCATGAGCCCTAAGCTGTTTGTAACTAGTTTAAAGAGAAGCTCCAGGCTCCTTCAGAAAAAAATACAAGTCAGCAGCTACAAATACTGTAGCTGCTGACTTTTAATATTAGGACACTTACCTGTCCATGAATCCAGCAGTATCTTCACCTCAGCCAATTTTTTTCAGTCGGCTCTTGGGTGCTACCGCCACCATTTCTTATAAGGTAAGCTGGCAGTGAAGCCTTGCGGTTTCACAGGCGGCTCCCTACTGTGCATATGCGAAGTGCGCTGCACTTTTTAAATGTCCCAGCGGCAGGGGAAGGAGGAGGGGGCGGGCCGAACTTCTGGGTGACTTTGTGGCGGTGAGATCAGCCGTAAGTGGAAGCGGGTACCTGTAAAAACCAGGGGGGCAAACAAGTGGAGCTTCCCCCTTTTGGGCGGCGTTCTGCTTTAATGTCCATACACACAGGTGCTCTTTAAAGTTCATTGCACAAGTAAAACGATCTTTGTTTGTGAATATTTTTTGGAACTAAAGTTAAAATGTAAAAATTTGCAAGGAGGCAGTCTCTTTATTGCAGAAGAGACATGCTAAGTCTCTTTTGCAATAAAACAAACTTACCTGCCTGTTCGAAGTCTGCTACATTGTACATTCTCGCCTAGGTGCATCACATATTAGCCCATTATGAAACACTTGCCTTAGAACGAAGCCCTGGAACAGTGCGCTGTCACCACTGACAGGGCTTCCATCTTCACCCGGTCTTCCTTCCTGGTTCACGGGCACCAGCAGCTTGAATGGCAGAGCCACGATGATGTCATGGCCACGGCACAGTACTCTTAAAGTGGTGTTCCACCCAAAAAAAAAAAAAACTACAAAATCCTAAAAAACAATACAAAAAAACATTTGGATATTTTTTTTTTTTTTTTTTTTTTACTCACCTCTAAATGCCTGTTGCTAGGGGGTCCCTCGTAGTCTGCCTCTTTCAGTGCCTGGGCTGGTGACATCACTTCCGTCTCGGCACAGGAAGGGCTCAGCTCTGCTCCCTCCCTCCTGTCAATCATCTGGGATCCATTACAGGTCCCAGGTGACTGAGCGGCCAATCACGGCGCTTGGCGCCGCTCGCCCATGCGCAGTGGGTGCCAGGCTGTGAAGCCACAGCCCGGCGCCCACAGTTGCAATGCCGTCGCCGCCGAACGGAGAAGGAGACGAGCGGGGATTCCATCCCCCGCATCGCTGGACCCAGGGACAGGTAAATGTCTAATTAAAAGTCAGCAGCTGCTGACTTTTAATTTTTTTTTTTTTTTTTTTTTTTTTTTTTTAGTGGCCCTCCTCTTTAAGGAATTGCATGGGTATGCTGCTCCTTCAGAGCGCATGTGCCAGTGTCGTCGCCAGCTGCCAAAAGAGAGAATATCTCCTAAACGGTTCACGTTTAGGAGATATTCATTTTACCTACAGGTAAGCTTTATTATAAGCTTACCTGTAGTTAAAAATATGGTTGCACCGATACTGTTTTATTATCAGTGAGTACTGATACTTGTGCTTGAGTACCGATTCCTTTGCGGTGTTATTTGGGACCATTCAAAATGAATGGGCTCGAATAACACTGCAAAGAATCGCATGTGGTTTCCCGCACCTCTCCTGTGTAAACCCAGACTGGAGTCACTATGAAAAGCCTGGGTTCACACTAGAGCAGTTGGGAAAACCACATGCGATTTGGATAGGAATTGCACTGCACTCCTGTTCAAATCACATGTGATTCCTTGCAGTATTTGAGCCTCTTCATTTTGTATAGGGCTCAAATCGCTCCACAAAGTTTCGGTTTCAGGTATTCAGGTATCAGAGCATTTTTGTACTCCTACTTGGATAACCAGGGCCGCCATCATGGGGTACAGGCAGTACTTTTGTAAGGAGCCGGAGCGTCCTAAGGGGCCCGGCCCGCTCCCCCTTCAGCAGTCCATGAAATGAAACTGTCATCTGCACAGCCGCTGGCCCTCTATTGAGAAGGAAAGAGAAGCCTCTGCCGCCTTTCACTAGCACCCCTCCGCTGCCTGCTATAGAGAAGGAGAAGGGAGCTTACAAGTCTGAGCCACTGCCGCCTTTCACTAGCACCCCCTCCCCCCTGGAGGTGATCGAGGCCAGCACTCGCTCCGCTTCCTTCCCTGCTGAGGCGGAGCCTGCTGCAGCTAGGTTAGTTTGCATTCTGATTGGCCATGGGCAGGGGGTGTGGTCAGTTCGTCAGCGTCAGGTGCATGCAGATACAAGAGAGCAGCATGGAAGGTAAGTCACAAAAAGTTAGTGTTTGCTGCTGTGCCCCTGTGCTTTATATTTTGGGCTTTATTTAATATCCTTCTCCTTGGGACACCTGAGGCTGCCAAGCTGGCATGATGGATTTGCATTGTGAAAATGGATGAGGATGACTCTGGGTGGAGATGAGTTACATTGTGGAGAGCCTCTTCACTATGTAACTCTCATCCTCATTCATTTTCACAATGCAACTCCATCATCTTCATCCTCACCCATCATCTACTCCATCCCTCTCTCCACAATGTATCCCCATCCACGCCCAGCATCACCCATCCCTCTCTCCACAATGTATCCCCATCCCCACCCAGCATCACCCATCCCTCTCTCCACAATGTATCCCCATCCCCACAGAGCATCATCCATCCATCCCCACAATGTATCCCCATCCCCGCCCAGCGTCACCCATCCCTCTCCACTATGTATCCCCATCCCCGCCCAGCATCACCCATCCCTCTCCACAATGTATCCCCATCCCCACCCAGCATCACCCATCCCTCTCTCCACAATTTATCCCCATTCCAACCCAGCATCATCCACCCCTCCCCACAATGTATCCCCATCTCTGCCCAGCGTCACCCATCCCTCTCCACTATGTATCCCCATCCCTGCCCAGCATCACCCATCCCTCTCCACAATATATCCCCATCCCCGCCCAGCATCACCCATCCCTCTCCACAATGTATCCCCATCCCCGCCCAGCATCACCCATCCCTCTCTCCACAATTTATCCCCATCCCCGCCCAGCATCACCCATCCCTCTCTCCACAATTTATCCCCATCCCCGCCCAGCATCACCCATCCCTCTCCACAATGTATCCCCATCCATGCCCAGCATCACCCATCCCTCTCCACAATGTATCCCCATCCACGCCCAGCATCACCCATCCCTCTCCACAATGTATCCCCATCCACGCCCAGCATCACCCATCCCTCTCCACAATCTATCCCCATCCACGCCCAGCATCACCCCTCTCCACAATGTATCCCCATCCCTGCCCAGCATCACCCCTCTCCACAATGTATCCCCATCCCCACCCAGCATCACCCATCCCTCTCCACAATGTATCCCCAGCCCCGTCCAACATCACCCATCCCTCTCTCCACAATGTATCCCCATCTACGCCCAGTATCACCCATCCCTCTCCACAATGTATCCCCATCCACGCCCAGCATCACCCATCCCTCTCCACAATGTATCTCCAACCCCGTCCAACATCACCCATCCCTCTCTCCACAATGTATCCCCATCCACGCCCAGCATCACCCATCCCTCTCTCCACAATGTATCCCCATCCCCACCCAGCATCATCCATCCATCCCCACAATGTATCCCCATCCCCGCCCAGCGTCACCCATCCCTCTCCACTATGTATCCCCATCCCTGCCCAGCATCACCCATCCCTCTCCACAATGTATCCCCATCCCTGCCCAACATCACCCATCCCTCTCCACAATGTATCCCCATCCCCGCCCAGCATCACCCATCCCTCTCCACAATGTATCCCCATCCCCACCCAGCATCACCCATCCCTCTCTCCACAATTTATCCCCATCCCAACCCAGCATCATCCATCCCTCCCCACAATGTATCCCCATCCCTGCCCAGCGTCACCCATCCCTCTCCACTATGTATCCCCATCCCTGCCCAGCATCACCCATCCCTCTCCACAATATATCCCCATCCCCGCCCAGCATCACCCATCCCTCTCCACAATGTATCCCCATCCCCGCCCAGCATCACCCATCCCTCTCTCCACAATTTATCCCCATCCCCGCCCAGCATCACCCATCCCTCTCTCCACAATTTATCCCCATCCCCGCCCAGCATCACCCATCCCTCTCCACAATGTATCCCCATCCATGCCCAGCATCACCCATCCCTCTCCACAATGTATCCCCATCCACGCCCAGCATCACCCATCCCTCTCCACAATCTATCCCCATCCACGCCCAGCATCACCCCTCTCCACAATGTATCCCCATCCCTGCCCAGCATCACCCCTCTCCACAATGTATCCCCATCCCTGCCCAGCATCACCCCTCTCCACAATGTATCCCCATCCCCACCCAGCATCACCCATCCCTCTCCACAATGTATCCCCAGCCCCGTCCAACATCACCCATCCCTCTCTCCACAATGTATCCCCATCCACGCCCAGCATCACCCATCCCTCTCCACAATGTATCTCCAACCCCGTCCAACATCACCCATCCCTCTCTCCACAATGTATCCCCATCCACGCCCAGCATCACCCATCCCTCTCCACAATGTATCTCCAACCCCGTCCAACATCACCCATCCCTCTCTCCACAATGTATCCCCATCCACACTCAGCATCACCCATCCCTCTTAACAATGTATCCCCATTCATGCTCAGCATCACCCATCCCTCTCAACAAAGTATCCCCATCCGCGCCCAGCATCACCCAACCCTCTCCACAATGTATCCCCATCCACGCCCAGCATCACCCATCCCTCTCTCCACAATGTATCCCCATCCACGCCCAGCATCACCCACCCCTCTCTCCACAATGTATCCTCATCCACGCCGAGCATCATCCACCCCTCTCTCCACAATGTATCCCCATCTACGCCCAGCATCACCCATCCCTCTCCACAATGTATCCCCATCCGCGCCCAGCATCACCCATCCCTTTCTTCACAATGTATCCCCATCCACGTCCAGCATCACCCATCCCTCTCCACAGTGTATCCGCATCCACGCCCAGCATCACCCATCCCTCTCCACAATGTATCCCCATCCCTGCCCAGCATCACCTATCCCTCTCTCCACAATGTATCTTCATCCACGCCCAGCATCACCCATCCCTCTCTCCACAATGTATCCCCATCCACGCCCAGTATCACCGATCCCTCTCCACAATGTATCCCCATCTACGCCCAGCATCACCCATACCTCCAGTCTCCACAGTATTTTCCCATCCATGCCCAGCATCCTGGAGAGGGATTTGTGATGCTGGGCGTGGATGGGGATATATTGATTGATTCATGCATCACACCACACCGAAGGACTCAGTGGGATGGCCAGTGGGCGGATTCGGTGGGATGACCAGTGGGCGGGCCCTGGGGAATGTTGTTCAGGCCCCGGGGAGCCCAAGCCTAAAGCTGTGTAAGGGGCCCCAAAATTTCTGATGGCTGCCCTGCCCGATAACGATACCGGTATCGGTTCAACCCTAGTTAAAAATTACAACACAGACTTTACTTTAAGTGAGATTGGTGGGAAAAGTGTTGCTTTTATTCTGTTCACTATGAGTTATCATTTATTAGAGTAGGCATAGACCAGGATTGCCTCAGTAAATTGTCTATAAAAGAGTATTTTATGCAGTAGATATATTTTTACTTATGTGTCCAGGAACTGATAGTCTTGTAACATCAAATTCAGTTTTCCTACGATCAATTACAGTTTGGAATAGGCAAAAACTTTTACATCTATTCATACAATACTGACACATGTAACAGCCTTGCGTTCAGCAGTTATTCAGCTCTCTTTGGACCAGTTTTTTATTTCAAGCCTGTGTTTCCTGGAACAATCTAACAGAGTGCCCCATGCTGTACACTTTTTTTCCCTTGCAGCTTCCAAATTCATTGTTGTATCCTTTTGTTCACTCTTTAGGCCAATTTCAAGTGACATCCTTATCTGCAGCTGGTAACCCACACGCGGACACTGATCTTTTCAGCTGGCCATGGGTCTGTGGGGGCTCTATGCCTCGGCTCATTGGAACACAGAGGGCATATTCACACCAGGAGAAAATGGCTCATTGAATTACTAAGCAGACAATTTAGTAGCGAAATAATAGAGGTATATCCATTTTAGCCACACAAACACATCTGGTCGGCACTCGATCACAATACCAACTTATTGGGTGCCACTAGCCGAGAGCCCTGTACAGTCACAGATGCTGTTTGATGATTAAAGGTTGAAAGCTTCCAGGTTTCTGCATGGTGATTCTGGTGTCCCTTTAGCCAACGTTTTGATTAATAAGTAGTCTTCCACAGAGCTGCCAGCTGACCATGTTTTGTTTATACAGCAATAGTTTCCTCTGCTACATCTTGATTTGCTCTGATGGGAGGGATGATGATCACTTAGTCTTTTGGAATACATTTCTATTTTTTTAAACTGGTGACAGATGACTTGCAAACTCATTCCCTGTTATTAGCAAAACTTGATAGCTTGGATTTTGTTTTAGGGAGCCTGATAGAATGGTGTCTGATTCAGAACACCCAAAAGGGTACATAAAACTTAATTTTAAAGTAGTCTGTACATATTTAGTAATGCTTATGACAAAAATAAATAATGCAGAGCTTAAATAATAGTTTTTTTTTTCACCCATCCCCATCTTTACAAAAGGTGCATAGCTTATTTCTACATTTTTGATCAAGTCTGATCTCTAAAAGTTATTAAGATGTTTTTTATTCTGTTGATGCTCATAGTAATAATAGGTTTGTTTTTTACATTAAGTTTTTGAATAAATCATTCAATAAAATCTCAAATACACTTTAAAAGACAATAAAAATGCAAGTAATTTTCAATATTTTTAAATGAGCAGTTTTTAATTAAAGAAATTCCTGGTTATCCTGCCATGAAGCTTTTAAAGTACCATTCAACTCCAGTTTGTAAATGTTGAGCACAGATCCTAATGGGAGAGTTGATTGCCATTTTAAGCAAGTAGCTAGCAGGTTTAAGCAGGTTTTGAAAGGTTCTGAAGCCTGCTAGCATCTTGCTTAAAGTGGCAATGAACACTTCCATTTGGATATGTGTTCGACATTTACAAACTGGAGCTGAATGGTACTTTAAAAGCATCAGCAAAGCTTGCTTAAAGCTCTATAAATGCTTTGTCAAAGCTTGCTCTTATACAATAAATACAAGGTTTGGGCAGTGAAAGACCAAAATCGGCATCACATCCCAATTGAAGGTAAATTTAGGGACACAAGGAACGCAACTTTAAAGGTGCAAAAAATAGGATTTTTCCTACAGCTTACCTGTAAAATCCTTTTCTTGGAGTACGTCACGGGACACAGAGCAGCTATAGCCATTACTATCTGGGTTATACACCACCTATAGGTGAATGGACACTGGCACACCCAAAAGACAGGAAGTCCCCCTCTATATCAACCCTCCCATACAGGAAGTACCTCAGTTTTGTAGCAAAGCAATGAATATCCCAGTAAGGAGGGACCTCTGTGTCCCGTGATGTACTCCAAGAAAAGGATTTTACAGGTAAGCTGTAGGAAAAATCCTATTTTCTTTATCGTGCATCATGGGACACAGAGCAGCTATAGTAATTACTATCTGGGATGTCCCAAAGCAATGCCCCTGAAGGGGAGGGAAACGCATACGAAGCAGACCTCCATCAGACGTGAGGACCTATACTGCTGCCTGCAGCACACTGCGCCCAAATGCAGCATCCTCCTGCCGCCTTACATCCATCTGATAAAATTTAGTAAATGTATGTGCTGATGACCAAGTTGCGGCCTTGCAAATATGAGCCATAGAGGCTTGATGACGCACTGCCCATGAGGCACTTACTCCCCTGGTAGAGTGCGCTCTTACCCGAAAAGGTGGAACTCTTCTTTTCAACCCATAAGCTTGAATTATAACTTGGCGAATCCACTGCGAAATGAAATAGTTGATTTCGATGCTAGCTGCTTCTTCCTCGGCCCTTCTGGCAGCACAAACAAAGAGTCGGTCTTCCGGATCTGAGCTGTCATTTTCAGATAGACTCTGACAGCTCTCACCACATCGATAGAATGCAACAATCTATCTTCCGCAGGGAAAAAGGAAGGCAGAGTGACATCTCGGTTCATATGAAAGCTGGACACACCTTAGGCAGAAAAGCCGAATGAGGACGCAACACCACCTTGTCCTGATGAATAATCAAATATGGCTCTTTACAAGAAAAAGCTGCCAACTCTGACACTCTCCTTGCCGAGGTCACTGCGACCAATAAAAACAATTTCCTTGTTAAAAGGATCAGAGGAATATGCCGCAAAAGGCTGTCTCTGCAAAGCAGCCAAGACTAGATTTAAATCCCAGGGACACAAGGGCGGCCTAACTGGGGGAGTTTTACGAACTACCCATTGTATAAAGGCCTGGACCAAGGAATGCAAACCAATTGGTCTTTGAAAAAATACTGATAAGGTCGAGATCTGACCCTTGATTGTACTCAAAGCCAGCTTAATTTCTACCCCCCCACCGCAAGAAAGCAAGAATTATACCTATGACATACTTTCAGGGATGCCATTCTTTGGCCTCACACCAAGAAATATAGGACTTCCAAATTCTATAATAGCCCTAGAGGCGGGTTTCCTCGCATTTATCAGGGTAGTCACCACTGAGCCAGAAAGCCCTCGATCTTTTAAAATCTGGGCCTAAATAGCCAAACCGTTAAATTTAGCGACTCTAAGGCAGGATGGAACACTGGTCCTTGCGAGAGCAAGTCTGGACAAAGTGGAAGGGACCATGGTTTCCCCACTGCCAATCTTACGATTCCTGCATACTAGGACCTTCTGGGCCACGCTGGGGCTACCGATATTACTGGCTTCCCTTCCTCCCTGATCCTGCACAAAAGTCGCGTTGGAAGCTTAACTGGAGGGAAAGCATAAATCGGCGAAAACTGGTCCAGAGGAATCGCTAACGGATCTGCTCCAAATGCGAGTATATCCCTTGTCCTTGACACAAACCTGACTCCTGGTACCCCCTTGGTGGTTGATGTAAGCCACAGCTGTGGATTGGATCCTGACGGGATAACCCTGCAACCTGACAGTCCACGACACTAGAGCCAGACGAGCTGTCTGAATGTCTAGGATATTGATGGGCAAGGTTTTCACGATTCCTGACCACTTCCTTTGGACAGTGGATTCCCCCAGAACCCCTCCCCAGCCCGAGAGGCTGGCATCCATTGTCACCACCTTCCAAGCTGCTGGCAGGAAGAATTTGCCCTTCTACAAATTTCTGGCTACCAACCACCAATTGAGACTCAGCCGCAACCCTTTGGGACAGATACATCTGATAATCTAAAGCTTGGATCTTCTTGTTCCAAGCTGACAGAATACTGTTCTACAATGGTCTTGAGTGGAATTTGGCGTAGGGAATTGCTTCAAACAAAGCTACCATCTTCCCTAGCAACCTCATACAAAGGCGAATTGAAGGTCCCTTCTTTCCCTTGACCACCTGGACAAGATCCCTTATGGCACTAACTTTCGTCTGAGGCAAAAATACCTTTTCTTGGATGTCTATAATCAGACCCAAGTATTCCAGCCTTTGTACTGGCTGTAAGGCTGACTTCTCCAGGTTGAGAACCCAACCCAGGTGTTCCAAATACTGAACCGTGCTGGACACATTCTGGTCTAGTCCTGCAGCTGACTTATCCATAAGTAATAGGTTGTCTAGGTATGCCATTATTGTTATACCCTGGACTCTTAGTCTTGCTAATACCAGAGCCAGAATTTTTGTGAACACCCGGGGGACGGTGGCTAACCCAAAGGGCAAGGCTACGAACTGAAAATGACGCCCCTCTACCTCGAATTGCAGAAACTTCTGGTGAGAGAGGTGAATTGGCACATGCAGATATGCATCCTTGATGTCTATTGATGCTAGAAATTCTCCTCCCCTCAGAGTGGACACGACTGATCGGATTGACTCCATCCGAAAAGAGCGAATGTTTAGAAATTGATTCAGATTTTTGAGATCTCGAATGGGTCTCACATCTCCATTCGGTTTTGGCACCTTGAAAAGATTTGAATAGAAACCCATGAACCACTCTTCTGTCGGTACTTCTACAATTACACCTTGTGACTGGTCTAGTGCCTAGAATAAAGATGATGTTTTTACCAGGTCTTTGGGAACATTTGACTTTAGAAATCGAGATGGGGGAAACTCCCGGAACTCTAGTTTGTAGCCTAGAGATACTGTGGAATTGACCCATCTGTCCTGAATCACCTTCCCCAGGCCTCTGAAAACTGCAGAAGCCTTCCCCCCACACGAATGAGTAGGGGCGCTCCTTCATGAGGAGGCCATGGGACCCTATTTGGCAGGCCTCTGAATCCAGGGCTTTTTCTGGCCCTGTCCTTGCCCTTGAGGCTTACCTCTTGAACCAGATGGTGGAGGCCATCGAAACTGCCTGGAGGTTGAGGCACCCGGTACCGGGGAACTAGAACGCTTAAATGAAGGATGCCTATTCCTTCTTTTAACAGGTATAAGTGCACTCTTACCACCTGAAATTTTTTGGATATACTTATCCAAATCGTCTCTGAACAAACAAGGGAAAACCTGCCAATAGCTTTTTGCAAGGCAATTCTGCTGACCAATTCTTTAACCAAAGAATTCTGCTCATATGCACAGACAAGAGAGCAAAGTGTGACACTTGCTGAATAGAATCCTTAAGAGCATCAACCGCGAAGCATAAGGCCCTTGGCAGGTCCGCCAACTTGCGAGCAGCTTCCCCTTGAGCAGGAACGCTTTTAATGATTCGTTTAAACTGGTCCTTCAAGGACTGACATTAGACAAGTAAAACAGGCGCAATGCAACAGTACCTCAGTAAGGTGTTCCTTAATAGACCAGGGGGTAGGGGGGCGAGAATAGATATATATATAAGTGGAAGAGTCTTTCAGGGCAGCCACCGAGAGGATCAAAAGCAGGATCCACAAAAAACTGAGAAGAAACAAGGAGAGGGGCGCCTCTGAATATATATCAATAAATCATTTATTTATAAAAAACAATATCCACTCACATGAAAAACTGCATGTATGCGTATGAGCATGTCTCAGGAAGAGAAGGGTGGAGGAGGACTACAGGTCTCCGCAAGTCCATGGATGGCTGGCTGGCAACACATCGAATCCAATGGGGATGGTGTGAGATGGTAAGGCACAGCGGTTAATTCTTAGGCTCGTCAAAATAACACACTGGGCAAAGATAAAGTCACTGGTTTATTGTCCAGGTGTAGGTTCCGGAGATGGGGAAGGGGACGCCTGGTCCTGTCACGGGCTGTGTCGAGGTGTTTGTGTAGCTCGTCTGGCGTCCCGGTGGAAGGAAAACACGGCCGTGTATGGGGAGCCAGAACGAGGCCTGGAGAGCACAGTGGAGCGTGGCGCAGGGCCGTGACATCACAAAAATGCAACGCGTTTCTGAGTATTCACGCTATGGATGGAAGACATAGCAGCACTCCTTTGTCAAGCATGGGGTGTGTGATTACAGGGCACAGTTATAAGTTATAGTTATAAGGTCTCAATAAAGGGAGGGGTCAAATTAAATACATACATCGTTAGAAAGACATAATTTAAAAAGTACAAGGAGCTAGAGGACAACATGATTAGTAACAAAGCAATATTATTAAATATATATAATCAATAAATAATGAATAAAAACAATGGGGATGGATCATATAGGTCCCTACTTTTCTTATGTTCCCACTATATGATCCATCCCCATTGTTTTTATTCATTATTTATTGATTATATATTTCATCATTTTGTCCTCTTGCTCCTTGTGCTTTTTAAATTATGTCTTTCTAATGATATATGTATTTAATTTGACCCCTTCCTTTATTGAGACCCCCATCCTTTTGGGAATACATTGCCTTAAGCAAAAAAATTTGAGGTACTCACAACATGTGTACTCAAGCCACTGCTGCTATCACAGCTCAGCCTAATAACCAGTAGCTGTGTCTTTAAATGCCTGTATCCATACCCCACAGTGCTTACGTGCCCCAGCAGCAGCAGCCTGCTCTGTGTTCATCCAGCAGCCACCAGACCTTCAGCCGAGTTAAACTTTATAGCCACAAGCTGTGTCTGTGCCATGTGCTACGTGCATACTCAATCTCCACGTGCACACCAGACGCTTTTAAGGCCACGCCCCCCCCCACGTCCTCTGCAACCCTTACCTAGAAAAAACAAGCATTTCTGAATGCCAGAAAACACTAGGTATGTGAATAACACACCAATACCCTCTAGTGGTGATACACAGGCAAGACATGCGGCTACTAAAAACCCACATGTTGTGTTCCTTTTGGGGGGGTTTCTTTCACACTTACCATTCCCGCCACAGGTTACTGCTGTAATGCTCAGCTAGATCCAATCTTCACCCAACATGGCGGGTCAAGTCTCTTGGGGATTTTCAAGGACCGGGTCCCCCTTGCACTTTGGGGTCCACACCCTTGGACCTGTACAGCACCCTGCCGGGACAGCCTTTGGCTTCTTTGTCTGTCCAAGGGTCTGGATCCCAGGATCCAGCTCCCCAAAGAGGTGCATTACAGGCAAAACCTTGCTTCTTCTTCCTCGAGGCTCGGGTACCATCCATCTTGGCTTTCTTTGCCACATCGAATGGATCCGAATGCATAGTCCATTGATCCTGACAGGACCTTCCACTGGGACCAATCATAGCATACAGCACTAATCCACCGTGACCATCACCTTGAAGACACTGGAGAAAAAACTGAGGTACTTCCTGTATGGGAGGGGTTATATAAAGAGGGACTTACTGTCTTTTGGGTGTGCCAGTGTCCATTCACCTATAGGTGGTGTATAACCCAGATAGTAATTACTATAGCTGCTCTGTGTCCTGTAAAGTACGATAAAGAAAACAAATTTACAACATATTCATATAGAGTAAAAAAATACAAATTTAATTAAATGAACAAATTTAAAATATGATAAATGATCACATATTGTACGATCCATATGTATCCATTTTTATAGATCGTACAATATGTGATCATTTTTATCATATTTTAAATTTGTTATGTAATTAAATTTGTATTTTTTACTCTATATGAATATGTTATCATTTTGTTTTTGGCACCTTTAAAGTCCCGTTCCTTGTGTCCCTAAATTTCGCTCTTATACAAGTTGAAGCCCATGTGAAACAGGACTAAATGTGGTAACATTGCTTTGTGAATCGGCTGTAATGGCAGTGATCTGATGGCAGTCTTGTGTAAAAGGCCCAACAATCTCTGTCTCTTGCAGCATGTCACCAGTGCCCTTCAACTTCTGTAAAAATGTCCACAGTTTTCAACTATTCTTATAGCATGTCCGCAATCTTTGATTATCTCCTGTAGCATGTCTGCTGTCTCTGAATATTTTTTCTTTTGTCCACACTCTAAGATCATGTACTGTTTAAGTCGAGGGTCACAACTATGCGATGCTGCATCGAATGCGCATTTGAAAGGACTGCCCAATGCACATAAATCTCAATAAAAAAAATGCATGTGCCTTTAAAGTAGAGCGCATTGTACCAAAACACATGATAATAAGTTGCCATGTGTTGTGCACTACAACACACATGCGTTGTGGTGCTATTAAGAATGAATGGCACCACAGTGCACTTATGATAAAAACATTTGTTTTGTGTACAGTGTGAGGGGGAACTTGGTGTGATCCTTTGCTGATGTCAGCAGCTGCAATTAGGTTACTTTTATATCTAGTAGGTTGATAATCACTGATGTAGAGGGTCCTGACAGTTCTGTTTTGATTTTTTTTTTTTTCCTATCACAGGTGTACTAAAACATTTAGGCCCCTTTCACACGAAAGGTCAGATCAGGTCCCCCTGTCAGTTTTTTAGGTGGACCTGATCAGACCCTTTATTCCACTTAGTTGACTACAATCCGATCCGATCCACCTACATGGAGGAGAATGGATCCACTTTCGTTTGTACATTTTGTTTTTAGTGGACCAGATCAGAGGTAGGAAGTGAAGTAAATGGAAACAAGTCAATTTACACCCGCAGGCCATGGGGGTGAATGGACTGTCCGATCAGGTCTGCCTGAAAAACTGACAGGCAGACCTGATCGGAACAGTCATTTCAAAGGGGCCTTAGTTCCTTAACTATGTCTAAACATTTCAGACTTTTTATCAGTATATACTGTGTACGTATTTGTTTGTTCTACTCCAGCAACCCTGTACACGCTGTAGCAGCTTGTAGATTTACCTAAAATGCCTTACCAATACAACTATCATTAAGCATTAGTGTTTTAACCACTGACCATCATACAGTTCCTCTAGTATACATCTGTTTTAGATTGTGCATTTTTGACTTGGTGTGGTTTTAAAGTCTTACTCATATATACATTTTCATAGATAATTGATATGCCTGCTCAGTGGAAAGAGCCTTTAAAATGTATCTAATTTATTCTTGAATTATTAAGAAGAGAAGTAAACTTTTGTTTTGACCATTTGCAGCATTTTGTTTCTCTCTGCACATTATGACAATGGCTAAAAGCTTTCGTTGAAAGTAAAGCATTATGCATTTTCCATCATAGTCCAGCCCTGTACTGGAAGTGATCACATCATAACTAGTTAGGTAATAGTAAACAAAAGAAAACCCTTTTACAAGTTATTGCTATTTTTACAACATTCTAAAATGCATTTTAAAATATTGGTTCTTACTAATCAGGTTTCTTTTGGCTGAAAATGCAGGAACCATGTACAACGAAAATTATACAATAAATATTGATTTTTAAAGGAGAAAAAAAGAGCTGCCGCAGTAAGTCCAATAGAGGGAGAGTGTGAGGCGAGACTGGTTTCTATATGGAGCAAATTACCTAATGCTGCTGCTCTGAGATAGCAACCAGAGTGCTCAGTGGATTGGTGCATTGCAAATTTCAACCCTTTAACTTTAGTCATGGATATGATTGATGTGACTTGGGATTAGTCTACTACTGGCAGTGCAGTATCACAGTCTGTTACAATCCCTAATGCATTTACATTTTCTTCAGACTTTGCTGCGTATCTGCCCTCTCATACTCCACAGTGTCTCATAATCCCGCTGGATCAAGGATTACCTGTTTGCTTTGAGTGGTTCCTATCTATTTGTAACATCTCATAACATATTTAATGTGTTTTTGTATATCTAGCCATCATAAGCAGTTTTGCTGTCTTGTTTTGTTTAAAGATGTAACCCTGCTTTAAACCGATTGAACTTTGCCTTATCTGAAGACTAGTATTTTAAAGGAGAACTCCGTAAGCATTATTATTATTATCTAAAATGTTTTGTAGTATCATTTTACAAGACTACGACTTTTTTTTTTCTGTAAATCTAGACTCCTGTAATTTTCTAGCATATTCAGCTGTCAGTCTGAATGTCTGAATGAAACTTTTTTCCAACTACCGTATATACTCGAGTATAAGTCGTTCCGAGTATAAGTCGAGGCCCTAATTTACCACAAAAAAATTGGGAAAAACTTATTGACCCGAGTATAAGACGAGGGTGAGAAATGCACAGCTACTGTAAGTGGAAAAGAGGGTCAATAATGCCCATTTGCATGCCTCACTGTGCCCATTTGCAGCCATAGGTCCCCTGAACTTCAAACTCGGTAGTTCAGGGTTCCTAGATGCCCCCTAGCTGCAGCAAAAATTTGGGGTCTCTGAACCCAAAGGGTCCCGAAGTGACATTGCTGCAGATGGACACAGTTGACCAAATTTGTGGCTCCATATCTCGGGGCCACTTAGTGCTAAGAACCCCAAATTTGGTGTGAAAACCCAGTGGAACTAGCAGCATAAAATTTCCAAAGCTGGGGTTTCTAGCACCAAGTGGCCCCGAGATACAGGGCCCCAAAAATCAGTTCAGAAAATGTCAAGCACTTTTCTGCAGCAGAGAATGACATTTTCCGAACCGATTTTGGGGCCCCATATCTCGGGGCCACTTAGAGCTAGGAACTTCAGCTTTGGATATGTTGTGGTACCAGTTCTACTGGGTTTGTACACCAAATTTGGGGTTCCTAGCACCAAGTGGCCCTGAGATATGGGGCCCCAAATTCGGTTCAGAAAATGTCAAGCACTTTTCTACAGCAGAGAATGACATTTTCCGAACCGATTTTGGGGCCCCGTATCTCGGGGCCACTTAGAGCTAGGAACTTCAGCTTTGGATATGTTGTAGTTCTAGTTCCACTGGGTTTGTACACCAAATTTGGTGTTCCTAGCATCAAGTGGCCCTGAGATACGGGGCCCCAAAGTCGGTTCGGAAAATGAAATTTTTTGCTGCAGAAAAGTGCTTGACTCGAGTATAAGTCGAGGGGGGCACTTTCAGCACAAAAAAACATGCTGAAAAATTCGACCTATACTCGAGTATATACGGTATATGTTACAAATTAGCTACCAAGACATAATTGAAACTTTCTGTAATTTACTATGATATTGATATACTAAAACTGGACAGTGCAAAATCTGGTGCAGCTGTGCACAGAAACCAATCCGCTTCCAGATTTTTTTTTTTTTTTTTTTGTCAAAGCGTAATTGAACAATCTGAAGTTAGAAGCTGATTGGCTACTATGCAGAGCTGCTCCAGATTTTGCACTCTCCAGTTTTAGTAAATCAACCATTATGTGTCTACTGTGCATTCTAGTATGATTCATTGAAGGAGGTGGACACAAGTTCTTTTAAAGGGACTTTGTCACTTCAATAAGAAATTAAAGCTGCTGACAGATTTAAAGTGCAAAAAAAAAAAAGGTAGAAAATGCATTGCGTAGAGGAAGACGGTGATATAAACAGTTGTTAGCAACCAATAGTAAGACAATCTGTATAAATAGCCTGTATATTGCCATGCTAAAACATGTGCTAAATTAAAAAGTCCATATCAAGTGAAATAATACAAAAGGTTATATAAGTGAAGATATTAAAGTCCAAATGTGTGTCTTGAAAGAAAACACCATTGTGATGTTAAACGAAAGCCGTGCTTAACCACTTCAGCTCTGGAAGGCTTTACCCCCCTTCCTGACCAGGCCATTTTTTGCGATACCGCACTGTGTTGCTTTAACTGACAATTGCACGACATTGTACCCAAATAAAATTGATGTCTTCTTTTTTTTCCCACAAATAGAGCTTTCTTTTGGTGGTATTTAAATACCTCTGCGGTTTTTTATTTTTTGCTATAAACAAAAAAAGGCCGACAGTTTAAAAAAAAAAAAAAAACATACAATACTTTTGCTTTCAGCTATAAAACATACCCAAAAAGAAAAAATCTAATTTCTTCGATCAGTTTAGGCCAATATGTGTTCTACTACATGTTTTTGGTAAAAAAAATCCTAATAAGCTTATATTGATTGGTTTGCGGAAAAGTTATAGCGATTACAAACTATGGGATAGATTTATGGAATTTTTTTTTCTAGTAATCGAGGCGATCAGCGATTTTTAGCGGGACTGCGACATTGCAGCGGACACTAAGTGACACTTTTTTGGGGACCAGTGACATCAATACAGAGATCAGTGCTAAAAAAATGCACTGTAACTGTACTAATGACACCGGCAGGGAAGGGGTTAGCAGGGGTGATCAAAGAGTTATATGTGTTCCCTGGGAGTGCTTTCTAACTGTGTGGGGGATGCTTTAACAGTACGAAGACAGAGATCCGTGTTCATGCTTAGCAAAAACACAAGATCTCTGTCTTTCTTACTAGCAGAACAGCGATCTGCCTTTACATAGGCAGACCGCTGTTCTGCCTCTCTACAAATGATCCCTGAGTTCCCGGCAGACATTGTGTCCACCGGACCCGCTGATTGGCTCCTCTGTGTCCAATCACAGCGGGAGTGGGTTTTCAGCACCACGCGCCCCAGACCCGGAAGGAGGAATCTCGTACAGTTACGCGATCTTGCGCTTAAGGGCCACCCTGCCACAGTACATGAGGCAGTCCTTAAGCAGTTAATCCATTCCTGTGGTCACCATGTGAACCATCACCACTATCGAGAATGCACTCTTAGCAGACTGAAATGGCTCCACTACAAAGTCTGTTTCGCCTATTGTAAACACTTCCCTCAGGAAAGAATCCAATTCACAGCACTTGGCTCCAATACATCAGACTAGCTCACTCTCCAGGATGGGTGAAAACATGGATGACCATATATTACCAAATATCCAGATGGAATCAAAGCGAAGAAAACCACATAGTTTAAATTGGCTAAAAATTTTAATGAAGGTACGCTGTACAAATTTTATTCGCATGGTAAAAAAACAGATATGTGCATGAAAAAAAGCACAGTTCCAAGCTGCACAGCAGAGATTCCAGATCCAAGAAGGCGTGGCGACGTCACATGCGTAGGCTCCTTTGATTGAGTATGGCTTTCATTTAACATCACTGTGGTGTTTTCTTTCAAGACACACATTTAAACACATATAAACACATTAGACACACATATAAACACTTTTGTATTATTTCACTTGATATGGACTTTAGCACATTTTGTATATCATCACTGTTTTCGCACGGCAATAAACACCTATATTATACCGTAATGGACTGGCATTTGATCAAAGCAGTGGCACTGAAGTTTGCTGCAGGTACATAAAGGCATCTTCCAGTGGCATCAGTTTATACCTATCAACAATTTAATGGCTCATGTACACGGACGAATTTGGCATACAGCTTAAATTGCAGGTGTATTTCTGTGTACGGGATACACAGCTGTCACATACAGCCAGCCATAGTAAGGAATAGCTGTATGCAGGCTGTACGCACGTGCAGATGCACATGTTTATGCAAATAGCAGCGTAAAGCTGTGCATAGCTGCATGCAGCATTTCAGTACTATGGTTGACTGTGTATCCCGGCCACAGAAATGCACCTGCAAGTTATGTTATTTCGGCTCATGTGCCTGTGGCCACGAGGCAACAATTTATGCAGAGATTTACATACTGCACATTCACATCAGGTCCCTGTCTCAAGGAGCTTATAATCTAAGTTTCCTGACTCACATGCGCATACTAGGCCCAATTTAGATACCAGCCTGTCTTCAGAGTGTGGGAGGAAACTGGAGTACCTGGAGGAAACCCAGGCAAGCATGGTGAGAACATAGAAACTTTATGTAGATAGTGTCTACCCAGAATTCAAACCCCAGTACTGGAAGACAGAAGTGAAAGCCACTGTGCTGCCCTTCACACAATATATGTCTACAGAATTTGTCCTGCCCCTGATTCTAAGCAAGGACCAGAAGACAGAAGTGAAAGCTACTGTGCTGTTCTTTACATATTATATTTTTACAGTATTGCTGTTTAAATGTGTTTAAATGTGTCTAGATACAGTCACCCCTGAAATAATCAACTACATTGCAGCTTTGCTCCTGGGTAGAAGCGTATGCTAGGAAGTTTGTATGCTATTGGTTAGGCAAGAAGTGACTGGTTCTCTTAAATATATTTCCCTGATGTCTATAGTTGATTCCATGGCTAGCATGTTACTACAGCTAATTGTAATTTTTCATGGAATTCTTGGCTTTGAACCTTGGACTGATCCACTTGTAACTCCTAATCATACACTCATGGTTTGGGGCTTCAGAGCATGAAAATAATGTATGTGGCCTTCAAATTAGTCAAACACTGTATCAGTACCCTCCTTATGTGACTACAACAAGGCAAAAAAATATCAAAATTGGACAGAATTTTAAACTAAATATAATTTGTTTCCAAAATTGCCAAAAGAAACGTGCCTTCAAGTATATTGGTTTATTACAATGTTTGTACCTTTTTTATTGGATTGTGGAAGTTTGCCGTAATGTGTATCGCTTAAACAAAGTTTTTTGCATCCCATTTATTTATTTTTTTTCAGCTAAGAAAGGTATTAGCCATAGCAGTTTGTGTGAATCTTATCCTCATTCTAATTGTATTATAGTGTTGATCATGCACCTGTAGGGTATAGTGTAAATGAAAAGAACAGTAGAGAGGTGCAGTAAGCAGATGAAAATTTGCTTCACCGTCAGCCCACTGGAGGGCTATGAGATCATAAGAATGCCAAAGCCCTGAGCAATGAGACTTTATTCCTAGCAGCGGGACTGTAAAACATAAGACATGCAGTATGATCTCACCTTCCTCCCTCCCTCAGCCTCTAAACACATGCACAAACACACACTCTCTCCTCCTCTTACAAAGACCTCAGGGGATAGAGCGGACAGAGAAGGCTATAATCCACATCTGAGTCGTTAATCAGTGTAGCACACTCTCTGGTCTTTTCATCTGCAGCACAGCAGTGTCTGCAATACTCTACACAATGTGATAGCACATGTCCCTGTACCAGAAAGATTGAGGTATCTCTGGTGCCAGTTTCCTAAGATCCTAATGAGCTGATGCCGGCATGCATACCAGGCACACATGCTCTTCAGTAATTGGTGCCATCATTAGTTAACTAGCAACATAAACCAGAGGCCAATATTAGGATGCATCCTGTAAAAAGCTACAGAACAAAATTCTTTAAACCCAAAAAGTGCATCAATGCGTCGGTGAATCAAAGTGCTTAGTACCAGTTTATTTTTTCTTGACTTCCCCAATAATTATACTCCCATTCCTTATGTTTTGGAGATGTGCCAGTCTCTGGTGGTCTGTAGGATAGCATCAGTTGGAAAAGCATAACATCATCATAGTCCTACCTACTGTTACTTTATCAATCCACCATCATTATTTTCATTTTTTTTCTGCTAGTATGTTTTAGGAAAACACTATTTAATTATTAAATAGTTATAATATTTTATTAGACTGTAAAATGTCTGTGGTCATATGCTGGTAGCCGGGGAGAGTTTTAATTCCTTCACTCTCACATCCGTTAGTAGTTAATATTTATTTGTTGATGGGATTTATATAGCACTGCCAATTTACGCAGTACATACCTTACTATTTCATGCTTGCATACTATTTATTCACATTAGTCCCTTCTCTCAAGGAGCTTGCACTCCAATCTAAGGTCCCTATCTCACATGCACACATACACAGGCCAATTTACACAGGAGCCAATTAACCTACCAGCATTATTGATTTTAATAGGAGAAATGGTACCCTATTGTTGGTATCAATGGAAGAATAGTGCCGCATTTATGGTGTCAGTGGGGGAATGGTGCCCCATCATTGGTGTCAATTGGTGAAATAGTGCCCCAAGGGGCAGATAAAGGCAAGCAAAAGGCCACATCCAGCCTCCAGGCCCCAGTTTGGAGACCACTGCCCTATACTTCAGTTTTGGGCTCTTTACTACCAACACATAGGCTGTTGCCCCAGGACAAGGTGAGTGTGCAGCGAACTAAACCTTAGTTTAGGGGACAGGCTAGTGTTATAGGGTTTGTGGTCAGGAATGGTAGCATTAATGATGGGGGGTACGTTGGACCAGGGCAGGGGTCTCCAAACTATGGCCCTCCAGTTGTTCAGGAACTACAATTCCCATAATGCCTAGTCATGTCTGTGAATGTCAGAGTTTTACAATTCCTCATGGGACGTGTAGTTCTGCAACAGCTGGAGGGCCGTAGTTTGGAGATCCCTGGTCTAGTATAATATGCACAGTAGTTCTTACTGGGAGACTCGGGCCAAGAAAACCAGTACCAGACTTCCAGTTCTTGGAACAAATACCTTGTTGGGGCACTGAATTATGCAAATATCAATACGATCCCAAAAAATTGGCACTTAGACCCTAGCATCCCATGTCCTTTGTTTCTAGGAGGGAGAAGGGCCAAGTACCATTTTCATGGAGTAAATTCAATATTAGTATAATATTGAATTTACTCCATGAAAATGGTACTTGGCCCTTCATACTGCTCTGTTTTTCTTGGGACCTACAGCCCTCCTTTACTAGATACAGGCCTGTTTATTCGCTGTGTCTATAGATGATGTTAACATGAAATAATATAAAATGGGTGTAAGAATGAATTGCTACTTCTGTATTTCAAACTATGTAGTGTGGTCTGGCACCAATTGCACTCTGAGGGTTCTATACTTGAGGCCATTCATATTGCAGTCATGTTTTTGGCCATATTTGGCCTTCCTACTATTCATTTTATTTTTAGTTTAATGTTCATTTGAATGAAACTAATAGACTGTTTTGTAGTTCTAAAAGTTAATGGGTTCTTACCGTATTTGGCAGATGAATACTTCAACTACTTTCTGACATTTTTCTTACTAAATAAACGTTGCAGTTATTTTTGCAGTATTTGGGGCTTCAGATACACTCTGAAGATAATGGAAGGTGTGTGAAAGCATTTCCTGATTCCTCTATTTCATTCATGAGCTCACTTTAGTTGTTTTAAGTGCAGAGCATCTCTAAACGTAAAGTAATTGAAAAGTCTAGTTTTTTTTTTTTCTTTAAAAATGATTCTAACTGTCTACACTGATCGTCGCTCCCATTCATATTGCAGTCATGTTTTTGGCCATATTTGGCCTTCCTACTAATCATTTTATTTTTAGTTTAATGTTCATTTAAATGAAACTAATAGACTGTTTTGTAGTTCTAAAAGTTAATGGGTTCTTACCGTATTTTGCAGATGAATACTTCAACTACTTTCTGACATTTTTCTTACTAAATATACGTTGCAGTTATTTTTGCAGTTAATATAATAATTGTTACTATCATATATGATGGTAATCACTAATGTTCATTTAATACAGCTGTTAAAGCCTGCATGCTTGATATAAGTCACACAGACTAAAGGAGTGGGGGGGGGGGGTCATTTGTGTGGAACTAACTGCACTGCGGACCCCTTCTTTTGTTTACTTGCGCTATAATTTCACTCCTAATTATCTTTAGCTAACCGTAGATTAAATGTTCTGGACCTCTGAGTGTTGTAATGTCTCATTACTTAGTCTCAAAAGATTCATAACACCACATGAAGTAATGAAAGCCTCTGTGTTTGAGTCTGCCTAGTCTCTGTGGCATTAAGTGTTTAACTGTGTCTCCGCAGGGCAAGTTTTACCTACTGATTGAAGAGCTGAGCCAGCTGGTCCGTTCCCTGGTGCCTATCCAGCTGTGGTATAAATATATCATAGGAGACGATCCTTCAAGCGCCTACTTCTTAGGAAGCATCCTTATAATCCTATACAGTCTTTGTAAGGTGAGTTGTACTTTTTCCAGACCATTGTGGTAAATGATTCAAATTCCCCTCTGCCAGAGAGCTGTTAATACTTGTAGTGCCACTCTAAGCAAAGAAGGGGAATTTGTATAGTTCCGCTGGTAATGTATAGCATACTTAGAAAAATTGCTGCTCTCCCAATCCAGCCTGAGTGATTAACATGTGTGAGATGGCCTCAGCCTTGCACCACTCCACAAGCCACGCCCTCTAACATGTTTTGCCTTTCCCTCCGGGGCTTAGTCATAGACTATGACTACGCCCCATTGGGTGGGGTGAAACATGTCAGAGGGCGTGGCTTGTGGAGTGGTGCAAGGCTGAGGCCATCTCACACATGTTAACCACACAGGCTAGATTGGGAGAATGGCAAATTTTCTAAGTACCCCTCTCCCAGAGAGGGTACTTGACAGCAGCTTGTGTGTATTCTTAATATATAAAAACTTGATAAATGCAAAATAACGTGCAGGGGTTCCTGGGGGCTAGATAGGCTGCTTTGCTTCTCCAAACAGATCCTGTACTGTGAATACTCAAACTAATTATAAACCATCCAACCCTCGCTCTACCTAAAGGTTAGTAACTTGTAGTACTGCTGACCAGCACCTTATGGAGAAAATGTAACTCTGTGTTTGAGGAACTCTTAAAAATGTATGTTTATCCAAAGCTTTTGTAGTTTTGGATGGATTGGGTAAGGGTTAAAACTGTCAGTTTTTTTTTTTTTTTCTGGCTGTCCAACTGGGGAGATTTATATCCACTTTCTGTCCCAAAGATGCAACAGGAAGTGGGAGAAAATCCCGCTCCTCAGACAAATGTCATCCAAGCAGGCATCCCCTTTGGAAGATTTTTCCTCGTTTGTGTTCTGGAGACAACTGTAAGATTTTTGATTTCCCATCACTTTTTGTCTCAGTGACAATGGTCACCAGGACAAACAAAGGGTAAACAGACAGCAATACAACTTGATAGGGATTCTAATCCTCCCACATCTCAAAAAACATTAGCTATATGTACACTTTAAAGAAAATATTGCAAATACTAGTTGTCGGCTAGTCCAGAAAAAGAAGCATGCATCCAGTGAAGTTCGAACCCCTGATCACTTTGCTTTTTTCATGTCATTGTCTCAGAAAATATTCAGTTGATGGGGTGTCATTAACTTTGCACTGACATCCGCTGCAGATCGCAAGGGCAGTACAATTTAAATGTGATGTTGGAAATCGGTATGGAGCGCGGGTTTCCCACACAGCATTCTAGTGTGAACGTGCCCTAAAGCTAATCTACATGCAAACAACTAAAAACATAGATAAAATACATATGAGGAGATGTTTTACTTTACTCAATAGATTTGGTTTTCTTTCCATCCAGTTCCGAGATCTGCATAACAGAGTACTTTACACTGTCTGATTATTGCCAGTGATGTTTAAATTGTGTTTGTATATAGTAGGCATTATACTAGGATGAACAATATTAAATAGTAATTGATTACATGTGAACAATTAATTCATGCTTTTATTTCAGTCCTTTGACATCTGTGGACGAATTGGAGGCCTGAGGAAAGCATTGAGAATACTGTGCCATCCGCAGGTACCCATATCAATAATAAATATTATTCCATTGACCAATAAAGATTGTGTCCATTGAAATTAAATGATTCCAGGCTCATAACATAGAAGGGTGGTGTTCTGTAGTTCATTGAGAAAACCTGGGCAGGAATTCATAGACTGGGGTAACACTGCAGAGTGCACAGAACTTTAGGAACTTGCTAGATTGTGGGCCGATGTAACCTTTTTTTTTTTTGCAATTATTAGATACTGTAGAATGATTTAAGCAGTATATTTAAGAAACCAAAGGGGAAGAAGTTTATTGTTAGGCTTTTAATACCTTCAAGGGTATACTTTACAGTTAGGTAAAGTTTAGGGTGGGGTAACTTTTATTTGGAACAAAAACCCTATGCCAAGAACTTTTGATAATATCTATATTCCATTTACGATGCCAGTTTTACTATTTTTAGGTAATGACAGCTTTGCTTTAAAAAAGTAATTAATTCCTAAATTAATGAACTGAGCAGTTAGCACTCTATACCTGTATTATTATGTACAGTGGATATATAAAGTCTACACACCCCTATTAAAATGTCAGGTTTCTGTGATGTAAAAAATGAGACAAAGATAAATCCTTTCAGAACTTTTTCCAACTTTTAATGTGGCCTATAAAGTGTACAACTCAATTGATAAACAAACTGAAATCTTTTGGGGGGGGAAGTAAAAATAAAAAAATAAAATAATGTGGTTGCATAAGTGGGGATGTAGCTGTGTTCAGAATTAAGCAATCACATTCAAACTCAAGTTAAATATGAGTCAGTACACACCTGCCATCAATTATAGTGCCTCTGATTAATCCTAAATGAAGTTTAGCTGTTCTAGTAGGTCTTTCCTGACATTTTTTTAGTCGCATCCTACAGCAAAAGCCATGGTCTGCAGGGAGAAAACCTCAGAGGGATCTCATTGTTAAAAGATATCAGTCAGGAGAAGGGTACAAAATAATTTCCAAGGCATTAGATATACCATGGAACACAGTGAAGACAGTCATCATTAAATGGAGAAAATATGGCACAACAGAGACATTACTAAGAACTGGACGACCCTCCAAAATTGATGAAAAGACATGAAGAAAACTGGTCAGGGAGGCTGCCAAGAGGCCTACAGCAACAATAAAGGAGCTGCAGGAATATCTGGCAAGTACTGGCTGTGTGGTACATGTGACAACAATCTCCTGTATTCTTCATATGTCTGGGCTATGGGGTAGGTGGCAAGACGGAAGCCTATTCTTACGAAGAAAAACATCCAAGCCCGGCTAAATTTTGCAAAACCACATCTGAAGTCTCCCAAAAGCATGTGGGAAAATGTGTTATGGTCTGATGAAACAAAGGTTGAACTTTTTGGCCATAATTCCAAAACATATGTTTGGTGCAAAAACAACACTGCACATCACCAAAAGAACACTATACCCACCGTGAAGCATGGTGGTGGCAGCATCATGCTTTGGGGCTGTTTTTCTTCAGCTGGAGCAGGGGCCTTAGTCAAGGTAGAGGGAATTATAAACAGTTCCAAATACCAGTCAACATTGGCACAAAACCTTCGGATTTTTGCTAGAAAGCTGCACATAAAGAGGAACTTCATCTTTCAACATGACAATGACCCAAAGCATACATCCAAATCAACAAAGGAATGGCTTCACCAGAAGAAGATTAATGTTTTGGAATGGCCCATTCAGAGCCCAGACCTGAAGCCGATTGAAAATCTGTGGGGTGATTTGAAGAGGGCTGTGCACAGGAGATGCCCTCACAAGCTGACAGATTTGTTTTTGCAAAGAAGAGTGGGCAAATATTGCCAAGTCAAGATGTGCCATGATGATAGACTAATACCTAAAAAGACTGAGTGCTGTAATAAAATTTAAATGTGCTTCATCAAAGTATAGGTTAAGGGTGTGCACACTTATGCAACCATATTATTTGAGTTTTCTTATTTTTACTTCTCTCCATGTAAACGGTTTCAGTTTGTTGTTCAACTGAGTTTTATATGTGTACTTGTTATGCTTAAGAATGTATAGTTCTGATCTTATTCATGTTTTAATGTGTATTTAATAAAGAATGCATTCCTATATTTTCTGCACTCCTCCAATACAGAAATATGGTGTTCGCGCCAGCAGCCAGCAATGTAGTGAAGCTGGGGATATATGTGCTATTTGCCAAGCAGATTTCAAAGATCCCATAATCCTAATATGCCAGGTAATATGATCTTTTTTTAATTTATTTTTTTTTATTTTTTATTTCTGCTCATGCAGATAAAGCATATTTATTCCTGATGTGTACTCATTAAAAATAAACCATTCAATGGATTTTAGATGCTGCTAACATGTTCCTGAACCTGAATCCCTCCTAATATTTGCCTCCTGTAAGGCCATGCACAGCAGTACTGAGACCGGTAGAGGGAGGGTTGGTAATTTGAGCCAGCCAGGGCTCTTTTTATTTGCAGTGTTGGCAATGGACATGCATACAGAAAAGTAGAATATAGGGATGACCTCATCATAGCTCTACAATATATGTAGAAGTAAAAGGGAGGTGGATACTTATGCAAAACAAAGTTAATGTAAACCAAGCTAACAGGCAAAAGTACAGTACAGTGCAAGTACAGTACATGCTAGTACTTGCAATATTATCTACTAACTAAAAAGTGAATGTGTTTCTGTTCTCCCCAAATTGTAACTGCAGTCATTTGAAATGGCCACTTCTAGGCTGCCCATTTTAGATACTGCTGTATCCTCTTACACATGGCTGTGCGTCACTAAAAGGACCCAGCCATCATAGTATCACCTACTCCTTTATGTGCCTCTTCCAATACCACCTTTAGTGAGCACAGACTACCACAAGTAGTATGCTCCATATCTTACACACAGGAACATAGAGGCAAGCATTATTTAAAGTGTTTTATTATCTGCATTAAGCCCCTCCCCCTTCCTAATACTAACCTGAGCTCAATCTCGATCCAGTGCTGTGCGCGAGAGCAGCTGGTCTCTCTGCTTTCTCCCTCCTCATAGGCTCATTGGTCCCCGCTGCTGTCAATTACAGCCAGTGAGGAGGAAACGGGGAGCGGGATTGAGCCACGCTCTGATGTTAATGTACACACAGAGTGTGGCACAGGATTTATCCCTCACGAGTGCCACCAAAGCAAGGGGCTTGCTATGGTGCGCACTCGGCAGGGGGAGGAGCCAGGAGTGCCAGTGCACAGAACAAGTAAGAGTGACATGTTTTTGTTATTTTTTTTAAAAATATGAGTTTACAATCCCTTGAAATTATTCTTTGTTTTTCTTTCAGCATGTGTTCTGCGAGGAGTGCCTTTGCCTATGGTTTGATAGAGAGAAAACTTGCCCCCTCTGCCGTTCTGTAGCTGTGGAAACCCTTCGCTTGTGGAAAGATGGTTCCACCTCTGCTCATTTTCAAGTGTACTGACACACAGAGCTATGACAGAATGTAGGTGGAAGTAGAAAGGCATAACTGGGAAGTGCACCCAAGTTCCCCATTTTGCAGTCAGTTTTAGAGAGTTTGCAGAATATTGAAGCATTCTCCAAGTAAATTGAACTGTCTGATCTTTTGATTTTTCTTGGAAAACTGTAGTACACAAACCCAGATCTCCCCATTCTAAAGCGTTTATGCTAGCATTCTGCCCCTAATATGTTACATTCATCCTTGTTAGTACTGTTTATCAAATTGCAGACCACATTTAGCATCATGACAAGCTGTGGAGATACATTTTATTATATTCTTTAAGGGTTTGTGATGCAGAAGTAGGTCATCAAAATACCATTGCCTTCAATTAAGCAATACACATGTCAGTTCAGAGGCTGCGTTTGGCCTGCTTTGGAATAAGGCTCCATTCAAATCTTTGGGAAAAACCTGCACATGTAGCAGGGGCAAGAGTTCTGCAGAGAGGCTGTAAACATAGTGGAAGGCCAATCTCCATCAGGAAGATAGGGAGAGAGTCTGGGAACTTATTTTGCTTTTCTGTGAACCTGTTCTTTAAGGGAGAGCTAGTCAGTTGTTTTTGCTGAAGAGACAGCAGATTGATATTGGGGAATAACTTCAACTTGTAAGTTCGAGGCTTAATATTGAGCTGTTTAACAACCCCAGATAAATTCTATGTTGATTTATTTGTTTGAAAATAAAGATGTTTCATGGACTTAAATACTGACTTGATTTTGTTTGAGATTGTGTATGTGATATATTTTGTTCCCAGTCACCCTTCAAGACAGCATATGAAAGACAGAGGCTCCTCCCACCAGGACAGAAAACACACTGTGAAGTTAAAGGTTGTCCTTCTATCGTCCTCATCAGTTTTTTTGAGTTTCCTGTTAGAGACATGTTGGATTTCTGGTGGTGGAGCCTCAAATATGCTGACCAACCTTACCCACGCTTCTTTTCTGCCCTCCCCCAGTCCTTACTGGGGATAGTGGAGTAGTGTTTCTTGACCCTTGAGCCTCTATTTGCACAGAGGAGGTCTTAACTTGGGGATCATGCTAAAGGCTGTAATTTGACAGCACTCCCCTAGCAAGGTTCCTGGTAAGCAGAGAAGTCAAGAGTGCTTTCTCTTCTTTCATCTCAGTTCTCATTCCGTGCAGGGCAGGGGTTTCTACTGTCTTCATAGTCAAGCTCCATTAGGAAAGTTCTGATTGATCAGGAAAGTTCGCATTGATCCTCAACCTCAGTCCCCTAAACAAGTTCATAAGGTACAAAAAATTCCACACAGACTTGATCTTTTCAGTAAGATCAAATTGAAAAGAAGATTTGTGGTAATCTTAGATTTGTGAAAAATGTATTAAAAACAAGTATACGAAGGAGGTACACCAGTCTAGTGCATTACCGTAGGATTCTTTATTAGTACAATAAATAAAACAATATACTCACAAAGGAAATACGGTCAAGTGCATGTAACAACCCTCATCACACCACCAGATGCATGTCCACCAGCAAGGACGCAGCTTACGCATTTCAAAGGCTATGCCCTCTTCCTCAAATGCCCAATACAGCAGCAGGTATTCAGAAAATCCCACAACTTGCATAGCTATATTACGCCCAGTCATTTAAGACCTCAGAAAGTGGACCTAATTTATGGTGCACTGTGTTTGACTAAGTTGGCAGCTATAGGTGTAGTACCACCAATTGTGGATTGTGTGAATTCATTGAGCACCGCAAAAGGGAGGTCACTGAATCTGATGGGTTCAGTTCTGCCATCAAGCAATTTATCAATTGTAGGTCCCAATACTGTATGTTATTTATGGCCTCATATGCCCTTGTAGGTTGTTACACATGGGCTGTACCTCCAGGTGCTTAGAACTAGGTTTGGTGAACACAAGTGTAACATCTTGAAAGGAAGAGGCAAACATTCCACCCCTCAACATTTTCAGGAACATCATGGAAAGGATCGGATGGGTTTGAGGTTATTTGGCATTAAGGCCATTCTGGGAAATCCTGATTTGGGTAGACGACACCAGAGACTCCTGTAATAGAGACTTTATTTACCGCCTGGGGTTTTTCTTTCCAGCAGGCTTCAATGAAGATCTGGAGGTTCATTAAGTGTTATGATTTGGTCTGGGTCATTGATCAGGACATTTTATAGATAGGCAACTCCTATCCTCATATTGATTAGTGGTTCCAAATGAATAACTACTGCAGTAGGGAACAGACACAAAAGATACTCTGCATCTTTCCAAATAACTGTTCTGCTTTATTATGACGCAATTGAAGGTTTTTATACACATGATTATGTAGGTATCACATTAATATTACAATTGTACGTTTATGCTAACAAGGGGCATTACATAGGCAGGCTAATTCTAATCAGGACTCGAAAGAATGCAAACATGTACTGAAAACATTATTAGTGCCGTGTGCACAGTGAGGGCAGTGTGAGATGCATACAAAACAGAATACAATTATATACAGAACTTACAAATTTCCATTACAGTCTCCCCTCTTTTGAACAATATGTTGATCACCTTTAACCTGGAACCTCAACACGCTTAGGTGGTGGTAGTCCTGGCCAAACAGGCAAAAAACTCCATTGTGGAGAAAATAATAGCTGAGCAGCTTTTTCATTACAAAATGACTTTTCATTGTGAAAAACAAATGATTGATAAGACATATTTAGAGTACTGGCTGTACACTCCTGTGGCCAGAATGGCCTTCTAGCTTAATTGTTGGCATGCTGATTTATCAGCATATGTAAACACAGACATATCTACATAAAATGGAAGACGTACAAAAGACAAATATGACTTCAACATGGCTGAACTACTTTTCAAATCACATTATCTATCTATCTATCTATCTATCTATCTATCTATCTATCTATCTATCTATCTATCTATCTATCTATCTATGTATGTATAGATAGATAGATAGATAGATAGATAGATATACCGTATTTATCGGCATATAACACGCACTTTTTTTTCCCCTGAAAATCAGGGGAAAATCGTGGGTGCGTGTTATAGGCCGATCCCCGCCAATTTTGTGTGATCGGAGCGATCGCGGCGCCGCTTACAGTCCCGCCCAGTCCGAGCGGCGCCGAGAAAAGCCGAGGACTCTTGGGTATGTGTATCTCGGCTCTGCCGAGTCCCTGCAGTCTCGGCGCCATATTTGAATTTACACACGGCTGTGTATGTCGGCAGGGATCGCGGCGATCACACAAGGCTGCACTGGGGCAAGGCTGCAATGGGGCAAAGCTGCACTGACATGGCTGCACTGACAAGGCTGCACTGGGGCAAAGCTGCACTGACAAGGCTGCAATGGACACTGGGGCAAGGCTGCACTGACAATTCTGCACTGGGGCAAAGCTGCACTGACAAGGCTGCACTGACAATTCTGCACTGGGGCAAAGCTGCACTGACAAGGCTGCAATAGACACTGGAGCAAGGCTGCACTGACACTGACAAGGCTGCAGATAGACACCGATAACGCTGCATTGATGGGCATTTTAATGTAAGTTTTTCTTCCTTAAACTTTACTCCTAAAAGTTTTTTCCCTTAAAATTCCCTCCTAAACTTGGGGTGCGTGTTATACGCCGATAAATACGGTATATATATATCTATAGATATATTTATTTTTTTTATATATATGTATCAAAAAGTACCCTAGACTGATCGCAAGAGGGAAACAAACTAAACACAGAGATTTCTTTAATCTAGTAATTTTTGCAGTGTCTGGTGTGGATTCAGGTGACTTTTCCTTCAAGTTTTGCAAAACTGTACATAAAATAGATGCTGTATTGAGTCTCCAAACATTTCCTTATATATATATATATATATATATATGTCTCTTAACAATCCACAAGTCACCTGGCTTTAGTTTTAGATCCTTCCAAACTTTTAGGATCTGGAATTGGGGAGAAAACACATAAATGAGTTTGTCAAAAACCTTAAAAGATCAGCAACGTTCTCTTTGAGATCCGAATGGAGGACTTCAGCTACTAAGACAAAATATAAGCAAGTGAGTAACACACTCCCAAACCAAATCTCATAGGGAGAGAGTCCAACATCCCCTTAGGGACTTGTTAAAATATGTAAGAAAACATTCAGGCAAAAGTTTTCTAGTTTCTTACTCTACTTTGTCCACTACATTGTAGACAGTAGGGAGTGTAAAAATAAAACCTCAAAACTTCTAGTAAGGACTCCCCTATAAAAATGATTTCCTCTGTTAATCTCTGTACTTATAAACTACTTCTGATAACACTTTTACTCTAGCCTTTGCAGTAGCATTTGCCACTGGACATCCAGAAAACATGTCCATACAGACAAAATGCATACTCGTAAGATCCTGTCTTGGGCATCTGGATATATCTTTTTGTAATCTCTGGAAGGGATGTTCAGCTTTTGGTTAACACCTTTGGTAGCAGGTAAAACAAGAAGTGGTATGTTATAAAGACAACTGTGGTGAACCCTGGCTCTATCCCATGATCATTTACTAAGGCAGCCATAACTGCTTGTGACTGATGACACGGTCCATGTGTCAAGCTGGAGGGAAAAGAGTGGCTGGGAGACATAAATGATCACCTTTTCCAAAGTCCTATTTCATAAGAAGTTGCCCCCTGTGGACCACTTGTTCTTCTTGTTCTGGAGTCCTTAAAGTTGAATTATTAATCCCAGCTATACTGGGCCAGAACTAGGGTGGAATCTGTGAGTTGCACAGACCCATCAAGTGTCCCAGGCTGTAAATGCAGCATCTTTAGTCACCTGCTCTGCTTCCATGTGTGAGTTTTAAAGTTTGTATGGCTACCTCAGCAAGAACCTGGAAGGCTGAAAACAGCCAATCAAATTAACTTAGCATGCTTGATTGGTTTACCTGCCAAATTAAAACAAACTTCTGGCCCTTTAAATGGAACCAAAAACTCTTGATATCTCGACTATCTATAAAAATATACACTCTTTTTATAGCGCACAGGCTTTGCTAAAACATGGAGCTCTGCTTCTTGAGATGGGGAAAAAGTATCCAATGACTTTGAATACAGAGTATCCTTCTGCATCCTCAGTATAAAACCGGGAATAACTCTACAAAAAATTAAATATCTGGGTTTTCAGGGAGTGTGTCCTGCACTGGGCTCACAGCAGCTGATTCCTTCACCATCAATTTAACACATGTGGCTTCCTTTGTCTCCAGCCTCCTCCAATAGAGGCAATAAGGTGGCTGGATTCAAATGTACACGTTTTTCATTGTTAGATTTGTACATAAACAAAACAAATGCATATTTTGAACCTTTCATTAGACAAACAGTTAGCTGTATATTTGCTGCGCAGAATGTGGGACCATTAAAAATTAAATATTTGACCAAAATAATGTCTGTAACTTTGTCTAATAGCACCTTTGCATAAAGCTACATCTCTGATATATCAGAGTGAACCCTTTATTACCGGGTCCAGCTTGCATAAATATACAGTATTACAATGGCTTTTTTCTATCATGCTGTTTGTGCAAGAACTCCAGTTTCATGTTTCAAAAAGACAACTTTTTCCTGGTAATATTATAATAAATGATAACAATACCCTGCGGTCATGCAGAGCTGTCCAGAAATCCAAAATATTCTTCTGCTTATACCACTGCACTTACAAGGAAAAGGGGCACATCATTTCACAATCCACACATTCTGCTTTTGATTTCAAAAATAAAAATAAATAAAAACAAAAGGACCAACAATCTGTATGATGGACCAGAAAGCATCAAAAACTATAAAACAACTGGCTGCAGGTGGCATCTATCCTAACAGGGTGTGTGAACTTGATGTGATGGGTCTGTTATATTTAAATTTTATTTATTATTACTCTCACATCATGGACCGCACATCGAGTTATTATCAGCCCTTAAGATTTCATTTTTGTAGAAAAACTTCTTATGTATCCCATCCATCTTGGCTTTGTTAAATATTATGGCAGCTTTATTCAAAATAACAACCTCGTCTTAAGCTTTTTTTCTCTCAATAAGGGCTTATTGTATAAATGTAAAATTACAAATTTGTTATCTTAATCTAAACCTATTCATTACAAATTTCTCCATTAACCTTGATTTAATTTCCAACCAAAGGTTGTCTAAACCAGTTTCAATATATCTATATTATTAATAAAATTGTTAAACTCATATTAGAAATTAATACTCATTATTACTTAATTTTACTTAATTTCCCTTTTTTAAATGCACCTTTTTTAAACCCACTATCAAAGGATATTCAATTTGTGTAATACACGGTTAAATGTAACCTTCATTTTACCATGTTTGAAAAACAGATTCAAAATAATTGTGATCACATTGTTTATCATTAAATACGTTAACCTGGCACATTTTATTATAAATGTTTTGTCTAAAAAACTGAAATTGGCATGGTGTCCTTCCAGCTTATCACTGACCTCTCATCCCAGCCACATTCTTTCATGAGAGCACAAAGGAGGGGGTCACATCTGCGTACATGACACACACGAGAGATAGAACTAAAGGTTCCAGCATTTACACACATACACAAATATCTCTCTAAAATCGCTTACATTTTTCCTATTTGTACACAACACATGCATGTCATTCTCTCACTTTCTTTTAACTCTTTTTATTTCCCTGCTTAACTTCTGCTTTCTTTATTTTGTTCTGATATCCTTTGCATCCAATGTATTGTAATCCCATACTTCACATACCGTACCTTCTATGATTCTATGATCAGACGCTCATAGATTATCAGATTCAGTGCTCATCCCATCTTCCCTCTCTGACAACATATAAAGTATTCTGTTTTAACTCTAATTTCTCTAAAGTTTCTGACTTTACTAGTTGTAGTGCCTGGCCCCAAATTCATCCCACAACTTAACATGAAAATGTCCCTTTCTGTCTACTGTTAATTGTCACCCTTGATCCATCCTGCTCACATAGATAGCTGTTTCTCTAGCTGTTTACTCTGCATGATTCTTAGTCCCTGTGGACTTTGGTAACCCAGTTACCCATTGTGGATCCCTGTCCACTTTAACCATTAATCTAGGGGCTCAGTATAGGCGGAACCGCACCTTCGGTTCATATATAGCGCTCCTCTTGCACTGGGCATTTTTGAGGGTCTCTTACCCTTCATTCCCTTACTTAATTTAATGCCCATAATGACTGGCCAGTCTTCTCTATGTGTGCCTATACCCTCTTGCCTCTAAACTACTTTATCTAGCAGATGTACTACATATACCTGTGAACAGCACTATTCTTCCCTTTCTTATCTATAACACTCCGATGGACAGTAGACAGTGACAACATAACATATAACCACCAATCAATACACTTCAATTAAGGGGAGTAAAATAGGTACCCTTTGTCCCGAAAATGCCTTACCGATCAAGGAAGTCAGATAACTCAAATGTAATCAAAAGCCTTACCTCAGAAAGCTGATTATCAGAAATTCCCGGATTGTCTCAAGCTCCTCGTTTCGGATGCTCAGGGTCACCTGTAAAGCCCCTCCTAGGCAAAGCTCACCACTTGACCAGTACATTTTATAGATAGGCAACTCCTATCCTCATATTGATTAGTGGTTCCAAATTATTAATAACTACTGCAGTAGGGAACAGACACAAAAGATACACTCCGCATCTTTCCAATTATTGTTCTGCTTTATTATGACACAATTGAAGGTTTTATACACATGATTACGTAGGTATCACATTAATATTGCAATTGTACGTTTATGGTAACAAGGGGCATTACATAGGCAGGCTAATTCTAATCAGGACTCGAAAGAATGCAAACATGTACTGAAAACATTATTAGTGCCGTGTGCACAGTGAGGGCAGTGTGAAATACATACAAAATAGAATACAATTATATACAGAACTTACACATTTCCATTACAGTCTACCCTCAATGTCCGCGTATTGCTGGCTTGAAGGATACAGGGATGCTGTGTTTGTTATAGATCATTCTGAGTTTTTATAGTCACTCCTGCTATGTCTGGGATGACTATATTACTGAATATGTTCTCCATGTACAGGTTAACTACAATAAGAGGCACAGGTGATTCCATAGCACAGCCATGTTTCTGTCTGTATAAGTTACCCATATGCTTGAAATAAGTTGTGTTGAGACAAAGATCCAGCAAAGAACAAGCTTAGTCTGACTTGAGTTCTGTTCAACTGTCAAGAGTAATCTCATTTCAGATATTTCCATACAGTCTCAATAGCCTCTGCAATTGATATACAAGTGAAAGTGGATCTGACATCATAGGACACCATTATTTCTTCTGGCTCCAACTTCAATCCACGTACCTTGTTGACAAATTCTTTCGAGTTCTAAAGATGGTGTACTAGTTTGCCAGCTAAGGGTGATATACTCCGCAGTCTTCCTACATCTACAGTGGGGAAATTAATTATTTGATCCCCTGCAGATTTTGTAAGTTTGCCCACTTACAAAGAAATAAAGGGTCTATAATTTTTATCATAGGTGTATTTTAAATGATAGAGACAGAATATCAACCAAAAATCCAGAAAAAAACACATACCGTAGTACAAATGTTATAAATTGAGTTCCAGCTCAGTGAGTAAAAAAAGTATTTGATCCCCAAGCAAAACATGACTTAGTACTTGGTGGAGAAACCCTTGTTGGCAAGCACAGAGGTAAGAGGTTTCTTGTAGATAGTGACCAGGTTTTTTCACACCTCAGGAGGGATTTTGGTCCACTCTTCTATACAGATCTTCTCTTAATCCTTAAGGTTTCTTGGCTGTCGCTTGACAACTTGAAGTTTTAGCTCCCTCCATAAATTTTCTATAGGATTAAGGTCTGGAGACTGGCTAGGCCACTCCTTGACCTTAATGTGCTTCTTGAGCCACTCCTTTGTTGCCTTGGTGATTTGTTTTTGGTCATTGTCATGCTGAAAGACCCAAGTGGCTGAGGGAAGGTTCTCATCCAAGATTTTTCTGTAACTTTAGCAGAGAAACAGCCCCAAAGCATAATGTTTCCACCTCCGTGCTTGACTGTAGGGATGGTGTTCTTATGGTCATAGCTTTTTTTTTCCTCCAAACACGGCGAGTCCCGCTCCTCAAGAAGGCACATGTACAGTCATGCCAATGAACATCTAAATGATTTAGAGAAGGAATGGGAGAAAGTGCTGTGGTCAGATGAGACCAAAACTGAATTTGGAGGAAGAAAAATGCTGACTATGACCCTAAGAACACAATCCCTACAGTCAAGCACCGAGGTGGAAACATGATGCCTTGCGGCTGTTTCTCTGCTAAATGTACATGCTGACTTTACCACATTGAGGGGCCAATGGACGGGGCCATGTACTGTAAAATCTTGGATGAGAACCTTCTTCCCTTAGCCAGAACACTGAAGATGGGCCGTGGATGGGTCTTCCAGCATGACAATGAAGAAGCACATTAAGGTCATGGAGTGGCCTAGCCAGTCTCCAGACCTTAATCCTATAGAAAATTTGATGAATGTCCATGTCAGTCATGTAATTCCTACCAGTTCTTTGACCCCTTGGTTACTCTCTGAAGGCCCATTGTCAATCATATGTCTTATAGTCCTTTGTTGACAATAGTCAGTCCTCTCCTAAATGTAATCATTTTTTTTCAATACTTTTTAGCTTTCAGCGGTCTTTCGTTTACATGTTTAATTGTTAGATTTCCATTAGCTGTGTATCGATTTGTATATCCATCATTCCTTGTACACATATATTTATACTTAAATTATTAACAAATGTTAGTAATTTTGGCCTTTTTGATATTTTGATCATGAGGATCATTTGTCTCTAATCTCGTTATAGTGGGTGGGAGGCCTTCCAGTATATAGTGTGAGTGTATTCTTAATGCATTTTACACCTGTGTAAGAAAGCAAACTAATAAAGTCCAAAGTGACTATCCCAACACCATATACACATAGATATGAAATCTTCTTGTTTGATGTTCCTTCAAATACAAGCTTCACCACGAGTGCTCATGAGGTAGATGGCAACTCACCAGAGGTGTTTGACCACTTTTTTTTTACCACTTTTTACAGTAGGTCAAAATGCACTTTGAATGGACCAGATGGATCCTAGGTAGACATCTCTCCGCTATGGAACCTTTTCCAAGAAAGGCTGAGGATAAGGGAACAGACTCCACCAAGGACACAAAGAAGAACTCTTATAGGGCGTACACACGGTCAGACTTTGTTCGGACATTCCGACAACAAAATCCTAGGATTTTTTCCGACGGATGTTGGCTCAAACTTGTTTTGTCTACACACGGTCGCACAAAGTTGTCGGAAAATCCGATCGTTCTAAACGCGGTGACGTAAAACACATACGTCGGGACTATAAACGGGGCAGTGGCCAATAGCTTTCATCTCTTTATTTATTCTGAGCATGCGTGGCACTTTGTTTGTCGGATTTGTGTACACACGATCGGAAAATGTTATCTCCTACTTTCCAACTTTGTGTGTCGGAAAATCCGATGGAAAATGTCCGATGGAGCCCACACACGGTCGGAATTTCCAACAACACGCTCCGATCGGACATTTTCTATCGGAAAATCCGACCGTGTGTACGGGGCATTATAGTGTAGTAAGTTTATTTAAAAAATTTTTTTTTTTTAAATTGACAAAGATTGCACATACACATGACTGTGCTATGCCCAGCACTAGGTGTCTACAGCATGTGTGGGTTGGTATATCAAAATCGTGACGAGTTCGCACTTCTATGTACGTTTCACCATACTGACGTCATCACCGTGCCAGTTGAGCATGCGCCTTTGTGGCTGTGAGCACTCTTTTTTTGGCCCGCGTGACACCTCGGTGATGACTCACGGGGGCGAACCCGGAAGTCGGCAGCTGTGGGCTTGCATACTAGTTACCCCTATAGAGCTGCTTTCTGTATGCTTTCCAGTGGCAGAGATTGCCGGTAAACACAGACAACGTTGCAGCATACTGCTTTAGACTACACTGAGCCAGATAGTGAGGTGTCCTGTTTTGCACAAAACACACTTAGATTTGCCACTACTGATTATAACATAAAAAATATATATATATATATATAATTTATTTAATTTTTATCTTATTTATTTATCTTACTTATTTATTTAATTTTATTTTATCTATATATATAATTGGCAGTATGTAGTACTTTGACGTACACTGACAGGGTGTATTACTGTGTTTTTATAGACTACTCTGTTGATTTGGCTTACGATGGTGTATATTCAAGATTTTTTTTTGTATTAATACTCATTTTCTGTGAATACTAATTATGTCTGTGATGTCCCGGATGGTTCCCATGCAAGAGTTAATTCCATCAAGTGCTGTATCGTGTTTTGACCCCTCCCGACTATTCTGTTCTGAGAGAAACTAATCAACATGTACCCATAGAAGTCTGCTCACAGAAGTTTCTGTGCCTAGCAGTGAAGTAGGGCGAAGAGATTAAACTTTCTCAATTCAAAGCTCTCCCTTTCAGACTCTTTTCAGCCCCAAACATATTCTCTGATGTGGTTCAGATCACAATTGTACTGTATCTAGACAATCTGCTACTTGTTGCTCAGTCTCAGGACTAATTGTAACTGAACCTTGAGATATCACAGAAATGGCTGACTGATCTAGGATGACAATGATCACGGAAAAAAAATCATGCCTTATTCAATCAAAAACTGTCCATTTCCTGGATTGCCAAGTTTCAAAGAGTTTCTGCCACAATACAAGATTTCGAGTGTTAACACTCCAAGCTGTCATGCAATTGAAGAGAGTTGACTGCAGCGTGGAGAGCTATGAACTATTTTCCAGAGTTAATTAGTCAGAGGACATCACCTTTTAGTCTTTTAATGCAATTCCACTGCAATGGCGTACATAGGGGACTTATATCAAAGAGAGGCACCAGATGTCCTTCCCTGCAGGCAGTGGCCAATGATATGCTTCATTGGGCAGAAAAGAATCAGAGTTCTCTGCTACCCATCCAAGGGGTTTCCCTAATTACCTGGCAGATTTTTTGAGTCATCAACACTTACAGGAGGCAGAATGATCGCCAAACCCACAAGTCTTCATGGTGATCACAGAAATTTGGAGTTTTCCCCAAATACACCTGTTCATCTGACAGAACAATCCCAAGAGGAACCTTTATCTCTCAGCCCAAAAGATTGTGCAGTTGACAAAGATGCTCTCACAAATCCCTGGAACTTCAATCGCATTCAGCCATTTAGATTGCATCTGCTGATTCTTCGGAAATTCTACCTAGAGAATTTAGATCTAAATCGAATTGCTCTGCCAAAGAAACCTTGGTTCTCCATTCTACCCCTAGCCAATGCTCCAGCCAGGTTTCCTCCAGAGACAGCAGTTCTTCACTCTCTGGTTCAAACTTTCTGACCAAGTACTCTTATTTCTAGTCACAAAAGGGTCCTGAAAGCCATATTATTGCATGGTCTCCAGATATTACTTCCATCTTAAAACATGGTGCATGGTCACATTATATAACTCCCTACTCTCAAACATCACACACCTTTCAGGCCACCGCACCAGATAGCGGGCGTATATGTGAATGATGTATGGGTGAGCGGTATGAATGAAGCAGCTGCATCAATAGACAATGTTGTCTGTTTTTAATCCTCTTGCTTGGGTGTTGTTGGTGGAATTTTTAAAACTATTTTTGTACCATTATGATTTTTGCATTAAAGATCCATTTATAAGCTGCTTAGTCCATGGTAATTACTTTACGCAGGGTTCTTCCTCACCTGTTTTGTTTTAGTATGCTACCTATGATTACCAAGATTACACCTTGCATTCCTAATTCCTTGGATATCTTTTTATATCCCTTTCCTGTTTTAATACAGTTCAACTACCTTTTCCCACAGATCCTTTGACAATTCTTTTGCTTTCCCCATGACTCAGAATCCAGAAACATCAGTGCAGCACTGGATGAAAGATGCAAGGGTCTGTCAGGAGTCCAGAAACTCATTGACCTTTTATACACACACCCACTAATTACAAGCAAACAGATCACAGGTGAGGATGGTTACCTTTTAACCACTTACGGACCGCTCGTTATATGTCGGCTGTTTGAAGAGGGACATCGTTGTTATGACAGCAGCTAGCTGCGATAGCCCTGGTATCCTCTTCTTTGGTGGGCGGTCCGCTTTCAGATAAAAGTGGTCTCTGCGGCAGATTCGCCGCAAGGTCACTTTTATCGTAGGCGGGAGAGGGCCCCTCCCCGGGGCCCTCCGCTGCTTACCAGAGGCGATCGCGTCCTTCTCCCTGTTAGGTATGGAGATGAGTGAGGGGAAGATGGCCCCCACCTGTCTCCATACTATTGCTCTTAACGCAACATTTTTTTTTTTCAAATGACATTTAACTTTATTTATTTTTTATTGCATTTTAGTATAAATATGAGATCTTTGGTCTTTTTTTGACCCCAGATCTCATATTTAAGAGGTCCTGTCATGCTTTTTTTCTATTACAGTAAATAGGAATAAAAGTGTAATAGGAATAAAAGTGACACCATTTTTTTTTAAAAGAACAGTGTAAAAATAAAAAATAAAAGGTAAAATAAATAATAACACCCCAGCCGAAGTCTTTGTGGACGAAACCGGTCGGGTTTTTTGCTATACCCAGCCACCTATACCACGCTTATTGTTCTCTTATCCATCTTTGCAAATTTGAATCGATTCTAATATTTTTTATGGACTGTTTGACGATCTTAAGCGATCTAATAAACATCATTTGTTAATAATCCTTGGATTTACACTATGTGGAGGCTTCCTGTTTTTTCTTTACACGTGGTCCATGTTTGCTGTCAAAGACGCTGACCGTGGAAATCGTCTGGGTCGGTCCCCAGTCCTTCATCTGATGTACAAGCCATTCCCATACTGTCATCCATCCTAAGACAGTACAAGCCTATTTGACTCACCGCCTACGGCCTGTGAGTCCATCAAAGTCGGTAAGAGTAATTTATCCTTCACTTTTATCTGGATGTCTATGGTGATGATATCTGCCTTGGATTCAAGTTGGGCCAATCACTGTTTGTACTATATGGACTAATTCATCAGATTTATGCTGCTTCACCTGGGAGCCATATCTCCCTACCAACATTGGGGACACTCTTTGCTATATATGTTAATTCATTTTCACTAATCTGGATTTCTAGTACAGAATTCAGTGTCACCATCTGTTATATATATTGTGATTGTTTGCACTTCTTCTGAGGAGAAAGAGTGGTTTATGTGCCTTAAGATGTGGTTTTATTTGTTTTCTTAAATCACTTACCATACACATTCTTTTGGATTCAGGATCAAACGGGGCCTCTCATCTTCCTAGATGTAGACTGTCTACTGTTTATCCTCCACCCTATTCACTTTAATTATTTAAAATACTTTTTGCCTTTGTTTTTCACCTTTAGCGCTACACTTATATCACCTAGTTACTGTGCACAAATAAATAATAAGATGAAAAAATGTAAACGCGCCCCATCCTGCCGAGCTCGCGTGCAGAAGCGAACGCATACCAGAGTAGCAGCCACATATGAAAACGATGTTCAAACCACACGTGAGGTTTCGCCGTGATTGTTAGAACGAGAGCAATAATTCTAGCCCTAGACCTCCTCTGTAACTCAAAACATGCAACCTGTATAATTTTTTACATGTCGCATATGAAGATTTTTAAGGGTAAAAGTTTGTGTCCATTCCACAAGCGGGCGCAACTTTGAAGCATGACATGTTGGGTATCAATTTACTCGGCATAACATTATCTTTCACAATATAAAAAAATTGGGCTAACTTTACTGTAGTCTTATTTTTCTATGAAAACAATTATTTTTTCCAAAAAAAGTGTGCTTGTAAGACCCCTGCGCAAATACGGTGTGACAAAAAGTATTGCAACGACTGCCATTTTATTCTCTAGGGTGTTAGAAAAATATATATATAATGTTTGGGGGTTCTAAGTAGATTTCTAGCAAAAAAAAAATATTTTAACTTGTAACTTGTTGAATTAACAGGTTCACATTAAAGTGGTTGTAAACCCTTACAACACACTTTTTGCTACAGGTAAGCCTATAATAAGGCTTACCTGTAGCTACCCTGGATATCTCCTAAACCTGAACGGTTTAGGAGATATCCCCTGTAATTGCATGTGCCAACATCATCGGCACATGCGCACTTAAGCAATGGCACGTACGTGCCGTTGTTTCAGTGAGTGTGTCGTTACCGATGGCTTCCGCGCTTATGCACGTGGGTGACGTCATCGCAGCTCCGGCCAATCACAGCGCCGGAGCCCGCAATACCCGGAAGTAAGTCCGGGAGCGATGACGGCCGCCGGAGCGGTGTATGAGGACGGCTGCAGGGGCTTCGATCTCAGTTAAGTAATTCATAATGAGCTAGTATGCTATGCATACTAGCTCATTATGCCTTTGTCTTGCAGGTTTTTTTTGTCCTAGGGTTTACAAGGGTTTACAACCACTTTAATTGCTCTTCCTGCTCATGTTCAGTCTTCACCTACACATGCCACTGTGGCATTTTCCTTTTAATAGTGTGACTTTTATGATGTTGATACCTGTGGAGACATGACATGGAGAGAAATGAAGAATAAGTATCATACATTTTCTGTAGCATTGAATGAATGTATGTTGTATATGGCCGTCCCAAAAAAACAACAATGCTCTGCGCTTAGTACAATATTCTAACGGTGTATGTGCGGCACATAAATGATTATATGACTAGTAGCAGCTGCTTAAATAGTAGAACATGTATATAGGCAATAATGAATCAATTAAATTAGATAAATATATAAATACACAATTATAAATATATAAATATATAAAGTGTCTCCAGTATTGCAACAGCGCTGTGCACCCCAATTGAACAGGGTCTCTTTCTTAATCTAATTCAGAAAGTTCAAACACGGATCTGATAGCCAGAGTCCCACCAGTGGTGAGTGAGTTTTCATTGGGGACCCCAGCACGTGGTGTATCGCTTGGTGAAAGGATTACTACCCTCACAGAATACATCTTGATTATTTATTGGTGGGACTCTGGCTATCAGATCCGTGTTTGAACTTTCTGAATTAGATTAAGAAAGAGACCCTGTTCAATTGGGGTGCACAGCGCTGCTGCAATACTTAAGAGACACTTTATATATTTATATATTTATAATTGTGTATTTATATATTTATCTAATTTAATTGATTCATTATTGCCTATATACATTTTCTGTAGCATGCCTGCATTCATTCAGACATGGAAAAATTATAAATTATTTACTGGAAGACAAAAGTGCATTTGACATTAAACACAGACAGGACAGGTTTTCCATAGTTGCACTCATATTTATTGCAAACACAAAAATAAAACCGAGAAATCGTAAAAATAAAATCATTACATAGATCACTTGTATATAGTTATATATAGAAAACAACTTTAGCTTTTAAAAGAAATCTTTCAGTATACAGTTCTTTCTTCATTTAAAAGTAGAATAAATTATTTATTTAGCTGCGGTCCTTATCTTGAAAAGGTCAGTCCATCCAATACTGGTGTTTTCGTTTTGAATAGATATTGGTAAATTGGATCGTTATTTTGATTCTTACATTTTTGGGGTCTTCATCCATGGAGTATCACTTTTTTCCTAACAAGAATGGTCAATATTATTATCTTCATCCTATTGATAACATCCAAAGTGAAATTTAGAACCCCCCTATCTTAAGACCATGGCATTGGATATATAATGCTGCCATCTATTCAAGCCAAATGTCAGTTTTGATTGGTCTGACCCTTTAAACTAGTAATTTGTTCATTGGGTGCAGTTTTTCACATTATAAAGATGTATATGACTGGAGTTGAGTTTTGTGATTCTCTAACCAGAGTGAAGTCCAGGTCATGTATAATTACATTCAATGTTCCTAAGACAAATAATACATAATGTTTAATGATACAGGAAAAAGAAGCCATTCATAGGTCAAGATGTTTCAGTAAATAAAGCATACTTGTTAAATGAAGCCATTTTGTGTGCTGAACCAATACACATAAAAGGGCAATGTTACACCATAAAGCGCAACAGAGGTCAATATTGAAAACAATGTGAAAGTAACCCTTTATATCAGTAAACATTTATTTTTCATTGACCAGACTACACATCATTGCTCTATGCACTTTTTTTTGTAAAGGTTCACGTGCCATATGCCTAAAATTTTTCATACATTTAATGATCGGGTTGTTTGGCTAAAAACTTACATGCAGGCAGATCTTGAATGTACTTGGCCGTATGTACGATCGGCAGTTTTACACAGTTGTTTTTTTTTTTAGTTTACATCATAAAACAGATTAATAATATGAAAGCTATTTTAGTGCAGTTTTATTTTTTTCTTGTGAGTTTGAAAATAGAATGGAGACTGATTATACCTGCAATTTTATTTTTTGAGAATGATTAAGTCATCTGCTTTTCTAGTTTTTTTTATACTAATCAATTCACAAAACTGAAACCTCATTATTTTAAAAAAATGTACCGATTAGTAGGACATATCCCTTTTAAGTCATTACCTTACATTATTTCTGCAAATTATGTCAAACTGGTGGCGCCTTGCCAGCAGCAGAAATTTTAAAGCACAATTCTGCTTTACCTTGTGGATGTTCTTTTCTCTCTAGGTGGAACACTACAGAATTTCAATTGGTAGTGAGAGAAGGACGCCATAGGAAAAGGAGTAGACTCCTAGTGATTCTGTGGCTGGTGATGTGTTGGCATTAGCAGAATTGCCAGTATGGCATTACCATCTACACTTTAAGATTTGGCCAAACTAAAATGAATGCCCAAGTTAAGCAAGAAAAATGTCCAAAAATAAAGTATTAGGGCTGGTTCACACCACAAAAATGCACTCCAGAGCGTTTCCGGATGCATTTCTGCATGCATGTTTTTGATGCGTTCTGCTGTGTTTTTGCTTTTTTTTTCCCACTGTACTGGTGTCCAGTTTGTTTTTGTTACATTCCAGTGCATTCTGGTGAAATTTTGATGTGTTTTACCGTGTTCCACTCCAGTGCAGGTAAAATGCAGCATGTTCTACTTTTTTTTTTCTGGAAGTGAAAAGCCTTGGAACTGACCACACTGTTGTAAATGATGCAATTGAATAACCATATAGCCTACTTTCAATGCATTTTTGATGCAGAAAAAAACACACTGGACCGCATGTGGTGTGAACTGGCCTTTAGAGTACGGTATTTCTTCCTTTCTTTCAATCAGTAATATATATGACTTTATACCAGTGTTTCTCAACTCCAGTCCTCAAGGCGCCCCAACAGGTCATGTTTTCAGGCTTTCCATTATTTTGCACAGGTGAATTGATCAGTTTCACTGCCTTAGTAATTACCACAGCTGTTTCATCTGAGGGAAATCCTGAAAACATGACCCGTTGGGGCGCCTTGAGGACCGGAGTTGAGAAACACTGCTTTATACAACAGTGGCTAAAGCACTGAAAACACTTTTTCTCTGGCCCTGTGGTTAAATCTTTGAATCAGCAAATTTTAGCAAGTTTTCTGTGCCATAGTCACAATTTATATACCATTTTGGATGTTAGGACGATATAACAACTATGATCATTGTTTATCAAAGTTTTTTAAAAGATTGTTATGCTTAAAAGATTATGTTATGCTTCTTATCATTTAATTGGTGACGGTAGCCCGCACCAAAAGTTCTTATTCATTTATAGATGCTTATAAAGTCATTCATTATTTAACAATGTTTTTTCTGTAATGTATGTTTTTCAGGCATTGGACACGTTTATACATATTTAATTCATGAGGATCAGTTCTCAAATTCCAAATTACTCACTGTTTGAAATCTGTAATTGTACTATTTTGGATCCAGCTGATCATCTTCTGTGGAGGATCCAGGTCATCTCCACTGCCCCCCCACATCGGCACTCTAGATTAAATCCTGCTGTTAGAGCCTAAACTGTGAACAACAGCATTAGGCTCCCTCTGTATTAAGTTTAGCAATCAGCAAATAAATAATTCCAAACTTTCAAAATGTGAGTGTTTGTTGCATTTGTATATCTCTTATACAAAGTATCATCTGAATGGTGAGTATTTATCAGATGAGTTTAGGCTAACATATACAATTACTGTAAGTGCTTATTTTGTACCAATCCTTGTTTGCCACCTGTAGATCTTGACTTTGAAATTATTCCATAATATTGAACCCTTGTGCTTTCACATGTTCCTTGTGGAGATTCAGGAATACTTCTTTATACAATTAAGAGCACCAGTCATTGTATTTACATATACATTATGAGTATTTCACAACAAATCTAATTATTTTTTATTTGATATTTTCTGGCTATAATAAGATACAGAAAAGTCACGTCACCACTTTTACAAACACTATAGAACCCTCAAAAATGTGATAAATGCAATTTTGCACAATAGGGTGATTTATAAACTGAACTTTAAATAACCTTGAATTTCAACAGCCAACAGGGCCACAGTTTTCAGCAGTGGCTTAGTGTTAAACCATTTTACTGGTTAACAGTATATTTTAATTTAAGAGATTTTATCTTCAAATTATACTCCTATTATTTATGTTTGTTAAAGCACACATTTATTTTCATTTTTTTTAAACAATAATTTTTGTTTTTTGCTTATTATTGCATGCCAGTTACCTTAAAACAGATTTAAACAATCTACATTTTGCACATACATTTTACATGTTGTGTATTTGTAATTTAAAATCATAATAAGGTGATCTTACTTTTTTATGGGATTATTATGTTATGCTTTTATCCTAAAACAATACACTGGGTATCATTTTTGGAGAGAATTTATCTAAATACTATTACATTACATTACACATTATGTGAAACAAAATAGTCTTCAAAAATGGCTTATCACAAACAAAAGACAAGCATGAAACTTATGAAAAATGACAAATAAATTTGAATGGCAGACATATTTTGAATTATGATTTATGCTTTACTTTTACAGATAATTCTTATAATTACCACCAAATGTATTTTATATCAAATTTGCCTTGTTTTTGTTTTGTTTTTGTTTGTTTTTTTACAAAAAAAATTGTGCTGTTTTTTTGAAAATCAAATTGCTTTATAGTCTAATATATTAGACTAGTCAGTAATTTCTTTTTAATTTTAGCCTTAATCTTTTTTTTTTTTTTATCAAACAGCCAAAATTATCAAATATCCAAAAGCCCTTGTAATGATCAGGGAACAATAGCACCACGAGAATAAGCACCAGGCCAAACATACCATTACATTGAATAAAAAGAAAATGATTGCCCTGAAGCTAGTCCTAGTACAGAAAGATATCCCAGCCTGATGACCTACCAAGATACCCCATATAACTACCCTTAGGAGCTTAATTACAGTGCAAAGAGTTGATATGCTAAAACAGAGATAGGCTTAATATTTGTACGCCTAGCAAGGATTGCTTGCTATGACTAACTGCACACAGCTGATTTTTGCACTGATATTGAATATAGCTCTTAAGTAGCCAGTTTGTTAAAGAAAAAAGAAAAAAATCTGTCAAAAAAGATTGGTGATATATTTTTTTTCTCACGTAAATAAGAGGAAAATAAATAAAGAATGGATTTCACAGGAAAAATGACATGTTTTAAAAAAGGACAAAAATACCTTCAGATTTTTAGAAATAACTAAAAATTCAAGTTATTAACTTAGATTTCATTCCCTTCCAGCAAAAGACTTCAGCATTTACAATCTAATGTTCTGTTATAGCACCAGTCTTGGGTCACAAGGCTACTGCCTAATGTAACACCCTAGTAGGCCAGTATTAATGTGTCAGGCTTGACCAAAACCAAAGCACCAACCTTACTCTGTAAGGCTACCACTAGCACCAACTTACATTATTTGTTTTCTAACACAATTCCTGAAATGTAATTTTTTTTTCGCCGGGCCAGCTGAGTCTCAAGCACCACCCCGGTTTTAAATGGCAAGACCATAGACCCATAGCACAATGCAAAAAAAAATACACATTTGGTTTATATTGTACAGCTTTAACAGTCAATGTCATTACTGAATTTTCCTTACCCTGACCTTATTCAGACCAAGCTGATCATCCAGGCACTTACCCAGTATTACATACTTCATTATTTTTTCAGAAGAATGCTTAGACAACGTTTAAAAAAAAAAAAATGACCGCATACCCTTTATCGGTGTACACAATCTTGACTGATATTTTGTTTTTCATTTCAGTTATTTTGGTGTTAAAAAAAATAACGGTTAAAGTTTTGAACAACTTCAGATTCAGCATAAAAAGATTAATCAATCTAAAATATGAAATTGCATTGTGAATAAAATATACAAAATAACATTATGTACTTTGGGAAGAAACTGTGCTGTAAGTGTAGATGTTTCTCAGTATATTTTTTTCAATTGCCAGATTGTTTTAGAGAAAAGTATAAAGCAACCCACCAGTTAGTGGATATTTTAAGTTTCACAATTTTATTTTTTTTTACTGATTCGTGCATGTGGAATTTGTAATCATCAAAAGATATTTTGTTATTGTGAAACTAAAAGATATTTTTCACCACAAAAAAATGCAGGTTTAGAATTAAGATAGTAAAATGCATTACATTGTTAAAGTTTTATTGCTGTTTCCAGTTTTTTTAAAAAAAAATAACTTTGGTTTACTGATATCTTACTTATTGATTATTTGTTGCTTGGTGTATTTGTTTGTTTTAAGGTATAAAATGATCTGCCATATTGATGAGTCTTAACACTACAATTGTGGCAGTTCCTTCACTTTAGGCAACTGTAAATGTGTTCAGTTTTCTTAGTTTTCCTTTTGTAGGACTAGACACTGGATGTCAGTATATGTGTGTCAATTATGGATCGTCATCCATTAGTATTACTTCTAAATTGTAGATTTGATCAAGATGGGCTGTAACACCAAAGTAGCACCTATTAAGACCTTCAGCATGTTTGTCCGAAGAACCACAATCTCCCTAGTGTAAGTGCCTGTTTGATCCTATATTTACATTTAATAAAATACAGCATTAAGTTTTAACTGTACTCTTATTTTTTCATTATCTTCCAAGATAAAATTTCACATTTAAACCATTCACAAAAGAGAATGTTAATGTTTGCTGTAAAAGAGTGAGTGTGATGTGCACAAATATGTGCTGGTTAACAGTAACTCACTGGTAGATTGAGAAATTTGGCTCAGTGTTAGAATGGGACAGTCTCAACTGCCCACATTTGATCATTCCAAGCAAATGCCTCTGTGGGCAGCACTACTAGATTACAATAAAGCTGCAATTTATAAAGATTTTTGAATAAAACACCTTTTACAGCACCTACAAAGTATTTAAGGCTGTGTCTGATCTGTAGAATATACATAACATTAATAAATAGCTTTCTCTTGCATTTTTCCAGCAAATATAATAAATCACTTGACAAGTAAATTTAGCTTTTTTTCATGAGCAATAAACCTGTTCAATATAAATCTAAAAAAATGTCATTGTCAGTAGCAGTACTGGAAAAGTGGTTGCTGAGTGAAAAGAGAACCTGCTTTATGTACAATAAATAGACTCTATTATGTACATACTACATACACACAGAGTGTGTTTTATCGAAATCTAAAATAAAGAATCCACACAATTGCAAACAAAGTTGCCAGACTGGAAGCAGTTGAAACTTTGTAGTGTTTTCTCAAATATTACACTACAGGTTTAACTTGGAGCCCTTCAGGAGAGCTACAGCACACTCAGCATTACCAAGCCCATTGCACATTCTCCCAGATCTTGCTGGTTAGGACAGATATCCAATGACATACTGCCCCTTCCCACATTCAGAGCACAGTAAGGTTGACTATTCATTCCATGCATTGAGGCCTGGATCTCGGCAGCCATTCCATATAACTACGCCTTCATCTGCACTTCAAGTACAGGAACATCCTCTTCATCTTCAGGCACCAATGGCTTCAATTACTCCTCCTCTTGAGGACACATGCTTTCCTAACCTGGAATAAAAATATACAGTACATCAGTTACAGGTCCAATTTTAAATGTACTATAATTGTTATATTTGAATTCGGTAAATAATCAACAGATTTGCAGAGAGTTTGAGTGGAAGAACTCCAGTGAGAAAGTAACATGCAGCAACTCCTGCCACCCTCCAATCCATAACCCTTTACCATTTGCATCATCCAAGTGCAAGGTTTGTCTGGGGTTTCACTCTAAAGCCTAACTCTGGGAAACCTGAACAGTAATGGGGCTGTGCCCACACTGCAAAGGTCAACTGCTCATTTAGGTCTAGGGGTATAGAAAAGAATATTTAATTACCCTAACCTCTGCTCTTCCACACTGCTAGACCGGTGCCTTCTACCTTATTCTCTAAGATCCTGATGTCAACAAGACAGATGCAGGATCCATAGCTCTGCATTGGAAGTGATGAAGTTACAGTCTGCCTTTGGAGCATAGTAGAGCGCTGCCTTTCTGGGGAGAGGGGGATTGGGTAAGTAAAAGTGCTTTTACTCTCCCATTAATGTAAACAAGTAGAATTTTCTGAGTTTCCAGAGTTGGATTTTAAGAATAATCCCCCTAAAGCAAAATACAAGAAAATATGTTATAAAGTATGTATGAAAGTAATCTCAGACATACTTCATCTTCATCTGAATCAAGGTATACTTTATTTACTCATAACACACACAAGGTTTAAAGCTGAATTCTAACTTTCTTTTTCACTAGAACTGAATGGAATGATCAATCCCAGCATAGATCATACCTCTGGACCATGTTGCTCTGCTGTCTGCAGGTCCCCTGATATTCTGGGTTTAGTTGTGGCTTTGTATCATGTTATACTTTGTATAACATGCTGATAGACTCTGTTCCTTTCACAGCCACTCCCTTCAGCAGCTAGAGTCTGTAACGCCCCCCTTTGTAGTCTTTCAGACTCTGCAAATGATGTAACTTACTTCACAGCTCTGATGGTGAGTGGGACGGAATATATCCTAATTAGCATTCAATCCCCCAAATCACACCTACAGGAAGAGTCCAAAACTCCCAATTCCTGCCTCACAGTTCACAGCATTATTCAAGAAGGAAACCCCTCCATACACAGCCTGTTCTGAAAGCTAGCTGTGCTACTGCTGGGCAGGATTAAATGTATCACGAATAGAATTTAGTCCTGCCCAGTTAAATATGCTGACCAGTGTGAACAGGGAGAGTCCCACCCATCAGATCCCACCCCCCAAAGCCCTGTTCTTTGTGAAGTGATTTGTTTGCATATAAAGCAAACACCTTCAGTACGCCATTATTCTTTGGCATGTTGTAAGACACTATTCACACAGGAGGAGGTACACCCACAGTAAAGCCGACCATACATGGCTCAAATTCCGAAATAATTTTCTTACGAAAATCGCATCTAATGCCGTGTACACACAAGCAGACTTTCCAGCAGACTAGGTCCGACGGTCTTTCCGACAGACTTTCTGACTAGGTCCAACGGACTTTCCGAACCAACGGATTTGGCCACACACGATAGGACTAATGCCGCGTACACACGAGCGGACTTTACAGCAGACTTTGCCCGGCGGACTGGATTTCGTCAGACAATTCGATCGTGTGTGGGCTCCAGCGGAATTTGTTTTCTCAAAAGTTGGACGGACTTAGATTTGAAACATGTTTTAAATCAATCCGTCGAAATCGAGTCCGGTCGAAAAATCCGCTTGTCTGTATGCTAGTTCAACGGACAAAAAGCCACGTTAGGGCAGCTATTGGCTACTGGCTATGAACTTCCTTGTTTTAGTCCGGTCGTACGTCATCACGTACAAATTCGATGGACTTTGGTGGATTGTGTGTAGGCAAGTCCGTTCATTCAGAAAGTCAGTCGAAAAGTCCGCCGTGCAAAGTCTGCCGTAAAGTCCGCTCGTGTGTACGCGGAATAAGTTCGTTCATAAGTCCATTCGGTTTGAACGTGATGACGTAAACGGGACTAAAAAAGGAAGTTCAACAGCCAGTAGCCAATAGCTTCCCTTGCGTCGTATTTGGTCCATCGGACCAGCACACAGATGAACAGTTTTCCCAATTTTAGTCCATCAGACAGGTTTGAAAAATGTTCTATATCTAGGTTCATCGGATTTTTATCCTGAAAGGCTATCGAACTAGCCCACACACTATCGGATTGTCCGCCGGACTAATCCCGTCGGACCTAGTCCGCCGGAAAGTCCGCTCGTGTGTATGCGGCATAAGAATTCTCGTTCAAACTTCGCAGCAACAACTGATTGTCTTGCGGCCATCAAATTTGAATGATCAGACATGTTAGAAATTTCTTGAAAAACTAATGATTTTATAATCAATGATGGGAGAATCGTGCGAGATATATAATCAAAAAAGAAATGTGCATGAGCGCAAGAAAAGAAAATTCCCGTAAAGAAAAGAAGATTCCTGGCAACTAAAATTCTTTTCTGTAGCAACAAGAAGTAAAATTCAAGGAGTATGTAGAATAGGGCGCTCTGGATAACAAGGGGACTTTTACAAACAGTACGTGACTGGCTCTTGAAATGTGATTAATGCACCACAGCAGCACAAGGAAGCACACTCTGTAGAAAAAACAAAGCAGAGAAGAAGTCTAAGTGCAGTAATAAAAAACTTTAATGACAAGGAAGGGTTAAAAACACTTACAAGATGAAAGTAAAAAACAGGCATATCAATGGATCCATAACATCCAGCAGGATGCCTCCTGGGAGTAAAGACAGCTGCAGGTGGAAGTTCTAGCCGACTAGCGGTGGTAAACACTGTGTCTCTGATCCAAGATGGAGGGCCGTGCTTTCTGGACCAGCATGGAATCCAGGCAACCGGGAGTGACGTCAGAGTGGGTGGGGCATGTTTGGGAGCATGCCCAGTCACTCCTGGTTTGAAGAAGGAGTGACTGGGCATGCTCTGAAACATGTTTCACCCAGTCTGATGTCACTTTAGGTTGCCTGGATTCCATGCTGGTCCAGACAGCTCGGCTCTCCATCTTGGATCAGAGACACAGTGTTTACTACCGCTGATCGGCTGGAACTTCCACCTTTAGCTGCCTTTACTACCAGGAGGCATCCCGCTGGACATTATAGATTCATTGATATGCCTGTTTTTCACTTCCATTCTGTAAGTGATTTTAACCGTTACTTGTCATTAAAGTGTTTTATTACTGCACTTAGAAGCGCCTTCTTCTCTGCTTTATGAGATGAAATGGAATGCTTGGTTGTTCGAATTTCAAAATCAATGGTGGCAACATCGGTTCACAAAACGCACAAAATTTCTGATTTTCAAAAGAAAATTTGTTCAGAATTTGACCCATGTATGGCCTGCATAACCCTAGGACCCACCCACATCAACTTCCAGAACGGGTTCAATTGACTCCTATAGCCTGCTCTGAAAATACAGAGGCTCAAAGGATTATGGGACATGTAGTATCAGGACTGGAAAAGGAAGGAAACCAGAAGTCAGAGAACTTTCAAATTCAGCCAGGAGAAGGAGTGACATTACACACAGAAACCTGTTATATACTGCTAAAGGAGGTAAGTTACACACAGACTGACACTGGGTTTGTGATTCATTTACATGCACAATGCATCTGTTGTTGTGGAGAGGAAAAGCTGGAGATCTTTAAACAAAATATCTTATATGAGTTGGCCTTATAACTAACAAAATGACATACCAAAAGTGACAGGTTATAGTGATGCTCTCTAAACTGATATGTATACAGTGGAGACGGAAAGTATTCAGATCCACTTAAATTGTTCACTCTTTGTTATATTGCAGCCATTTGCTAAAATCATTTAAGTTCATTTTTTTCCTCATTAATGTACACACAGCACCCCATCCAACCTGACAGAACTGGAGAGGATCTGCAAGGAGGAATGGCAGAGGATCCCCAAATCCAGGTGTGAAAAACTTGTTGCATCTTTTACAAAAAGACTCATGGCTGTATTAGATCAAAAGGGTTCTTCTACTAAATACTGAGCAAAGGGTCTGAATACTTAGGACCATGTGATATTTCAGTTTTTCTTTTTTAATAAATCTGCAAAAATGTCAACAATTCTGTTTTTTTCTGTCAATATGGGATGCTGTGTGTACATTAATGAGGAAAAAAATGAACTTAAATGATTTTAGCAAATGGCTGCAATATAACAAAGAGTGAAAAATTTAAGGGGGTCTGAATACTTTCCGTCCCCACTGTATATCGGGTTAAACTGGATGGACTGTTGTCTTTACTCAACCTTACCAATTATGTATTAATATTAATATGCTATTATTTGCATTATAGCCCCCACCATTCAATGACATCAAAGGCCAATGTAATTTGCCATGCCATGTGAAAAAATGTCATGCCATAACTTATACATATTGCTCCTTTGCAGGTATAATCATAAATCCCAGATGAAATAGAAGACTGATTGTTAGTGTTGTACACAAGGTAATATGTTTTGAAGGTGTCTGGCACGCTATGGATGACATGAGCACACAAGAAAAGGCACTTAAGGAATAAGTCATCTGGGATTTGTTTGTACTAGGGGATGGTTTTGTTTATTTTCTTCTAATCCATAGGGACCTAGGCAAGAAGAAGGATATTCTTGCAAGAATAGATTACCCATGTTAGGTAAGTTTATATTTGGGCACAGCTTTAAAGTTGTGCTAGAATTCTAATTCCAACAGTGAAGCTAGATAACATCAAGTAAATTCACGGTGTCCTATAGCACATTGACACAATGTGGAAGCTTCTAGTCATAGGGACTAATATATTATAGTGATAGAGATTGTTGACTTGGCAAAAAAAAAGTGTTTAGTGAGATTAGTAAATAGGATGAAGAGGTGTTCACTTCAATCGACCAAGCATACTAGCAAAACTCATGTTTCCATTGCACATGATTGGGTATTGACAACGAATACAGGTTCACCTTATTTACTGCTGAACAGCGTCTATATTTTTAGTAAACTAACCCCATGTGAGTATTTATTCAGCAATGGAGAACTAGAGGTTTTAATGCCTGTAAATCAAATTTCCAACACTATTCTAGAAACTGCATAGAATTTGGAACTCTCGCCATTTCTCTGTGTCTGAAAACTGCAGATATTATTTAACATGGCCACACCCAGAGTGGATCTAGCAGGACACTAAGCCTAAACTGAACCCCGCTAGACTAGAAGATAATGTTATATATTCATAAATTCCGATAAAGAATTCCCTATTACGTAGTCCAGCTATTAACAACAACATTTTGCAGAAAATACATTTCAGTAGTGGGTATAGTGGATGCTGAATATTATTTTTTTGTTGTGTTTCCTTTCTAGAAATTATATAGATGTGTGTACAGGAGCAAATCCAGACATTTCTTTCATTATGAACAATTACTTCTTCTATTTCTTAAGTATTGCTAGTCTACGATCTACATTATTGAAAGGATCTGCAATCACTCTGCATTATGTGAACAAACCTAGTAAATTGATGCTGCTGTGCCTTTGTATTGTTTTTTATTTCACACGTTAAACTAATTACAGTTTCTCAGCTCACTGCAACTGCTGTTCTGTGTATATCAGATGTAGATCACCTGTGGAATGCCTCACACTTTGGTGAAGATATTTGTACAAATTATACCCATAACTCTGCATATACTGCTTGATTATCATTTCGACCTGTCAACATTATTGTTACTGGACAAGGGGCATCTTAAGTGCATGCCTGGCATGTTCACAGTCCCAATTGAGAATTATTTTCTTCATTTATATAGTACCAACATATTCAGGGAAAACCACACATAGAAGACTCTTCAAGCAGACTGTGTTTGTCGTGGAAACTAAAACCCAGAGGCCCAGTGATGAAAGGCCACACAACTAAACACTAGGCCACCATACTGCCCACATAGCATCTAGTACAGGGGACTCCAAACTTTCTAAACAAAGGGCCAGTTTACTGTCCTTCACACTTTAGAGGGGCTGGACTGTGGCCAGTGAGAGTAAAAAGTGTCCTTGTATCAATAACAGTAAACAGTGTCCCATCTTTGGAATTAGAGGGAGGAAAATTGCCCCATTGTTGGTGTCAGTGGGAGGAATAGTGTCCCAAGAGCCTGAATAAACCACTGTAGATCTAGTTCAATGGATGTGACAATTTAGGACAATACATTTGATATTAGTTTCTATCAGCCTGAATTATAGATTGCTTTAAAGCTTAAAGAGATACTAAAGGCAATACTTGCCAGCTCCCTGCAGTGGTGTTGCACAGAGCAGCTCCAATCCTCCTCTTCTGGGGTCCCCCGCTAGTGCTCCTGGCCCCTCCCTCCAGCCGAGTGCCCCATAGCAAGCAGCTTGCTATAGGGGCACCTGAGCAGGCTCGCTCCTGCTTTGCATGTCCATTCACACACAGAGCCGTGGCCTGGCTCCACTCTCTCTACCTCAATGAGCTCACTGGCTGTGATTGGCAATGAGGAGGGAGGGCCCCTGGGGATGTATATAAAGGAAAGCCAGCAGCTCGATCTTCCGCAATGAATAAATGTATTAATCCAGGTGTGGTACAAAATAATACAGGGCTTACGCGTTTTGGCATGTAGCCATAGCCATAAAATCCTCAGGGATTTCATGGCTATGACTAAGGCTACATGCTGAAACGTGTAAGACATATTATTTTGTACCACATCTGGGTTAATAAATGTATTTCCTTTTATCTACATTTGCTTGAGTGCTAGGACACTACAAGGTGATATAAGTTGCTGCTCAGTGATTGCAGTATTCTAATCTACATCTCCCCAAGGGAATACCTAAAATATTGCCTGTTAGTGGGTTCTGAGGACTGGAGTTGAGAACCACTATACTATATTCAGAGTCCCTGCAGAGCTGCTGCTCTCGTTCACACCTCTAGATTGGGGCTTATGTAAGTATTAGGGGGGCTGCTACACACAGAAGGTTTTTTACCTTCATGCATAAAATGCATGATGGTAAAAAACCTCAATCCTTTACAACCACTTTAAAGTTAACTTGATGTTACAGAAATTGTTTGCACTATAGTAATGTAGAAATGTTCTAATACTGGAAGTAAGAAAGTAACCCAAAAGGTTAAAAAGGCCAAATATTAAAAATAAAGTGTGCATGATATATACTGTATATCACATTCATATGGTATGAAATCTACTTTAGAATTAGACATTTCCTGGTAAGGACAGGTGTTCTGTTTGAGAACTAGGTACTCTATTTGCCAGTGCAGACATTTATCTTTGTGCTGATCAAATGATTCAGGGTGGTTTACAGGTGGTTGGAGGGGAGATTTCATAATTGAAGTACCATGAATGTATCTAGCTAGAAAAAGGATTACATCACAGGCAACTGTAACGCAAGACAACTACTCTGTGATATCGCAAGAGGCATTGCAGTTTGTTACATATTCACAAAATATGTAGTGCGGGGAGAGACTTCGGAATGTTCGGAGCTTGGCACCAGGATTTGGTGACCCATGTACCAGCTGTGTGAATAGTTTACCATTACACAGTGTGTGCTTATCTTTGTGTTAGTGATGATTGAATCATAGAAATTAGTGATTACCAGAATATTTGAATGTAGATCTGTCTTATCCGAAAAGAATCATGCAATTCAGGCAACCACGATTTATTAATTGTATGATTCCTCACTTTTTGCACGAATCTATAGTACATGTTCATTTCATCGATTCATCTGATTTCCGGAGTGATTTGTTCATTACCAGCGGAAACTCTATAGCACATCACGAGATATGAGCAGCCACTGCTATAGAGCAGGTGCTATACTGAGATAATATATTACTAGGCTATGATCCCACTTTTGCCGGAGTGTATGTTGCATGTGATCTGCCTCATGATTTCCTTTAGCATCTTTTTGTCTGTAATCAAGCATGCCACTTTATTTGTATTAATATAACAAAATACAAATTTTGAGTTCGGACTGTTTATTTAAACACAGAGGTGGCTGTCAACAAAGCAGCATGCCATCTCATTATAATTTAGAATTCTTAGGTCATCGCAAATTTTGTAGTCATATCTAGTTGCTGCCAGACATTACATCATGGGGTTCTGACCAGCATTACTTGGCTTGAAAAGACCACATAGTAACAGATTCACATCAATGAGCTTATTTAAAGACACAGCCCCATAGTGTGCAGTAATCCTTAGCAACCAATCAGAAATGAACTCTTGTCACCCTATCCGTTCAAAATTGCATTTTGCTTGGTTTGCATCTAGTTCTTCTGTTTGAACTATGGTATTAAATAGATCGACATGTGGTTTTTGCTAACTGTTGAGCCATTTTAGTTAATGCAATGAAGTCCTTTGTGTGTAAACTATTAAGACATATTGGGGATTCGTTAACAGACAGTTAAAGGCCAGTTATTTAAAGTAACACGTTTAACAAGCTTCCATGCCTTTAAAGCAGTCAGGACAATAGATTATTTCTTATTAATTGTTGTTGATTATTGCTACAATTTAGTTACTCTCCCCGACCTTAAAATATAGCTGTTGTCAGATAAATGTGGAATCTGCATTTGCTGACCCTTTTCTAACATCCTAGTCTTGATTTTGATTCTTGTTTATGAAAGCTTTCAAAAACTTTGATAATACCTTAGTCTGACTACTATGCTGACCCTCTGGTTTCAATCAATGATCTGGAACAAGTATGCATATCAAACAAGACATAAACCCTTATCTGAATTTTTTTACAGAGCCTCAAATAATTAAGTAAGACCCCTTTCACACTGGGGCCGCAGCTGCGTTCCAAAGAAGGGGGTTAAAAACTCCCGAATTGCGGCGCTTCTGGAGCACTTTTCAGGTGCTTCGGAAGCGTTGTCCATTCATTCCAATGGGCAGAGCGTTTTGGAAGCACTAAATACAGCGCTCCCAACCCACCCCAAAGATGCTGCTTGCATGACTTTTCGCAACGTCCCGCTACCGCACCCTGCCCGAGTGTGAAAAGTCACACTTGACTGAATGGGATGCAGTTTTCAGGCGCTTAGCATAAGTAAAGTGCCTGAAAACTGCCTCAGTATGAAAGGGATCTAAGAGAGTCAGCATGACAGTCAGGCAACTTAGATTGTCATTAGGTGTTTTTTTTTCTGATCTTCCCTATAATGAAGGAATATGTAGGCTACCATTGCTGATCTCTACTTCAGAAATGGTTCTTTGTCTGGCTTACATACTGATGCAATAAGAAAGCATATCAAAAACACCCAACAGCTGCTAGGAGTTGGTCAGTAACGACCTTATATTCCATGTTTTCTTTGAAAATAACTTTTACTTATAAAATATTCAATATCATATACCACACTTTTTTTTCTGATGATTATTCTGTGCAATAAGGATTTGTAATTCACTGTACAGTATTACTGTTACAGATCCTGTTGTATATTTAGAAATGTAACTCTTCAATAAGCATATTGTTTATCTATTTCATGACATACCCAGGACTGATCAGGTGTATCAGGTTCAGTGTGATATCAGAAATGCATATCAACTTTTCTGCCAAGTTGTTGCTGACTGCATTGCCAGTCAGTCTGGTCTGTCAGCAGTGGATGTGTATTTCTAGCTCCTAGTCTGACAGCTCACTATACGCACAGCTGATGTGTTATGAACAAAACTAGCACCTGTCTCTTTGACCTAGCGCTACCCTGGTGATCTAGCATAAAAAAATCAGGGTACCTTAAGTGACACTACTGAACCTCAAAAATGTAATTTATGATCTACTATTCACTTTATTCATCAGTACTTTGGTCTATTAATCTTGTATTTAAAGATAAATTCTGAATCATTGTTTAAATGAACTTCAATAATGTGGTATGAAGAAAACTAGCACCTGTCTTTCTGACCTCGCGCTACCCTGGTGATCTAGCATAAGAAAAACCAGGATACCTTAAGTGACACTACTGAGCCTCAAAAATGGAATTTTTGATCTACTATCCACTTTATTCATCAGTACTCTGGTCTATTTATTATATTTAGAAATACATTATGAATCATCATTATAAATGAACTTCATTTTAGTTTTACTAAGTTGCTTGGGTCATCCTGTTTTTACTAAATAAAAGAGTCCAAAGTGATGCCTATACTGTTTGTGGGATAGCCTGACAAAAGTTATATGTTCAAGTCTTCAGGTTTTTTTTTTTGTTTTTTCATTTTTTTGGCTTATTCACTAAAGCACTGCACAAAACAAGGAAGATGTTCAAGTGCAATATTACAAGACTGCATTTGACAGTATATTGGTTTAAAGCAGTCAAGACAAGGAAATATGCTTGGGTGAACATTTGTTAATATAGTTTAAACAATCCCATTTCCCGGATAAGCCTGTATGTGTTCACATCAAATTTAGTCGCATCTAGACCATATATAATGTAGATAAAAGTGTCACATGTGTTGATTTACTAAAACTGGAAAGCGCAAAATCTGGTGCAGCTCAGTATAGAAACCAATTGGCTTCCAGTTTTTTTTTTGTTTCCGTGTAGAGCTGCACCAGATTTTGAACTGTCCCGGTTTAGCAAATCAACCCCACAGTGTTTAACTGCTTTATTGTAATGGGTTTTTTTTTCCATTTAAAGGGGTTGTTTTCTTTTTTTTCTCTGCTGGTTGAACTGGATTGACTTGTGTCTTTTTTTCAACCGGATTGACTATGTAACAACATCTGAGGGCCAAAGTTCACCAGTGGTGTACAAGCCAATATCCTACTTTGTTTCTGCTGCTTTTAATAAATCTACGTTCTTCTATATGGTATATTTTTAGGTATTTTACCAGATACCACTTGCCTCATCGCTATGTACATAACCTCTAAGGAAATGCTTTTGAATTATGATATTACAGTTTATAAGAAAATAGAAAAATATAGAGTTTTATTGTAAGACCTGTTTCCGCAAAATGGAATTTATGGAATATATAATATTGTATGAACATAATGAGGTGTTCTTGTGCTGAGCGTATAGAGTAATATATAGTGTTAATATACATTATTATTAATAATAAATACATATACATATTCATGTGCAGATATTCAGCTAAGCAGGGATAAAAATGAGTATATGAAAAACAGTAAATGTTGAAATTTATAGTACAGTTTACTCTTTCATTATCACTAAAACTTTATGGCATAATATTACCTTATGAAGGATTATACGGCATGTTATTGATACTGTTGTTGTATCTGCAGCTTAGAAGTTTCTAAAAGCTACCAAACACTTATGTGAGCTGAATGCCTAGCTGCTGCTTGTAAAACTCTTTTACAAATGGGCTGATTTACCAAAGGAGTTGAGAATCTTACACAGTAAATTGTGTGAATATTCACTTTATCCAGTTATGTACAGATGAGATAAGCAAACAGGACTTTGCTTTTCACATGATAACATAAATTAAGTGTATATTCATACAATTAATTAAGTGAAGATTCTCAACACCTTTAGAAAACAAAACCTTCAATTATTTAAGTAAATGTACAATGGCACAGCACAGATATAAACCTGATCCCTGTTTTTCTTTATTAGTGTATAGGGATAACTGTTAGAACCCATAACTATACAGATACTTGGAGTTAACACTGCTCTTTAAACAAAGGGATTTAAGCAATTACAACTTGATAAAAATAATATAGCCTTAGAGACAAACACATCTATAAACTGCCCTGTTAATTCAGCCCACAAGGATTTCATGCTCCGCCATGTGATAACAGTGAAACTGCAGATAAACCATCGCTGTCCCTTTTGGGGATTCAATCTATGGTTATTCCTAGAAGGGACTAACCTCCTAGGATCCTGTGTGCCCAGAATATGTTGTGTGTGGTCTATAGAGAAATATTTGTTTATAGGTTGTAACCAAGCAAGGAAAGAGGGGACACTGTGTAAAGCAATGTTATTCAGTCATAGCTATGTAACAAAGTAAATAACCACAGACTGATGACACTGGTATATGAACAATACATTAATACAATGGCCTGTAGCAATCAGTCGGCAATATCCTTTAGACATGTGCATTTTTTTTCGTCCGAATACATTTTCATCCGAATTTTGGGTATTTTCGTTATCGTTTTAACAAACGATAACAAACGTGCAGAATCCAAAAACCGAAAGATCCGACATAAACAAATGCTTTATTTTCATTTTCGTTGCGAAAACAGTTCAATATAGATAGGAGATTTAACATGACGCTGACAATAGCGATCTGTGTCCATCAAACCTGTGGTCGAATGTGCCTAACCTTAGCTCTATTAGTCCAAGATTATTCTACATAGAGAGGAAAGATTTGACATAGAGAGAAAAGATTCGACATAGAAAGAAAAGATTCAACATTATAGAGACAATAGCAAAAAAGGTCGAATGTGCCTAACCTAACTCTATTAGTCCCAGATTATTCGACATAGAGAGAAATGATTCAACATGAAGATTCGACTAAGCAGTCGCCGCGAAAGGACATTTATGGTCAGATGCTTCGCCCATAGGCTATAGAATAATTCCAATATTGGTTAAGTAGTAATCATAATTAATAAATATAATTATTACTAGTGTCATACAACATTAGAATTCTACTATAGCTTGTAGGTGGAACATTCGTCCGGAAATGTATGATTGCGGCGTCGTACAGTTTAGCTGCTCCGTTGAATCTTCTTAGAACATTGGACAGACACCATAAGCCTTCAATGACAGATTCAACCTTATTTCGGATTTTCGGACAAATGCATTTTTTAACTAAACAAAATAAATAAAAACGAATTTCGGGAGTAACTAAATAAATGTATTTTTCGGACGAAAATATTTCAGTGTGCACATGTCTAATAACCTTCCATTGTTCTAACTGCTGCTAATCGATGGGATTGCAAATCTCATCATCTACTGTAGATTACTTTATCTTGTATCATTGCTCTTTTTGCTGACCCTTTAAATGTATTATATAGTTTATTATAAATATATATTACTGTCACAGGGTACTATATTATGTTCTATCATAATGTTAAACTTTGGGCTTGTCCCTTTAATTGACTGTTATAGCAAATGTCACATAATATATTGGCCTGTGAGTTTTATCAGAGTACAGCTGCCTAGACACCAAGTTATTACTGTCAAACAGTCTTGTAATCTTTTACACTTGGGTTAAATAATAGGTGTCACAACCTTACTAAAGAGGGTTATACACTGGGAGGAGATATGTGAATGTGGGAGCTGAGCTTTAATAACAGTGTGCGGCTGTGCGAGATCATAGGCTGCTGTTTAAGTCACTGTTGTTATGTGGAAGTGTAAAATGCTTTGCACGTGTTTGTGTTGTTATAAGAAACACATGGGGTGGATTTTTAATATGGAAGCTAGGGACTGATGAGCTGTTTGCAAAAAGAAAAAAAGAAAAATTAGTCTAAATTTCACATTTTCAGTGCTGGTTAGATAATGAAACACTCAATTGGCCTTTAAAGGCAAATATTATCAGTACCAGTTTTTAGAAAAGAGACACCCCCCCCCAGGTTGCAAAATTGCCTATTATAATAGTTGTGCCAACCTGATGCTGAACAAAATAATAAATGGTAAAGCTCCATAATATACCTAAAATAAGGTTATGTAATATTGTATGCATAATAGTTACATAGTTAGGTTGTAAAAAGAAACAAGTTCAGCAAATAAAATGGAAAAAAAAATCAAACAAAATCATACAATCCCATACCCACGGTTGTGATAGAGAAGAATAGAGGAAAACACTGTAATGAAACACTCAGGCTTAGTTCACAAGGCAAAGAGTAATTTGCAAGTGCTGTATCCAATAGCAATCAATAAGAATAGTTTTTATTTTTTTATTTTTATGTCTTTAATTCTCTAAATTGATGAAAAGTGAAATGTGATTTATTCCTGTGGATTACTACACTGTTATTTTCATCACCACTGTTTGTACTGCTTTTTTGTTTATAAGCCCTATTATGTAATATCTTAGTTTGCATAATCTGCCATTACGATCACACTGCAAGACAGTACAAAAACAAAACCAGTAAACATACAACTGGGTTGCGTGTAATCACTTGCTTCATGAGACTATACAATTAAAAATCTTATCTACCATAGCAACAGGTCTCACAGGTTCTGAATTACATTCAGTTGATGTGTACCCAAGGGGAAACTTACCTTATGGGCTTTATATTACAAGCAATACACCAAGTTTTAAACAGGTTACCTAATATGAGCTAGACAGAATGATGCCTGGTGTTATGAAAACAATGACATAGTTGGGACAATGATATGTTGCAATCTTTGGCAACCAATCATAACCCCTATATCTGCATACTATTTCTATTTGCACTATGTTACATTGTGCAGAATGTTGTGATGAACACTCTTTTATTATTTATAAAATGAAAACAAATGATGTTTAGCAGACAATAGCCTTGGTTCACAAAGTTATCACATCAGGATAAGTACTGATTTTCAAAAAGTGACAGTTTCAACTGAGGCCAATGAGATTTCAGAATTACAGTCATGTGGCTAAAATAAAGCTACTCATCTAGGTGGTAAAGCTTTGTAAATTGAGCCTCATGGGTAAAGAGTGATAACTCATAGCAACCTAGAGTACAACTTTAACTGAGCTGATTACAATTGACTGACTGGTTGCTATGGCTTATTACACATTGCACATCATCACTGCTCTTTGCACTGCTTTGTTGAACAAACCTGAAAGTGTTTATTCTGTATCCTCCAAATGCCAACACTGTGAGCAATGGTTTGCCCCAATTCAAGTCATTTTCTGCTTATTCTTCCAGTGTAATGAAAAATGTCTGCATATTTTACAGCTAATGTATTATTTAATATTAAGTAAAGCAATGCCATACAGCTTCATATCTAACAGAATCATAATAATGATATACAATAGTCAAAGAGGTCATCTTCCAATGTAGCTGAATATAATTGACTGGTTGCTACAGCGTTTTGCACTTTGCACTATAATTGTTGCTCTTCGCACTACTTTGTTGACCTTAGATTGTAAGCTCTTGAGGGCAAGGCCTGGTGTGAATGTACAATATGTGTAAAACTGTCAGCACTATATACATACCTATAATACAAATAAAAAAGAAGAAGAAGAAACATGAAAATGTTTATCTTGTAAATGTCAACAATGTGACCATTGTTTTGCCCCAACTCAACTCGCCTTCTAGCACAATGAAAACTTTTTTGCTAAAAAAACTTACTCTTTTATAGTGATTGGCATTGATGGGTTATGACCTTTATAGATTTGATATTGATGAATTCATTTTAGTTTATATATTTTTTTCAAACTATTCGTTTTACAGGGCTTTTGTCATCTACAGTATAGGTATAGCAGTTATACCAGCTCACACTGGTTCCTCCCAGGAGATTTGGTGGTTATATTTTATTATTTTTTAGGGTTTTATCTAAGGGGTTAGGGTATAAGTGTGCAGTAAATTGAATAAAGCTTTTTTTTGAGGGCTTACTTTAGTCTTATTTTCATTGGGATACATGGACAACTTATTTTTTTTAATTTTCCTTTGTCTCTTTTGCGGGATGGCTTTGGCATTTCTTGGAGGATACTTGAAGCGTCGTATATAATTACCGTTTTGAACTAATTTATTAATTAGCCTTAAAGTGACACTAAACAATATCTTTAGTCTCCAAAACAATCTATACCCATCCACTCCATAATGGCCCTGTAGTCTGTTTTCCATAAAATCCTATGTTGTTCTGATTCCTACTAAACTCTTGAATCTCTCCTTTTCCCTGTCACTTCTGTTTTGTCCAGAATGAACAGTACATGTTACTTGTGGCCATGTGTCCTGCTCTATACACACTACAAATCCCATATTACACAGTCCCTAGTCTATCTCGGGAGCGAGCAAGTGAGGGGCAGCAGGACCATGAAGGAGGAATGAAGGCACCATCCAACAGGAAGTCAGATGATAACAACAACAACAAAAGAAATTAGAAGGAGGCTGAGACCTATGGAATTTTTGAATTAAAAATACATATTTGAATCATTTTTTTTGTATACTGTCACTTTAAACCAAGATAAGCCATAAAGCTACATATCTAAAGGAACAATTCTAATCTAAAATAGTAAAGTGGCTATATATATATATATATATATATATATATATATATATATATAATTCTAAGCAAAAGAAAATGGCAAAAACAACAACAAAACGCCATACTATTGTACAAATGTTTTTTGTGTCAAACAATATATATTTTTTTTTTAAAACATATTTATTTATTTTTTTTATTATTATTATTATTTTTTTTTTAAACATACTGTCTCATATTTCTCATGTTATATTATTAATCAGACAAAGATGTGGAAGGGACACAGTAAATATATATATATATATATATATATATATATATATATATATATATATATATATATATATATATTTTTTTTTTTTTTTATTATTATTTTTTTTAAACATACTGTCTTATATTTCTCATGTTTTATTATTAATCAAACAAAGATGTGGAAGGGACACAGTATAGGTAGGAATAACATTCTGAAAGTGGTCATATTTGTAAATAGCCAAGCAACAGTCTATAGAATACTGGTGACAACAGTAGTGATGTCACAATAACAATAGGGTAGGAGATGAATGATGACCTATAACCCAGTGGACTATGTACATGTATTTTTTCCATTATTAATGATCAAGTAGCAGCAAATAAAGTAGATGATAATAAAAACGAAACAATAATAAACACATACTAATAATAATAAACAATAATAAAAAAAAACACATAATAAAAATAATAAACACATACTACTAATAATAAACACATCATAATAAGCGGTAGTATGGGAGCAGCAGAAGGGCAGTACCTGTTGCTGGTGCTGAAATGGACAGCTCCATGATCGCCCAGGTCCTACAGGTTCCTCTTGCCCTGTATGAGTAGTGCCAGCGCCGCCAGGTGGGTGGCAGTGTAGAGCAGGTAGAAGCAGGTACACAGCCTGCTCCTGCTCCCCTTCGTCCTCCTCCGCACGGTCAGCTCATGGAGCTCATCTCCCACCATCCTGAGCCTGGTGGCCGTGAGCTGGACCCGGGAACACAGCTCTCCTGGGCGCTCAGAGCTGCACACACACACCTCCGGCAGGCTGGCGTGGAAAGGCAGCGGGCACATGGTCTTCTCCAGCTGAGATCAAAGCTCCAGACATCAGGGGGAAGCAACGTGTGCTGAGCTGTTATTGTGCTAACAGCTCCATTATTAATTCACGTGTCACATGGTGGGAGTTTAGGGGAGGTGAGAAGAAGGAGAAGGGAGGGGAATCGGTAGAGTTTACATCATCTTCCCCCAATGGAACGTTCATATGAGAGGGAGCTGGGAGGTGAGTGTGGATGGCTGAGCCTGCTCTGTGTACACCAGCCTGAGGATCACATGTGTGCCATGACAGGAGAAAACTGCCTGGCAACACACTGCCACACAGCCATGACTAGTACACAGCAGCACCTGATCAAAGGGGCTCTCTGGGTATTTCTATCCTCACATCTGCACTAATCTGCCCAGCGATTGCTGCAAGACAACTAGCTACTGATTACCAACTGCTCCTCTCCATAGGTCTCTCGATCTATCTACACAATATCACATTCATTAAAGTCATTGTTTACTATGTGACAATTGTCAGAGAAATGCAGGGTATTAAAAATAACAAACATTCATACTCACCTAGGTGGATGTGGCATTGATCCCATGCTGCACCTGTCCCCTGCAGTCCCTACATTGGGAACTCTGCATTCAAAGACAACTGATCACTCAGTTCTTGGCCACTGTCAGCCACCGGCTCTCTGCTGTCCCCCGCCGTCCCTACACTGGGAACTCAGCATTCAAAGACCACTGATAACTTATTCTCGGCGACTGTAAGCCACCGGCTCCCTGCTTTGTCCCACTCCATCCCTACATCAGGAACTCAGCATTCAAAGACCACTGATCACTCAGTTCTCGGCGACTGTCATCCACCGGCTCTCTGCTCTGTCCCCCGCCGTCCCTACATTGGGAACTCAAGGTTTAAAGACCACTAATCACTCAGGTCTCAACTACTGTTAGCCACCAGCTCTGCTCTGTCCCCCGCCGTCCCTACATCAGGAACTCAGCGTTCAAAGACCACTGACCACTCAGTTCTCTGCGACTGCCAGCCACCGGCTCTCTGCGCTGTCCCCCACCATCCCTACACCAGGAACTCAGCATTCAAAGACCACTGATCATTTAGTTCTTGGCGACTGTCGGCCATCGGCTCTCTGCTCTGTCCCCCGCCATCCCTACACCAGGACTCAGCATTTAAAGACCACTGATCACTCAGTTCTCTGCAACTGTTGGTTACTTGCTCTCTGCTGTGCTCTGCGCGCAAGGCTGTGCAGGGAATGGGAGCAGCTTGCTCAGGCTCTCGGTGGCATGCTGAGAGGCTGATAATAAACAGAGTAATGTGGCGCTTACTAAATCCTAATAAATAGTAGCAACCTATGTTACTAATGTAATATAATAAATCCCTCACAAGAAATACTGTGCAATATTCCAAAAACAATACTTGAAGACACTCCAGTGCAAATAATAATAATACAGTAAGATTAAAATATCTTCAATACAGTGCAAATGATGAATAAACGCGACAAATTTCTTCAATAATAAAGTGCAATTGCTCCAAAGTGATAATACAGTGAATAAATGTGAACATGTTTAATCATAAAGTTCATAAAGTGCTTTGTGCAATACAGCAGGAAAATCCAATTCATCCAAGTGTTTCCACCATCCGCTTTGCTCTAGTGGTTTGCCCCAGCCTCTCACCTTGGACAGAGACCCCTACAGGTCAAGCCTCTGTACAAATGAAACTCCTGATTCCAAGGTGATCAAATCCTTTTTTCAGGGATAACCAAGTGGCTTATAAATTTCTTTTTCTTCCCATCATATGTAGTTCACATGCAATAAAAAAGGGGCTCCATGATGTAGTATTCAAATAAAATTTATTTAAAAAACATAGTAACTCACAGTTTAAATTTGCGCTGTTCAGCTTCACAAACAAAGGAACTTCCAGTCTCGGTCGTGACAGGAAGTGACATCACCCAGCTCCTCCCTGATGTGTTCGTGTCACATGTGAAAGTTATAGAGTCTACAGACTATGGTATATATATTTGAAAATTGATCAATCTCGATGTACTGATGGTCTCTCTTATTTTGTGAGGTCCTAAAATGCCAGGATAGTACAAATAGCTCCCAAATTACCCCTTTTTTTGGAAAGTAGGCAGTCCAAGGTATTTAGTAGGAGGCGTGGAGAGTTTTCTGAAGTTGTAATTTTTTTGCCTCAATTTTTTTGCAAAAAAAAAAAAAGGAATTAAATAAAATGTGTTTCTTTTTCACATTTGTTTACAGAATGTTGCCAGTGCAGTGTAGCATCATCTACTGGCATGGTGGTGATGAGGGATACTGACTGGTAAGCCTCGGTTCACACTGGGGCGACCTAGGTCGCCTGACAAGTAGCGTCCCGTTCAGTACAATGGAACCGTTCTAAACGGAGCGACTCAAGTCGCTCCGACTTAGAAAAAGGTTCCTGTACGACTTTGGGGGCGACTTACATAGACTTCTATACAGAAGTCGTTTTGCAAGTCGCCCCGGCAGTCGTGTGCAGGTCGCCTCGGTGAGGCGACCTGCAAGTCTTGCCGCCTCTGGTGAGAACCGAGGCTAACTGTATGTAAAAAAAAATTTAATCATTTTTTTATTCATCAAATGCAGTCTCACTGGGTTTTTTTTTTACATTTTTTCTTTTTTTTACTATTTATTTTACATACTCTCTTAAGAGTTGTTCAATGTCACGAGTGATCACATGGTACTTGGGCCAATCCCAGCACCCCGTACCATGTGGTAGCTGTGGGCCAATCACAGCATCACAATAATAAACAATAAGTCATAAATGAAAACCATTCATGACAGTTCAAATGGTTGCTGCTACAGCGATCATCAATGTAACAATCAATCAATGTCACCATGGTAATGCTGCACTACTCTTGGGGGGGGTGATCAGGGATTTTTTTTTACACTGTGATTGCTTGTTACATTGATGATCACTATTGCAGCAATCATTTGAACTGTCATGAATGGCTTTCATTCATGACTTATCGTTTACTATTGTGATGCTGTGATTGGCCCACAGCTACCACATGGTATGGGGTGCTGTGATTGGCCCAAGTACCATGTGATCACTAAACAAGGAATTGGTCGCACACTGGAACTCCAAATTATCTTGATGTCATCTTTATTGTCAAAAGGGTCAGACAGATACAGGCAATGGTAGAACTTTCACAAGCGATGGCTTGCTTGTTCACAACCAACCTGTGATCCATCCTGCACCTAATTTTGCCTGGAGCGGTGTGCTTCTCTTTGTTCTTTGCTGTGACACCATGTGATCACTGGTGACCAATAGAGCTGTGCATCTTCACTGGTCTCACAATTCTATTTGATTCTGATTATCATGTCAACGATTCAAATTGATTCTGCGATGCATCACGATTATTGTCCAATGCCCATGGTTTTCATCAAAAAACTTTAGTGCAGCTTCAGCAGTGCTCATCAAACGCAGCCTCACTGTGCTCATCAAACGCAGCCTCACTGTGCACATCAAATGCAGCCTCACTGTACCCATCAATGCAGCCTCACTGTGCCCATCAATGCAGCCTCACTGTGCCCATCAATGCTTCCTCACTGTGCGCTTCAATTGCAGCCTCACTGTGTCCATCAATTGCAGTCTCACTGTGCCATCAGTGCAGCCTCATTGTGCCCATCAATGGCAGCCTCACTGTGCCCATCAATTGCAGCCTCACGGTGCCCATCAATGCAGCCTCACTGTACCCATAAATGCAACCTCACTGTGCCCATCAATGCAGCCTTACTGTGCCCATCAATGCAGCCTCACTGTGTCCATCAATGCAGCCTCACTGTGCCTGTTAATGCAGCCTCACTGTGCCCATCAATTGCATTCTTACTGTGCCTGTCAATGCAGTCTCACTGTGCCCATCAATTGCAGTCTCACTGTGCCCATCAATGCAGCCTAACTGTGACCATCAATGCAACCTCACTGTGCCAATCAATTGCAGCCTCACTTTGCCCATCAATGCAACCTAACTGTGCCCATCAATGCAGCCTCACTGTGCCCATCACTGCAGACTCACTGTGCCCGTCAGTGCAGCCTCACTGTGCTCGTCAATTGCAGCCTCACTGTGCCCATCAATTGCAACCTCACTGTGCCCATCAATGCAACCTCACTGTGCCCATCAATGCAGTCTCACTGTGCCCATCAATTGCAGCATCCCTGTGCCCGTCAATTGCAGCCTCACTGTGAACATCAAATGCAGCCTCACTGTGCTCATCAATGCAACCTCACTGTGCCGCCAATTGCAGTCTCACTGTGCCTATCAATGCAGCCTCACTGTATCCATCAAATGCAGTCTCACTGTGTCCATCAATTGCAGCCTCACTGTGCACATAAAATGCAGCCTCACTGTGCCCATCAATGCATCCTTACTGTGCCCGTCAATTGCAGCCTCACTGTGCCCGTCAATTGTAGCCTCACTGTGCCCATCAATTGCAGCTTCACTGTGTCCATTATTGCAACCTCACTGTGCCCATCAAATGCAGTCTCACCGTGCCCATCAATGCAGCCTCACTGTGCCCGTCAAATGCAGCCTCACTGTGCCTGTCACTTGCAGCCTCACTGTGCCCATCAATCGCAGCCTCACTGTGCCCGTCAATTGCAGCCTCACTGTGCCCATCAATTGCAGACTCACCATTGCCTTGATCACACACAGCGGGCATCTCCCGCTGTGTCACGGAGCTTTGATATGGATATCCCGACGCATCCTTACTCCTCTCCCTCCTCAAGCGGCAGCTGTAACAAAGTCCCGCCTCCTAGACTGTGATAAGCGGCACACTGATTAAATACCGGGAAATTGAATCAGTGTGCCGCCTATCACAGTCTAGGAGGCGGGACTTTGTTAAAGCGACCGCTGAAATAGGAGGAGGGAGAGGAGGACGGGCTCTCTGGGATATCCATATCAAAACTCCGTGACACAGCAGGAGATGCCATCTGTGTGTGATCCAGGCAATGGTGAGCGGCCGCCCTGGGCATTTTAGATGTAAGCTCCGTGACAGGTGGAGAGGAGGAAGGAGGGAAGGTAGGATTCCGACAGATGATGTCATCGATACAATTGCGATTCTGGTGTTCTCTGCATCAATGCTGAATCGTTGAAGGCTTAATCGTGATGCATCGATTATACAATTGTCAACACCCCTATTGACCAATCACAGATCACACGCAGTAGCAAACAATGATGTCATGAATGGATTTCATTCATGACTCTTGTTTACTAGATGACATGTGGTCCCACAGTGCTCACGTGGTATCTGGGACGCCCACAGCAACTCAGATACATAGCACCACAATCTGCTGGACACAGCGCTGGACAAAGTGGTTGCAGATTGCGCTGTTGCCGCTTGAGCACCATGACATACTGGTACATTGTGGTGCCTGGGGAAGCCACCAGCCAGAAGTAAAATTGGCAGGTCAGCAAGTGGTTAAAGTGGAAGCTCAATAATCAAGAATTCTGCTGCTACCCTTCATGTTCTTATTATTATACTGTAGATATTTATACAGTGATGAGAATTTTTGCAGCGCTTTACATATATTATACATTCACATCAGTCTCTGCCCTCGAGGAGTGTGGGAGGAAACCAGAGTACCCAGGGAAACCAAAACAATTACAGGGATGACATGCAAACGCCATGGAATTTAAACAGATGACCCTAGTGGTACAAGCCGAAGTTGAACATACAAACTCCATGTAGGTACTGTTATGTTTGGGATCTGAGCCAATGACCATAGTGGTGCTAGCACAGAGAGAACATGCAAATTTCATACAGCTATTGTGGATGGGATTCAATCCGATGACCCTAGTGCTGTAAGCACAGAAGGAACAAGCAAACTCCATGCAGGTAATGTCATGGTTGGGATTTTAAACAATGACCATAGTCATACAAGCACAGGGAGAATATGCAAGCTCCACACAAGTAATGTCATGATTGGGATTTGAGCCAATGACCCTGGTGTTACAAGCACAGAGAGAACATAAAAACACCATGCCACTGGGATTTGAAGGTTTCATGGTTGGTGGGATTTTACGGTTGGGATTTTTACTGATGACCCTAGTGGTACAAGCACAGGGAGAAGATCCAAGTCCACGCAGGTAATGTCATGGTTGGAATTTGAGCCAATGACCCTAGTGGTGCAAGCACAGAGACAGCATACAAACCCCACGCAGGTAATATCACGGTTGTGATTTGAGCCAAAGCCCCTAGTAGTACAAGCACAGGGAGAACATGCAAGCTTTATACAGGTAATATCATGGTTGGGATTTGAACAGATTACCTAATCGGGATAAGCACAGGGCGGACATGCAAACTCCATGAAGGTAATGCAATAAGTGGGATTTTAACCGATGACCCTTGTGCTGCTGACCTTGGTACCAGCCTTTCTCAACTTTTTTAGCACAAAGTAACTCTTGAAATAGTTTTCCAGCCTACGGTAACCCTTGTTAATAACTACTATACCAGCAGCTCCCTGGACATTAATGTGATAGTCACTGGAGAAAATGCACTTTAAATTTGTGGTCATTGGGAAGAAAATCCCCCTTACAAATAACTATTGTCAGTATTACCTATCTGAAAGGCAGAAATCCCTCAAGGAATACCAAGCAACCATTGGAGGCAGTACTAGGACAGTAGTCAAGACAAGAATGTGGTACTGCTCCCCTTCCCCTACTGCTAATGCATGAGGTAGAATTTGCCCATTCTCTGCCCCCTGCTCCAGTTAGCCATGGTTGCCATGGAGTTTGCCCTGCACATGTTTGGCCAATGTCTTGCTTTCTAGCAGCTAGGTAGAGTGTGCATGCACAGTGTGTTTTTAATGTCAGTTGTGGATGGATGGTGTGGAGAGCATGTGGGAGCATCGTGTGACAGCAGTAGCTGTCACACCAGATATGAAACCATGGCCAGCTAGTTGCCAGGCCCTAATCTAGAGCATGCGATGAGTGGTCACTTGCCCGTACCACTGCACCAGGGTGACTGCGCCTCCTGCCCACACCTTGTCCTGGCCCTGTCTGGATAAACCCTGGTTGAGAAAGACAGTATTAGGCTATGAAGCCAAATAAAAACTATTACTATTTGGCCTCTGAATTTTTATTTTTTTTTGTGATAACGCAGATTGTGGTAAAACCTACTAAGCTTTAGAATAATATAGCAGTTTAAGACTTTGGAGGCTCATTCAAAGTGTGTCATTATGTTTATATTATTATCCACTCCTTACAAAAAGCATAATATGTAGAAACACTGCTGCCATTTGAAATCTTGTCATTATCACATCATTTTATCATTGTTGGGTCTTAGATACTAGGGTGGACCAAAGTAGGTTATAACTGTTCCCTGTAGGACATATCCATCTTTTGGTGCCTAAGTAGTTGAATTCAATGACAACATATTATAGGAACCCCCATAGATAACACTAGTTCTTACAGAACGGTTCAGTTTCTTTATGGGTGTCTATTAAGCAACCGGAGAAAAATGTTTGTGTTAGCCCTGGTTCACATTTGAGCGATTTGGCATGCGATTTTAAATGTCAAATTGCATGCCAAATCGGCGGCAATTGCCGGCAATGGCATCATCCGAATCGGTGTGACGCCACATTTGCGGCTCCGCACCGGTTCCCAAAAGTAGTTTCTGTACTACTTTTGGCGGCTTCGGGGTGCGATTTCCATTGACATCTGTGCAGCAACCCGCACAGATGTCTTTAAAATTGCCCCGAAAGTCGGGACTGGCATGAATGAAAGCTAAACTCGCCCAATTTCATTCCCGCTGTCAGTGTGAACCAGGGCTTATGCCCCATACACACGATCAGAAATTCCGCCAGAAACTTGGATGGTGTTTCCGACGGAATTCCGCTCAAGCTTGCTTTGCATACACACGGTCACACAAAAGTTCTCTGAACTTTCGACCGTCAAGAACGTGGTGACGTACAACACTATGACAAGCCGAGAAAATGAAGTTCAATGCTTCCGAGCATGCGTCGAATCGTTTCCGAGCATGCGTGATTTTTTGCATACAGACAAACGCATTTTCGGATAGGAACTTGCTCTCAATCTTTTGCTGGCTGGAATTCTGCCCACAAAAGTCCGATGGAGCATACACGCAGTCGGAATTTCTGACCAAAAGCTCACATCCGACTTTTGCTGGCGGAATTTCTGATCGCGTGTACGAGGCATAAGGATTTAATAAGACTTTGACTATAGCAGCTACTGTTCAAGATAATATGTTCATCTGATGTACCTTAATGCTCCCAGAATTATAGGCCAAGTTATCTAGCCTGAGTAGACTACCTTTCTCAAAGGACCTAACAGGTAGACAGCATCGGTACACAGTCTAGAAGTTGTAATGTGGTGGGATCCTGGCATTGGCGCATCAGACAGAAGCAGAACCAAGAGAAAAAGTGGGGTAAGGCAGAAGTCTGAAAGCAGGTTAGGCAGCAACCAGGGCATCAATCTAAACAGGTGTGTGTGGGGGGGGGGGGGGGTCAAATTTGGAGTACAGATTAAAGTCAGGAAAGAGTTATAAGTTTGAAGATAAGAAATGAGCTAAGTTAACACCAGGAAACTGAAGTTATACAAGAGATCATGGGTGCTGGGTAGGAATAAAGTAGGTGGAATTAATATAAAAATACTGCACTATACACATAAATAAACAATAGCAGCCAGCACTACAATCTTAACAAAAATTGTGTGAATAAATTAAATGAAAACAGTGCAGTGCTAAGAATCAAATGTTGACTATTGACATATCAACATACTGTGATATACCAAATAAATTGTGATTAGCATATACAAAAAACTCCATCATCTGATTGATAGTTTCTCTAAATAAAGTGCACTGTGCAAATTGTATATCAACATTGGTAGTATAGTTCTTTTTAAATATGTCCCTAAATGTAAGTTAATGCTAGGTTTTCTCGCCTTTCCTATGCAGCCAGCTTCCTGGGTTCCTGGAGCTGGCCTTATCTCTGCTGGTGTATTATTACACCTGGGTATGAACTCTTTAGTCACTTTCCCACATCAGCCTATTGTTGCAGCCATGCCTTTGAGTTCACCAATCAACACATATAATTCCTTCTCAGAGTATTGTAAGTTGAAAGTAGCAATATTTTCTATGAAGTCATCTATACATCTCTCTTCAAATCAGAGGTATGGTATATAAGCACCCCTACAGAGGTCAACATAATCAATATCCAGTTTGCAAGTCTATAAAGTTTGCAAACTTTCTGCTGCAGTATTGCTGCCAGGCCCGGATTTACTCCCTTTGCCGCCCCAAGGCCGGGTCCTTCAATGCCGCCCCCCCCCCCCCCCCCACACACACACACACACACATACCATGTCCTTTATCGATGACTTCTACAATAGATCAATTAAAAACATATCTCCACACACGAGATCACTGAAAATAACTGGCTTTAATTGTACAGACTAAAAATACTTCAGGGTAAGCGCGCGAGGGGTAAGGATTTTTCGCAGGCAAATTTTCAAGGCAATGGCTGGTGTTAGTGCTTCAATCATCCCCGGCACCATGGTTGTTATGGTGTCAGGATAATTGAAACACATTACTTCTATCATTACATTGTAATATAAACTGAAATAGTTCAACTCACCATAATGCAGAATCATTGGGAGCCCTGAGCGTGTCACTTGCCACCATCTCTTGTCACTTGCCACCATGCCTGCCACCAGATGGGGATGTCACTTGCCACCAGATGGGGATGTCACTTGCCATGCTGCCTGCCACCAGATGGGGATGTCACTTGCCACGCTGCCTGCCACCAGATGGGGATGTCACTTGCCACTATGCCTGCCACCAGATGGGGATGTCACTTGCCACTATGCCTGCCACCAGATGGGAATGTCATTTGCCACGCTGCCTGCCACCAGATGGGGATGTCACTTTCCACTATGCCTGCCACCAGATGGGGATGTCACTTGCCACTATGCCTGCCACCAGATGGGGATGTCATTTGCCACGCTGCCTGCCACCAGATGGGGATGTCACTTACCATGCTCCCTGCCACCAGATGGGGATGTCACTTGCCACGCTGCCTGCCACCAGATGGGGATGTCACTTGCCACTATGCCTGCCACCAGATGGGGATGTCATTTGCCACGCTGCCTGCCACCAGATGGGGATGTCACTTGCCACTATGCCTGCCACCAGATGGGGATGTCACTTGCCACTATGCCTGCCACCAGATGGGGATGTCATTTGCCACGCTGCCTGCCACCAGATGGGGATGTCACTTGCCACTATGCCTGCCCCCAGATGGGGATGTCACTTGCCACTATGCCTGCCACCAGATGGGGATGTCACTTGCCACTATGCCTGCCACCAGATGGGGGTGTCACTTGCCATGCTGCCTGCCACCAGATGGGGGTGTCACTTGCCACGCTCCCTGCCACCAGATGGGGATGTCACTTGCCACGCTGCCTGCCACCAGATGGGGATGTCACTTGCCACGCTGCCTGCCACCAGATGGGGATGTCACTTGCCACGCTGCCTGCCACCAGATGGGGATGTCACTTGCCACGCTGCCTGCCACCAGATGGGGATGTCACTTGCCATGCTCCCTGCCACCAGATGGGGATGTCACTTGCCATGCTCCCTGCCACCAGATGGGGATGTCACTTGCCACCAGATTGGGATGTCCCTTGCCATGCTGCCTGCCATCAGAAGGAGGAGAAGGGCGGAACAGAGGTGCGGGCAATGAGAGATGTCATCTCTCTCCACCGCCGCCGCACCGCTGACATTACTAGATACTCTTGATTTTTTAAAAATGGCGCCACGCGGCGCAATCACGCTACTGCGCATGCGCCGCCCGGCCGAGCGCTTACGAACTTTCCCGAGCCCGGCCGGCTTCGGAACGGCGCATGCGCAGTTGCGTGGTCGGCTCGCGGCCATGTTTTCTATGGGCACAGGTGCCCATAATAGACAGCACGAAAGGGGGGCGGCCGCGAAGTCCCTGCAGGAGCGGCGCTGCCCCTACACCACTGCCGCCCCGAGGCCTGGCCTCGGTGGCCTTGTGGCAAATCCGGCCCTGATTGCTGCTGTGGAATGTATACAGTCCTCCTTCTGCATGGGGCAGATCATCTGTAGCGACCCTTTCCTGTAAAATGACATACTGCCACCAGGTTAGTATTGAGATTCTTTAAAGGTATCACAACATCAGAATACACCACAATTTTTGAAGTTCCTCTATAGTATATACAGTCAGGTCCATAAATATCGACACAATTCTAATCTTTTTGGCTCTATACACCACCACAATGGATTTGAAATGAAAGAACAACATGAGCTTTAACTGCAGACTTTCAGCTTTAATTTGAGAATATTTACATCCAAATCAGATGAAAGGTGTAGGAATTACAACAGTTTGTATATGTGCCTCCCACTTTTTAAGGGACCAAAAGTAATGGGACAGATTAACAATCATCCATCAAACTTTCACTTTTTAATACTTGGTTGCAAATCCTTTGCAGTCAATTACAGCCTGAAGTCTGGAACGCATAGACATCACCAGACGCTGGGTTTCATCCCTAGTGATGCTCTGCCAGGCCTCTACTGCAACTGTCTTCAGTTCCTGATTGTTCTTGGGGCATTTTCCCTTCAGTTTTGTCTTCAGCAAGTGAAATGCATGCTCAGTCGGATTCAAGTCAGGTGATTGACTTGGCCATTGCATAACATTCCACTTCTTTCCCTTAAAAAAACTCTTTGGTTGCTTTTGCGGTATGCTTCAGGTTATTGTCCGTCTGCACTGTGAAGCGCTGTCCAATGAGTTCTGAAGCATTTTGCTGAATATGAGCAGATAATATTGCCTGAAACACTTCAGAATTCATCCTGCTGCTTTTGTCAGCAGTCACATCATCAATAAATACAAGAGAACCAGTTCCATTGGCAACCATACATGCCCACGCCATGACACTACCACCATCATGCTTCACTGATGAGGTGGTATGCTTTGGATCATGAGCAGTTTCTTTCCTTCTCCTTACTCTTCTCTTCCCATCACTCTGGTACAAGTTGATCTTGGTCTCATCTGTCCATAGGATGATATTCCAGAACTGTGAAGGCTTTTTTAGATGTTGTCTGGCCTTCCTGTTTTTGAGGCTCACCAATGGTTTACATCTTGTGGTGAACCCTCTGTATTCACTCTGATGAAGTCTTCTCTTGATTGTTAACTTTGACACACAAACACCTACCTCCTGGAGAGTGTTCTTGATCTGGCTAACTGTTGTAAAGGGTGTTTTCCTCACCAGGGAAAGAATTCTTCGGTCATCCACCACAGATGTTTTCTGTGGTCTTTTGGTGTTGCTGAGCTCATCGGTGCGTTCTTTCTTTTTAAGGATGTTCCAAACAGTTGATTTGGCCACACCTAATGTTTTTGCTTTCTCTCTGACAGGGTTTGTTTTGTTTTTTCAGCCTAATGATGGCTTGCTTCACTGATAGTGACAGCTCTTTGGATCTCATATTGAGAGTTGACAGCAACAGATTCCAAATGCAAATAGCACACTTAAAATGAACTCTGCACCTTTCATCTGCTCCTTGTAAATGGGACAATGAGGGAATAACACACACCTGGCCATGGAACAGCTGAGCAGCCAATTGTCCCATTACTTGTGGTCCCTTAAAAAGTGGGAGGCACATATACAAACTGTTGTAATTCCTACACCGTTCACCTGATTTGGATGTAAATACCCTCAAATTAAAGCTGAAAGTCTGCAGTTAAAGCACATCTTGTTCATTTCATTTCAAATCCATTGTGGTGGTGTATAGAGCCAAAAAGATTAGAATTGTGACGATGTCCCAATATTTATGGACCTGACTGTATACATTATACATATATTGATGGCATATAGACATTTTAAAGCTTAGCTTAAAAAATATTTACAGGCCTACAGCTTTAACCCTATTACTCGCCTTTAAAGAAGGATGTTACACGCGCATGCAGCTCGATTCTGAAGAAACCTTCACTGCAGAGATGCCCGCTCATCTCCCTGCTGCTGAATTTTTAGCACACAAAGGGGTTCATTGCCTCAATAAGTTGTGTTTAGGGGCAGCACTGCCCACCAAACACTAAAGGGGAAAATAATTTTTTCCACAGCTGCCTTTGCAGCTTAACCACTTGTCGACCACATAACGCAGATATACTGTGGCAGAATTTCATGGGCAGGCAAATAAAGGTTTAACCCCGTGATCACCCCCCCGTCACCAGTGTCACTAAGAGATCGTTTTTCTGATCGCTGTATTAGTGTCACAGGTGACGCTAGTTAGGGAGGTAAGTATTTAGGTTCGCCGTCAGCGTTTTATAGCGCCAGGCCCCCACATATACTACCTAGTAAAGGTTTTAACCCCCTGATTGCCCCCTAGGTAACCCTTTCACCAGTGATCACTGTATAACTGTTACGGGTGATGCTGGTTAGTTAGTTTATTTTTTATAGTGTCAGGGCACCCACTGTTTATTACCTAATAAAGGTTTAAACCCCTGATCACCCGGCGGGTGATACAAGTTAGGTTTTAGGGTCAGACAGGGTCTGCGTCGCCCCAGGCAGCGTCAGGTTAGTGCCAGTACCGCTAACACCCACACACGCAGCATACACCTCCCTTAGTGGTATAGTATCTGAACGTATCAATATCTGATCTGATCAGATCTATACTAGCATCCCCAGGAGTTTAGGGTCCCCAAAAATGCAGTGTTAGCGGGATCAGCCCAGATACCTGCTAGCACCTGTGTTTTGCCCCTCCGCCCAGCCCAGCCCATCCAAATGCAGTATCGATGGATCACTGTCACTTACAAAACACTAAACACACATAACTGCAGTGTTCGCAGAGTCAGGCCTGATCCCTGCGATTGCTAACAGTTTTTTTGGTAGCGTTTTGATACAGTCGCTAACAGTCAGGAGCTTTTTTACCTGTGAGTCTCACTAGTGTACCACTAAATTTAGAGCACAAAATGGCAAATCGAAGGTACACTAGTGAAGAGGCCTAAACGTTTCTGAGCATGACAGATGAAGTGAAGAGGAAGTCACTCATCTGTCAGATTCAGGCTCAGAATACGATCCTGTAGAGGACAGCGGCTCCATGACAGATAGCTCTGACGACGGAGTTGTGGTCCCTGCCAAGGTCAGGCGTACCAGACCCCGAACTTCTTCTTCTGTCCTTGATGTGCAAGAACCGCAGGTCCCTCGTATGGAGCAGAGCAGTACTAGCGCCGCTATTCCTTCTGGTGAACTGGCAAGCACCAGCGGCCTAGTACACCCTGGTCCAGCACTGCAGTATCACGTGGTGATGTGACGAGTCCCATAAGTGCAGTTCAAGCTGGTGAGGTGGCAAGCACAAGTAGTGTCCCGCTGCCACCAAGAAGACGAACACAGGCCCATTGTGCCCATAGTACCTTTCCTGCTGCATTCGCCAATCCTAATTGGGAACCCACCACTTCTGCAGCACCCGTACTTCCCCCATTCACTGGCCAACCCAGCATTCAGGTGGAAACAGTTGAATTTACGTCACTTGATTTTTATTCGCTGTTTTTCACTGAAGATCTCTATAGATCTATTGTGGACCAAAGCAATTTGTACGCTGGTCAACACATGGCCACTATTCCCCAGTCCTCCCTTGCCAGAGATTGGAGACCAATTACGGTTTCCGTAAAAAGAGTGAGTTGCGGTCATATTGGTCCACTGACCCAATTCACCATATGCCCTTGTTCTCTGTCTCCATGACCAGGGCATGATACGAGCAGATCTTGTGGTTCATGCACTTCAATGACAATGAACTCTGTCGTCCTTGTGGAGACCCTGGATACGATCGGCTCTACAAAATTTGACCCCTCATAAACCACTTTAACCAACGTTTTGCAGACTTGTTTTTACTCCCCATCAAGTTGTCTGCGTTGATGAGTCCCTGATTAAGCTTTATGGCTGCTTGTGATTCAAATAGTACCTTCCCAGCAAGCGTGCCAGATAAGAGGTCAAGATGTATAAGCTCTGTGACAGGGCCACAGGCTATACATGTAGTTTTATGGTTTACGAGGGAAAAGATAGTCACGTAGAGCCGACAAACTGCCCTCACTACATAGGAAGTGCTGGCCAGATTGTGTGGGACTTGGTGTCACCCTTATTTGGAAAGGGGTACCACTTATATGTGGACAATTATTACACGAGCGTGCCACTTTTTAGTCACTTGTTTGATCAGCAGATTAGAGCATGTGGCACTGTGCGATCTAATCACCGGGGCTTTCCCCAGCGGCTTGTACATTCCTGTCTTAGGCTGGGGGAGAGAGCCTGCTTCTGGAGGGATAATAAGAATGTTTTCGTTCTTACCTCCCTTCATACAGACACAACGGTCCAAATTACTACGGCGACTGGTGTTGTGGAGAAACCCCTCTGTGTCCACGAATACAACCTTAATATGGGAGGGGTGGACCTCAATGACCAGTTGTTGGCGCCGTACCTAACTACCCGTAAGGCCAGACGCTGGTATAGAAAGTGTCTGTTTATTTATTTCAATTGGCTTTGCTGAACGCTTATGTGCTATACAGAGCTTTAGGACGGACTGGATCCTTCCTTAAATTCCAGGAAGAAACCGTCAGAGCCCTTCTGTTTCCAGACGGTGCTCCACCTCACCTACCCCAATCAAATGCAGTAAGTCGGCTGCATGAGAGGCATTTTCTTTATGTCCTCCCAAGTATCCCCACCCAACGAACCCCCCAAAAAAAGATGTTGTGTCTGCAGCAAGCGCGGATATAGGCGTGACACCTGCTATCATTGTCCCTCCTGTCCTGACAATCCTGGTCTTTGCATTGGTGAATGTTTCCAACGCTACCATACGCTAGTTGAGTATTAGCATAGGGTACAGCACTGCACAGACTAGGCACACTTTCACAGGGTCTCCCAAGATGCCATTGCATTTTGAAAGACCCGAACCTGGAACCGGTTACAGTTACAAAAGTTACAGTTACAAAAAAAAGTGTAAAAAAAAATATATATATATTAAATTTAAAAAAATATATATATATATTTGTCCTTTTATTGTTCTCTCTCTATTCTCTCTCTCTTGTTCTGCTCTTTTTTACTGTATTCTATTCTGCAATGTTTTATTTTTATTATGTTTTATCATGTTTGCTTTATAGGTATGCAATTTTTTTATACTTTACTGTTTACTGTGTTTTATTGTTAACCATTTTTTTTTTTTTCAGGTACGCCATTCACCTGCAAAGCGGATTTATTTATCTTGACAGCAACAGCGTTTGCTCCCACGATACATAAAGCCATGACTCCAGAACTGCCGGAGGTGATTTCACCACCACAGTTAAAAATAAGAGCATATATGCCGAAGCATGGGGGCAGCAGGAGCGGAGGAGTGATTTGCTCCTACCTTTTGCGGGTGGATGCCCCCATGCTTCGGCATATATATATTTTAGGCACAGGTTGCGTTAAAAAATGTTTTATTTTTTTACTATTTTTTTTGTATTTGCTTTGCAGGTATGGTAAGTCCTACTGTTATACTGTAATGTTACTTTGTTTTATTGTTAACCACCATTTGCTTAGCAGGTACTCCATTTCTGCTGCAACGCGGATTTATTTATCTTGACAGCAACAGCGTTTGCTCCCACGATACATAAAGCCGTGACTCCAGTGCTGCAGGAGGTGATTTCACCACCACAGTTAAAAAAAAGAGCATATATGCCGAAGCATGGGAGCAGCAGGGGGGGGGGAGCGATTAGCTACTACCTTTTGGGGGGGATGCCCCCATGCTTCGGCATATATAAACGGTGCATGTATGCCCAACATTAGAAGTGGGTGGATGAAGGGAGGTATTCTAATGGTGGGCATACCCACCGATCAATCACTTTTTTTTGTTCAGCCCACAGGCTGCATAAAAAAAAAGTTTACAATATATGCCCAACAAGGACCAGCAACGTACTGGTATGTTGCTGGACTTTAAGTGGTTATACCAGAATGATGCCTGCAGGTTTAAGTATCATCTTGGTATCATTCTTTTCAGCCAGCGATCAGCTTTCATGTAAAAGCAATCCTAGCAGCTAATTAGCTTCTAGACTGCTTTTACAAGCAGTGGGAGAAAATGTCCCCCCCCACCGTCTTCCATGTTTTTCTCTGGCTCTCCTGTCCCAACAGGGAACCTGAGAATGCAGCCGGTGATTCGGCCAGCTAACCATAGAGCTGATCAGAGACCTGAATGGCTCCAATCATCTCTATGGCCTAAGAAACTGGAAGCTACGAGCATTTTATGACTTAGATTTCGCCAGATGTAAACAGCGCCATTGGGAAATTGGGAAAGCATTTTATCACACCGATCTTGGTGTAGTGAGATGCTTTGAGGGCAGAGGAGAGATCTAGGGTCTAATAGACCCCAATTTTTTCAAAAAAGAGTACCTGTCCCTACCTAGTGCTATCATAGGGGATATTTACATTCCCTGAGATAACAATAAACATGATTTTAAAAAAAATGAAAGGAACAGTTTAAAAATAAGATAAAAAAGCAAAAAAAATAAAGAAAAAAAAAAGAAGAAAAAAAAAAGCACCCCTGTCCCCCCCTGCTCTCGCGCAAACGCAATCGTCGGTCTGGCGTCAAATGTAAACAGCAATTGCACCATGCATGTGAGGTATCACCGCGAAGGTCAGATCGAGGGCAGTAATTTTAGCAGTAGACCTCCTCTGTAAATCTAAAGTGGTAACCTGTAAAGGCTTTTAAAGGCTTTTAAAAATGAATTTGGTTTGTCGCCACTGCACTGTTTTGGGCAATATAGTGTGTTTTAGTGCATTAAAATTTTAAAAAGTGTGTTTTTTCCCCAAAAAAATGCATTTGAAAAATCGCTGTGCAAATACTGTGTGAAAAAAAAATAATATAATGAAAAAATATATAATGTTTGGAGGTTCAAAGTAATTTTCTTGCAAAAAAAAAAAATCTTTTCATGTAAACAAAAAGTGTCAGAAAGGGCTTTGTCTTCAAGTGGTTAGAAGAGTGGGTGATGTGTGACATAAGCTTCTAAATGTTGTGCATAAAATGCCAGGACAGTTCAAACCCCCCCCCCCCCCAAATGACCCCATTTTGGAAAGTAGACACCCCGAGCTATTTGCTGAGAGGCATATCAAGTCCATGGAATATTTTATATTGTGACACAAGTTGTGGGAAAAAGACAAATTTTTTTTTTTGGGCACAAAGTTGTCACTGAATGATATATTGCTCAAACAAGCCATGGGAATATGTGAAATTACACCCCAAAATACATTCTGTTGCTTCTCCTGAGTACGGGGATACTACATGTGTGAGACTTTTTGGGAGCCTAGCCGCGTACGAGACCCCGAAAACCAAGCACCGCCTTCAGGCTTTCTAAGGGTGTAAATTTTTGATTTCACTCTTCACTGCCTATCACAGTTTTGGAGGCCATGGAATGCCCAGATAGCACAAACCCCCCTCAAATGACCCCATTTTGGAAAGTAGACACCCCAAGCTATTTGCTAAGAGGTATGGTGAGTATTTTGCAGACCTCACTTTTTGTCACAAAGTTTTGAAAAAAGAAAAAAATACATTTTTCTTGTCTTTCTTCATTTAAAAAAAAACAAATGAGAGGTGCAAAATACTCACCATGCCTCTCAGCAAATAGCTTGGGGTGTCTGCTTTCCAAAATGGGGTCATTTGGGGGGGGGTGCTATCTTGGCATTTTATGGCCTTCGAAACTGTGGTAGGTAGTGAGAAGTGAAATCAAAAATTTACGCCATTAGAAATCCTGAAGGCAGTGCTTGGTTTTCGGGCCCCGTACGTGGCTAGGCTCCCAAAAAGTCCCACACGTGGTATCCCCGTACTTAGGAGAAGCATCAGAATGTATTTTGGGGTGTAATTCCACATATGCCCATGGCATGTTTGAGCAATATATCATTTAGTGACAACTTTGTGCAAAAAAAAAAAAAAAAGTTTGTAATCTTCCCGCAACTTGTGTCAAAATATAAAATTCTCCATGGACTCAACATGCCTCTCAGCAAATAGCTTGGGGTGTCTACTTTCCAAAATGGGGTCATTCGGGGGGTTTGTGCCATCTTGGCATTTTATGGCCTTCAAAACTGTGATAGGTAGTGAGGAGTGAAATCAAAAATTTACGCCCTAATGCCCTGTACACACAGTCGGATTTTCAAATGGAAAATGTGTGATAGGACCTAGTTGTCGGAAATTCCGACCGTGTGTAGGTTCCATCACACATTTTCCATAGGAATTTCTGACACACAAAGTTTGAGAGCTTGCTATAAAATTTTCCGACAACAAAATCCGTTGTCGGAAATTCCGATCGTGTGTACACAAATCCGACGCACAAAGTGGCCACGCATGCTCAGAATAAATTATGAAACGAAAGCTATTGGCTACTGCCCTGTTTATAGTCCCGACGTACGTGTTTTACATCACCGTGTTCAGAACGATCAGATTTTCTGACAACTTTGTGTGACCGTGTGTATGCAAGACAAGTTTGAGCCAACATCTGTCGGAAAAAATCCATGGATTTTGTTGTCGGAATGTCCGATCAATGTTCGACCGTGTGTACAGGACATTAGAAATCCTGAAGGCGGTGCTTGGTTTTCGGGGCCCCGTACGCGGCTAGGATCCCAAAAAGTCCCACACATGTGGTATCCTCATACTCAGGAGAAGCAGCTAAATGTATTTTGGGGTGCAATTTCACATATAACCATGGCATGTGTGAGCAATATATCATTTAGTGACAACTTTTTGTAAGATTTTTGTTATTTATTTTTTTTATCATGATTCAATCACTTGGGACAAAAAAATTTAATATTCAGTGGGCTCAATATGCCTCTCAGCAATTTCCTTGGGGTGTCTACTTTCCAAAATGGGGTCATTTGGGGGGGGTTTGTACTGCCCTGCCATTTTATCACCTCAAGAAATGACATAGGCAGTCATAAACTAAAACCTGTGTAAATTCCAGAAAATGTACCCTAGTTTGTAGACGCTATAACTTTTGCGCAAACCAATAAATATACTCTTATTAACATTTTTTTTTACCAAAGACATGTCGCCGAATACATTTTGGCCTAAATGTAGGACTAAAATTGAGTTTATTGAATTTTTTTTTATAACAAACAAAAGAATTTTTTTTTTCAAAATTTTCGGTCTTTTTCCATTTATAGCGCAAAAAATAAAAAACGCAGAGGTGATCAAATACCATCAAAAGAAATCTCTATTTGTGGGGAAAAAAGGACGCAAATTTCGTTTGAGTACAGCATTGCATGACCGCGCAATTAGCAGTTAAAGCGACGCAGTGCCAAATTGTAAAAAGTGCTCTGGTCAGGAAGGGGGTAAATCCTTCCGGGGCTGAAGTGGTTAAAGGGGGGGTGGCTAAAAAAAACAAACTGCCTGGTTTTACCCGCTGCCCTTCAACTAGAAGTCTAAATGAGCTCTAACAGTGGATACAGTAGGTTATAACCTCACCTTACTCTTTTCAAAATAAGGGAAAAAAACTCCCTACTGTAAAACAAAATTTAGAAAGGCACCTAGAGGAAGGCCTAACTTACTTATAGCATACTTACACTGTGTGGTGCCTGATGTTTTGTTTTAGTTTGAAATTGTTGGTTCACTTTCAAAAATTCTTCCTTAAACGATATAGAAATTGTCCTCTTTTCAACCCTACTTTAGCAAAATAACATACTCACTTCTTGGAATTTTGGATGTGAAGATCATTAAATATACTTAAGCATAGCAAAAAAAAGTATTCTCAGTTCAATTAAATGTTATCAATAAGAAGGAGAAGGTGCGCTCTTCTAAATCATATAAAAAAACAAAAGTAAACAGACACAGGAGAACAGACATAACAGAATTTGTAGACAGAAGGTTATATTTTCTGTCTCACACATTTCTTAAACCATTTTCTAAGAACTGACAAACACAGATGTTGAACAATACCAAACAAAAACAATATTCAGTTACCTTAGAAATAACCCCAGCCTGTCTATTGAACACGGATGCTTAATAAATGTCAAATACCTAAAGTAAACCTTTACAAAATAAAAAGCTCCTGGACAGATGAATACAATACACCTAGAAGTATCTACATGTACATGAAATATCTTCATAAGCCCCCTGAAAGCCCAAAATCAATTGGAGATCTAATATGCAAAACTTTCAAATATCTCAAACTCACACCCACCAAATATATTCAGAATCTGTGGTCAGAAATTGTAAAGACGTTCCCCGTCAGTTCCTCTTTGTTTAACCGATTCATTACCGGGCACTTTTACCCCCCGTCCTGCCTAGGCCAATTTTCAGCTTTCAGCACTGTCACGCTTTGAATGACAATTGAGCGGTCATGCAACACTGTACCCAAACAGAATGTTTACAATTGTTTTGCGACAGATAGAGCTTTCTTTTGGTAGTATTTAATCACCACTGTGTTTTTTTAATTTTTTTGCTAAAGAAAGAAAAAAAGACCAAAAAGTTTGATAAAAAAAAGTTTTTCTTAGTTTCTGTTATAAAATTTTGTAAAAAAGTAATTTGTCTCCTTCACTGATGTGCGCTAATGAGGCTGCACTGACGGGCACTGATAGGCTGCACTGATTAGGAGGCACTAATATGCAGCACTGATGGGCACTGATAGGCGGCAATGATGGGCACTGATGTGCGGCAATGATGGTCAGCACCTGATGGTCATTGATGGGCATTGATAGGCAGCACTGATGAGGAGGCACTAATGGGCACTGATTGGCATCCCTGGTGGGCAGGGCCGCTGATAGGGGGGACCACCGGTCCTCCTGTAGGGGGCCCAAGCACACAGGGGGGCCCACACAGGGAGGGGGATTAGTGATGGACGACAATTGTGGAATTCTTTCTCCAGCAGCTTAAAGCTGGTCTCTTCCCCTCTCCCTGCTGCCAGCTTTTATCTGCTGAGAAAGAGACAGTCATCCCTCACTAATCCCCTCCCTGTACGCCGCCCCCCCTCAGCGCTGGCTCTAATGTTAGCGCTGCTCCTGAGTTTGTTATCTCTGTAACTTTGTTTCTCTTCCTCTGTCTCTCAAATCCCAGAGCTCCAACTCCCCAACCTGTATATTTTTTTTATCTCATCTTCATTTTTATTTATTAACTAAGTTTTATCTTTTATATTTTGCAGGAATTCTGTGAGTTATCTTGTATTTCTGGCTGCTAATAATGATTTTATTTTATTTTTATCTAAATATAGTGTAGCACCCTCTACTTTAAGGTAGGTGCTAGGTTAGTATTTTTCTAGTGGTAGGGCTCAGATACAGGTAAATTTAGCCAGGCCTGTGTTTCATTTAAGGCCTGGTTGTTTTGATCTGGGAGTGTGAGTGTTAGTATAGTGGGGGGTGTGGCCACCTACACTTTGGCTCAAAGATGCCTCCTCTGCTTCTAGAGGAATTGTTCTGGAAGAGAGGCTGGACCTGAGTTTCAGGCAGCTTATGTGAGGAACCCTGACCAATCATTAACTTGCATTGGCAGGGGGCAGGCCTCCTATATGAGCTGGGATCACATGCTTCCAGGGAGGAGTTCGAGAGTCGAGTGTTCTGGGAAAGACAACATGGAGTAAGGGAGGTGCTGTCCTGAGTGTCCCCATGCGGGGGACGCACCATGCGCCTAGGGGGAGGGATGGAGGAGCCATCTGGGAGGAAATTAAAGATAAAGATCTTAAGCTCTGCTGTGTGCATCGGGCTTCTGTGATCTGGGAACACATAGCTTGGATGGGAAGAAGATCAAGTGAAGGAAGTAGAAGTAAAGAGGTGGAAGTAGATCAGTATATCGGATTTCTGTGCCTGGGGAACACAGGACTTTGATACATAAGAGAAGGTCAGTGTAACCTTGAAAAAGAGGAAGTACTGGAGAGAGTAGCATAGCATGCTGTGTGACCGGGGAACACAGTATGGGCAGAGCTGAACAGGCAGGAAACAGTAGCTTGTCGGGTTTGCCATGTGCCAAGTCATCAGGGGGGAAGATCCTGTGTGTGTGCAGTGGTGATAACTTCCAGAGACTGTGAGGTTGTTCAGTTCTTTGAGCCATGAAAGATAGGTGATATAGGCCTTTGGCTCTCCGATATGCAACAGGAAAACTACATCAGTCTAGAGGGGTATTATTTAGAGTGATTCTTCTTGGAAGCAGTGAGTAGTAAATCTTCAGTCAGATATGCCAAGTAACAAAAGAAGCAATAGTCTGCAGTGAGGATTCTACAGGAAAATTCATTTACTAGGCCAAGGCCATGGATGATATCCTGCAAAGTGAAATCTTTATGGGCATCTCATACTTCCTTTGTTTCTTCCAAGTTATACCCCAACAATAAAAGAGAAAGAAAACCAAATCATTGACTGTTTAATGTCTTTAACACGGTGCATGGGAGATTGGCAGCAGGGTGATTGGCAGTGATTAGCAGCCCTCACGAGGTTACCGCTACATAGCTTTAGATTTTTCTTGGGGGGGGAGGCTGTCAGGTAGTCTGTACGGGGCCCTGTGATTTCTATCAGCAGCCCTTCTGGTGAGCATCACTGTAGGGCACTGACAGACATTACCGATGGGGAAGATCTCCCCTGTGAGGAAAGATGCTCATCCTCTCATTACACGCTGGCATTTCCTATTTACACTGTGATTAATTGTGATTGGACATAGCTGATCACATGGTAAAGAGCCTACAGTCAGGTTCATAAATATTGGGACATCGACACAATTCTAATCTTTTTGGCTCTATACACCACCACAATGGATTTGAAATGAAACGAAGAACTGCATACTTTCAGCGTTAATTTGAGGGTATTTATATCCAAATCAGGTGAACAGTGTAGGAATTACAACAGTTTGTAGATGTGCCTCCCACTTTTTAAGGGACCAAAAGTAATGGGACAATTGGCTGCTCAGCTGTTCCATGGCCAGGTGTGTGTTATTCCCTCATTATCCCATTTACAAGGAGCAGACAAAAGGTCCAGAGTTCATTTCAAGTGTGCCATTTGCATTTGGAATCTGTTGCTGTCAACTCTCAATATGAGATCCAAAGAGCTGTCACTATCAGTGAAGCAAGACATCATTAGACTGAAAAAAACAAAACAAACCCATCAGAGAGATAGCAAAAACATTAGATGTGGCCAAATCAACTGTTTGGAACATCCTTAAAAAGAAAGAACGCATCAGTGAGCTCAGCAACACCAAAAGACCCGGAAAACCACGGAAAACAACTGTGGTGGTTGACCGAAGAATTCTTTCCCTGGTGAAGAAAGCACCCTTCACAACAGTTGGCCAGATCAAGAACACTCTCAAGGAGGTAGGTGTATGTTTGTCAAAGTCAACAATCAAGAGACTTCACCAGAGTGAATACAGAGGGTTCACCACAAGATATAAACCATTAGTGAGCCTCAAAAACAGGAAGGCCAGATTAGAGTTTGCCAAACAACATCTAAAAAAGCCTTCACAGTTCTAGAACAACATCCTATGGACAGATGAGACCAAGATCAACTTGTACCAGAGTGATGGGAAGAGAAAAGTATGGAGAAGGAAAGGAACTGTTCATGATCCAAAGCATACCACCTCATCAGTGAAGCATGATAGTGGTAGTGTCATGGCGTGGGCATGTATGGCTGCCAATGGAACTGGTGCTCTTGTATTTGTTGATGATGTGACTCCTGACAAAAGCAGCAGGATGAATTCTGAAGTGTTTTGGGCAATATTATCTGCTCATATTCAGCAAAATGCTTCAGAACTCATTGGATGGCGCTTCACAGTGCAGATGGACAATGACCCGAAGCATACTGCGAAAGCAACCAAAGAGTTTTTTAAGGGAAAGAAGTAAAATGTTATGCAATGGCCAAGTCAATCACCTGACCTGAATCAGATTGAGCATGCATTTCACTTGCTTTTATTTTACAGCACATGCCTAAACACAGGCACTCCACTTTGGTTCTCCCTTTAACATGTTTTGCCCCTACAGGGGTTTAACAATCTCTATCATTAAAGAGTAACTCCACTTTTATTGAGAAAAAAAACATTCCTCTCTAGGCGATCTATGTACATTGCAGGGTTTTTAACAAACTTTGTTGCATATTCCTACCTTTTGTTATTCGGAAGGAATAGCTGTCTGTTTGTCTGTGTCCATGTGCAGAGTGAATGTGAATGAGAGTGTTTTTTTAATTATCAATTGGATGCTGCACCTGCAGGTCACTAATGAGACAAGCTGTAGGGTCTGCATCCCTTTAGACGTGATATCCTTTTGGGAGTATCTCACCAAAAATGAAATTTGTGTTGTAGGGGATGCTCAAAATCTGGAACACGTGCATCCAAGTTTCTACCTCCTCTGCAAGGCCTGGTGAGCCTCAAGAGCACAACACTCAGCCTGTGAAGTCTCTGTAAACCTCCATATAATCCATGCAAAAAAGAAGAAGAGCTGGTGGTATGGACGTTGGCTAAAACATGGTTTTATTATTGTATGTGAACAACAGTCAAAAAGATAATTAAGGCCTGAGGGCCAAAACGTGTCGGCTTGAATAACTAGAAGGCTAACGCAGAATGTGATCATAAACACTTCTATCAGGATAAAAGAAAAAAAAGAGAAAAAAGCATCACCAAGAGTAGTAGATTAATATCAGTTTAATTAAGCCCCCATAATGGGCTACAGGATGATGGTAGTAAACAGGATCATCAGTAATGGTGAACACTTGGTGGTCTGTCAGTCCATATCCGGAGCGCTAACAGTGGCGTAAGTCCTGCTGTAGCTGGAAGCTGAGGCTGCAAGGAAGCCGGAGGGATGCTGGAGAGTCTCCGGGATCCTGGTGGAATGCGGCGTGGAGTGCAGCGTGGCACAAGCGGCTCAGGTGGTACAGACGTCACAGGTTCAGATCAGAACACATCTGATCTGAAGAGGAACATGAGTTTGTAAGCCCGAAACTGTAATTATGGAATACTTTTGACATGTAAGGACATTTTGTTCAATAAATTGTATGTGCAGCAATCCTCTTTGACAACTGTTGTGCTGCTCTCCCCACCTTATATGTATATGTGTACACACACATTTTATATATATATATATATATATATACCGTATATACTCGAGTATAAGTCGTTCCGAGTATAAGTCGAGGCCCTAATTTACCACAAGAAAATGGGAAAAACTTATTGACCCGAGTATAAGACGAGGGTGAGAAATGCACAGCTACTGTAAGTGGAAAAGAGGGTCAACAATGCCCATTTGCATGCCTCACTGTGCCCATTTGCATGCCTCACTGTGCCCATTTGCAGCCATAGGTCCCCTGAACTTCAAACTCGGTGGTTAAGGGTTCCTAGATGCCCCCTAGCTGCAGCCAAAATTTGGGGTCTCTGAACCCAAAGGGTCCCGAAATGACATTGCTGCAGATGGACACAGTTGACCGAATTTGGGGCCCCGTATCTCTGGGCCACTTAGTGCTAAGAACCCCAAATTTGCTGTGCAAACCCAGTGGAACTAGCACCATAACATTTCCAAAGCTGGGGTTTCTAGCACCAAGTGGCCCCGAGATACAGGGCCCCAAAATTCAGTTCAGAAAATGTCAAGCACTTTTCTGCAGCAGAGAATGACATTTTCCGAACCGGTTTTGGGGCCCCGTATCTCAGGGCCACTTGGAGCTAGCTCTGATGAACTCCATGCCCAAGAGGGTAAGGCAGTGCTGGAAAATAAATGGTGGCCACACAAAATATTGTCACTTTGGGCCCAATTTGTAAATTTTCACTTAGGGGTGTACTCATTTTTGTTGCCAGCGGTTTAGGCTTTAAATGGCTGTGTGTTGAGTTGTTTTGAGGGGACAGCAAATTTACACTGTCATACAAGCTGTACACTCACTACTTTACATTGTAGCAAAGTGTCATTTCTTCAGTGTTGTCACATGAAAAGATATACAAAAATATTTACAAAATATTCACTTTTGTGAGATACTATATATATATATATATATATATATATATATATATATATATATATATATATATATATATAACTGTACATGAGGCTGTTTTCAAGTATGAATTTACAATTCAATATTATTCCTATCACATGGGAATGGCACAACACTCTCCAAAAGGCAGACAAGAGGGCACACAGACAGCCCAAAATGTGTACACAAGGACCCCCCAGAAATTAAACCAGCATGGTGGAGTATACAATCTGTAAGTTGAAATAGTAGGCATATGATTGTTAATAAGGCATATGTGGGAGAGGTAGTGGTGGCAAGTCAATACAGTAATATGAAATAATATATGAAAAAAATAAGCATTAACCCCATCAAAAGGCCACCCATAACCCATCATAAGCTGATTAGTAAAAGTCTGCTTGAACTGGAGATATAAAAAATTGTGTACATCTCACCACATAGGAAGTATGCCTGGAAAATAGAGATGTTTATGAATTGTGTGACACAGCAGTGCCTACTCTCAGGGGATAGTGAATATATGTAACAGAATTCAAGTAAAGTAAATGTGTAAGAAAATTCACAGAGTAAGTTTACAAACTTCTAAGTTGTTCAGAGTTATACAAGTAGGTTGGCAATAATTAAAATACAATTTTCAAAGGAGTATGTGATTTTGCATTTTTACTATAGATAAAAATGCACCTGGCAAATAAACTGTTTGGAGAAACTTGTAAAAGGTGTGGGTCTCCAGAAGAACACCACGAATTATATATTTCAATAAGTTATTATATATCACTTTTTTACTTCCAATTTAATCTAAAACACAGGGTGAGATCCTTCAGCAACTGATTTTATGTGACAGTGATCTGTTACTTATTCACAGCAATAACTTTTTAGTGTATTTTCTTTTTATTTCTGCTAAACCCCAACTGTGAGATTTATTGTATTTGAGTCTGGAAGCGCAAAATATAAAATACTGTTTATCATTTATTTAACATTGCATTTCATTTACTACCAGTTTTAGACAAAATCACATTGCTGCTTTGTGTTATTTAAACATATACTCGGTAAATAAGATTTCATCTCTGGTTTATCTAATTCTACAGATTTGTAAGTATATTACTAATCTTAAACATATTATTTCTCCAGTCCTCTATCCTTCTTGGTGATACCCCGCTGATTCTGGGGCGGTGTGAGAAAAAAGAAGCTTAACCTCTATGTCAATCCAGCCAGTAGACATGAGGAAACATTTTAAAAGATATTGCAAGATTTTTCAAGCATGTGATTACTTGAAACACAATTTAGGTTTTTATAGCTGGATGTGAAACAAATACAAAAAAATAAAAAACACAGGGTTAAGTAGCCTAAAAAATTGCAAATCACAGTAAGCTGTAACAACCAACGTTCACCTATTTACTGATATGACTACTACCCATCAAATTAGTTGATAATAGTTACTGCACTTTGTACATTGTTTTTGCATTGCATTATTGACTAAGATTGTTTGTCAAATAAAATGCAAAGAGTGCATAAGGGCAGTTGCAGACTTCTTTATGTAGAAGAACTTTAAGGATTGATGAGAGTTGGAAAGGTGTCAGGTACCTTTTCCGAGGCCAAGATGCTGAGAGAGGCTCCCCTTGCGGCTAAGCACAATATACTCCTGAAGGTGGTACAGGAGGTATAGGGCTCAAAGAAGCAAGGGTTGCCAGCAGGTTGAGAAGGCTTGAGCTGATGATTTCTTGGAGACTTTGCTTGAGAAGACAACAAGGAGTAATCCTGACACTAGTAAAAGCCAGGCCGAGGGTAGAATATAGAAGAGCAGATTGGAGGCTGTGATGAGGCCAGCTGAGGGTCAATCACAGGTAAGTGATAAGCCAAGCCTGGGGTCAAACACTAGTAAAAAGGCAGGTGCAAGTATAGCAAAGTCCGTGAGCCAAGCCGGTGGTCAAACACTGGTAATCAGGCAGGTGCAAATATAGCAAAGTCTGTGAGCCAAGCCGGGGGTCAAACACTGGAGAGGAGATCAGAGCAGGTCAGGAGGCTAGCCGAGGACACAACAGGAATCACTTGAAAGTATAACACAGGAAAAGGTAAGAGCTGAAGACAATTCAGCAACTTGGGTCAGACAGAGGCAGCCTTTTATAGACCAGCAAGGGGAACCATCTATCACATGATGCGCCTATGTCACTGTCAGGGTTGGCTCAGCCCTTCCTTCTCTGAGATGGCCGCTCAGCTTTCTCCACAGTTAACCAGCTGTTGTGGATCTGCTCGTCAGTCCCACCTACTTAAAGATCTCCAACTCATTTCATTCCTGCCTTCGCCTTGGTTACATCACAAGAAACCATCTCCTGCGTTCCTGTTTAAAGACTGGCTTTGCTGACATCCCTTCTGGCCCCTTATCCTGCTTGCTGTTCCTCTACTTGAATCCCTGACTTCTGGCCTGGCTGATTACCCGATCTGGTTACTGAACTCTGGCTTGGCTGACTACCCGATCCGGTTACTGGACTCTGGCTATGCTTTGACTACGCTTACTCTATTTACCTTTTAATTTTTATTAATAAACAAGTGTGATTTTACTGTACTTCTGTCTCGGTTTGGTTCATGGTTTCTGACAGTAGGCGAAGGCCATGAATTCAGAAGATACAGTCAATCCACTTGTGGGTAATATTTTTTCCAGATTGGATGAGCAAGATCACCGCATGGATCAGTTTGCCATGGCGTTACAAACGTTCCTGAGTCACACAGCTCACCTGGAATCCCCCACTGTGGCTTCTCCGGTACAACCTGAGTTGCAGGCCTTCCCTGCTGCTGCACCAGTCTCTGTGCAGGCACCTGCCTTGAGTATTACCTCTATAAGAGATATGTCTGGTTCCGCCCGCTTCCCCAGCGATTTGGGGGTGATCCAGTTGAATGCAGAAGGTTTCTCAACCAAGTTGAGATATATTTTGAGATGCTGCCCCAGGCGTTTTCCATTGACAGAAGCAAAGTAGGGTTCATGATATATTTGCTTTCTTAGAGAGCCTTGGCCTGGGCTAACCCTCTATGGGAGACACAAAAACCTGTTGTCTTGAGTTACCCTGAGTTTGTGGCCTCCTTTAAAAGGGTATTTGACGTTCCCGCATACCAAGTGCCTCATGTCCATCAAACAGAGTACGAGAACTGTTGCCGAATACGCCATTGAGTTCCAAACTCTGGCAGCAGAGGTTGCTTGAAACAATGAGGCCCTTGTGGCTGCTTTTTCTCATGGTCTCTCAGATTCCATCAAGGATGCAATAGCAGCCCGAGATATACCCACTGAGCTGGAGAGCTTGATCTCATTTGCCATCCTCATTGACTCCAGACTCAGAGAAAGACTTTCTTTTAAGGAGCGCTTGTGGAAGCCTCCTGTACGTTTGCCTCCAAGCTTTGCAGTCCCACCCATGCCTCCCTCACCTCCCATGCCTCCTGGTACCGAGTCGGTCAGTGAAGATGAACCCATGCACTTGGGTTTCATGCGTTTCTCTGCGGATGAGAGAGCCTTTAGGAAGAGGGAGAGATTGTGCCTTTATTGTGGACAGGCAGGTCACTTTTTGAAGTTTTTTCATACTCGTCCTGGGAACACCCGAACCTTGAGGTCCTGTCATGGACAGACCTTAGGTGGTGTTGTGTTGTCCCCAGTTATCCAGAAGGATAAGCCCCTGGTTTCGGTCACCCTTTCTTGGGCTAAGTTGTCTATCGATATACAGGTTCTAATCGACTCTGGGGCTGCAGGCCTGTTCATTGATGCTGCCTTTGTATCAAAGCACTAGATTCCACTGCGGCTGCGTGACAGTCCACTTGCCGTTGAGGCTCTTGACGGGAGACCGCTACAGCCTGCCCATGTGACTCATGAGACGGTTCCGTTGTCCATGGCCATAGAGGTTCTTCACCATGAGATAATCCAATTCCAAGTGATTTCCTCTCCTAAGTTTCCACTGGTTATTGGTTATCCTTGATTACAGAGGCACAACCCCTCTTTTGCTTGGCTCCGTGCTGAGGTTCTCTCCTGGTCACCACAATACAGTTAAACATGCTTCCGGAAGGTAGCCAAGGTCCTGTGTACCTCTTCACTCTCCTCCCTGCCAGAGGAGTACTGCGATTTTAGCGATATCTTTGACAAAGGTCAAGCCGGTAGTTTGCCTCCACACCGACCGTATGATTGCGCAATTGACCTTCAACCTGGTGCCACTCCCCCTCGTGGCCGGGTTTACCCTTTGTCGCTCTTGGAGGATAAAGCCATGGAGGAGTATGTTGCAGACGCACTTTCTCGGGGTTTCATCCGCGAATCCTCATCTCCTGCTGGTGCTGGTTTCTTCTTTGTGAAGAAGAGGAGCAGTGAACTGAGACATTGTATTGATTATAGGGGTCTCAATCGTTTCACGATTAAGAATGCCTACCCGATCCTGTTGATTACAGAGTTTTTTGACTGCCTCAATGGAGCAACGGTTTTCACCAAGCTTGATCTGAGAGGGGCTTACAATCTCATGAGGATTAAGGAAGGCGACGAGTGGAAAACTGTATTTAATACCAGAACAGGCCATTATGAGTATCTCGTAATGCCTTTTGGCCTTTGTAATGCCCCTGCAGTTTTCCAGGAATTTATTAAGGATGTCCTCCGAGATTTGTTGCAGATATGTGTGGTGGTTTACCTCGATGATATCCTCATAATTTCCAAGTCACTGGAGAGCCACCACACAGATGTCGGTCGTGTGCTTCAGAAATTAAGAGAGAACAATCTCTACTGTAAACTGGAGAAGTGTGAGTTCCATCGGTAAATTCCTGTCATTTCCACTACTATTTTTTCGATGGACCCAGAGAAACTTTCGGCAGTCCTACAGTGGCCTCGACCCGTGGGGTTACGTCCTCTGCAGCGTTTCCTGGGTTTTGCCAACTATTATCGGAAGTTTATTCCTAACTTCTCGTCTCTGGTCAAGCCCCTGACTGATATGACCAGAAAGAACGGTAACCCACAGAGTTGGTCTCCGGAGTCCATTAAGGCCTTTGAAAGTCTCAAGGCTGCCTTTGTTTCTGCTCCTGTGTTGGCACATCCTGATCGTACAATACCTTTTATCCTTGAGGTTGATGCTTCTGAGACTGGTGTTGGCGCCCTTCTGTCTCAACGTCCTACCTCTGAGAGTGCTATGCATCCTTGTGGCTACTTTTCCAAGAAATTGTCACCTGCCGAGTGCAATTACGAGATTGGTGACAGAGAGCAGTTGGCAATCATTTTAGCCCTGAAAGAATGGAGACATCTACTCGAAGGTACCACTGTGCCGGTTCTCATTCTTACTGACCATAAGAATCTCACATTCTTGTCTGAGGCTAAACGCCTCTCTCCCAGAAGGGCGCGATGGGCTCTTTTCTTGTCAAATTTCAATTACATTGTCTCATTCTTACCCGGTACTAAGAATGTAAGGGCTGACGCCTTGTCATGACAATTTTCCTCCACTTCCAAGTTGGAGCCGGTTGCGGTTCCTATGATTCCTCCTGATCATATTCTCGCTACGGTTCGCACCAGTCTTACTTCTCCTTTGGGTGACAAAATTCTTGCTGCTCAGGTCGATGCTCCTCCTGAGAAACCTTGTGACCGCTGCTTTGTCCCAGAGTGTCTCCGTACTGCCATGTTCCAGACTTACCATTCTCCCAAGGCAGCTGGACACCCTGGTAAGAATCAACTTGTTTGGGCCATTTCCCAACAATTCTGGTGGCCTAGTCTACGTGCTGATGTAACTGCCTTCGTAGCTGCCTGTTCCATGTATGCTCAGAGTAAGACTCCACGACACCTTCCAGTGGGCCTCCTACAACCCATACCCAGTGGAGAGAGGCCCTGGACCCACCTGTCTTTGGATTTCATTGTGGAGTTGCCCAATTCCCAAGGCAACACAGTTATCCTTATGGTGGTTGACCGGTTCTCAAAGATGTTTTTTGTATTCCACTTAAGAAGTTGCCCACTTCTAAAGGAGCTGGCTTCCATTTTTGCTCGGGACAGGGGTAGTCAGTTTGTGTCCCGGTTCTAGCAAGCCTTTTGTGCACAGCTGGGAATTCAGCCTGCTTTCTCCTCTGGGTATCACCCGCAGTCTAATGGGGCTGCAGAACAAGCCAATCAGTCCTTGAAGCAATTCCTATGTTGCTATATTTCTGACCTTCACAACAACTGGTCAGACCTATTACCATGGGCAGAGTTTGCTCACAACAGTGCCTTGAATTCTGCTTCCCGATTGTCTCTGTTTGTGGCGAATTATGGTTTCCAACCTTCCATGTTGCGTGACTCGTTTGTTCCGCAGAGTATTCCTGCGCTATAGGAGCATCTCCGCGGTCTTCATTCCACTTGGGCACAAGTCCAGGAGGCTTTGCGTCATGCTAATGATAGGTATAGACTCCATGCTGACCGCAGACGCCTGCCTGCGCCTTCCTACCAGGTTTGGGACAGGGTCTGGCTGTCATCTCGCAACCTCTGACTTCACGTTCCCTCACTGAAGTTCGCACCGTGGTTTATTAGGCCTTTCCGTATCCTTCGCAAGATTAACCCAGTGGCTTACACATTGGACCTTCCTCCTAGTATGGGCATCTCAAATGTGTTTCATGTCTCCTTATTGAAACCGTTGGTCTGCAACCGCTTTACCACCTCGGTGCCACGTCCTCACTCTATACAGGTTGAGAACCATGAGGAGTATGAGGTACAATCCATTGTTGACTCCCGTAGGTTCCGTGGGCGCATACAGTACCTGGTGCATTGGAAGGGGTACGGTCTGGAGGAACGCTCCTGGGTCTCATCCTCGGATGTACATGCTCCTGCCCTCCTCCGTGATTTCCATAGACGTTTTCCCCTCAAGCCCGGTGGTCTTTCGATAGGGAGGGGTCATTGAGGAGGGGGGTACTGTCAGGGCTGGCTCAGCCCTTCCTTCTCTGAGCTGGCCGCTCAGCTGTCATCTAATTGCCAGCTCTCATTTCTCTCCACAGTTAACCAGCTGTTGTGGATCTGCTCGTCAGTCCCACCTACTTAAAGATCTCCAGCTCACTTCATTCCTGCCTTCGCCTTGGTCACATCACAGGAAACTATCTCCTGCGTTCCTGTTTAAAGACTGGCTTTGCTGACATCCTTTCTGGCTCCTTATCCTGCTTGCTGTTCCTCTACTTGGATCCCTGACTTCTGGCCTGGCTGATTACCCGATCTGGTTACTGAACTCTGGCTTTGCTGATTACCCGATCTGGTTACTGAACTCTGGCTTGGCTGACTACCCTATCCGGTTACTGGACTCTGGCTATGCTTTGACTACGCTTACTCTATTTACCTTTTTATTTTTATTAATAAACAAGTGTGATTTTACTGTACTTCTGTCTCAGTCTAGTTCATGGTTTCTGACAGGCACCCATTTCTTCTACTGGCAAGATTGCCAGTACTTCTACGGCCTATTCTCTGAACACTATTTTTCTGACAAAAGGTATACAAGGAATAAGAGAGAGACAAAGTAAGAAGATAGCTGGTACTTCAGCATAGCTGAAAAACAGAGTACTCTTGTGTATAACGCCATTTTTACAATTTTACAATATTGCCATATTTAATATCTAATTGAAAACCTGCTAACTAAGAAGACATTTTGAAAATAATTTATATCCAGGACTATTAATTAAGGCAGTGCAAAGAGCAACAGGTCTACTCAAGTATAATAATCAGGGACATATTTACCATGAGGACTTCATCAGATAAGGCCTAGGGCAGCAGCAAACCATAAAAGTACAATAGCACCCCCTCTCAACCAAAGCAGGTACCCTGGAGGCAAGCTTGGCTGACATTTCACCTCAGGGTCTAGCCTTCTGCAATAGAGGAGCAATGTGAACAGATGGGCACCAGTTGCTTTTTGATGCTGAAGAGGAAGTTTATTGACACTCATTCAATACTCCTCATAGTGAGGGTTACGAGAACTATGGACTTGACATACTCCAGATGAGAGCCAAAAAGTACTTAGAGGCTTCATTGATAGAGGACTTTCAAGCTAACCCAGCATTTTATGAAATTAGCGCCACACTGTAAGACACTAGTTGGTTCAGCTATTGACTCCTTGGTAGGAGTCCACCACACTAGTAATTGTAAAGTCGTTTTTTAAAAATAACAAACATGCTATGCTTACCTGCTTTGTGCAATGGAATTACACTGAGTGGCCTCGAACCTCCTCTCCTCTGGTCTCCCTCCGGTGCTCCTGGCACCTCCTCTTTTCGGTGTGCCACCATAGAAAGTCGCTTCCTATGGTAGCACAACTACAGGCTACATCCTGAGCAGTGGTGGCCCATCCATAGGGGGAGCATGGGTGCCGCCCCCACCCAGCAGTCACAAAAAAAAAAAAATGTAACCACTTGTCTACAGGGCACTTTCACCCCCTTCCTGCCCAGACCAATTTTCAGCTCTCAGCGCTCTCACAATTTGAATGACAATTACTCAGTCATGCAACACTGTACCCAAATGAAATCCTTTTTTTCACACAAATAGAGCTTTCTATTGGTGGTATTTAATCACTAGTGGGTTTTTTATTTTGTGTGCTATAAATAAAAAAAGACTGAAAATTTGGTGAAAAAATGCCTTTTTCCTTGTTTCTGTCATAAAATTTTTGCAAATTAGTGAGATTTCTTCATAAACTTTGGCCAAAATTTATACAGCCACATATCTTTGGCAAAAAAAACCCCTAATTAGTGTATATTATTTGGTTTTTGTGAAAGTTATAGAGTCTACAACATATGGTGCAAATCATTGAAAATTGATCACACCTGATGTACTGAAGACCTATCTCATTTCCTGAGACACTAATAAGCCAGGAAAGTACAAATACCCACAAAATGACCCCATTTTGGAAAGCAGACACCCCAACGTATAATCTGTGAGGCATATAGAGTCTTTTAAATGGTTCATTTTTTTCCAGAAGTTTTTGTAAAATGTGGAAAAAAGTTGTCCATTTTTAAGATATTTCCAACACATCTCATTTCTCAACCACCCATTACACTTTTGAAGGCTCTGGAGCACAAGGACAAATCATTGGGAAAAGAAATTAATGAGTGGGCGAATTTTTTTTATAATTTATCGTAATTTGGATGATTGCGGGGAGGGCACTGGGTGTTGTCACTGAAATGAAGAAAGCTCATTATCATCTCATATCGGGACCTGGACATTACAGAAGAATAAATGGGCATGTGGTGGATGGGGTGGGTGGACCAATACGCATGTCCTTCATTTTTTCTTGTAAGCCCCATGTTTATGGTGAGGCCCATAAACACTTTGAACTCCTCCAGAGTCAAATCCCTCCACTCAAATGGACAGGCGTATGATGATTGGTGGTTGTTGGCAATATGCTGCTGGGCATAGAAATTGGTCTGGTCCACGATGAGTTGCAGCAAAGTGTCGGGCAAAAATAGATGAAAACAATCAATTTCAGAAAAATTTGGGGTATTGATCTGCACACCTGGCTGTGCGGTGAAAGGGGGAATTCTTGCTGATCCTGAGTCGGAAGGCAGCCATGTTGGATTGGCAAGACCATTTGGGAGATATGTAGCGGCCTTGGCTCTTGGGGGACGTGGCACTCCAGTGCTGGTAGTTGGGGGATTTGAAGTTCCTGTGCTGGCATTTGGGCATGATGCTGCGGCAGTGCTGGTACTGGGCCTGGGCATTTCTTGTGGCCTTTCGCTGGCGGCAGCTCTGGTACTGGGCCTTTGGTTTTGGGGTGTATCACTGGCAGCAGCGCTGGAACTGGGCCTGGGAATTTGATCCTGGGGTATATTGCTGGTGGATGCCTGGTTTCCAGAGCGCCATGCTCTTTTAGGAGGGATCCATTTTTTCTCTGATTCATTTGCCGATCCACTACTATCAATCGGTTCAAATGCTGAATTTGATTCACAATCGGACTTGGCATTTGAATCTGATGAGAACTTCCCGCTGCTCTCATCAGTCATGGAGAGGATCTGGAACGCCTCCTTACTTGTATAGAATCTTTTGGACATTTTTTCTGATGGGCTGTGTGACGGGTGACACATGAAGGTCACTGATGGGTGACAGGTGATGGGTGACAGGTGAAGGTCACTGATGGGTGACAGGTGACATGTGATGGTCACTGGTGGGTGACAGGTGACGGCTGACGGTCACTGGTGGGTGACAGGTGACGGGTGACAGTCACTGATGCCAGTCTCTGATGGTGACTGGTGCACTTTATGGGACTGATAGGTGACAGATGAGGGTCATGGATGGGTCACTGATGACGGTCACTGGCGATGGTCACTGATGGGTGACAGGTGCACCGCTGACGGCGGTCTCTGACGATGACAGGTGCACTTTGTGGGTACTGATGGGTGACAGGTGCACTTTTATAAGCACTGATGTGGTGACTGATGTGACTGTTGGGTGACAGCTGTAATGGGGAGGGGCGATGTGACTGGTTCTCTTTTTTGTGTTGGTGCAGTAAACTACAATACACACATAGATCGGTAACTCACTGCTCCTGGCTCTCCTCTCCTCACGCTGGAAACGGTGTGTGAGGAGAGAAGAGCCGGTAACAGCTAGTAACCGGTCTATGTATACATTTAGTGATCGCCGCCACCGTCATGACCACGCTGCGCACTCCCGATGCAAGGTCTAAAGCGGGGAATACCCATTTGTGATTGGCCATGACGTAACCGCGGCCGATCACATGATGAACAGCCATGCCCCCCTGTCAGTGACGCGCTGTGTCTCGGGTACACGCCGCCACCGACAGTGCAGGGCTGCGTGCCTGAGATCGCGTGCATGCCATGTGTGAATCCGCCGCTGTCATATGACAGTGGCCCAGAACAAGAGCCGCACCGTTCCACCGTCATATGACGGTGGGCGGGCGGCAACAGGTTAAACAGGCCCCTTAAAAAAAAAATAGAAAAAAATGTTATTTAAGTGCACTGTGTTTGGGCGCCGGACAAAGTGCACTATGGTAAGCGCTACGTCAATGCAATCATGAGATTGCAGGCAAGGCGCTTTATTTGCAGGCTTTTGACCAGCTTTGTGGCGCATTCCAGCTTTCCGTGCATTCCGCTTCCGCCCATAGTATTAAAACGGGCGGGAGCTTTGTTCTTCTAGTTATCTGGTCACTTCCGGTTTCCATATGCTAATGGTGAACCGGAAGTGACGTCGGCAGCTCCGTAGAATGCACGGCCCGAGCGGAGTTGCCTGTCTGCACACTGGAATTCCTTCATGATCCAACTAAACGCTGTAAGTCTGTGTGCCAAAGAGCCAAGGATGGTTGTGAGCCTATCATGAAAAGGTACAACCACAGCTGGCCAGAGAACCTGGGATATGATGATCTGCCAGTGTATAACCGAGGGGTATGCATAGCCATTGTTACAGACATCCCTGAAGGTAACATTCCAATATAAAATGTTTTTGAACCGTATTCATTTAAATTTTAAATAATATGAAGCTGATTTATAAAATGTTGGGAGAGGTGGTTGTGGTTTAGCATATTCAGGTAGGAATTAGGTTTAATTCTGATTGGATCATGCTGAAGGCATTTCCAGTTTTTTTTACCACCTTTTAATGATGTCTCTGTGTAGACTGTATTCTAGTTGGGGGTGATGTTTTAGCTAGTCCAGCAAAAAAATATATATACATTTTTTTTCTTTAATAATATTTGGTTAAACAAAAATGAGATTTGAAAGGTTCGTACAAGCAATTAGCACCTTTGGATCTCCCCCCTAGATTTATAAGAGGTGCATACCCAGTATTGGAGACAAGCTGAACCTAGCCACAAATCCCACAAATAGATTGCAGTGGGAATTGCAAATAAGGATTATGGTAATGCAGCTGAGCACTATCTGGTCTTTTCTTTTTTGTAAACAGACTGATAGTTATGTTTAAAGGAATTCCACAATAAGAAATACAATATACCTTACCTAGGTTACAATTGCTGATGTCCTTATGAAAATGCAACCCCTCTCCACCCTAAACACTAACGTCCTCCCCACCTCTCCATCCTGCTCCCTCAGCATAGCCTGTGAGAGCAGGCAGAGGCCCTACAGATGGGCACAGCACTGGAAGAGTATAACGGAAGGGGGGGGGGGGGGGTGAGGGGGCGATATTGTCTCCTAAACACTTTTTTATCTTAATGCAGGGAATGTTTAGGCTTTAGAACCAATTTCAGTCAAGGACCAAGTTCCACCTAGCTTCTCAGGTATAGCAGTGATGCTGAAGTTCTTTCATGGTACTTCAATCCCCTTATTCAGCATACTAGGCCTTAAATTTAGGCCTTTATTCAGGCACTTGGTCACCCCTTCAGGCAGCAGCCCTGACAGGATCCAACAGCTACTTACAGCCATTCCTCAGGCAGGAGGTCTTGGGGAAGACACACTTCCCAAGGTCAATCCTGAATATTTATAATCTCTTGCAGCCTGCACCACATCCAAAAAACCTGCTAGTGGTTGGCCAAGGGAATATACAGTAAATATTAATAACTCTAATTAATACAGCCTCTCACACTATTGTCATGGACATTCCCCAGCAGCAGGCAGAAACTTACATTAACCCCTTCGTGACCAGCCGCCGCAGTCGTACTGCGGCAGATTGGCTCCCCTGGGTGAAACGCTGTAACTGTACGTCAGTTCGCCTTTTGAACACTAGGGGGCCATCGCTCATGACAGAGCGAGAACTGGGATCTGTGTGTGTGTAAACACACAGATCCCAGTTCTCTCAGGGGAGAGGAGACAGATTGTGTGTTCATACCAAGTATAAACACCAATCTCTCTCTTCACCTAGTCAGTCCCATCCCCCCACAGTTAGAACACACACTAGGGAACACAGTTAACCCCCTTGATCGCCCCCTACTAATGTTAACCCCTTCCCTGGCAGTGACATTTATAATATTATGTCACTGGCATTATGCATAGTAATCAGTGCATTTTTATAGCACTGATCGCTGTATAATTGTCAATGATCCCAAAAATGTGTCAAAAGTGTCCAATTCCTTTTTTTTTTTTTTTAATTTGGGATATTTATTATAGCAAAAAGTAAAAGATATTGGGGGTTATTTACTAAAGGAAAATCCACTTTGCACTGCAAGTGCACTTGAAAGTGCACTGAAAGTGCACTTGGAAGTAAAGTCGCTGTAGATCCGAGGGGGACATGCAAGGACAATAAAAAACAGCATTTTAGCTTGCACATGATTGGATTATAAAATCAGCAGAGCTTCCCCTTATTTCAGATCTACCCCTTAGATTTAGAGCGACTGCACTTACAAGTGCAACAAGTGCACCTTCAGTGCACTTTCAAGTGCACTTGCAGTGCAAAGTGGATTTGCCTTTCGTAAATAACCACAAATAAAAATGAAATGTAGCGCTAGTGATGATAACCAATGGTAATAAACGTATCAATGATAGTAGCCATTGGAAAAGGCACATAAATAAAACACATGTGACATAATAAAAAATGATAAATAAAAAATAAATGCAGCAAAGTCCACATATATGGCCATACAAAAGTCCCAGAATGAACTGTGTGTAGAATATATTGAACTGGTATTGAAATCTTCTTGTCTGTGTGTCATTGATTGTACAATCTTCAACTGGAAACAGATAAAATACGCTTACCAGAGGGAGTGGATTCGGATGCCGGTGACACCGAATCAAGCAGGCTCAGAGATCCTAGATGGATGATGGATGATGGTTGGTCCCAGAAACCCCGGATCTCAAGGGGAATCTTTTCCTCTGCAATCCAAATCGCGACTGCCGGTCCGGAAGGCTGAAGGGGGGTCACAACCACAGGAAAGACTCCGAAGTATGGGTGGTTCCCAAAAAGATAATATAAAACGCCAATAGTGCAGATCAAATGACGTATTTTTATTGGATATCACCAATAATCAACAAACAAAGTAAAAAGCGTGATCACGTAAAAAACGATAAAATCAAGTGTAGGGAAGAGTGAGGCTCGGCCGACGTGTTTCGTCCACATGGACTTCAACTGGGGCACCCAGTTTCGTAAATAACCCCCATTGTGTTTTTTTCAAAATTGTCGCTCTTCTTTTGTTTATAGTGCAAAAAATAAAAAACGCAGAAGTGATCAAATACCAGCAAAAGAAAGCTCTATTTGTAGGGAAAAAAAGGACGTCAATTTTGTTTGGGTACAGCTTCGCATGACCACGCGATTGTCAGTTAAAACAACGTAGTGCCGTATCGCAAAAAATGGCCTGGTCATTGAGCAGCCAAATCTTCCGGGGCTGAAGTGGTTAACCAGTGCCTCAGCATTGCAGTCCACTATTGTCAGCTTCTACAAAGGTGCCTCAAGTATGAGATATGCATGCTTACCAATGTAAGAATGCAATTAAGGTCATACCTGGAGTTCAGCTTTAAAACCTTGGATTTGGTTCAGGTAACAAGGACATGGGCTAAAATTATCATTCAGTAGGCTTTTGCCCATAGGGAAAGAGGCAGATTTTCCCAGTATAACTATCAACCTCAAATTATTATCATAATCAGGAGAAATGTAGCCATTTAATATATATAGATTGTCACAATATTATAAGCCAGGTTAAAACATGTAAAACAAAAAAATGCTGTATGCCATAGGGGTGATCCCAGCAGAGATTGTTGCTTGGTGCACCAAAGGCTCTGTACCTACAGGCTGCAGTAGTGACATGTCCCTGCATGGAGCATCATACTAAAAGGTCAGACCATTCATAGGATGATACAAAATTCCAGTTTTGGTAGGATCCTACCTGGTAAAATAAATCACCAACTGTCTTCCTTTGTCTCGTAGCACCTCTATGCTTGAGTTCCTTGAAATTTCTACCTGTAGTGACCATTTCAAAGTGGAGCCCATTTTTGTATCTTGGATCTATCTGACGTGAATTGGACCTTGCTGAAGCATGCGGTGTACACCTTCAAAAGATAGGAGTACCTGTGCTAAGCAGTAGCCTTGCATTCTCTGGGACATAAAAGAAGTCTAAAGGCGGATTTCTACTGCAAACACATGAACTTGCATAATTCTATACAGAACTGTCTGTGTCTATGTTTATTGAAACAGCCATGGTTTTACTTTTCCGTGAAAAGTACTCATACAGCACATGGCTGTGTGACCATTTCAACTTCTTTTTCCTGCTCAGCTAGGTAGAAGACTTTAAGAACAGCTAAAGTTCTCAGTATTTAACAGGAAATATTTGGCACAGTTTGCTACCTACATTTAAAGTTAAATAGGGACACTAATGTCCATACTGTCAGAATAAGTTGTTGGTCGGTCATGATATAATTAAGTACCATTTTGTTCAATGTTATTATCATATTATATCACATATTTCTAGTCTTTACTTTGTGTAATTACAGATCATGATCAAACAACTTTCCTTCTAGTAGACACTTTCCCTGGCACGAATCTTGAAATTTAATGCCAACTTGTGTGATCTCATATCCGAGAATATGCACTGTGCATTTTTTATATCCTCCAGACTAACTGTAAGAATAATTTATTTTCTTAGATTTCAGTAGAGATATCGTATATATTTGCCCGTCTGATGGTAAATTATGTCTGTTCATTGTATTAATTCATCCCATTTGAAATAAAACAAAATTGTAATTTACAAAATCAGTAATATATTTAACATGAAACACTTTAGACTTATCAACTGTTTGAAATATATTCTTAAAATTTATTAGAACCAAAGAAGTCTTGCTGACTGGTCTATGCTGGGAGCTACAGGAGTTATTTATGTAGCATGGGGCCACATAAACATTTTTACCTATCTAACACAATATTTTTTTCACCTTAATGCAGTATATGTAACTTAATCTGCTGAGATGTAGTTCCCCAAATGCTATATTCAATTAATGATAATTTAAAAGAGGTCATTGTTGGATCCCCTATTAAGCACTTTAAAGTACTATCTATGCAGAGATAATTTATTATGGAAGTTTTGTTATAATTTTTCTGCATATTCCTCCACTTCAGCATTCATGTGCAGAGGACATACTTTCACTTTATTTTTCGATATGTATTAATTAAGCCACTGTCTATGTCATTTAGATTATATACTGTATATCTACCCTTACCATACTGTGAGAGCACTGGGAAAGCTACGTTTTCCTATGGAAAGGTGCTGTGTGCTCCCTAGAAGCTGCTTCAATCAAATATCATTATGCCATTGGTCTGGTTATACATTGTAGGGGAAGCAACTGTGTCCACAAAGGGTTTTCTCAATAGAGAGAGATTGTGTGCTGGCAGCCTTGTAAGAAAACTTTAGCTGGAAACAAGTTTCAAATTCTAGACAGAAAGGGATCTAAAGAGAAGCTAAAGTCCACAAATACCCACATCCCGCCAGTGCCAACATCTTTTCCTTGGCTTCTTCCAGTTGCTAAGTCTTTTACTTACTTCTGCCTTACTTCCAGGTCAGACTTTAGGTCATGACACAGGAAGGAGTTGACCAGTTGAGGGTAGATGATGCAGGGTGTGCAAGGGGGTCTGGCTCCACGTTTGACAGGAAGCATGTGACTTCCACTCCACTTTTTTTGTTTTTTTAATTTATTGTAAAAAACAATGAATGGCTGTAGCTGGAGCTCCACTGTCGACAGGAAACATGTGACCTCCACTCCACCTCCACCTCTACCTCTTTTTTTGTTTAATTACCTTTAATGTAACAAACATTCAATAGACATTAGAAACAACATGTGGAAGTGGAGGTGACATGTTTCCTGTCAAATCTGCATTTCCCGGGTATCTGGCTGCAGACTGGAGCTCCACTCTCCACAGGAAACATGTGGCCTCCACAGATTTTTCTTTTAATCAACTTTAACCCTTTCGTTGAAAGAGTCGTTTTTGCGTTTTCTGCACACATGTTTAAAAATCAATTTAGGCCTGAAGATTACATAAAACCCCCAGAATAATATATATTATTATATTATATTATTATTAGTAGCTGTGTTCTGTAACCTTCTGGTACCCACAGAATGGAGTATCCAAACTAATGAACACTGAAATTAAAACAGTTACTTGGATACAGTAAGTCCAAATGTGACACATTTAAAATGTACTTGTTTTTTTATGTTGATTACTAGCCCACTGTAAAACATTAGGACATGCTGGCATTTTATAAGTCATAAATAATTTCCAGCTCTGCTTCCCTCAGTCATCTATAATGCCTTTGATCGTAAAAAGTTCCATTGATTTCACATGAAAAAGGCATTTAATGCAAACTTGTCTATAAAACCATAAAATCTGGGATGTGCTGACAGTTGCTAGAAACTGCAACAACCATTCTAAATATCTAAATTACAAGTCTAAAAATTGCATGGAAAAAAGGATGTGATGCTTGAAATCATCTCTTTTTTAAAAGTATCTAGTATTTTCCAATATCAGATCAATTTCTTCGTCTCCTTTTCAAAGATTGCAGTCGGCTTACATGACAATACTAATACATAGTGTAGCGCTGGTAGATTTGCGATCTACCACAGCAGCCGAGGAATGGTCCTGAACTGTCTATCCTGAGTGAAGAAGCTGGACAACCGAGGAGATCCCAGGGGAGGACCCGTCATGGAAGGATCATGCAGAGTGCTGGTCTGGAGAGGGGCCTGGTGACTCGGTTGAAGGACGTATCCTAAAGTAACTTTACAGCATAGTGTTGCCGGGTTTGGCTTAAAGGTTCAAGCACTGTCACTGACATTCACCACAAAACCAATACATCCTCTGGCAGAGGATCGTACGGGTTTATTCCAAGCAAGTCTGTGGCAGAGACTTTTGTTCATGCTACAGAAAGGTATTTTAGCTTTCCCTGCAGTTTCCCTTCTGCCTCTTTCCTGCTACTGCCTTCGTTAATGGTTCAATAAAGCATTGAAAACGTACTCAAGTGTTGGTGCTTCTATCGCCCGGAGGTAAACCCAACCCAACAGAACACTAGACCTGGTGCCGGTGAAACAGAGGGAAGGAGAGTGAAGGTAACAAGCCCGCTTAAACCAGCAGCTCCGCCGAGAGTTATTGCTACATAGTATTTGCTAACTTTTATACTTTTAGATCTATAGGTAAATAAACAAAGGCAACATTCACACAATATGGTCACAAGGTTTTTTTTTTTTTAAATGGACCTTACAGCATAGCTAAGTATTAGATCATAGTAGTCTGTGTGACTCTCTTGCCTGGTGCAGATCTTCCGGATCATTCTGAAAACATATGAGGAAAATGTGTTTTTGAAGAACCTTAAAGCTGACGTGTGCAAAAACAATACACCCCAGCCCCCCTTCCCCTGTCCAACACAGTAAGGTCCCTCTGGTGCCCATGTTCAGCAGCCCTGCTCCTGTCTATCACTCTGACTACTGCCAGTGCCCTCAAAAAATTCTGTGCGAAAGCTGACTTTGACTCAAAACTTATTCTTGTACTTGGCTATGCATGCCCATTGTAAAATGTACACAAAGATGCCTTGATTTGAATAAAGTACAGTCAGATCTTTTAAATAAGGATTTGGTTTATTTACAAATGAGGAATGCACATATATCTGATAATTAAAATGAAGGAATAGAAAAAAAAATGGGTGATATGTAAGGAAGAAAGAAAGATCTCAGCTAACAACCCTAACATGCTCACTCTTATACCAACTGCATGCACACAAGGCCTTGCCCACCCTCTTCCACAGGCAAGTCCCAATGGCTAATCATGTCCTAGAGCTGGGTTGCAAGGGTTCAATACTGTCATTGGTTTCAATCATTTGAATTAGGTCTCCTAGAATTCGATAAACATTTGCTCCCAGCAGGAGTTCAGCAATTATCAGGTACTGTGAGAGTACTAAAATATTATCCCTATTGCTTGCATGGCAAACTTCGGCTAGTCATCTAGAAAATGAAACAGTGTCCCTGTTTATCTAGAATTGGATAGCTGTTATGTGTCCTCCATATGACTTAAACCCACAAGGCTATTTGTTGAATGTTAACTGCTTGTCCAAAAAGTTAGCAGTTTAATATCACAGCTGCATTGAAATTAATTTGATCAGTTCCCACACTCCTCATTTGATGGCACCTAAACCTGATCATTGCATGCTCAGACACTGAGCACTGCAGTAGGGGAATAAGTAAGTGTAGCACCCTCTAGTAGGTGAGAGTGAGGCTTTTCCCTGGCAGTGAAGGTACATTTAGGTCCCTTTCACACTGGGGCGGTGCGGGCGTCGGCGGTAAAACGGCCGCCTTACACCCGTTTTAGCGGCGGTATTCGGCCGCTAGCGGGCGGTTTTAACCCCCGCTAGCGGCCAAAAAAGGGTTAAAACCACCCGCAAAGCACCGCTACAGCGGCGCTATGCCGGTGGTATAGCCGCGCTGCCCCATTGATTTCAATTGGCAGGAACGGTTTAGAAGCGGGGAATACACTGCTCCTTCACAGCTCCAAAGATGCTGTTTGCAGGAGTTTTTTTTTCTCTCCTGCCAGCGCACCGCTCCAGTGTGAAAGTTCTCGGGCTTTTACACTGGAGAAACAGCAGCAGCAGTTTCAGGTCGGTTTGCAAGCGCTATTTTTAGCGCAATAGCGCCTGCAAACTGCACCGGTGTGAAAGGGGCCTTAGGCAGGCCTAGCTGGCTGCTAGGCCTGTTTGTTTTCATTTTGGCCTGGGAGGGGCTCAGGGCAGCAGCTGATGACTCAGGGCAGTGTCACTTCTCGATTACCTATATCTTCCTTCTGGAAGGAGAGGAGGGAAAGAGAAGTGGAGCTGCCTGTGGTATCTTGAGGAGCCCTGACCAATCCCCAACTTGGATTGGCAGGGGGCAGGTCTTCTTAAATACCTGGGGTCAACCCAGCTGGGGGGGAGTTTTCGGGTGGAAGAGATGGATTGAGAGAGGTGTGGAGGCTGTCGGGACCCACAGGGAGCTCCCCAATCTGGGGGGGGGGTGACTCTGGGCTGGGCTCGGGTGCATCCGGGAGGAGTGTCGAGATCCTGGAAGGAGAGGCACATGAGGGAGCAAGTAGAGAACAGCGGGAAAGAACACATCTAAGAATCTCCATGGAGGACTACTGGTCACAGCTAAGAGGGCCGGTGAGTGAGCACAGTAGGGAGGACTGGGAGATTGCAGTTTGAGAGATAGGTGCAGAACCAATGGAGAGAGGACTATGGAGAAGGGCAGTGGAAAGGGGTCTTTGCAGCCAGGCTGGCTGGCAGGGCCTGAAGAGAGCTATCTGGAAGTGGTAGCTGAGAAGAGGACAGCTAGCACCTGAACTATTCTACACAAGAGGGGCCCAAGGTCCCTGCCCACAAAAGGCAATTCATTGAGGCCTGGCTGAAGTAGTGTCAGGCCTACCCATGCGGTGCTCGCTATTCTGGAGGAGTGACAGTCTGCAGCAAGGGAAGTGCTGGTGGAGTAATAGTCTGCAGCAAGTGAAGTGCTGGAGGAGGAAACAGTGAGCAGCAAGTGTTTGTGCTGGAGATAGAAGAGTGCAGCTTATATACAGGAATGTATATAGGAGTCCTAAGCAACTTTGCACTAAATTTTCCTGGGCATCCCATAATTCCCAAATCCCCATCCAAGTTTAATCCCCCTCAAATAAACAAAACAAAACAAAGCAATGGACTGGTTTCTGTCTCCGAGTAACTGGGATGGATGTCTGGCTAGACAGAGTGACAGGTGAAACACTACACATAGCAACCCCCAAGGGGGCATGGCTACATAAGGATGCATTACGTTCAGAGGGAGTGCAATACTGAGAATGGTATGGAGAAAATGATATGTTGTAAAGTAAGGGGGTTATTTATTAATTATGACCCCCCCAACCTCCCATCTGCATGTGTACCGGCAGGCAGGCCTTGTGACACTGGAAATACCTTTTACAGTGTTTAAGCCGATTGACAATGAAAGAGAATGATAAAAACCTGTATTACCTGCATGATTTACACAAATGAAAGATTATGTAAAAGGCTTCGTTAGAATGCACATCGTCTTTGTGTCTATAGTAATTTTCACAACATATTTCCTCTGCACTGGTGTACAAGTGGGGCCCTTATTGAACTCATCTGAATTTGTCAGGCATAAACACCCTTATTTTGGGATTTGTGCTAAAATGATACATGGAAATACTCTTTTAAGAAGGCTCTACTGCAGGGGTCTCAAACTGGTGGCCCTCCAGCTGTTGCGAAACTACAAGTAAAAACACAATAGAAATCTCTCCTGCGCTCAGGTGTATAGTTCATCAGCACTCAAGTGTCTAGTTCATCAGCACGTGGTGTAACCAGCTTCTTACAGTAGTGCCTGCTGTCTTGCAGCCCTCTTTAGAATAATGGGTATTCATAGGCTAAAGGAAAAAAGAAAAAGGAAGGCACTACTACATCAACTGAATCGCTCGATTCACTTGATGTCAGGTCCTGGCTACATTTTCAATGCCTGTTACCTATGCTCGTTTGTGAGTGCAATTTGTTGTTTTATGCTTCATTAAAGCTTTACCAGTGGTAATGCACTAGGTCAGTGCGCCTTCCTTTTTCTTTTTTCCTTTCGCGAAACTACAAGTCCCATGAGACATTGCAAGGCTGACAGTTACAAGCATGTCTCCCACAGTCAGAGACATGATGGGACTTGTAGTTTCGCAACTGCTGGAGGGCCTTCAGTTTGAGACCCCTGCTCTACTGTGTTTAACTCTGGTTCAATAAAAGATCTTTTGTTTAATTTTTCGGTCCACCTCACCATATGTTGGGTGCTATTTGTTCCCCCTCCATCAAAGCTATTGTTTCTATACACTGCAATAAAGAGCACCAACAGGTTTGATACAGTGTATGCAATCTGAGATTTGTCTCTCAACCCACTATCATTAAATAAGATTTGGGGGGTTTGTGAAAGAATTCAGCAGTGTTGAGATTGCTTTAGGTAAGCTCTACTGTGCTTCTTCAGAAGTCATCTCCAATTTGACCTTTCACCCCCAATCTCCTGCAAGAATTGTGTTATCTTTCCTGGGGTCCAGAATGCTAGTGCCTAGGTCATTAGTGGCATAACATCAGACTGGCAAACATATGCTACATTTACAAATTCTGCTGTGCCACTTACACGGACGATTTTCTGTGACTTTCCTGTAGTCAATGTCAGTCTAGGATCAGCTTGCCAAAGGCACTTTTTTGTGTGGCTCTGCATTGAGGGTACATCTAATTTCAGTTATGGCAAAAGTGTGCAGGAGGAAGATAAGGAACATTAGATAGTGGAACAGGTGATGAACAGTGTCTAGGCAGGTTAGACCAACAGAGCAAAGTGGAAGAAAGACAGTAGGCCTCACATAGAACTTCGATAAAAAAATAAAAACAACAATTATCTAAGAATAGCAAGCAATTATCAATACAAGCTGTAATGGCTCCTTTTGTCATTCACTCAAATCCTGCTGCAGCCTTTCCTGGAATTCAAGTGGTCCATTAGATGTAGTGCAGGCTACACTGCATCTAGTGCAGTGGTCTCCAAACTGCGGCCCAGGGGCTAGATGCGGCCCTTTGCTTGCCTTTATCAGGCCCGTGGGACACTATTTCTCCCACTGATATGAAGTACTATTCCTCCCACTGACACCAAATATGGGGCACTATTTCTCTCACTGATACCAAAGTTGGGGCACCATTCTTCCCACTGACACCAAAGATGTGGCACTATTGCTCCCACTGACACCAAAGATGGGACACTATTCCTCCCACTGACACCAATGACGGGGCACTATTCCTCCCACTGACATCAAAGATAGGGCACTATTCTTCCTACTGACACCAATGATGAGGCACTATTCCTCTACTGACACCATGACGGGGCATTATGCCTTCCTCAATACATTTTCTACCCCCAGTTCAGTGACAGTTCAGCCCCCCCTAAGGTCTAAGGGGCCGTAAACTGGCCTTTTTTGGTTTAGAAAGTTTGGAGACCCCTGATCTAGTGCATTAAGTTTATGCTGCCATTGAGTGTTCCACATGTGTGTTCCAAAGCTATCTTTATGGTTATTTCTATTCACTAGAAACTCCTGGGCACACCTGTGAATAATTGCCCTAAGTGCTACGTAAGGAAGTGCTCAGGCTCCAGGCAAAATTAGACTCCACACTAACTTTTTTTCTATGCTCCAGTTCTCCTGACTTCACTCGTGATTTCCTCAGCTTGCCAACAGGGGTGTAACTACAGATCATGGAGCCCCATAGCAAAATTTCATGGGACCAGTAGTGTTAACTGGGGCAATAGTTTAAGTGATCTTAATGCAATGATCCTAAACTAAAGACAAGTAGCATGAGAGCTATCAACAGTCATTGCGCTACTAGGAGCCAGTGCTTTGAATTGAAGTTGTAGTAGCATCACTATAATGATATTTTATATTATTACATATTTATTAGAGCTCCAAACGGTTTGGGGCGAGCAAAAGTTTGGCCCGAACATCGCCCGTTCGGCGAACACCTGGATATGTGGGGAGCTCGGCGAGATGTTCGCAAGCCGAGCGCCCCAGAATGCGCTGCATGCTGCACAGTGATTCTAGGGCCCTAATTGGGTGAAACCTTGCACCTGACAGTTGATCAGGTGCAAGACTTTGCTAATTAGGGCACAGAGCACTGTCAGAGCCCTGACTGGACAAAGTAATGATGGCTTTGTCCAATCACGGCTCATTGTTCAGAGTCCTATCCCACACTATAAAAGGTTCCTTCCCATAGGAGCCTTTTGCAGTGTTGTTGGAGTGGAGTAAGCTCGGTTTGCTATTAGGGAGTTAGTGTGTTCACTTATTGTGACTCTGAGTGTAGAGTGTTAGTGTAGTGTTAGTATAGTGTTAATTATAGTGTGAGTATAGTGTGTCAATTAGTGTAGTATGAGTATAGTCTGTCAGTATAGTGTAGTGTCAGTGTAGTGTGTTAGTGTAGTGCAATGTTTAACACAGCATTACATAACATTTAGTGCTGTATACCCTTTTTTTGTCCCCTGCCTGCCCCCTTTTTTTTAAAAATTGTCAGCCACAGTTTTTTTGACAGTGAAGCTGATGTTCCCCCTTTGTTATTTACTTATTTATTTTATTATAGATTTTACATGTCTCAGCTTCTATTCAATTTGGGTAATAAGCCCCCCCCCCATCATGTCTGAGAGGCCAACAAGGAGAGGCAGACATTCCCATGCCATGAGGGGGCCAGCAGCGTCTATCTCCATAGGCAAAGGTGGACATGGTCTGTCCTCAGGCAGGGCACGTTTGTCCCTGTTTAGTGATGTTGCCCATGGTATCCAGCCGCAGCATGCAGAGGAGGTGGTGGACTGGCTTACTAAACCAATCTCATCCTCTATGACCCAAGCTGAGGCTAGTGCCCAGTCCACCGCAGTTGCCAGAGCGGCTAATTCCACCTTCCTGTCCACAGCTACTCCTGCCATAGCCCCAGCATCATGCATGGTGGATTCAGCTGAACTACATGAACACAGCGTCAGCCACTTGCTTCTTGATGATGCACATGCATTATTTGATTCTGATGTTGGTTCTGAGGTAGAGGAAGGGAGTAACATGAGCCAACAGAGAGGGGAGAACACTGATAAACAACAAATTGGCAGTCGTGTTCCCCCAGCCCCAACATATTGCCAAGTTGGCTCCAGTGATGATGAGGATGGAGGGGATGATGAGGTCACTGACACGACTTGGGTGCCGGATAGAACATAGGAGGAAAGTGAGGGGGAGGCACAACGCAAATGAGGCAGGATGTCCTCCAGAGGCAGCCGTCATGAAAGAGTAGAGCGCAGCCACCCTATTCCATCAGATTCTGGAGCTGTTATCCCCCGGCCCACTTCCCACAGCTCAGCTGTGTGGGAGTTTTTTAGCACATTAACAGGCGATCGCACTGTTACAATTTGCAATCTCTGTTGCGAGCAGATCAAGCATGGAAAAAACCTGCCATTTGGGTACCACATGCTTGACAAGGCATTTAACCTCCCACCACTCAGCCAATTGGCAAGAGCACCTGAAAGCCACACACAAGGGACACAATTCTTTTCTGCCTAACACCTCACCTTTCATGTCTACCCTCGCTATATCTCATGACCTCTCAGCAGCCTCCACTGACAGGGATGATGGTATAGCAGAGGGTATCTCAGGTCCTTGCAACACATCTGCCAGCAGTACACCACCAGCTGTAGAGTATAGCAGGCACATTTCTCAAAAAAATAGGAAGTTTCCCCAGGGGTTTTTTAGCAGCAGAGAATTTGTACACAAGTAGTTGGTATGAAAAATCATTTATTAACAGACAATGAAAATTTCAAATGAACAATGATAAATCAATATAGGTGGTGCGACACAAAAACAAACATGGAACATCACTCATAGCAAGGAACACCCTATGTACAAGCATGGTTTGCCAATTGTATTTATGACGTATTTATCCACATGAAAAACCCAGATGCATTTCGACCCTTGCAATTTTTCGGTCTCTTCAGGGGGATTTATATTTTAGGAAAATATCAAAGTATCTAATTAAAGTCATTGGACAATATAAAGAATGTAAGTATAGCATTTCGAATTGAGCAAAATTATATCTCCATACACATATAGGTATAGTTACCAATGGGTGGATGAAGACATGAAGATGTATCGCACAAACCAGCATTGCAGGATTGTAGTTGTTCAAAGATCCCATCGCTGCCGCACATCCCCCCTGCGTCCTCCGGGTGGGCGCATAGTCCACCGAGCTTGCAGGGGGCCACGTTCTAGGACCCAGAGAGGAGGATCGGGGGTAAAACACATGCAGATGGACATGCAAAGACTTTTTGTAAATAGTCGTTTAGATAATATTGGAGGAGTGTATAGAAGTGCTTGGCAGCTGTAGGCTGGTTGTTATTTGGTCACTAGTGGATTCATGTTATAGAAACATTTATTAAGTTATACATGACATAGTGTAGTTTATTTGTTAGTTGGATTGGTTATAAAAAGGGTTGGCTAGCAGTGAAGAAAGGTTGAGTGGGGGATAGGGTGTAGTGATGTGATTAGTGAAGTGAAAGTGCATGATGTGGGATTGACTGATGATGGGGCAAAACAAGTGTAAAAGTGAAAAAATGAAAAAACAAAAAAACACTGAAAAAACTGAAAAACAAGTGTTAAAAGTGTAAACAATTGTATATGTGAAGTGAGAAGATGAAATGATGAAAGTGAGATAGATGTAGGTGCCAAAAAAAGTGATGTGACACTAAATAGTATATACGGTACGTAAGGTAAGAGGATATGACTAAGGTTTTTACTACATAGGGATGGTAGTGTAAGGTAAAAAAATCACAATGTTGGAAAATGAAAATAAATGGGTATAACACAAGTACATAGATTAGCCAGTCAAACAGCATTCCAAAAAGCTGCACTTACCAAGCACTCCATCAGTTTGCAGGCACATTTTTCTGCTCCAGCTGCGAAAAAAACAATACACTCCCTGCCAACAACATACCCAGCGTCTAAATTCCAGCTTGTCCAAATTACTAGCTTTACAGCTTCTGCCTTTCCATCTGATGGATTCTGCCCCTTCTGTGAATTTGCAGAATGTGCTTTACCACAATGGCAGGCTCCCAGTCACTATTTCTTTGCACATAAGGCCATTCCAACTCTGCATCATTGCGTGGAAGGCAATGTTTTGATATAGTTTGGCAAGGCAGTCAGCCACAAGGTCCACAATACTGCTGACACGTGGTCCAGCGAACATGTTCAGGGACGATATATTTTGCACACAGCACACTGGGTAACTCTGCTTGCAACTAGGAAGGATGCAGGACAGGGCTCAGTGCTGGAGGATGGTGAGCCATAGCAATGCATGCATCAGTGACACAATCCCTCTTGTGTTCCTGCTAGAGCATACTGTGTTATGAACAGGGCACTCGAGGCAGAGCAGCGGGAGGAAGAGGAGGACTTCCTTTCCTCTCAAGTCCCACTTTATGCAAACACAATTCTTGTGATGCCACAGAACCAACATGAGGAGAGGAAGGAGGAGGAGGAGGAGGAGGAGGAGGAGGATTCTGGCAGTTTTGGAGGCATAGAAGCAATAGAAGACATAGGTCAAACCTTAAGAGATTGTTTTCAGTCCCCAGAAACAGGAACCTTGGGAGTAGTACATGGCTGGGGGGAGGCAGTTCCAGATACTGTAATCCACAGTGACCCCAAAGACTCTGCTTCTCATGCCTCCGCAAACTTGCAGTGCATGGCCTCCCTTATTCTTCAAAGCCTGCGTAAGGACCTGAGAATTTGTGGCATCAAGGATTAGGATTATTATTGGTTGGCAACCCTCCTTGACCACTGTTACAAGGGGAAAGTCTCGGAACTCATCCTGCCCTTGCAGAGGGAGGAGTTTATGTAACGCCTTTCCAGACTCTGGTAGGTTACAGTCTCATGGAAAAGCTCGTTTTGAGGCTTCTTTTGGTCAAAGGTGGAGCAGTGCAGAAGGGGGTCACCGCAGTGAAGCATTTCAAACTTTTTTAGTCCTCGGCTTAGGGCTGTCAGCATCAAGATACCATCAGCAGCGTCTGCCTCATATGGTGGAAGATTATCTAGGGGCGAAAAAAAACATAGAGAGCTTTTCAGTAGGTGATCCGCTGGGTTTCTGGATTATGAGAATAGACCACTGGCCAGAACTTGCCCGGTATGCAATTGAGCTGCTGGCCTGCCCTGCATCCAGCGTGCTTTCTGAATGGGCATTCAGTGCTGCAGGAGGTTTCGTGACAGATAAAAGAGCGTGTCTGTCCACAGACTCTGTTAACTGGCTGACATTTGTCAATATGAATCAGTCCTGGATTAGCAGCAGCTATTAAGCCCCTGCTACTGATGTAGCTGATTAAGTGTTATTAGGGTTCTTGAATCTCTGAAAGACTGTCTAACTGCCTAGCTTTGTGGGTGTTGATTTTATATTGAAGTAATGTTTTGGTATAGGTTTCATGGGCACAATAAAGACCATTCCACAACTGTGTGACCAGGGCATCAAATTCAATTTTTTTACAGCAACGCCAATTCTTGCTTTCATCAAGAGTACCTCTATAGGGTTACAGTGTGAAGGCACCACCAACACCCAAAGCCCAATTTTTCCACAACTGTTTGACAGGGGCATAAAATTAAATTTTTTTACAGCAAGGCCAATTTTTGCTTTCATCAAGAGTGCCTCTAGAAGGTTACGGGGTGAAGGTACCACCAACACCCAAAGACCAATTTTTCTGCAACTGTGTGACAAGGGCGTCAAATTTCAATTTTTTACAGCGATGCCAATTCTTGCTTCTAATCAAGAGTACCTCTAAAAGGTTACAGGGTGAAGGCACCACCAACACCCAAAGACCAATTTTTCTACAACTCTGTGACGGGAGCATCAAATTTAAATTTTTTACAGCAAGGTCAATTCTTGGTTTCATTAAGAGTACCTCTAGAAGGTTACTGTGTGAAGGCGCCATCAACACCCAAAGACCAATTTTTTCCCAACTGTTTGACAGAGGCATCAAATATAAGTTTTTTACAGCAAGGCCAATTTTTGCTTTCATCAAGAACAACTCTATAGGGTTACGGTGTGCAGACACCACCAACACGAAAAGCCCAATTGTTCCGCACCTGTTATGCCGCGTACACACGAGCGGACTTTACGGCGGACTTTGCCCGGCGGACTTTTCGACGTACTTTCCGACTGACTTTCTGAATGAACGGACTTGCCTACACACAATCCACCAAAGTCCGTCGAATTCGTACGTGATGACGTACGACCGGACTAAAACTAGGAAGTTCATAGCCAGTAGCCAATAGCTGCCCTAGCGTGGCTTTTTTGTCCGTCGAACTAGCATACAGACGGCGGACTTTTCGACCGGACTCGATTTCAACGGATAAATTTGAAACAAGTTTCAAATCTAAGTCCGTCCAACTTTTGAGAAAACAAAGTCCGCTGGAGTCCACACACATCGAATTGTCCGACGAAATCCAGTCCGCCGGGCAAAGTCCGCCGTAAAGTCCGCTCGTGTGTACGCGGCATTACTTCTATTCCAAATCTGTGAAAGAGACACCACACTTTATCTAAAAAAGAAATGTTAATCTTGACCTGAGTGTACTATAATTTGGCTTCTTCACATAAGGCTTGTGGTGCAAAACTTTGTTATTTCCATCCAAAGTCTGCCAAAGAGACAGCAGAATTTATCCAAAAAAATCTCTAATCTTGTTCCCAGTGCACTACATTGTGGCCTCATCATACAGACTGGCTCCTCAAGCCGTTGTTTACATAATATAGAGAGCTTGCAGGGAAAATCAATTTGAATGTAATTTTTTTTTCTTTTTATACAGTGGAAACTCGGATTGCGAGTAACACGGTTTACAAGCATTTCGCAATAGCTGTTTTTTTAAAAAAAATCCTGATTCGCCTTGCGAGCGTTGACTCGCAAGACGAGCAGGATTCAAGCCTCTGGGGTGTGCAATACCGCATTTAGCCAGAGGTGCAGGGGTGCAGTGATGCTTGGAGACACTCAAAGTAGCTCGGAGGCACTGGGAGCTGCTAGGAGCCACTCGGAAACACTCAGAGCGTATCCAAGTGTCTCTGAGTGGTCTCCGAGTGTTTCCGAGTGTCCCCGCACCTCTGGCCACATGTGGTACTGCAAAGACAAGCAGTGGCTGTGGAATGGATTATTTGAGTTTCCATTATTTCCTATGGGGAAACTCGCTTTGATATACGAGTGCTTTGGATTACAAGCATTCTTCTGGAACGAATTATGCTCATAATCCAAGGTATTACTGTATGTCAGTTTTGCTGCAGCAGGTTCTATACATTGTACAGATGTGCCACTTTACAGGCAGACTATGGGGACCCCCCAGGCACTATATTTAAAGGAATTTTTCATTTTTATTGTTTCACTTCAAACATGATTAAAACCACAGCTCCTTTAAATATTATCTTTTTTTAAAGTTTTTTTTTGCAATGGTACATGTCCCCCAGGGCAGTACCCGGGCCCCCATACCCTTTTTATGGCCAATAACTGGCATATAAGTCTTCAAAATGGGGACTTTTGATTTTTCAAATTCGGGTCCCATAGACTTCAATGGGTTTTGTGTCCGAACCTTCGTGATGTTCGAGAGTTCTGGCACGAACCGAACTGGGGGTGTTTGGCCCATCTCTAGTTGGCACCTGCTACATGACTAGAGTAACGCACTGCTTACCATTTGTTTATTAGCTGCCTCTTTTTGGAAGCTCCGCACTGCATTGTTTGAAAATTGTATAATGCCACATACACACGATCAGACATTCCGACAACAAAATCCTGGATTTATTTCCGACAGATGTTGGCTCAAACTTGTCTTGCATACACACGGTTGCACAAATGTTGTCGGAAATTCCGAACGTCAAGAACGTGGTGACGCACAACACATAGGACGAGCCGAGAAAAATGAAGTTCAATAGCCAGTGCAGCTCTTCTGCTTGATTCCAAGCATGCATGGAATTTTGTGCATTGGAATTGTGTACACACAATCGGAATTTCCGACAACGGAAAGAATTTTGTTGTCGGAAAATTTGAGAACCGGAAATTCCGACAACAAATGTCCGATGCAGCCTATACACGGTCATAATTTCCAATCAAGCTCACATCGAACATTTGTTGTCGGAAATTCCGTCCGTGTGTGCGCGGCATTAAAGTAAAAAACAAAGCTCTATGCAAACAAATACCTCACACCATCATTACATATTTCATGCATGCCGCCCCCCCCCCCCCCCCATAGTTAAGCAGCATTTCTAGACAATTTAAAACTCGCTGTTAATGCTGCTAGAAAGGGTATATATTTGTAAGTTACAGTTCTGATCTCTGGCAGGAGGGGCCACTCTGGAGGCCAATGCTGCCATTCAAAAAAGAAAGATTGCTCATCTTGTGGCATTGTGTGATCCACCTGCCGGTGCTTCTAAATCTACACAGTCCTAAAGAATGGTCAGCTCTGCAGTGCTGTGTCATACAGGACACAGGCCGACAGGTCTGATCCTTCATTCATAAAAGTAAAAGACCACTCAGCAGTGCGGGGCTGCGTGGTCCATCAGCAGGGTCTGCGTTTGTTTACAAGCAGTGTAGACAGATCACACAGGCCCGCAGTGCACACATTTAAGTGCAGTCATAGAGGAGAAGTGCACAAAGATCATATACAGCACAGAAGAGTTTACACATATCAGAAGACATGGCAGCAAACAATGAAAAGGAGTTGTGTGAGGAGCCAGGCTGGGTACACAGGATGGTTAAGATGCAGACAGAGAGGGGGGAGAGGGAAATGCATGAACACACACAATCACTACAGTACTGTGAACTCCATCAGACTTGGCGGTGTATGTTTAAAGATCACAGATAGATTACACAGACACAGAGCACTGAATGATCTTTCACTATAGTGAAGGTATAGCTAGTGCTGCTTGTTCATTCATAATAGAAAAAAATCACACAGCTCTGCTGGGCTGTCTAATCTATCTGTGGATGCTTGAAAATATACACAGCCCAGGCTGATGAAGTACACAGCGTTCTGGTGCTGATTGATGTTTTATTTTTAGCACTGCCAGGGCAGTCTGTCCCGTCCCATGTCTGGCTGTTGATTTGTTGTTTAAGCCTAGGGTAACACTGATGTGATGTGGGAACAAGCGCTATTAAAGCGCTAGTTCCCACATCACATGTGTAGCATTAACTCACGGTGGAGCTGCTGGTTTAAAGCGGGCTGTTACTGTCACCTTCGTTACCTCAATTTCACCAGAACTGGGTCTAGGGTCCCGTTGAGTTTAATGCCAGACAGTGTAGACACCAAACACTTGAGTATCTTTTCCAATGCTTTAATAAAGAGTAACTGAAGGAAGTAGCAGGAAAAAGGTAGAAGAAGAGTTGCAGGGAAGTTCAAATACCTTTTCTTGATATAATATTAGGAATTGGAATCTTGTAGATGAATGTACTCTCCTTTTAGGGTTGAATCTTTGCCCGCCCAAGTAGGTTTCTCTCACTAACCTAGCAGCCGGTACGCAGCACGAACAAAAGTCTCTGCCACAGACTTGAATGGAATAGAAACCCGTACAATCCTCTGCCACAGGGTGTAATGGTTTACGATGAATAGCAAACACAGCACTAGAACCTTTAAGCCGACCTGGCAGTACTATGCGGTAGGTTAACTTTAGGATGCGTCCTCCAACTGAGTCACCAGACCCCTCTCCAGACCAGCACTCTGCATGATCCTTCCATGATGGGTCCTCCCCTGGGATCTTCTCAGTTGTCCAGCTTCTTCCCGTAGGACAGACAGCACAGGACCATTACCTCGCCGCTGTGGTAGGCCCCAGACAGGCTTCTGGGCTCACCCACACGCTGCAGCAATGTGGTCCTCCCGGTCGGAGGACAACGCGGTAGTACTCCTAACACATACCTGTCGGCCAGGAGGGCCAGCAGGTAGAACGAAAGACGAACTCTAAAACATATATGAAAAAAATGCGCCGCGCCTAGGGGTGTAACTGAATAACTGTAAATCTAAGTACAAATCATAGATAATAAAGCGTGCAAATCAAATAGAGCCTAAAGCTCTGATCACTTACTAAGATCACCTGCTGTGTGAATCCTAAAGCTCTGATCACTTACTAAGATCACCTGCTGTGTGAATCCTATGACCAAACACACTAAAAAATATCTAGTGCAATAAATCACAAAGTGCAATGTGCATAGAAAAACGTAATAAGATAAATATACAATACACAGTGATTAAAATATCCCCCTAATGAAGACACGTGACTCCCTGTGTCAAAGACGCGTAGGGGAGGGGCCAGGACGGAGCGATCAGCACAGAGCTGGGTTGTGGAGCTCTCACACCCCGCAGCACAGCCGTTTTTTCCTATGTTATGTTTGGTGCACATGAGCACCTTATAAATGTGAGTACCCCATGTGGGGATTGGATGTGATTTTAATAAAAGTATCCTACGGTATTATACTATATTAGCCTTTTTCTTTTATATGGTCTGATGTGAGTGGAGCCATAAAGAATCCAGTGTGGGAATCAGCTGTACCTAATACTGAGCCCAGGGGTGGCTCCAAAAGCGTGTATTGACACAATTAAAACCTGTGTCACACGCTCCAAGGTGAGCGCAATCACATTGGGGGTCACCAAGGCACTTCACAGCATGTTTTTCTTTGGGCACGTTTGATTCAAAACCGGAACTTTTTCTTTAAACCATCACCATTACACTGACTTTTATTTGAACTAGGTCACTTTATGTTACTGGATTGGAAGATTTTTTCACGGATGTGATTTGAACACCTTTATTAGGGCGATTATAGTTTCAATTCGCCCACGCATGTGATTGATTTACTCTGTTTGTGTTTTACGAATATATATATTGTTTTATTTAATTTTTTTTTTTTTTTTTTATACACCTTATTAGGTATGATTATATTTTAATCACTGTGTATTGTATATTTATCTTATTACGTTTTTCTATGCACATTGCACTTTGTGATTTATTGCACTAGATATTTTTTAGTGTGTTTGGTCATAGGATTCACACAGCAGGTGATCTTAGTAAGTGATCAGAGCTTTAGGATTCACACAGCAGGTGATCTTAGTAAGTGATCAGAGCTTTAGGCTCTATTTGATTTGCATGCTTTATTATCTATGATTTGTACTTAGATTTACAGTTATTCAGTTACACCCCTAGGCGCGGCGCATTTTTTTCATATATCATTTATCGCACGGTCATGAATACGTGATCTGCGCCTGCAGCCGGGTAGCTGTTTGGTTGAATTTCCATTAAGGCACTGGATAATTGTGGCTCGCAAGATTTTTTTCCAGAACTCTAAAACATGGCGTCTGCCCCATAAATACCCGCTTCCAGAATGCAACTCGGAGGACCACCCCCACCAAGTTATCTCCGGGACAGAAGAGCACTCATACGCTTTAACGTGTTTTCTTTTCAACACTGACCCATGGCGACAACGACACCCACAGGCACATCGCTACACGTGTCTCCCGCAGGCAGTTCACACTGCCTTCTGCGAACCGTTGCGGGCGTCAATACATTGTTAATGACACCCCCAGATTGGTTCACAGAATGCAGTGCAAACTGTGAACTCACAAAGGAATCGGAACGCATAGGTGAGAACACCCATATGATCCGATTTCAGAGTGGGGAAAAAAAAAGCGAACTTAATGCAAGTTCAGCCATACAACTGTATGGCTGAACTCGCATCTCACAGACATCGCATGTGATCGGCACCTGCAGTGTGGGTGCGAATCACATGCGATGTATAGGATCGCGCTAATGAACCTGGGCTAAATTTTCATTAACCCTGCTGTAAGCACCAAACTTCTGGTGCTGAAACCTACAGTTCTGGCCAAAACTAAGTACTGAGATCACTGTAGGTCACTAAGCTTCCCCTCCAATCACAAAACATCTTGCGCTTTTTTCACTGAATACAAGGCATTCTGTCATTGGTGGAAGGAAGATTGTGATGTTCATCTGCATTTTCTCTAATCATAGAGTGTCTTGCATTTACTAAGAGAATGCAAGATGCTTGTGAATGGTGGGGATGTCAAGCAACCCACGGCAATCTCAATACTTTCCAGTAGGACTGTAAGTTTAAGCACTGGAAGTTTGGAATGTACAGCTCTGTGTGGGATTAATGAAAGTAAAAGTTTTAAACAACAAAGCAGCAGCGAGCCATGAGGCACTTTATTAAAAGCACTTAATTTTTAAAGTGCAAATGTATAAAAAGGGTTTTAACTGGAGTCCAGTTTTGAGAATGCAGTGGTATAACATAAACAGGCGTTTTACTCTGCAACAGGGCTACTGATCCAAACAGGACCAAGTGCTATATGCATAGGTCCCAACCAGGGGCATTGCTAGGTCTACAAAAGATCTGGGGCTAGAGACCATAGCAGCGAAGTAAAGAGAGTCATTCGCTTGGGCGGGCATATGCATGTATATAATATACGTGTGTGTGTGTGTATATGTATATATATATGTGTATATATATATATATATATATCACCATATGCAGGGTGAGGTGCACTGACGATCTTGGCCGTGCTAGCAATCTGGTCCCTCCCACGGACCGATATGTAGAAACGATGAGTCAGGATTGCTGCACAGGAAATTTATTTCCATAAAAAATCACAAAGATTACAAAGACATCGAGCTGATACCAAATGCAGCTGGCTGCGACGTTTGGGGCTTTCACTGATAACGCCCTTTCTCACAATCGTATGTCTGCAACTGGTTACATACATCACATGTTTATATATACACATAAGTTTACTAATTATACTTGATTAAGCTGGAATTAATTAACCCACATTTGGTAACAGGTTTTTTAACTAGTCATCTCTCCTTTTTTTACGTGGTTGGAACAATCAATTGTCAACCGGTGCTATTACTCCTTTGCCAAAAAACGGGGAAAAAAATTAAACAAACAAAAAAAAATATTATTAAATCAAAAACCAAAGAAAAAACAAAAAAAACAAACAAAAAAAGGTATAAAGAATAACACAAAAAATTTTTTTTCATAAAGAAGATATTCTTCCTAGAAGAAACTCTCTTTATAACTGCTTTTTTTGTTTGTTTTTCTTGTTTTTTCTTTGGTTTTTGATTTAATAATAATTTTTTTTGTTGTTTAATTTTTTTCCCCTTTTTTTTGGCAAAGGAGTAATAGCACCTGTTGATAAATTGATTGTTCCAACCACGTAAAAAGAGGAGAAATGACTAGTTAAAAAACCTGTTACCGAATGTGGGTTAATTAATTCCAGCTTAATCAAGTATAATTAGTAAACTTATGTGTATATATATAAACATGTGATGTATGTAACCAGTTTCAGACATACGATTGTGAGAAAGGGCGTTATCTGTGAAAGCCCGAAACGTCGCAGCCAGCTGCATCTGGTATCAGCTTGATGTCTTTGTAATCTTTGTGATTTTTTAAATATCCTGTGCAGCAATCCTGACTTATCGTATATATATATATATATATATATATATATTTATATTTATATAAGACATTATACCTGTATATTATTACAACGGGGTCCCCAGAGAGCTTGTCACGTCACCTGCCACTAGATGCGGATTGTGTATACAGAGAGGCTGGGTATACAGAAGATAGGGTGGGTATATACAGAGAGGCTGGTTATATACAGAGAGGCTGGGCATATACAGAGAGGCTGGGTATACAGAAGATAGGCTGGGTATATACAGATAGGCTGGGTATATACAGAGAGGCTGGATATATATAGAGAGGCTGGGTATACAGAAGATAGGCTAGGTATATACAGAGAGGGTATATACAGAGAGGCTGGTTATATACAGAGAGGCTGGGCATATACAGAGAGGCTGGGTATACAGAAGATAGTCTGGGTATATACAGAGAGGCTGGGTATACAGAAGATGGGCTGGGTATATACAGAGAGGCTGGTATATACAGAGAGGCTGGGTATATACAGAGAGGCTGGGTATACAGAAAGGCTGGTATATACAGAGAGGCTGGGTATATACAGAGAGGCTGTTATACACAGAGAGGCTGTGTATATACAGAGAGGCTGGGTATACAGAAGATAGGCTGGGTATATACAGAGAGGCTGGTTATATACAGAGAGGCTGGGTATACAGAAGATAGGCTGGGTAAATACAGAGAGGCTTGGTATACAGAAGATAGGCTGGGTATACAGAGTTCCCCCCCTCCCCCTCCATATGGTTTGCACTTACCAGCTCAGGAGAGATTCGTGTGAGAAAGTTCCCCCCGACTCTATGCTATGGGCGGTGCAAGGGAGGAGACTGACTCTCACACTGATCTCTGGCTCTGGCTGTGTCACTGAAGCACAGAGTGCAGACTCAGTGAGAGTGCTGCGGCTGTACGGGAGGTGCTGTGTCCGGCAGCCTGCGACTCTCTCACTGTAGGGCCGGCCCTGGACTCGGGGCTATGGGCCCCAGATTTGGGGCTCCAGCCTCAATAGCCATCCCTTAACGATGCCACCAGGGCCGTATTTTCGCATGGGCACGCTGGGCACACTGGGCAGTTGCCCGGGTGCCCCACTTGCCTAGGGGGCCCCACCTGCCCAGCGACTCCAGCCAAGGCTGCTTGCACTCAGTGCCCTCTGAGCTTTCCCAGTTGCCTGTCAGTAAAATGAAGAGCAGTGGCGGTTGCTGCAATGCCTCCTCTTCTGATCCAGTGCCACCCACTGAACTGAGTGATATGCCTGAGGGGAGCAGGAGAACACCGTGGTGCTGCTTGATTTCTCCTCCTTCCATCTGATCCATGCGGCGCCAGCTCCACCCACTAGTCTGCATGCAGAGTTACGAGTGAGGGCAGCAGGACTGCAGGAGAAAAGGAATAGTGAATGGCCATGGAGTGGAAGAATTAAAGTGCTGCAATCTGTATAATCTCTATCTCATCATTTCACGGTGCATCTCTCTCTGTTTCTCTCTCTCAAAGCAAACTCATTTTTTTTACAGGTAAAAATAAATGGCCTGCAGAGCATTGCACTCTCTCTCTCACACCATTGCAGCCCCTCTCTCTCTCACCATTGAAGCCCCTCTCTCTCTCACCATTGAAGCCCCTCTCTCTCTCACCATTGCAGCCCCTCTCTCACCATTGCAGCCCCTCTCTCACCCACCATTGCAGCCCCTCTCTCTCTCTCTCACACACCATTACAGCCCCTCTCTCTCTCTCTCTCTCACTCTCTCACAATTGCAGCCCATCTCTCTCTCTCACACACCATTGCAGCCTCTCTCTCTCTCACACACCATTGCAGCCTCTGTCTCTCTCACCATTGCAGCCCCTCTCTCTCTCACCATTGCAGCCTCTCTCTCACCATTGCAGCCTCTCTCTCTCTCACCATTGCAGCCCCTCTCTCTCTCACCATTTCAGCCTCTCTCTCTCACACCATTGCAGCCTCTCTCTCTCTCTCTCTCTCTCTCTCTCTCTCTCTCTCTCTCTCTCTCTCTCTCTCTCTCTCTCTCTCTCTCACTCTCTCGCCATTGTAGCCTCTCTCTCACACACCATTGCAGCCTCTCTCTCACCATTGCAGCCTCTCTCCCTCTCACCATTGCAGCCTCTCTCTCTCTCACCATTGCAGCCCCTCTCTCTCTCTCACCATTGCAGCCTCTCTCTCTCACCATTGCAGCCCCTCTCTCTCTCTCGCTCTCTCTCACCATTGCAGCCCCTCTCTCTCTCACCATTGCAGCCTCTCTCTCTCACCATTGCAGCCCCTCTCTCTCTCACCATTACAGCCTTTCTCTCTCTCACACAATTGCAGCCTCTCTCTCTCTCTCACCATTGCAGCCCCTCTCTCTCACCATTGCAGCCTCTCTCTCTCTCTCTCTCTCTCTCTCTCTCTCTCTCACCTTTGCAGCCTCTCTCTCTATCTCACACCATTGCAGCCCCTCTCTCTCT